>OX638068.1:15944678-17411727 GCA_951804385.1 Trifolium dubium
GGATGGGCACTTGTGCCCCTCCAAAGAAATCAGCAATTCTACCCATTTGGGTAGCCAGGGTTTGGTAAGTCTGATTTGTATCTCGAATTAATGGGTTAATTATAGTACCCATTTGTTCAGTGAGTAAATTCACCATATCATAATTACTCTCATCCATTTGTTGCCTCATAGATAAAAGTGAATCTGTAGTGAGGGCTGGTTGGTTCATTCGAACTCTAGTATTATTAGAATTTTGCCCTTGTGGAAAGGGAGACCTCACTGTTATCCTATCGGATTGTAATGCAGGGTGTGAATACACATTCTGCATCATGGCTGTAGGCATTCCATATGGATAAGATCTTTGGGACTGATACAAACCCCCTGATTGACTTCGAAAGTCAAATGAAGATCCTGAGAATGGGGGAGGAACCCCACCAATATTTTGTAAAGGCATGCTCGAAGTGTTTTCAGCCATTGTGGTTGCAGCATTGGATGTTAATGAGGGCATAGAAGAAGACACAGGAATTGCCTGTGTTGCCCCCACAGATGTTGCATCTGTGGCTGATGTAGTCAGGGCGCTCGAAGCGTCTACAGGCCCCAATAATGGGTTAACATCATCAGGATCTTGATTGTTTTGGTTATTGACATTATTATTGTCATTAATATTGTTGTTGTTGTTGCTTGTACTAGTGTTAGTGCCTCTAGGTCTCACCATTTCTGGTTTTATCCTACCACTTCTCAATTGCATGCACTAAACAATGTAGATTCTTCGAAAACAACACACACAATTTTCCAAAACAAAAAGAAGAAAATTTTCAGGAAATTTTTAAGAAAACTTTGAAAATACAAACGCACAAAACCAGTCCCACTGGGCGTGCCAATTTGTTTACACTGATTTTTGGTAAACAACCGCTAGTTTGCAATGCTTGAGAGACCAACTAGAGAATCTCGGGACATGTTTGTGCATTTATTGTTTAAGTTTGAAAATGACAACGTTCATTAATGTAAATGAACAAGCTTGTTTGTAAAAAGTAAATGAAATGAAAATAAATAACTTGAATGACAAGAAAAGTAAAAATACTCAAAATGAGTACGTATTTGACAAGAAAAAGTAAATGATTCAATGAATTAAAATGCAAGTAATGTAAATGAAAACAAGTAAATTGCATGAAATGATAAATTGCATTGAATTAATAAGCATTGATCACAAGAACATACATTGTTTTCCTTGTATACTCGTTTCTCTCGAACGCTGGGTACTTTGAGTGTTTAAGGGATTTTCAGTATGTGAATTTGTGATAGAAATTACATCAAATGAACTACTATTTATAGATAAAATCTAATGCTATCTAATAACGACTAAATAATATCCATTTGACAAATGTCTTGCCACCTATTCTTCATTCTTGAATGCCAATAGTTGCAAAGTTTGAATGAAGAGTTGCAATGGTTTGAAATTTGAATCTTCAGAAATACTTGAAAAATATGCTAAGTCTTCAAATAGTCTTCGAGTTCGAGTAATCCTTGAATGCTATTCGAATTGCTTGATCATTCGAACCAAATCTTGATTTGCTTCTTGGACTTGTAAATATTTTCCATCTTCTGAGATCCTTGAATATTCCCTAATGAGAACATTATCTATATTAAATATATTACTTTTGACCTTTCTTATATTATTTAATAATTTGGAAACATTAATTTCCATAATTAAAAGGTCCAGTAATTATATTCAAAGAATAGTTAGGGCATATTTTGACTTAACCAAAATATGGGCTAACAATAGGTTATTGAGATTCATCAAAATGATATTCAATAAAAATTTATAAAACGTTAATCTTGATATATGAATCTCAATAATACACCAACAGTCAATTCAACAGTAAATTTTATAAAATTTATGTTCGTTATAATTTTATTGATAACTTGTGCATCATACCATCAACTAGTATGCACAAGTATTATGAATTTATGATACCTAAAGGTATGTAATAAATGAAATTTTAAACCTCTAAAAATGTTCAACAAATTAAACCACCGATTTATTAAGCTGCCGCTGTGCCGGTAAAGATGTTCAACAAATATAAACGACCCATTTTCCCAACCTCTAATAGTATTCAACAAATGTTACTGAAAGACACCGTCAGAAGAAAGTCACATATTCAATCCAAAGAAAAATTCAACCTTAATGTAGGGAAATTTTATTTAGTCATGTCTATGTAAATTTAATCACATTCATACCTAAAATCCAGCACCTTTTAAGTTCTTGAAATGAGATAAGGCCGTACACTTTATATTATGTCAATTGATTTAGAGTAAGTTATAAAACTTACTTTAGGAGTCAATTAATCCCTTCTCATTTATATTATGTTACATTTTAGATATATATTGTTCACGCATGTGGACTGTCAGAGGTCCGTAAAAAAATCATCATGCTGCCGCCGCGGACGGTTGGAGTTGGAAGTCTGTCGTTGTCTCGTTGACCAGACCGTTAATTGGCCAATGTCACCATCTGATTTTTATTATTTGTATTAAATTAGAGTTTTTAAATAAAAATGATTTAGAGAGTTGTGGAAAGAATGTTTCGAGCTTACTAAAACGTAATAATGTTTGGACTTTGTCAAAAAAGAAATTTGAATTTGTTATACACTATTTTATAAAATAAAATTTTATTTTATTTTTAAAATAATATATAGATCTATTTTACATATCAATTAATAAATATACTGTTAAATTTTTTTATTTTTTTTTTATATAAGATATGGCTCTGATAGGGTTTCATCCTTTGAAGAATGGTCATCGTTTTCCATACCAGGAAACTCCATTCCTCCGGAAATCTTTTCATAGCCATGGTGAGGTAAACACTGGGGGGATAGGGTTTTTCATGGTGAGAGTTTTGCTGAAGACCGTAACGAGGTTCATGGGGAATGGACTGAGGTGCGGGCACGGAATCGGAAAGCAAGGGTACCGGGATTACAGAGACAAGGCAGCGGCGAAGGGTTCCGACATGGCTATCGCAGGGATAAGGTTCACGGTTCTAGGGCAGAAGATAGGTTTTCTCAACAACAGTTTCCTGGCGGCGTTACTTCGTTTTATTTCACAAACTTCCCAGAGGAGTTACACCAGGAGGATTTGCGGAAGGAGTTTGGCTTGATGGGAAAGGTTGCAGATGTCTATGTTGCCATCAAACGAAACGCTCGTGGCAAACAATTTGGCTTTGTTCGTTTTGAGGAAGTCAGAAACGAATCTCTAATGCTTGAAGCTCTGAATGCGGTGTGGTTTGATGCCTATAAATTATGGGCTAATATTGCTCGTTTTGATCGTAAGCCTTCCGATGGGAACAAACAGCTTGCTGTGCAGACTAAGGTGAATATGGGGACTGATGTGGGAAAGGTTGCGGACAAGCAGGTTACCGTACCAAGGGGTAATCAAGGTCGTGTTAACCAGAATGTGTCTTTTGCAGCAATTACGAGGAAGGATAGTGATATTACTCAAGTTCTGTCAACTGAGGTCGTAACGGCTGGCGGGCGAGCTGCTGCGATGCATCGGTTTTGCATTAACTATGTTACGAGGCAGGAAGACAGGGAGTGGATGAGCAAGGGCTTGGTGGCGACGGTGTTAGATGCTAGCATGGTTTTTACGCTACAGCACACAGTGAATGCGACGGGGTTTGATGATTTTCGTGTCATACCTGTTGGGGGTGATAAGGTCTTCATCTACTCTTCTTTGTTGGAAGTTGATATAAAATTAGTCATTGCCGGTGCGTTACAATTTTTTGAACAATATCTTAAAAATGTAGCGGTGTGGAATTCTAATTTGTCGAAAGGGGATTCTTGTTCATGGGTACGTGTTAGTGGTGTTCCTCCTCATGCTTGGAACATTGATTTTTTTAGGAAAATTGGAGCAGCGATTGGTCGGTTCTTGCGGGTGGACATTGCTACAGAAAAAAGGTTGCGGATGGATTATGCTAGAATTCTAGTGGCTAGTCCTTTTCATTCTAATTTAAATTTGTCTTTGGTAGCCAAGGTTGATGGTGATTTGTTTACTCTTAGTCTGATGGAAGATCCCCACTTTGATCCGTATGTTGATTTTGCAAAGGAGTTCACGGACAAGGATGAACCGGGTACACCGGAATCGATTACTAGTTTTTATCATAATTCCAATGTGTCTATTGAGTGTAGAGATTTGAGTAGCAATGTCATTATTAATGGACTTGCTAAAGATTTGAACGAAGATTGGGAAAATTTTCGATTGGCTAATTGTTGCGAGGGAGGAAAGAATGCATCTACTGTGCTTGTGTCAAATTTAAATCAACAGAGGGGGTGTCTTTCAGTAGAGGAGGTTGGTGAGAGTATTGAGTTTGCTGGACATAGTAAGCCATGTAGTGGGCCTGAGCCCATAGTTGTGTTTGATTCTGCAAGTGGGGTTCCTCTTGAAGGGGTAAGGAGTAAGGCTACACATGCTGAGTTGCCTAGAGGGGGTATAGATATTTCCACTACACAAAGCACTACCAACGGGCATAATCAAATTTCCCAATCTCACAAACATAATGGTCAACCGAGCACTTTGTCACAAAATCAGAATTCACAGGGGGCGGGACATCAAGCTTTGCAGGATCGATATGTGACTACTCGCAAGCATGGTGGTGATTATTTTATATCTTTGCAAGAGCTCTGCAGGTCAGTGGAAGGGGTGGCTACAACTCCTCATCGATCTCATTCCTTACACGGAGAGTATGTTCCTTCTAGTCCTTTGGCAGCAGCAGAAGCGCAGGAGCAGGCAGTGGTGGTTGCTCCGGCGTTAATTCCTCTTCGTAAAGGTCGATCTTGTTTGTCGATTAAATCGCTAGCAAGGATGCAAAACCAAAAACGTGTTGAGACTTGGAAGGCAATGACTAAAACAAAACAAAAGCATCAACAGACAAGTTCTTTAGCTTCATCTATTCAAGGTATTTCATCAAACTCCTTACTTCATGGCAAGCAACAATCTAGTGACTGGAAGAATTTAATGGTGTTAAAGGGGGATGTGGGGTTGTATGCTAAAGACGTGGTTGACATTGGTGAAACTATCAAATTGAATTTTTTGGGTGATAGACAAGGAATTGAGGAACATGTCCAGGGGGTAGTGCATATTAAACATGATAAGAAGCCTTCAGGTGGGGCCACGGCTCGGTAGGGTAGGTGGATGATTTTGTTTTTGATATTGTTTATTGCATTATGAAGATCATTTGTTATAATTGTAGAGGGATGGGGGGAGTTTTTAAACGAAAAGAAATTCAGAAGCTTGTGTTTGATTTGATTCCAGATATTCTATGCATTCAAGAAACTAAATTGGTTTATATTGATAGATCCGTTTGTCAAGCTGTTTGGGGTAGTGCAGATTTTGATTTTTCTTATCGTTCATCGGTTGGAGCATCGGGCGGTATTCTTACTTTATGGAATACACGCACGATTGCGATGGTTTCTTCTATTTCTCTTGAAAATTGTTTGCTGGTCCGTGGTAACTATTTATCTTCTGGTTTGTCTTTTGGAGTGGTGAATGTATATGCTCCATGTGATTCAAGGGGGAAGACTATGTTATGGCTACGTTTGCTGGATTTGATTCAATCTGATGTTGGAGGGTGTTGGTGTGTCTGCGGGGATTTTAATTCGGTCCGAGTTATTATACCCCAAAAATGGATTTTTGTTAGAATCATTAGCCGAAATGATTAAATGATTCTTTTGATACATTCGAATAATTAAACGTTTTACATTTAGTAAACTATATTTATTGTCATAACCTTCATTTTCCACAAAAGTGGATCTATGAAAATTATGACTATAAGCAAGTCCATAAATATACTCCCGAAAAATAAGTGGGTATAGGAAGTCCTGTTGGCGAGATCTAGCCCGTTCTAAATATACTTGATATTCCTTCATTTTAGAAATTCTATGTTGGTCAAAGGATCAGAGATTCATTGGATTCTCAAATGATACATAGTGCGATACAGTCAAAACAAGGTATTCTATATCTATATATAATATATTCGAATTGATCAAAATAATCAACAAATAGGAATAGATACCTAGAAAACAAGTTAAAACTCATTAATGGACTATCTCCCCTCGCTTGTTCCATCTACTTGTTATAGGACAACAAGCTAGTTAGAAATCCTTTATTTTTTGGACCAATCGCTCTTTTGATTTTGGAAAAAAAAAAAAATTATCAATATACTCTTTCTTCTACACATTTATGGCTACTCCATAACATAATGGAGAATAGCTAATAATTAGGACTCATAACAAAAATCCTTAATCCATTTGTGGGAAAAACTTTTACCACAGCAAGCACTAATAGTTTTTTAACGGACAATTAGATGTGGTAATCATTCAAATAAAAAATGAAAGCTCGTTGCTTTTTGTTTCCCTATAATTGGAGTATCTAAGCTCTATCCCTTTATTAATTAAACCCAACTGAATTCATTTGTTCCGAACCAACAATTAATTCAAACAAAAATTTTGGCGGGATCCAATACGAATGAAAATTTTTTAGAATTCGCCATTGATACGACATGCTGCTTTTTCCATTCATTCCTTTCTGGATCAGTCGTGGTCTTACAAACCCTACCGATGGTATGGATGAACCAATTAGTTCATAGAAATGTGTAAAAAAGGGAGTCGCACTTAAAAGCCGAGTACTCTACCATTGAGTTAGCAACCCTAATTCAATTAAAAAGAAGGATGTGTATATCCAATCGCAATAAAAAAAAGATGGAATTCTATAATAAAACGTTATATATTACATTAAATTACAATGAAAAAAAAAAAACTTCTGGTTTGATACAAAAAAAATACAACGAATCCACCATTTGATGAGGTAAAAATAAATCGATGTGACATCAGTCAATCGATCCATTTATTCACGACCGGATTATATTTGTTTGCTACACTGTTGTCAATATTAGTGTTGAAAAAAAAAAAAAAATTGATTGTTCTTTTTTTAATATTAATATAAATTATTAATTCATTAGATTAATATTATGATATTCCATTATTCGGATAGAATTATTAATATTAATAATTCTAAATAGAAATTCTATTTCAAATTCTATTCCAAATCAATAAGTATATAATAAATTAAATAGAAAAAAATATACCAATCCGAAAGATACATAGGATAGGATTCATTATAGATACAAAAAGTATTTTTGTATTGTGTATTGTATTCGGCTCAATCCTTTGAGTAAAAGATTGGGCCGAGTTTAATTGAAATTAATAGAACGAATGATAATTACCGGATTACAAAGTATCCATTGCTGGGAATTCAAATTTGATCTCCTTCCAGACTTCACAAGCAGCAGCTAATTCAGGACTCCATTTGGCAGCTTCACGGATAATTTCATTACCCTCACGAGCAAGATCATGTCCCTCATTCCGAGCTTGTACACATGCTTCCAGAGCGACTCGATTCGCTACGGCACCAGGTGCATTTCCCCAAGGGTGTCCTAAAGTTCCTCCACCGAATTGAAGTACAGAATCATCTCCAAAAATCTCGGTCAGAGCGGGCATATGCCAAACGTGAATACCCCCTGAAGCAACAGGCAGAACACCTGGTAAAGAAACCCAATCCTGAGTGAAAAAAATACCGCGACTTCTATCTTTTTCAACATAATCATCACGTAGTAAGTCAACAAAACCTAAAGTAATCTCCCTTTCTCCTTCCAGTTTACCTACTACAGTCCCAGCGTGAATATGATCTCCACCAGACAAACGTAACGCTTTAGCTAATACACGAAAGTGCATACCATGATTTTTCTGTCTATCGATAACTGCATGCATTGCACGGTGGATATGAAGAAGTAGACCATTATCACGGCAATAGTGAGCCAGCGTAGTATTTGCAGTGAATCCACCTGTTAAGTAGTCGTGCATTACGATAGGAACGCCCAACTCTCTAGCAAATACAGCCCTTTTTATCATTTCTTCACATGTGCCCGCAGTAGCATTCAAATAATGTCCTTTGATTTCACCTGTTTCGGCCAGTGATTTATAAATAGCTTCGGCACAAAATAAGAAACGATCTCTCCAACACATAAATGGTTGGGAGTTCACATTTTCATCATCTTTAGTAAAATCAAGTCCACCGCGTAGACATTCATAAACTGCTCTACCGTAATTCTTAGCGGATAAACCCAATTTAGGTTTAATAGTACATCCCAATAGGGGACGTACATACTTGTTCAATTTATCTCTCTCAACTTGGATTCCGTGAGGAGGACCTTGGAAAGTTTTAACATAAGCAACGGGGATTCGCAAATCTTCCAGACGTAGAGCACGCAAGGCCTTGAACCCAAATACATTACCTACAATGGAAGTAAACATGTTAGTAACAGAACCTTCTTCAAAAAGGTCTAAGGGATAAGCTACATAAGCAATAAATTGACTCTCTTCTCCAGCAACAGGCTCGATGTGGTAGCAGCGTCCTTTATAACGATCAAGACTGGTAAGTCCATCGGTCCACACAGTTGTCCATGTCCCAGTGGAAGATTCGGCAGCTACCGCTGCACCTGCTTCTTCCGGCGGAACTCCAGGTTGAGGGGTTACTCGGAATGCTGCCAAGATATCAGTATCTTTGGTTTCATACTCAGGAGTATAATAAGTCAACCTATAATCTTTAACACCAGCTTTGAACCCAACCGTTGCTTTCGTTTCTGTTTGTGGTGACATAAATCCCCCTCTACAACTCATGAATTAAGAATTCTAACAACAACAAGGTCTACTCGACATAACTTAGGAATTAATAAAACCTTTTACAAATGATCGATCAACTAATATTATCAATTAATCCGAATGGTTCATTGTTCAATTTTACCATGGTATTTGATTTGGCAAATCCATCATTATTCTATACTCTTTCATATGTATGGCGCAACCCAATCTTTTTGTTTTTTCAAATTTTGAGTCTCTTATTTTTTTTTTTGAATCGAATTTTCTAATCTCAATAATAAAAAATTTACTCTTGACGTTGACAGTGATATATGTTGTATATGTAAATCCTAGATGTAAAAATGGGCAGAATTCGCCCACGAAACGAAAAATCGGTACAAAAAACATAGGCTAAGTATAAATTCTATGCCGGGGAAATGAAAAATAAGGACCAATGAGATAGAAAAACGGAATCGTAAACAAAGTTCAGGTTCGAATTCCATAGATAATATAATATAGTATTGTCTATAATCTATATCTATAATGATAAACAAATGAAAGACTTTCAAAAGATTTAATCCAATTTTAATTTTCATAATGACTGGGTTGACCTTGAAAATTCAATCATTGAAATTGAATTGAAAAACAATTGAATTGATTGGATGATACCAATAAAATCGATTATTAACTTACATTTCGTATTAAATATTAAGAAAATTAACCGATCAACTTGCTTTGTTATCGAACATTTTTTTCTTGATTTCAATTTTTTTTTTGTTTTGAAAAAAAACGGATATATTTTAATATGAAAACAACTCCTACCACTTCTGATACTGAGGTTTCCCCACTTGAAAAAAAAAATCTGGGACGTATCACGCAAATAATCGGTCCGGTACTCGATGTAAATTTTCCACCAGGGAAGATGCCTTATATTTACAATGCTCTAATAGTTCAAGGTCGAGATAGTGTTGGCCAACAAATTAATGTAACTTGTGAAGTACAGCAATTATTAGGAAATAATCGAATTAGAGCTGTAGCTATGAGTGCTACGGATGGTCTAAAGAGAGGACTGGAAGTGGTTGACACGGGAGCTGCTCTAAGTGTTCCAGTTGGCGGAGCAACCCTAGGTCGAATTTTCAACGTGCTTGGAGACCCTATTGATAATTTGGGTCCTGTAGATACTCGCACAACATCTCCTATTCATAGATTTGCGCCTGCCTTTGTACAGTTAGATACCAAATTATCCATTTTTGAAACAGGAATAAAAGTAGTAGATCTTTTAGCTCCTTATCGCCGTGGCGGAAAAATAGGACTTTTCGGTGGAGCTGGGGTAGGTAAAACAGTACTCATTATGGAATTAATCAATAACATTGCCAAAGCTCAAGGAGGTGTATCTGTATTTGGTGGAGTAGGTGAGCGTACTCGTGAGGGAAATGATCTTTATATGGAAATGAAAGAATCCGGAGTAATTAATGAAAAAAATATTGAGGAATCGAAAGTAGCTCTAGTCTATGGTCAAATGAATGAACCGCCCGGAGCTCGTATGAGAGTTGGTTTAACAGCCCTAACTATGGCCGAATATTTCCGAGATGTCAATCAACAGGACGTCCTTCTATTTATCGACAATATCTTCCGTTTTGTCCAAGCCGGATCCGAAGTATCTGCCTTATTGGGAAGAATGCCTTCCGCTGTGGGTTATCAACCCACCCTGGGTACTGAAATGGGTACTTTACAAGAAAGAATTACTTCTACCAAAGAAGGGTCTATAACTTCTATTCAAGCAGTTTATGTACCTGCAGACGATTTGACCGATCCCGCTCCTGCCACGACATTTGCACATTTGGATGCAACTACTGTACTATCAAGAGGATTAGCTGCCAAAGGTATTTATCCAGCAGTAGATCCTTTAGATTCAACGTCAACCATGCTCCAACCTCTGATCGTTGGGGAAGAACATTATCAAACTGCGCAAAGAGTTAAACAAACGTTACAACGTTACAAAGAACTTCAGGACATTATAGCTATTCTTGGGTTGGACGACTTATTCGAAGAGGATCGCTTAGTTGTAGCAAGAGCACGAAAAATTGAACGTTTTTTATCACAACCTTTTTTCGTAGCAGAAGTATTTACCGGTTCCCCAGGGAAATATGTCGGTCTAGCAGAAACAATTAGAGGGTTTAAATTGATTCTTTCTGGAGAATTAGATAGTCTTCCTGAACAAGCCTTTTATTTAGTGGGTAATATCGATGAAGCTACTGCGAAGGCTGCGAACTTAGGAAATTAGAAATGGAGAACAAATTCAAGAAATGACTTTAAATATTTGTGTACTGACCCCTAATCGAATTGTTTGGGATTCAGAAGTGAAGGAAATTATTTTGTCGACTAATAGTGGACAAATTGGGGTATTAAAAAATCATGCGCCTATTGCCACTGCTTTAGATATCGGTATTTTGAGAATACGCCTTGACGATCGATGGTTAACGATGGCTCTGTTGGGCGGTTTTGCTAGAATAGGCAATAATGAGATCACTATTTTAGTAAATGATGCGGAAAGGGGTAGTGACATTGATCCACAAGAAGCACAACAAACTCTTAAAATAGCAGAAGCTAACTTGAATAAGGCTGAAGGCAAGAGACAAACAATTGAGGCAAATCTAGCTCTCCGACGAGCTAGGACACGAGTAGAGGCTGTCAATACGATCTCGTAACAAGTTAGTGCAGCCAAATAATAAAAATATATATATATATATATATATAGAAAATGACAATAAAAAAAGGGTGAGGAGAAAAACTTATTAGATACCATTGAGTCCGGTATCTAATAAGTTCGACCTATACCTTACCTACTATTGGATTTGAACCAATGACTCCTGCCGTATGAAAGCAATACTCTAACCACTGAGTTAAGTAGGTCATTTATGATCCTAAAAAAAAAAAAAGTACTTGTCTATCAGATCAATGGATTATAAATGTTATATTATTACTTACTTATAAACAATACCAACGCAATATCAATCAAAGAGACGGATCCTGTAATATTCATCTTGACAATAATTTTTTTATCGAATATAATATGTATCAAAATCAAGGGCTATAGCTCAGTTAGGTAGAGCACCTCGTTTACACACGCGCCAATGTTTTTTTTTCATAGGAGTCCATCATGTAATTAAAAGAGTTGATCTTATTGAGAAATCGATGTCTTACTCCAGGAAAAAAATAAGAGAACAATAGCCTGACAAAGGATTTAGACGTCAAATAGAATCCATAATGGATTTGAGATATTGATAAGGTGAATACTTAATCTATTCAATGCTAGGTAATGAGTCTAGGGACCTCAAAAAAATTCTCTTTTCTTCCTATCTTAGGAACTTTAAGGTGTATGAAGTTTCATTTCCTATTTGATATTTTTATTTAAGTAGGTTGATAGAGAGTCCATTTAACTTAAGTTGATCCAAGCCAAAAGCAGACCTACGTCAGGATAACCTTCTTCTTTGAAAAACTTTGGTAGTGCTCGTAGATTTTAATCTAAATAAGAAATCAGAGCACAGGGAGTCATTTCCTTTTTCTTTGTGTAAAGAAAAAAGATGGTAGACTAATTGATATTTCTATCAGTTAATGAAAAAGCCCAATGCAAAAAAAAATGCACGTTGGGTCTTGCAAACAATTCAAATCATTTTGATAATAATAGTTTGATCTGTTTTACCGAGAAGGTCTACGGTTCGAGTCCGTATAGCCCTACATAGTACTACCGATACTACTTAGATTTAGTATATTAAAATTTTGTATCGAATATCTATCATTATTCGATATAGTACTACTATACTACTATATACTACTATAGTAGTACTATATAGTCTATAAATACTAGTATTTATAGACTATAAATACTTTTAAGTGGAAAGAATGAATCAATTTCTATTCGAATAGATTAATAGTGGATAGAATAATCTGAATCTAAGTATACTCCGATACTAGTGTCAATTTTCTTAGAAATAATGTAAACAATGTAAACTTAATAAAATACAAAGCATTTCTATTAGATTAGATTAATATTCATTAATCTAATAATTTAAAATTTTCAATTCCATTCAAATCGACTAAGAATTAATAAGAATTAATATGAATCCGATATATTTTACACATTCATAGGAGTACATTTATGTTTTTGCTTTATGAATATGATATTTTTTGGACATTTCTAATAATATCGATCTTTATTCCTATTTTGGCATTTCTAATTTCGGGAATTTTAGCTCCGATTAGAAAAGGGCCGAAAAAACTTTCTAGTTATGAATCCGGAATAGAACCGATGGGGGATGCTTGGTTACAATTTCAAATCCGTTATTATATGTTTGCTCTAGTTTTTGTTGTTTTTGATGTTGAAACAGTCTTTCTTTACCCATGGGCAATGAGTTTTGATGTATTGGGGGTATCCGTATTTATAGAAGCTTTCATCTTCGTGCTTATCCTAATTGTTGGTTCAGTTTATGCATGGCGCAAGGGAGCATTAGAATGGTCTTAATTCTTGAATATTTAGACAATTAAACAAAACATTGAGACAGTTATGAATTCCATTGAGTTTCCCTTACTTGATCAAAAAACCAAAAATTCAGTTATTTCTACTACATTAAATGATCTTTCAAATTGGTCAAGACTATCCAGTTTATGGCCGCTTCTCTATGGTACTAGTTGTTGCTTCATTGAATTTGCTTCATTAATCGGATCACGATTTGACTTTGATCGTTATGGACTGGTACCACGCTCTAGTCCTAGGCAGGCAGACCTAATTTTAACAGCGGGCACCGTAACTATGAAAATGGCTCCTTCTTTAGTTCGATTATATGAGCAAATGCCCGAACCAAAATATGTTATTGCTATGGGAGCCTGTACAATTACAAGAGGTATGTTCAGTACCGATTCTTATAGTACTGTTCGGGGCGTGGATAAGCTAATTCCAGTGGATGTCTATTTGCCGGGCTGTCCACCCAAACCGGAAGCCATTATAGATGCTATAACAAAACTTCGTAAGAAAATATCTCGAGAAATCTATGAAGATCAAATTAGTTATCAACGAGAGAATAGGTGTTTTACTACCAACCACAAATTTAATGTTGAACGCAATACTCATACCGGCAATTATAATCAAGGATTATTCTATCAACCATTATCTATTTCAGAGATAACCTCTGACACATTTTTCAAATGTAAAAAAGTTCAGTATCCTCCGACGAACGAAAAAGTGAATTAAACAGGATCCTTTTGTACAAAATACAATAACAAATAGAAAGCAAGTCAATCTTCCAAAATTTCATTGTAATGTAAATAAATGGTAAATACTTATACCAAAGACCAAACTTATAAAAAAAAACGCAGGAGAGGTAAAAAAATGCAGGGTAATTTGTCTGCTTGGCTAGTCAAACACGGAATAGTTCATAGATCTTTGGGTTTCGATTATCAAGGAATCGAGACTTTACAAATAAAGCCCGAGGATTGGCACTCGATTGCTGTTATTTTATATGTATATGGTTACAATTATCTACGTTCCCAATGTGCCTATGATGTAGCACCAGGAGGACTATTAGCTAGTGTCTATCATCTTACGAGAATAGAGTATAGTCTAGATCAACCCGAAGAGGTATGCATAAAAGTATTTGCCCCAAGGCAAAATCCTAGAATTCCTTCGATTTTCTGGGTTTGGAAAAGTGCAGATTTTCAAGAAAGGGAATCTTATGATATGTTAGGAATCTCTTATGATAATCATCCGCGTCTGAAACGTATTTTAATGCCCGAAAGTTGGATAGGATGGCCTTTGCGTAAAGATTATATCGCCCCTAATTTTTATGAAATACAAGATGCTCACTAAATGATAAAAATAAGAAAGTAATCTGCACTTCGGCAACCCCCGATATTCCATAAATATCTCTATGTACATTATATTTTTCATATAGATTAGATAATAGAGGTTTCATTCGGATGAGCCAATAGGATGAACTGAAAAAGTTCTGCATCATTAAGTATGTAAGATGCACATCAACATCAATTAGATACCCGTCTACGAAAAAGAAAAAGTACCATCAAAGAAAATATAAAGAAATGGACCGTATTTTTGTATAATGTATCTCAGATAAATTTTAACAATTCTAACCTCTGAACTCCCCTAGATTAAACTTTTTGGTCTTTCAACCAACTAATTCAACCATTTGAATATTGTTGAAATAGTAACAGAGCGCAGAAAAAACCGAAACAAAACGGAATCATTCATTTTCATACTTACTTTCGATACCTAGAATATACATCTATTCATTCTTCATCTAGAAAGAGCCTATCTCCGTACGCCTAGATATGTAGGATGATTCAAACCGCTAATAAATATGTATCTATTCCCCAATTTATTAAAAGAAAGAGGGTAATAGATACTGATACAAATGAATTGCCGGGAACCAGATTTGAACTGATGACACGAGGATTTTCAGTCCTCTGCTCTACCGGCTGAGCTATCCTGACCATTCTTGACGCACCACCCTAATTTTAATAAATTACTTGAGTCTATGTCAACTAAATAAAAAAACTTGATGAATTTTAAATTATTAAATAAATTATTAAAAAAGGGGGGGTATAGGATAAAAAATTAAAGAATTAAAAGGGCTTTTGGGGATAGAGGGACTTGAACCCTCACGATTTCTAAAGTCGACGGATTTTCCTCTTACTAAAAATTTCATTAATGTCGATATTGACATGTAGAATGGGACTCTATCTTTATTCTCGTCTGATTAATCAGTTATTCAAAAGATCCATCAGACTATGGTGGAATGACCGATTTGATCAATGAATATTTCATTTTTTATTCCAGTTGTAATTGTCAATATAATCGAATGATATGATTCGATCAGAAGGATCTTCCCGTCTTTCAGAATCCCTAAAAAAATTTTGATTCATCATTTAAATTTCGAAATTGTTCATTCCAATCACCAATCTAGAATTAAAAAAATAGAAAATAAAAATAAGTAATGCGAAAGAAAACTAAATAAACAGAGAATCCTTTCGGGGAATGATTGATTTGCTGGAACAGGCGCGGCATTAAGACCTCATTTCTTTCCCTTTCATTCAATGTTAAGAAGATTGAATTAGGTATATTTCTATCTCACACTAAGCCGGGAAATAAAAAAACGAGAATTCATTTAGAAATTGCGTAAATAAATAAGGGATGAAGATGAATAAGAATTTGGGTTGAGGGACAGGACAAATTGAATCCATTTGTCAAACGGTGAAATATTTGAATTAGTCGGTACATGTATTAATGAAATGAATGAATTTCGTGTTATGATGAAGACGACTTCAATTCGAATCGGTTTTGAAAAAATTCCATTGTTATTTATCAAATCCAATATCAATAAATGATTTTTTTAACTAGACTCACCAAGTAAATCCAATTTATTGCTCGTTAATGAGTTGCTATGTACAAAAAATAGATCTATGTATATATATATATGAATTTAATGAATTTATATATATTAAGTATATATAATATAATATAATTAAGTATATGCAGTAACAAATAAATGTACTAAACTCATATTCCTATCGACTAATTCCTTATTCGGGGATTGACTCAAATAGCGCCCCTTTAACTCAGTGGTAGAGTAACGCCATGGTAAGGCGTAAGTCATCGGTTCAAATCCGATAAGGGGCTTTTTTTGTCATAAAATGACAACGGTAGTATTCCTAATTTGAAGTAAGAATAGATATATTCTTGATATTTTTAAGAAGTTTATGTTTGTAATAAAAAAAACTAATGAATAGTTGAATTTCATTAATCGAATTTTAAATATAAATAAATTCGATTAAGTTATTGTTATCATTCGAATGAATTCGAATAGAGTAAACTCATTCTAGTTAGAAAGTGAAATAGTATTCTTTTCTATATATCTATTTTTCTTTTTTTTTTAGTTGTCAGATATTACTTTTTCTATTATTCCAATCAAAAATTGGCAAAGATTCTAAAAAAAAAGTAAGTGGACCTAACCTATTGAATCATAACTATATCCACTATTCTGATATTCAAATTGGATAGAAATGAAATTCGCACAGTGGATCTTTTTTGTTTTTAATACCTCTTTGGTTGGGACTCCGCAAGAATCTGTCGATATTTCAGATTAAATCTAAATCTTATTGTTACTAGGAATAAATTGCTACTCCTCTCCTCCACGCGGAAGGACTTATTCTATTCTAAGTTCCAATAAACAAGTCATTTGACTTTAAAATATCTTTTTTCCGAATACAAGAAAAGATCAAATTACATTTCTATTAGTTCTTTAAGATATGATATATCTATAAAAATAATAGAAAAATCCATCAAATTATGACTTCCAGTATCAAATATTTGATTTTGATATCTATGCATACGAGATTTTGAATGCAATTAATGGAAGAAACTTTCACTTAGAATCTTTATTATTAATAAAATTCCATACAATATTAAAAAATCTGACAGATAGATAAAAAAATAAATAGAAAAAAATTCGAATTTCTTACCTCGATCTGCAAAAAAGATATACTTTGGAATTTTATTAATCTGACCGAAAGAAAAATAGAACAAAGAAGACAATAAAAGAAATAAATGTAAAATAGAAAGTAAAAATAGGATCCTCCAGTAGTTTCCTAGACATACAAATTCGAAGAATATATAAAACTATTTTTTTTTTTCACGAACAAAATTCAAGAATACTATTATTTGATAAAAGGAGAGTAGTATGTCTGGGGATCTTCTGGTAACGAGAGTGATAAAAGCCATCATTTGTTTCGGGAATAGTTCTTTAAAAAATTTATTTATCGGGTTTCCGATTCATAAGGCAATTACCGAGTCATGGCTTAGGGAATTTTGGAGAATAGAAGGGAATAACCCAATTAAGTTAATGGATTTGACCTAGATTAGATATCAATCGACAAAAAAGGATTTTTCTATTCGAAACCCAGTAGAAAAGAAGGGACAGTCTACGAGAAATCATATATAAAATGAAAAAAGCCTCGAAGGTTCCATCCCTGAAAATACTAGGAGGTGTTCGGAAATGGTTGAAGTAGTTGAATAGGAGGATCACTATGACTATAGCTCTTGGTAAATTTACCAAAGATCAAAATGATTTATTTGATATTGTGGATGACTGGTTACGGAGGGACCGTTTTGTTTTTGTGGGTTGGTCCGGTCTATTGCTCTTTCCTTGCGCCTATTTTGCCGTGGGGGGTTGGTTCACAGGTACCACCTTTGTAACTTCATGGTATACTCATGGATTGGCAAGTTCCTATTTGGAAGGTTGTAACTTCTTAACTGCGGCAGTCTCTACTCCTGCTAATAGTTTAGCACATTCTTTGTTGTTACTGTGGGGTCCTGAAGCACAGGGAGATTTTACCCGTTGGTGTCAATTAGGTGGTCTGTGGACTTTTGTTGCTCTTCACGGTGCTTTCGGATTAATAGGTTTTATGTTACGTCAATTTGAACTTGCCCGATCTGTTCAATTGCGGCCTTATAATGCAATTGCATTCTCCGGTCCAATTGCTGTTTTTGTTTCGGTATTCCTGATTTATCCACTGGGTCAGTCTGGTTGGTTCTTTGCGCCTAGTTTTGGTGTAGCAGCTATATTTCGATTCATTCTCTTTTTCCAAGGGTTTCATAATTGGACATTAAACCCATTTCATATGATGGGAGTTGCCGGTGTATTGGGCGTTGCCCTATTATGCGCTATTCATGGCGCTACCGTAGAAAATACCTTATTTGAAGATGGTGATGGTGCAAATACATTCCGTGCTTTTAACCCAACCCAAGCGGAAGAAACTTATTCAATGGTCACCGCTAACCGCTTTTGGTCCCAAATCTTTGGGGTTGCTTTTTCCAATAAACGTTGGTTACATTTCTTTATGTTATTTGTCCCAGTAACTGGTTTATGGATGAGTGCTCTTGGAGTAGTTGGTCTGGCCCTGAACCTACGTGCCTATGACTTCGTTTCTCAAGAAATCCGCGCAGCGGAAGATCCTGAATTTGAGACTTTCTACACCAAAAATATTCTCTTAAACGAAGGTATTCGTGCGTGGATGGCGGCTCAAGATCAGCCTCATGAAAACCTTATATTCCCTGAGGAGGTTCTACCACGTGGAAACGCTCTTTAATGGAACTTTATCCTTAACTGGTCGTGACCAAGAAACTACCGGTTTTGCTTGGTGGGCCGGGAATGCCCGACTTATCAATTTATCCGGTAAACTACTGGGGGCCCATGTAGCCCATGCCGGATTAATAGTATTCTGGGCCGGAGCAATGAACCTATTTGAAGTAGCTCATTTCGTACCTGAGAAGCCCATGTATGAACAAGGCTTAATTTTACTTCCCCATCTAGCTACTCTAGGTTGGGGGGTAGGTCCTGGAGGGGAAGTTATAGATACCTTCCCATACTTTGTGTCTGGAGTACTTCACTTAATTTCGTCTGCGGTATTGGGTTTTGGGGGTGTTTATCATGCACTTCTGGGACCTGAGACTCTTGAAGAATCTTTTCCATTCTTTGGTTATGTATGGAAAGATAGAAATAAAATGACTACTATTTTAGGTATTCACTTAATTTTGTTAGGTATAGGGGCTTTTCTACTAGTATTTAAGGCTTTTTATTTTGGGGGTATATATGATACCTGGGCTCCAGGAGGGGGAGATGTAAGAAAAATTACTAACTTAACCCTTAGTCCAAGTATTCTATTTGGTTATTTATTAAAATCTCCTTTTGGGGGAGAGGGGTGGATTGTTAGTGTGGACGATTTGGAAGACATAATTGGAGGGCATGTATGGTTGGGTTCCATTTGTATACTTGGTGGAATCTGGCATATCTTAACCAAACCCTTTGCATGGGCTCGGCGTGCACTAGTCTGGTCTGGAGAAGCTTACTTGTCTTATAGTTTAGCTGCTTTATCCGTTTTTGGTTTTATAGCTTGTTGCTTTTTCTGGTTCAATAATACTGCTTATCCTAGTGAGTTTTATGGTCCCACTGGACCGGAAGCTTCTCAAGCTCAAGCATTTACTTTTCTAGTTAGAGACCAACGTCTTGGAGCTAATGTAGGATCCGCTCAAGGACCTACCGGTTTAGGCATGCATTAGATATATCGAGCAGATCATATTGAAAAAAAATATATATATATATATATATTTTCAATTCATTTATATCTAATCTTTTTTGGGGCTCGGCTAAGTGGTGATATAGCCGAGCCCCAAAAAATCGAGCCAACCTAAATCAATACAATAAAAGAATCCATTCGCCAAGAAAAAGGAGAGAGGGGGATTCGAACCCTCGATAGTTCTTTGGAACTATACCGGTTTTCAAGACCGGAGCTATCAACCACTCAGCCATCTCTCCAAAAGCTAATTTCTATTTTATCTTTATTCGACTCAAGAGAACATGACCATACGAATTAATACCCCTTTTATCTATCTATGATAAAGATATCCAGTGTGAATCTATTGGTCTAGTTCTCTTTCCGTATATATATGCATGATCCAGCATGCCCCTTTGTGATGTGAAGTAAAAAAAACTACCCCGCGATCCACCCCTCAAAGGGGGTGTCATCTAAATCAATAGATTCATGATAAAACCCTCCATAATGCGTTTTTTCATTTTTTTAGGGGATAAAAGGGGGGTTAGGGGATTGGCTAATTGTTGCGAGGGGGGAAAGAATGCATCTACTGTGCTTGTGTCAAATTTAAATCAACAGAGGGGGTGTCTTTCAGTAGAGGAGGTTGGTGAGAGTATTGAGTTTGCTGGACATAGTAAGCCATGTAGTGGGCCTGAGCCCATAGTTGTGTTTGATTCTGCAAGTGGGGTTCCTCTTGAAGGGGTAAGGAGTAAGGCTACACATGCTGAGTTGCCTAGAGGGGGTATAGATATTTCCACTACACAAAGCACTACCAACGGGCATAATCAAATTTCCCAATCTCACAAACATAATGGTCAACCGAGCACTTCGTCACAAAATCAGAATTCACAGGGGGCGGGACATCAAGCTTTGCAGGATCGATATGTGACTACTCGCAAGCATGGTGGTGATTCTTTTATGTCTTTGCAAGAGCTCTGCAGGTCAGTGGAAGGGGTGGCTACAACTCCTCATCGATCTCATTCCTTACACGGAGAGTATGTTCCTTCTAGTCCTTTGGCAGCAGCAGAAGCGCAGGAGCAGGCAGTGGTGGTTGCTCCGGCGTTAATTCCTCTTCGTAAAGGTCGATCTTGTTTGTCGATTAAATCGCTAGCAAGGATGCAAAACCAAAAACGTGTTGAGACTTGGAAGGCAATGACTAAAACAAAACAAAAGCATCAACAGACAAGTTCTTTAGCTTCATCTATTCAAGGTATTTCATCAAACTCCTTACTTCATGGCAAGCAACAATCTAGTGACTGGAAGAATTTATTGGTGTTAAAGGGGGATGTGGGGTTGTATGCTAAAGACGTGGTTGACATTGGTGAAACTATCAAATTAAATTTTTTGGGTGATAGACAAGGAATTGAGGAACATGTCCAGGGGGTAGTGCATATTAAACATGATAAGAAGCCTTCAGGTGGGGGCACGGCTCGGTAGGGTAGGTGGATGATTTTGTTTTTGATATTGTTTATTGCATTATGAAGATCATTTGTTATAATTGTAGAGGGATGGGGGGAGTTTTTAAACGAAAAGAAATTCAGAAGCTTGTGTTTGATTTGATTCCAGATATTCTATGCATTCAAGAAACTAAATTGGTTTATATTGATAGATCCGTTTGTCAAGCTGTTTGGGGTAGTGCAGATTTTGATTTTTCTTATCGTTCATCGGTTGGAGCATCGGGCGGTATTCTTACTTTATGGAATACACGCACGATTGCGATGGTTTCTTCTATTTCTCTTGAAAATTGTTTGCTGGTCCGTGGTAACTATTTATCTTCTGGTTTGTCTTTTGGAGTGGTGAATGTATATGCTCCATGTGATTCAAGGGGGAAGACTATGTTATGGCTACGTTTGCTGGATTTGATTCAATCTGATGTTGGAGGGTGTTGGTGTGTCTGCGGGGATTTTAATTCGGTCCGAGTTAGTGGGGAGAGGCGTGGGAGAGGGTATATAGAGGCGGAGGCTGATACTGGGCGTTTTAATGATTTTATTATTGAGGCTGATTTGATTGATTTACCTCTCTTGGGTCGTAAATACACATGGTACAGGACGGATGGTTCGGCTATGAGTCGCCTTGATAGATTTTTGTTGTCAGAAAATTGGGTTGCTGCTTGGCCTAAATGTATTCAATTAGCCCTCGTGAGGGGTTTATCAGATCATTGTGCCTTGGTTCTACGTGATGAAGAGGAAGATTGGGGTGCACGTCCGCTTCGAATGTTAAAGTGTTGGTCAGATTTTCCAGGTTATCGTCATTTTGTGCAAGACACTCTGAATTCGATTTCTGTCATAGGATGGGGTGGGTATGTGTTGAAGGAAAAATTGAAAGGCTTAAAGCTAGCAATTAAGGCTTGGCATGGTCAACATGTGCGTAATTTGTCTAGTTGTATTTCAGTCATTAAAGATAGAGTATGTGCATTAGATTTAAAAGCTGAAGTGTCAGCTTTGACTGACATTGAGATTCTGGAACGGCGTAATCTTTCGACTTCTTTGTTTTCTTTAGCCCGAGCTGAGTGTAGCATTGCTTGGCAACTTTCTAGATCTCGGTGGATTCGTGAGGGTGATGCAAACACCCGCTTTTTCCATAATATTGCAAATTATCAGCGGAAAAAGAAATTGATAGTTATTCTTCAGGTGGGTGATTCTCAGGTTCAGGGGGTTCAACCGATCAGGGAGACAATTTTTTCTCATTTTTCTACTCATTTCAAATCATCACAAAGAGTCCGACCACAAATTGGGGGTATGAATTTCCAACGACTTAGTGAGGCTGAATCTGGCCTGCTAGTGGTTCCTTTTGCTGAAGAGGAGATTAAAAAAGCGGTGTGGGACTCTGATAGTTTTAAGAGTCCTGGTCCTGATGGGTTACATCTTGGTTTCTTCAAGGAGTTTTGGGGTGAATTGAAGGTGGACTTGCTTCGTTTCTTTCATGAGTTCTATGTTCATAGTCGGCTTGTTAAAGGACTGAATTGCACTTTTATAGTTCTTATTCCTAAGGTTGATGATCCTCAACGGGTTTCTGATTATCGTCTGATTTCTCTCATTAGTAGTGTGTATAAGATCCTGGCCAAGGTCTTGGCAAATCGGCTGAGTCAGGTGATTGGTTCTGTCATTTCGGATTCTCAATCTGCTTTTGTGAAGAGCCGACAAATTTTAGATGGGATATTGATAGCTAATGAATTGGTCGATGAAGCCAAAAAAAATAAGAAAGAAATGCTCATGTTTAAAGTGGATTTCGAGAAAGCATTTGATTCAGTGGAATGGACGTATTTGTATTCTGTTTTGGATAGCATGAATTTTCCTAGGAAGTGGTGTCGCTGGATTTCTGAGTGTGTTAGTACAGCATCAGCTTCAGTGTTGGTAAATGGCAGTCCAACTCAAGAGTTTCAGTTTGAGCGTGGCCTCCGACAGGGAGACCCTCTGTCGCCGTTTTTGTTTCTTATTGCGGCAGAAGGGCTTAGTGTTATGATGACATCTGCGGTACAGTCTGGCATATTTACTGGTTATTCTGTTGGTCTGGTGGAATCCTTATCCGTCTCACACTTACAGTTTGCTGATGACACACTTTTGATCGGAGAAAGGAGTTGGAAGAATGTTCGCGCTATTAAAGCGGTTTTGGTACTGTTTGAACTCCTGTCAGGACTGAAAGTTAACTTTCATAAAAGTTTGTTGGTTGGTGTGAATGTGACTGCGACGTGGTTGGCTGAGGCGGCTGATATCTTGAACTGTCGAATTGGTAGTATTCCTTTTGTTTATTTTGGTCTTCCGATTAGGGGTAATCCTCGCAGACAGTCTTTTTGGAGACCGGTTGTTGAGAAAATTAAAGCTCGGCTTTCTATTTGGAAATGTAAAAATCTTTCGATGGGTGGTCGGTTGGTTCTTCTCAAGGCTGCCTTGTCTTCAATTCTGGTATACTTCCTTTCTTTTTTCAAGGCTCCCTCAGGTATTGTTTCCACTATTGAATCTCTCTTTAAGTCTTTTTTGTGGGGTGGAGGAGGGGAAGCGTGAAGGGTATATTGGGTTCATTGGGATAAGGTGTGTAGTGATAAGAGCCAGGGGGCATTAGGGGTGAGGAAGGTGAAAGAGTTCAATTTGGCATTACTTGGAAAATGGGGGTGGAGGGTGAAAACAGAGACGGAGGGTTTGTGGCGTCGGGTCTTAGCTCATAAGTATGGGGTTAGTCGAGGGAATATTCAGGATGGTGGCGCACGGGCCTCGCGATGGTGGCAAGATGTAGTGGGTGTGTGTCGTGGTTCTTTCAATGGAGTGAATGGGTGGTTTGATCATTTTTATCACGTAGGATTGGTGATAGGGAGTCATCTTCCTTCTGGGATGACCCTTGGTTAGGGCAGGGGTTTGTGTTGAGGGAGAGATACCCTAGACTAGCGAGTGTTGCGGTGGATTCTCAGGTGTCGGTGGGTACTATGTGTCGTAAGGGGTGGGAGCTGGGAGGCGAGGGATGGGTTTGGAGGAGAAGATTATTTGTCTGGGAGGAGGAGCTGTTGGCAGAATGTTGTGCTCTTTTTCATAATTTTGTTTTGCAGCCTCTGATGTCTGACAGGTGGTGTTGGAATGGTGGTCCTTCTGCTGTTTATACAGTCAGAGAGGCGTATTTGACTTTGACTAGACAAGTTGCTGGTGGCGGTGTACAACAACAGCTGTTATCGTTACCTTGGCAGAAATTTGTTCCTCTTAGAGTATCTGTGTTCGCCTGGCGTTTTTTGCAAAATCGTCTTCCGACTAAAGATAATCTGATTCGTCGCGATATTATTACTCCAGGATCTCACCTTTTTAGTCTTGGCTGTTCAACAACAGAAACTTTGTCTCACTTATTTTTCGGATGTCATCAGTCACATTTGGTTTGGGTCGGCATGTTAGAATGGCTAGGCATTCAAGGTGTCTTGCCGTTGGATATCATTTCCCATGCTTTGCAATTTCTTGGTTTTCAGTATCATCCGGTGAAGCCGAAGCATTGTTTTAAAATTATGTGGTTGGCAACGAACTGGCAGATTTGGCAAGCTCGTAACGCGCTTCTTTTTCGGAATCAAGAGTTTTCTACGTCTCAGGTGCTTGATCAGATCAAACTTCATCTCTGGTGGTGGTTAAAGTTTAATTTTACTCACTTGTCTATTGATTATGGATTATGGTACTCAAACCCCATGGCTTGTTTAGGGGGGAGAGGTGGTTAATGTATCATGTTGTTGCTTTTTTGTAACAATTTCAATACTTTTGTTAAATTCTTTTCCTAGACTAAACACACCTTGTGATAGTCTAGTATAATTAATATATTAAATTTGCTGCTTCAAAAAAAAATATACTTTTAAAAAATAAAAAGAATATATTTCTTGAAATGATTTGATACTAATTGAAACACTCGTTATTAGAATTTTAGGAACTAGTTTTTATGGTTTATTTACAAATGGTGCACTAATTTATTTTTTTAACTTTTTTTTTCAACAGATTTAGATACAAAATGGATCCATTTAGATACTGGTAACGGGTTTATTTGCACACCCTAATCATCTTTTATGCTTTTTTATTTTCAAAAAATTTAATATAATACTTCAAGTCCAAGATGTGTCTGCAAGACTTTCTCTTGTTTTCAATGGCGTAGTTTGAATTTTTATAAAGCTTTGGAAAAATTTTAATCGCAAATTCATAGTGCCGGAAGAGGTGCGTCACTTTATTAACAAATAAGATTAAAATTAAAGAGATGAAACATAATATAATTTTAACCACGGATACTTTTTATACCATGACTTAGAAACAATAGAAACAATAAGTTGCATCTTTGAACTCAATATATTCTAACCACGTATACTTTTTATTCCATGGCTTATAAAATGCTCTTATAACACTACCAATTTCGGTACGAGGAAATTTTGTCAAATTTGGTTGCATTGCACCCTTTAATACATATGCCCAGTGTTTTAAAACCCGGACCGGACCGGCCGGTCGAACCGGCTGGACCAGTGAACCGGAGGTCTACGGGTCTGGTCCGATAGTTGGATCGGTTATGCAATCAAACCGGTCAAAACCGGTCAAAATCGGGGCGAACCGGTCAAAACCGGAGAATCGACGGGTTTAGTAAAAACCGGCGGTTTATTTAAATTTTTTTTTTTTTAAATTGAAAAATCAGAATTAGAAAGTAGAAGAAAAATACGATGAGAAGAAAAAATTGGAACAGAAAAGTAGAATCACTGCTATCATAGATGAAGATGACAAAATGATAAAGTAGATTTCTTTGATTAAACAAAATAAGAAACATGAAAGAGATGAATTAGTAAGAAACAAAGGAAGAAAAAATGAATCAGAGGAAGAAAAGAATGGATGGGTGGCGGCTGCAAATAGGTTAAGGTAGAAGAATAGAATTGGATAGGTAATGGGATGGGATATAAAAATAAGGTGGGTTTTATTTGCACTCTTTATTGGCCTCATTTTGTCAACTTATTTTTGGGCCTAGTTATAAAAATATTCATTTTATTTTATTTGTAATCTTATTTAATTTTATATTATTAATTATAAATTATGATTTGTATTATTTTATTTTGTGTGTGATGATTATGAATTTAAAATTAGAATTTTAAAATTAAACTTTGTTTTTAAAATTAGAATTTTATTCCGTTTATGTTGTAATTAGACTTTGTTCAAAACTTATTTGAATTTGTATTTTGTACTATTTTATTTCGTGTGATGACAATGTAAGTCTTTTGTAATATTTTATTTTGTGTGATGATAATATTTAGGATTTGAATTTAAAAATTTGTGACATTATGATATTTTCAAAAAATTTAGGTGTCATATGATTTTTTTTAGACCGAGTTATCCGGTTCGACCGGTTTAATAACTATATAGTTTTATTATAGATACCGGTTCATTCCGCCGGTTTGATCCGGCTTGATCCGGTTTAGTCACGCGGTTCAACCAGTGACCCAGTGGTTCGACCAATAAATCAGTGAACCAATACTCTCACCGGTTCAATGTTCGGTCCGGTTTTTAAAACATATGCCCTTCTCACTTCGTCATGAATATCCAGAGAATAATCGTGAATTTGTTTCCTACAACTTGGATCACGCACAATCTCTTTTGAATTAAATTCATTGGCCACATTAGGAGGCGGTTCTTCCACTTGGATCACCTCTTCAACTTTGAAATTTAATGATTTAACGTTATTATTCAATTCACATAGCTTACAAAACAGAGAGTTCACAAATTACAAAATACCATCATGAATGGATTCACAAAAGAGAGGGTTCCTACTTAGGGTTGAAAAATACTATCAAAGTTGGCAATAGTGTCTTTTGTAACAAACCAACTATCAAAACAGAGGGATTAAACCAACTATCAAAATTCAAAAACACTGCTAAAGATGTAACCTGAAACTAGAAAATTAGCAGTGTTTTTCTAAAGATCTAACCTGTACGGCGGCCGACGTCAAGTGATGTCTGAGGTGAGATCGCGACTTCGCGAGTGAGGTTAGAACTGAGATCGCGAGAGAGAAGCAGTGGGTGTTGGACTTTCTTTCTCTATTGTTTGTTCGTATCGTACGCGAGCGAGAAGCATAATCGTTCCTCACTTCCTTGTATTTTGCCCTTTCTTTTTTTTTAGCCCATACTTTTTTGTTTTTATTTTGAACAAAAAAATATTATTTGAGTCAAGCCCGGGCAAGTGCCCAGACATGCCTGACCCAAAAACGCCCATGCTTGTTTCAACAACTTTATTTCGCTTTTGACTAACTTTTTGAGAGAACAACAATTACCAAAATATAATGTAATACTTTGTATTTATAAATTATATATCCTAAAACGAAATTGTATACCGGTATCATACACTACATTATATTTTTGGTATTAACTCTCTGCTTCTCAACAAAAAAGAGATATGATAATTTGGAGTTCGATTATAAAGTAAATTAAATCTGATCAAAATTTATTTTTGTCAAAAATTAAACTGAAATTCTTCTAAATAATTCGTCTTAGAGGGGGACTCATTAACCACTTTTTTTTTTATTTGCCCTCATTAACAAATTCTAATGACTTGGTTCACACTTCATTGTCCGAATAAAATGAAAAGTTACGAAAAGTTATAGTTTTCAAAAATAAAATTCAGAGGATTCCATTTTTTTGCCTTTTTTTGATGAAATTTTATTCAATATATTGTCGGAAACCAAATATTTTAAATGTAGAAATTATTAACAAAGAAAAATATATAACCTGAAATAATTTAGTTGATCAAATATCCAATGCATTTTATCCAAATAGTAAAGTACATAAAAATATGTTCCCTTACCTTAGCCATTTATCAATTATTCCATTCCCCTCTTGTGATTTTGTCATTTGAGCTTAATGACTAGAAGTGCTTACTACTAACTAAACTTACATTAATGCAATAAGAAGAAAGATAAAAAAAATTACACCCCCCACCAATGCTTTCATTATACCCCCTCCAAAGTAAAGTTACACCCCCACCAATGCTTTCATTATACCCCCACCAAAGTAAAGTTACAATTCACATTGACTTAAAAGTAAAACAAAAGGTTAAACAAGTTCCTAATGAGTCAAATTATCATGGAGAATTTATAGTATCAAGAATATCAGCAGGAGGAATGAAGTGATCCATGGAGAGTCCAGGTACATTAAACATAACATCATCAATGGTCCAAACCTCTTCCATCCTTGTTCTACTATGCTGCATTGAGAGTTCACCAAATCGAAACACCGTTGCAATTGATCGACCTTGATGCGCAATTAGAATTCCATCGATATCTCTATAATCGCCGATACTACTCCCTATGGTTGTCTCCCAATACACTGTATCACTATCTTGTGTTGGAACCCTTGTGAGATGTGAGTCTTCTAAGTATATAAGGAGACCACTCTTTTGGCAAAAGTAGCCATATAGTATGTGCCTTATCACCTCTGCGGGTCCTTCGCTTCTTTCAATCACAGTCTCACGATCCGCGCAAACTTTTAACACAAAGCAATCGACGTTCCCGATTCGATTTTCACCCAAGCATTGTGCATTGGTGAATAAGCTTGCTGTGCTCTTGGGGTCCAAGCCCTATTATGTGCAACATCAAAATAAAATTTGTTAATTCATCAAATTAAAGCACTTGAGAAAATTGATTTGGTATCAAAAAAATTTCTACAAGAAGATATAAAATTTATCACGAAATCTGTAACAAGAGAATAAGAGACAAGTTTATAATTTTGACTAAGTGATAAATACAACTCAAACTCTGATACAAATGTTCAACTTAATAATAACAATATTTATGAATTGAAACAAGACTTATAGACGTTAGTAGGTTATTCTTTTTCTTCTAAAATATATAAAGATAGAAAAAAATTTACCAATATTTTCATCGTTAATAATAGAAAGTGACTGCCCCTAAATGAGGGGATTGAACTTTCTACAATTATTGCATTAACTCATTAACTATTGTAGACCGACAGATCAAAAACAAATTAAATAGATGACATTAAAAATTATGATAATCTTTCAAATTATAAGTAGTCGTTTGTGATGAACCCGCCATCACATTTGACACAAATTTCATCACATCTCGAAATTGTACCAAAAATTATGTGAAACAATTTTAAATTATGTGAAACAATTACAACAAAAAATCCATATGCATAAACAATAATAGAGAGTTCCCGTAAGATAGTTCAAGTGGTAAAAGCCGAAAGACATGGAGTGAGTAGGAGTGGGTCCAGAGTTCGAATCCTGGTAGGAAGATTTATCTTTTCAACGTATAAAAAAAATAATAGGGAGTGAAACGTTAATCTAGGCCAAACATTGTTACATAAAGAAACATGTACAAATGTTAAAGGGAATATGAAGGAATGAAAGTAGGGACAATAATGTAGTGGACGATGGATGGAGTATTCAATAAAGTTCAAAAAAGAAAAAGTAAAAGCAAAAGGATAATTCATTCTTAAGGGGTACCCTACAACTTCCTAGACTACCCTGCAATAAGCAGCAATCCCAAGATCATGACTCATTAACAATGTACAATAATCAGTGCTGACGTAAGATTGAAAATCACGTGGCAATGTAAGTATCCGTAATTTTTCTTAAGAAAATAAGACCATGTTGTAGGGTAAAGTAAGGGACAATTTCTCTATCATTGTCAGCTCGAAATATACCCTTCAATATGAAATTGTGATTTTGTTTTCAATTTTAAAATTTGCTTTTCAATCTCTATCTTTGTTTGGTGTAAGCTTAGATTGAACAACTAGTGTTTTTTTTGTCCCACCAATAAGGAAACCAAACACATATAGAGAATATACAAAACTATAGTTTAAATTTTGTTTGGTTTCTAAGACAATATAGACCAAAAGTCGTTACTTGGTTATATTTTATATAAAATTACGTTTTAAATAAGACAAGTTTTAACCTAAATTTATATATTTCTCTTGGTTTGTTTGTCCATATGTTAGCACACCTTTTAACACATGAAAAAGAAAAAGTTCGTTTTAGTGCTTCTACTATTGGAATTAAACAAACAAACATTCATTCTAAAGTAAATAATTTCATCTCAAAAATTGTAACCATCTATTCAATTAATTAATCTCTAACTTTTACGTATTAGTAGTAATATATATAATATATTTTGTAAGCATTGCTTAATTGGTAATGACATTATATATATAGTAGTATTTATCCAAGTTTTGTGTATTAAAAAAATGGATAAGAATATAAGGTGTAAAATATTTTTACACTTGTATTTAATTAAATTCTATATATATCATATAGATATTTTATAAATTAATCTAACAAAGTGGCACTACAATGTACTTATTTTTTATCAAATAGTTTAATGACAAAAATCACACAGTTTAAGTGTCGAAAAATGAGAATACGAGATTCAAACAGCAACACTTATAATAATATCTCTGATATCTATCAATTAAATTACACTTACCTGAATAATGCGACGTAACGGGCGTTGTGGGCCTTTAGCAGCATGAGTACCTAACCAAGGTGTATGTCTCCAAACAGTTTTTCCATTACTACCAGCAACAATCTTATGTCCACCAACAACTAATTCAAGAGACCACATTCCTGGTAACATTTGCCAAAGTACAAAACAACCATTTTCACTGCTTCTTGTTCCTAAACACTTTACATTTTTCCCTGATGATATCTCTGTTTCACAACAAATCATCTTCACCATCCCAGTTGCATACATGTTTTTGTTCTCCTTTTGTTGTTTTAAACACCCTGTTGCAGCTAAATATTGTTGTATGATGTACTTGGCTGTTGATGTTTCCTGCTTGAAATTAAATTAGTGAGATTAAAAGGTTATATAGCAAATTAAACACATCTTACATGATGGAAAAATACTTAATTTTTTTTTTAAAGTTTATATTAAATTAACCACATCTTATTTATAGTTTATTTTTGCCAAATTGTCTAATGGTTAGAAATTTTACCATTAAGATGTTTAAGAAAGATGTGCGGGATTCGAACTCCGACAATTGCATATAAAATGTAATGTCTCTGTCAACTAAACTAAACTCACGATGACGTATTTTTGTTAGTTGAGTTACGATTTCTGGACGAATAAATATTACCTTTAATTGGTTATGTTTAGGTGACACACACTTTTAATTTTTACTTTTATTTGGTATGAAAGCTACACTCAACTACTCTCAAGTTTGTTTCAACCACACACCCCTTCAGTTATGAAAAATTATTTCCTCTGTTATTGATTAAATAAATAAAAATTAATATTTATATGTTTAAAATATAAGCATATTTTGGATAATTTTTCCTCAATTATTGGATTGGAGGTGAGTATGGAAAATTCACATTGGTCATTATTTTGTTAAAGTTCACTAAAATATAATTTTTTCCAAAGTCGTGACGATTCACCGTGATTCTGACAACCTCTCACTGTGATACTAGATATCTAAAATTCTCTTCAATTAAGATAGCTTTTTTCATATTTTTAATAATTTTTAGTTATTTCTTTAAACAAAACATTTTCATTTACAAAATACAATTGCCAACTTTTATTAAACTGAAAATTAGTTATAATTAACAAAAAAAATTAATTAACATTAATTTAGATATTTTTACTAAGAACAGGGGAATATACTACCACATATAAATTAAGAAATATCTTATAATTTCCAATTATTAATACCAAAACCAATGCTAAAAAAAGAAACATTTTGATATGAAGAGAAAACTTACAAATGGGGTATCTTTGATGTGATTGTGATGAATACCTAAAGCAGGATCATTATCTGAAGGAATTGGAGCCAAAGGACAACCTAAGACACCAAGCAACAACTTCAAATCTTGTGTCTTAGCATGAACAGTTCCATAAAATGATTGTGAGTTAATGTTTCCACTAGGTGAAATCTTTTGAGCTTTGAACCAATCTCTTATAGTTTCCCAAGAGCTTTCTTTTTTGGTTCCCTCTTCTTGCATTTCAGGGTCAGGACCTTCCATTAATGGTGTTAATGGTTGTGGAGCCCAGCTTTGGCGCCAACGGGCGGATTTTGAAGCCATTCGTGTGGTGATGAGGGTGAAATTGTGGTGGTGATGATTGTGTGTGTGATGAGAATGGAGGAATATGAATGAAATGAAGAGGTATTGGAAAGTGGATGGTTAGGGAGTTTAAAAGTGAGTGTGTTAAAGAGAGAGATACTTCTCTTCTTATAAACTCTGTCCCATGATATATACTTGGTTGATTATAATAAGGGTGTGTCTAACATGTTATTTTTTAATGAAAATATATTATTAATAAAATCATATTTTTGCGTAAAATAAGCAGAGATCGGTAAAATAAGACTTATTAAACAAAGACGTCCAATATAAGTGGAACACCAATCAAAATACTAAAATCTACGTTACCTTAAAGAGATTCACTTCTAATCTCATTCATAGAAACACACTCTTCAGCTTCCAGATCATTAGAGAGACTTTCAATCCGACCCAAAAAGATGCTACTAGACACTAATTCTCGAACTTGAATTAAAAGTGATCGGCGTATCAGAATCTAAAGAACAACTTCTTGAGTCAAAAATAGCAAGGACAACAGTAGAATGAAAACTTAAACAAATAAGTCTTAGTTCCCAAACCTCCACTAAAACAGTCAACACTGATGCAGTATAGATGTTTACGGCATACAAATAAACCTACAAATCTCAACATTGTATATATTAAAGTAACTAAATAAAAAGTCGCTTTAAAAAATTGTATCAATTATAAGTTGTTTCACAATATCAAAGAAGTATTTAATTTGTTTTTTTTTTTTTCTGTTATACCTCTTAATTATTTATAATTTTCTCTTCTTTCAAATTCTTCAAATTATCTTTCTCAAACTCTTAATGAAGAACAATTTTGTAAATTAGTTTATAATTTCTCTTTTTTATACAATATTAATTATATTTCTTAATTTACATAATATAGTCAAAATAACTTATAATTTGATATGGAAGAAGTAACTTTTTATTAAAACATACTCCCTCCGTCCCAAAACTATTGTTCTTTTAGCATTTTAGTTTTGTCTCAAAACTATTGTCCTTTTCGCAAACCAATGTAAAGTTAATGTTAGTTTATCAATTGTACCTTTACAAAAGTTAAAGTATTAATTAAATATATTTTCTCTTTCTTAATAAAGTAAGGGTAAAATAGACTTAACTTATCGATCTTTATTGTTTCTTAATCCACGTGCATAACTCTAAAAGGACAATAGTTTTGGGACGGAGGAAGTAATAAAATTAAATAAAGACTAAAGCTAGAAAGTCTGCATCTTAGAAATATTAATTGCATTTGCATTTCTTTAAAAAAAGATACTCCCTCCGTCTCAAAATAATAGTCTTTTAAAGTTTTTACACGATTTTTAAGAAAATGATTAAATTGGTATCATTTACTAAAACACCTTTATTAATTGTAGTTAGAGGAATAATTAAGTAGATGAAATTCAATAAATAACAATATAATAATGGAAAAAAAATAATAAATGTTGCATTGATATTCTAAAGTGACAATTATTTTGAGACAAATAAAAAGTGCTAAAAAAATATTATTTAGAGACGGAGGGAGTACTAATTTAAAATGTCTATACACTTAAATATAATTTGTTTCCGATTTACTACAGCAGTAGTAGTAGTGCGGATTGGACAACACCATTGAAACCGGTGATCCAAATTGATCCAAACCGGAAGAAAAAAAACCAATCTTTTTTTGGTTCGGATCAAAACCTGAACCTAACCGAGCTAAACCGAACTAGTTTGGTTCGGATCTCGGATTTCATTTTTGAAAACTGATGAACCGATGAACCGAACTGGCCATGTTATAACAACCCATTTGGCTCATTTTTTATAGGTCAAACTACATTCAAATTCAAAACAAAACACGCAGGTAGAAGCAAAACACGCACAACACAAGCAAACATAGAAACTATGTTATTGTTTATTTAGTTTATGTTATTTTTGTAAGTCGCTTGAAAAATAGAGCTTAAAATATATCGTGTTTGAAAAAATAATAGCAGATATTATACCATGAAAAAAAAATGTTGCGAACTGATTATAGTATCCAATCTAAACTGATCCAAACCGATTAGTTCGGATTGAATTCATTTTTGAAAACTGAACTAAACCAACCTAAACTGAATCAATTGAAAGTTCATTGGTTCAGACATTAAATTCACTCGAAACTGATCCAAACCGATCCAATTAATAGTAGGTTAAGAACTAAGAAGACTTAAGAGGAAGAGACAAAAGGGACAGATTATCTGTTGAACGGCAAAAGAAAATGACATTATTGTAATAATCCAAACTCGCATGTTGGGCTGTCTATTGCTTTATTCACTTTGTTTTTGGGACTCACTCTTGTCGTTATTTATTTATTTATTTATTATTAATTTTATTCTCTTCATCGATCGACCTGATCAGCTAAGCTATCTATTTCCCATGCCACAACCGGTCCCATGGAGATTGCCCTACCACCTTAGATCAATTGCCCTACCACCTTTGATCAATTGCTATCTCTTTTCACTCTTAAAGTTTTTTATTCTTTTTAAATGAATTTTTGAATTGGAATATATTGAAAGGATCGATAGCTAGTAGTAATTTTTCTAAGATTGATTATTTAAATTAGGATTCAACTGATCCTCTCTTGTTTTTGGAGATAGTCGATACCCGGTTTTCATGATCTTCTCTATTCTGTTTTCTATAGAATTTTTATTTTTCGTGTGAATCGAACTATGTATTCTGAGATTTAAGTACATATTCAATCTATTTTAACTATCAATTCAACTATATAGTAGCTCAACCGGTAGTGGGAATAGATTGTTCATGTACTTGAACTTTAAGGTACGTGGTTTAAATATTCCAACGAAGTTATCGACTAAATAAGATTGGGGCCCGGATACATATTCATCTTTTTAAACATTAAAATTTTATATTATCTTTATTATAATAAAGCTTACTAACAGAGCCGGCCCGAAGGTTTTCGAGACCTTGTTCAAAACTTAAAAAAGGACCCTTAATAAAAAAGTGTAAGAAAAATAAAAGAAAAAATAAATTTAAATTACAATTAATAGCAAAAAGATTCGTATTATAATTAATAACAACGTAATACCTTTTAGCTTACGTAAAGTGTGACATTCCAATAGCATTGTTTGAAGCAAAATCTTCAACCAAGTCTTCATATTGAATATTTTCTAAGAGATCGTTCTCAATAGCTATTATTGCTAAGCCATATATTAAGTCTTTCTTGTGACATGGTAGACCATAAGTAAGACTTCAACAACTTCAATTTTGAAAAACTTCCTTATGTAGAGGCAATTGTCACGGGAATAGTCAATAAAATTCTATATGCAATAACTGTATTAGGAAAACAATCCAAGTCTTTCAAAAATCTTAATATATCAATTGGTCTCATCTTCCTCTCAGGCACCATATTTTGTGGTAACCTCAACTCCACACAAAGTTTTTTCCCATCAACATTGGATATTGGACCTGAAATTAAATCGTAATAATATAAACACATATGATTAAATATATCAAACAAATATATTAACAAGAATCAAATGAGATAGAGATTAGAGATGAATAAACTTATCTTAGTATGTGGTAATTGATCATCGTGAAAGCCGGAATCACGGACACCACAAGACATTCAAATCAGTAAATCATAGAATAACCTGAGGCATGACATAGTCACTGTCCTTAAGGATTTATCTGTCTCATAAGTGCCAATCCCCCAGGATTCAACAGGTCCTTCCCAAGTATGAATCAGACTCGAGGTGACAGAACAACTTGAATTTGATAAACATAAGAGATGCACCAGGAACTCAACTTTTCAATTTGGAGAAAATAATTCTATGTATATGGGTTGAGTTTTTCGTATACCAAGTGGTTGTTTATTGCAACTAGAATAAAATCCACGCGTTGCGCGGTTGTAAATTATTCTTGTACTTTTATGTGCTCTTTCTTTTGAAAAATTATGTTGTCATCGTTTACAAATTAAAATTTAAATAAACAGGTTGATTTTTTTTTTGGACGGTAAACAGGTTGGTTTTTCTTTTTATGAAAAATGAATAAATCGGTTGGTAATAAAAGACAATTTATTAATTAATTTCCCCAATTTATTTTATATCACTCAACTATTTGCAATCATATATGGATTCTTTGATATCTGATTTGTTTTCTCTTTGATATATGTTTGTTGTCGCTTGAGTTTCCATTGAAATAGTGCACTCTACCTCCTTTTCCTCTACTTTTTTTATCTCCATTCCTAATTAATTTGAACTTTGTTGGATTGAAGTGGTGTCGGATCATTTTTGACAAAAAAAAAGTTGATATGTTGTCAACTTAAAATAATCTGGAGCTCTAATTTAATAAATATAAATAGACAGTTACAATTCAACTTATTAGCTTGATATTACCACGGTACAAATCATAGATTGTATTTCAGAGGAGAAGAAGGTTGTCAATCTTCGAAATTGGAAGGTGATGCTATCTCAATAGGTTGTCAATTGAATGGTGTGTACATCGAGTCACAAGTTTGAGATTTTAAAAGCAAAAAAAATTTCTTTGTATTTTTAAAAATGATTTTTATGATAATTTAACTAAAAATAGTAAAAAAAATTTCAAATTTTTTTCTATACATTAAAAAGAGTGATTTTGACATTAGTTAACTTAAATATGAATGTTAGAGATAATAACTTAATAAAAAAACACAATTTTTTATAAAAGCTATCTCTAAAAAAATGATTTTCATGAAAAGCTATTTAAAATGATTTTTTGAAATTTTATGATTAAAAAAAATTTGTAACAAAATAATGAAATATTTAAAACGACATTTTATAAGATAAGCTATTTAAACAAAATTTTCATTTAAGTAACATCAAGTATTCTTCAAGAATATAATATTCGTCTCAACGGATAAGCTATTGAAACAAATTTCGTCTAAGCGGATATAATATTTTTCAAGAATCATAACCTCAATAACATCTCATCGACCACCATGGCAAAATGATCTTTGAATAAGAAAAAATGTTAGGAGATAAATTATTTTATTATTTTTTTTTTAGTTTTATTTTTATGTTGAATTAGTCAACAAAAATTGGTAGGAGTTTGAATGAGGCATGAATGTATTATGAATGTATTGGGAGATGAAAAGGTTGACTCTTATTTTATTTATTTATTTATTTTATGCCAATAATTTAATGAAGTAATTAAGGATGTTTAGGAGGGAAAATTTTAGGGTTTAATTGTTGCTAAACTAACAACATTTCAAGATAAGAGATGTGTTTTCCTTCTGTTCAAAGAAGTTTTCTTTGGGGTGGGGGTGCGGATACGAGAAAAATGTGTTGGGTTAGTTGGGACCGCATTTGTCAACCAAAATCTAAAGGAGGGTTGGGCATAAAAAATTTGGCACTTTTTAACAAGTCACTTTTATTCAAATGGAAGTGGAGGTGTTTGTCGGATCAAGAGGCTCCGTATGGTTAGATTTGTTGCGGTTTCGTTATGATTCTCTTGCAGCCAATTTCCTATCTTACGAGGGGCGTGCGGGTGTGTCTCGCGCATCTATATGGTGGAGGGACATTTGGTACATTGGTAGTAATGATGATGGAGGTTGGTTCGGTAGCAACATTAGCAATTGGTGCGGTGATGGTAAGGAGATTGGTTTTTGGAAAGAGAAGTGGGTTGGAACGGATCCTTTGTGTAATCTTTTTCCGGACTTGTTTCTTAAGGCAGCGAAGCCTGATTGCACTATTTTAGACATGGCCAGCTGGGCGACCGAAACTTGGCAGTGGTCTTTTGATTGGACAACGGAATTATCTGTTGCTGAAGCGGCTTCAGCCCAAGATTTGTTATCTATTTTGGTGCAGGTTCAGCCACAGAGGTTTGACAGGGACAGAAAGCGATGGATACCACATGATGCCGGTGATTGTACGGTTAAATCGGCTTATCATTTATTATTACAAAGCTTAGCAGTGCCTGCTGTTGATTCCACAACTATGAAAGCCTTGCATAATCTTTGGCGCAATAATGTTCCTTCGAAGGTTAGTTATTTTAGTTGGAGAATGATTATTGATAAATTACCAACTAGGAAGGCGCTGTTACCCCAGTTCTTCAACATTTCCTTGCTTTTGGTAGTATCTTTAAAGGTAAGAAGTATAGGAGAGTCCGGCACATAATTTGGCTCGCAACAACTTGGTGCATTTGGAAAACTCACAATAATGTTTTGTTAAGAGGTGGCCGTATTCGCATTTCTTCCTTAGTTGACCAAATTATTTATATAGCTTGGTTGTGGTTATTTGGTAGAAATAGGAATTTTGGGGATCTTTCTTATAATGATTGGTGTATCCGACCTCTTGAATATTTTCATAGATCTTAATATGTTCTTTTGAATTGTAAAGGTTGAGTATCCCTTGTACTCCTTATAATTTAATTTGTGCTTATCAAAAAAAAATCCAAACATAATGGTACGAATCATAGAAAATTGTAACGTTTGAAAATGCCATGAATACTGGTTATTAAGATTTGATGTAGAAAATAAATAGCTATAACTAATATGAATAAAAGAGCAATGAAAATATGACCAAGACAAAAATAAATATGATAAATAACTTTAAAATAAATTATTATTATTTTTTTGACGAAACTTTAAAATAAATTATTGTTATATAAAAATTACAACAATTTATCCCCTGATTGTAAATGAACATACTATGCCAATTTGTTTCTCTTTAGAGAAATCTAGCCTCATAACTTGGTCCATGTAAGAAGGCCAAATTCAATATTACTCCTACAGTTCCTTTTTATTTGTCGTTTTAAAAGAAAACAAAATACTAAATTAAGAAAGTATATTTTTGCACCTTATCTTCCTATTATACTTTATTGAATATATATCTTAATTTTATTCCACTAATAAATTTCTATTTTTTTACACAAACTTTCTCTTTCCGAAAAATAGAAACAAAACATAAACAATAAAAAGATTATATGAATAAGTTTAGTAGAAATATATATATATATATATATATATATATATATATATATATATATATATATATATATATATATACAATAAAAAGATTATATACTCCCTCCGTCCCTAAATATAAGATCCCGTTTGACCACTGCACGTATGTCAATGCATAATTTTGATCTCAAATATCTTTAATTATCTAGTAGTAAAAATTTGATATCTTGAAAGTACTCATCAAAACAAATCAAACAAGATCTTATATGCTAATATTTACATCTATATATTATTCAAAAATACGGTCAAAACATAATAAGTGAATAGTGTAATTTTGTCAAACGGGGTCTTATAAAAAGGGACGGTGGGAGTAAAATTTAGTCAATAAAAAAATTAAGAAGGAGGGTATAACAGACTAAATATAACCTTAAATTGTCAAAACGACAAATAATTAGACACAAATATTTTATTTATAGAACGACAAATAAAAAGAAACAGACATAGTATTAAGTTAAGAAATCAAGAGTAAACTCTTGCTGTGTTTGTTTACTATGTTATTTGTGGAGAAATTAAAATAGAGATATATATGGTGCATAGTAATAATAACACAGTAAAAAATTAATTAGGGATGTCAATTTGTATCTGATAACGAATTATCCGTGGAGATTATTTGTATGGGTCGAGATTTGAAGTCGCGGATTTTTTCCCCGTGGGAAGGGAGAAATTCCCCCGTAGATAATTTGGGGAGGGGAACAGGGAAAGTCCCTCCACCAACGCGGATTTCCCGACCCCATTCATATTATTTAAATTATATAATATATATATATATTATATAACTTTATATATTTTTTTAATAAAAAATAATTATTTATAATGATTATGATTATGAGTGTGTTTGTTTGAGATTAAAATAAAATAGATTTTTTTAAAAAAATCTATTTTTAAAAAATAGATTTATTTTATAGAGATTTTGAAAAAAATCTAAAGTTATTTTGTGTTTGTTTACAATTATAAAAATCATTTTTGAGAACAAACGCATGGTCCTTGTTCTTAAAAAAATAGATTTTGGAAAAATCACTTGAAAATAGCTTTTCATTTTGGACTCAAAAATGATTTTTTTTTTAACAAAATGATTTTTATGAAAATCTGAAACAAACATCAAAAATGAAAAAAGTGATTTTTTTAAGAAAAAAATAGATTTTTTCTAAAAAAAATCACAAACAAACACACCCTATGTATGGTGGCAACAAGTTCAATTGAATATTTATTTATTTTGACAAAATGAAATATTAGAAAGTGTTGTTGCAGTTTTTTATTATTGATGCAAAATTTACTTTTATTTAAAAAAAAAAAAAGATACAAAATATGTAATTATTTTAGAAAAAAGGAATAAAAAATAAGATATTAATGTCGTGTTTTTGATTAAAACGTATACTAATTTTGTTAATTTTTTATGTCTGTGGAGCTCTATGGATACTGTGGGGTTGTAAATGGTGGAAAAAAAATATCCCCGTGGAGATGGGGATAGAGGAAGAAATATCTCTGAAGCAGAGAATGAGGCAAGGAGTGGTAAAGTACCCTCCGCTCAATCTCCGCTTTGTTGACATCCCTAAAACCAATACTCCATTTGTGACTCTTTATTTTATTTCATTTTAAAAACTCGGTAGTTGGTCCAAAGATCGATTAATCTGAGAGATTTAATCTCATTGTTCATTTGCGGGAACTCCAGATTTGAAGTCAAAATTTTACTCTGTATGAACTAACCCACTAAATTTTTTTTTGGTACAACTAACCCACTAAAATTACTACCAAGGAGAATCAAACATGAAACCTTATGAAATGCATACTGAAATTGCTCCTCGACCAACACGACTAGGCCAACACAAGTAGATTCCATTCCGGACTAATTTGAAAAAAATGTATTTCAATATGGATGATTTCTTTGATTTTTAAAACAATTTTTAAGCAGATTTTTCAAACAATATTAATTACCTATTCTCAAATTTTATTACCTAGTTAATACTATTTCTTTAGGGAAAAAAGTTTAACTCATTTCATTATTAATAATAGTGGGTACATTAATAAAGATGTAGAAATCAGGTAAAGATATAGCTACACGTGATAAAGCATGAGCGAGCGGTTTCATCGGCTTATCTCTGAATAAACTCGACACTTAGGTTTTTAAAAAACGTGTTGTGCTAGTGTTTACAATCTTTGATGATATCCTAGTTCTGACAAATCATCATTCTTACTATTCAATTTCATAACAACAGTCTTCGCGTCAAGCTCCAAATAAAATTATCTAGTTGCAAGTCATGTACTCATTGGAGAGCATGTAGCAGTCCTAGAGCTTCACCAATTTCCACATCATGCATAGAAGAAATCCATTCAGTTTTTGTGAGCATAAAACTCCCTTGATTATCAAGGCTTGAGTTCCAAAACAACTCAAAGGAAGAAAGAAAGTTTGGACAAAATTAAGATAAACTCTTAGGTACCCAAATTATATTGTTGGGCATAAATAGTCTCTAGAAATTTTTATTTAAAATATAAAATTTTGAATATAAATTAAAATGAAAATATTACATGACATTAAACTTTAGTTAGAAGGCACCGCCACCGGTATCCAAATTATATCTTCATGCTTAATAAATTGAAAATGATTTAGTCAAATAAAAAAAATTGAAAATGATATCAATAAATGCTTAACAAAAAACAAAGGAATATAACTATAATATTTGTTAAGAAAATTGGTAGGGAGGATCGCGATTCGATAATCAGCAACTGCGTATAGGATGAAATTGAAATCATTTGATGTCACAACTCACTTCGAACTCTGTACTACTAAGACTCCTTCCTCTAAAAATTAGAAGGTGAAAGAAAAAAAATGACAATAACAATAATGACAAATAATTAATAAAGAAGAAAAATGAAACGCTGCCTCAAAAAAAAAAAGAAAAATGAAACGCAAGCAAAGCCCAATGAATTTTTTTTGTGTAGATTTTGGGCTTTAAAGGGGCACACGATCACATACACAATACACTCACCCCTCACAAAAAAACATTTAAAAAATAAAACCTTATTTTGCTCTAACTTTGTACTTTCCTTGTTATATGGAGTACTTCCTCTAGTCTAGTATATAAATAACAAATAATTTTTTAGATTCATTCAAAAAGTAATGTATCTAGACTATAGACCAAATACATTACTTTTTTAATGAATTTAAAAAAATCAATTTTACTTATATATGAGATCGAAGGAGTAGGATATATAGTACCAAAACTATTTTATCTCCCAATGACTTCTTAAAAACCGGGCGATTATTTTAGGGATTACACGTTCAGATTAAGAAGAATAATTTTTTCACCGAATTTACCCATTTGGATTTGAGAAAATTCATCTGAAAGTGTACTTAAATATCATTGAAAAGAACTATCCATTTTTACTTGACCTGATGAATACTTATTAGAATTGTGGTAAAATACAATGGAAAGACATTGTCTATATATGACAAAGTTGATATGTTGCATGAGAAGTGTTTTCTTATGAGGGGAGATTTGTTGGGTTTTTTTTTTTTTTGACAGGGGAGATTTGTTGGGTTTGATAACTCATTTTAAGTGCTTCCTTCTCTAAGTTAAATAGAAAAAGAGTAAAACAACATATTAATGGGCTAGGCCCATTTGTGGAAAAAGTGCTTCAACCAAATTGCAAAAGAGAATAATTATGCTGCAAGAAAAGCTAAGGTAGTTAGTGTTATTTTAGTTTATTCTTTATTTTGTTTAAAAAAAATAAAAATTAACCAAATAAGACAATAAGACTACTGAACCATACAAGCCTCCTAATTATAATACTTCAGGTATGTTTGATCTGCAAAAAGATAATTACTAGACAATACAACTTTTTTTTTAAATAATATAAGATTGAACGTCACATGACAAACGTCTAACGATTGGATATTGGATAATGTGTTAGTATTTTATAAGATGTTTTGTGGATAAATTTTTTTTAATATTTTACACCACTTATATTTAAGATAAAATGTTGTCATGTTATTTAGTGGGGTAAAAACTTTAGCTTTTGTACAATCTCTTGAACTCCAATTTAATTTGTCAAACTTCAAATACAAATTTAAAATCAATGAATACAATACAACTAGAATTGTCCTCTCCAATCTCTTTTTTGATATTCTTTACAAATAAAATGCACCATTTGATTAAAATATCACTATTTTCGAAGTGCAAGATTGAATTATTCACTAATGCACTTCACCATCATATGATTTATTTGTAGCCTTTTCTTGTTTGTCTAAGAGTTGAAATACGGTTATTTTTTCTGAATTTTCATCAACCATAGTGTATATGCGAAGCTTTCAACTGCTATGGCAATAATTCTATATAACTTGTCATTTAAATCGGTTGAATTTAATAGTTTATGTATGTTATTCCGACGGCTTGATCAGACTTGTTACATCAATTGAGATTTGAGACTCCAAGACATATTTTTTTTGGTGCGACTCCAAGATATATTAAATTAAATAAGAAATCATATAAAATATAGCCTAATTAGAATAAATGAGAGGCATTGGGTCTTTTGCTCTCTTTTGTATATATATACCAAAAAAAATAAAAATTGAAAGGCTTGGTTTCAATAAGTGAATTACTTTACATATTTATTTTGTGTTTTCACTATCTGATTTTTAGGAGAAGGGGACCCTAGCGGTCCAAAATTTGTAGTAAATTCTATCTTTAAGTGATTAAAATCTCTTTTTTATCAAGTTCAGCGCCAATCAACATTGGACCAACTAATTACTTAACATTCTTGACAATAATTGTAACAAGTAAATACATTGTGGCTTGGCAATTTTATTTGACTAAAATTTAGCCCAATATATTAGGACTTGGGTTTGTTGTTATTATATAATAAGTGTAATATATACTACTCAAAGTTAACTATATGGATAACTACTCAATATATATATATATACACACACACCACTATTAGTAAAGAACATATAGTTGAAGAAGAAAAATAAACACAATTATAAGCGGTAGAGTTGTGGTTCAGTTTAGCTTGGTGGAAAAAGTGTGGGTGAAATTCGGTATAGGATCAATTATAAATAGAATGTGGAAACTAATATTTGGGGGGGAAATTGTTGAATTTCAAGTGAGTTGTTAAATTGTACATCAATTTTAAATTAATAGAATGTTGAATTTCTATGAGAGGTGATTCATTAAACTAATACTTTAAGTTTTTCGATGGAGATGTTACATCTCCCTCTCTTGTGCCTCTGGCGCATTGACCCATATTTTTCCGTCCCAACAATTTACGCTCCAAGGCTCTTCCTAAAGTTAGTATATCTATCCATTCTTTTGATATGCCTTACTTCATGTGGAAGCTTTTTCATCCACAGATGCTTGCACCACTACCACATACATCAATTATACATGCGACTTGATCAAAACATATATTGTTTGGAATTTTTTTTGATATAATGATTTGTTTAAAACGTCCAATATATAGAACTTCTTATTATTACTTGATCGAATTACATGCTAGGGTATCAACTAACCACAATGTATATTAAATTAATTATCTATTCAACTGAATTAATTTCAATTTTATTAATCAAGTCATGTGGTGGTCGTGGATCAATATGAAATGGTGAGTACGTCTATGAAGCATTTTTTATATATTATTTTTGTTCTTTATTCTGATGCATTTTTTAAATTTATTATAAACCGAACATCAATTTTTTAACAAATCTAAAAATTACATTATTTTTTATAATAAAGAATGGATGCAATATATTATTTCGAGATAGACATGAAACTATCGCTTATAGTTGCAATTGTCTGTCTATAACTCCATGAGCCATTGTTGCTTTCATATCTTTAAATAAACTAAAAGGAATCCTATAACAAACATATTTTGTCTCCAATGTTCACACCCACCTGCTGATATCATATGATACATTTCTGTTACTCTAAAGAAATATGATGTTAATGATTAAGGCAAAATATATGCTTTAAATACTTACAAAGCTACTTTATTTCTGTGATCAAAATTTCCTTAATTGACTATGGTAATGATGATATGTCTAAAGTAAAATTTCCTTTATTTGTGTGTATAAAATTTCCACAATGAGAGTCATTCCTCGTTAATAACATTAAAATCCATCTTGTCCATAACCATGTCGGCAAGACAATAGTATAATTCATATTTAACCAGGATAGTGACATATTCCATCATCCCTTATTATATAAACTTTTAGTAAAAATTGTAGGTATTAAAAGAAGTCATTATATTGTAATAATAAATTTGTATGAAATACATGTTATTTTTACGTAGTTATGTCTATCATAAAAGAGAGAATTAGGTTTATATTCTAAGATAGATTATTATTTTTGTTTAATGTAAAATTTTGGGATAAAATATGAACCGTCTGATTCTGATCGAATGACCTAAAATTTACTGATTGCAAAACTACATCATTTCTCAAATGCACGAAATCCTAGGATTAGACGGCTTAAAATTTACTGACTGCATGACTGTATCATTATTTCTCAAATGCACAGAACTCCCGTCCATAAAAGAGAGAGTAAGAGAATACATTTACATTTTTTCCCAAGGGTAAATTAATTATTTGTATTTTTATAAGAAAAACACTAAATAATGCTTATAAAATTTTGTAAAGAGTCTTATATTAAAAGATAAATAAAAAATTGAAAATAGTTGTATAAATAAAGATGAAGAGAATATTTTCTTCACGTCCACCAACTTCAACTTCGATATTTTTTTATTTTTGAACCAAATATATTTGTTAGTTTTTCATGGGAGTGATTCAACCATACATCCCTTATTCTCATTGAAATTAATTTGTTCATTCACATATTCTTGACTTCATCCAAATAGACAAGAATAGCATCCACTAGGCAAGGCTATTTTCTATAACGGTGATTAAGGAAACTTGCTTTATTTGAGTAATGCAAGAAACAAAGGGATTGTAATGATCTATAGTTTAATTAGTACTAGGGGTCCTCAACCAGCTCCATACCGATCACTACCTTATTACCTTTCTGTTTTCCCTTTCTAAATTCCATATTAGATCTTAATTTACCATGTAGCTACATATTTAATTGTTGTGGGAGTTAAATGCATCTAACATGTATTTAATAATAAGATATTTGTCGTTAAAAAAAAATACATGTATTTTTTTGGTACAAAAGCTAATTATAATTTTAGTGTCCGTATTTAAACTCATTAACCAAATTGGTTCCTTTTTAAAAAAAAATAGTTTTGAATTTGCTAAGAGTGAAATTATTATATATATTTTTTTTTGAACGGCAAGAGTGAAATTATATATTTATTTTTTTTGGTAATGTGAAATTGTATTATCTGTTGTTGTGGATTTACTACTTACTTCACAAAGTATTTAGTTGGATGAACTAATAATCACGATAATTTACAATTAAAATTACTTTTGGGAGAGACTGAAACTACTTGCTGTTAGAATTTATCCTGAATTATATACTATTAGGACTTCATTCTCAAAGAACTAGAGGGTGAAAACAAAAAAAAATTATAATTAAAATGTTGAAAGAAGATCAATAAACACTTCAAGAATTAGAGATAGAAAAAAAAATTCAATTAAGTGGTAATTAATTAGTTTCATTTAAAGAATAAACTCTACTTACTTCATGGACAAATTGAAGATTATTCTTTCTCAAAAATCAGACAGTTAATTAACACAAAAAAAGAAGATTAAATTTATCTAATTTATATTTATCGGTATGTTAGAGACAAAATTTGGCAACCAATTTTTTTTCCAACCCTAATTTTCATCTAAATTTCAGTTATTTTCCTAGTAACAAACATATAATATTAACAATAGTAAAATTTTAAAATATTTTTCTCCATGATATAATAGCATTTAAAATCAAATATAGTTTAATAAATATATTTAATCAACACACTTAAAAATTTCATTCAAATTTATAAAAACAAAAATACGGGACAATTATATGTTCTGCATAAATAAATACAGGATAAATATGTCATTGATAAATATTAAATATAAAATATAAAATTAGACATTATATGTCACTCTTATAAAACTAACATGAAATAATTGTTTGTCCTTGATAAAATTATATGAAACATAACAAATTGTATCCTGATATATATAAATATATAAAATCTATAACGGAATGTGGATGAGCTTATAGCTTGTAAACTAGTAATATTTAATAATTTTTCAAATATAATGGTAGGGATAAAATTAGAAGAATAAAACAATAAATTATAAGTTAGTTGAATTAGCTTATTAAAATACGAAAAGAAAAAATTAACCTATTAAAATAAGTTATAAATTAATAAAAATAAATTATAAACACATAAAAATTTACCAAATAATCTATTTTTTTTAAAATAAATTTATAAATTATAAGACATAAACTCATAATTTGACATCATCAATGAAAATCTAAATCAACTCAAAATTATTGTTGTGGTAGATCCTTCTCACATAATAAATATTATATTTTAGTCCAAAAGTGGAAAGAGATATATTTTTGTGTCATAGATTGTGTCTATCTAAAATAACTTTTTGTTCGATGACTTTTCTTTAAGCAAGCAGTATTCTATAATTTGTCGGGTAACAAAATGTTTGTGATTTTTGTCGTCTTGCTTGTGTGTTTCATTTTTGTCTTGTTTTCTAAAGAAAAATAAAAATCAATCTTGTTCTTAAAATTTAGTGTATATGCCAACGGTGCTAAATACAATATTGTTTCAATTTTTCGGTTTCTCAATGATTTGCCGATCCTCTGCACAATTTATGTTTTGAGGTAATAAAAACTTATTTCATTTCTTCAAAAGTTGTATAACCTGTGTGGTACCTAATGGAGCCAACAAGCTATGTCATTTCTTCACCAAAAAGAAAACGTTGCTCTTGTAAGTTGAATCTACGTCGTTTCTGAGATTTTAGTGGCATAAGGACGAACTTATAAATGGATATATGTTGAGAGATGTTTAAATATTTTTTTTTAACTTTTATATTTTTGTAACCGTATACGTAATGTAACTAAATCATTTGACTCAATTGTGGTTAATAAATTTCATTAAAGGATAGATTTTTTGGTCGAACAATTTTTTGGCCAGACTTTACTTATCTCATGCTGAACTCTGGCATATTAGAGCACCCTTCTCTTAAGAACCAGAAGGTGAAAACCAAAAAAAAAAACTCTATATATATTTATATATATAATGTAATATATCTAGAATGAGAATCAAAATAATACACAATGAATGAATAATATATTTGTTATATTTTTCATATAACACTTATTTTCCATATAATAATATATCTCAAAAGAATTTCTCCGTATAAAAATATATTTCACCAAATTCTACAATATAATATAAAACAAAAACTCCATCAATAGTATATCGAAAATATTCATCATATAGCTAGAGCATGATCCCCGTGGCTCAATAACAACTTACTCAATAGATCTTGGATATACATTCATTACTATCTATATGGGCGAATTTGATTTGTTAAGAAAGTGTCATTTCAAAAAGAAAAAAATTGTTACTATTTAACTGTCATTTTGATAGTTTAAAGTTACAAGTGGTCAATTTTATCATTTTGATAGTTTGAAGTGGCCACTTCACATTTTACATAAAATTAACTTATTTCTCAATAAATTTCATTCTTTATTTCAAAATCTTTGAAAAGATGATTGTCTCAACTTATAAACTCATTTTCATATTATTTCACATCTAATGTGAGACTTCTTATCTCACCCTCTCACGTACTTCCTGCACTATCAGACTTGGTACGTGGCCCGATAACACAAACCTGATAGCAAATGGCCTATAACGGATTGGAAATCCTATAATATCATGTTAGAAAATGTTTTGAGTCTATCTAAACCCTACAAAATCGGTTAATATGATGAAGAATGTCTCTACTTATAAACTCATCGTGTCCAAACTATCACACATCTAATGTGGCACTTCTTAACATAAAGTAAATAGTGAATTGAAATGATAGTAGAATAGGAGAAAAAAAATTCAACAATTCAATATCTTATTTTAAGAGTTTTATGCTAAAAAGACACTTAAAAAGAAACTGAATAATTAGAGAGTAATAAACTTAACATGATAACTTCAACCGTACTTTATTTAATTTTGAAATTATTCTTGGACTTGACAAATTGAACGACTATAGATTTGACAAAAATCCTACAAGGCAAAAAATTATTCAATATACCTTAAAATTTTGTCTTGTATTTTTTTGTTTTGTGTACTCTTTCCTATATATAATTATCTTTTACAAATCAAAACATATCAAAAATATGTTAAATTCCCACGTGTCCGGCGATTTCAGTTTCTTGAATTGAATTAAGTCAATGAGATAGAAATTATGAGAAACCAAAAAATGAAAATACCATTAAATGAATTTTTTTCCTGTTTGACAAGCCATATATAGTGATTAATTCTTAGAAATCATATAGCCTTTCTTGAAAAATTGATAGACCCATCGAAATGGACATACTAGGTACACCATGATTTTTCAACAACTAACCGTGCAAGTCTTAGTATATACATATATAGATTATTCATTTTCTTGTGTTTCCCCTTACTGTTGAAGTACACTTGTGTTTTGGTGACAGTTTCTCAAAATGTTGTGTAACAAATAGTATTGAGTTTTGTATAGGAAATATTTCAATATGTTTACAAAGACACTCTATTAATTATAGACCTTTGAGATAAGGACACAAAATTACGAGTGAAGCTGAAGTTTTAAGTCCAGCTCATTTTTCAAATGTGATTTGCATCATTAGCCAATGGGACCTTATTTCTATCTTTCTCCTTTCTTTAATTAATCATTCTGTTTCTTCATGTGCATGTCATATTTGACCATTTATAGGTTGATCGAAAATTTTAAAATATGGACAAGTAGCTGTCAAAAGGCAAAAAAAGTGGTTAAGTGTTTGCTTGATTTCAAAAAACAAATTCTTTTACTCCTTTTTTTTTTGTCAAGTACACCTCTTTTCTAAATAGTATAAATTAAAATAAAGGTTGGATTAATTATTTTTGTGAGAAATATTGTAATTTTAATTTTAGCCATTAAAAATACAAATAAGATGATTTAATCATCTTAAATTTTCTGTTTTGTTTTTATTCCTTAATGGACAAAATTTTGGCATTTTTTTTTTATATTTTTTGAACATAATATGGACATACATAGATTTAATAATATTTTAACCGATATAAATTTGATAAAATATCCTTCAAGATTTGTGGGTATTAACCCTTCAACCATTTAATAATATTTTCACCGGTATAAATTTTATAAAAACACCGTTGGATATATCGAAAGTTTATATGATATAGATCATTTGTGTAAAATTTCAGAAAAATTCAAAATCATTTGATATGTTATTGAGATACATCAAAATTAATGGTTTATGTGATTTTTTAAACGGCGTTAATTTTATGTGTCTCGATAACATATCAAATGATTTGGAATTTGTCTGAAATTTTACACAAATGATCTATATTATATAAATTTTCGACAACGATGTATTTTATAAAAATTTATATCAATTAAAACATTATAGAGTGGTAGTAAATACCCACAAATCTTAAAATGATGGATTAGAAACCTTTAATAGATATAACATATGCACATTTTGAACATAAAAAATATATGTTGATATTAAAATAAACATAAATTGGTCATAATTAAAAACAAAAAATAAAACAAACAAATTTGAGAATGAAAAATATGTTATTTTTATTTTTTGGAATTAAAATCAAAATTTGCAATATTTTTTTGGGCGAAAAACTTATTTAACCTTTATAAAAAATTTGAGTAAAATAAAAATTGATTTATCTGTTCAAATTAAAATCTGAAATTTTAGACAAAATATATTATTTTTAAACTTTCTCTTATATATAACCAAGACATTAGTTTTAAAAGTTTAATAAACTTCACTTAGATAATCCGAATTTGATTCCTAATTGAAAGAATTCTTGACTAAGATGGATTAAAACCAAAAACAAGAATCATATTTAGTACAGATGAGGCAATTACAAAACTAACACTTTACGTTTTTACTTTTAGTTATAAAATTGTCAATTTGCTTCTATATATTTTTTTTTGTTTCCAAATATTTATACAAAAAACACAGATTTTTTTGACAAAAAATAGAGTTAAAAGATGCTTTTCATAAATGTTTTATATATAACAAAGCAAAGAGAGAGTTATATGACAATTTTGTATGCTTTATAGATTCTTCAATGAAAATTAATCATCACTAATTCATGTAAAAATTTAAACTTATATTATAGTGATTCAAAAAAAACTATGACAATTTTGTAATAATTAAGAAGTAAAATGAAATAAAATTTGTATAATTGTTTTTGTATAATTGTTTTTCACTTTTAAATTTCTAAATATTTATTTACAGGAATATTTGTTATTATTATTATTATTATTATTATTATTATTATTATTATGAAAGAGTCAAAACCCAATTAAGTTTCACTACATTGATTAGAAGAATGAACAAAGAATTTGTAAATTATGCATTTTTCAACACTTTTCCATAACAAAAACGTTTTGTTTCTTCTTCCATTATTTTTTATTGGTTTTCAAAATTGGATTCTTAAATAAAGGGTAGCGGGTTGCCCCGCTACCTTTCATTCAAATGTAATTATCTTATATATATTTTTCATAGTACTAAAAATAAAAGGGATGGTAGTTTAGAATTTGAAACAAATTTTAATATCAAATATTTTCAATCATTTTTCAAATATGTATAAGTCAGAAACCGAATCGTCATTTTCTTATGAAGTCCAGCATCAATCTTCACCCAAATTAACTAACGTTTAGTTTTCTTCTTCTATTGTTAATTAGGGACTATCATATTCATTGTGAATTTAGCTCATTCATCACTTGCACTTGTCAATCGTTCTAGTAACATTGGTCCCACCAAAACATGAGTGTGACTTTAGATTTTGGATATTATGACAAAGTAGGACCCATCTACTTTCCTGTCATTGTATTGTATGTACTTGTACTAAAATGTTTCTCTATTTATAAATCATATGCTCAAAAATTCATATATGCAAAATTCTCTCAAAAGAGTGATTTAGAGAGATGGGACATCGTTGTTGCAACAAACAAAAGATCAAAAGAGGATTATGGTCTCCTGAAGAAGATGAAAAGCTTCTTACATATATCACTACTCATGGTCATAAAAGTTGGAGTTCTGTCCCAAAATTTGCAGGCACTATTTCTCTTTTCTTTATACTTGTGAATTTTTTTGATTGTTTTTAAAAGTTTGTAGAAAGGTTTTGATTATGAGTGTGTGTGTGTCTTTGTATGTGTGTGTTTGCAACTATGAATTGGCTCGTGACATCATGATTTTTTATGGTGTCACGAAATATCAAGAATCGCAATGAGGCTGTTGATGTTATCGCGATATAACTTTGTGTGTGATTGTGTGTTTTTATTTGTGTTTCAAAACATAGTTCTATATTGTGGTTTGTAATATAACAATTTTAGTGATCTTTGTAATTGTATCGATCACAACTGCATATGCGACTGCATCGGCCACATTTTACTTACATTTTATAGTAATATAAATGTTTGCATCGTAACTTCAAAGTAGTTGCGCGGTTGTGATGGAGGCCGAATTTGACAGCTATTCTTTGTAATATCAAGAATCGTAACATGATCGTGATTTAAAACTTTATTTGAAACTGTGGTTTTATTTGTGCAGGATTACAGAGATGTGGTAAGAGTTGTAGATTAAGATGGACAAACTATTTGAGGCCAGATCTAAAAAGAGGTTCTTTCACCGTAGAAGAAGAACAAATCATAATTGACATACATAGAATTCTTGGAAACAGGTAAAGGGTATAATATAATTACAAATAAACTTTTAAATTGTAATCACTATTGTGAATCTTTATACTGTAACAATATGTAGAAATGCAACACGACATTGGGTTTAAGTGGTTAATAAGTTTTACCAAATGACGGGTTTGAGAGAACTTGAGTTCTCTTAAGTGAAACAAATTTTTTGTCAGATTTTACTTACATTGCCGCTGAATTCTTTAATATTGTGACCTCTCTTGAAACTGTGTCCGCAATTTAAAACCATGATTATAAGTGTGGAAAAATGAGTCTTTTTGGATTTTACTCTCGGGTTCTTAGGAGAAGGGGCCTTAGTAGTCATGAGTACGGAGTGAATTTTGGCATCAAGTGATTACAGTCTCCTCTCAAATAGACGGCGGTCCTATCTACTGAGTTTTCTTTCTACTAAATTAAGTGTCAATTACCTCTGACGAGTTTTGTTTTTGCATAATAGTATAAAAGTGATTGAATATTCATGTATTAATGAAATGCATGCACTATTTGTTTGCTGCAGATGGGCCCAAATAGCAAAGCATCTACCTGGTAGAACTGACAATGAAGTGAAGAATTTTTGGAACTCTTGCATTAAAAAGAAACTCATTTCTCAAGGCTTAGATCCACAAACTCATAATTTACTTTCTATTTCTCATCATCATAAGAGAAACAACTCATCACATCAAAATTCAAATTCCAATTCAATTTTCATTCTTGGTTCACAAATGCAACAAAATGCTAATAATCTCATTGAAACAACTCAAATTTTTCCTTCACAAAATATTCTTCAAACTCCTTCCACAATTGCTCCCTCTAACCAATATCAAACATCTTTCAATGTAATTTCAAATCAACTCCATGTTTCCGAGCAAGATCAACCTCGAACATTAACCGAGAACATGTCGAACATGTGTTCTACTTCTTGCAATGAGGATAGCATTTGGGTTTCAAGAGTTGATGATTTTAGAGGTACAACATTTCAAGAAGGAGCTCAAGTTGAAAAAGAAAAGGAGAAGATATGTGATGAGAAGGGAATGGATGACAAAGAAGTTAATAATGAGAAGGAAGATATTGAAATAAATGGTTGTTTTGAGAATTCTAACTTTGATTTTGGATTGTTGGAGAGTGTACTTAACTCTGAATTTATGTCTCATGATCTAGATTATATGAATGAACTTGCATGGAACTTTTAGACCATGGTTTAATTCTAATGTCCATAACATTTATGTATATACTATCAGTGAGGTGTATTATTAATAAGGGGGTTAAATAAGTTTTTCACCTATAAAAGTTTTACTAAATTTAGTCATGGACCTCCGGATAATACTTATTGAGAGTGTAGGAGTCTAGTATTTATACCGTTGAAATTTATGAATAAATAAAAATGACTTTGATTTTAAATTATGTTGAGCAATTTGATTATTTTAATTTGCTAATTTGTATAAAATTAATTATCAAATTGTCAAATTCGTCTTAATAAATTAATAGAAGAATCAAATTGTCTGATGTTGTCGTAACTCAAAGTTATTTTTGAATATCGAGTTCGATTCAAGGATGAAATAATTTTTTAGTCAAATAATTATTTATCTGTCAAGCTCTAGAATACAAGAGCCCCCATTCTTTAAGAACGGGAAAATTATTATTAAACGAAAGAGTATTTTTTGCATTTATGTAAATATACTCATTTAATAATTAATATTTTCAATGCCTCAAAACAAGAAGCATGTTTTCAATTCAAAAATAAATAAATATTTCATAATTACCGGGCTTTAGAGTTTAGAGAAATGGACGTGTGTCACAGCCAATTTGAAATGTCTGAGGAACTAACCCTTACGAAACTTTAGCAACAACTAACAACTTGGTTGACAATTAGGCCCAATACCAAATAATTTCTTCCACGCTGAAGAAAAAATAAAATGAAGAAAAATATTATTATAAATGTGAGAAACTGTAGTTCTTTTACTAATGTGACAAAGATTTCAAAAAATTAATATCATAAATGTGACAAAATAGAAATTAAAAAAATGACATATATGAATGGCAGTTTCACAAATTTCACTAAATAAATTCACCAAACCCTTATAATTTTTTTTTTGAATTCAGCAAACTTATATTAATAATTGTTCAGAGTACAAGCATTACAAAGGAACAAAGGCAGAACAAAATAAAAAGTCTTGGCTCAAAGCAAAGCAGATGAGAGCAAAAACACCACTTAAGCCTAAGAGCTAAAACAATCCACTTGTGTTGGTCTAGTGGTGTTGGCTTGAGTCTTTGGAGTATGCTCCTCATAAGGTCTTAGGTTCGATTCCCACTGATGCCAATTTCGGTGGGCTAGTCCATACAGAGCAAAAATTCTGGCTTTAAATGGGGTCCCCGCAAGTGGGCGGTGGGATTGGCCCCCTCGAATTAGTCGGTCCTTAGACCGGATACCGAGCTTTCAAAAAAAAAAAAAACCTAAGAGCTAAAACTAACCCCACAGCCAGCAGCAAAAACAAACCTCTACTGAGAGGAAAATAAGAAAACAGCCAAAGAACAAAAACAAAAAATCAGCTTCTTCAAAACCAACAAAGAGAGTTCCCGATCACCGCCGCAAACAAAGAATCGGATTAGAATTTCACTCATAGAAAAGACATGGAGCAGATTTTGATTTAGCAATCCACCATTTCAGAGCGCAAATCTTAACCTCATCGTATAGTTCCTCAACATCCCCGGTTCCGTTCTTGAATATAATATTGTTTCGGTGTCGCCACAAACACCAAATCACAGCATTCCAAATCAAAATCAAACCAAATTTAACCTTTTTTGTTCCCTTATAATATTTGGACTAAAATGATTATTTACTCTTACATATTATTATTTTTTCGACACAAACTCTTACATATTATATTATAAGTACTTATTTTGATCTTCAAATGTGTCGAACACTTTCACAGTAATCCTTAAATTATACTATTAAGTTTATCAACAAAAATGTAATACTACGTGTTTACTGATCAGCTTATAGTGTTTTTTTTTTTGTTTTTTTTATTAAACTTATAGTGTTTTGTTAATTAATTTGATTATCAAATATATCTTTTATCAAATCAATTTAGCTTATGAATGAAATTTACTAGTACACCCCATATATGTTTTCATAATTTCAATACACTTAGTCCACTAATTTAATCAACAACAATAAAATAAATCCCATATTTAAGAATCAAAATAATCATTTACTCTATAAATATAATATGAAAGATTTGACAATATTTTTTTAATGTCTCTTAAAATGCCACTAAGTTTAGAGGCATCGTTGTGATTATTTATGGATTACTGTCGACATCAATCTTAAAATGAGTTTGCAATAAAACATAAGTCATGTTATGTTCCATTCTTGGGCCATGAGCAGCTTGGAAGCCCAATATCTCTCACTCCCTAGCTTCAAACTGCCCATAATAGTTGGAGGTTCTACCTAATGATGATGTAAACACTAAAAATGAAGTTACCACGTTATTTTTTGTGTCTATATAGTTAGAATGATAAATTAAACATCACTTAAAACTCACATAAAAAAATTCAGTTGTCACGTCAAGAAAAAGTCAAGTTAACTTAAAAGGGTAAATAATAAATTCTTTATATAATAGGGGTATTAAAAAAAATTATTGTAGGAAGGTAAGCCAATACTCACCAACATTGTAGGAGAGTAAAAATCTATTAACTCTTAAAAAAAATACAAGCTCCACTAAAACGAAATATCACTTAATGATATAACAACATAATAGTAATATGCTCATGAAACCTTTTGGTCGCAACTCCTTATTAAGAGGATCCACAACCATATAGCTTGCATTGTACTTTTTTTTTTGAACGGCTCATATAATTTGTACTAATATGTTCTTAGGAAACTATTCGCTCTAAACTCTATCTTTAACAACAAGGAACTTTATCTCTAAATGAGTGATTTTATGGAATCCACGTTGTCATTTAAAATAAAACTACTAATTTATTGTCACAAAATAGCTTTAATGGGCGTCAAATTCGATATCCAATATGTGCCCGTGACAAATATTCAAAACAAAGTTCTATGATTGTATGTATCACAACATGTTATTCTTACATTTAACAAAGTTGGAGTCGGTATACTCAATGATCTCAAGATGATATGACCTTGATTATATATGAGCATTTGATCTTATGTTTAAGTACTACATGACTCGGCACTCACATGGCTACTTTTCCATGATATGACCTTGATTATATATGAGCATTTGATACTAGAGTTGGAACATCGATCTAGTCCAGGGATCATTCACCGTACATTGGGTTTTGAATATCAATACAAGTGAGTTGGACACCACACTATTGCTAAAACCTTAAGGCGTTAGATTTATGAGTCATCTTACTTATAAAATGTTCAACCTCCACTGTTCTAAACAATATGAAATTTACTCACACTTGCCACAAAATAGTCTACATATTAAAAACATATTTATTAGATATTCATAAGTTCACTTGAACTAAATCTTAGTATATGTCTTAATTGGATTTAATTTAAATGATAGTCTACAATACGTAATTATTTCGCATAAGACCAATGTTGGGTTAATAATCCAATAATTGATGGAACTAACGAAGAAATTAAAAAAATTATTTTGAAGCGCATGAAACATAACAATTGTAAGCAAATTCTCCCCATATCCATTAACTGCTTCCATAGCATACAAAACATTTCAACACCAACATACATAATTATATGTAATATTCTAATAATTCTTAAATAGAAAAAAAAATCCTATGAATACTAAAAAAAAAAAACATAAAGAAAAGAAAAGAAAAAAAAAAGGAAAATATGCTAGCTAGCCTCCTTGGCTAGCATAATCTACATGTGTAGCCTTTACTATGCGGCTGAAAGGAAAAAAGCAAAAAAAAAAAAAGAAAAAAAAAACATTTGTGTGGCTATTTTAACCAACACAATTGTTACTCTTTGTCAATGAATATTATAAGTAATATGATTTACTATAGCTTAATTTGAGTAATGCATATTTTTGTGTTAGTATAATAATCATACTATAGCATAGGAAAAGTCATAGAATGATCTTGAGAGGAACATAAAGAGATGATTTCTTCTAGTGTTCCATTCATACAATCTCTGTATTTGTCATACAAAAAGCATTCATCATTGGTCATATCATGCTTCAATATTGACTTTGTCTCAATTTGTGGGAAATCATCCATCATAAAAGGTGTTTGTGGGAATTGATTATGGAAGCCACCATACATAGGTATTTCTATATCCTGCATCATCATAAAAAGAAAAATACTATATTAAAAATACTATTTTTGTCAAATAAGTAACCTAAAAAAAAATACAATATAAATTATACCATATACCAATGTATTAAATAAGTAGATAGTGAGATCATATGAATTAATACACACTACTAAAAAATTCAAATAACGACAAAAATTAAAGAAGAATTTTTTTAATAAATTTGATGTTATTAATATTCAACAACAGAATTAGAGACAGGTTTTTCTTTTTTCTTCTCTAAATTTCAGTCATTAATACAACTTTTTTAGTTATTTGCAAAAAATTGAAATAATATAAGAAAATAATTGTTGACGAAAATTAGACATGTTTCATATTTTTCCATCTCTAAATATTTCTAGTTAAATTAATTATTCCTATGGTTTGTGACAAATATGATATAGGAGTATGTAATATGAAGAGGCATGCATGTATAACACATGCATAATTAATTGGAACTAAAATATATAACACTTGGGGAGTAGTGCAAGTGGCTAAAAAAGAGTAGGGTTACAACTATTAGAGGCTTTAGATTTGAAAGAAAAAGATTAAAAAGTGATGTACTTGATTTAAGGGTGTAAGAGAAATTTTGAATAACTAGAAGAAGTCCCCAATCAAATGCATATATTGCTCGCATGAAATTAACAAATATTGTAAAGATAGTTGAAATATAATTGTAACATGACTATAGCTTTTTCTAAAATTAGAAATGATCTATACATTATTGATAAAAAAGAATGTGATTAAAGGTAAAGATGTATATGTATAATGCTTTAATCTTTGAAACCTAACAAACCGTGAGGGAAATTGGGAGTAAAGAGTTCTTTACTTTGGAAAACGTTTTGAGGATATAGTCAGTCAAAAGAAATTATAGGGAATGGTGAAGAAAAGCTAAATTGGAGTGAGTCCAAGTGAATTTTAGAAGTGAGCTTTATAAAAAGATTGAGAGCTTCATCATACTTCCAACTTTCATCACTTTAGGATCAAAAGAGAAACTCAAAAATATGCTATGTGGGCCACAATAACATCACAAAAATTTACATGTAAAATTAGTTAGGAATAGTGGTATGTGTTACCTTAAAAATTAGAGGCAAATCTCTCTTTTTTACTCTAATCTTTATTGGTAATTCAAAAAAATTACATGGGTTAATGTTGTTGTTAATGTGCAAATTAAGTGTATATTTGATATCATAGTGGATATGGTAGAATCAAGGTAATATATCTTAGTTTTTTTAAATTTTATAGATTATAATTTATGCAACTGTAGTTCTAATATATTTACTGTAATACTTATATCGGCTAAGTAATTAAATTCTAATAATCTTATGTTATATTTGAGGTGTGATAATGAAGCACTTAATTTGATTAAAAAACATAATATGGCTGGAAATGCATAGTAGGCAAAGGAAGTCATCATGAGCATAAATGCTACAAACATGGAGCAAAAGGAAAAGTTAATATACCAATCTATAGATCAATATAATAATGATCATGCTATGACCCCAACTTTTGCTTTTTCATATGTCTCCTATCAAATCTAATAGATTCATGACACATCTACGTGAATGAATAGTACTACAATACAAACCTAATCAAGCATGAAGTTTATAAGATTCAAGTATTTTTAAAAAGTGTTTAATTTTGATGATCTTTGAATTAATTAAAAAAAATTACACTATCAACAAACAATCAATTGGCATGTATGATCTGATAATTACGATTGATTAAACGTGTAAAAAAAATTATACTAATAATGTATATGAATTAATTCGATCGGTAAATAAAATGTACCTGAAATAAGTTTGACGGGTAGCCAATTCCAATTGGATAAGAAATAGCTGAACTATTTGCTTCATCACAAGCAAATTGTGCATGAAAATCATCTGTAATATTATTGCATGTATTTGTTGGTGTACATGTTCCTTGAGTGACATCAGAAGAAGAAGCATCACATGGAAATTTTGGATGTTCATCTTGATTAAGAACTTTTTCATCCATAGTTTCAATTATTTCTCTTGAATTTTCAGTTCCACTTGAGTCTTCCCCTTGCACTTGTTCTTCTAAGACCAACATCATTTCCTTCTTTGTTTCTTCAACTTGTTCTTCTTCATTAGTTTTTGTTGGAATTTGAATTGTCTTCTTGAAAATTCGACACAATGAATAGGAATCCTAAAAAAATCATAACATTAATGATACATTTTTTTGGTTGATTATTGAAATAAAGATTTAATTTTAGTATACTGTCAGTGTAAAAAAAAATTATAATGTCAATTGATTCTAATCGTCAAATTGTTAATTAAATACTATGTTTTACTTTCACCATAACTACTTTCAAAGTCACATATATAATTGGTTGTAATTTTTTATAGTGTAAAAAAATTACATATCAAAATAAACTCTAAAATTAAACACTGTGGATATTAGATGCAATGCAAGAAAAGAGTAAGAAACAATAAAGAAAATATATAAAGAGATTATAAAAAGAAAAATTATAATAGTAATAGTAAGTAAGGATCTGAATTTTTCATCATAACATTTTGATCATAAGCTATTTTTTTCAAGGAGGAGAAAAGAAAATTTAAAGTTTGCAAATCATATATGTAAAGAAAAAGAAAATAAAGGAACATATAGTGTAGGCATGTGCATCCTTGTAGAACAAGATTCAAAATATAGATGAGGTTTGCTACTCTATATTCATGTTGATTCTAGTGAACTTGATTCTGTGACCAGATATTGACTACAACATGAGTAGATCAATCTCAAAATAAGAGATACTCTAACATCTTTGGTAAAAAAATCAATAATATAAACTCATATAAAAAAGTTTTAATAAATAAGATTCAACCGTATAAGTGTAACTCAATCGGTGGCTGTCAAATATATTATTGGAGGGTTATGATTTCAATCACAAATTTCTTATTTCTCTACACTTAAAATGTATGAGTTTAACAGCTAAGTTTCTAAAAAAAAAGATAGATACATACAATACAATACAAAAGAAGAAAAACAATCTAATAACCAACAACCAAAATCAACTATTTCCCTCCTTTATTTATTTATTTATTTTCTTCAAAACCCTAATTTAATTCACTGATTACTAAAGTGATATTTATAATGAAAAAATCCTCAAAATCACCAAGCAAACACCCCTAGAAACACATTCCTCCATGAAAAAAAAAAAAAACAGAGGGACTAATATAAGAGAAAATTATTCAAACAACATTGATGTATTTAGGTCCAAATTTTTAATCAAATAGTACACATCAACTTTTTTTAATCAATTTTCACTTATATTTTAATACTAGAGAATAATATTTACCGTTCAAAAATAAAAATTACACGAATTGAAATGAAATATTGATATACATACCTTCAAAGAAGAGAGAGAATCAGCACCAGGATGTGATTCAATTAAGCGATATTCATGCATAACCCAATTGGTTCTAATCCCATGAGGTGCTCTACCTTTGTAATAAACAAGTGTTTTCTTCATTCCAACTTGTCTCTTTTGAGAATTCACTGCCCTATCTTTTCCTGTTGCTTTCCAATAACCACCTCTTGTTGCTCTATTTGTTCTTGACCCATTTGGATATTTTCTATCTCTTGGACTATAAAAATACCATTCCATATCCTTGCTTGGAAGAAATGATTTTTCTGCATTTTTCAACCTTATGTTATCAATATTATATTAATTAATATTTTAAAAAAATTACAACGGTCTTAAATTGCGTTTAGCAGTTGCGGTTACACTCCAATTTATGTTGCAGCCTGCAATTTAAAACCATTGAAGTCACCATCCCTATTCATGTGTTTATCATGGTTTTAAATTGCAGTACGCAACGAAAGAGATTTTGAGGTTGTCTCAACTACATTACATTCACAATTTCAACTGCATCGGCCACATTTTCCTACAATATAACTGTTCGTAGCATAACCGTAACTGAAATATATATATATATATATATATGAATTATATATTATTGTATGTACCTGGTAAATCCCAAGGTTCACATTTGTAGAGATCAACTTCTGCAATGATATCAAGCTCTATAGTTCTACCTGTTATTTTTCTTTCTAAGTAGTAAACTACAAGCTCTTCATCTGTAGGATGGAACCTGAATCCAGGTGGAAGAGTCATTGGAGCCATTGCAATTAAACTTTAGAGAGAGAGAGAGAGAAGAGAGAGAGGATTTGGAAACAGGGTGGTAGAGATATGAACTAAAACAAGTTGAGCAACATTGAACTAAATAGGCCACTGTTGTGATCATAGAATGAACATTTTGCCCCTGAATTTTATGCATATTATATTACTAAATGGAGGGCCAAAGTGTAATTATGCTGGAAAATGAAGGACTAAAGTGTAAAAAGGAATTGAAGAGTTTGGCTTTTGAAGAGATTCTATGTGTAAGGTATTGTGTGAAAACCTAGAGGGAGAGGATAAGAAGCTTCTCTGCTTTTGTCTGCTCACATACTAACAAAAAACAGAGTCCTTCTCTAAAGCCTCTGTGGGCCCACTTAACCGTCCATATAATATTCAATCTATAATGTCATATTTTGTATTCGCTATAGTGTTATTTATGACTTCAAACTTAATATTTAATTTTAAACATTAATTGATCCAATAATAATTGATGTTTCTTTGGATTAGTTATTCCACCCATTTAGGTATTTTCAATTTAGCGATGGATTAGTCACTGCATTCGGTAATAGAAGCCCCGATCTCAATAATATAAAAAATTGATGTTAAATTTAGTAGAGAGTATTATGAATTCGATCTTCGCAACTACGTTTAAATAGAGGTTTAAATCACTTAATATTAGAACAAATATTTGAACCGGATTAATTGAATCCAAGTTCAAAGATAACTTGGTATGTAATCATACAACATATGCTATATATGTTTTCATCGTTGTAATATTACGTACTTCAAAGATATGTATGTTTAATTGATGTATGTATTATTTATTTGAGAGTCAGATAAATATAAAGCATGTATTTTACGATGTCATGGGGTGTTTTATAATAATTAGATTCCTAGCATTCCATGCAAAAAACAACAAACTAAAATATATAGAATATTATACGTATTGGTTCATCATATGCGCAAGTTATTGTATTAAAGCTGCATGCCCCTTTGTTTTCAATTTTCAATATAATACAATCAATATTCAATATGTACAAAAGAAGGATACATAAAAATTAATAATGTACACAATTTATTTTTTTGACTCAAATGTACACAAATAATCTACAACTTGTTAGGCTGAATGTCGTGACTCGAGTTCGAACATACCTTACAGTTTTGTGTGAGTTTAAAGTACACAATCATAATCATATCATATATGAGAATTCATAGGTACAACAAGTTTGTGGCTACCTTGCACTAAAGGCTGCTGCAATTTGGTAGCCTCAAGTATTTAGATTTTCCTCAATTATGGGTAGAATATCAAATGGACTTTCATATTTTAAAACTTTACTTACACTTAGTTGAACAAATTAAAACAACAATTATTTTAACATATGCAATATTGCAAATCATACAAGAGAAGGTTGACAATCAATGAAAATCAATTGGATTGTAGCCAAAGATCAAGAAAATTGTCACTAAATGCTGAAGAATCAAAACGTCAAGAAAATATATGTTGTGGGATTTTATGAAGTAATTTTGTTCAAATTGAATTAAGGAATTTCTAATGACACCTAAAAACTAGAAATTTGAAATCCCTTCCATATGTTTCAACATTGTCAAATTGACCCTTATAATATTAAAATTGCAAATTGACCCCTAATTTTATTGCAAATTGGTCCCTAAAAATTTACAAATTGGTCCTTTAAAGTGTTGAAAATTACAAATTGGTCCATACTTTTCAAATTTTAAAATTTGACCCAAAATTGAGAGTTATACATGAATTAGCAATGAAGAACACATTTATCTCCAATGGTGAAAAACTTGATCTCTGACTTCTATATATAATGCCCTTGGACGTCTTTATGCTCTCTAAAATTCGTAACTCTCAGCTTAAGATCATCTTGTTTAAGTTTTTTAACACGCACAAGTCGTGTCACGATGGAATACTATCGCACCACAATAATGTCTCATTGCACCTTAAAATTTTCCGAAACTTTACTCCTTCTGGCAACTAAATATCATGTCACGACATTGTACAAGCATGATGCTATTTTTCCAGAAATTCAACTTATTTTGTGTTTTGTCTTCAAATTTTTTTTGATGTCTTTACTTTGCTTAATTCTTGTTTTTACCATGTAATTACAACTAAAAACTTACTAAAATACTATATACTACTAAAATCTAATATGATTAAATGTCACTGATACACCTTGAACATTTTTACCTTATAAAAAATGCACTAGATTTAAATTAAAAAGGTGAAACGCAAGATTACTTTTGTACTCAATAATAAAGCTTGAACAAGATTTAGTGTAGACATTTTTACATTCAATATAATATTTTTGGTATCAACTTCTTGAGGCTGGAGCTTATGATATGATCATTATCATATTCATATCGTATTTTATTTAAATCTCGATCGTTCTAGGTATTGTTGTCCTATACTTTTATTTGTTTATGCAGCTAAATGTGGTCTTATATTTGTTTGATTAGTGGCAATGATGACTAGTGTTCTGAACAAACATTTGATTATTAAAACCATAAGATATATATACCCCTTTGTCCAACATATTGGATGGATTGCATTAAAGAAACCGCGTATTCTACCACATCGTATAATAAAGCAAACCCAAAATACTATATTGTCTAGCTAGTCGTATATTATACTTAAAGTATGTAACAATTGTTAAATAAGTGAAAGAATATTGCAATAACAGCTTTTGTAATTAAATTATTATCAACTGTAGTATATGTCACTTCTTGAAACATGTCTATGATACTTTACTCTACTCCTTTAATTTCTAATTAATAATATAGTATGTTCTTAATTTGACACATTCCTCATTTGCATAGAGTTAGTCTTTAAACCATGATTGTTTGGTTGTCAAAAAAATAAAACCATGATTGTTTGAGTAGGGTTGTTGGGATAAGAGACAATCCGAACATAATTTCAAAAGGGTGACAACATATTTTTCTTAGTTAATGCTTTCTATCTCAAATTATAACTAAAATTTAGTCAAAAAAAATTGATGTATTAGATTCAAATTTTTAATTAAATTCATCAATTTTGTTTGACCAATTTTTATTTATTATTTGAGACAATGGAAGTGTGTAAAAATATAAAAACAAAATTTTATATAATTAAAATTAGAATACCAATGTTATATTGGCTCAAGTTGAATTGTACTGAAATCCCTTAAAGCAAGATTTTAGATTAAAAAAAAATAAAAAATGATTATGGGAGGAGACATCTCACGAAAGGTAGATCAGTCAAAGATTAATCATCAAATAAATTAGTGAATAATTCGCATCTATAACATAACATGAGTAAGATATATTAAAATTATATAATAGATCACTAATGTGTACAAAAAAAAAAGTAAAACATAGGATGTAAATCATGAATACTAGTTTATGAGCCCGTGCCATGCACGGGAAAAAAATACGTTTGTAGATTTATTGACTTTTAAATATACTTTATAAAATTATACTTTTATATATTTTATAAATATAAAAACCCTTGTGCATATTTTTTTCTTTTCATTTTCAATCTAAATAAGTGGTTTTTACATCTATTAAATTTTCTTTTAGTTTTTTGTTTGTGATTTCTTCATCTTAGTGCAGCATTAATTTGTTTTTCCATCGTGTGTGGTGTTCTTGATTTTCCGTCTTGTGTGGTGTTATTGTTTTCCCTTCTTGTGTAGTGTTCTTGTTTTCTCGTCTTGTGCGGTGTTCTTTTTTCCCGTCTAGTTTATGAGTCTGTGCCAAGCACAGGTAAAGAATACGTTTATAGATTTATATTTTATACTCTCTCTGGTCCTTAATATAAGAAACAAACTACTTTTTAGGTTCATTATAAAACTAATGTATCTAGAACACAATGTAGATCAAATAAATTAGTTTTCCAATGAACCTAAAAGTGGTTTTTTTCTTATATAAGTGATTTCACATATTTTTATGTTTTGTTTGAGTTTTATTCATCGTGATTTGTTCTTTCGGTGTTATTTTACTCCCATAGTATGGAGTTGTTTGATTTCCCGTCGTACGATGTTTAGTTTGATTTCCGTCTTCATACGGTGTTTGTTTTCCCGTCTTCGTACAGTGTTTCTTTTGTTTCAGATTTGCAGATTTGCTTTAATTCAACTTCATAGCAAATTCAATGATTTTAGCGTCTTCAACGTTGCAGATTCGGAAGCATGATTACTCCGAACATTTATATTTTGTCAAATCAATTGTAGGGTTTATTATTTGCCCGTTTTATGCTATTCACTCGGATGTCGTGACCTTGTTCGTCGATTCATCATTTTTAGTTTTTAGCGAATTTGAATATGTTATGAATATTGTTGTTTTTAGTAAAATAAAAAAAACAAATTTAAAAGATAGATTAAGATCTCTTGGCACTAAATTCATCCTAAAACGAATATTTTATCGCCCGCATATAAATTAAAAAAATATTCTATCATTTATCATTTATTTTGTAGCTGGGACTTTTTAATTCGTGTCGATCAAATATGCTGTGAATTAGAACACGTCTAGCACTTACTCTTTGAATTTCAAATCCGGTTTTAAAAAAACTCCCCAATTAATTAGAGGATATATGATTATTACTTGGTTTATTGTTAACAATCTATAAATAAATGAATTACGTACTGGTAAAAAAATTTGATTTGGTCAGAAGAAAAAATACTCAGATGCATGCTTCATATGCATCTTAGAGATAATATACACACCATCGATCAATTTTAAAAATAATTCGAAATTAAATTATGTACCACATCTTATCAACAATATATTATATTAACAAATATAATTCAAAGATAAAACTTTCAAATTTATGTTACATACATTACATACATATATTAAAAATCAGCATACGTGACTTAAAATAAGAAGTCAGCATTGCCAAAAAGTGAAGAGGATGATACTTGAATGTGCATGCATTTTTTTATTTTCCTGTAATTATTTCATTCATCACTATGAATCTTGTCCACTGTAAAAAAAAAACGATGTTATTATTCATATATATTATCTAATCAAATTATGTTATAAAATGTAAAATTACAAAAAGTAAATTGAATTTGAAAATTATAAAAATATGATTATAAACATTTTTTTTTTGAGGAAAAAAATATGATTATAAACATGGTAGTAGGGTTCTATACATTGTGATTATAAATATGGTTAAAAAATATGTTTAAATAGTACAACATAATAATATAGTTGTCATCAAATCATTTATTGTGAAAATTTATTGTATTTTGTAACCAAAACAAAAAAAAACCATTCATTGTGAAATGTCATGCTAATGGTGCTACATATGATACGTATGATGACACACAAACACACTACTACCTGATTGAACAACATGCTGGTTGAATATCAATTTACAAATACATTGAGAAGCAAATGATGCGAACAATTTTGAAGAAAAGAGAAAAGAAATATAATAGAAAGAATTGTTAATATCTTTTACAATAAAAATCTCATTTTAACTTATTTACCTCAAATAGATATTCCTCCAAGCCTGAAAATCAAACCAGAAAAACAATAGTATAACAAAAAACACAACAATAAAAATTCAAAAATATAATAAAGGGATAAATTCAAAAAAAGACTAAAGCTAACAAACATTAGAGAATGGAAAAATCTGTCTTTTGAAATTAGATACCTTCAATAGTTGATCATTGTTTACTCTAATGTACCTAAAAAAAAGAAGAAAAGAGAGCAGATCATAAGTAAACCCGAAATGTTCAATAGAAAATAATTCCAATTGTATGACTATATATAGAAAAGTAAACCGTAAAATTAGTACTAAAAAAATTGGGTTGTATTGCACCAAAAAATATAAAAATTGGGCGGCTAAACCTATTTTTTTTTTTAATATGTATTGTGCATTAATGCTACCGATATGTAAGGCTGTGATTTTTTTTTGACATACATTTTTCATTTTAATTTTGATGAAGTGGATGAATTTAGACCAATGCCTTGGATATGTACGTATGAACATTTATTTAATACAATTTTTTTTGGTAAAATCTTTATTACACTTTTAATCAGCTAAATTTGGCAATACAAAAAAAAACGGATTGTACCAAAAAATTAAGAAAATGATTTATTTATCATTAATGTAATTTATAACTAATCAATTGACAGCAATTAAGGCTTACAAAAACAAAATTGACAGAATTATAATTAAGTCATTTTGAAAAATAAATCATTACATATAGTCACACTAAATTTTTTTTTGCTTACAATCACATTTTATTATTTAATAAAAAAAGAGTTTTGTACCCAAAAAAGAGAATATGATTTAATAATAATTTTACCAAAAAATAAATTTTCCCATATGTAATGCAATTAATTGGAAAAAAAATGGCGCTGAAAAAATATATAAAAGATAAAAAACATGCTATATAAAACTATATATTTTTTTTGTCAAAAAAAGACTATGTATTTTTAATAAGGGAAAAATTAAACAATAATTATATATTCTGATAGATTAATTAAAATTTGTATTGTACAAACAATAAAAGATTAAAATTTGTACCGATTAATAAAAATAGATCTTTTGTACCAAAAATAAAATGAGTTTTAGTGCATTAAAGGTGAATTGCATGAAAGAGAAACAAAAATAATTAATCTGCAATTCTGCAAGATTCCATGTTATAGTAGTTGCCTAAAAAAATTCATTCATAAATATTAAAAAAATAATATATTGCAATTAATGCGAAAACAATAAGAGAAGAGAATTCATGTAAGAATGCCATGTGTACATTTTTCTTTGAAAAAAGGGTCTCAAATAATAATAGTATAGATTAGATCATTAAACCCGGGAGAAACCAGGAACAGTACACACATATGGGAGAAACCCGGTTCGAGAGAGGTAAAATGCAATATTATAGATGCGGCAATTTTCATGGAGCAAGGATGTTACGGTGTTGGCATCTGTCTTAATTAGATGTGCAAACGATATTTTATAGCAGCAAAAACAGCTTGGTTTTATAGTCTTCCACAACCACAAGAAGCGGAAGCACGTGGTCTAAAAGAGACAATAATTTAGCTTGGCACTCGAAGTTTAGAGGTGGTGTCTATATATTGTACTTGATTGTAAGCAAGTAGTTGACGGCTTCTCTAATAACTTTAGAACAACTTCCAAATTTAGGAGCTATTATAAATTCTTGTAAAGCTTCACTTTTATTGTATCCAAACTTTAACATAAGTTTCATTAGGCAACAAATAAACAATGCCGCTCACATGTTAGCGCGAGCGTCTTTGTTTTGCTCTAGTTCCCAAATTTATGATCACTTGCCATCTTATGTTGAACATGTGATTACAAATGAAATGAGTTAATTTGGTTCTTGTAAAAAAAAATCAATAATTGTTGAAAGTAAATTTTGTTTACTCTTATTATAGTTTATCAAAATGAATCTTTTCAAAAAATCTAACTGACTTTTCAGCAAGTTAATATTTTATTTTTACATCATAGAGTAAGATTGTTCATTCCATTATATTGTACTTCATTCATCTATTTCAAAAGAAGTGTCACTTTCATAATAAAAATTTGTTTGAAAAACAAAATGTCATTGTTACTTTTCATTATATTACAACATTTTCTAATTCTACTTTCTAATTATTATATATACACTATTTGTAAGGAAATAAAAACCACATTTAATTGGAATTAATTTAATAAAATTTTTATTACTTTTAACATCATAATCATATTTTTTAATATTGTGTAAAAATTTTAAACAACATTCATTTTAAAATAAAATGAATAGTTTTTAGATATATAAAAGCTTGATGGGCCATAGTGGGTCCATGAAATGTTCCTTCTAATTTTGGCCCAAGTGGAAAAGAACCCTTTTATCATTCATCAGTTAATGACTTCAAAGTGGACCCACTAAGCATCTGACCAAATCAACCTGTCATACAGTCACTGTCTTCTTTTCTTTTCATAGTTTTTTTCCCTTTAATTCTTTTTTTTTCCTCCTTCCATCAACTTTACTTTTTCTTTACTGTTGTTTCCTTTGTTCCTTGTTTATTTATTGTCCTTTCCTTAAAAAAATCATTTTCATATGAGTAAAGACATCTTAATCACTTTAATCATTACAACACAAAATCTTTGACTGGCCTTCTCCCTCACACATAATGCACCTACTATTACTAATACTAGTTACTACTAGTTAAGTGGAATTTTTAATTTGTTTACCAAAAATTAAATTATATATTTAACGATTTTTAAATATTTAATTTAATTTTAGTAAACACTAGAGTTAGTACATTATATATTAAGAGTTTTTTTTTATGTAAATGACTAGAGTTACATTAATAAGAGTTGTATTTAACTATTTATATTGTTTTGGTTGTTTATATATATATTAGTGTTTTGGTATGTAAAAGAATTTAAAGTTAGGTTAATAATGTTCCAAGTTTAGATGAAAGAGAGTGAAAGTAATGTTTTAAAAGAAAAAAAATGAATGAACAAGTGAAAATAAATGAGGATTTTGGGCTGGAATTTTTTTGAGAAATCTTCCTAATTTGGATGGACTCTAAAACTGTAATTGATGATGTTTTTAGGTGTTTAGAGGATTTAAAGTTAGGTTAATGTTGCAAGTTTAGAAAAGAAGAGAGTGATGTAACGTTTTGGAAAAAATGAATGAACAAGTGAAAATAAAAGAGTATTTTAGGATGAAATTTTTTTGACGGATTTATTTATATCTTCATATAATACAAAATCGTCGTAAATTGAAAGGACTATAAAATTGTATTTGGTGATTATTTTAGAAGGTGTTTAGATGATTTATGTGAATTCGTAATTATGTTGTAAATATTATAATATTCTGAAAATAAAAAATGTATTAATTATATCATTTATTTAATTATCATTTTTTACATAAACACTATGTCAAAAAATGTGGATGATCCATTTCTCTATTTTTTTTCTTTCTTTGGTATATCCTCCTCCCAAAGCCCTTAGCACCTAGCTCCAATCCAAGCTCACATACAATGCCTAAAAGTAATGTGTTTGGATGAAGTAATTCAAAATTCTAGAGAAATCAGAATTTTGGACAATGCTTCTTCAATTGAATTCTTTGAATCTTATAAATTTGTTTATAAACTTTGTTTGCCTAGTTTCATAAATTTTAAATTTTTTGGAATAAAATTATATATAATGAAATGTTGCCACAATGAGAATTCTAAAAAATTTGAGGGAACAATATAATTTTCAAAAAATAAAATTTAGGGACCTATTTGCAAATTTTAAAATTTAATTATATAGCCAAAATTGTAAAAATTAAATAAAAAGGGACTATATATTGTGTAAATTTTTGAAGTATACATAAATAAATTTGCATAATTTAAAAGAATTATATTGATCATTTTGAAACTATATATATCTAAATTTAACTTTGACAAAATACTTCATAAATTTATTTATTCTTTAAAATATTCAAATATAACATCCAAAAAATAAAATTTACATAAAATGTTTGAATTAGCTTCTAAAATTACATTAGCTTAAAAAAAACATTCATCTAAACACACTCTAAAAGTTAAAAAAGAACCATTAATTAACTACAATTTACATATATGGTGGAAAAATTAAAAGGGGTCAAATCCTTTTTGTCCATAAAATTTTTGCTTGGAAGTGATCACATTCAAGTAAAACGGCTATTCCACATTCTTATTGGTTACAAACTAATTAACTTTTATATCATTTTGAATCTTTGCTTAACTAGCTTTTTAATTTTTACACTTAAAATGATGTGGATTGAGTTGTTTAAAATCAATTTCATATAGTTCGGGGGGATGTGTGGTTTTTTTTTATAGGCAATGTTAGTTGTTAGTAAATAATATATTACAATCTCATTTGTCAGGATTTGAACCCTGGACCTCCAGTAGCTTCTTAACTCTTAACTCAACTGGTCAGCTTAATCAGTTGAGCTACCCATCCCCCTCGGGGATGTGTGGTTAAACTGGTTAAACTGATCAGTTGAGCTAAGGGTTAAGGAGCTAGTGGAGGTCTAGAGTTCAAATCTTGACAAAGGAGATTGTAATATACTATTATTTACTAACAACTAATATTGCCTATAAAAAAAATTCCATATAGTTCTAGCTAGTAAAAGAGAAAGGGTTCTGAAATCTTTTGCCGAAAGACTTTTTGTATTGTCTTTAAAATCCATTATACTTCACAAATTTTTCATGGAAACATTGAGTGTGAAAAAATTAGTAGAATATATAGCTTTTGATTTTGCATAAAGAGATTCCAAACTTATTCATTACCTTGAATGAACTATAGTAACACTATAAGATCCAAATAAAGAAAGTAATATACTAGCTATTACCTATTATATTCTGATCCAGTTACACATAACACTTTACTTAGCTCTATCATTCACATGGGTTTTATTTTATTAATTAGTTATCAATAAATTCACAATAAAAACTTAAGAGACAGAGAGATATGTTGAATCGTTGTTAAAGCCATGCAACCTTTCACACACGACCTTAGTTGTTGGGATATGATAAAGTGCTTAAATGCATGAAAGCATAATGAAGAGAATTATTGTATGATGCAAAAATAAATAATATTCCCTTTATTTTTGCACACAAATTAATAAAAGTTTTAAATAATTAACTGGCTAAAAAAATGTACTCCTTCCGTCATAAAATATAAGAAAAAATTGGTCAGCAAGAATTGATGTATTTGGTTAAAAATTTGGTCCAAATACATTAGCTTTATTTGACTAACTTTCTCTTATATGTTTTAGGACGGAGTAGTACACTAGTAAAATAAATTTATATATTACAAATGTCATTCAATTAAAAAAAAAATTAAAACCACAATCAATTTAACTAGTTTGATGCGATCAATTTAATTTGTTACTAGAAAATAAGGGATTACACAAAAGTGGGGTGTAGTATGTACTCTAGATCTAGCGGTGGTTGGATTGGATATAAAATATATAAGATAATAAGATATGTGAGAATAGAGAATTAGATTCTTAAAATTTGGCTTGGTGTGTGACCACACATGTTAGTTTGTGCAAAAAAGACAAATTGGTCAGATTCTTCTCTTTTGGCTTATTTTAGTAATCACTTTTCATGTGGGTTTCTCATGGGGATTTTATCTCTACAATTCATATGAAAGCAGTGACACTTGCTTGATGATAGATGCAAATGAAGGAAACAGTTTTTATTTATGATAAGCTTGAAACTTTTATTTTATGTGTCACTTATGATTATATTGCCGGTAACTTGGAGTCTTGGACCATATATTTTTCACCTCAATGTTTTTGAACAAAAATTTGTAATGTTATATTTTTTTAAACATTAGTGGAAGTTATAAACTCTACTTTTTAGTTTTTTTATAACGCAAAAATTAATTATAAGAAGTATTCAATCTTTACAATTCAAGGTAACAAAACTACAAGTTTTGAAAACACACAATCGGATTGAGTCTCCAATTGACCTTTTAGTTTATCCATCTATTTTAAAATTGTAAATATTCAAAATTGTGTCTATTTTTAATTATGCAATTTTTTAATTTTACAGAAGTTTGTAATTATGCAATTGAAATTTATGTTTCTTTATTAATTCTTATATTTAGTTAATGCTTTCATGAGTTGATAAATTTGTGAATTAATTCCAATAGATATTTTACTACTCTTGTCAACAAAAAAGAAAGATATTTTACTACTATATAACCATAGGATTTATAACTTGATCTCATTATAAAAAAAAGAGAGGGTTATAACTTGATCTATAATTAATGATTTTTTTGGTATTAATCTATAATTAATGATTGATAAGTAATTACTTTAGAGATTTTGAATTATTTAGATAACTTATAACTTAGCGCTCACTCATGATATAAGTATCAATAATATTTTATGTAAGGAAAAAGGAATAAGTATGATAATTAAGACTACATCCAAGAGGATTTAAACTTATGTATTTTGAGATTATAAAATTGAACTTTTATCACAGAACTAACACCTCAAATGTTAAATTTTACTTGCACAATATCTTAATGATACACCCAATTGAGATAAATAGTTGTATATATACAACATCTAATTATTCAATGAGTTTAGTTTATTAAAGTAGTTTATTAAAGTAGTAACATAATCTGAGATAGGTGGTGACACCTATCTCATTTAAGTTGAATGAGTCTACAATATTAAGAATAATGAAATATGTCGGGGCTTCTAGAATCTCTGATGTGTGGAGGTATTACAATAAATTTGAGATTTAGTAACATTTATATTTGAAAAATGTTACTGAATCAAAAATAGTGTTACGATTTATATTTAATAATATTTCAACACGTGTTACATATAATATAATGATGTCTAGAGTAGAATTGATGTTGGACCGGTTTATTTTTGGTAAGTAAGTACTATACATGAGATATCAAATTTTAATACAATTTTTTCTTTCAATTTTATCAACCATTTAGATAATTTTATTTATAATTTTATCTTTTATGTTCAATTAAATAATAAATATTGTGAAAAATGAATATGTATCGACAGTAATATCAACCAATAACAACAATGTATTTCGTCAACGTCAATCCGCTTTACCAACTTTTTTGATATAGCATGAATGTTTGAATAATTCTTTATTATAGAAATTCTACGGTACATTTCTAATGTACCGGTACATTAGATGTTTAAATCAATATGTGAACCAGTATTTTTTTAAAATAAAATTTTGATCATTTAAAACATTATATTAATTAAATATCATTTATCAAAATTATCAAAAAAATAAACATTAATTTTTTTTGAATTTTATTATTCATAATAGTAAATATTGAATGTTTTTATAAAAGAAATTGAAAAAATATATATAAGAAAAAGTATAATACTTATAATACAATGAAATTATGATTTTTCTTATGAAATTATTTTCTCTATCCTATAGTCAACAATTGAAGTTTTAATTCAAAAAAATATTTGTTTACTTATTAATTTAAAAACTGAGTGTACGGTACATTAGAATTTTCCTAATATATCATAGAAACTCCCTTCTTATTAATTGTCAGTAATGTTTTAAAAATTGAACCTGTTGGATCAGTTCAACTATCAACCACTATTAAACCGGACACCGGTTAAATCAGATATTTAATAAATTATATAATTTTTTAGAGTAATAATAAATTATATATTTGTGTTAGTGTAACTGTGTAAGTGGTGGAAGAATGTCCAAAGTCCAATCATTGTTAGGCCCAAGCCCAAAATGACAACTAAGCCCTAGAATAACATGGTCTCTTCTCATTTCGTTTCTTTCTTCTATCTGGTTCATCTTTTATCACACAAAATTCATCTTTTTTTCGTTTTTTTGTCAAGTCATCAAATGTCTTTCTTTCTAGTTTCTTCAAACTCGTCAACTTTTACAAGTCTTCAAATGTTATTGGAAAACTAATGTTCTAATAACATTTCTGTTTTTTCTCTAGTTCAACTCTTAACCCTCAGTGTTTTTTTTGGTATGGATCTGTCTTTGCAGAATCGCGGCAAAGGCCGAGGGCAGACACAATGTGTTAGAATTGAAGGGAAAAAACTTGTACTAATTTAATTCGTTTTTTTTTGTTTTAAATTGATTCTTCAGATTACAGTCACCAGACGGTACTAAGCCTGGTTTTTGGTTTGAACTGTCCTGTTCAATTTTCAAAATATTAGATTAGTATAAAATAATTTTACACTCACTATCTGAGTACTATTTGTTTATTTATTTATTTATTTATTTTACCGGAGCATACTTAAATCAATGCATTCGAAATTCAAAATAATGTGAGTACTATTTATTAAATACATAAATATATTTCTTACTAATATATTAAATATATTTCATTAGATTTTGATGTAGTCATTTATTCTTCTTATGTTTTTTTTATTAATTTAATTAGTATACTCTGTCAGTGTATAATTATTTTATACATATATCCAATTATGTGTTGTCACGTTGACTAATGAATATAAAAACACGAATTATCATATTCATTAATTTATGTAGCAACATATTATTAAATGTATGTGTAAAATAATTATATACAGACAAAGTATACTAATTAAACCTTTCTTTTTTTATAATTTATTCTTCTGATTTTCTGTTGACCTTATTTAAATTAACAAATCATTATTATATTTCAAATAATCAATTTATTTTTAAATTTGATAATGTGAATTTTGACTTTATTTTGTTTGTTATTTTGAACCGGTGGGTCCTACCTACTATTCTATTCATTTCCTATAACCGTTTCAACGAAACACCTTTCAAATAATCAAATCGCAAAACCGTTCCCTCCAAAACTTTAACCAACCGCGCCATTGCCGGAGCCACCGTAACTACCTTGCCGGAAACCGTTTCTTCATTCTCACCGGAGAAACGTTCAGGCGAGTAACTCTTCCGTTTATGCTCTCATTCTAAGGCTTGATTTCCATGGTTTATCTATCTCTCTTTGTGGAATGCTGATTGTGATTGGTAACAATTCAATTTCGCAATTCTTGATATTGCAATGAATCTTGATGCAACTTCAATCGTATTCGTAAAAACACGAGAAATTCAAATGTTGCGGCATGATCGTAATTTCAGTAACAGTTCAATCGTAAACAGAAACATCGCTTTATTGAATTCTGATTTGAGAAATGTGAATACATGTTGTAATTGTTATGAATATCGTGTGATCAATGATGCATCTGTTGTTTTCGATTTTTCGATAGTTTTTGAGTGATCTTTGAAAGTATTGTTTATTTTCTCTAGTTTTTGAGTGATTTGAGAAAAATGTGATTATGTGTTTTTTCTTCAATTTTCTGTATGCAATAGGTTTCACTTTCTAATTCTCTTGAGTTTACGAATTTGAACCTAATATTCGTTGTAGCCAGAACTTGCTAGAGCTAGCAACGTTGAATCGCGAAAAGAAGAGCAATTTCGAGATCCTGTAAGAGCAAAGGTATAATGTCTATAGCATAAAAGGTGACTGTATTGAATTGAATTTCCAGTACTTTAAATTGATATGGAATGTTCAGCGTAGAAATTCGACTGTATGTTAACCAACGATTGAAACGATACTGGACTGTTCCACTACTTGATTTGAGAATTAGGCATTGCATAATATTCAATTCCCTATTGATATAAAGTGTGTATGTTACATTACATCCCTGGCCGAGACATTTTATAGCATCGTTAAGTTCCAAGATTTGCATGATAATGTTTACTTATTTATTTTTCCATTTGATTATATTGTGGTTCGTGTAGTCTCTTCAATTATGGATACTCGTTTCTGATTTGGTTGTGTTGGACTGCTGTAATGCAGATGAGTGGTGTGAATGATTCTCCTGAGGATGAACTAGACAGCGATGATGAACAACTTGCTGCAGAACTTGAGGATGCATTAGATGAAAGCGAAAATCCATTAGAGAGTTTCAGGTAATCTCCATCATATATGATATAAATATAACAACATTGTTTTGATATATGTGTTACAGTATTATTATGTGATTTTACTAATTTATTGAAATTTATTAGGTAGGATTACTTATTCATATCCGTTATGATTTGTTAGAGGACTAAACGTTGTTTTGATATAGAGTGCAATTGCATTTGATTGATCAACTAATTAGCTGACTCTATTCAGTAGGAACAAAATGCTTATTATTCAGTAGGAATATTATTGAACTTCAGTCAGTTACAACTTCAATTGTACTTCAGTCCTAGCTAGTATGAAAACTTATTTTTCTGGTTTGTGGAATTGTGAACCACAGTGTTGTGTGGGAGTAAATTCTGGGGGTAAAGAGATGCAAACAAAATAACTAGAAGAGACTATTATGTATTCTTTGAAAAAAAGTTCTTGTTTTCTGATCAAATTTCACTCCGCTACACTTCAAAGCGCCAATGAAACTGAGGGGTCTAATTCAGAAGGAAGCATGGAGCAAAAAATAGGTAATTTTGACCATTTTAGTTGTTTATTTCATTTTATTTGCTAGGAACATGATTCAATCCCGACATACATGTAAATTTTCAAAAATTTCTTCGTAAAGTATAAACCATTTTCTTAAGATTTGCATTTTTATATGTTGTCTGCTTTAACATGAAACAAGATTTTATAAGAACTGCTTTCAATTCTTATAGAGCAATGAACTAATGATTATGCACAATCACATACAACTGTCATTCTGCCATAATAATGTTGCAACTCTCTCTGTGTCAATTTGTTCACTGGTCTTGTTAATCGTGACAGTGTCATCCGTGAAGGTAGATGTATGTAGGCATCCTGGCTCAATGGGAGGCATGTGTATAGTTTGTGGGCAAAATTTGGAAGGGGAGGAATCTGGTGTGACATTTGGCTACATACAGAAGGTACACATTGTTTCTAATGAGTATCCATTTGGGTACTAAGAATTTAGATTTTGCTGCTGCATATCCGCCTTGTAACAAACATTCCAAGATGATACAATTTAAATCTGTTTTGTTGTTCAAATCTTAAAATTGAATCCATAACAATTAACAAAACAATGATTAACTTGAAGTTCCAAGATGATATTTCAAAATAGGTTAAATATGATACATTACAATTAGTTGTAGATGCTTATTATTTACTGTGTGATACCAATAGAAATTATAACATCAAAGAAACTCCATGATTAAAAAATGTTTCAAGTTTACTAATTAAATACTACTCATGACAGACAACTTTTTAGTGGGATAAGTCTTGTTGAGCATACTGCATACTAAAGACGAATTAATTATGTTCCTTTAAGCATTCAGTAGTCATGAGGGGCAGTAAGAATCCTTGGTAATTCTTTCAAATGTTCCCAAATATTTTGATATGATTGTAACATAATCATATTTTGGCAGCCAAACAAAAGAAGTGTGAATTTATGCAGCAAGAGGGATGGAGTATTTGAACCATGTAGTTTTTGCTTTGTTAGAGTTAGAAAGTAAGGGAAATATAAAGTTGATGAGCTGAAAGCTGTAAGCTGTTATAAATCAGAGGGAGAGGAAATGTAGCTAAATAGCTAATACTTGTCATTGTTATAAGTCAGAATTGGGACACTCTAGAATTTATCCCCTTATTGTATCATTCTTGGGAGAGTTTAGCAATAAGCATTATTGTATCATTTTTGCTCTCAGGTCACAAATATCACAATAAATTCTTATTTCTATTATCTTTTTTGTCTTTTCCTTTAAATCTGAAGATTTTCGTATGTTCAGGGACTAAGACTAGATGACGAGGAAATTTCAAGATTATCCAGAAAAAACATGAAGAGTTTATTAAGCTGTAGAAAGCTTTGTTTGGTTCTGGACCTGGATCACACACTGCTAAATACCACTGCACTTGATCGTTTGACACCACAAGAAATGCCTTTAAAAACCCAGACAGATACTCTACAAGGTATATGGCATCATTGTTTTACTTAACGCATTTCCTCATCTTTTGTTGTTTTATATCACGTAAAAATTCATCTATTGTTTTGAACATAATTCTACTGTGTTATCGTTAGATCATCGATCTTTTGATGAAATGCTGGAATTATACACCTTTCTTTATTTGTCAATGTCTACATATACTTTTCATCTAATCTAATCTATAATAGTGTTTGTTAAAATGCTTTTCGGAAGCTTGCAACAGAATATATGCTTTTTGTCTTTGATTCCATTATGAAAAATTTGCTGAATAAACATTTGTTCTGCAATCAACAAATAGAACAGCATAAGTCATATATAGAATAGATTCATGTCCTAACTGGCATCTCTTTCCTTATTTCATCTTTAATCTTCTAGTTTTTTATGGATTGTTATAAATGCTGGCATCCTGAACTTGTATATGCTGAAACTACTAATATCTTCACAGGTAGCCTCTTCTTATTGCGGCATGTGAATTTAATGACCAAGTTGAGGCCTTTTGTCCGCACATTTCTCAAAGAAGCAAGTGAAATGTTTGAAATGTACATATACACCATGGGTGATCGGCCGTATGCATTACAAATGGCCAGACTGCTTGATCCTCAAGATGAATACTTCAAAGATAAGGTGATTTCTCGAGATGATGGGACTCAAAAGGGCAAGAAGAATCTCGATATTGTGTTGGGCACAGAAAATGCTATCCTAATTCTTGATGATAGAGAAGAGGTGAGTTCACTGCTAGTTTCTGACTTGGTTTTTGCTGAATTATTTAATTGGAATGTTTACTGATAGTTAATTTATGTGGATGACAATCCATATTTTAATTTTACCTATATGAATGAAAAATGAAACAGTTCTATAATATTATAAAAGAAGTATATCATCATATGATGTAGAAGATATAGCTCAAATGAAACCTATCATTAGAAAACTAGGAGTCATTATACATTTCTTAGTTCTTATGCCCGATCTCCCACATCATTGGAAGCTGCATAAAGTAAAATTGATTTGGAACAGTGCCAGTAACACTTCTCTTTTTGATACTCATTTTCTAGTATTTCATAAAATTCATGTAAATTCCACCATTTTAGGAAGGTATTCCACTTTAAGTAGTGGGATCTACATGAATTTGATCCAAGAAGAGCGCAAGTTTTGAAAATCTAGCATTGGTTAGAGCAACACTAAACTTGGTACAAAAACAACTTTAATTAAACAGTCAAATGATTATTGACATAATTGGTTAGAGCATAAATCTACTCATTAAAGCTTACAACATACTACTTCTACTATACCATATTGGACATTTGTCTTTCTTGTGTGAAGGTTTTTAATGTAGTGAGTTTCCTGATTATTGTTTAACTTGGGTGTTTTTATTTCAATGATGTTTCGGAATTGCAATGAATCATTTGTCTAAATTTTATTCTCTATATTATAGTTTTAAATATGCTAAAGATCTATCCATTTAATGATTCAGATGTTATTGTTTATCATTTGAAAATCTATTAACTAAAACGAGCCCTTTTATTGAGATGTACGAAAATGTTGCTAACAAACGTTGTAGGTATGGCCGAAGCACAAAGATAATCTGATGTTGATGGAGAGATACCTCTTTTTCGATTCAAGTTGTAAGGACTTTGACGTCCGATCCGATTCACTTACTACATTGCAGACTGATGAAAATGAAACAAATGGACCGCTTTCCAAAATACTCAGAGCGCTCAAACATATCCACTGCACATTCTTCGATGTATGTATGATGATGTATTGCTGATAAAATGTTGGTTATTTACGATATGTTTCTAAAACAGTGTAGTTGGATTTTGTAGAAACTTCAAGGAGACCTTATTGATCGAGATGTGAGGCAGGTAGTTAATTAGTTAGTTCTCTTGTTGATATTCGTCTATCTTCTAGTCTGTGCATTTTCTGATAATGTTATTCTTGCAATCGATTCATGTTTTCCAGGTTTTGAGATCACTCCGAGGTGGAGTCTTAAGCAGATGTGTGATCGTGTTCAGCTCTAATTTTCGTGCTCAGTTAAAAAAACTCAGGAAGACGGCAGAGCGGTTAGGAGCTACTTGGCTTAGAGAACCTAACCACACTGTGACACATGTAGTTGCTACTAAATTTGAAACTAAGGAATACCGATGGGCAGTGCAAAATAACAGGTTCTTGGTTAGTCGCCAATGGTTTGATGAGTCAAATTTGTTTTTGCAAAAGCAGCCTGAGGAAAACTTCTTTGTCAGGCAAATGCAGCAGCAGCAGCAGCCGCCGCCGCAGCACTAGTTTCTTGTTGTCAGGAAAATTTGTTTGATTTTACAGTCGACCAAAAGTTTTGGAGCATGATGTTTGTATTTCATGCCTTATTCTGATTGTGAGTAGTCATCTACAATAGATTTAAGAATACAAACCACTAATAAAAAAGGTTCCATAACCTGATATAGTTTCAATTCAACTAATAGAGACCTTTATATCTTATCAGTAACCACATGAGGTTATTTTTGCCCTCTTGTTTTGTAATTGATAAGTATATTTGAGACATCAACTCCATGTTAGTTGTCAATATCTTCATATATCACACATCTAAGAATAATAAAAAATGTAGATTAATTGAACCTTGAAAATTGAAACTATAGAATGCCAATCAATTAAACTTTTATTGTTTTGTTGATTATTTTTCTAAAGAGACAATCAATCAAAAATAGAGGAAGTTCAAACTTACACAAACTCATCTCAACTTTTCAACTATGCCATCAACCCTACATTTACATATAATTATATATATCTTATGCAAACTATTTTATGTGCACAATATGCATTTTGAACAATCTATCACCCATTGTACACTCTAAGACGACTAATGATCCTCACTCGACATATAGGACAATTACTTAATCTTGATCCACAATCTCTGCAGGTCTGCATTCCAAAATATATATTGTTAAAAACTAATTAAAAGATATAATATTTTCATAATACCAATCATGCATCTCTGAAATATGAATTTTTGACATCAAATTGTTGCAATATGTATATTTCATCAATTAAATTAAACTCTGAAATATGTTTCTCGAGGTTTAATTTGATTGATGAACTACACAATAAAAAATTAATTCGAAAGTAGTAATTTCATTTTTTTTAAATGTAGGAGTAGTATATCATATTACTAGAGCTATATATTTTGAAACTATTTTGATTATTTACTCTAAATAAATATAAGGTGGTTGGTTATAATTAAGCTCACCATGTGCCCACATCCAAAAGCCAAGTCCCTTGCATTGGTCAAACAAACAGGGCATGCCTACATAATTTCATTCATAAATCATCAAGCAATTTCAATACATGCATAATTTTGTTCAACTTGTAGGAAGTGAATTCGAGCTTAATGTACTAAAGACATAATTAGTGAAAGATAATATAGTGCAATTATTATAAGTTTCATTTTAATACTTACAGATTCATCTGTTGTTGATGTTGGTGAATTGCTTGGTGCAGGACGAGAATAAGGAACAGGAGATGGTTTTGGAACTATTCTCTTTGCTCTTCCTGTTACACGTCTATTATTCACAAACACAAAAAGAATAAGAAAATATTAATCACTTTAATTAGCTATAGTCACACTTGAAAAGAAAGAAAAAAATTGAATGTTTCAAAGAAACTAATTTCACCATAATGAATCAAATGTATAGTGCTAATAATAGAAATATATAATTCCATTCAATTTACGTGTAGTTTTTCTAGTAAAGATTTTGTGTAAGTTTGCATAGACGTGTCATGATCAAAAAAGACATGTGATATTATGTCACATATCGTTAATAGAATATATTTTGTATAGCGTAAGTAGAAAAATATGATGGTTTTGCCATTTTGTCTATATATCCAAAAAAAATAGAAAAACATAGGTTAAGGTTTAAATTTCGTACCCAAGTTTTCGAAATTCGACACATGCTTTGTATTGGAAAGGAATCTCCATGAGAGCACCTAGAGCAAAAGCTGCTTCTTTCTCGTCCGGGCTTGAGGTTTTAGACATGATCTTCGTGAAATTAACAAACTGCGCATAGTAAAATTATATGTGACCAAGTGATGAAAAAGAATGTTGCAGTTCTTTCTAGTCAAATATCAGTCGTTAGGTTGATTCAACATCAGAAAAATTCAGCTGTTAGATTATCCGATTACTAAGAGAATACCGAATACAAATTCAAATAGTTTATGACTTTACGATGCCCAAATTTATGGCACATATTGCGATGTAATACCTGAAAATTGTCGAAATCACGTGCTGGAATTTTATCATCAAATTTTTCCATGTCTTCCCATGGTCCATCACCAACTCCAACAAGAACTATAGCAAGTGGATATTTACTGAAAAAAATAGATATAAATTAATGTTATTAATCAAATGAAATTATTTTGAAGTACTTTAAAAACAGAACAATAGAAAAATAATAAATAATTTCATATCAGTCCTCAAATAAATGAAAATTATACTATGTGCATACCTTGCATCAGCAATTGCTTTGATTGTTTTCTCTTCTTGAGGACTAAGTTCCTTATCATCATAATCAACACTTCTTGTAACCTTAAAATCCAACAAATTTCATATATGAATTTGATTTGAAAAACATATGCAAATAATTGAAGAAATTAATGATGGTAACATTTTATATATACCTGGCCATCTGCAATGATAACTAACACATGAAATTGTCCATGACTTTTTTCAACTATGTCTATTGCTGCCTCAATCACTGGAGCATAAGAAGTTGGTCCTTAATTCACACAAAATTCAAATATTCTTTCAGTCATTTTTCTTAAAACAAAAGACTACAAATTTTTTTGAGGCAATATTTATATAAGAGATCAAATTATACCGGTGTACGTAATATTTGATATTGTCAATTTGTATGGGTTAATGACTTTTTATTGGATGCATGCATGCGCATTAAGAAAAAAAATGTCAAGTTGAAATACTTCTTGATCATGTCTATAAATTTGTGCATTACATAAATTTAAAATTATTTTATGTCTTCTTGAGATATGATAAGATTGACGTTTTAAAAAAATGCAAAAAAAAAAAAATTGTTAATAATGAAATATCTAAATTATACTTTTTTTTTTCAATTCAAAATTAACCAAAATTAAAGCTAGTTTATATAACAAATGCAACATAATAAATAGAATTGAAATAAGTTTATAAGAATAAACACTAGAATAAAAGTGAAGATTGTATATATACCTGAGAGTTTCAAGTTTGGAACAATTTTTTTGTAGCAAGCCAAAACTTCCTCAAAGCCATGGCAAGGTGAATGATCACTATGAAAGCTGAATACTTCTTGATCATGTGTGGTAGCTGTATAATTAATGGGAAAATTTGAGTATAAATTGAATTGGAAAATAAAAAACTATTCATTTTGTTTACATGCTCTACTTTATAAGGATTAGGCAGTAGTTACCATCACCAAAGCCAAAGCATGGAATCAAGTTGTCATCATCAAAGGGAGCCAATGTCTTGCCAATAATTGAGATGGCCTTCTCATAGGGGTTAGGTGCATCTCCAATTGCATGAAGGCTTCTCTTATTGAATGAGTTTTTGCCTTAAAAAAAATGCATTGGCTTCATAAGGCAAACATAGAAAGGAAAAAAAAAAAACATTTCAAGAAGAAATTATAATCTATGAAGCACGGAAACCGAATACTACACTGACGCGTGTCTAACAACGGAACACGTTGAATCTAAAGAGTGTTTGTATTTCATAAATTATAACCAATGTTTAAAGGTTTGAACTATACGGTTTAATCGGTTGAACCATGAACTGACATTGTCTGTGGTTTGGTTTGGTTATAATTAATTTGGGCGATTCATTTACGGCTTCATCCTAATTTGAGCGGTTTTAAACAATTAAATCATAACCAAAAGGTCTCATCCATTTGGTGCTAATATGATTTTTAAAACATTAAGTATAACCAAAACCCTCAAACCATAAACCATATACAACAAAAGTTAGCTCTTAATCATGGCTCTCAACAATGGATTATGATGGAAATTACTTGGTTAAATGTTGATCATGTACTACAACTTACCAGTCCATTCATTACTCTTTGTGAAATCAATTCCAAGTATGAGATTTGATGATTCTAAACCTTCTTTCCTCAAGGCGGCAATAACCTATAAAAATAGGACTATTAAAATTAAATGAAATTAATCTATATAAAGTGTTACACTTTCCCAATAACATGATAGTGCAATTGTGTGGCACATTATTTTTTTATTTTCTAAAAAAGGTAAAAATAATATAAAATAATATTTTATCATATATGAAATAAACCAAAAAAAAAAAAATGTAAGACCCGTGATTATCTTGGACCACAACACATCTTGATCATACGTTCCTAATTCTGCACCAATTTTGTTTTTTAATATACTTCTATAAATATTGTATTATAAAAGAAAGTTCTCAAAGAGAATGAACCATTGAACCCATAAAATAAAGTAGCAATTTTGCAACAATAAAAGGTTGAAGAACTAGCACAAATTATTTATAATTTAAGAAAAGTAATTAGAGAAACATGGATCAAATCTTTTCTCTAACATACATATATAACATAATAATTAATTACTAATATATTTGCAATTCAAAAAAAGTAATTAGATGACGAGAAACATACTTGTTCAAGGGAAGTGAAGTTATCTTGAATCAAAGCATATTTCTTTGGAGATTTCTTGGTGTTTGAACTTTGTCCAAAATTTTGTGTTGATTTGTTAGGCATAGTATAAGAAGAAACTTGTGGTGGAGGTGGAAGTGGTAATGGCATAGGTTTTTGAGTTTGTAAATTGGATGAAGAGATTCTTCCACCTCTTCCTTTATCACCATTCATTGAAGTTTGAGGCTCACGCTTTCTATTTCTACCCATGTGATTCCCCATAGTATCAATCAAATTCAACTAGGTTTAATTTTCTACAAATTCAAATATTGAGATGTGTGTGTGTATATATATGTATAAATAAGATTAGGGTAAATATGAAACACAAAGGAAGGTGCAAAGTGTGCTTCCTAGAAAATTCATATATAAAAAAAAGAGGTAAATTTTAAAAGAATAAAGGAAAATAATATAATTAATAACTACTATATTAGTATCTGATTCTATTCTTGACGCTTTATTTTGCTTGCTATCTTTGTACAAATTGATTCTTATCTCTTTGCCTAATAATAAGATGTAGCTATATTCATAAAAAAAAAAATTAATAAGATGTTTTTTTTTAATCAACCAAAGAACCAATTGCATTGAATAAAAAGGTACATACTAGAATGGCACAAGAAGTGCACATCTAAGAGATGGATACAAAATTCAAAAATTGATAAGATGTTGCCTAATGAGTAGTCGATATTAAGATGTTGAAGAGTTATAAGGAGTTTTTATAATTATGGGTTTTAGATCTAACAGAAGAAAATTATGACGTACTCCCTCCGTCCCATTATATAAGCACCTTCTTACAAAAAGTCTAGTCCCAAAATATAAGCCCATTTACAATTTAAAGATACATTTATTACTTAGTAGTAATAATTAGGGTTATGTGTAAGTAAAAAAGTAATAAATGTATCTTTAAATTGTAAAGGGGCTTATATTTTAGGACTAGACTTTTTGTAAGAAAGTGCTTATATAATGGGACGGAGGGAGTATTATATATATATGGATGATGATAAAGAGTATAATCACATTTAAAAGACACGTTAAATGGAACAATGAATCTAAAAAAAAAAGAAGAGTGAAATATCAAATTCTCCTCTGAAATTTAAATATTTATTTAATACTTTTTTGAAATTTGGAAATAGGTAAATACTTCTGTAAAATTGTAATACGTCAATTAAATTGTCCCTATTATGTTTATTCGGTCTATTTTGATGATATGGTCGTTAACTACATATGTGACACTTGTCAACGTGGCGCCACGTCACATGAGAGAGGGGTAATGTACTAAAATTTGCAAAATTAGGGAGCTTATTGTCCAAGATTCCGTTAAATTTAGCCTCTGATTTTGCAAATTTTAGTCAATTAATCCTCTTGTGATGTGTATCCTGATCAATTACCCTCCTTCATGTGATGTGCAGCCACGTTAGCAAGTACCACGTATGCAATTATCGACCACGTCATCTAAATAGACGAAGTAAACAAAGCAGGGAGCAATTTGATTGACATTTTACAATTTCAAGGGTATTTATCTATTTTAAAATTTTAAGGGGGTATTTGACAAATTTTGAAATTTCAAAGGGGTATTTTACATTTCACATTTGGTTATTCAAGTGGTTGATATTAAAAGTTACTTCCTCTATCTTTTTTATTTGTCGTTTTAAAAAAATTTATTTATTCCTTTTTATTTATCGTTTCGACAATTTAAGGTTATATTGTCTATTATACCCTCCTTCCTAATTTTTTATTTTGACAAAATTTTATATAACCTTTTTTTGTTTCTATTTTTTGGAAAGAGGAAAAAGAGCAATAAATATTTCATTGATAATGTAAAATGACAAACATTTTAATACAATTTTGTTTCCAAAACGACATATAATTTGCTACGGGGGAGTATGTGTTTATAACCGTTTTTGTGTAAATTAACAAAGTAGATATACATTCACTACTTGAAAAAACATAATTAGAGAGGGTACAAATCCGTCACTAATGTGTTAAAATTCCATCACACACGTTTAGCGACGGATTTAGCGACAACACATAATTTGTATCGAATTTGAGCGTCACAAAATATTAGTGAGAAAAATTTTAATCCGTCACAAATAGCGATGGGCATACACCGTCACAAAATAACATTTCCGTCACTAAAATTTGAACAAACAAACATCATCTAATTTCAACATTTATGTCACTAATTTGTGACGGATTGTACATTTCTCACTAATTTGTGACGAATTTTAATTCTCTCTAATTTGTGAGGAATATATTGAAGAGGGAAGATGCATTTTTGTGACAAATTTCATTACAAAACTCATTAATATGTCCTTTTATTTTATTAAATAATATCTCTTATTTTTAAATGTTGTTAGGTTAGCTACAATTTACCCTAATTTTTTCCCTCCTAAACAGCATTAATTAATCCTAAATGTTAATAATGGATTCCACCTCATTATTTTTTTTTTGGTCAAGTATTCCACCTCATTATTAAACAAATGTTTTTTTAAATTATTAGTCCATAATATTTATTTTTCTCTTGCTTCAACTAAATTTTTTCTTATTCCAAAGTTTATTAATTCCAATTTTTCTTTCTTTAAATTATTGAAGTCGATTGTCTTATATTTGTGGCAATGTTATTGTTTTTTCATCAAATCTTTAAAACATTTTTTTCGAAACAAATCTTTTAAACATTGAAGTTGACTATCTTATATTTCTCATGACTTTTTTATAAAAAATAAATAATTTATCACAAGTAAATGTATTTAATTTAAATTAAAAATTTAATACATCAATTTTTGTTAACCTATTTGTTTTTTATTTTATAATAAGAACCAAATATTTATCAAACAACATATATTTAAACAGGTATTTGCAATATCAATATCAAAAAAGAGTTGTATTATCAATTATTTTCATATTGATTACTATTATTATTATTATATTTATTGTGTTATTTTTTTATTAATGATATATTACTATTTTTGATTATTAAACAACATATGAAATTATTCAACGATAATTATACTAGCATATAAGAACCGTGCGTGCACGGGTCGGAGGTCTAGTTATTTAATAAAATTTACCAAACCAACCCTCAATTTTCTAGTGTAAAATAAGTAAATATATCAAAGATTTTTTTGTCCAAATGAAAAGGGTGCACATTACTAATTTCCACTTTGATTTTGAATGAATGAATATGCTTTTTAGTCAAAAATATATATATGTAAAGATGTACTTTTTTTTTTGACGAAATATGTAAAGATGTACTTATACATTGTTATATTTAAAAACGAATGTAATTGTAAGTTACACTTTCAAATTTCAAAAATTGACAATGTTTAGTTGTCAAAAGGTGAGACTTGAGAGACATAAAACAAATTAGAGAATGCATGTCTAAAAAAAGCTAAACAACTAGGAGTTAGGATTTAACTCGGTTTCATAATTTTAGATCTTTTTTGACACGAAAATTGAGTTTCTCATACAAAATTCCATCAGATAGAGTTTCCCATAATTGTTGCCATACATTGAGCGGGTCACCCATTGAATTTGACATAAGCATTTCAGCAAACATCCTACGCAACGAAGACCCAGAAGCAAGACATGCAGCTTCAATTATGCCATCTATAAATTCCCGATCATCTTCAAGCAATCTCAAAGCCGAACATGCCTCCCGATAAGATCCATATTCATGGTTATCAACTGTCCTAATATGTTCGAAACTGGTGCAGCCAACTTGAACATTAAGCAACAGTCGCATGTAGTATAATTCACGATTCCCCGGAGGTATATACGTTAAACGCCCGACTGAAGTTCCACTCTTCCGAGGCTTCCACGCACGATTACCAGCATCATAAGTAAACAACGATGGAAAATGCATATAAGTCAAGTGGCGTCCCTGATGATATGTTTTATTAGCTTCCATCCATGCTAAAAACATCGTCCCCATCGCTTTGTTACGTTGTATGACAGAACTCAACTTAGAGGTATCTTTGAACACAACCCTTTGTTTTCCCTTTAAATGAAAAGTTAATCTCATTACAGGCGGCCACCTATTGTGGATTTTATAACCAAATATCCTCCATATTGACTCCGATGGAGACAAATAACGACAATCATAATATTGTTGTATTTCATCAACACATTCATCATCAGTTGGTTGCAAGGAAGCAGTTACCCTATCTACACCTTTGTTAATATACTTAAACAAATACTTGATGCAGTTTGACTTGTTGCACAATTCAATATTAACATGAGCTTGATATTTCGTGAGCAGCCTTGGATTATACGGAACAACACTACGATTGTCTAGTAAGACCTCCTTTTTCATAACTGTATCACCAGAATCTCTACGTCTATAGATGGGATAACCGTTCGAATCAAGTCTAGTCCTATCTGTGAACTTTTTCGGATAAAACTTGGAACACCGACGATCCTTCATGCATGGGGACCTAGTAAAAGCATACCCACATGGACCATGAATCATGAAATTTGATACCGCTGCATAAAGTTTAGGGAACAACTGCTTGCTTGGAAGTTCTGCACAAATAACAGAATCTATCGCCTTGGGAGACTGCAATTTACCATGCGAATCTAACCATAATAAAATATGAGCATGTGGTAGTCCTCTCTTTTGAAACTCAATGGTGTACATACCTACAATTGATTCAAAGATCAGTTGCAACTATGTGCACACAATAATAAAATGCAACAACCATTAGTTCAAATGATTAGTTTCAACATTATGTATAAATAAAAATAAATTACCTGCACTGACTTTCCGAAAAATTTGACCCCTCCGGAAATCATCCATTATTTGGTTTAGTTTAATTTGGAAAACACGACAACAAACATCTGGTCTATAAATTGCATGGTTATTAGACCTGATCATATGCCGTTGTATTTCAGGCCACTTAGGATTACATGTAACGGTCAAGAATAAGTCAGGATATCTAAAATTTTTGCACATCGCCATAGCATCCTGGCAATTGTCGAACATATATCTTCGACCACCAGTAAACGATGACGGCAACACAATTCGACAACCTATCGACGATGCAACTGTATCACCACGACCAACAGCTTCTTCAAGACCTTGTAAAAAATCAGCCCGAATCTTCGTTTGATTGTTCCTTATCCATGACAAACGTTGAGACTCAACCATCGAATACAAATCAACAATAAACTGTTGGAACAGTCTTCTACTTCTATGCAATATTGAATTCTCAAGACTTCTTTCTTGTATTCGATAAGCAATAAAAGCACGCAGCGACACTCTAAGTCTTTTTTTCCTTGTCTGTGTTGTCGTCAAATAATTCAATTGAATGTTCTCATCATATTGATCCTCACCAAACGGAAAAAGTAATGGATATTGGAGCGGTATATATTTCGTATGAGTTTCATGTATCCGTTGTAGATAACCGCTTAGTTTTTTTTACAACTATATCCCTCCCATGTTCATCATCACCAATGTCCCCCACAATTAGTGCAGCCACTTCATCAACATCCGGCACATTATATGTTCACATATCACGTTGACGATTTCGAAATAACCGCAATGAAACTTGTACACTATCATCATTTTGAATGTAATCCCTAACCATCCGGAAACTCTTGACTAACACATTGTGTTCGTCCAACACATTCAATAACTCTCTCACCAACACAGTATCCATTTTGTGGGACTGCTCCATGTCACTAAAATAAAAAAAAAGGCCAACTGTGTTACTATGCAAAATCTGAAATACATCAGTACTTTGCAACTTGAATAATGATTCAAAAGAATTACCTGAAATGCAACATTCTATTTGCAACTTCATTATCTGTGTCATAGATGTAGAGCTGCGCAAATTTAGGAATCTGACCATAACTTGGTATAAGACTACCAATAAGATGATAGTTTTGACCAGCAACTACAAATTGAGGGGGGCCAGCACCATTATTCACTGTTGATTGAATTCTACCTCCCATTGATGTAAAGGAAAACATACAATTGTAAGATCTTATATTTGAAATAAAATGTGAACTCTTCGGGTGGCGACCATCAAACAACGATCTTATCAACATCGGAGGCTGTTTCATCAATGGTACTGTTATCTTGCCTTTTTTGCAGCACAGCGATACTTTTATATTCGATGTTCCCTGACCATTTCCAGCTCTTTCATCGTACCATATCAAAGCACCACAATCAGAGCAAACTAAGTCCATATCACCGATATCAACATATTCTGTTTCAAGTAAAATCTGAGTAGGTTATAAATAGTCCAATGATTATATTGAAACATAGAGTGCGGGGTATTTTTTCCTTTTGACATCTAATAACATAACACATTAATTAACAACTACATATACCTTGATTCTCAATATCCCTATAGCGAACATAATAACTCGGATCAGGATGACGATAATGATCAAGCTCCAATGCATCAGTCCTGGATTCTGCACAAGATACACACCAAATTAAACACCTATGTTCAACCCCGCAGAAATAGTACATGCCCACGTACGCTACAAACTTTAGTTCTTACATGAGATTCCAAAATTATTAACACATAATATCAGGCCTAATCAACCTGGTCCCTCATAAAAAATAATACACTGTCAACCATTACCTGAAGATCGTCGATTACGCAGCACCTTTTCCTGATTATTAAGCAACTCTTGCCCAGCCTTGGATCTATACACTATAACAAATAAACAACAAACTTTTTTGTTAAACATTTGCAACAAACTATATAAGTCCTATTAACTGCATAATCCTCTAGGCATATCTAACACCAACCAAAACGATATCATAATATTTCACTCCATATTTACATTTCAATCAAACAGATACACAATTATATCAATCTAAAATTTTTGTGAAATTCAATAAGAGCAACAATGACATTAATGCACACACTTACATCCTCTTCTCCGGCTAACTTTCTTCATTAATCTGGGTCTATTCAGCCTATTGAATCTCAGTTTCTCCTTTCTCTCAAACCTTCTTAATCTTGCTATGTACGCAGGGGACAGTTGATCATCCATTTGAAACTGATATAGTTGATGCAATTTACAATTAGGAAACCTACAACGCCACAGTAAGCATGAACTTAGTTCCTATGCTGAAGTCCAATATAAGTAAGTATAAACTAAAAAAACAATGACCAAGCTATACACCTATTTGTTTAATATGGGGATGGGGATGGGGATGATGAGGTGGTTCTGAAATGCTGACCTTAATTCAAATATTCAAATACATACATACACTTTCACTGAAGCTAAGTATATGGATACATGGAACCTCTTTTTTCTTAATACTTACTGTTTCTATTTTTCATTACATTTTATCCTAATATTTTCCATAACATAAACTAAAATATAAGATCTTAAAATACAATACTAAACATTAAAAGTTGTTTTTCACTTAAGTATATTCCATTTTTAATCTCTACTAAACACGACAAAGTATATTCTCCGAAATACATGAAATACTAATTTTATTATCCATTTGTAAGGGATATCATTTCTTATAATTGTATAAATACAATTCAAATAACAAAGATAAGAAACTTGAACAAACGCACTCGAACAATAATTTTTCCGTAGTAATTTGTAAAGCAAACGTCAGCGAGACTAATATATATTAACGATGAACAATTCAACATGAATCGCTAATCATCCAGTAAATATAATTTTAACTTTACAAAATGAATTTGAACCAAATATTTAACACGTCGGAGTAAGTTGGTAAATAAGCTTACAATTAACACCATTTATATTTCGCCCCTTTAATGTTTTTATTACCATCAACTTATAATAATTTTTTTTTTCAAACAAAAATAAGATAGAAATCATAACCCAAATATTTGAATGGGCCTGATCATAACTCCATTCACAATAAAGTGTTTTAGGCGGTTTACATATTACACAACCAAAGTGACTAAGTTGATCTAGTTCAAATATAATGCAATTAAAAGTAACTATTATACCTACAAAGTAGAACAGACTGAGCAATTATGCGGCTAGGAAGTACATGTTCAGGAATAAAATCTGGCCACGCAGTCTATGTGCAGAAAAAGCAGGAAACATCTACACGTGAGATACATTCCAGCTGGCCACTATTAACACATTCATTCATCTCCAAATAAACTACTCCTATACACTACAATTATTCACTCTCGCGCACACACCCTACATTTACTTTTAATCATCAATAAACCAATACTACATATTGAAACAACACAAACTACAAAGGCAGATCAAATATTAATTGTTCTACTTCCAAAATCCTATATTAACTTATATATTAATCCAGCTTAACAACAAAAATCCTCACACTTCATTAACAATATATAAGCTTAAACAAAAATCATAACTCAATAGATGTCTTATTAAATTAAAATATTGTACATGGAGTGATCTGATAAATAGAGCATGGACTATTTATAAAATAGTTATATAATGAGTTATCTTGTAACCATTCACAATTATCCCCACCAACAGAGGGAGGAACAAATTAAATTTCCCTACTTCCCTTGACAAACTAAAATCAACGATTCAAACTTGCACCTTGAAACACATAAGCCAAATTGATTTAAACTTATACATCACTAATCCGGTGCGTTCGACATAAAACGGAGACAAACCACAACTCACATTAATAATTAATAATTTAACACAACTACAACACAAGGAAGTTAACTTGTTCTACAATAACAGTTTAAATCCTACATAAAGCTACTAATAATGATGATTTCTTCTAATGACCTGGAGATGAATGAGGTAGCCTGCACCACCCTTTAACACCACAATAATGTCTCTAAACCTTAGCTGGTTGTCCTTGATTAATTTGTTCCATCCAGCATATATGAATCTGTCCTCACGGTTCTTTCCAGTAAACAGAGGTGTTTTGTAGACCCTGGAAGTAGCACTATCAGCAAGGTAAACACAACTCTCAGATGGTAGAATGCAACTCCTTGAAAACTCTCTTGGAAAAGTCTGCTAGACATATACCACAACAATCATACATCAATAATGAGTATAACTTGAAACACTTAAAATAAGAAATACACCACTCAACTATTATGAAACTACACTATGACATAAAAAAACAATACCAATACATTCCTTGCTCTGGCCGGTGAGTGTGTAACTCTAACTTCCCATGTGAAAGTGAATGGGCGCTGAGAATAACCAGAATCACTGCAATCAACACAATGGCAATTATTATCATAAGCATCAATCTAGTGCAAATGTCTTGGAACAAAATGATAAAATCAACAACAAACAAATATTTTCCCTTGACTGTGGTGGGATACCAAAGATACACCATAACTAAATCAATATCAATATGGGTCATAAAGTAGAAGGGAGACACTGTGGGAATGCTTACCTCAAAGGAGCTGCGTTCTCCATTGCAACCCTACAACTCAAATTCTCCAACAAATACTTTGGACATGAGAAGAAACAAAACATAGTTGCCCATATATACCATAACCCAAGAGATAATCCAACATCACTCAATGTGTTGTCGCTTTCAAAGTCAATCAAAACATTAAATTAAATATAATGTCATTAATTTAATTTCTAATAAAATATACCCACATGACACATTTTCAATTTTTCCTCCCATATTATAATGCTGATATATTTTATAATAGTGGGGAAAAATATATTGGGCCTGCATCAACATACCATAACAATTAAAGCAATAGTATAAGCCCAATATAATATATTGCATTACTTTGATGTTTGCCCAACAAAATACATATCCAAACTGGATGATAACTTAGGCAATTACCAGCAAACATGCCAAAGTACCAAAATATATTACAATTAGTGTTTCCATCAGCAAGCTAATCAAAATAAATAGGTTCATATTCAAACAAATATGCCTTCTTCCATCCTAAACAACTGGGAGTTAACTAAACAACCATAAATATAACACAACATTAGACAGCTAAAGTGAGAGATAGTCAAGAGGGTCTGTAATACCCTAATTTTGAGCTTTTTAAAAATAAATATTTTATTTAAAAATATTTTCCTATTTTCTTTAAGAAATACAAAAAAAAATAGATTTTAGATAATTTTGTTTACAATTTATCCTTTTCCTTTTATTTCTTTAAAGTATAACAATTTACCTTTTTAAATGAAAAATAAAAAATAGCAAAAATAATCGAAAATTGTTTTTATCTTGTTATTTAGGCTTATATTTCATTTTCACATTTATTTTATTTTATTTATATTTTATTTACCTTTTTATTCAATATTTTGACATTTTTTATCCCTTTTGCGAGTTTTAATCTTTTTAGGACCAACCAAATAATGACACCTCATCTTCTTCACATTTTATCCCATTTTTCATATTTTAAAATAAATAAAAAAATCATCTTTTTATTCAGCTTACCTCTTTTCCCCACAAAAATCAAATATTACAAAAAATGCCCATTTTCCAGCTGATAGTATAAATAGAAGAGGGGTTGTGACTAACCCTAGAATGGGATTACTGTTCACAGATCAGAACTTCACACTCTCTTCTTTTTCTTTCACGCGGCCGTGCCCTCCCCCCCTTTCAAACCCTAATCAAAACTTATCCAAAATCATCACAAATTCATGATCAAAACACTAAAAGATCATGAAATAATGTAATCGAACACATTCCGTTCATCTTCTCTTTCAAATCGCAACTGAAATTACCATAAACGGCCCCTAATCGAACAAGCCTGAAACCGATTTTCATCAAGACAAGGAAGGTAGTCGATTCGCACGTTTCCGGTCTCTTTTTTCGTACGATTTGTTTCGATTTGCGACTATAATCATGTTTGAATGCTTTGACGTTAATTAATTTGTGGATTTTGCGACTGATAACGCGTTTTCGTTTTTAGATCTAAATTTCAATCCGTTTTGTTTTCGTTCAATCGCGTTTGTTTGTTAATTCTGATAATGGATTTGAAATCTATGCGCAAAACCCTTTTGATTTGAGTATTTATATGTTAATTTTGGTGTTGATTTGGATCTGTTTGATGAAACCGAGTTGGGAACTCGGAAGCTCTCATGGCCGCCTGTGACTCACCGAGTTGTAACTCGGTTGTGAGGAAGAAGATAGGGTCCGGACACGTGTCAGCCTGCGATTGGCTGACACTTTTGTTTTTTAGTAATTCTGGGTCATGGATCCGGATCGGGTCATACCCGTTTGACCCGGTCCGGTTTGGTCTTGGGTTTGTTTGATGGCCCAGTTACTTTTTATGTGTGTTTTTTTTATTTGCTGAAGGCACCTCCCAGGTTGCTATCTGCACCTCCATCTGAATGTAGAAATATGGGCCTTAGGCCCATTTGCTTTTTTCTGTTTGTTTTGTGACTTTTTTCTGTCGCACCCCAATTGCTGCTCTCTACACCCCTGGCTGTTTGGTTGGGTTTGGGCCCTTAAGGCCCATTTTTTGCATATTATTATTTTCGTCATAATTAATTTGATTCTTGTTAATGTTTCGTTTGTTCGATTAATTTTGCAACAATATTTTGGTATGAAAAACTTTTGTTTAAAAATAATTAGAATAACGATAAATAAGCTCTTGACGGATGACTTGCGGTTTAATTTATCGTTATTCCGGTTATTTTTAAGAGGTGAAGAAAATTGTTGGTAAAAAATGAATAATGATAAATAAGCCCTTGACGGATGACTTGCGGTTTAATTTATCATTATTCCGAACTTTTAAAAAAGTGAATAAAACACGTTAGTTAAAAAAGAATAAGAAGGAGCCTGACGGATGACTCGCTTTCGTCTTATTTTAGTTTAACTAACCGTGTCCTTTTTTTGTTTGACTGATATCTGTTGATTTAATTATAACTGTTCAGCATCATCATTATCTGTCATTCATGTGCATTCATTCGCATCTCTATCATCTTCTACCTCTTTCTTTTTGTTTTGTTAATCTGAACTGTAATCTGTGGTAATCTTTTCTCAACAAGTAGAATAAGAATAAGCTAGTCCTTGACGGATGACTTGTGGCTTTGAGCTTATTTTTATTCTAAAACTTAAAATACTTATTAATTAAAAATGAGATAGAAGGAGCCTGACGGATGACTCGTTTCCGGCTATTCTCACTTTTTAATTAATTCGATAATAAACTGAATGAAACGGCGGAGCTTGATGGATGACTTGTCTTTGCTAGGATAACCTCGTCCTTGACGGATGACTTGTGGCAATGAGGTTATCCACATTCACTAAACAATATCTTAAAATCTTAAAAGACACTCAACCCACACAATTGTTTTTTCCTGCCCTTGTGCAGTTAACTTTTTTCAACTTTCAAACTCTTTTTTCATCTATTTTCTTAAATGGATGGTGCTTTATCCATTCCCCTGCTACAGACTCTTTTTTCCCTTTTCTGTTCAATATGTGGTAATTTATTTCCTTTTGTACGGTTATCTCTGTTTATGCAAACCAAAATTCCTCAAATGGTTCCCGTTGAGTACAACGGATATGAGGGGGTGTTAACGTCTTCCCCTCATGTAACCAACTCCCGGACCCGATCTTTTCAAGGTTTTATCATTATTTTCCTTTCCCCTCACGGGACAAATAAAATATGGTGGCGGCTTCATTGTTTACATTTGTGCATTGCATTTCATCATTGCATATCCGTATATTTTTTGCGCCGGGTACTACAGCTGGCGACTTCACTGGGGACATATGATTAGAGAGTTAAGCCTAATTTGGGGCTTTTGGTTTGCTTATGCCAGGTTAGCCGTATATGTCCTATCTTTTACTTTACCGCAAAATATTGAACTGTCTGGATTTGCTGGCTTTGTCTTCTCTTCTACTCCTTTTTTTTTTTTTCTTTTTTGCCTTTATGGCTTGGTTCTTGGTTACAGTGTGATTATGCTCCGTACCCGAGCTAGAGCGATACTCAGGATTAGATGAGGGATTGTTATATTGGGCTCCCTGACGGATGTCTCTGGGCTTGGATATGACGGTCTCGACCAGAAGAGATTCCCTTGGAATAATTGGACTCCTTGGCGAAATGCCTTGTGGGCTTCATGTTTCCTTGAGGGGTCTAGGACTCTGGTGGCCTTATTAGGTGTCCGAAACTTTTATAGGACCCTCTGTTTAGAACCTGTGTCGAGTTTATGATGTTGACTCATCCAGTTGGCGTTATAATCTCAATCAGATGAGGTTGCTTTTGGGAAAAGTAATCAAGGATTTTGGTAACTGTGTCAACCTAGAACAACATGTGAGAGGGTGGGTTACAGGTAACTTTGAACCTTTTGGCCTCAGAGATTTCATTTTGAAAAGAACCATGTTGTTATGAATATGGAAGATTTGAGACTTTGAGATCAAGTTCGCCAGATGATATAATGTTACTGTGATCATATTCATACATTCATTGCATCTATACATCCATGCATCCATGAAAATAATCATGCATATTCATCTTTCATACATTTACCAAATAAATGTGGGGAAAAAGTCTTTGAAAAAAAAAAAAAATCATATCAAAACCATGCATTTTCAATCATAAAAAATCATGCATTTTTCAAATCACAAAAGAATCTCATTTTCATCCATTCATCCCAACAGCTACCTTCCCAGCACGACTACTGGACAAGAAGAGTTGCTCATCATATCATGGATAACTGGCAAGAAAAGCATGATGCTTTACAGACTGAGGTAAACCAGATGGGTGGAAAGGTAACCCAGTTGGGTGGAAAGCTAGATCAAGTCATTGAGATGTTGGCTAATATGAATGTGCAACCAAGGACGGTTGAGGCTCCCGCGCCTGCAGTTATTGGCCTACTTTTGGTCTGCCTAAAGGTTATGTTCCACAAGGATATGAGCCTGCGACCCCTGCTCCACTTATGGAAGTTCCTGCTAGGGTTAATGCTGTTCAACAAGTGGTTGACCTGAATCAAGAAGCGTTTGATGATCCTAGAGATGCTTACGAGGGCCCCGAGCCTCATATGCCCAGTTTTGCTTATCAAGGACTTGTGCCCCCGGTTAATGAACCAAAGGTTGATTCTACTCCTCTGTTAGAACAGAAATACCAAGCTCTAGAGGAAAGATTGAATCTGGTGGAAATAGGCAGTGATCCATTAGATTTCACAAAGATGTACTTGGTTTCTGATTTTGTGCTTCCACCAAAGTTCAAAATGCCTGATTTCGAGAAGTATAAGGGTTTGAGCTGCCTGAAGAATCATCTGGTTATGTATATCAGAAAAATGGCCTCTTATTCTCATGATGACAAGCTGATGATACACTGTTTCCAAGACAGTCTGGCTGATGTGCCTCTTGTTGTACCCCAATTTTGGACCTAAAATCCGTTTTCTTTATTTTTCATATTAAAATTCCAAAAATATGTGTGATTATGGCTTTTATTTTATTCTTGTTTCCATGCATTTATTTTGCTAATTATTTTCATGTTTTTCTATATTTTTTCATTTTTACAAGTAGCATTCCAAAAAAAACTTTTTATCTTTTTAGTATTATTAGTACAATGTTATTACTACTATTATTATTATTATTCAAAACAAAACAACAAAATTTGAAAGAGAAGGAAAAGGAATCCAAAGCAAAACCACACATTAACAACTATACAAATTTGTTTTCTTCCTCAATATAGACCAAAAATTTCAACAAACTTACTAACCAAAAAGCCATATGTTTTCTTTCCTCTATTAACTATACAAACCCTAAATCTTGAGGATAAGAGGGTATCAAAAAAATCTGAAAAAACTAGAGAGAAAAAGACCTAGATCTAGCCACCACTCACCCATCTCTCTCAAAAACCAAAAAAAAATCGAAAATAAATAAATAAAAAAGAAGTTGAACAACGAAGAACAATTTTCTTTATTTTCTTCTTCATTGATTCAACATCCAACAACAATATCACACAATTTCCATCATCTATTTTTCTCAACCCTTCATCAAATCAACCAAAACCAATTTCTAATCATTCATTGATCTTCAAATACACTTCACAAACTTACATCAATCAAAAATTACAAACACAACAAAATCAAAGAGCCAAAAAAACAAATCAAACCATAAACAAGCATCATCTTCATCATATTCAAATTTTATCTCGGATTCAAAACCAATCAGCACAAATTCACTTCCAATCATCCCAAATACCATTCACACAACGAACACATACTCAAAACACTAAATCTCATCCTCTAACAACACTCGAAACATCACAGAAACGAAGGAAAAAGATCCGGCGGCGGGTTTGAGTTATTAATGTTCCAGTCCGTTTAAGGCCTTCACTGAGGTAGAGTTACACTTCTGGACGTACCTGGAGCTGTTCAGGAAGCAAGGAGCAATCAGAAACGCAGAGGAAACGTGCCGGAAAACCAAGTCGAAACCACCGTCTCCGACAAACTTGAGGTAACCATTTTGAACTCTATAGGCCATCATTTCGCATGATTATTGTTGCTGTGATCTTATTTTGATGTGTTAGAGCTTTCCCTCAAACTAATTTTGTTCAATTTTGCTTGAAACTCATTTTCACATTTTGACTCTTTTACTTTGTGCCATCGTTTCTCATAACATGATGTTATATTGTGAAAAATAATTGCATATTCATGATCTATGTGAAAAATAGTATGAAATAGAGTATTCATTTGCTTGATTTGGTGTCCATTTGAGTTTTGTGTGGTTTGAGTTGTTGAAGCTTGAGTTCTTTGTTTTTTCTTGCGTACTGCTTGATTGTTGTTGTGAGGTTGAAGAAGAAACCTCCCTTGCCACGTGTCAGCACACGATTGGCCCCAACTTTTTTTGTTTTTTTTCCCTTTCTGGTTTGTGAGTTTGTGACCGGGTCTGAGTTGACCCATGGATCAAACCGACCCGGTCCGGTTTTTGAATAAGGGTTTGGGCTGCTTTACTTTGGGCCTTTGCTGGTTTTTTTGTGGTTTGTGTTAACAGTTTCTTATTTACACCCCCATTTCTACTGCTATACCACTGCAACTTTGTTTATTTTAATAGCTTATTTCAATAAGTGCTTATTTGGGACAATAGCTTATTTAAGCTTATTGAGACCAAATTTTACACTAATATTCAAAAAAACTTCTAAGTTTAAAAAAACTTATCTTTTAAATAAAAAGACTTTTTTTTAGTTATTTAAATGTCAAGAAATAAAAATGTTTGTTTTGTTATGTTTTCTTTTTAATTAGTCATCTAAAAATTGCAAAAAAAAATAAATATATAAAACAACAAAAAATGCCAATTTTTTTTAAATATGCTATGTTTGAATTCGTTTTTTTTTCTTCGATGATTGATGACTTGATTATATTTTTTGTTTAATCTCATTTTATAAAAACATATAACATGCTTTTTTTAAAAAATTTCATGCATACATGCATTTAAAAATCTTACATTTTTACACTACATCATATTTATGCATTTTTCATGTCACATAACTTTTTTTACAAAAATTCTACATCATATCACATTTTTCTTTACATTTTCACTACACATTTCTTTTTTACACTTCTACATTACAATTATATCACAATCTACATTTTTGCATTTTTCACATGACATTTTACACAAGTTTTTGCATCACACTACAATTTCACCTTACAACTTCACTTTACATTTTTCTACATGCATACATGCATTGCATTTAGATTAGGACAATATTTCAATTAATAAAATCATTGAGCTCTAACATTAGCATTAATAGTTAAGGGCCTTTTCGGCCTAAATTCATTCTCTTCATAAAAAATAAAAAAATAAAAACTTTTCTTTTGATAAATAAAATTGCATGTTGCTTGTGTGCCTAGGTTAGAATTATTTGTTGTTGTGAGTGGCCTCCAAACATGTATTATCATGTCTTTGCCTCCGACACATTTCTTTCACACACTCCACTTTTAATTAGGATGTTATATTGCGATATTTTCTTTTCCTCTCCTATGTGCATATTCATCATCATATTTATTTTCCTCACTTGCATTTTTTTATTTTATATGCATCGCCCTTTTATCTATTTATTGCTTATTGTTATTATTATTTATTCAAATTCGATATGGTTGTAAATATTAATTATTCAATTGGGTTGTAATAGCGTAGGACTTTATTTATCGCTTTTATTGCTTTCCTAGCTCACACATCACACACAACGCCAAAAATTTATTTTCAAAGGAGAGGACTCGTAGTTGATTTTCAAATTAATTACGAGACTTTTTTGAAACGAAAAAACCTTTTCAAAACAAACGTGCGATCCTTTTTAAAAAACAAACGCAAGTTCACCTTAATCTCAACGTAACTTCAATCATTTTAACACAACTTTTTTTATATATAACATCTTTTCTTAATTCTTTTTTGACAACGAAATCTTCTTTACAATCTTCTTTTCTTTCAAACAACAATAACTTTTTTTTCTTTTTTACATAACAACATTTGCACTTTCTTACTATTTCTTTTCTTTTAAACATTTCCTCTACAATACAATAAAAACATTACTCTCAAAAATCTTTTTTTACAAAGATAAACATTTACACTTCTTTTCTTTTATTTACTTTATGAAATAAAATTTTCATAACTTTTACCCACTTTCTTTTCTTTCTTCTATACAATTTCTCCCTCCATTCTTAAAGCATGTATCAAAAAAGCACAAAAACATATAAGAGGTTACCATGGGATACCATGGGCGCTTGGGGTGCTAATACCTTCCTCAAGTGCAACTAACCCCCGTACTTAGAATCTCTTTCTTTTAAAGGTTTTCAATTTTTCCCCTCCTTTGGAAATGAAAAATAAAACTGTAGTGGGGTATGTCTCAAAATCCCGCAACACCTCTCAACTGGTACATGCAACTTGAAAAAGGTAACATCCTTTCATGGAGGGATTTGGCTAATGCTTTTATCAAACATTACCAGTATAATTTGGATATGGCTCCAAGCCGCACTCAGCTCCAAAATACAACCATGAAGGAGGGTGAATCTTTCAAGGTCTATGCTCAAAGGTGGAGAGCCTTAGCTTCACAAGTACGTCCACCACTCCTAGAAACAGAACTTGTGGACATGTTCATCAATACTCTGCAGGAGGCATACTATAAAAATATGATTGGTAGTGTTTCCTCAAACTTCTCTGATTTGGTCCGAGCTGGTGAAAGAATTGAGATAGGGATCAAGAGCGGTAGAATTTCATCTGTTGCTAAGAACAATACAAAGAAGCCGGCTAATAGTTTCAAAGAAGAGGAAGAAACAAATGATGTTACTTCTGAGGATGACGAGGCTCCGCCAACAATGCCTGTTCAGTTTCCATATTTCCCATATCCATATGTGGCAACAATGCAGCATCAAAAGCACCCAGGATATTCTTTTCAAGTATCTGTGCCTCAACAACCACAACAGGCTCAGCAAAAGCCGAAGAAGGTCTTTGATCCGGTTCCTATGCCATATAGTCAACTCCTTCCGCATCTTATTCGTGGTGGAAGAGTGAAACCCAAAGCTTTGAAACCTATGACTGCGCCGTTTCCATCTTGGTATGACGTCAATGCTAATTGTGATTATCATGCCGGAACTGAAGGTCACTCCACTGATAATTGCACGGCTTTTAAGTACAAGGTGCAAGAACTTATCAACAAGAAGTTTTTGTACTTCAAAGACGGCGAGCCAATTGTGAAATATAAACAGTCATTGATGCATTTAGGAACCGATGCGAATCAAGTTGAAACTTATGAAAGTTGAAGAAAAGTTTGAAGAATGTGTCGGCTTTGTGGCAGATGGAACAACTTGATTAAATTGGGTTTGCTGTTGATGATTACTTCTGCTATTTTTTTAGTCAGTGATATTAAGAAGCTCATCCCTATGATCGCTAGGCTATTTATTTCTTTCTTGTCAAGCATTTGTTTGCTTTTGAGATTATGTTTTTTGTCAAGTACTTTCCATATAATAAACATGCATGTTTTTGGAATCAATCCATTTGTGTTCACCTCTTTTATCTTGTTTTATTTCTTACAAACTTGGAACGAGGATGATGAAAACAAATAACTGATCTTTGCTGATTTATGCTTTTAACAGTAAAAAACCAAGTTTATGATGTAAGGCATTGTTTCACTTTCTTTCATTATTTCATAAAAAAAAAAAGAATTTGAATTGAGCCATTCTTGCATATGCTTTGTTGTTATCTGATTCTCCTAGTTTCTTGAGATATTTTCTTTCAGAAGAAAAAAACAATCAATTTTTGTTTGATACTTGACCTGACACTTTAAGAGTATATAGGTTGTTTTGCACTTTAGGCTATATTATGAAAGTTCAAAAATGATTCAATAAAATCGGTACTGTCTTAACATCTTAGACTCTTAGAAGTATGTAAGATCAATTTGAGTACTGATTTTGACGAAGACCTGAACATAAGTTTTTTAGTAACTCTCAGTAGTTTATCTTAGCAGTCGGCACCATCTTGTACACAAACTAAGTAGGAAATCGATGAACATAAGTGAATGATCCATAAATGAAATTTTGCATACTTTGGTTAATGCACTTATTGAGTTAGATGACCCTCACTCGGTTGTTTAACCCAGCAGTTGTTGAAAAACCATAGTAAATATACCCATTTAGTAGTTGGTTCAGAGGAGTCTGGTTCTGAACTTGGTAGGGCGGGTTGTTATCCGATCCCCCAGAACTGCATTTGGAAGAGAAAGAGGGGTTTACCAAACTGATTTTACCAGCTCCCCTCGATTTATGATCATAATCACTAACAGATTTTTCTACCATGAGTGTGTACAAGATAACAGGCTTAATGTGATTGCACCTGAATGAAAAGGGTGAATAAAATTTAAGCAAAAGTTAGAGTCACAATAAAATGCTTCAGATTTGTCGTCATATGATGAGAGTCTTTGACTGCAATGTGCAGTTTTGTGTTATTACAGTACCCTTGGTATTGATATCTATTACTTGTTTTTCTTCTCTAGCCGGCAACCACGTATGATTAGAGTTGTCGTGTCCCGTTTCAAACTTGTGCTAAAAAGAGTTACTATTTATGTGCTTAAGGACAAGCAAAGGTTCAAGTATGGGGAATCTGATAACACAAATTTATATCACTTTCTGGCTTGATTTACATGAATCCTAATTGCATGTTATAACTCTCAAAAGACCTAATTGAAGCTAGGTTCCCTTTGAAAGCATTCGGCAAATGTATTGTTAAGCTGACTCCTCTAGTTTGTTGAGTAATTAATAATTATCTCTCTTTTCTACACATCATATGTGCTTCAAAAAAAAACTTGCATGTGAAAAACACTTTTCACAAGATATAATTTTTCTTGTAAATTAATACTTGACATTAAAGAAATCTGAGCTATGGTCTGATCAGGGGCAAAGCTGATTTGAGACACTCCAAGCTAGGGGCAAGTCATCTATGGATTCTGCCAATCAGGGGCAAACAACTTGAATACCATGCTTATCAAAGTCGAATTGGTTCAAGAATTAATTACACTTCAAATATTAGTTGGTCAGAGGCATATCTGTCATAGATTGAGGTGTTTGGGGCATACTATGTCAGGATTATATCCTTCTGAAAAGTTACATGTGGTGAGATATGGCAGAACCGTGGTTGTCAATACCATGGATGGTGAAGAGTTTCCAATCTCAGTGCACGCTGTTGTAGTCAAAGAAAGCTGTTGTTCCTCCTTGGAAGCCTGTTTGAACACCCGTTCCGCAACAAAAGCTTGCAAGGGTCCTCATCTCAACAATATCAGAGTTACTCCGATTCTCGGTGCCGGGAAATTCAAACTCTTTTCAACAGAAACTCAGAAATTCATGCATTCATGCATACATGCATTCACGCATACATGAATACAAACTCCTGCATATTATCAGACCTTTCTTTTGCATTAGTTTTGCATTTAGGCATCAGAAATACATAATCATGCATTCATAAAGCACAGGTTCAAAATGTTGTTCTAACAGGTTGCGAACTTAGATCTCTCATTCAGTGAAAAAGGTTGATGTACCTAATTCTCCAACAAGATGGTTATTGAATCGTAATTTCTCAATGAGAAAGGTTGATGAACCCTTTCTTTCCCAGTGAGTCATTTGACATTTCATCCCCAGTAAGTTGGTTGGTACACCACATCTTCAGCAAGTCGGTTGTTAAGCCGTTTTCTCCAGCAAAGTTAGCTTATGCACAACATTCCCAATGAACGGATCAATAAGTCATTTCCACAGTAAGCTGGTCAGCATAATGCATCCTAAGTAGAGTTGGTATTCTGTACCTCAGCAAGTTGGTTTTAGAACCATATGCTCAATGGAGTTAGCACATTGCATCTCCAATAAATTGATTGATGAATCATGTTCCTCAGCAAGACAGTTGCTTGATAGTTGTCAAGAATAATGGCAGAATATTCAACTTTCTCTTTACAGCGAGTACTCTTTTTCAAGATACCTCAAACTTCAGCAGGATCTCAGTGGGCGCAGAATTTAGATTGCAGTTTCTTCAGGATGAAGGATAGATTCAAATCAGTCTCATGCTTTCAGTGGAAGTGGATGTTTGGATCGCAGCATCCTCAATAGAGGATAGATTCAGATAGATCTTAGTGGGTGCAGAATTTGGATTGCAGTTTCTTCAGGATGAAGGATAGATTCAAATCAGTCTCATGCTTTCAGTGAAAGTAGATGTTTGGATCGCAGCATCCTCAGTAGAGGATAAATTCAGATAGATCTTAGTGGGCGCAGAATTTGGATCTCAATTTCTTCAGAATGATGAATAGATTCAAATGAGTCTCATGTTTTTAGTGGAATTAGATGTGTGGATCGCAGTTTCCTCAGTAGAGGATAGATTCAGATAGATCTCAGCGGAAGTAGATGTTTGGATCGCAGTTTCCTCAATAGAGGATAAATTCAAATAGATCTCAATGGGTGCAGTATTTGGATTGCAGTTTCTTCAGGATGAAGGATAGATTCAAGTCAGTCTTAATGTTTCAATGGGCGCAGTATTTGGATCGCAGTTTCTTCAGAATGATGGATAGATTCAAATCAGTCTCATGCTTTCAGTAGAAGTAAATGTTTGAATCGCAACTTCCTCAGTAGAGGATAGATTCAGATATATCTCAGAGGACGCAGAATTTGGATTCCAGTTTCTTCAGAATGATGGATAAATTCGAATCAGTCTCATGTTTTCAGTAGAAGTAGAGTTTGGATTGCAACTCCTACAGACTAAGTGGATAATTATTCAAGACGATCAAGTTTTGAGTTTACGCACCCTGAGGGGAGGCGACTCAGTCTTTTATGGTCTACACACCAGTGAAGTGGTAATGATTAGTTTTGGAGTTCAGTACCCTGAGGGGAGAAGACTTCGTTTTTCTTTTGTTGGAGACACCAGTGAAGTGGTAACGATCAGTTTTGGAGTTCAGGTACCCTGAGGGGAGAAGACTTCGTTTTTCTTATGATCAACACACCCGGAGGAGAGGTAATGATCAGTTTTGGAGATAACGCACCCTGAGGGGAGGCGGCTCAGTCTTTTATGGTCTATACACCCATAGGGCGGGTAATGATCATTTCATTCTCAGGTATTCAGTTACTAATCATTCTAGGTATGTTTCCACCTTCATCTTCCATATGCATTCATTATCATTACATCACTTTCACACCACAAAATTAGGACATTTGTATTTAATTATCTTTTACTTCGAACGCATAAAGGCGCAAGTCATTTACGCATTCGAGTATAAGACAATTAAATAGGGGCAGCTGTAATACCCTAATTTTGAGCTTTTTAAAAATAAATATTTTATTTAAAAATATTTTTCTATTTTCTTTAAGAAATACAAAAAAAATAGATTTTAGATAATTTTGTTTACAATTTATCCTTTTCCTTTTATTTCTTTAAAGTATAACAATTTACCTTTTTAAATGAAAAATAGCAAAAATAATCGAAAATTGTTTTTATCTTGTTATTTAGGCTTATATTTCATTTTCACATTTATTTTATTTTATTTATATTTTATTTACCTTTTTATTCAATATTTTGACATTTTTTTATCCCTTTTGTGAGTTTTAATCTTTTTAGGACCAACCAAATAATGACACCTCATCTTCTTCACATTTTATCGCATTTTTCATATTTTAAAATAAATAAAAAAATCATCTTTTTATTCAGCTTACCTCTTTTCCCCACAAAAATCAAATATTACAAAAAATGCCCATTTTCCAGCTGATAGTATAAATAGAAGAGGGGTTGTGACTAACCCTAGAATGGGATTACTGTTCACAGATCATAACTTCACACTCTCTTCTTTTTCTTTCACGCGGCCGTGCCCTCCCTCCCTTTCAAACCCTAGTCAAAACTTATCCAAAATCATCACAAATTCATCATCAAAACACTAAAAGATCATGAAATAATGTAATCGAACACGTTCCGTTCATCTTCTCTTTCAAATCGCAACTGAAATTACCATAAACGGCCCCTAATCGAACAAGCCCGAAACCGATTTTCATCAAGACAAGGAAGGTAGTCGATTCGCACATTTCCGGTCTCTTTATTCATCCGATTTGTTTCAATTTGCGACTATAATCATGTTTGAATGCTTTGACGTTAATTAATTTGTGGATTTTGCGACTGATAACGCGTTTTCGTTTTTAGATCTAAATTTCAATCCGTTTTGTTTTCGTTCAATCGCGTTTGTTTGTTAATTCTGATACTGGATTTGAAATCTATGCGCAAAACCCTTTTGATTTGAGTGTTTATATGTTAATTTTGGTGTTGATTTGGATCTGTTTGATGAAACCGAGTTGGGAACTCGGAAGCTCTCATGGCCGCCTGTGACTCACCGAGTTGTAACTCGGTTGTGAGGAAGAAGATAGGGTCCGGACACGTGTCAGCCTGCGATTGGCTGACACTTTTGTTTTTTTAGTGATTCTGGGTCATGGATCCGGATCGGGTCATACCCGTTTGACCCGGTCCGGTTTGGTCTTGGGTTTGTTTGATGGCCCAGTTACTTTTTATGTGTGTTTTTTTTATTTGCTGAAGGCACCTCCCAGGTTGCTATCTGCACCTCCATCTGAATGTAGAAATATGGGCCTTAGGCCCATTTGCTTTTTTCTGTTTGTTTTGTGACTTTTTTCTGTCGCACCCCAATTGCTGCTCTCTGCACCCCTGGCTGTTTGGTTGGGTTTGGGCCCTTAAGGCCCATTTTTTGCATATTATTATTTTCGTCATAATTAATTTGATTCTTGTTAATGTTTCGTTTGTTCGATTAATTTTGCGACAATATTTTGGTATGAAAAACTTTTGTTTAAAAATAATTAGAATAACGATAAATAAGCCCTTGACGGATGACTTGCGGTTTAATTTATCGTTATTCCGGTTATTTTTAAGAGGTGAAGAAAATTGTTGGTAAAAAATGAATAATGATAAATAAGCCCTTGACGGATGACTTGCGGTTTAAATTATCATTATTCCGAACTTTTAAAAAAGTGAATAAAACACGTTAGTTAAAAAAGAATAAGAAGGAGCCTGACGGATGACTCGCTTTCGTCTTATTTTAGTTTAACTAACCGTGTCCTTTTTTTTGTTTGACTGATATCTGTTGAATTAATTATTTGCTTTGATGATTTAATTATAACTGTTCAACATCATCATTATCTGTCATTCATGTGCATCCATTCGCATCTCTATCATCTTCTACCTCTTTCTTTTTGTTTTGTTTATCTGAACTGGAATATGTGGTAATCTTTTCTCAAGAAGTAGAATAAGAATAAGCTAGTCCTTGACGGATGACTTGTGGCTTTGAGCTTATTTTTATTCTAAAACTTAAAATACTTATTAATTAAAAATGAGATAGAAGGAGCCTGACGGATGACTCGTTTCCGGCTATTCTCACTTTTTAATTAATTCGATAATAAACTGAATGAAACGGCGGAGCTTGACGGATGAGTTGTCTTTGCTAGGATAACCTCGTCCTTGACGGATGACTTGTGGCAATGAGGTTATCCACATTCACTAAACAATATCTTAAAATCTTAAAAGACACTCAACCCACACAACTGTTTTTTCCTGCCCTTGTGCAGTCAACTTTTTTCAATTTTCAAACTCTTTTTTCATCTGTTTTCTTAAATGGATGGTGCTTTATCTATTCCCCTGCTACAGACAAACGCTTAAGCCTCCGAAGCGAGCATACAAACATACTGTTGTATCAGTGGAATGTGACCTAAGCATCGTTCACTAAAAACAACCAACACACAAATCTTTCTTTTCAGGAAGAACTACGTGAGCTTTGACTTCCTCATTGTACTTGGGGGATACGTAGGAGCGAGAGCCTCTCTCGTCAAGCCAAATAATAAAAAACTCTTTTTTCCCTTTTCTGTTCAATATGTGGTAATTTATTTCCTTTTGTACGGTTATCTCTGTTTATGCAAACCAAAATTCCTCAAATGATTCTCGTTGAGTACAACGGATATGAGGGGGTGTTAACGTCTTCCTCTCATGTAACCAACTCCCGGACCCGATCTTTTCAAGGTTTTATCATTATTTTCCTTTCCCCTCACGGGACAAATAAAATATGGTGGCGGCTTCATTGTTTACATTTGTGCATTGCATTTCATCATTGTATATCTGTATATTTTTTGCGTCGGGTACTACAGGGTCCTCATCAACAGCTGCGCCAGCAAGCGAGGCAGGATGACCTTCAATGCCATACAATGGATGGTTATACTCAGCCAACAAAGCATGAATTGAAGTGAAGGGAGAAAGGCCTCTAATAACAGGGAGCAGTTGACGTTCCATATATAAATCCCACGGCATAACCTGCCAAGAGAACGAAACACATTAACATTATTACAAAACAATGCCAAAGCACTAAGCTAAGAACAAAAAAATATACAGATATGCAATGATGAAATGCAATGCACAAATGTAAACAATGAAGCCGCCACCATATTTTATTTATCCCATGAGGGGAAAGGAAAATAATGATAAAATCTTAAAAAGATCGGGTTCGGGAGTTGGTTACATGAGGGGAAGACGTTAACACCCCCTCATATCCGTTGTACTCAACGGGAACCATTTGAGGAATTTTGGTTTGCATAAACAGAGATAAACGCATAAAAAGAAATAAATTACCGCATATTGAATAGAAAGGGAAAAAAGAGTTTTTTATTATTTAGCTTGACGAGAGAGGCTCTCGCTCCTACGTATCCCCCAAGTACAATGAGGAAGTCAAAGCTCACGTAGTTCTTCCTGAAAAAGGTTTTGTGTGTTGGTTGTTTTTAGTGAACGATGCTTAGGTCGCATTCTACTGAGACAACAGTATTGCTTGTATACTCAACTGAGGTTTAAGCGTTTGTCAGAATCAGGGGAATGGATAAAGCACTGTCCGTTTAGGAAAAGAAAGTTGAAAGATTTTTGACTGGGCAAGGGCAGTTGAAAAAGTGTTGGCTGCACGGAGGCAGGAAAAAGAATTTGAAGTGAGTTGAGTTATTTTTATAGTTTTTGAGATTGTTCAGTGAATGGGAATAGTCCACCATCTGAGACGAACGTCACAGACTGTCCTATCCGAGCCGAACGAGACGTACGTCACGCTCCCTCTTTTCCATTCAGTTATTAGAGTTAATTGATTAAAACGGGAATAGTATACCATCTGAGATGTACGTCACATACTGTACTATTGGAGCCGAACGAGACGTACGTCACGCTCCCTCTTTTCCGCTTTAATTGAAAAGTCAATTTTAGTTTTAAATTAAGAAGAGAAGTTTAAAAGAAAACCAAGCCAGAGAAAAGGGATAAAAGAATACCAGATGAGAATCAGACGGAGTGGAGAATGCATATGAACATGAGATGCGAATATAAAATATAACACACAATAATGAATTAAGTGTGGAATAAAACATCGAATGAAAGTATTATTTTATTTTATATTAGCATCAAACGAGATTAAATGATAGAAAAACTAACGAACAGAACAACGGCGCGAAAACGTTAAAAAACTAAATGGGCTTTTTAGAAAAGCCCATGGGCTTTGGGCCGGACCAGGGCGCAGCCCAAAAAGGGGTACGAAAAGCAAAAACATCAAAATGGGCCTAAAGCCCAAAATTCTGTTTGGCCCATCAGGGGGGTGCACTACCAAAAAAAGGGGTGCATGCAGCAACAACAAGCTGGGTTCAAGCCCAATTCAGTTCATAGAAAGAGGGGGTTCAGAAAGCAACAAAATGGGTGTATTAAGTAAATTAAAAAAACAGAATCACAAGGAACAAAACTGGACAGAAAAGAAACAGCCCAAAATCCAATTCACAAATGAACCGGACCGGGTCGGATGATGGTGACCCGACTCGGTTAGAAACCCAGAACCCATAGAAAAACAAAAAAAACGTGTTAGCCAATCGGAGGCTGACACGTGCCCTCTACCTTTCTTCTTCACATGGCCGAGTCGAATGACTCGCTGACTCAGTAAGCTCCATGGGAGCTCGCGAGTCATGACTCGGCCTTCATCAAACAAACGTTAAACATCACAGAAACAGGAAAACGAATAGTCGAATCGAAGCATTTTTTCACATACAATTCAAATCAAGCAACGAAAACAACAAAAAACACATAAACAATAAAAAACGAACGGATTAAAGTTTCGGATCTAAAACTAAAACGCGATTTTAACTGGTATAAACAGAATTTAAACGAAACTGGAGTTGATATGAACGATTACGGACTCGATGCAACGTGAATCAAGCAAAACAACACTCGAAATTGATCGAAATACTACCTTCTTCGTTTTTAGTCTTTTTAACGCGATTGAAGGATCAATAGAGAGAAGAGAGTGAGGTGAATCTTTTATCTCCTGGTCATTTTTTGTTTTGATGAAGATTTGAGATGAAATTTGAGAGAAGAAAATTAGGGTTTGAGATGGGTTAGGAGGGAGCTGCGCGTCACAGCAGAGAAAAGAAGAGAGGAAGAAATTTTTTTCTGCTACAGTGATTTCTGATTTAGGGTTTGTAGTAACCATCCCTATTTATACTACTAACTAAAAAAGGGTATTTTTTGTAATAAAAGGTTTTTAATGGTAAAAAAATAAAAGTAGAAATGGGGTCAAATTTGATTATTTTAGGAGATAAAATGATTCATGAATGAAAAAACAAGTAAGGTGGTAAATGGTGATTGGTTAAAAAAAAGTCATAAAAAGATAAAATGCAAATAAAATAGAAAATATGGAAGAAAAATACAAATAAAATATAGAAAAATATGGAAATAAAATATAAACTCAACTACAAAAATAAAAACTATTTTTGAGCATTTTTGCTATTTTTTCGTATAAAAAGATAAATTTCGATAATTAAAAGAAATGAATAAAAATGAATAAATTGTAAAAAAATCTAAAAAACTAATTTTGGTATTTCTTAAGAAAAATAAGAAATAATTTTTAAATAAAATATTTATTTTAAAAAGCGCAAAATTAGGGTATTACACCTTGTAAATAAAACAAAGTCAACAAACACTCATTAGAATAAAAAAAAAAAAAGGAAAAAAAAACAATACAATATATAAGTCAATACTATTAGCTATAGATACAACATATTTCCAAACAACTCACATCTTCAGATAGCCCTGTAATGCCAACAGACATTAAAACGTGATCGTAGCAATGAACCTCCATATGCGATCCTTCATCCTCAAAACAAATACGGAACCTGCGCCTGCTCAAATAAACAAAACAAATATTAATAATCATACAATACCACCATCTCAAGTTGTTAAATTCAATAATGATAAGCACTTACTTCGGCAACACGAAATAATCCGGAGCAAGGCATTTTCCACAAAAGAAACCCCCTACATATCCATCTACAAATTTGTAGCATCCACATATAGGATACCACCAAGATTCTACGGATACCAAACGGGTCATCCTTCCGTGCACAGCAAACACACCAGCTCCAATATGGGCATTTAAACCCAAAATAGTGCTCCTTGGATATTAAGCCGTCCGACCTAAAACCGGTGGCAAAAAGGGATATGCCGCCGGACGCGGGAGAGCAAGATACGAACATTCGGGTCTAAGAGGTAAGCCCAACCTACAAACAGAACACTTACTTAAAACATAATCCCTCTGGATTTTGTATAACCGACCATCATCAACAGAAAAAACATTCATACCCAATTTTGAAGCTAACAACCTCTGCAAGGGGTGGGTTAACAAAAATACGGGTTAGACCGACGACATTCTGCAACACAACTTTACCTGCATTCATTTGGCAACTTCATTGAAGATCCACCCTGTAATACCCTAATTTTGAGCTTTTTAAAATAAATGATTTATTTAAAAATTATTTCTTATTTTCCTTAAGAAATACCCAAAAAAATAGGTTTTTGATAATTTTGTTTTACAATTTATTCATTTTCCTTTATTTCTTTTAATTTGTCGCAATTTATCTTTTTATACGAAGAACAACAAAAATAATCAAAAATAGTTTTATCATCTTTATTTAAGTTTATATTTCATTTTTATATTTTTCTACATTTTTATTTATTTTTCCTATTGATTTTCACATTTTTTACCATTTTATAAAAATTTCTTGTTTTTTGACCAATCACATTGCGACACCTCATCATCTCCACCTCATAATCATTTTATTACACAAATACCACTCACCTAATCCTATCACTATAAATACACACCTCACATCACTCAATCATGACCAATCATTTTTCACACATCCCACTCCAAGAAAAATCAGAAAATCACATCCTCCCTCCACCACCAACACTTTTCCGGCGCCACCGCCGGAATTCCATTTTCCGGCCAACTTCCGGCCAACCAAAAATCATCCAAAATTAACAATCCAATACTCATTTCCTACTATTTCGACCCTTCTGATCACAAATCCGCCATCAGTTTCACCAAAAAACCACCAGAAACGAGCAGATCGGAGCTCCATTTCTGGTCCGAAATTCAAGTTCCATTTTAGACCGATTCGATCTCAAAACAAGGTGTATTGATGATGGTTTTTACTTCTGAACCTGTTTAGAACCTTTTCCAATCGTTATTGTTGCTTGTTTTCGCGTGAATCACGCGTTTGAAATTTTGCATCCGAAGTTGGCGTTCGTTTTTCTCTCTGTACGATCATCGATTGATAAAACCGAACACATATTTGTGATCTACGCGAGAAATACTATCAAATCGACTATTCATTTGTGAGATTCGGTGACCGTTTGAGGTTACACGTTTTTGAAGTTGAAGCTTTAACAACAACAACAATGGCGTCAGGGTGGTTGGTGCAAGGTTGAAGAAACCTTTCTCTTCGCCACGTGTCATCTTCTGGTTGGTTTGTTTATTTTATTTTTATTTTATTTGTTTTCTCATGGATATGGGTTTGACCCATGGGTCTGGTTGACCCGATCCAGTTTAACACAGATTGGGCCTAAATCAGTTTTGGGCCCATTTCTGTTTGTTGTTCAGTTTTTTTGTAATTTCTGGCTGTACACCCACTTTACTGCATGCACCCATTTGCTGTATACAATTAATTAGTGACTTTTTAAATGAAAAAATGCTTATCGTAAAATAAGCACTTATTCTAGGAGTGCTTATTCTCATAAGCACTTTTGGGATAAGTGCTTATTCATTCTTTTTTACTTTTTTTTTAACTTTTAAAACTTATTTGGAATAAAAATAAATCGGACCCTGACGTACGACTCGCGTCCTTGATTTATTTTTATCTCGAATAATTTAAATGCGTTAATTAACATAGAGTAAGCAAGAGCCTGACGTACGACTCGTCTCAGTCTTACTTTATTCTAATTAACACCGTTTAAACAACAATTTCCTCTGATACTTGTTAATGCTTGCAATACTTATTATATTACAATTAAATAATATCTCAGTTGTTTGTCAGATTTAACTTTTGAGTGAAATAAAGATGAATTGGGCCCTGTCTTACGACTCGCACTTTGAATTTATTTTTATTTCATTCAAAATATGCTTTGATGTTCGAAACGTAAGATAAGCGAGAGCCTGACGTACGACTCGTCTTGAGCTTATCTTACGCTTGCTTGCTAAAATGTACGTTAATTTATCTCTCTGTTTGCCAGTTTCGTTTTATGCCTGATTATTTGATTACTCATTTATGTGTCCGCATATTTATTTCAAGTATTATTTAATTGTTGCATTATTACACTGTCATTATCATATGTCATGCATTTGCATTCTTCGCATCTTCTACCCTTTTTTCTTTTCCTTTCTGATCTGAAAAATCTGTTGTGAACTTATCTTTGAATATGGAATGTGAATAAATCAGTCTCTGTCGTACGACTCTGGCTTCGAATTATTCGCAAGCCATTTAAAACGGAACACTCTTTAATTAAATGAAATGGGAAGGAGCCTGACTTACGACTCGCCTTCGGCTCGTTTCACTTTAATTAAGAATGTTCATTTAATAAACTGAATGAAAAGAGGGAGCCTGTCGTACGACTCGTTTCTGCTCGGATGATCTGGTCCATGACTTACGACTCGTGATTTAGGATCATTCTCATTCTCAGAACAATTTCCTAAAATCTAAAAGACACTCAACCCATTCAACTGTTTTCCTGCCCTTGCGCAGTCAGCTCTTTTTTCAACTGCTCTTGTGCAGTCAAATCTTTTTTTCAACTTATTTTTCCTAAATGGATGGCGCTTTATCCATTCCCCTGCTACAGACAAACGCTTAGGCCTCCGAAGCGAGCATACAAGCATACTGTTGTATCAGTGGAATGCGACCTAAGCATCGTTCACTAAAAACAACCAACACACAATCTTTCTTTTCAGGAAGAACTACGTGAGCTTTGAATTCCTCATTGTACTCGGGGGATACGTAGGAGCGAGAGCCTCTCTCGTCAAGCCAAATAATAAAAAACTCTTTTTTTTTCCTTTCTGTTCAATATGCGGTAGTTTAATTCTTTTCATGCGGCTAGTTCTTTTTAAGCAAACCAAAATTCCTCAAATGGTTCCCGTTGAGTACAACGGATATGAGGGGGTGTTAACGTCTTCCCCTCATGTAACCAACTCCCGAACCCGATCTTTAAGGTTTTATCATTATTTTCCTTTCCCCTCATGGGATAAATAAAATATGGTGGCGGCTTCATTGTTTACATTTGTGCATTGCATTCTGTTATTGCATATCTGTATATTTTTTTTGCGCCGGGTACTACAGCTGGCGACTTCACTGGGGACGATGATTAGTGAGTTAAGCCTAATTTGGGGCTTTTGGTTTGCTTATGCCAGGTTAGCCGTATCTGTCCTATCTTTTATTTTACCGCAAAATATTGAACTGTCTGGATTTGCTGGCTTTGTCTTCTCTTCTACTCCTTTTTTTTCTTTTTGCCTTTATGGCTGGGTTCTTGGTTACAGTGTGATTATGCTCCGTACCCGAGCTAGAGTGATACTCAGGATTAGTTGAGGGATTGTCATGTTGGGCTCCCTGACGAACGTCTCTGGGCTTGGATGTGATGGTCTCGACCAGAATAGATTCACTTGGAATAATTGGACTCCTTGGCTTACGCCTTGCGGGCTTCATGTTTCCTTGTTGGGTCCGAAACTCTGGTGGCCTTTATTAGATGTCCGAAACTTTTGTCTAGGCCACCGTTTAGAACATGTGTCGAGGTTATAATGTCGACTCATCCAGTTGGTGTTATGATCTCGCCCAGATGAGGTTGCTTTTGGGAAAAGTAATCAAGATTTTGGGTAACCTTATCAACTTAGAACAACATGTGAGAGGGATGGGTTACAAGTAACTTTGAACTTTTGGCCTCAGAGATTCCATTTTGAAAAGAACCCAGTTGTTATGAAAATGGAAGATTTGTGACTTTGAGATCAAGTTCGCCAGATGATACAATGTTATTGTGATCATATACATGCATTGCATTCATACATCCATGCATCCATATAAATAATCATGCATATTCATCTTTCATACATTTACAAAAAAAAAATGTGGAAAAAGTCTTTGAAAAAAAAATCATGCATTTCCATTCATTCAAAAAAGAAATCATGCATTTTTATCGATTAAAAATCTCATTTCCATTCATTCATTCCAACAGCTACCTTCCCGGCACCGTTATTGGACAAGAAGAGTTGCTCATCATATTATGGATAACTGGCAAGAGAAACACGATGCGTTACAGGCTGAGGTAACCCAGATGGGTGGACAAGTAACTCAGTTGGGTGGACAGGTAACCCAGTTGGATGGAAGAATGACCTTGTTGGGTGGGAAACTAGATCAGATTCTTGAGATGTTGGCTAATAAGAATGTGCAACCAAAGGTGGTTGAGGTTCCTGCACCTGCAGTTATGGTTGCTCAAGAAAATGCCTCTGTCGGCTATGATTGGCCTACTTTTGGTCTGCCTAAGGGTTATCTTCCACCAGGATATGTGCCAGGACCTTCTGCTTCAATTGTGGAAGCCCCTGCTAGGGTTACATCTGTGCAACAAGTAATGGATTTGGATCAAGACGCATTTGAGGATCCTAGAGATGTGTACCAGGGTCCCGAATTGCGTGGGCCTAGGTTTGCTTACCAAGGACCCGTGCTTCCGGTTAGTGAACCGAAGTTTGATTTTGCTCCTCAGCTGGAAGAAACAAAGCAGAAATATCAGGCTCTAGAGGAGAGGTTAAATCTGGTAGAAACGGGTAATGATCTGTTGGATTTCTCGAAGATGTACTTGGTTTCTGATTTTGTGCTTCCACAAAAGTTCAAAATGCCTGATTTCGAGAAATATAAGGGTTTGAGCTGCCCGAAAAATCATCTGGTTATGTATATCAGAAAAATGGCCTCTTATTCTCATGATGACAAACTGATGATACACTGTTTCCAAGACAGTCTGGCTGGTGTGCCTCTCAATTGGTACATGCAACTTGAAAAAGGTAACATCCAGTCGTGGAGGGATTTAGCCAATGCTTTCCTCAAGCAATACCAATATTATATGGATATGGCTCCAAGCCGCACTCAGCTCCAAAATACCACTATGAAGGAGGGTGAATCTTTCAAGGTCTATGCTCAAAGGTGGAGAGCCTTAGCTTCCCAAGTACGTCCTGCGCTCTTGGAGACGGAACTTGTGGACATGTTTACCAATACTCTGCAAGGGACTTACTTTAAAAGGTTGGTTAGTACTACTTCCTCTGATTTCGCCGAGTTGGTCCGAGTCGGTGAAAGGGTCGAAATGGGGATCAAGAATGGGAAGATTTCAGCTGCTTCTAGTTCGCAAAGCAATAACACAAGGAAGCCTGGTGGTGGCTTTAACAGAAAGAAGGAAGGTGAGACTAATGCTATATCCTCAAGGGGCAGTCAGGCGCAGCCGGCGGCACCTGTTCAGTTTCCCTACTTTCCCTTTCCATACTTGGCTGCTACTCAGCACCAACAGTTTCCAAATTATCAGTATCAAAATCCAGTGCCTCAACATCATCAACAGACACCACCAAAACGGAATCCTCCACAAGCTCGTAGGGTTTTTGATCCTATCCCCATGTCGTACAGTCAGTTGCTCCCTTACTTGATTCATAGTGGTAAGGTGACGCCTAAGCAAATAAGACCTTTATTTCCACCATTCCCTGATTGGTATGACGCTAATGCTAAATGCGACTACCATGCTGGTATTGTGGGTCACTCTACTGATAATTGCAAAGCTTTTAAGCACAAAGTACAAGACCTCATTGATGAGAACGATTTGACTTTCAAAGAAAGCGGACCCAATGTGACCACTGATCCACTGCCTAAACACCCAACAGGCAATGTGAGTTGTGTTGAAATTGGTGGAAATTTGATAAGGGATGTTTCTCTAATCAAAACACCTTTGTCATCTGTCCGACAGATGTTGCTGAGTTATGAAGAGTTTGAGAAATTACACTCTGATTGTGATGATTGTCAAAAGGATCCAAACCACTGTTCAAAGCTGAAGGAATGTTTGCAAAAACTGATGGATCAAGGTTTAGTGCAAGTGGGATATGTCAAAGGAGAAACTTTGGTTGCCACTGTTGATCAGAATGAACATGCAAAGCTCGAAAGTGACGGTCGGAAAGAAAAGGGATCCGTTACATCTTTGAAAAGCTTGAAAGTAGCCTTAGAGGAAGGACGTCCTACTGGTTTGGGACAGATGTTGGTCTTGCCTGAGAAAAAGGATCGCTTCGGTTTGGGTTATCAGTCATCCAAGGGGATAGCAATTCCAAAGAAGATACAAGACAAGATTCTAAAGATTGAGGATGTTTTTAGCAGTGCTGGTTACCGTGTTGATGGTCACATTGCTATGATTGATGACAAGGATGCTGTTGGAAAGAATCAGGTTTGAGTGCGCCAGTGTTCTCCAGAGATTGTGTTCACAAATTGGAAGGCTGTTGGAATCCTAGAAGTTGTTTTTATTTCAAAGCAATTTGTTTTCTTTTCAAAACACCTTTGTTCAGCCCTGAATAAATGGTTGTGCTTGTAGGGCCACTTTGTCTTAATGTTTAATTTACAATTAATGAAAAAAGTACTTCTTGTGCAATTTCTGTCTTATTTATTCTTCTTTTACAGTTTTAAAAAGATAAATGAAAAATGGCAATAACTTCTTGCATTCATAAAACACTTTTGCATTCAATCAAATTCAAAAAAAAAAGAATCATCATTCAGAAGTGAATCTATTGAATCATAATTGTGCCGTAATTCTTCATGGTTTCGGGTTGCAAGCTTCGTTGAAGAGTTAATATGATTGTTGGATCAAAAGCATAAAATGATTGAACTTCATCGATGATCGATCCGGGAACTGACGAAGAAAGAGGTCAAATTGGGTGTCTCCCCATAACAGGATATGAAAGAGAAAGTTGATCAGACATTTTATCTCTTGTCAAGTATTTGTTTGCATTTAAGATTATGTAATGCACATGCATGTTTCAGAATCAATCCAGCTGTATTCACCTCTTTTTCTTATTACTTGCAAATTTGGAGAGAGGATGATGAAAATGAATAACTGATTTTTGCTGATATATGCTTTCAATTGTGGAAAAACCTAGCTGATGATGAAAGGCATTGTTTCATAAATAAATTGTGATTGAATCGAGCCATTCTTGCACATTTTTTGTTGTTATCTAATTCTCCCAGTTTCTTGAGATATATCTTTTTAAGAAAATAAGCAATTTTGGTTTGACACTTGACCTGACACTTTAAGAGTATATAGGTTGTTTTGCACTTTAGGCTACATCATGAAGGTTCAGAAATGATTCAATAAAATCGGTACTGTCTTAACATCTTAGACTCTTTGAAGTATGTAAGATCAATTTGAGTACTGATTTTGACGAAGACCTGAACATAAGTTTTTAAGTAACTCTTAGTAGTTTATCTTAGCAGTCGGCACCATCTTGTACACAAACTAAGTAGGAAATCGATGAACATAAGTGAATGATCCATAAATGAAAATTTCCATACTTTTGGTTAATGCACTTATTGAGTTAGATGACCCTCACTCGGTTGTTTAACTCAGCGGTTGTTAAAAAACCATAGTAAATGTACCCATTTGGTAGTTGGTTCAGAGGAGTCTGGTTCTGAACTTGGTAGGGCGGGTTGCTATCCGATCCCCCACAACTGCATTGGGAAGAAAAAGAGGGGTTTACCAAACTGATTTTACCAGCTCCCCTCGATTTATGATCATAATCACTAACAGATTTTTCTACCATGAGCGTGTACAAGATAACGGGCTTAATGTGATTGCACCTGAATGAAAAGGGTGAATAAAATTTAAGCAAAAGTTAGAGTCACAATAAAATGCTTCAGATTTGTCTTCATATGATGAGAGTCTTTGACTGCAATGTGTGGTTTTGTGTTATTACAGTACCCTTGGTATTGATGTTTATTACTTGATTTTCTTTACTAGCCGGCAACCACGTATGATTAGAGTTGTCATGTCGTGTTTTCAAACAAGTGCTAAAAAAGAGTTACTATTTATGTGCTTAATGACAAGCAAATGTTCAAGTATGGGGAATTTGATAACACAATTTATATCTTCTTTTGGCTTGATTTACATGAATCCTAATTGCATGCTATAATACTCAAAAGACCTAAATGAAGCTAGGTTCACTTTGAAAGCATTCGGCAAATGTATTGTTAAGCTGACTCCTCCAGTTTGTTGAGTAACTAATAATCATCTCTCTTTTCTACACATCATATGTGTTTAAAAAAAAATAAAATAAAAAATGGCACGTGCAAAATACCTTTTCAAAAGAAATGATTTTACCTGCAAATCAATACTTGACATCAAAGAGATCTGAGTTGTGGTCTGATCATGGGCAAAGCTGATTTGAGACGCTCCTAGCTAGGGGCAAGCTATCCATGGATTCTGCCAATCAGGGGCAAACAAGTTGAATACCTTGCTTATCAAGAGTGAATTGGTTCAAGAATTAGATACACTGCAAATATCAGTAGGTCAGGGGCATATCCGTCATAGATTCCAGTGCTTGGGGCATACTGTGTCAAGATTATATTCTCCTGAAAAGTCATATGCGGTAATATATGGCAGAACTCTGGTTGTTAACATCATGTATGATGAAGAGTTTCCACTCTCAATGCACGCTGCTGCAATGCCTGACTCTACATGAAGGTGAAACTTTCAGACAGAAAGGATTGACTCAGTCTCCTTTCACCAAAGCAAGGCCTTGTAAACTCGAGATCGTGAAGAAGGATGACATTGTTATGATTCAGTAGGATTCATTTATTTTCATTGCCATTATCTTAGTTTCAATTTGCAATCACCTCATTGAGGGATTAGCATCCAGTTGTAAAAACTTTCCGCATTTTCGCGTAGTGAATAAAATTCTCATTTTCAATCATATTGTGTCTGCTTGCTTTTATGTTCTGATTGCATATGTTTGTGCTATTGATTTTGTTAATAAATAAAGCATTTAAACATTGTGAAAAATAAAAGCATTTGAAAAGATTACAAACTGTTTTGATTTTTAAAACATCTGAAGGGAAACCAGTGGCATACAGTACACTGTCCCAATTCATTACAGAAAGTCATGGCAATCTCTCGATTCCATCTCATGAAGAAAGTTGCTATCCTTTTTGGAAGCTTGATTGAACGTTTGTCCCGCAACGACAGTCAACATCTCAGGATTTCACCTCAATGGAGTTACTCAAATCCTCGGTGTCGGGAAATTCAAACTCTCCCCAAAACAAACTCAGAAATTCATGCACTCATGCATATTCATGCATTCCCGCATATAGGTTCGTGCATAAAAAAGAATCACACCAAATCCTGCACATAATCAGATATTTCATCTGCATTAGTTCTGCATTTAGGCATCAGAGGTGCACAATCATGCATTCATGAAGTACATGTTTAAAATGTTGTCTTAACAGGTTGCATACTTGGATCTCTTGTTCAGTAACAAAGGTCTGCGGACCTAATTCTCCAATAAGACGGTTATTGAATTGTAACTTATCAGCAATAAGGGTTGATGAATATGTTCCCCAATGAATTGGTCAACAAAATGTCATCCCCAAGCAGATCAATCAGTGCATCATATTCTCAATGAGAAAGGTTGAGGGGTTTGTTTCTTTCCCCAGTAAGGCGGTTGATAATTGTTCATCCTAGTAAGTCGGTTGGAGCACCGCATTTTCAGAAAGATGGTTGATGAATTGTAATTTCTTGACAAGAAAGATTAGTTAATCTTGAATCTTCTCAGTGAACTTATTTGGTTCTAATCACTGATATTCAGCAATTTGGTCAACAGAGTTTCATCCTTGTCAGACGGATCCTCACTCTACACCTACCAGAAAGGGTTGATGATCCTTTCTCCAGTGAATAATTCCGTAATGGTTATATACAGCAGATTGGTCTACATACAACTTTCTCGGTCAGAAGAGTTAAACAGATCATTTTTCCAGTGATTCAGTTGAGATGGTTATCTCCAGTAAGATAGTTGAAATGTTGTATTCCAGTAAATTGTTTGTTAAACAGTTTCCCCAGCAAGTTGGTTTATAAACTATATTCCAATGCGGACAGTACACTGCGTCTCCGACAAGTTAATTGATGGATTAAGTTCTTCAGCAAAACAGTTGTCAAGCAGTTGTCTTGTGAATTTTGTCAAAGATAATGGCAGAATATTCAATCTATACTCACAACAAGTTTCTTTACCCAAAGATACGTCAAAGCACTAATGGAGTACTTTCAGATTCAATTTTTGAGTAATACGCCCATAGGGGGGGCAACGACTCAGTTTTTATGATCTATACACTCATAGGGCGAGTAATGATCAATTTTTTGAGTAATACGCTCATAGGGAGGGCGACGACTCAGTTTTTTTTTATGATCTATACACTCATAGGGCGAGTAATGATCAGTTTTTGAGTAATACGCTCATAGGGAGGGCTACGACTCAGTTTTTTATGATCTATACACTCATAGGGCGAGTAATGATCAGTTTTTGAGTAATACGCTCATAAGGAGGGCTACGACTCAGTTTTTTATGATCTATACACTCATAGGGCGAGTAATGATCAGTTTTTGAGTAATGCACCTATAGGAGGGGTGACAACTCAACTTTTTATGGTCTATACACTCATAGGGCGAGTAATGATCAGTTTTGGAGATAACGCACCCTAAGGGGATGCGACTCAGCTTTTTATGGTCTATACACTCATAGGGCGAGTAATGATCAGTTTTGGAGATAATGCACCCTAAGGGGATGCGACTCAGCTTTTAATGGTCTATACACTCATAGGGCGAGTAATGATCAATTTTGGAGATAACGCACCCTGAGGGGAGGCGACTCAGCTTTTTATGATCTATACACTCATAGGGCGAGTAATGATCAGTTTTGGAGATAACGCACCCTGTGGGGGAGGCGACTCAATTTTTATGGTCTATACACTCATAGGGCGAGTAATGATCATTTCTTTCTCCGGTATTCAGTTACTAGTTATTCCAGGTATGTTTCCACCTTCATCTTCCATATGCATTCATTATCATTTCATCACATTCACACCACAAAATTAGGGCATTTGTATTTAATTATCTTTTACTTCGAACGCATAAAGGCGCAAGTCATTTACGCATTCGAGTATAAGACAATTAAATAGGGGCAGCTGTAATACCCTAATTTTGAGCTTTTTAAAATAAATGATTTATTTAAAAATTATTTCTTATTTTCCTTAAGAAATACCCAAAAAAATAGGTTTTTGATAATTTTGTTTTACAATTTATTCATTTTCCTTTATTTCTTTTAATTTGTCGCAATTTATCTTTTTATACGAAGAACAACAAAAATAATCAAAAATAGTTTTATCATCTTTATTTAAGTTTATATTTCATTTTTATATTTTTCTACATTTTTATTTATTTTTCCTATTGATTTTCACATTTTTTACCATTTTATAAAAATTTCTTGTTTTTTGACCAATCACATTGCGACACCTCATCATCTCCACCTCATAATCATTTTATTACACAAATACCACTCACCTAATCCTATCACTATAAATACACACCTCATATCACTCAATCATGACCAATCATTTTTCACACATCCCACTCCAAGAAAAATCAGAAAATCACATCCTCCCTCCACCACCAACACTTTTCCGGCGCCACCGCCGGAATTCCATTTTCCGGCCAACTTCCGGCCAACCAAAAATCATCCAAAATTAACAATCCAATACTCATTTCCTACTATTTCGACCCTTCTGATCACAAATCCGCCATCAGTTTCACCAAAAAACCACCAGAAACGAGCAGATCGGAGCTCCATTTCTGGTCCGAAATTCAAGTTCCATTTTAGACCGATTCGATCTCAAAACAAGGTGTATTGATGATGGTTTTTACTTCTGAACCTGTTTAGAACCTTTTCCAATCGTTATTGTTGCTTGTTTTCGCGTGAATCACGCGTTTGAAATTTTGCATCCGAAGTTGGCGTTCGTTTTTCTCTCTGTACGATCATCGATTGATAAAACCGAACACATATTTGTGATCTACGCGAGAAATACTATCAAATCGACTATTCATTTGTGAGATTCGGTGACCGTTTGAGGTTACACGTTTTTGAAGTTGAAGCTTTAACAACAACAACAATGGCGTCAGGGTGGTTGGTGCAAGGTTGAAGAAACCTTTCTCTTCGCCACGTGTCATCTTCTGGTTGGTTTGTTTATTTTATTTTTATTTTATTTGTTTTCTCATGGATATGGGTTTGACCCATGGGTCTGGTTGACCCGATCCAGTTTAACACAGATTGGGCCTAAATCAGTTTTGGGCCCATTTCTGTTTGTTGTTCAGTTTTTTTGTAATTTCTGGCTGTACACCCACTTTACTGCATGCACCCATTTGCTGTATACAATTAATTAGTGACTTTTTAAATGAAAAAATGCTTATCGTAAAATAAGCACTTATTCTAGGAGTGCTTATTCTCATAAGCACTTTTGGGATAAGTGCTTATTCATTCTTTTTTACTTTTTTTTTAACTTTTAAAACTTATTTGGAATAAAAATAAATCGGACCCTGACGTACGACTCGCGTCCTTGATTTATTTTTATCTCGAATAATTTAAATGCGTTAATTAACATAGAGTAAGCAAGAGCCTGACGTACGACTCGTCTCAGTCTTACTTTATTCTAATTAACACCGTTTAAACAACAATTTCCTCTGATACTTGTTAATGCTTGCAATACTTATTATATTACAATTAAATAATATCTCAGTTGTTTGTCAGATTTAACTTTTGAGTGAAATAAAGATGAATTGGGCCCTGTCTTACGACTCGCGCTTTGAATTTATTTTTATTTCATTCAAAATGTGCTTTGATGTTCGAAACGTAAGATAAGCGAGAGCCTGACGTACGACTCGTCTTGAGCTTATCTTACGCTTGCTTGCTAAAATGTTCGTTAATTTATCTCTCTGTTTGCCAGTTTCGTTTTATGCCTGATTATTTGATTACTCATTTATGTGTCCGCATATTTATTTCAAGTATTATTTAATTGTTGCATTATTACACTGTCATTATCATATGTCATGCATTTGCATTCTTCGCATCTTCTACCCTTTTTTCTTTTCCTTTCTGATCTGAAAAATCTGTTGTGAACTTATCTTTGAATATGGAATGTGAATAAATCAGTCTCTGTCGTACGACTCTGGCTTCGAATTATTCGCAAGCCATTTAAAACGGAACACTCTTTAATTAAATGAAATGGGAAGGAGCCTGACTTACGACTCGCCTTCGGCTCGTTTCACTTTAATTAAGAATGTTCATTTAATAAACTGAATGAAAAGAGGGAGCCTGTCGTACGACTCGTTTCTGCTCGGATGATCTGGTCCCTGACTTACGACTCGTGATTTAGGATCATTCTCATTCTCAGAACAATTTTCTAAAATCTAAAAGACACTCAACCCATTCAACTGTTTTCCTGCCCTTGCGCAGTCAGCTCTTTTTTCAACTGCTCTTGTGCAGTCAAATTTTTTTTTCAACTTCTTTTTCCTAAATGGATGGCGCTTTATCCATTCCCCTGCTACAGACAAACGCTTAGGCCTCCGAAGCGAGCATACAAACATACTGTTGTATCAGTGGAATGCGACCTAAGCATCGTTCACTAAAAACAACCAACACACAATCTTTCTTTTCAGGAAGAACTACGTGAGCTTTGAATTCCTCATTGTACTCGGGGGATACGTAGGAGCGAGAGCCTCTCTCGTCAAGCCAAATAATAAAAAACTCTTTTTTTTTCCTTTCTGTTCAATATGCGGTAGTTTAATTCTTTTCATGCGGCTAGTTCTTTTTAAGCAAACCAAAATTCCTCAAATGGTTCCCGTTGAGTACAACGGATATGAGGGGGTGTTAACGTCTTCCCCTCATGTAACCAACTCCCGAACCCGATCTTTAAGGTTTTATCATTATTTTCCTTTCCCCTCATGGGATAAATAAAATATGGTGGCGGCTTCATTGTTTACATTTGTGCATTGCATTCTGTTATTGCATATTTGTATATTTTTTTTGCGCCGGGTACTACACACCCCACCAAATTATAAAACATATTTATTCAAAAAAAATCAACCACATCAACAAACCTGCCACAAAACTAACTTTCACAAATTGAACAATAACAACCGGCAATCCTCCAGGAGACAAACTCACCAAGAGACGAAATTCTTTAGCCATATCTCCCACAAACTCACATTTTATACTCCCCCTGCGTAATAATTTCAAACACGCTGTTACCTTTTACAAATTTCATACTTAAAACCAATAAATAAAATACAACTCAATCTAATGGTGAGTTACACCCTACCTATGATCAGTCAACTCCACATCAACACTTTTTCGAACTTTCCCGCCGTAGTAAAATCTGCTGCGATGTCTTATAGAAGTCACAACACCCATTACATCTACCACAAAATAGAAAATTGTCAACAGACCATCTAAAAACTTTTTAAAACAATAATAAGTTTAAAAAAAAACACCATCAACATTTTTCCCTGGAAATTATGGTGTATAAACCAAACAAAGGCATACCTATAAGAAAGTAGAAGTTTGGAGTACACTGGAGCAAGTTTTGGCTTGGAATGAGAGACAATCCATATCTTGTAATACCAAAACCATCAGAAGGAATCATCCTTGTGTGATCAGTAAAAACAAACTTACAGAGATGAAATGAAACCATCATGACGCTTAAGTTCTGTACGACCATGAAGTTGGACATCTCATAAGCACTACCTTCAACCACATTGTCAGCATATTTCAAGCACACCTTCAAAGGAATAGATGCCTGGATCTTATGTCCCTTAATACACCAACAAAACAAAGCGATTAGGGGTGAATAAAAAAAAAGTATACAAAAATCTAATCTTTCTCCTAAAAGCATGACATGTAGAGATCAAAATGAAGATCTACAACAGAAAAAATAAAAAACTCACCTGATTATCCATCAACAAAACTTCAATGGAAGATAGTTTGGAGGAATTAGGATGGTCATAAGAAATCCACTTTCTTATCACCCTAACCAAGTACCTATTAAAAGTTTTCCCAATTTTCACTTTCTTAATGTCACCATAACCGTTAAAATTTTCAACCTCCATAGCGCGCGACATCAGCAAGGGTATTTTAATTTTTTTTAAAGATTCGCAGAAGCTTCTGCTTCTTAAATGCACAAACACTTTTTAGATCCAAATGAGTGGTCAAGCTTTCTTTTATAGCAACATTAAACTAACATTACTAAGATACCAAAATGAGCTAGTTCATCCAAGTTGAGGTAATGGTGATGTGTGTCATGTTATATCTTTTCCCCACTTACAAAAGGAAAAAACTATAATTAGAACTGATGTGACAAATATTATATCATATTATACTCTATGTATCAATAAGGGACAAACCTGACATTAAACTTTTTTAAGTCCCCCTCATATGCAAACGTGTGCCTTTTCCTTTTCCTTCCATACATATCGTTCGATCAACCACCAAACACAGTGATTAATTATTCGTTGTATTTAGTTGCTTCCGTAAATCCATTAATCGATCGGCAAATTAAAAAAAATTCGCCAACTAATAAAATATTAACAGAACATTCACCGAGAGATATTTTTCATCGTTGACAATAAAAACTCTTCTGGACTGGTAAGAAATTTTTTTTTTTTTTTTTTTAAACCTCTTATTTACAACACAAAATAACGTAAGAGATTAAACACTAAAATTTTTACAAAATAATACATTCATTGCAGAATTATGAATTTCATTTTATTTATTATCAACTGAATTTCATTGTACACAATTTGAGATATAGAGAGTATTGCCACAAAAAACATTGTAATGACTATTTCTACTATTTTGATGAATATGAATATTACTTTAATGATTATAAACTTTATTTGACTTAAATGATTTCTATTATATTGATAACAAACATGTTAATAAAACATAAAATATTTCTCCAACAACACAACCAATATAATTCACCTGGACACATAAACATCACCAACACAATTATACACCACATGAAATATAGCAAAAATAATAATTTAAATTAACATACAACACATTGTAATACCACACAACTTACATGCTTACCCCAAACTACATACCAGATATAGAATAACAACCGGTTTTGCTAATGATAAAAAGTACTAAAACCAACTTATATTATTCATCCCCACATATTTTGTTTCACCACTACCAATTGTTACACAGCACTTTACCCAAACCTTCAACCATTTTTCTAACTTATTACAATCTTCTTCTTCTTAATGTCATCAACCTCTACAACTATCTCTTCAACTTTGCGCTTCAGATTTTCGGCACCCAAAACTGGCAACAAATCATCAGACAACTTTACGATTGCATCTGTCGTTTTGTCTCCTTCATTTTCAACATTGTCCTCCAACAGCTCCGGAGTTTCATCAAGATCCGGCAACAACGTTATGGTCGAGGAGTAAGCCTGCATACTCAGTTATGACATTTATACTTCATTAAATCAGCACAAGTTAAAACAAATATACACCAAAAACTAATTACACAAAATAGTTTAATCTACTGCAGAAATTTGAATAATGAACACACACCATGTTCTGGAATTGTGGGAAATATCTATCAAAGAACATATCAAGCTGTCCTATTTGGTTGCAAATTGAATGGACTTCCACGGATCTTGTACCATCACATTTTCCTTCACCAAATTTCTCCACTTTGAACATCATCCTCACCATCTTTCACTTTGATCTTCATACGATATCTAAAGTAACACAAAAGAGCCATACACATTACAATATAAAAAACACACTAACACATGAAAAGGCACACAATGATATAAAAATAAAATTTAAAATAAAGTTAAGAAATTAATATTTAAAAAGTAGTACAATATGAGAAGTTACAATTACTTAGTAATAGCCTTAGAATCTTTTTCATTAAACCACATATCAACTCCTTCAACAACTGAATCAAACCAAGCAACAACAATAAAACAACCATCTTTTTTGGCCACAGTTAAGTTGTGAATATTAGTTAGTTGATAGTCTCCCATAAAGTGCTTCAATTTCTCCAATTCCTCAATCTCAGTAAGTTGACCAGGAAATGCCATCTCAAACTTCAAATTTTTCCCCCTTAGATTTACTTTGATAACTTTAAAATTATGTGCTATGTTTCACCATACCTCACATGTATTTATAGCAAGTTAAGTTGACACTATAAATTTGAAAATACATTTTAAGAGGGAACAAAACTTACAGATATTATAACTAAGGGGTAGATATTTTTATTATATTATTCTTTCATCAATTAACACACCCACGTAAGTAAAAATAATTATTTAAATTATCTCACAAAGTTTTATCAATTTTAATCAATGCCCTGGAAACTACAACTCAACATGAGATTATTTTCCCCTACTGCATACATTATTAGCATTATTAAATTAACACAATATTACATTAATCAACACAAACACTAACTGCAACCAATAAACAAATTGGGGCAACGCCTATCACTTATTACTTATTACTTATCAAATACATTATTTGTCATTATCATCATTTATATTCATTGGTTTTGCCTATCTTAATTTCACCTGGCAGCAACTGGCCAACACATAGTATGTTACTTATACAGCCCACTATCACAGCGTCCGTGTTCCTCCAAATCACTAATTGTTTGCAAAAAGCCATGACAACACTAACCCTTCCACCAACTTAACAACATTTAAATTCATCATACATCACACACATCAAAAGATCAAATGGTCAAACAGAGAATTCATATTATCCACACTCAAACTGATTATTAGATGGTAACCATAGCAATGTATGCAAATTACATTTGACAATATAATATGGTGCCACACTGCACTATATTCCTTTGGATTTTCAACCACATCTACATATCAACACCCAAACACACAACCAAGCATGAATTAAAGTAAAATCAACATATTAAATCGCACAAACAACACAATGTAACACACAAACAAACACATATATTTAATTATAAAAACACACTTAGTTATATGTCAAGAGTAGCAGAACCGATTACACATATGGTCCTCAGGTACAAAATACATAATTATCCATCACATATTATAGGCCACCCATCACACTGGGAATGGCCACAGATCAAGTCATGAGAATACATTACCATTAAACAAACAAACAACGAACAAAGTAGAACACACCCAATACAAACATATAACATAACATCTTCATTAAGCTCGATTGTTGCGGCGAAGGATCTCCACAATCATGGTATCCGGTGGATTGGAGAGTAGGAAAATAAGCTTGTCACCAGCCCTAATTCTGCTCCTTCTCACAAATTCTCCCCACTCACTGGTGATGTACCTCTCGAACTCACTCCTCGTAGAAGTCACGATCTTGCAACGGCACTCGGAAACTTCAGACAGCATCATAATAGTTTTCTGGGCGAGGGGTAACACAAGTCGTGAGGTCTTCTTTGGGAAATGCTAAATAACAATAAAAAATAGTTAATTACTCAGCAATCAAAGATGTAGACAATAATATTCAAACCAACATGTGTGTGTGTTAACCCTAATGTTGCAAATTCAACAACCAAGTATCAAATAAAGAATGCAGTAAATAGATTACTCACCATCACCTGGGGTTTATGCACCCTAACCATGGCCGGAGTGACTGTTTTAACCCAACCACTTATACCGTCCAAGTCATAGTTTGGCGGTAAAATAAGATCCTCAACTGGTTCAGCCCGTCCAACACGGGGTATGCGTCGATTACCAGCAACCTGACCCTCCATAGGAACACCTACAGCCCTCGGTTCATCCAACAATTTCATGCTAAAAACACCAATTGCAGGTTTATACTTCAGCACAACCTGGGTGGGTCCAACAAACCCAAATCTACGGCTAACTACCTCGCCGGACAAAAGTCGGATGTTCCGATCAAATATATTAACACAAACACCGCATTCTGACTCATCTGGGTGGATTATCCTCATACTCTGACCTTGCCTCAGACAATTGATCCAAGAGGCAGAAAATGCGGCAGATGATCGAATAATATCCTGATAAAATCAAACACGAAACAACATGCAAGTAGTTTATTTCATCTAATTTCAAATATATCATTACCCAACAGTGTTATTTCCAAATAAAGAACAATATCTTATCTGGATAAACAACAGTCTGGAACGTAACCTTCTTCCCCAGCATTCCACGTGCACCTCTTCCTAAACTGGAGCATCATACCAACAGTACTACGCATCAATGTCAACCCAACGATAAAATGCTATCAAGCACAACATTAACCACAAATCCCATCCAAACAATCATTTTTTCCTATTACACACCTACATATTTTATAGATACAGATCCAACAACAACTTGCATGCAATCAGAACAATGGTATATTCAATCTATCATAATCAAAACACATAAGACTTTTAAACATCTCCAGACAACAACAATGCAGATCCACAACAAACGACACAAAAACCCTAGACACACACTAAAACTAAAAATACTAATAACACACGAACCAAACAACAGACGAACAGAAAAGCAATTAGAATCAACGAACCTTGCAGATGACGACGCCATTTGATTTCTTTGGCAGTACCCAGTCAGAGTAGTCCAAGAGACAAAAAGCGTTTCAGTGAAAATGAAAGAGTATGACTCGCGTGTGAAGAGGATATGTTGCTATAAAGTTTTTATGTGGGCCAAAATTCATTTGTACGGTTGCCATAAATGGCCCAACAAAGAAACATAACATTCCAATAGAATGTTCCTTGTCCGGTTAATACCACAGCACCTAATTTTCTACACTGACCTTTTAAAAACATCAACATATTAAATAATTCTTCCTTCAAAAAAAAATATATTAAAATAACATTTTATATCATCAAATTGATAATGTAATAATTTATTTTAATTATTTATCAAATAGTTTATCTCAAATTCTGATATTCTGATTCTAATATTAAAACATATTAAAATATGTATAACACTAAATCCTCAATTAAATATTTGATTCTAAAATCTATGAAATTATTTTCTAGTTTTCCTTTAGCTATTAAAAATAAACTAGGGTATACATACACTGGTCCCCACTGCATTGGACCACAACATCAACAATGACTACTTTATTCTTTCTATCTCGTTATATCAAATGCATGGCACAAAGTCTCAAACTATGTTATACATATACCTTGGCCACCCCAACACATAAAAAACATTGGCATTACACACAAACCATATAACAAATTATACACATAACATAATAACATAAGAGTACAAAAAAAAGGATGAACACTCCCCACATATCCAACACAAAACCCAAACTGGGAACCATACAAAAACCATGTAACAAAATATTTGAATATTTCACACTGCTTGACACATACAACATAGGAACATAAGAGGAAATCAATTAGAAGCAACCCACTTGTCATACATAATTGGGAAATTCAAGTACAAACTGGCCTAAAAAACAACAACTGACAGCCATAAATACATTTGAAAGTGCAAACACCTCAACCTTACACCAAACTAAACACCCATCACAAACACACTACAATGAACTACACCCCATTGATATTATTCCAAAACAACACCCTAAAACTAATAACTACTTGTCTTTCTTGGTTAACCTTGCTCGTTTCTTAACTTTCACTTTAGCAACATCATTGAAATCGTCAGCCAAGTTCCTCTTCACACTACCAACAACCTCTGATTTAGTCACCTTGCTACAACCAACCGACGACGGAGTGACCACAATGCCCCTCATCAAGGCCAGAGGCACAGAATCATCGTCATCAAAGTCATCAACCTGGCTATCAGTATCCAAATCAGGTGGCTTCACAACTGCCTGCATATAACCATACAACTTTTCCACCATTAAAGATCAATGTAGCATTCAAGCACACATATAGAAGACAACTACTATCACAGAACATTGACCATTGACCATCCATAATAAATAATTAAATATCAAACACAGAACAATACCTTAGACGGAGTATTAAATGGGCCTTTGGCACAAAATTTCTCAATAATTCGAGGTTCCATGCATATGCGCTTAACACGAAAGGAACCATCGGTCAACCTACTAAGTGACACAGACTTGTCAACAGTGAACAACATACTCTTCCCAATAAGTCCATCAAATTCAGGCGGGTAAGATCCACCTCCATCAATCTAAATGATAAACATAATCACATCAGCAAGCAATATTAATACTGTGATAAACAGACAATTCCAGCAATAACTCACAAGACACATCAATATTCAATGGATGCTTTTACCTTAGAAGCAGCGACAAACTCAGCACAAGATTTCTCCATCAAATAGCTCTTGCATGAGTCAAACAACACGAATACACATGTCGCATCACTATCAGACACTTCAATCCTAACTTTGAACCTACAATTCAAGAAAAATTTAATTTAACCATGCTTATTGCACGTTGAGAATTGACAGTGTGAAACAACAAACTTCCAATTCACTCAAAAAGTATTAAAGAATAGAGACCATTGCTCATCTAGGAACAACATGAAACACATGCCTCATACATCCACCACAATAGTAGGCACCAGAATCCGGAGTGACACTCTTATGAAACTTACATGCCGGATACCACCATTCTTGATCACCAACAACACCAACAACTGTACCATGCACAGCAAATATACCATCTTCAGGTATATCAATCAATTCAGCAAAAGTTTTCTTTGGGTGCATCCCTAAAAACTCCTCTTCAACAGACGGCGCATGTTTCGATCCAATCAGAGGCACAACAGATGACATCTCAATTCCATGAACAACAATACTAACTGTTGCGGGGATTTTGGGATTTCCACCACTAACATTGACCTTTCATTTCCAAAGAGGGGAAAGTGTCGAAAACCGTTTAAAAAGAGAGATTCTAAGCTCGGGGGTTAGTTACGCCTAGGGAAGGTATTAGCATCCTAAACGTCTATAGTACTCTATGGTAACCTCTAATTTATTGCTTTTATATTTGCTTTTAATGTGCTTAAGAAAATGAAGAAGAAAATGGTAAGAATTTGAGGGAGAATTTGTTAGAGAGAATTGTGTGTGTAAGTGGAGAGTATAGATGAGAAGAGAAGGTTATAGCATAAAATAAACGTTTAGACTTAAACTTCTAATCGTGCGACTAATTTGGGTTTTGGACTAAAAGAAGTTGTATTAAAAGAGAGAATATGGTGTTTAATTATTTTTCTAAGTTTTTCTAAAGAAATTACTAACGCGTCTCTTTGGAAATGAAAGTTTGTTTTTGGTTGGTTTTTTAGCGTTTGCGGAAAGCGGTAAAAATAAAATGCATGCAATGCAATTTTCTACTTCCACTTCGAGGTTACATTTCGCCTAAATACATTCTAAGAGCTTTGCAATAAAATAAACATGAATGAATGCAACATTTTAATGCAATGCAAATTTACAAGTTAAAGTGAAATATAGACGGAGCAAGAAATATAAGCTAACTAACTAAAAAAAACTAGCTAGAACCAAAACTAAAAAAATCCTAAGTTGAGGTACTAAAATTCTAGGTCCGTCTCCATTAAAGCCAAGGTATAATTTAGTCCAAAGTCCACCATCAAGGAGAATTATCAAAAGTGCAATTATAATGACATGAAATAAATTACATAATGTAAAGACATGACATAAATAAACTAAATAAATGGCAAAGAAATATAAACTAATAAATGCAAGGGGATAAGTAAATAAGAACAAAGAAAAATAAATAACTTAAAATAAAGTAGATAAAAATAAGTGATTATTGTATAAGTGATTATGGAAATAATCACTTTTAGAATAGTCAACTTACTTGAATAATCAATTGTTCTATAAGTGATTATGTGAATAATCACTTTTATAATAAAAGTTTATTCAAATAAGACATTTATTTTCAAAAGTGATTATGAGAAAATCACTTTTGAAAATAAGTGCTTATTTTCATCTAATCAATTTTCAAAGAGAAAAGAAAAGAAAAAGAGAATGAATAAAATAAACAAAAAAAAAAAAGTGCTGAACCGGACCAATGCCTAGACCGGACCGGTTCATCCAGTTCAACCCCAGGGTTAAACCGAACCAGGTCCCGAATCCAATACGGTTCAGATAGCGCGAGTCTATCGTGGAACAGCAGGCCATCATCATTAGATTTAGATCAGAGAGGCCTGATTTAATCTGTGAATCATGTGTGCCAGAATTAAAAGGAAAATCAAGCGGACGTGATTAAAAGCTATAAAACAGAGTGCATATCATACACCTTCTTCTTAAACCGGACGAGTCACCAACTCAGTGACTCAGTGGGTGACTCGTCCGCCATGGACGAGTTAGGAAAGCTTCGGATCCGAGTCAAAAAACACGTATGAGTAGTCGATTTGACTCGATTTCTTGCGTAGATCACAAATCTGGGCTTAGCTTTCCAAAAGTAGTTCTAGATTTTTAAAAACGAACGAATGAAGTTTACATCTAAAAAATCAATAACGGTTTGTACGCAAAATTGACGAAAACTAATATGTACATTAGTTTCGTATGTTGTTTGCGAGTTCAATGAGCCAAGAATCAACACAAACGGAGCTGTGAGTAGTGAGAAATCGTCACCTCAAGTTGGGTTAAAAACGAGTTCGGGTTGGGTGTTTTATGGGTTGTTTCACGCGCGATTTGTTGATGTTTTGAGTCTCTGAGTATGATATGATGATGAATTGATGAATATGAGTGAAGTTTTGGTGGATTGGTTTGAGTTGTGGGGTGATTATGGTGACGGAGATGGATATGTTGTTGTTGGTGTAGGAAGAACATATATAAGTTCTTCTTCTTTTTCTATTTTCCTCTTTTTTTTTTTATTTGTAGAGAAATTGAGAGAATTTTTGAGGTTTTTGTGAATGAATCAATGGTGGTGAATGAGGTGTGTATTTATAGAAGAAAATTAGGGTAAATGGCATTGGTGTAATAATTATGGAAATGATAGGATAATTAGGTAAAATGATAAAATGGAGATATTTTGATTTATTTTTAATTGGGAAAATGGTTTATGATGAGAATGAGATGAGGTGGCACAATGTCATTGGTATATGCTAAAGATTTTTTTGTGAAGTGGCGACAACTATTTTTTGATTTATTTTAAAAGAAATAAAGAGATGATATTGATGAGTCATGAGATAGAGCAACTTGTGCTCTACTCCTTCTCTTCTTCGCATATTTTTAAAATAAATGTAAATGAAAATAAATTGAACTAAAATGAATGGAAATAAAATATAAAACGTAAATATTTTTGATATTTTTGAAATATATGATAATAAAAATCTAAAATGCGCGTAAAATAAGATAAAGACTATTTTTTTGATATTTTTGAACTTTTACGCTAAAATGCGAACCATTTAAAATAAACGAAATAAAAGATGAAATATTTAGAAATGAAAGGAAATTTAATAAAAATGATAAAAATATGAAAAATGAAAGAAAAATGTATGAAAAGAAGAAATAAAATATTTTTGTATATTTTTATGGAAGAAATGCAAAATTGGATTTGAAGGTCCAAAATTAGAGTACTACACTAACAACAAACACATATAAAACAACACGGTCAGTGTTATTGATCCATACATGAACTAATCACAAAGCAATCAAAACAACAATTCACCCGCAACGTACCTGTTGGGTTTTTGTGTATTGGCATCATTGTTGCTAAAACACTAACTAGCCAGACGCTGGACCAGATGCTAACTAGACAGATGCTGGACCAGATGCTCCAACATGTGCGTACAGCTTCAGGACGTACGCGTATTTTTGTGCGAGATCTTTTTAAAGATTTGCTTTAGTTTTATCTCAATTACTTGTGCACTAAGTCTCGCCTTGTTGTGTAGAACCTTCAGGAGGTGGCGGTTTGCCCTGATTGCTTCATAAAATATGTTTCTCCATTTATGGAAACATATTATATGGTTCTAAAATATAATTGAAAGATTTCTTTTGGACCAGCTGGATTGTAAAGCCCATGTATCTTCCTCAACACGTTCTTACAGAATATATATATTGGAAGATGTAAAACCTAAAGTTAAGCGAAGCCATTATTTACAAAAAGGAGTCTTTAGGGTTTTAGGGTTTCGTGGTTAAAGCCTTGTGCTTTAACGTGTGCACTCCTAAGCTTTTAAGTATGGAGTTGCCTGTGTACCACTCCTAAGCTGTGAAGTACGGAGTCGGTTGTCTTTGTGTTCACTAAAGCGTGCGTTGCCTATATGTTAAGTAGTGAACTTGTGAGCCTTGCTTGTATCATGTTGAATTGTTGATACATGAAGGACGTAGGTGTTTGTACTGTGTACTGCTCCTAAGCCTTTAGGTACGGAGTTAGTTGTGTCTTTAGAGTGTGACTCTTGAAACAATAAACGAAAAGAACAATTGATAACAGTGCTGTCTGTACTGTTTGGTAAGGAAGTGAGCAGAGGTTCTCATATTTAGGAGTTCCTAGGTAGAGGTCTAGACGGGTAGTTACAAAGTGAGAAGTGCAAACGAGGAGTTTGACTTTGAATTTGTTTTACTTAGTGGATTTCCTTCCTGGATTGGTATCCCCCAGACTAGGGCAAGTTGCGCCGAACTGGGTTAACAAACTCACTGTGTTATTTATCTTTCTGCTGTGATTCGTTTAATTTGTGCTTTGCTACGCTGTGTTATTTTACTGTCATAAGTTCTGAGTTGACAAGTGCTCGGACAGTTGTCCTTACATTGTGCACAGCGTTCGTCTGTCTGGTTGTCAGAATTTCAATTGGTATCAGAGCAGGTCACTCTACCTGTTCTGGTTTTAAAAGGGTGAGATCAAGGGAAGAAACCTTCTGGCAATATGGACAATGAAGGAGGATTGGTTAACATGACATCTTTTGTGGACACTGAGGAATGTGCAGATTTAATTCTTGGAAGAAAATTCAAGAAAGCTTTTATGAGAATTGAAAGGAAGCAAAGGTCCAATGTCAAGAACTCTGTCATGACGAATGTTGAGGGCACTGTTGATGTTACTAAAACCCTAGGTACTGATAATCCTAAGGTATCTGACAAATTAGTTGGTGATGGGCCAAATTTCTCTGTTGAACAAGTTGCTTCTGTTGCTAATAAGAAAACTGATTTTGATAGTATTGTTGGTGAGAATCCTGTTAATTCACCTGATAAGCTGAAGGATGCTGTGCCAGATGCTCAGACATCTCTGACACAAGCCAATGAAGAGGTTGTTGTGGTTCCAAATACCCCTAACTCTGTGAGTATCCATGATGATGATACACCCAAGTCTCAAGGACAAGAAATTGAGATTCAGCTAACTGTGAGTTATGTTGAGACTGCAAATCTGGTACAAGATGATGTTGTTAATATTGATGAAGATGTACCGGAAGAAAGGCTTTTGGAGAAGATGTCTGTCACAGGTGTTGCTCTTAGAACAAGGAGCAATTCCCTCAAAAGTGTATCTAATGTTAGTGAATGTGCCAAAGGGAGTAAGAAGAAAACAGCTGATACTGGGAAGAAGCCCATTGGTCCCCCAAAGTCTTGGAGCAAAGTTACTCCCAAGCCTGATCAGAAGAAGAAGAATCTCAAAAGAAAGGATCATCCTTCAAGTTATTCTGATTTTGAGATTGCTGAGATAGATGCTGCCCCATCTGGTGGAGCATTTAGAAAAACTGTCAAGGGAATGAAAGTTCCTCTAGTTATCCCTCCAGCTCCTCTGGATAATGTTTCATTTCATCTGGAAAGTGGAGCTACTCACTCGAAATTTGTTTATCATAGAAGGCTTGGACTGGAGAGGAATTTGAAGACAGATGTGTTCAAGTGCAAGGAACTTGTTGACGTGTTGGAATATGCTGGGTTGATGAAGACTGTGAAGAATCTGGGTCATTGCTATGACATGTTGGTAAGGGAATTTGTGGTAAACATCTCTGAGGACTGTGATGACTCAAGGAATCATGAGTACAGACAAGTGTTTGTTCGTGGTAGATGTGTCAACTTCTCTCCTCAAATTATTAATGCATATCTTGGAAGATCTGTTGAGGACATTACTGAGTTGGAAGTGACTGATGACACCATCTACAAAGCTATAACAGGTAATAAGCTTAGACACTGGTCTGGACATTTGTCTGCTGCAAAATTGTCCCCATTATATACTGTTTTGAACCAAATTGATGCTGATAACTGGTCCCCAACCACTCATTCTAATTCTGTTGCAACTGGTTTAGCTAAGCTTATCTATGCAGTTGGTACTAAATCTACATTTGATTTTGGTTCTTACATTTATTATCAATTTTTGGAGCAAGCTAAGTCTTTTGCTATTAAGTTCTCCATTGCCTTTCCAACTCTGCTGTATGGTATTATACTCCAACAACATCCTGATATTCTAGTTAGTGCAGATGTGCCTGTTAGGAGGCTTTGTCCTTTGGTCTTGGATTGTAAGTTATTGTCTCAGCCACATGCTGATGAATTGGCTGGCACTTATGTCCGGTCATCTGGTGTTATGAGTAGGCAGGAAATGATTGCTGAGCTTACAGAGATTAGTTTGGATCTGGGTATTAAGAAGTCGAAGGTGACTGATGACACCATTTGCAAGGCAATCACAAGTAACAAGGTTAAGCATTTGCCTAGACATTTGTCCTCTCCACAACTCTCTCTATTGTATGTCGGTCTAAACAAGATTTCTGCTCAAAACTGGACTACAACAACTCATTCAAATTATGTTGCTACTGGTTTGGCCAAGTTCATATATGTTGTTGGTATGAAAAAGTCTTTTGATTATGGGTCCTACATCAACTATCAGGCTCTAGAGCATGCTAAGTCTTATGCTGTCAAGTTTACTATAGTCTTTCCCACTCTCTTGTGTGGTATTATTCTCCAGCAATATCCAGATATTTTGCTTAACACTGATGAGTCCTGTAAGAGGCCTGGTCCTTTGTCCTTAGTTTACAGGTTGTTGTCTAGATCACATGTTGTTGACTTAGCTGATACTTCTGTCAAGACAATTATTGTTCTTAGTAGAAAACAATTGATTACTCAACTTACTAAGATTAGTATGGCACTTGGTGCAAGAAAGATGAAAATTGACAGGATTATTGCAACTCAGGCTGAGATTGAAGTTAATGACAATCCCATCTGCAAGACAATCACTAGTAATCAAGTCAAAGTTTGGCCAAAGAAAGGCAAGTTGTCATCTAATAAGCTCACGGTGAAATATGCAATTTTTAATAGAAATCGAGCTATCAACTGGATGTTCACTTCTCACCTTTATGACATATCTACAGGTCTGGGTAAGTCTATTCATATTGTTGGTACTAAGACCTCCTATGACTTTAACACTTATATACTTGATCAATCCATAAAGTATGCTAAGTGTTTGGATGTGAATATGCTAATACCAATTCCCACAATGCTCGGAAGTATTATTCTTGATAAGCATCTTGATATTTTGATCATCTCTGATGTTTCCAGTAAGAGGGAATCGCCTCTCAAGTTGCACTATAGATTGTATGAAGGGACACATGTCTCAGATAATGCTGTAACATCTGACCAGACAACTTCTAATATCATAACCATAAAAGAGATAAATGCTTATGTGATGGGTCCTTTGAAAGTTGGAAGTCTTGGAAAGAGAAAGGATGAAAATGTGTTTGTAAGGATCATAAGTGACCGTGGGAAGAAATTTGAAGATGTCAAGTTCCTTAATTTCAGCTCCTCTGAAAAAATTACTCTCGGTTACTCTTCCTATATCATAGCTTACAAAGTCTTTAATTCCATAATCAATGCTGTGATAGAAGCCTTATATGTAGAAGATTTGGATAAAAAAAAAGGGGTATTGATACTCCTATTAAGATTGTCCAAGAGGCTTCAACCCTACGTTTAGAAGATACTGAAAAAGCTGTTGTTGATGGTGGTGTTGACACAAAGGCCACAAATAGCCCAGTATTGAAAACAACTCCAAATAATACTCAAACTACCACCATACCTGAAAGTGGTAATGCTAATGAAGTTGTTAACCTCCCTAGGTCGTGTGCTGCGAAAGATGCTAGAGCATCTGATGATTCAGATTCTCAAACTAATATAGAGGGAAATATGTCTGGTAATACACTTGGGGTCTCTCGAACTGATGAGAGTATGAAGACTACTGAGGTAGAAACCAAAGATCATGGTCTCCCAGACTCACAAACAGGTACACAACATATTGAAGCTGATGTTGAAATTTTGATAGAAGATGCTGTTGAAGATGATGTTGCTGATGCTGGCACATCTGTCAAGCCATTAGAAGCATGGAGAAAAAGAGCTAGAAATGTTCCATTTGTTCCCTTGGATAATGTGTCTTTCCATCATGAGGAAAGAGCTTCCTGATGAAAATTTTATTTATGAAAAAAAAAAAAACATGTTTAATGACGACTGTGCAAAATTTAGGGAAGTGATATGTCAAGCTGGTTAGGGATTTTAATGTGAACATAGGGAATACTGTGATGATCCTATGATTGCTGAGTACAGGCAGGTTTTTGTTTGAGGTGATTTGGTAAAAGAACGGCCAATGAAGAAAAAAAATTGTCAACATCTAAGCTAACTACAAAGTATGCTCTATTGAACTAAATTGCAACTGCTAATTGGATGCGAACTACACACACCAATGATGTCTAAAGAGGGTTGAGTAAATTCATCTATGTTGTAGGTACAAAGTCTATATTTAATTTTGGTGAATATATCCTTTATCAGACTATAGCTCATAGGAAATCTAATGCTACAAAATTTCCTATTGTGTTTCCTACCTTGATCTGTGATATCATTATGCATCAATATTCTGAGATATGTAATCAACCTGATGAGGTTAGTCAATGAGAGTCAGATATTCCTTTAGATCCAAGGTTTCTTGAGAAGTCACATGCTGCAGACATTGCTCTAACATCTGTCTAAGGCACATCTTCCATGATAAGTATACAACAGATGATTTATGACCTCAAGATTATGAGTAAAGCTCTGGATGACAAGAAATTCTTGATGGTTCGTGTTATTCCAACTCTGGAAGTTGAAGAATTGATTGCTCATGACGATAGAGGTGATGATTTGGTGGTGGAAGACTTTGAGGGTAGTGCTGATTTTTGGTCTTCTGTGTTACTTTTGACCTCTTGCATCAGATGTTATGTTGCTTTTATGGATTAAGCCCTAGAGTTTCTATGCACCTGCATGTGCACTTAGTTGCAATATGTACCCTGTGATTATGTCCCTCTGAACATGTTTCCTGCTCGTATGTGCATGAAGTGAGGGGAAGTGTTATAAGTTTGATGCATAAAGCTAATATTATATTATTGATGACAACACTGTCTATGTTGTTGGTGTAATGTAAGAAGCTCAGACAGATGCTCTGCCATCTGACTTATAGTAGTAAGGGAGTTTATGGTGTATGTATGCAAGTTTTGAGGGGGAGCAATTATATTTGATTATCTCCTATTATCTACCTGTTGATTATCTGAGGAGGAGTAATATGTATCTCTTGTCTATCTATCTATGAATGGAGTGCTAGTGCTTGTTCTGAGAAGAAGTATATGAATCTTGTGTGATGATGACTAAGTAGAATTATTTTCTACTACATTCTTCTGATTTCATGAATTAAGGGGGAGGAATTTATTTTTCCTAAGTCCTTAAGTTTGATTTGTCTTGAAGTTTCTATTTTCATATGGGGATCTATTGTGAGAGGTTAAGTCTCTCTGTTCACACTCTATGAGGCTAGTTGTTCTTATATCCGCTGTGCATGCCTCTGATATATTGTTGGCCAAAGCATTCATGTTATGTCCTATCTTCTTAGATGTGTATTGATGTTGATTTGAAGATTATTTTATTATGCATATTGGTCAAAATTTGTTTTTGTCAAAGATTCTGGTGTTGAAACTCCTTCTGAAGAATATTGATATGTATGATCCTTCCAGAATCCTCATTATTCTTGTCATTTAATCTGTTGTTAACTCTACAATAGTATATGAAAGATGCTTGACCAAATGATGTGTCATATGGAACAACATTATGTGATCAGTGATTTCGTGCCAGCTAGCGTTATATTTCTGTACGCAATCTTCTACAGATTCATTTGTATTTTTATCTAGCTTACTGATCAAGGCACCTGTATTTGAATGAAGTTCAAGATACTACTCCTGATAATGTTTTGCCTTAAGTTTTGGTCTATGAAGTGCAAGTATACATGCGAAGTAACAATGTTGCAGCTGGACCTATGTCAAGAAAGGATATAATAGTTGGGTTGAAAGAAACCTGCAAAGCTTTGGAACTTGAAGAAGCTTATGTTGTGGCTAATCATGAGATAGTTACACTATGGAGTATCTAAAATGACATGGTGTGGTTTGTAAGGTATTTCATCTACCCGTTGTATGTTATTGCTATATGAAAAGATTAGTTGAAAATGAAGGGCCTGAGAAGGAATGGAGGTTCACACTTTATGGTAGGGGTGCCTATCACTTACATATGTAGAATCATGACTCTCCACTTTATTCATTATCCATCCTCCTCTCTATGGTATGATATCTTCTGGTTTTTTGCTATGCGAATTTACTAGCATTCTACTTCTGAGATGTTCTTGTATGACATGCTATGCAAGATTACTTCATGATCTTGTTAGTTGTTACTTATTATGATGCTAGTTGTATGATGTGCTTGCTGATGCTGCAGCATGTTACATGCATGCGAATGTATTGTGTTGGACTGTGCAATTGTGGTTATCTGAGTATGTTGATCAATGGAGTTGCTATGATATTGTAGCAAGTGTTCTATTGTGCAATGTGAAATTGCAAAGAAGGTTTATGAGCATGATTCCGTTATGTTTTCCCTTCTTGTGTTCTTTGGATGTTGATGCTACTCTGGTATATGCCTGTTTCAAATCCTCATATGATGTTTGGCAATATTTATGTCTAAAAAGGGGGAGAAGTAGCTGAAATTGGCTGATATGCATGATGCTCTACTAGATGTTGATACATCTGTCTATATGGTGATATGGAGTAGTTTATGTTGCCCTGCCATGGCAAATATCCATGAGTTGTTTCTTTATTCTTTATGATATGCATGAGACATTGTTCTCAGGGGGAGTGCTGATGTTTGCTGATGTTGAAGGAGAATGTTATGCTTATGCTTGCATGAGAATGCTATATCAAATGTTGAAGCATTCAGTTTTGTGTGAAGCACTATTTGTGATGAAGCGTATTGTCTTTGATGTTTTTAATTGTGAGGCTATTTTCTATCATCTGCTGCTATATGCCTCTGGTGTTTATGTGTTGAAGCTTATTTGTAAGCACTTTTAATGGAAATCTACTATGTGAAGATGGTTCTTGTTCTCCTTCAAAGTTGCTATGTTTTGATTGATTAGAAGGAGTGTGCTGTGTATATCTCTCTGGCTTTCATATATGGCCCAAGATTGTTTTAGCCAAAAATTTGCCAAAGGGGGAGATTGTTGGGTTTTTGTGTATTGACATCATTGTTGCTAAAACACTAACTAGCCAGACGCTGGACCAGATGCTAACTAGACAGATGCTGGACCAGATGCTCCAACATGTGCGTACAGCTTCAGGACGTACGCGTATTTTTGTGCGAGATCTTTTTAAAGATTTGCTTTAGTTTTCAGGAGGTGGCGGTTTGCCCTGATTGCTTCATAAAATATGTTTCTCCATTTATGGAAACATATTATATGGTTCTAAAATATAATTGAAAGATTTCTTTTGGACCAGCTGGATTGTAAAGCCCATGTATCTTCCTCAACACGTTCTTACAGAATATATATATTGGAAGATGTAAAACCTAAAGTTAAGCGAAGCCATTATTTACAAAAAGGAGTCTTTAGGGTTTTAGGGTTTCGTGGTTAAAGCCTTGTGCTTTAACGTGTGCACTCCTAAGCTTTTAAGTATGGAGTTGCCTGTGTACCACTCCTAAGCTGTGAAGTACGGAGTCGGTTGTCTTTGTGTTCACTAAAGCGTGCGTTGCCTATATGTTAAGCAGTGAACTTGTGAGCCTTGCTTGTATCATGTTGAATTGTTGATACATGAAGGACGTAGGTGTTTGTACTGTGTACTGCTCCTAAGCCTTTAGGTACGGAGTTAGTTGTGTCTTTAGAGTGTGACTCTTGAAACAATAAACGAAAAGAACAATTGATAACAGTGCTGTCTGTACTGTTTGGTAAGGAAGTGAGCAGAGGTTCTCATATCTAGGAGTTCCTAGGTAGAGGTCTAGACGGGTAGTTACAAAGTGAGAAGTGCAAACGAGGAGTTTGACTTTGAATTTGTTTTACTTAGTGGATTTCCTTCCTGGATTGGTATCCCCCAGACTAGGGCAAGTTGCGCCGAACTAGGTTAACAAACTCACTGTGTTATTTATCTTTCTGCTGTGATTCGTTTATTTTGTGCTTTGCTACGCTGTGTTATTTTACTGTCATAAGTTCTGAGTTGACAAGTGCTCGGACAGTTGTCCTTACATTGTGCACAGCGTTCGTCTGTCTGGTTGTCAGAATTTCAGTACCCATTCTTGAAGGTCTCAATCTCAGGCAGATTAGGATTTAGCAATATTTTGGTTGTATTTATCACATTTTGGATAGATGCTTTATCTGCAAAATATCGAATACATAGGTATTACCCACAAAAGAACACTTATTTTGTGAAGTTACATTAGAAAAAGAATGACCGAACATCCATGGAAACATAAGGAAACAATTCAACTACGTATACATATAACTCGTACCTCTAAATATCTTAACCTTAACATACTGTATGATGACAATAGGAAGTCCTTAAACACCCTTCCCCATCATTTTGTTCAGTTCATCCACATAATCTCCAAACAGAGCACACTCACATTTCCCACTGCAAATAAAACAATTAACCTCAATTAAAAACCAGCCATGAAAATACATACAATAAAACCAAATCAACATTATCCAACCAGAAAACACACCTATCATTAGTGAGTTCAATTACCACCATCTTTGTCAACTTTCCATCCCTAATATACTCTTTTTCAGCAGATATTCCAGTAATCAAACCAATCACATCTGGTCATCCACAATTACAAAGATAAATAACACTATAACAGGCCAATATACAAACATACAACATAGCGCTATAAACCAGCCAACATCTATGCTACAAATTCTCATCCCATCAACAACAGACAACTCAAGAGGAACATAAACAAACAGATAAAGGGAAACACACAATATCAATACATACAACACAGTTGTCTACAATAATTACATTACATACCAACCAAATATTCGTAATCTCTAGTATGTGCAGTTATAGCTGCACAGTTGGTAAAGCTAAAGCCATAAGTGGTAATTAGATCACTCTCAGAAATTTGGATCTTAGTCTTGACTTGGAAGATGAACTTGTAGGGATGCAAGGTGGTACGGTAAAGACCAAACTGAGGACTAACCGACAAATACGACATCTCATACACCTGGCCTTGCTCTATCTTTTTGTCAAACATATGTATCAATTGCTTCCTAATAGAAGCATGAATTTTTCCTCCCTACACAACAGTTACATCAATATTACAACAGGATTCTGTACACCATAGTAACAGAAATAAAATATAAAAAATAACTACCAATACCAATCAAACTACATATATCAGTACAATTGAATTCAGTTACATAGACATATGTATTCAACAAATTTAGAGTTACATGACATAAAAAAAAAATAAGCATCTATTACAGCAAACAATTGAACGAAATCAAATTCAGAACACATCCCAAATAATACCTTCTCATCACATAAAATCATCTCAATTGAATTTGGTTCAGATGGATTAAGAAACGACGGAACCCTCCACAGACGTACAACACGCACTTTGACATTCCAATTATCCCGACCAGGCAAAACCTCGGACAAATCATGGTAGCGGGTTTCATTGGATGAAGTTGCCATTTTTAGCTTCTCAGACTTGGATTTCAGAGGAGCATTCGATTGATATATATATATAGGCACCGGATCCCCCAACCAATTTAAAATTTAAACAAACACCCTGGAATGGGAGGGAAACTTCCCACCGAAATAAAACCTAATCAAGCCTCACACGCGAGACACGCACGGAATCTCCCACACGTGTGAACAATTAGTTTCATTTAGATTTAATTAAGCAACCAAATGAGGTGGAATTGTACTTATTCACTGGTTTGATACAGCACAATGTATAAAGTAGAGTGTTTATTGTCAAGATTATGGATAATCAATTAGGATTAACAACTTCCATCGATTGCTCTACTACTTCTCCGTTTGTTTGAGTCAAGTTGCAACGATTTCGAATTTCAACTTCTCAGTTCTTATACTCTTTCTAGACGACATCGACGAGTTATAAGGTGTGTGTTTTTTTCTCCTTGTCGTTCATCGCTTCTCTTCTCTTCTCAGGTTAGCAATTTGCCGACTTGTCGTTCTCTGTTTCTTATTCTCTTCTCTACTTTTGTTAGTTGTTACTTTACTTTTATATGATGATATGAATAATACTATGATTCATAGTCAATAGTCAAGACCATACAGACAAACCATAGTGTTTTTAAGTTTTTGTTTTAATTTTTATTAGTATATTATTATTATCTGCTAGTAGTAGTGGGCTAAAGTTTTATTAGTATATTAGTCAAAAAAAAAAGTTTTATTAGTATATATTATTATTATTATTATTATACCATAGAGAGAGACCATAGTGTTTTTAAGTTTTTGTTTTTATTTTTTATTATTATTATTTTATATACTATTAATATATATAATATATATAGTGCCGTGTCTGTGTCCTCTATTTTTTTTACATTTCGCCATCTCCAGTCCCGTGTCTGCGTCTGGGCTTCATAGCTAAGATAGAGAGGAGGTGGTGGTGACGCGATGCTGAGGTGGTTGAGGTTGGGAGAGAGGGGAGAAAGTTCACAGGGAGAGAGAAGTAGACTGAAAGATAATTGAAAGTACAATTTTAAATTGGGTCATATTAACATGTGCTTTATGGATACATTATAAGAATACTCGAAATTGTAATTTTGTCTTAAAAATAACAATCTTTTACTTTTAAAAATGTGAAATGCACAAATTTCAATGCTAATTTTTTTTATTAGTATACTAATTAGTGCCATTTCAATGTTAAAATATGAAATAGTAATTCCCTTTTAAATTAGCATTATGTTACATATTATATTAATAATTAAATATGTTTCCAATTTCATCAAAAAATATTGTTTTAAGGTGGTGAAACAAAACACCTGAAAACTTATACACATAAATAGAAAATTTTGAGTTCAAACTCGGATAACAATGAAAGGAGATCCTGGTAATTTAAATCATAGATTCGGGTGCGACAAAACGCCATTATACCACAACAAACTCTATTACGGTTGCGACCTAACTTTTTTAGTGCTTAATTTATTTGTTAGAAGAAACAAATTAACTAAAAAATTATGAAAAGAATATAATTATTGTTCTGGACTGTCCAAAGGCCCAATATCCACATAAAGTCCAAGCCCAATGACATTGACCACCCGTCACGCGCCTTGAAGGCTTTCCACCTTAAATATTACTGTACACTCAATCTGTACGGAAATAACGCGCAGCTCACTATGGACCGTTGGATAAACTGCCAGCTAGTTCAACGACTCTGATTCCTACACGAAGTCCGTCCTCATCCACTCCAACTTTTGCCTATAAATATGTGGTTTTACACCACACTATGGTACGATTCTCTTCAACCCTAATCTCCCATATTGAACACATACTGACTTGAGCGTCGGAGTCCCTTTCTTTGCAGGCACCCCCCTCTCCAAGAGTCTGAGATGCTGCTTGCCGCCATACGCCACCGTATCATTCTTCGCCGGAGTTAAGACCCTTTGGACCGTTCACAACAGTGTTAGACTATATGGCGATCACTTAGAGGGGGGGTGAATAAGTGAGTCTTTCTATACAATGAGGATTTAAAAAATATTTCGAGTACGCGGAAGGCTACCGGATCGATAGTCTACTTTGCACCCTTCGTCAAAGGAAATGTAGTATAAGCCTTAGAACAATTAGCGACAAATTGAATTTAGGTTTATGTTTCGTAATCAAAATTCTAACACAAAAAAAAATCAACAAGTTTCACAATCACGAAACACAATCACAAATTCAAGTCTCAAATCAATTGAATTGCGGTGAACACTTACGATCACGAATTCAATTGATTCAATTAATCAACAAAACGAAAAGCAAAAGTGTAGGGATAGAAAGACACAACCAGATGATTAGGGAGTTCCCTTGGCTTTCACGTCGTCCTCGCTTCGGGCCAGGTACGTCTCCCCCCAAATCGTCAAAAGGACGATTTGAGCAATTTATTAAAAAAAGCTTTGATAGTGCACAATTTACAAAGACTCGAATAACCCTATTCAATCTAATGCAAATTGAGCCAAGTAATCTCAACAATTCTAGAAACTTCAACCTCTGATTCCAACGTCCCAATCTGCGCCGTCTTCGTACCAAAAACCTTCGCACCGAACGTCCAGCTGGTCCTTCGCTTCCTAGATGTTGAACCTTCAAGATATCGCACAATCTTGAAACCCTTGATGAAAATCCAAACCTCAAACATAACTCAACTCGATCGCAATTATGATTCACCGCGAATTGCACCGAATGTTATCCACCGAATCAACTATGAACCTTCGATTGATCCCATACTCAATCTCAAATTTGAAGTGACTTGATAGAAGATGAAGAACTTGTGTTGAATAAGTCTTTGATCCAAAATTTCTCTTAAACCTTGATCAAATGTGTTTTTTAGATGGATTCTCACATTGCTATTTATAGTGAGAATAGAATTGAGCAAATTTAGGCAAAACAGAACAGACTTGTATCGATACATATGATGGTATGTATCGATACAAACACTTTGACCAGCGTTCAAATTTGAAATATTTGACCTATGTATCGATACAAACACGAATATGTATCGATACATATATCAGTTTCTTGAAAACCTGACTGATATGTATCGAAGCATGCAAGCATGATTCGATACACAATGCTTTCTCTGGTGTTTTGAGAGAGTTAGGTGTGTATCGATACATGCAAGCATGATTCGATACACAAGTGATTCTCTGCCCCTGAACACCAGTTTTTGTATCGATACAAATGAAGTGTGTATCGATACAAAAAGCTCAAAATCAGTCTGAAGTAGTTTCAGGACATTTGTATCGATACAAGTATTTATGTATCGATACAAAGAATCTTAAAATCAATTTTTCAAAGATTAAAAATAGTTTTTCGCTGTCAAGTTGTTTCTAATGTTTCCAAAATATGTTCTACACTATTTTCATGGGTTTTGACAATTATTAAAACATAGGAGTGAACTGGTGCACTTACATTCTCCCCCTTTTTGATAATTGTCAAAACTTTGCATAAGCTAAACTAAGCCTATACCTAATATGCAATAAAATAGCAATATGTATACAGACGCAAACATCAAGGCTAACCATAAGCACGCTCCCCCTGAGTTGATGCCATGATGCGTTTGATATGTTGATAATCAAGAATTCTTTCCTTAGCTTGTGCAATCCAAATCTCTCCCCCTTTGACAATATCAAAAAGAAGAAGAGAACTTGTTAGAAGTATCAAGTATTAAAACGTTTTTAACATGGTCATATCGTGCACTTACATTTGTCGAAATGCACTTTATGATGAATATCCTAATCAATATAAATACGTACAAGATATGCACTTTATAATCCAATGGCGAAAAGCCAAATATCATGACAACTTATGGAATGTAGAACAACAAACCAAAACCAAAGCATGAATATTGTAACAACATCGTCATTATAAAGAATTAACATATCACAATACGGGACGAAATAAACAAAACATGCAACCTATTATTATGCATGACAAATTCATGTAATCATACCATATACATACCGAGATCATAGAGAAATGAAAGACACGGATAGATAGGCAATATATTCAAGTAATAGACACGGATAGATAGGCAATATATTCAAGTAATAGACATATCATGTAGTTATCAATTCACACATAGCCATTTTACACATATGGACTTCAAGAATTATTACTATCTTAAAGCAAAGTTTTTGGAAATGAGCAAAGTATGAATGTAATAAAGCATAATGATCATGTCAAGTTGATGATAGCTAAGCAAATGTAAAGATAAAGAGAGATAAGGAATAGAGATGATACAATTTAACCTTTCACCGTAACCTTTTATGCACTTTCCTTGAATGATGCTTCGAGTTGCCACGAGGCATAAAGAGTATATAAAGTGCATATATGGAATTCTATTATTCAAGGTTAGATATATCGAGGATACCCAATTCTCCTCGAATATAAACAAAAGGATCCGTAGCAAGAGGTTTAGTGAAAATATCCGCAAGTTGATTTTTGGTAGTACCCGGCGCAAAAAATATACAGATATGCAATGATGAAGTGCAATGCACAAATGTAAATAATGAAGCCGCCACCATATTTTATTTATCCCGTGAGGGGAAAGGAAAATAATGATAAAACCTTAAAGATCGGGTTCGGGAGTTGGTTACATGAGGGGAAGACGTTAACACCCCCTCATATCCGTTGTACTCAACGGGAACCATTTGAGGAATCTTGGTTTGCATAAACAGAGATAACCGTATAAAAGAAAATACAATACCGCAAATTAAACTGAAAAAGGAAAAAAGAGTTTTTTATTATTTGGCTTGACGAGAGAGGCTCTCGCTCCTACGTATCCCCCAAGTACAATGAGGAAGTCAAAGCTCACATAGTTCTTCCTGAAAAGAAAGATTTGTGTGTTGGTTGTTTTTAACGAACGATGCTTAGGTCGCATTCCACTGATACAACAGGATGCTTGTATGCTCGCTTCGGAGGCTTAAGCGTTTGTCTGTAGCAGGGGAATGGATAAAGCACTATCCGTTTAGGAAAACAGTTGAAAAGAGATTTGACTGCGCAAGAGCAGTGGAAAAGAGTTGACTGCACGGAGGCAGGAAAGAGAATTGAAGTGAGTTGAGTATCTTTTAGGATTTTTTGAGATTGTTCAGTTGAATGAGAATTGAACACCATCCGGTCATACGTCACAGACTGTTCAATTCGAGCCGAACGGGACATACGTCGCATTCCCTCCTTTTCATTCAAATATTTAAAGTTAATTAATTAAAGTGAGAATAGTCCACCATCCGGGACATACGTCACAGACTGTCCTATTCGAATCAAGCGGACATACGTCACGCTCCCTCTTTTTCACCTTAATTAACTAACTGAGACTCATCAATTAAAATGAGAGTAGTCCACCATCCGGGACATACGTCACAGACTGTCCTACCCGAGCCGAGCGGACATACGTCACGCTCCCTCTTTTCCGCTTTCATTGAAAAGTCAACGTTTTAGTTTTTATTTAAGAAGAAACAAAGTTCAAAAACCATGTTCAGACATATCACAGTTCAACATTCAGGCAGTTAAATAATTGAGAAATGGTAAAGTAACATTGTACAAATGATAAATAAATTTATCGAAGGATAAATAGATTTATCGAAGGATAAATAGATTTATCGAATGATAAATAAATTTATCGGAGGATAAACAATTTATCGAAAGATAAATAAATTTATCAAAGGATAAATAAATTCATCGTCAATAAATAAATTCAACGTTGAAACAGGGGGTGCAAACCTGAAATTGGGAGTTGTAGTACCCGGCGCAAAGAATATACAGATATGCAATGATGAAATGCAATGCACAAATGTAAACAATGAAGCCGCCACCATATTTTATTTATCCCGTGAGGGGAAAGGAAAATAACGATAAAACCTTAAAAGATGAGGTTCGGGAGTTGGTTACATGAGGGGAAGACGTTAACACCCCCTCATATCCGTTGTACTCAACGGGAACCATTTGAGGAATTTTGGTTTGCATAAACAGAGATAACCGCGTGAAAAGGAATAAATTACCGCATATTGAACAGAAAAAGGAAAAAAAAAAGAGTTTTTTATTATTTGGCTTGACGAGAGAGGCTCTCGCTCCTACGTATCCCCCAAGTACAATGAGGAAGTCAAAGCTCACGTAGTTCTTCCTGAAAAGAAAGATTGTGTGTTGGTTGTTTTTAGTGAACGATGCTTAGGTCGCATTCCACTGTTACAACAATATGCTTGTATGCTCGCTTCGGAGGCTTAAGCGTTTGTCTGTAGCAGGGGAATGAATAAAGCGCCACCCATTTAAGAAAACAAATAAAAAAAACTGACTGCACACGGGAAGCTGAGAAAGAAATTTGAAGTGAATTGAGCATCTTTTAGGATTTTAGATTATTTGGTGAATGGGAATAGTCCACCATCTGAGATGTACGTCACAGAATGTCCTATCCGAGCCGAACGAGACGTACGTCACGCTCCCTCTTTTCCATTCAGTTATTAGAGTTAATTGATTAAAACGGGAATAGTACGCCATCTGAGATGTACATCACAGACTGTACTATTCGAGCCGAACGAGATGTACGTCACGTTCCCTCTTTTCCATTTTAATTAATCAACTGATGACTTATCAATTAAAACGGGAATAGTACACCATCTGAGACGTACGTCACAGACTGTACTATTCGAGCCGAACGAGATGTACGTCACGCTCCCTCTTTTCCATTTTAATTAAAAAGTCAACGTTTTAGTTTTATTTAAGAAAAGAAGTTTAAAAGAAAACCAAGCCAGAGCAAAGGGATAGAAGGAATACCAGATTATACGGAGGATGTGTATGAATATGGGATGTATGAGATGCGGTGATGAATATGCAGTATGGAATATATTACACAATATAATAAATTAAAGGTAAACAAACATCGAAATAAAGTTCTTAATTTATGTTATTATTTTTTACTAGCATTAAACTAGATTAAACGATACAAAAACTAACATATAAAACAAAACACGAAAACGATAAAAAAACTAAGCGGGCTCTTTTATGAAAAAGCCCATGGGCTTTGGGCCGAGCCCGGGCGCGGCCCATAAAAGGGTGCGAAATCAAAATCATTGAAATGGGCCTAAAGCCCCAAAAATCTACTAGGCCCATCAGGGGGCGCGTACAGCAAACAGGGGGGGTGTGAATCTGAATTCACACAAAATGGGCCTAAGCCCAAGTTTCAAAACAGAAGGGAGGTGTAAACAGAAAAGGGGGGTTCATGCATCAGAAACAAAAAACAACAAAAAAAAACAGGAAAATGGGCCAAGCAGATCCGGCCCAGAAACCAATCACCACCCACACCGAACCGGGTCGGGTCAAACGGATATAACCCGGCCCGGTTTAATACCCAAATCACAAAAAAAAAAACGTGTCAGCCAATCGCTGGCTGACACGTGTGTCGTCTTCCTCCTCATTCAACCGAGTCGCGACTCGGTGAGCTTCCATGGATTCTGGCGAGTTGACTCGCTCAACTCACACGAACTCAAAACAAAACCAAATCGAGCAAACGGATACATCATTTCGCACGGTTTCTCGTGTAGATTACAGATCGAAAGTCAAAAACAGCAAACAACACTTAAATTAACGCGTACAAACAAAAATCCGAAACTGGGTAAATTTCAAACTCGTCTTACAGTCGCGATTTAGCCAAATTGATTAATGAAAACGGTTTTAAACATGGTTCTAGTTACAAATCAAGCAAAAACGCACGCAAACTCGTTCAGAATCACATCGTAACTACCTTTTTGGTTTGAGCGTTTTTTGGTTTCGGACCGGAACGATTCGGAGCCGTTTTCGCGAGTTCGAGCGCGATCTAGGTACCAATAGATAGAGGGGAACAAGGTGAACGTTTTATCTTTTGGTGATTTTGTGTTTTGATGAAGTTTAGATGATGAAATTTGAAGGAAATGGTTAGGGTTTTGGAATGAGAAGTGAGAAATGAGAGAAGAGAAAAAAAAATTCTCTGCCGCGTGAGAAAAGAAAATGAGAGGGATCCCTTCTCTCTCTTCACTGTTTGTATATATACTCCTCTAAACTAGGGTTAGCAAAATTGTAATAAAATGAGGTTTTAGAGGGTATTTTAGTAAAAACAAAAAGGAGTAGGTAAATGTGATTTATTTTAATGTGAAAAATGGGATAAAATGTGAAGGAAATGAGGTGTCAAATTATAATTGGTCCTAAAAGAAAAAAATGTCCTAAAAAAAGAAGAAAAATGTAAATAATATATAAAAATGTATAAAAAGATAAAATATGAAATTTAAACTTCAATGAAGAAATAAAAACTATTTTTTTGATTATTTTTCCTATTTTTCAAATAAGAGGTAAATTGCTAAATTTTAAAGAGATAAAAGGAAAAGGATAATTTGTAAAACAAAAATATCTAAAATCTATTTTTTTGGTATTTCTTAATGAAAAATAGGAAATAATTTTAAATAAAATATTTATTTTAAAAAGCTCAAAATTAGGGTATTACAGCTGCCCCTATTTAATTGTCTTATACTCGAATGCGTAGATAACTTGCGTCTTTACGTGTTCGAAATAAAAGATAATTAAATACAAATGCCCCTAATTTTGTGGTGTGAATATTATGTAATGGTAATGAATGCATATGGAAGATGAATGTGGAAACATACCTGGAATGATTAGTAACTGAATACCTCAGAATGAAATGATCATTACCCGCTTTATGGGTGTGTTGAACCATAAAAGAAAAATAAATGAAGTCTTCCCCCCTTAGGGTACCTGAACTCCAAAACTGATCGTTACCACTTCACTGGTGTGTCGACCATAAAAGAAAAAATGAAGTCTTCCCCCCTCAGGGTACCTGAACTCCAAAACTGATCGTTACCACTTCACTAGTGTGTCGACCATAAAAGAAAAAATGAAGTCTTCCCCCCTCAGGGTACCTGAACTCCAAAACTGATCGTTACCACTTCACTGGTGTGTCGACCATAAAAGAAAAAAATGAAGTCTTCCCCCTTCAGGGTACCTGAACTCCAAAACTGATCGTTACCACTTCACTGGTGTGTCGACCATAAAAAGCTGAGTCGCCTCCCCTCAGGGTGCGTTATCTCAAAAACTGATCATTACCTCTTCTTCGGGTGTGTTGATCATAAAAGAAAAATGAAGTCTTCTCCCCTCAGGGTGTCTGAACTCCAAAACTGATTCTGTAAAATGCTCCACTAACACTTGATGTGTCTTTTAGTAAAGAAAACTTGCTGGGAGTCAAAATTGAATGCTCTGCCATTATCTTTGGCAAATTTCACGAGACAACTTGCTTGAAGACTATTTTTGCTGAAGAATTTAATCTATCAATCGACTGGAGATAACCATCTCGAACCAATCACTGAAGAACAGGTCTATTTAACTTTTGACTGGGAAAGTTGTATGTAGACCAATCTGCTGTAGGTAGTACTTGTCGAATTATTTACTGGGAAAGGATCATCAACCCTCTTTGAAAAGTATAGAGTGAAAATCCCTTCGACAAGGATGAAACTCTGTTGACCAACTCGCTGAACATCAGTGATAAGGATAACACCAAATAAATTCACTGGGGATGTTTAAAGATTCACCAATCCTTCTTGCTGAAAATGCGGTGTTTCAACCGACTTACTGATGATGAACAATTATCAACTGTCTCACTGGGGGAAAGAAACGATTTCTCCACCTTTCTTTTTGAGAATATGATGCACTGACTGATCTGCTTGGGGATGACATTTTGCTGACCAATTCATTGGGGAAAAAAAATTCATCGACCCTTCTTGTTGAGAAATTACAATTCAATCGTCTTGTTGGAGAATTAGGTCCGCAGACCTTTATTATTGAACAAGATATCCAAGTTCGCAACCTGTTAAGACAACATTTTAAACATGTACTTCATGAATGCATGATTATGCACTTCTATTGCCTAAATGCAAAACGTGCAGATGAAATATCAAATTATATGCAAGATTTGGTGTGATTCTTTTTATGCATGAACCTCTATGCGAGAATGCATGAATATGTTGGAACAAAAGTGGTTCTGACAATTGTCTGCTTAAGTTTTGATGATAACAAAGTATTAATGAACAATAGGGTATTTTAATATTTAATCTAAGTGTGCAGGAACATTAGTGAAAAGTCTTCACGCACTTCAACTTAGAAGTTCTGATCGTGATCAGAAGCTGTAACACAAGCTCTGATCAGAAGCACCAATGCGAAGTCTGATGATCTATCAGAAGGATGATCATCAGAAGCACATGTCATCAGAAGAACACAACACCAGAAGCTGTATTGGGAATACAGACTTCTGAGATCAGTCTTGTGCTGGAAGTTTCATGAAAGGGAATCACATGTTGGCTTAGGGATTAACAACGGTCAAATTCAAATATGTGTGAAGGAAAATCAAAGCACGTTGTAATATTATCTTGGGAAGATAATATGTGCATTAGTCACTTTCTCATTACCTCATTTGGACACACACAAAGCCTTAACCTGCAAAGTGAAGTCAACAAGTTTCCTTGTTGAGCTTAATCACATGTGACCACCTAGGAACTGCTCCAGCAAACAAAACAGCTTGACAACGGTCAAATTAGCAACGTCTCTATCTTGTCATATATATAGAGACCTCGAAGACATAGTCAAGTGTGGATTACAACTTGCAAACTGATCATATTCACAAGAGAGCAAACAGAGCTTCTGATAACAAACAGTCTTGCTTTATCACTTAGCTTTCGTTAGAATCTTAAGTGTAGTTCTTGTGTTTAGTGTTGTAATTTGCCTTGAGTATTTGATTCTTATCAAGTACTCAAAGGTTCTCAAAACAATATATTTATCATTTAGTTTAGGAAGTCTCTTGTTAGAATACTTGAGCATTGTGGAAGTCTCTTACTAGTGTGTTTGAGCAAGTGTAACAAAAGTGTTTTTAGTGAACTCCCTTGGAAGTGCAAGGGGACTGGACTACTCTCAACTTGTGAGAGGAACCAGTATAAATTGCTTGTGTCTTTTCTCTCTCTCTCTACTCTACTTTATTGTGTTATCCGCTGCTAAATCTGATAAGTTCGAAAGAATTTAGAAGAAGTTTTTTAAACTATCCAAAACACAATTCAACCCCCCCTTCTTGTGTTTTTCGTACCTTCAATTGGCATCAAGAGCCCGGTTGTCTTTAAGTCACTTAACAGTGAGACATAAAGATCTTGAAAAACACAAAACTCTAAGTCACTATGTCAGGTGAAACCGAATCCACATCTTCTGGTGGTCCTGGTCAAAGAGCTCAGATTCCATATGACTATGACAATGAGAAGTCTGGAAACAATGGCAAGGCACCTAAGTTCAATGGTGATCCTGATAACTTCAGCTGGTGGAAATGGCAAATCTATCCTTACATCATAGCTGAAGATCCTAGTCTATGGGAAATGGTTGAGGAAGGCGTTAGCTTCCATCATTTGCTTGATGAAGATGGCAAAGTATCAACAGCTGTAATCAAAACATTTACAGCTGATCAGAAGAAAGAATGGAAGAAGCATAGTAGAGCAAAAACCATTATGGCCAGCTGTATCACTCATGATGAATTTCTAAAACTAGGAAACAGGCAAAGTGCTAAAGGCATTTATGACTCTCTTTGTTCTCTATATGAAGGAAACCAACAAGTTAAAGAAGCAAGAGCTAACCTGTTGGTTCAGAAGTATGAGTTGTTTAAAATGAAGGACAATGAGAGTATTGAAGAAATGTACTCAAGATTTCAAATCCTAGTTGCTGGTCTTTCTGTGCTGAAGAAAAGTTATACACCTGCTGATCACGTGAAGAAAATTTTAAGAAGTTTACCTCCTAAGTGGAGACCCAAGGTCACTGCTATACAGGAAGCAAAGAATTTGAACACATTAACTCTGGAAGAGCTAACCAGCAATCTCATCAGTCATGAGATGGAGTTAGCTTCTGATGACATAAAGAAGAAATCAAAAGCTTCAACAACTGTATCTACTTCCAAGGCTCTAAAAGCCAAGGTAGTAGAGTCTAATGTTGAAGAATCTGTGGGAGAAGGTCCTGAAGACAACTCTGATGAAGAATTCTTTGCTCTAATGACAAGATTCAAAAAGTGGGACAAGTTTGTTGATAAGTCTGGTGGTAGAAAATTTAATTCAAAAGGTTCTGGAAGCAGAAACTCAAACTACAAGGATAAGAAGGATGAATCTAAGAACACGTGCTTTAACTGCAAGAAACCTGGACATTTCATTGCTGATTGTCCAGATCTAAGCTCCAAAAATAAGGGAAGAAAGAGCAGTGTTAAAAACAATTTGAAGAAGAGTTTAATGGCTACGTTTGAGGATCTGGATAAATTGTCAGATGATGAAGCAGATGATGAAGAAGCAAATCTGGCATTGATGGCTACAACTGCTTCTGACAATGATAATGACTCTGGAGATGAATCAGAAACAGATGACATTGATGAGGTAACTTCTAATATTCCTCATGAAAAGCTATTACCTGCTCTTAGAGACACAATGAGACAATACATAAGCAAAGTTAAAAGTGTCAAGAGTTTGAAAAATGATGTTGGCTTGCTTGTTAAGAGATTTGATCAACTTCAAGCTCAATATGATAAATCTGTTTTAAAAATACAAGAGCTTGAAAGTGGTTGTGTCTCTTGCAGCAAATCTCATGACGTGCATGAAGTTGCATTGCATGAATTTGTTAATCAAAATGTCAATAAGAGTAAGGTGGCTTCCATGATCTATAGCACTACAAAGAACAAAGGTGAAGGACTTGGTTATTCTGCTTCTGATGATAAAGGACAACCAAGTTCATCAGTCTGCATTAGCAGAACTCCACCTCATTTGTATTCCACTTTTACACCAGCTACCGGTAGAGTTGAGAAGGTTGATCAAACCAAAGCCTTGAATAAAGGCAAGTCTAAAGTTTCAGAAGTGAGAACTTCAGAAGCTAAGACCAGCACTTATTCAAAGCAGAAGCATGCTGAGGTCAGAATTCTAAAGAGACCAGAACCTAAGGCAACTAAGGTTCTGAGATCATCAGAAGCTAGCACCTCTAAAGCTAGGTTTGCTCAGCCAACTACAAACTCAGGCAAGAAGAAGTATGAACCAAAGAGGACTTTCAAAAAGTCATACTTCAAGAAAGCCTACACTAACCCAAACGGACCCAACAAGTTGTGGGTACCAAAATCTGAGTTTGTTTGTCTTTCAGGTTTGCACACTAAGAAACAAGAAGCCAAGTACCTGGTACTTGGACAGTGGGTGTTCGCATCATATGACGGGCGAGAAGGATATGTTCCTCACCCTAACTCCCAAAGAGGGAGGGAGTGTAGGGTTTGGTGGGAACCAAAAAGGAAAGATAGTTGGTATTGGTACAGTTGGTAACTCCTCTGCCTCTATCTCTGATGTACTTTTTGTAGATGGACTATTTCATAATCTTCTGAGCATAAGCCAATTATGTGACAGTGGATATGAAGTAATGTTCAATAAGAATGCATGTACTGTAAGCAAAGCATCTGATAAATCCACTGTGTTTAGAGGAAAGAGACAAGGCAATATGTATAAAATAAATATCTTTGAATTAATGGAGCAAAATGTTTTATGCCTTCTGACAGTGAGTGATGAAAAATGGATCTGGCACAAGAAACTTGGTCATGCTAATTGGAGATTAATTTCTAAACTTAGCAAGGACAACCTTGTAAGAGGCCTGCCTGAAATTAAATATCACTCAGAATCTCTTTGTGGAGCATGTCAGAAGGGCAAGATTTTCAAAAGCTCTTTCAAAACTAAAAACTTTGTCTCTACCTCAAAACCACTAGAATTACTTCATATAGATTTATTTGGGCCTGTTAGCACAACCTCAATAAATGGAAAGAAATATGGATTAGTCATTGTTGATGATTACAGTAGATGGACTTGGGTAAAGTTCCTAAGAACAAAGGATGAGACATATGAAGTGTTTAGCACCTTCTGCCTTCAAATACAAAATGAAAAGTTTTTAAAAATTATCAAAGTTAGAAGTGATCATGGTGGTGAATTTGAAAACGAACCTTTTGAACTTTTTTGTAATGAGCATGGAATTCTCCATGAGTTCTCATCTCCTAGAACTCCACAGCAAAATGGAGTTGTAGAGAGAAAGAACAGATCACTACAAGAAATGGCCAGAACCATGATGCATGAAACTAACTTGGCTAAATATTTCTGGGCAGAAGCTGTTAACACTGCATGTTATATTCAAAATAGGATTTACATCAGACCTAAGTTGAATAAAACAGCATATGAATTGTTTAAAGGAAGAAAACCAAATCTCTCTTATTTTCATCAATTTGGTTGTACCTGTTACATTCTGAATAATAAGCTCCATCTAAAGAAATTTGACTCTAAAGCATTTAAGGGTATCTTTATTGGATACTCTGAACGCTCCAAGTCATACAGAGTGTATAATTCAGAAACTAAAACAGTTGAAGAATCTATGCATGTTAGATTTGATGACAAAGAGCCTGACAACAAAAAGTCAGAGCCTGTTAAAGAACATGCAGATAGTGAAGAATCAGATGATGAATTCCCAGAAGTGGTTAGAAGAACAGAACAAGAACCTGTTTCTATGTCAGAATCTACAATTGCTTCTGATGTAACAACTGCTTCTGAGAACAATGCTTCTGATATTCACCCAGAAGTGCAGACAGATGAAGCTGAGTCTGATTCTGAAGAAGTTCCCAAGAGATCCTTCAAATATAAATCATCTCATCCAGAAGAACTAATCCTTGGAAACAAAGATAGTCCAAGGAAAACAAGATCAAGCTTCAGAAGTGAAGAATCATTGTTTGGTCTAATATCATTCATAGAACCAAAAACTATTGATGAAGCTCTAAAAGATGATTCATGGATTCTAGCCATGCAAGAAGAACTGAATCAGTTTGAAAGGAATGATGTCTGGAATCTGGTTCCGAAGCCTAAAGGGAAAAACATCATTGGAACAAAGTGGGTCTTCAGAAACAAATTAAATGAACAAGGAGAAGTAACTAGGAACAAGGCTAGACTTGTTGCACAAGGGTACAGTCAGCAAGAAGGAATTGACTATACAGAAACTTTTGCTCCAGTTGCAAGACTGGAAGCAATAAGGTTACTTCTATCCTATGCAGTTAATCATAATATAAAATTATATCAAATGGATGTTAAAAGTGCCTTTCTTAACGGTTTCATAACTGAAGAAGTATATGTCAAACAACCTCCTGGTTTTGAAAATATACAATTTCCTGAACATGTCTTTAGACTAAAGAAATCACTATATGGTCTCAAACAAGCTCCCAGAGCTTGGTATGATAGACTAAGTACTTTCTTAGTTGAGAATGGTTTTGAAAAAGGAAAAGTTGACAATACCTTGTTTAGGAAAACATTAAAGAAAGATATTTTAATCATCCAAATTTATGTTGATGATATAATTTTTGGTTCAACTAATGCTACCCTGTGCAAGAGTTTTTCTAAGCTTATGCAGGATGGATTTGAAATGAGCATGATGGGAGAACTAAAGTTCTTTCTTGGTATTCAAGTAAATCAAAAGGAGAATGGCACCTATATCCATCAATCCAAGTATACTAAGGAACTTCTGAAGAAATTCAATTTGGAAGAATGCAAACCAATGAACACTCCAATGCATCCCACATCAAGTCTAAGCTTGGATGACTCTGATGGAAAAGTTGATCAGAAGCAATACAGAGGTATGATTGGTTCACTTCTCTATCTGACTGCATCTAGACCCGATATTCTGTACTCAGTATGCTTGTGTGCGAGATTTCAATCAGACCCTAGAGAATCTCATCTCACTGTTGTGAAGAGAATCTCTAGATATTTAAAAGGAACAACAAATCTTGGATTACTTTATCAGAAATCCAACAATTATCAACTCAATGGATTCTGTGATGCTGACTACGCAGGAGACAAATTAGAAAGAAAATCCACAAGTGGCATTTGTCAATTTGTTGGTGAAAACCTTGTCTCCTGGGGTAGTAAAAGACAATCTACCATAGCATTGTCTACAGCAGAAGCAGAATACATATCAGTTGCTAAATGTTGCACACAACTGCTGTGGATGAAATATCAATTAGAAGACTATCAAATTAGCAGTCACAGTATACCTTTGTACTGTGATAATACTGCAGCCATACATCTTTCCAAAAATCCTATTCTACATTCAAGGGCCAAACATATTGAAATAAAACATCACTTTATAAGAGACTATGTTCAGAAAGGTGTCATTGATATTAAGTTTGTTGAGACTGAAAATCAATGGGCTGACATATTTACAAAACCTTTAACAATTGAAAGATTTGATTTCATAAAGAAAAATCTGAACATGGTCCTTGCTTCTGATTAAGTTTGGTTCTGGAATGATGAAGCTTCTGAGATAGATCAGAAGAGATTGATGTCAGAAGCCTCTGGTAAAGACTTCTGATAACAAGTGCTTCTGATATAACTCAGGAGCTAATGTATGGTTCTGACACGGAAGTGGTAAAGGTTGTAACTTCTTTCGTTTCAACTGACACCCACTAACGCGTCAGTTATTAAAATAGTCTCTAATGCACGTGTCTCTATGTGATTTGATGGGGAAGACAGTTTATGATGATTAAGTGCGGTTATCAATGCATAAAGTTAATTATCTTTTTCCCTCCTTTTGTGTGTACCTCGTTTTATGTTTTTTTTCAAAACCTTTGGTCTTTCCAAAAGCACTTTACACTCGCACACAAACACTTCACAACCTACACGCATTTTCATTCTCTCTCAAAACCTCAGAAAATTTCTTTCCTCTCTTAGCCTTACCAAAACCCTAACTGTCTACAATGGATTCTGAAACACAATCTATTCCTCCTCTTGTCAACATCTTCAAGGAGAGTGATCGTTTTCTGGAAGATACTGGGAATGTGTTAAGTTTTCCAGAAAAAGATCTAACCCTAACTACTGAGAAGTTGGTTGATTTCGAAAGTCTGGAGATAAATGGGTTTGATGTGAAATCGTTCTTCTCTGCGCAAGGATGGGACAGATACTTTGAAATTCTCAACGGAATCATCTACAAGGATCTATGTACTCTCTTTTGGATGAAGGCGCAGGTGTACGATGATGTAATAGCTCAGGAAGAGGTTGATGCTATGGTAAGAGACAATCCTGACCTAAAGGGAAAAACTAGAGAAGAAATGGGTCTAAGACCTTATGTTGGAAAAGAAATAAGGTCAGTGATACTTGGGACGTATATGGCTATACGACCTGAACACATAGCTAAGATACTCAACACTGGTATGGAAGGGAAAATTTTCACTCCAAAAGTTGCTGAGAAAGGTACTCAGTTTCCAAAAGAGATGATGGAACTGCTTTTTGATCCTGTTAAACTGAATGATTGGTACGAGAAGAAAGGGAAAGGCACAAAGCCTACTTCTGCTCAACTTCTTTCGTTGTACAACATTGTGTATCATGTTCTTATTTGCTCAATCTGGACGAGAGAAGGTGGTGTAGAGTACATGTCTCTTGACAGTGTCTCATTTCTATATGCTATTGTAACTGGTCAGAAGGTAGACCTTGCTGGATGTTTGTTTGAGCATTTGTGTGATGCAATCAAGAAGAGCAAAACAAAGAACAGAAGAGCAGTACATCATCCAAGACTGCTGTCTGAACTCTTTCACCAGAGCAAGTTCTTAGAAATGATTAAACAAATTGATTCTGAGTATGCTCAAATTCTGAGTTCACCTTACACAGTTGAAAAGAAAGTAATCAATGAGTTAACCTTGAGTCACAAGAAACTGGTAGAGAGCACTGCATTAATTCATCCAGCTCAGCCCCTGATTCAAAGCAAGAATTCTCTCATCTATAATGACGACTTCCCTATGATCTCTGAGGCTGATGCTGAGAATGTGATCCAAGCTATGATTCTAGATGCTGCTGCTAGTGGGGTTTACATTGCTAGAAAAGAAATTCCTTCAAAAGAAGTTTTTGAAGAAGCGTGTGAAAAAGCTGGTATTGGTAAGAAGAAGAAAAGAAAGAGAGTGGTAAAGATAGACAAGCCTGTTGCCAAACCTCAACTAGGGTAGAAATGAGACTGTTACTGATCAAAATGAGACTGATAACTTGAATCCTAGGGTAGAAACCTTAATTGATATACCTGTTGAGTCTGACTATGGTGAGGCTAACCCACAACCTGATGAAGCTATTCCTGACTCATCCCCAGATGATACTCTACCAATTAGAACACTGATAAACAACTCACCCATTGTTGCCCAACCATTGAATGTAGCAGATGCTTCTGACATTCCTGAACAAGCTGTTGATCAGTCTCCTGTCATCACAGTTACCCCTGAATCAGATTATCAAACACCTCACTCACCTCCACAAAATCAATCACCACCGTCCACACAACCTGAAAATTCTGATACTCTGGTAGCAAAACCATTCAACTTTACTGATGAAACACCTGTGTCTCCAAATGATACATGTCCTGACCCGGAGCCAGTAATAACTCATCCACTTATCACTGAACCTGAAGAAACTAATCAACTAGAAAAAGTTGTTGATGAACCAGTGAGTGAACATGTTGTGGACAATGTTCAAGAAGATGTTGCTGATGAAACAATTTCACAACCAACTGAAACCATCCCACAAACACTTCAATCTCCAGTCATTCACAATGTGTCTTCTGACTCATCATCATCTGAGTCAGAATCCTCAGAATCTTCATCGTCTTCATCAACTCTTCCAATGATCTCTAAGTTTGCCAAAACTCATGCTGAACCACTTGCTTTAGAAATTCCTCAACCTCCCACTGAACCAAACATTCATGACCTCATCTTTCACCAAGCCCTACCTTATGAGGCATTGATTGACAGAATCAATGACTTCTCAGTTGAACCATCAGTTTCATTTTATGATCAGTTAACAGAACTTATTCACAATGATGGTTACAAGGTAGAATTCTTTGCTTCCAAGATGAAAATTGTTCCTGATCAAGTTGCTTGGAAGATGGAAGAGCTTTCTGAATGTGTGACCAAGGTTGTACAAGCTATTTCAAGAAGGACTATCAGAAAGCTTGTGCTAGCCAAGAAAAGAAAGCTAGAGGAATTGGAGAAAGAAAGTGTTGCTTCAACAAGTCAAGTGCTGCTGCTAACAGACAAATCTCATGAAGAGATTGAAAAAGAAAGACTTGAAGAGGCTGAAAGGCGTGCTGCTGAGTTAGAAGCTAAGCTGGCTGAAGAGGCTAGATTAGCAGAAGAAGCTAGACTGGCAGAAGAAGCTAGGATAGCAGAAGAGGCCAGACTGGCAGAAGCGAAATTAGCAGAAGAGAGGTTAGCAGAAGCTGCCAGATCAGCAGAAGTGATTCAGTCAGAAGGTGGTCAAGACACTTCTGTTGATGAAAAAATTGCAGCTATGGAAGCTAGACAGGAGCAAAGATTCGCTGCATTGGAAGCAAAACAGGATGCCCAAGGTGCTGAAATCTCTAACATGAATCAATCCTTGAAGGCCATTCTAGACATCTTGCAGAACAAACATACCTAATCCTTCTCTCATCTCCTACCAAACCTAGGATTTCTATGCACTAAATTACGTACTTGGATATTTTTTTGTGTGTTGTTAAAACTTATTGGTTGTGTTAAAACTGAATGCTGTTTCTTTTAGATACATGTGTTTTAATTGCTTGGTCTGTTTAGTTATTTTTTTATGCATTATAAAGCCAGAAGTATCTATAGTACGAATCAAAGATAACTTTTTATTGCAAATAGTAGAATTTAGAGTACATAAGAATTCTAAAGCTACTACTTAGAATCTAATTCAGACACGGCCGATCCTTCAGATGAAGAGGGTTCCTCTGGAGGAACATAAGTCTCCAGAAACCTTGCATAATCAGGATATGTGCTTGTTGAGTCTGAAGCGGATGATGAGCCCTCAGCAGCTATAGGATCATATGTCCTCAAAAATTCTGCATAATCAGAATCAATCTCATCTGAATCTGTTGAGGAACAGATAGTGATTGGTTCTGACGGTTGTATCTTTGAACGAACTCTACAACTTCTTCTGAGTGGCCTAGATGAAGATGCTCCATCCTTTCCTTTACCATTTACTGGTCTTGGACTTGGTGGTTTCTTAGCTTTCTTCTTCTCTGCCAACTTCTTTCCATTGATATCTCTTCTATCCTTATCCATTTTCCTACCTTAATGAAAATATGGAAGTGTTGAGATACATGATATGGGAAGCGTTTTTATAGAGTCTTTGGTTTTTACTTGAGTTAGTCATGGTCAACAGTGTCATTTATGACATAGTTGTAACCATTTTTTTTGAACTAATCTTTTTGAAACTCTCTTTGACTGCATTTATTTCACTTTTAACCAAGTTTTTAACGAAAAGTAAAGCGGGTACATAGGTAAATAATAAAGGTTGAGTATGGATCAATTTTATTCCACAAATGTTTATTACAAAAGTACAGTTCTAATCTCTATTCAGAATAGAAATTTGATCCTACACTCTCCTCCTTAATTATAAGCCTATCTCCTTCCAACACGAGACTAAGCCCATTATCATCCCTTGGCTTCCTCTCCTTAGCGTTTGAGCGTGCAGTTGATTCCACTGATGTAGTCTTGCCATCTTCACGATTGGCTTCTGTTGATTTTCTATCAACTGGATTCTTCTTTCTTGCACTCTCAGATGCTGTATCCAAAAAGATTCTAGTTTCATTATTCATTGCTACTCTGCATATGTTTTCTTGCAATGAATATGGTTTCTTCATGGTCATTTGTTTTTATAGAACAATATGTGCTGTTTTTCAATACACACCGCTTTCAATGCCCAATAGTTTGCGTTGACTGTTCTTCCTTCTCTCTTCTTTTCACGTAAATGTTTTTTTTGTTGATGACAAAAGGGGGAGAATGAGGAATTAATTTAACTGAAGAACTTAAATCCACTTCACTGAAACTGTCATTACATTTAAGTTTATGTTTACGCAAACCATATTTTGTTTTTGGAGAATATATGTTAAAATTGAAAGAATTGAACATATGATATCTCAAGAAAAAGTGCAATTTTTCTAGAAGTATCAGACTTAGGGGGAGAGCTTGCAAAACTCTCTTCCCAAGAGTCAAATATGTGAAAATTAGTTCAATTTTAAAATATAATCTTAGACTGAATTTAATTAATCAATGTTTAACTCAGGGGGAGTGTGCAAAACTCATAAACCTGTTTTGAAACTTGATAAATTAATTCAACAACCATTGTAAATTAATACTTAGTTTGTCATCATCAAAAAGGGGGAGATTGTTGGAACAAAAGTGGTTCTGACAATTGTCTGCTTAAGTTTTGATGATAACAAAGTATTAATGAACAATAGGGTATTTTAATATTTAATCTAAGTGTGCAGGAACATTAGTGAAAAGTCTTCACGCACTTCAACTTAGAAGTTCTGATGGTGATCAGAAGCTGTAACACAAGCTCTGATCAGAAGCACCAATGCGAAGTCTGATGATCTATCAGAAGGATGATCATCAGAAGCACATGTCATCAGAAGAACACAACACCAGAAGCTGTATTGGGAATACAGACTTCTGAGATCAGTCTTGTGCTGGAAGTTTCATGAAAGGGAATCACATGTTGGCTTAGGGATTAACAACGGTCAAATTCAAATATGTGTGAAGGAAAATCAAAGCACGTTGTAATATTATCTTGGGAAGATAATATGTGCATTAGTCACTTTCTCATTACCTCATTTGGACACACACAAAGCCTTAACCTGCAAAGTGAAGTCAACAAGTTTCCTTGTTGAGCTTAATCACATGTGACCACCTAGGAACTGCTCCAGCAAACAAAACAGCTTGACAACGGTCAAATTAGCAACGTCTCTATCTTGTCATATATATAGAGACCTCGAAGACATAGTCAAGTGTGGATTACAACTTGCAAACTGATCATATTCACAAGAGAGCAAACAGAGCTTCTGATAACAAACAGTCTTGCTTTATCACTTAGCTTTCGTTAGAATCTTAAGTGTAGTTCTTGTGTTTAGTGTTGTAATTTGCCTTGAGTATTTGATTCTTATCAAGTACTCAAAGGTTCTCAAAACAATATATTTATCATTTAGTTTAGGAAGTCTCTTGTTAGAATACTTGAGCATTGTGGAAGTCTCTTACTAGTGTGTTTGAGCAAGTGTAACAAAAGTGTTTTTAGTGAACTCCCTTTGAAGTGAAAGGGGACTGGACTACTCTCAACTTGTGAGAGGAACCAGTATAAATTGCTTGTGTCTTTTCTCTCTCTCTCTACTCTACTTTATTGTGTTATCCGCTGCTAAATCTGATAAGTTCGAAAGAATTTAGAAAGAAGTTTTTTAAACTATCCAAAACACAATTCAACCCCCCCTTCTTGTGTTTTTCGTACCTTCAGAATATGCGTGAATTTCTGAGTTTATTTTGGGGAGAGTTTGAGTTTCCCGGCACCGAGAATTTGAGTAACTCCGCTGAGATGAAAATCTTAAAATGTTGACTGTGGTTATGGAATAAACATTCAGTCATGTTTCCAAAAAGGATAGCAACCTTCTTCATGAAATGAAATTGAGGGATTGCCATGACTTTTTGTGTTGGACTGGGGCACATTAATATATGTCGCTGGTTTCCCTTTAGATGTTAAGAAAATCAAAACAATTTGTAATCTTTTCAAATGCTTTTATTTTTCACAGTGTTTAAATGCTTTATTTGTTAAAAATGAATAGCACAAACGTATGCAATCAGAACATAAAAGCTAGCAGAGACAATATGATTGAAAGTGGAAATTTTATTCATTGCGCAAAAATGCGGAAAGTTTTTACAACTGGATGCTAATCCCTTGATGAGGTGATTGCAAATTGAAACCAAGATAATGGCAATGAAAAATAAATAAATTCCATTGAATCATAACAAAGTTGTCCTTCTCCATGAGCTCAACACCACAATATCTTGCTTTCGAGATAGGAAATTGAACCAATCTTTTCCATCTGAAGTTTCATCTTCATGTTGATCAAGTGACGCAGTCTTATGCCTTCTTTTTCTTTTTTATGTCTCATTTTTTTGCATGAACCGCCCTTTCAGGTTTTCGATCCACCGAGACGCCCTCTTTTTTGACTAAGCCGCCTTTTCAGGTTTTCAGCTTGACGGGCAAATATATTTTTTGTTTATCATTTTTTTTTTAGGCATAGTACTTCTTGACTGCGTCAGAGTTCACTGGATGTGCAAACTCTTCACCGTCCATAGTTGTAAGGATCACTGCCCCACCAGAGAAGGCTTTCTTTACGACAAATGGTCCATCATAGTTAGGAGTCCATTTTCCTCGTAAGTCTTTATGAACGGGCAGTATTTCTTTCAACACTAAATCACCTTCCTTGAACTGTCTTGGACGGACCTTCTTATCAAATGCTCTCTTGACTCTTTGCTCGTACAACTGGCCGTGACACAAAGCTGTCATTCTCTTTTCTTCGATGAGGTTGAGCTGATCAAGCCGATTCTGAACCCATTTTGCTTCGTTGAGTTTGACATCTCTCAAGACTCTTAACGAAGGAATCTCAACTTCTAGTGGTAGTACTGCTTCCATACCATAGACCAAAGAGAAAGGAGTTGCCCCTGTTGAAGTGCGTACTGTGGTTCTGTATCCATAAGGAAGCATGTCATGCCAGTCCCTGTAAGTCTTCACCATTTTCTGAATAATCTTCTTGATGTTCTTATTAGCTGCTTCGACGGCGCCATTCATCTTGGGCCTGTATGGTGATGAATTGTGATGTTCAATTTTGAACTCAGCACACAACTCTCTCATTGTCTGATTATTCAAATTGCTGGCATTATCAGTGATAATCTTGTTAGGAACTCCGTAACGACAGATTATCTTCCTTCTGATGAACTTAGAAACCACTTTTCTGGTGACATTGGCATAGGATGCTGCTTCGACCCATTTGGTGAAATAGTCAATAGCGACCAAAATGAAGCGATGACCATTTGCCGCCTTTGGTTCAATCATACCAATCATATCTAGGTCCCACATAGCAAAAGGCCAAGGTGCTGTCATAACATGCAGAGGAGTAGGTGGAACATGAATCTTGTTCGCATATATTTGGCACTTGTGACACTTTCTGGCATAGCTCACTAGTACAAAAATATCTTTATAGAAAAGTGCTTAAGTCAGTTGAAGTACCCACCTGACTTAACAAGTCACACGGTGGCAAATTCGTAAATATTTGTAACTATGTTAGGTCAGTTGCATGTAAAGCTGACTTAACAAAGATTAAATAAAAAATTATAATTCGTATGAAACTTCTTAAGTCACATGTATTAACTAACTGACTTAAGAAACCATAAGTCTTATGTCCACACTTGACCTAAGAAGTGTTACTTAATTTTAACAAATTAAAATCTATTGAGTACTACGGGTGAATCGAACCCATTACCCTCTTGAAAACTTAACAAATTCTTCAATTGTGAAACCCTATAGTAAATACCCATTATCTTCTCTTTCACTAAATTTTCAATTCCTCTTTCCTTTATCAATTGAATTATTCTCACTTCCCTTTACGCTCACCTCACTGTTTGGCACAATCCTTTTCTCTCTTCAGAGTTCAGAGGCATCGTCTACATCCTCAGTGAAGCCAAATTGCGATAGAGAAGCCTTCAAGTTGTCTACTTGTCTTCCTTTATCTAAGACACCGTCTTCATCCTTGTTCCAAACCACATCGAAGAACCCCCAATTTCGAAGCTAAAATCCCTAATCTTAGATCCAGCGGTATTCCTCTTCGACAAGGTATTCTTAGCTTCCTTTCTTTCTATGTACAGATTGTGAAATTGCATGTATATTGTTCTTGCAAGTTGCGTTGATGTTTTTTGATAAAATTTGAATGTTAAGTTTTGTTCTTTCTGGTTCAAAATCTAGGTTTGAGAAATTGATATTATTTTCTTTTTATAAATTGGGGTTTTTAGTACGAAGGTTGGTCTGGTGGTATTGACTTGGGACCTAGGAGTATGCTCCTCCTCGATCGAGGTCTCAGGTTCGATTATTTCCGGTGTCAATTTAGGTGAGCTAATTTAGCTTCTCCAAAAAAGAGAGAGAGGAATTTTTAGTATAAGCAAAGGGTTTTGAACTGATGTTTAAAATGGTTGTGATTATGAATGAACCTAAGCTAAGAATTTACCGTCAACCAAACAGTGGCACATACCGATTTAGTCAAACTCATCGCCATTTAAACATATACATATATCGCGTCTAATTTGTTTCCTTATGGTTCTGTTTTAACTTGCCTAGAAACGATTTGATGAAACAAGGAGTGAGTACCACAGTAAAAGGATACTATGTTATTCATATTATGCTTATTTATGATAGATTTATTACTTACTTTGGGACACACTTCTAAATTGTTGCACTATATTATACGCTCAATTGAGTGTTTGTTAACTCTTTCTGTTAGTTAAAACAATAGCTTATGAGTTTTGATTTGGAAAATTCTGTTTTTTTAAAGTTACACTTCAAGACAAGTTAACATTTTCAATATTGTGGGATTTTTATGTAACTCACTTTGATTGAAGATACTGGGTATCTTAATCTTTTTAATATCATTGTGAATGCAAAATAAGGTTACAATATTCATTTGTACCTTGCTTTAGTATGACACCATTGAAAAATGGTTATGTTTAGAAGGGTCCTATTAATGATTGATCAACAACTTGAGAAAAGTTCAAGACAACTAAGATTTTTTTGGTAGAAGGATGATGATAGTCACTAGGGATAAGAAACGTAACAACCCGATGAAAAAGAAACTAACACATTTTATGAACTATATAAATTTTTGGATTATTAAAATTCAAATTCCAAGCATGATGATCGGAATTTTTTTCACTCTTTGGTAAACTTATGTAAGGATTAATTATTCATTATACTAGTTTTAAAAACAATATGTAGGTAAAGAAGTTGGTGCCAAGTGGAGGTCAGTGACTAATTAAGTGAGTTTAATTATGTATTTGAGCAAGGTGAGTTTTATTGATCTATTTTATTAAATTGGGGTTTTTTTATGATTTTTTTCTTTTCTTTCATTTTTGTTGCAAAAATGTTAATTAAGTATTTGGGTTTAATTTATGTTTCGGTACCATCCAGATGTGTGCAGAGGGAAAGATTGTTGGGGTATAGTTTCACCTAATTAATGAGGCTTATGATGTGAGTTATCTTTTAACACTTTATCTACAATTTCTTTAATTTTCTATTCCATAATAGTTGAGAATATTATTTTATTTTGCTAGAATGAGAGTTTTTTTATTCTTCTGGTTGTGCTACAGATTTTTAAAGTTTGTTTTGATTTCTTGTGTTCCGTGTTATAGAGTGATGTTTCAAGTCTGGTGGATGAGTTGTGCTGAAGGTAAATAATATATATGACGCCTTCTGTCTCTGTTGCAGCATAATTGTTACACTCCTAGACTTTATTGATTCTAGATAGTAGTTTAAGGTGTTTTTAGAAGAAGTTGCTTGTATATTTTTAAATTAAGACATGTATTGGAATATTAATCATTGTATAAAAAAGTTGTACTTCAAGCTTATTTACATGAAATGATTGGGTTTTTGTAATTTATAGATTCTTTTATTCATGCTACTATTCTTTTGTATGATGGAACCAAAGCTAATAACAATGAGGCTACTTTTTTAAAAAAATAAGGTAGCTTGTTAAGTCGGTTCCACTGTTACCCGACTTAATAAGCACTTTGTTAAGCCAGTTGTTAACAAACTACTTGACTTAAGAAGTTGTTTGTTAGGTCAGTCATATAATAACCCGACCTAACAACAATTTCTTAAGTCAGGTCCAAGTCCGACCTAACAAGTTGAAACTTGTTATGTCAGGAGAAGTAAAGGCAGGTTCGGAACTGACTTAAGAAGTCGTTTTTAACCGACTTAACAAGGCTTTTTTGTACTAGTGGCTGATGCAATCTGCTTCCATGGTCAACCAGTAATAGCCCGCACGGAGGATTTTCTTTGCCATAGAGTGCCCGTTTGCATGGGTACCAAAAGCTCCTTCATGAATCTCTTCAATAAGCATGTCTGCTTCTCTCTTCTTTACACAACGGAGAAGGACCTTATCGTAGTTTCTTTTGTACAGCATTTCCCCATTTAGGAAGAAACCAGCTGCTAGCATTCTCAAAGTCTTCTTATCTTATTCGGAAGCACCGGCGGGATATTCTTTGTTTTTGATCAAGTTCTTGATATCATAATACCAAGGTCTTCCATCCTTCTCTTCCTCAACTGCCAAACAATAAGCGGGTTTTTCTCTGTGCTCAATTGCTACACGAGGCACATGATTTGGATAACTTACTTTGTACATGCTTGACAAAGTAGCTAAAGCATCAGCTAACTGATTCTCTTCTTTGGGAATATGATGGAAAGTGATAACATCAAAGTACTTCGTCATTTCCATAATATGATCCCGATATGGAATTAAATTAGGATGGCGAGTTTCCCAATCACCTCGGATTTGGTAGATAACCAGAGTGGAGTCTCCATACACTTCTAGGTTCTTGATCCTCAAATCAATTGCCCCTTCTAAACCCATAATACAAGCCTCATATTCAGCAATATTGTTGGTACAGTCAAACAACAACCTGGCTGTGAATGGTGTGTGAGTATTACGAGGAGAGATTATAACAGCACCTATACCATGCCCCATAGCATTGGACGCACCGTCGAACACAAGCTTCCACAAAGATCTTGGTTCGGGCCCTTCATCATCACCAATGGGAGGTTTTTCACTCAAAGCCATGATATCTTCATCAGGAAAGTCAAAGCGCACAGGCTGATAATCATCTAAAGGCTGGTGAGCTAGATGCTCTGCTAGCACACTTCCTTTGATAGCTTTTTGTGTAACATACTGAATATCATACTCAGACAACAACATCTGCCAACGGGCAATTCTTCCAGTTAAAGCAGGCTTCTCAAAAATGTATTTGATAGGATCCATCTTGGTGATTAACATAGTTGTATGACACACCATATACTGTCTCAAACGGCGAGCAGCCCAAGTCAAAGCACAGCAAGTCTTTTCAACTAGTGAGTAATTGATTTCACAACTAGTGAATTTATTGCTCAAGTAATAAATTGCATGCTCCTTCCTACCAATTTCATCATGTTGTCCAAGTACACACCCCATGGATTCCTCTAGCACATGTAGGTATAAAATCAACGGCTTTCCAGGAACAGGCGGTATCAAGACTGGTGGCTCTTGTAAGTACTGCTTAATCTTTTCAAATGCCCTTTGGCAATCTTCATTCCATTCAACAGCCTAATCTTTTCTCAATAACTTGAAAATTGGTTCACAAGTTGCAGTAAGATGAGAGATAAACCTGGAGATGTAATTCAATCGCCCTAGGAAACCTCTGACTTCTTTCTCAGTCACTGGTGCTGGCATATTCTGAATTGCTTTGACTTTGTCGGGATCAACCTCAATTCCCTTTTCACTAACAATGAAGCCTAGCAATTTGCCGGATCTGACACCAAATGTACACTTGTTAGGATTTAACCGCAACTGATACTTTCTCAACCTTTCGAACAATTTCAGGAGATGTACCAAGTGTTCTTCTTCTGTTTGAGATTTAGCAATCATATCATCCACATACACTTCTATCTCTTTGTGGATCATGTCATGGAAGAGAGTAACCATGGCACGTTGATATGTTGCCCCAACATTCTTCAAACTAAAAGCCATCACTTTGTAACAGAAAGTTCCCCACGGGGTAATGAATGTGGTTTTCTCCATATCTTCAGGCGACATTTTAATCTGATTGTAACCTGAGAAACCATCCATGAAGGAGAAGATCAAGAAACGAGCTGTGTTATCCACCAATACATCGATGTGAGGTAATGGGAAATCATCCTTCGGGCTCGCTTTATTCAAATCCCGATAATCCACACACATGCGCACTTTACCATCCTTCTTCGGGACTGGTACTATGTTAGCAATCCATTCGGGGTACTTGGCCACCGCAAGGAAACCCGCGTCAAACTGCTTTCTGACTTCTTCCCTGATCTTGAGAGCCATGTCAGGTCTAGTTCTTCTCAACTTTTGCTTTACCGGAGGACATTCAGGCTTAAGCGGAAGCTTGTGTTCAACTATGTTAGTATCCAAACCGGGCATATCCTGGTATGACCATGCAAACACATCCACATACTCTCGAAGCAGCTTGATCAGACCCTCTTTCACATCTGGCTGTAGGGAGGCACCTATTTTGACCTCTTTTTTATCCTCTTCAGTCCCCAGATTGATCACATCCACTGGTTCCTGATGAGGTTGAATCATTCTTTTCTCTTGATCCAACATTCGAGCTAACTCTTCTGGTAATTCATAGTTTTCCTCTCCATCCTCTTCAGCTTGATTAATTGGGAGATCGAAGTCATGAAGATTTACAGCACTGTTATGATTCATGGATTCATTTCTGCATGATTTAATTTTATTGATTTAGATTTGAATGCAAAAGTGTTTTTATGAAATGCAAGAAATTATTGCCATTTTTATAATTTATCTTTTTAAAACTGTAAAAAGAAGAATAAATAAGACAGAAATTACACAAGAAGTACTTTTTTCATTAATTGCAAATTAGACATTAAAACAAAGTGGCCCTACAAGCACGACCATTTGTTCTGGGCTGAACAAAGGTGTTTTGAAAAGAAAACAAATTACTTTGAAATAAAAACAACTTCAGGGATTCCAACAGCTGTCCAATTAGTGAGCACAGTCTCTGGAGAACACTGGCGCACCCAATCCTGGTTCTTTCCAACAGTCTCGTCGTCATCAACCATAGCAATGTGACCATCAACACGATAACCAGCACTACAGAAAGTATCTTCAATCCTTGGAATCTTGTCTTGTACCTTTTTCTGAGTTGCTATCTCTTTGGACAACTGATAACCCAAACCGAAGCGATCCTTCTTTTCAGACAAAACCAACATCTGTCCCAAACCAGTGGGAAGTCCTTCTTCTAAAGCTACCTTCAAGCTCTTTAAAGAAGTAACGGATTTCTTTTCTTTCCAACCGTCATTTCCAGGATTTGCAAGGGTGACACTTGCAACCTCCAAAGCTTGGAAGGGAATTTCTACAGCACCTTCATCATTTTCAACATACTTGAACGAGGTCAAATGGCTCACCAAAGTATCCTCTTCACCAAACACAGTTATCAATTTGTTATTGGACACAAACTTGAGCTTTTGATGGAGTGTAGAAGTTACAGCACCAGCAGCATGAATCCATGGTCGCCCCAACAAACAACTGTAAGATGGATTGATATCCATGACTTGGAAAGTTATATTGAACAGTTGTGGACCAATAAATATTGGCAGCTCTATTTCTCCAATCACCTCCCTTTGAGACCCATCGAAGGCTTTGACAATCAAATTGCTTGGCCTTAGTGTTGGTCCAAGCAGAGATAATTTCATCAAGGTGGACTTGGGCAGAACATTCAATGAAGAGCCAGTATCAACCAAAACTCGAGCAATATTGTTGTCTTGACACCTCATAGAAATGTGTAAAGCTCTATTATGTGTATACCCCTCAGACGGTAGCTCTGATTCAACAAAACCCAAACATCTACTAGCTGTGATATTGTTGACCACCCCATCAAACTGATCGACTGTGATGTCTTGATTCACATGGGCCATATTCAGGAGCTTCAACAAAGCTGATCTATGGGCCTCAGAATTCATCAATAAGGACAAAATGGAGATCTTGGAAGGTGTCTGGTTCAACTGATCCACGACCTTGTAATCACTTTTTCGGATGATTCGGAGAAATTCATCAACCTCCTCTTGCTTATCTTTCTCTTTAGGCGACTCAGCTCTAGTGTCAACAGCCGGTGAACTCTTAGCTGGTGATGGAGAAGATGCAGAACCATTCTTTGCAGATATTTTTGGAGAGTATACCCTTCCAGTTCTTGTTATCTTACCAGGCCCATCAATACTAGTCACTCCCTGTTCAGGAATCACTACAGGCTTCCCTTGTACATAAGCAGATGTACTATAATTCCACGGAACAGCCTTAGTGCTTTCATAAGGGAACGGTGCAGGTATTTGGATGATAAGAGGCTCTTTTTTGCGACAAGGAACCTCTATCTCCAATTTCCTATACAAGATCTCAATCTTTCCCACACTCTTCTCATGCCCCTGCTGGTCAACTGTGGCGACCAAATCTTCCTTCTTTGAATAACCAACCTGTACTAGGCCTTGATCCATCAACTGTTGCAAACATTCCTTTAACTCCGAACGATGATTCGGATCATTCTGACATTCTTTACAATCAGGATGCAGATTCACAAATTCCTCATAATTCAACAACATTTCTCGGACAGAGGACAAAGGAGTTCTTATCAACGAAACATCCCTTATCAGATTTCCGCCACTCTCAACACAACTCACATTGCCTGTTGGGTGCTTAGGCAATGGATCGTTAGTCATCAATCAGGTCTTGTACTTTGTGCTTAAAAGCTCTACAATTGTCAGTATTGTGACCCACAGTACCAGCATGATAATCACATTTTGCATTAACATCATACCAAGTAGGGAATGGTGGGACCATAGCCTTCAAAGGTTTGGGCGTCATTTTACCACTATGAACCAAATAGGGAAGCAATTGACTATATGACATAGGGATTGGATCGAAAACCCTACGAACTGGAGGAGGATTCTGTTTCGGTGGTGCCTGTTGCTGGTGTTGAGGCACTAGATTCATTGGATTCTGATATTGATAATTGGGAAACTGTTGGTGCTGTGCGGCAGCTAAGTATGGAATGGGAAAGTAAGGGAACTGGACAGGTGTTGTAGGCTGTGCTCGACTGCCCCTTGAAGATATGGCGTTAGCTTCACCTTCTTTTTTTCTGTTAAAGCCACCACCAGGCTTCCTTGTATTGTTACTTGATGAACCTGCAGCAGATGGAATCTTCCCATTCTTGATCCCCATTTCGACCCTTTCGCCAACTCGAACCAGATCGGCAAAGTCAGAGGAGGAAGTACTTACCAACCTTTCAAAGTAGGTTCCTTGCAGAGTATTGGTAAACAAGTCCACAAGTTCCGTCTCCAAGAGCGGAGGACGTACTTGAGAAGCTAAGGCTCTCCACCTTTGAGCATAGACCTTGAAAGATTCACCATCCTTCATAGTAGTATTTTGGAGCTGAGTGCGGTTTGGAGCCATATCCATATTATATTGGTAATGTTTGATAAAAGCATTGGCCAAATCCCTCCACGAAAGGATGCTGCCTTTTTCAAGTTGCATGTACCAGTTGAGAGGCACATCAGCTAGACTGTCTTGGAAACAGTGGATCATCAATTTGTCATCATGAGTATAAGAGGCCATCTTTCTGATATACATGACTAGATGATTCTTCGGGCAACTCAAACCCTTATACTTCTCGAAATCAGGCATTTTGAACTTTGGTGGAAGCACAAAATCGGAAACCAAGTACATCTTCGAGAAATCCAACGGATCATTACCCGTTTCTACCAAATTCAACCTCTCCTCTAGAGCCTGATATTTCTGTTCCAATTGAGGAACAGAATCAACTTTTTGCTCATTAACCTGGGGTGCCATTCCTTGGTAAGCAAATCTAGGTCCATGATGGTCAGGACCTTGATAAGCATCCCTAGGATCCTCAAATGCGTCTTGATTTAGGTCAATCACCTGTTGTACCGTGCTGACCCTAACAGGAATTTCAACAAGTGGAGCAGAAGTCGCCGCCACATATCCTTGCAGAACATACCCCTTAGGTAGACCAAAAGTAGGCCAATCATAACCAGCAGAGGCATTTCCTTGAGTAACCGTAACTACAGGTGCGGGGACCTCAAGCATCCTTGGTTGCATATTCATATTAGCCAACATCTCCAAGACCTGATCTAGCTTTCCACCCAATTTGGTCACTTGTCCACCCATCTGGGTAACCTCAGCCTGGAGCACATCGTGCTTCTCTTGCCAATTGTCCATAATGTGATGAGCAACTCTTCTTGTAAAATAACGGTGCCGGGAAGGTAGCTGTTGGAATGAATGAATGAAAATGAGATTTGATCCATGAAAATGCATGCAAAAATATATATGTTCATTTTATTTCGATTTTTAGGGAACTTTCGGATATGTAATAGTTATAAGCATTTCGAGATTCGACTGGAGAACGAATTAACACTTTTAGAAACACCGTATAACATACAACAACATTGCAGTAATCTCAAAGAAAGTACAGGAATTGTTGAAGCCTTGAATAACCTTTTTCATTAATTAATCATAGAAGTCATTACATACTTTGAATAAAATATTACAAGCCTTGTTTAGAGTATAGAATAAATTATTACAAGCCTTGATAATATAAAGATAAAAGAGATTACAAGTATTGCGAGTGCAATAAATTGCTGCAAGCCTTGCATATGAATTATTACATCATCACCATTATAGAAACGCTAAGAATCAAACAACAACCCTCCGAGCATTTCGGACTTCTTGCTTGTAATCATTTAATAGCTTCCTGAACTCCCTCACAAACCTGATGACTCTTTCGTCAGCTCTTCTGAGGCCAAGGCCAAATTCGGCCTCCTCTAGTCTATCGGGCAAATCAGCAATGGCACTATTGAAAAGGCATACCATCCTGCCAAAACATCTCCTCACATGCTTAGCACGATGACAATTCAAGAGAACCATTCTTTCACATTGTTCGTGCAACTCATTCATCTGGTCTTGCAATTCCTTCATATTATCATGATAGTGCTCCTGTTGCTGCTCCATGGATCTGTGGAGTATCTTGAAACTGTTATCAAGGTTGGCAACCATCTGCCTGTGTTGCTCAAGGGATTCCATAATTTTTTCTTTTTCATCCCTTTCAGCTTGGAAAGCTTCTTCGAATCTCTTCCTTTCTGCTATCCTTTCTGCTCGCTCAACTTGTAGTGCATCTTCGAATTCCCTTCTTCTAGCCCTCTCGGCTATCAAGGCTCTCTCAAGTCCCGCTCTTTCATCCTCTTTGTCTTTCAAAACTTTTTCTTGAGATTGACATTTTCTTTTCAAATCATTTTGAGACTTAACAGCTTTTTGGCCAGATGTCCTCAACTTTTCAATAGTGAGGCCTACAGCTTCTACTTTAGCTCTTTCTAATCGAATCTCTTTTTCTTGAAGTTCTTTGGTCTTTCTTTCTCTTTCACGATTCCTCTCACCCAACCTTTCTTGTTCATTCTTAAAAAACATCACTTGCTTCTCGTTCTCCTCTCGATATCTACTACATTGAGCAGACAAGTCTGAGTTCCTTTCTTGCAGATCTTTGTTTGCTGCCATCATAGCTTCAACCTCATCCAAAGTAGCAGTCACATCAGGTTCTGGCTCTTGCCTTGCAAAAGGAGTCACATCAGGGTAAGGCATCATAATCACTTGAACCCGCTCCTTTACCCACTGAGTATATTTCGGGGTAGCCCGACAATCATTCCTACCCATTACTTGTCTATGAACCTGCGACCATGCTATTCTAACTTGATTCCACAGCTCGGGATCATTAGCCACGTCATTCAGAATAAACTCTTTGATCTCATCCTTTTTTGGAGCATCCACAGGATATCCTAACTGGCGTAACGCCAAGACAGGGTTATAATTGATGCACCCACGAGTCCCAATCAAAGGAACATTAGGAAAAATCCCGCACTTACGAATAACCTTTGGGAATTCCCTTTTACGATCATACCAACAGATGTCTTGTTCGGTAAGAGCGCTAAACCTTTCAGACCACTTCAAGTTGATATTGAATGCAAAAGGACCTTTAGTTGGTAAGTGTAGTTTTAACCAATTTTGAATCAAAGGCGTGCAGCAAACCACTGACCTCCCTCTTCCTTTCTTATTCTTGTCATAAACAGCATAGAGGAAGTCAGCTAGAAGAGTTGGGGCCGGATTCCCATTCACAAAGACACTCAAAGCTGGTACACTGATGAAATTTTCCAAGCTAGGAAACATAACCACACCATATATCAAGAGAGCCAGAATTGCATTATAGGCTTCCCACCTACCTTCTTTGAAAACTTGTTGAGCTTTGTCCTCCAATGCCTTTTTTGATAAACCCAACTCCTTGCCTCTCATTTCCCAAAGTAAATCAACATCGTTAATTCCAAGATATAAGGCCTTAGCAATTTTGAATGCCTCAGGAATCTCTCTCTTATAACAAGCCTTTCCTTCTATTTTAACACCCAAGAGATACTCGAACTCCTCTAACGTCGGAAGAATCTGAAAATCTTGAAATGTGAAGCAACGGAGTTCGGGATCAAAGAACTGAAGTAGAACATTCAACTGAGTAGGGTCAACTCTAGTGTGCAAAAGATCCAGAATCAAACCATAGCGATGTCGAAACCCATCTTTCTTCATATTAGTCAACTCCTTTTCTAATGCCAACAAACTCTCGACTTCGGGAGCCTTGATGCTATAGGTGGAAGTATTTCTTCGTCCATGTGCCATAATCCCTTATGCTTATAACTTTAACTTCTCTAGTTCCCTAAAAATCAAAATTGTGTTTTCATAAGTATAATGTCAAATGTGCACAAATGTTATGGATGCATGAATGTCATGAATGTATGAGTGTACGGATGCATTGTCATATCTGTCATCATGTCACATTATACAGCGAACTACATCATAGGACACCATATTTTCCATAGTCACAACAACCGGGTACTTTCAAAATGGAATCTCTGAGGTCAAAAGTCCAAAGTCACCTGTAACCCATCCCTCTCACATGTTGTTCTAGGTTGACACGGTTACCCAAAATCCTTGATTACTTTTTCCCAAAAAGCAACCTCATCTGGGCGAGATCATAATACCAACTGGATGAGTCGACATTATAACCTCGACACGGGTTCTAAACGGCGGTCCCTAGACAAAAGTTTCGGATACCTAGACTGGATAAAAGGTCCCCAGAGTCCCGGACCCCACATGGATTACATGGCGCTCAACGTGACGTACGTGCACGGAACCCACATATTCCAAGGGAATCTACTCTGAGCGGAATTTTCATGTTGGCGCTGCCGTGACGTACGTCAACGTAACCCAACACAAAAACCCCTCAACTAACCTAAGTTCTTCTCCGGCCCGGTGATGGACCAAGCACTCAGTAACCAAGAACCAAGCCATAAAGGCAAAAAGAAAAAAAAAATAGAAGAGAAGACAAAGCCAGCAAATCCAGACAGTTCAATATTTTGCGGTAAAGTAAAAGATAGGAAAGATACGGCTAACCTGGAATAAGCAAACCAAAAGCCTCAAACTAGGCTTAACTCACTAATCATAATTGTCCCCAGTGAAGTCGCCAGCTGTAGTACCCGGCGCAAAAAATATACAGATATGCAATGATGAAATGCAATGCACAAATGTAAACAATGAAGCCGCCACCATATTTTATTTATCCCGTGAGGGGAAAGGAAAATAATGATAAAACCTTAAAAGATCAGGTTCGGGAGTTGGTTACATGAGGGGAAGACGTTAACACCCCCTCATATCTGTTGTACTCAACGGGAACCATTTGAGGAATTTTGGTTTGCATAAACAGAGATAACCGCGTGAAAAGGAATAAATTACCGCATATTGAACAGAAAAAGGAAAAAAAAAAGAGTTTTTTATTATTTGGCTTGACGAGAGAGGCTCTCGCTCCTACGTATCCCCCAAGTACAATGAGGAAGTCAAAGCTCACGTAGTTCTTCCTGAAAAGAAAGATTGTGTGTTGGTTGTTTTTAGTGAACGATGCTTAGGTCGCATTCCACTGTTACAACAATATGCTTGTATCCTCGCTTCGGAGGCTTAAGCGTTTGTCTGTAGCAGGGGAATGAATAAAGCGCCACCCATTTAAGAAAACAAATAAAAAAACTGACTCCACACGGGCAGCTGAGAAAGAAATTTGAAGTGAATTGAGCATCTTTTAGGATTTTAGATTATTTGGTGAATGGGAATAGTCCACCATCTGAGATGTACGTCACAGACTGTCCTATCCGAGCCGAACGAGACGTACGTCACGCTCCCTCTTTTCCATTCAGTTATTAGAGTTAATTGATTAAAACGGGAATAGTACGCCATCTGAGATGTACATCACAGACTGTACTATTCGAGCCGAACGAGATGTACGTCACGTTCCCTCTTTTCCATTTTAATTAATCAACTGATGACTTATCAATTAAAACGGGAATAGTACACCATCTGAGACGTACGTCACAGACTGTACTATTCGAGCCGAACGAGATGTACGTCACGCTCCCTCTTTTCCATTTTAATTAAAAAGTCAACGTTTTAGTTTTATTTAAGAAAAGAAGTTTAAAAGAAAACCAAGCCAGAGCAAAGGGATAGAAGGAATACCAGATTATACGGAGGATGTGTATGAATATGGGATGTATGAGATGCGGTGATGAATATGCAGTATGGAATATATTACACAATATAATAAATTAAAGGTAAACAAACATCGAAATAAAGTTCTTAATTTATGTTATTATTTTTTACTAGCATTAAACTAGATTAAACGATACAAAAACTAACATATAAAACAAAACACGAAAACGATAAAAAAACTAAGCGGGCTCTTTTATGAAAAAGCCCATGGGCTTTGGGCCGAGCCCGGGCGCGGCCCATAAAAGGGTGCGAAATCAAAATCACTGAAATGGGCCTAAAGCCCCAAAAATCTACTAGGCCCATCAGGGGGCGCGTACAGCAAACAGGGGGGGTGTGAATCTGAATTCACACAAAATGGGCCTAAGCCCAAGTTTCAAAACAGAAGGGAGGTGTAAACAGAAAAGGGGGGTTCATGCATCAGAAACAAAAAACAACAAATAAAAATAGGAAAATGGGCCAAGCAGATCCGGCCCAGAAACCAATCACCACCCACACCGAACCGGGTCGGGTCAAACGGATATAACCCGGCCCGGTTTAATACCCAGATCACAAAAAAAAATGTGTCAGCCAATCGCTGGCTGACACGTGTGTCGTCTTCCTCCTCATTCAACCGAGTCGCGACTCGGTGAGCTTCCATGGATTCTGGCGAGTTGACTCGCTCAACTCACACGAACTCAAAACAAAACCAAATCGAGCAAACGGATACATCATTTCGCACGGTTTCTCGTGTAGATTACAGATCGAAAGTCAAAAACAGCAAACAACACTTAAATTAACGCGTACGAAAAAAAATCCGAAACTGGGTAAATTTCAAACTCGTCTTACAGTCGCGATTTAGCCAAATTGATTAATGAAAACGGTTTTAAACATGGTTCTAGTTACAAATCAAGCAAAAACGCATGCAAACTCGTTCAGAATCACATCGTAACTACCTTTTTGGTTTGAGCGTTTTTTGGTTTCGGACCGGAACGATTCGGAGCCATTTTCGCGAGTTCGAGCGCGATCTAGGTACCAACAGATAGAGGGGAACAAGGTGAACGTTTTATCTTTTGGTGATTTTGTGTTTTGATGAAGTTTAGATGATGAAATTTGAAGGAAATGGTTAGGGTTTAGGAATGAGAAGTGAGAAATGAGAGAAGAGAAAAAAAATTTCTCTGCCGCGTGAGAAAAGAAAATGAGAGGGATCCCTTCTCTCTCTTCACTGTTTGTATATATACTCCTCTAAACTAGGGTTAGCAAAATTGTAATAAAATGAGGTTTTAGAGGGTATTTTAGTAAAAACAAAAAGGAGGAGGTAAATGTGATTTATTTTAATGTGAAAAATGGGATAAAATGTGAAGGAAATGAGGTGTCAAATTATAATTGGTCCTAAAAGAAAAAAATGTCCTAAAAAAAGAAGAAAAATGTAAATAGTATATAAAAATGTATAAAAAGATAAAATATGAAATTTAAACTTCAATGAAGAAATAAAAACTATTTTTTTGATTATTTTTCCTATTTTTCAAATAAGAGGTAAATTGCTAAATTTTAAAGAGATAAAAGGAAAAGGATAATTTGTAAAACAAAAATATCTAAAATCTATTTTTTTGGTATTTCTTAATGAAAAATAGGAAATAATTTTAAATAAAATATTTATTTTAAAAAGTTCAAAATTAGGGTATTACAGGAGTGAGAGTATTAAAACAGATCCAGCAAATGAAGTAAGCCCAAAGCCCAAATCAAGCTCCAGCCTGGGGGTGTGAATAGCAGCGCGCGTGTGCAAACAGCAAGAGTCCAAATAATCAGCCCAAACCCAAATGGAAACCGGACCGGTTCGGTTTGACCCGCGGTTCAACCCATGATCCAGCTTCACAATCCGGTGCGGTGTTAGAACGCACGTACACCATGCGCCATCACTAAGCGTTGTTTGATGTAGATCAAACGGATCAAAACAGAATACAATCAAACGAACCAGATCTAATCATAAAAATGGACGATGATGGTTTAGAGTTGCAGAAAACACAGTTCACCGTGTTCATCATCTTCTCCGGCGACACAACAACGGCACGGCGCGGTGGCGACGGTGACTTTAGTTACAGATGACGGAACGCAGCAAACAAACACTCTTTTCCACTCGTTTTTGTCTCCTGAGTTCAAATCCGTACTTAGATTTTGCATTGGAAGCTTGTACAGTGGAGAACGAAGCCATAAACCGATCGGATCTTCAAACTCAAGGTTGTGTTTCTGGTTGACTTGGCGAAAATTGGTTGATGGAAACGATTCAGAGCTTCAAGGCAAGTTCAAAGCTATGAAGATTAGTGAAAACGGAGCTTCAAATCGTCTAAAACGAACACCTCTAATTCGCCGGCGACTGGAGGTTCCGATCTGCTCGTTTATGGCTCGTTTTTGATGAAATGAACGATGGAATCGTGTTTAGAACGATGTTTAGATGCTTTTTGATGTATGATTTTTGAGATTTGGTTGAGATTTGAGGTTTTGAGTTTTCCGGGGAAGGGGTGCTCGGACTTGAGCGTTTTCCGGCTATTTGGCGGTGTTTTTGATGAAACGGATGGTTGATCTGTGTTTAGAATGTGATTAGGAAGCTAATGATGTAATCGGATTTTGATTTGGAGGAGTTTTGAAAAATGGGTGTGGTGGTTGTGGTTTTCCGGCGACCGGAGGTGGTTTTCCGGCGCCGGAAAACTATTTTCTGATTTTTTGGAGTTTGTGCTCTGATTTTTTTATTTGGAATGGTGTGAAGAATGATTGTTAGTGATTGAGTGATGTGAGGTTTGTATTTATAGATGAATATTAGGTTAGATGGCATTTTTGTAATAATGGTGTAATTTTGGGTTAAGGGGAGATTAATACAAAAATGGTAATGAAAATGATTAAGTGGTTGAGATGATGATGTGGCATAATGTGATTGGCTATTTGAAAAAGATATTTGTGGTGAAAAAGAATAAAATGTTGTTATTGATAAAAATAAAATATTTTTGATGCTTTTGAAATTATGATGCGATGAAAATAAAAATGAACGAATGAAAACGAAATGAAACATTTTTTTTGTGATTTTACGCAGAATTAATGAAAGACACGAAAAGATTATTTTTGAAACTATTTTTGAGCATTTCTTATAAAAATAAGAAACAATTTTCAAAATAGAATATTTATTTACAAAAAGTGGAAAATTAGGGTATTACAGCTGCCCCTATTTAATTATCTTATACTAGAGCGCATAAATGACTTGCGCTTTTGTGCACTCGAAGTAAAAGGTAATTAAATACAAATACCCTAATTTTGTAGTGTGAAGGTGATGTAATGATAATGAATGCATATGGAAAATGTAGGCGGAAATATACCTGGAATAACTAGTAACTGAATACCTGAGAATGAAATGATCATTACCCGCCCTATGGGTGTGTTGATCTTTAAAAGAAAAAAATGAAGTCTTCCCCCCTCAAGGTACCTGAACTCCAAAACTGATCGTTACCACTTCACTGGTGTGTCGACCATAAAAGAAAAAATGAAGTCTTCCCCCCTCAGGGTACCTGAACTCCAAAACTGATCGTTACCACTTCACTGGTGTGTCGACCATGAAAGAAAAAATGAAGTCTTCCCCCCTCAGGGTACCTGAACTCCAAAACTGATCGTTACCACTTCACTGGTGTGTCGACCATGAAAGAAAAAATGAAGTCTTCCCCCCTCAGGGTATCTGAACTCCAAAACTGATCGTACCACTTCACTGGTGTGTCGACCATAAAAGAAAAAATGAAGTCTTCTCCCCTCATGGTGTCTGAACTCCAAAACTGATCGTTACCATTTCACTGGTGTGTCGACCATAAAAAGCTGAGTCGCCTCCCCTCAGGGTGCGTTATCTCAAAAACTGATCATTACCCGCCCTATGGGTGTGTTGATCATAAAATAAAATTGAAGTCTTCCCCCCTCAGGGTACCTGAACTCCAAAACTGATCGTTACCACTTCACTGGTGTGTCGACCATAGAAATCAAGAGTTAACACAGCTTACCAACCAATCTGGAAAACCATGATATAAAATGGTTTATCGACCAATCCGAAAAACCTTGAAAAAGACAACTTTCCGACCAATCCGGAAAATCAAGAGATAACACAGCTTACCAACCAATCTGGAAAACCATGATATGAAATGGTTTATCGACCAATCCGAAAAACCTTGAAAAAGACAACTTTCCGACCAATCCGGAAAATCAAGAGATAACACAGCTTACCAACCAATCTGGAAAACCATGATATGAAATGGTTTATCGACCAATCCGAAAAACCTTGAAAAAGATCACCTTCCGACCAATCCGGAAAAATGTGAGATAACTTTTCGACCAATCCGAAAAATCACCTTGAGATTAGAGAATTTCCCGCCCTATCCGGAAAATTGTGAGATGAGATATTGACTTGAATCATTCACCATCCAATCTGGAGAACTGACAATCTGAATCGTAGTTCACCGAAAATTTGCTGGAATAATTTGCTGAGGTTTGAGGTATCTTGAAAAAGAGTACTCGCTGGGGAAAGAAAGTTGAACATTCTACCATTATTCTTGGCAATTGTCAGACACCTATCTTGTTGAGAAACACGGTTCATCAATCAACTTGTTGTAGATGCGGAAACTCCATTGAGGATATAGTTTGGGAAACCAACTTGCTGAGGTACGGAGTACCAACTTACTCAGGATGCTGTATGCTGATCAGCTTACTAGGGATAATGACTTATTGGTCCATTCGCTGGGGATGTTGTGCATAAGTCAACTTTATTGGGGAAAACGGTTTAACAACCGACTTGCTGAAAATGCGGTGTTCCAACCGACTTACTGGAGATGAACAATTATCAACTGCCTCATTGGGGAAAGAAATGATTCCTCAACCTTTCTCATGGAGAATATGATGCGCTGACTGATCTGCTTGGGGATGACACTTTGTTGACCAATTCACTGGGGAAAGAATCATCAACCCTTTTCTAGTAGGTGTAGAGTGAGGATCCGTCTGATAAGGATGAAACCCTGTTGACCAATTTGCTGAAGACCAGTGGTAATGATAAAATCAAGTAAGTTCACTGGGGAGATTAAAGATTCACCAATCTTTCTTATCAAACAAATCTTTCTTGTTGGAGAATTAGGTCCTCTGACCTTCTTTACTGAATGAGAGATCGAAGTTCACAACCTGTTAAACAACATTTTGAACATGTACTTTATGAATGCATGATTGTGTACATCTGATGCCTAAATGCAAAACTAATGCAGATGAATTGTCTGATCATATGCAAAGATTTTGTGTGATTCTTTTTTTATGCATGAGCCTATATGCGTGAATGCATGAATATGCATGAGTGCATGAATTTCTGAGTTTGTTTTGGGGAGAGTTTGAATTTCCCGGCACCGGGAATATGAGTAACTCTGAAATTGTTGAGATGAGGACCCTTGCAAGCTTCTGTTGCGGGACATGTGTTGAAAAAGGCTCCCAAAGAGGAACACCAACTTTCTTCATCTGATGGAATCAAAGGATTGCCATGCTTTTGTGTATTTAGGACTGGAGCACCTTATAGTATGCCATGGGTTTCCCTTCAGACACTTCAAGTTTTCAAAACAGTTTGCTATTTTCAAATGCTTTTTCTTATTCGCAATGTTTAAATGCTTTATTTGTCATAAATAAGTAGCACTAATGCACACAATTGGAATGTAAAAGCAAGTTAACAAACAGATGAATGAGAATTTTTATTAATTGCGCAAAAGTGCAGAATTTTCAACTGGATGCAAAATCCCTTGAAGAGGTAATTGCAAATTGAAGCTAAGATAATGGCAATGAAAATAAATGAATTCCACTGAATCATAACGATGCCATCCTTCTTCATGATCTCGAGTTTACAAGACCTTGCTTTGGAGAAAGGAGACTGAGTCAATCTTTTCTGTCTGAAGTACCACTTCCGTACAGAGTCAAGTATCGCAGTCCTGTGCCTTTTCATTTTCTGATTTGTTTGTACCCTTCTTTTGCTTAAGCCATCTTTCGAGTTTCGACTTAACGGGTTTCATTTTCCTTTTTTGATGCCCCTAATTTTTGCCTGGACCGCCTTTTCAGGTTTTCAGCCCACCGGGACGCTCTCTATTGCCTAAGCCGCCCTTTCAGGTTTTCGACTTAGCGAGCTTTTTCTTTTCTTCTTTTCTTCAGGCACAATATTTCTTGACTGCGGCTGAGTTCATTGAGAGTGGAAACTCTTCATTGTCCATAGTAGCAAGGATTAAGGCTTCACCAGAGAAGGCCTTTTTTCACGACAAATGGTCCATCATGGTTATGAGTCCATTTTCCTCGAATATCTTTGTGAACAGGCAGTATGATTTCCTTGAACTATCTTGGACAAACTTTCTTGTTGAATGCCCACTTGACTCTTTGTTGGTACAACTGACCATGACACAAGGTTGTCATTCTTTTTCTTCAATGAGGTTGAGCTGATCAAGCTGGATATGAACCTACTTTGCTTCTTCAAACTTGGTTTTCTATCAAGACTCTTAATGAAGGAATCTCAATTTTCACTGGGAACACAACTTTTATGTCATGAACTAGTAGCAAAAGAGTTGCCCCTGCTGAGGTGCGAACTGTGATCATGTATCTGTGAAGTGCGAAGGAGACATCTTGTGACTGTCCTTGTATGTCTTCATCATTGCTAGTTCTTGAGTAGCGCGCCGAAGTGATCATGTTCACTTGACACTTTGCCATAGGCTTGCAAGAATTCTAAGCGACTAATCAAAGTTCAAACTCATGCACATTTTCGAGGTCTTTGAGGGTTATAACTTGGCTTAGGTAAAGGTGGGATATTTTTGGAGAAAGTAGGCTTGTTTTGGAGTTAGGCATCCACTACTCTTCCTTTTTGTATCATGCAACTTTTTACCTATGGTACTTTTGATGACCTCGTACAAGATAAGTTTTCACTATTGTGAAGAAACCTAATATGGATGTATTGGTTCCTTGCTATCACATATTTTGCTCTCTTGTTTTGTTTCTCCCTTTTTTGTTCTTTTTTTTTTTTTTTTTGATAGAGACATATTTCCTTTTGAAATTTCTGATGAATTTTGTCTCTCTTTTTAGTACTTTTCTTCTCTTTTTATGTGATAGCTTTCTTTGTGTACCACTTAAAACTTTGATTGCTGCTAGTTCCATGAGCAACCTTGATCTTGATTGCCGCTTAAAGACAAGAGTATCACAGTTTCTACCTAACTCCAAGGAGGGTGAACAGATAATCTTTTGGTCTACAGGCTTGTAATGTGGTTTGTCACCGAAACAAAAGGATATTTCTTTTTCTGGCTCAAAGTGGGTTAAGCAAATGATAATAACATTTGTAAGGGTGGCTTGAAAGGCTCTTGGTACCAAGAAAAGTGCCTCAATGCGCATAAGTCTGAACCAATTAATCAACAGAGAATTAGTGCAAGTTCTAGAAAATGTCAAATGCCCCTTGACATTGACAGTCTAATCTTTTGATTTTCAACAACTTGAAGACAAACACGGTGATCACGGCACACTGACATATTGCCCCATCATTTTGAATTGAAGGATATGACCTTGTATCAGAAGGTGCCCCTTGAATAACGACTGTGTTTTCTTTCATGCCCTTAGGATATGATTTGACTCTTTTCCGTTTCTCATCAATTGCCAGATCGATCACATCCACTGGTTCTTGACGAAGTTGAGTCACTTGGTGCACTTGAAGCAGCTTGACCAACTTTCTCTTTCATATCATGTTGTGGGGAGGCGCCCAATTTGACCTCTTTATTCTTCAGTTACCAGATCGATCACATCCACTGGTTACCGATGAAGTTTAAGCATCTTTGTTCTTGATCCAACAGTCAGACTAACTCCTCGACAAAGTTTGCGACCCGAAACCATGAGGAACTACGACACTATTATGATTCACTGGATTCACTTCTGAATGATAATTTTTTTTGGATTTTGATCGAATGCAAAAGTGTTTTATGATATGCAAGAAATTATTGTCATTTTATTGTTATCTTTTTTTAAAACTGTAAAAAGAAGAATAAATAAGACAGAAATTGTTCACAAAAGTATTTTTTATTCATTGACAATTTAAACATTCAAACAAAGCATTTATCACAAGCATGTTTTGAAAACAACAAATTATTTTGAAAATAAAGTTATTTCAGAAATTCCAACAGTCTTCCAGTCAGCAGGAATTGTATCTGAAGAACACTGGTGCAACCCATAATGACTTTCCATTAGCCTCTTTGACCCTTGTGACGGCAATCTGGTCATCATTGAAAACCAACACTAGAGAATGTCCTTAAAGTGCTCAAGATTTTCCTTTGGACAACTGATAATCCGAATCAAACCAGTCATTCTCTTCTAGTATAGTCAATACATGCCCCTAACCTCAGGGAAGTTCTTTGTTCATGGCTATGTTGTTTTATTGTTGTCATTAGGGTCTTTTTATGAGAGTACCCAATTTGTACCAACTTTTGATCCATTAAGTGTTGTAGACACTTCTTCATCTAGGTACACAGGTTATGATCCTTTTCACAAACTTTGCAATCAGGATGCCACTCTAAAAACTGGTCATAATTGAACAACCTATCTGTGAGAGATAACTTAGGAGTCTTGATTATGGAGACATCTCTTGTCAATTCTTCAGAGATTTCAACTTGATTCACATCAACCGCTGAATGCCCCAATATTTTTTGTTTTTCACAATTGGCTCACCTTCCTTGAAGGATAACAATTCCTGATCAATAAGCTCTTGCACTTTGTACTTAAAGGCTTGGCAGTCATTGGTGGAATGACCTTCATTCTCATCATAACAATCACACTTAGCGTTGGCATTGTATCGGGCTAGCAATGGTGCAACTTTGAATTTCATAGCTCGAGCAATTTCCATTCCACTATGTACCGGATGAGGAAGAAGCTGACCATATGTCATAGGAATTGAATCAAAGACCTTTCTAGCCTGATGTTGAGTCCTTTGTGATCTTGGCTGACTCATACGGATATCAGAGTTATTGTTTCTTAGCCCTTGAACAAATTGAGCATTAACTGAAGAGTTATACCCAACTGGTGAACCAAAACACAGCCATGCCCCAATTGATGTTGAGGGCTCTCTTCAGTTTTTCAAAACCACGGGAACTGCCCCTTCATTCATAACTAACTGTGTTGGTAGGTTCAGACTAGCCAACATCTTAAGTATTTGATCCATTTTTGGCTAACTGAGCTACCTCGCCTTTCGGGATGTCAAACTGTTCTTGCAAATTGTCCATGATGAGCTGAAAAACCCTTCTTGTCCTTATATCGGTGCCGAGAAAATAACTGTTGGAATGACTGAATGAATACATGATTTTTTTATGATTGAAAATGCATGATTTTTTTTTCAAGACTTTTTCCACATTTTTTTTTGATGTATGACAGATGACTATGCATGATTATTTTCATGGATACATGGATGTATGAATGCAAAATGCATGGATATGATCACAGTAACATAATTGTATCATCTGACGAACTTGATCTCAAAGTCACAAATCTTCCATATTCATAACAACTGGGTTCTTTTCAAAATGGAATCTCTGAGGCCAAAAGTTCAAAGTTACCTGTAACCCATCCCTCTCACATGTTGTTCTAGGTTGACACGGTTCCCAAAATCCTCGATTACTTTTCCCAAAAGCAACCTCATCTAAGCGAGATAATAATGCCAACTGGATGAGTGGACATTATAACCTCGACACGGGTTCTAAACGGTGGTCCCTAGACAAAAGTTTCGGATACCTAGACCGGATAAAAAGGCCCCCAGAGTCATTGACCCCACAAGGACCCGCTAGCGCTCGACGTGATCATACGTCACTGAACCCAACGGACCCAAGGGAATCCACTCTGAGCGGAATTCTCATGCCAGCGCTAACGAGACATACGTCACGCAACCCGACACAAGAACCCCTCAACTAATCCTAAGCTTTTCTCCTGAACTCGGGTATAGAGCTTCGCACAGTAACCAAGAATCCCGCCATAAAGGCAAAAAGAAAAACAAGAATAGAAGAGAAGACAAAGCCAGCAAATTCAGACAGTCCAATATTTTGCGGTAAAATAAAAGATAGGACAGATACGGCTAACCTGGAATAAGCAAACCAAAAGCCCCAAATTAGGCTTAACTCACTATACATGTGTCTCCAGTGAAGTCGCCAGCTGTAGTACCCGGCGCAAAAAATATACAAATATGCAATGATGAAGTGCAATGCACAAATGTAAATAATGAAGCCGCCACCATATTTTATTTATCCCGTGAGGGGAAAGGAAAATAATGATAAACATTAAAGATCGGGTTCGGGAGTTGGTTACATGAGGGGAAGACGTTAACACCCCCTCATATCCGTTGTACTCAACGGGAACCATTTGAGGAATCTTGGTTTGCATAAACAGAGATAACCGTATAAAAGAAAATACAATACCGCAAATTAAACTGAAAAGGGAAAAAAGAGTTTTTTATTATTTGGCTTGACGAGAGAGGCTCTCGCTCCTACGTATCCCCCAAGTACAATGAGGAAGTCAAAGCTCACATAGTTCTTCCTGAAAAGAAAGATTTGTGTGTTGGTTGTTTTTAACGAACGATGCTTAGGTCGCATTCCACTGATACAACAGGATGCTTGTATGCTCGCTTCGGAGGCTTAAGCGTTTGTCTGTAGCAGGGGAATGGATAAAGCAATATCCGTTTAGGAAAACAGTTGAAAAGAGATTTGACTGCGCAAGAGCAGTGGAAAAGAGTTGACTGCACGGAGGCAGGAAAGAGAATTGAAGTGAGTTGAGTATCTTTTAGGATTTTTTGAGATTGTTCAGTTGAATGAGAATTGAACACCATCCGGTCATACGTCACAGACTGTTCAATTCGAGCCGAACGGGACATACGTCGCATTCCCTCCTTTTCATTCAAATATTTAAAGTTAATTAATTAAAGTGAGAATAGTCCACCATCCGGGACATACGTCACAGACTGTCCTATTCGAATCAAGCGGACATACGTCACACTCTCTCCTTTTCGCTTTAATTAACTAAACTGAGCTTCATTAATTAAAATGAGAATAGTCCACCATCCGGGACATACGTCACAGACTGTCCTATTCGAATCAAGCGGACATACGTCACGCTCCCTCTTTTTCACCTTAATTAACTAACTGAGACTCATCAATTAAAATGAGAGTAGTCCACCATCCGGGACATACGTCACAGACTGTCCTACCCGAGCCGAGCGGACATACGTCACGCTCCCTCTTTTCCGCTTTAATTGAAAAGTCAACGTTTTAGTTTTTATTTAAGAAGAAACAAAGTTCAAAAACCATGTTCAGACATATCACAGTTCAACATTCAGGCAGTTAAATAATTGAGAAATGGTAAAGTAACATTGTACAAATGATAAATAAATTTATCGAAGGATAAATAGATTTATCGAAGGATAAATAAATTTATCGAGAGATAAATAAATTTATCGGAGGATAAACAATTTATCGAAAGATAAATAAATTTATCGAAGGATAAACAATTTATCGAAAGATAAATAAATTTATCGAAGGATAAATAAATTCATCGTCAATAAATAAATTCAACGTTGAAACAGGGGGTGCAAACCTGAAATTGGGAGTGAGAGTATTAAAACAGATCCAGCAAATGAAGTAAGCCCAAAGCCCAAATCAAGCTCCAGCCTGGGGGTGTGAATAGCAGCGCGCGCGTGTGCAAACAGCAAGAGTCCAAATAATCAGCCCAAACCCAAATGGAAACCGGAACGGGTCGGTTTGGCCCGCGGTTCAACCCATGATCCAGCTTCACAATCCGGTGCGGTGTTAGAACGCACGTACACCATGCGCCATCACTAAGCGTTGTTTGATGTAGATCAAACGGATCAAAACAGAATACAATCAAACGAACCAGATCTAATCATAAAAATGGACGATGATGGTTTAGAGTTGCAGAAAACACAGTTCACCGTGTTCATCATCTTCTCCGGCGACACAACAACGGCACGGCGCGGTGGCGACAGTGACTTTAGTTACAGATGACGGAACGCAGCAAACAAACACTCTTTTCCACTCGTTTTTGTCTCCTGAGTTCAAATCCGTACTTAGATTTTGCATTGGAAGCTTGTACAGTGGAGAACGAAGCCAAAAACCGAACGGATCTTCAAACTCAAGGTTGTGTTTCTGGTTGACTTGGCAAAAATTGGTTGATGGAAACGATTCAGAACTTCAAGGCAAGTTCAAAGCTATAAAGATTAGTGAAAACGGAGCTTCAAATCGTCTAAAACGAACACCTCTAATTCGCCGGCGACTGGAGGTTCCGATCTGCTCGTTTATGGCTCGTTTTTGATGAAATGAACGATGGAATCGTGTTTAGAACGATGTTTAGATGCTTTTTGATGTATGATTTTTGCGATTTGGTTGAGATTTGAGGTTTTGAGTTTTCCGGCGAAGGGGTGCTCGGACTTGAGCGTTTTCCGGCTATTTGGCGGTGTTTTTGATGAAACGGATGGTTGATCTGTGTTTAGAATGTGATTAGGAAGCTAATGATGTAATCGGATTTTGATTTGGAGGAGTTTTGAAAAATGGGTGTGGTGGTTGTGGTTTTCCGGCGACCGGAGGTGGTTTTCCGGCGCCGGAAAACTATTTTCTGATTTTTTGGAGTTTGTGCTCTGATTTTTTTATTTGGAATGGTGTGAAGAATGATTGTTAGTGATTGAGTGATGTGAGGTTTATATTTATAGATGAATATTAGGTTAGATGGCATTTTTGTAATAATGGTGTAATTTTGGGTTAAGGGGAGATTAATACAAAAATGGTAATGAAAATGATTAAGTGGTTGAGATGATGATGTGGCATAATGTGATTGGCTATTTGAAAAAGATATTTGTGGTGAAAAAGAATAAAATGTTGTTATTGATAAAAATAAAATATTTTTGATGCTTTTGAAATTATGATGCGATGAAAATAAAAATGAACGAATGAAAACGAAATGAAACATATTTTTTTGTGATTTTATGCAGAATTAATGAAAGACGCGAAAAGATTATTTTTGAAACTATTTTTGGGCATTTCTTATAAAAATAAGAAACAATTTTCAAAATAGAATATTTATTTACAAAAATTGGAAAATTAGGGTATTACAGATTCCACATGTTCAAAGATTACATCACCTTTTTCTACATGGTCACGTAGAAAATGATGCCTAATCTCGATATGTTTAGTCCTTGAATGCAACACGGGGTTCTTTGAGAGGTTTATGGCACTTGTATTGTCACAAAAGATAGGAATCCGTTGCAATTTTAAATCATAGTCTAGAAGTTGTTGCTTAAGCCAAAGTATTTGGGAGCAACAACTTCCGGCCGCAACGTACTCCGCCTCGGCGGTTGACAAAGCAACTGATACTTGTTTCTTGCTATGCCAACTTACGAGACTATTACAAAAAAGATGACAAGTGCCACTAGTGCTTTTCCGATCTAACTTGCAACCGGCAAAGTCGGAATCGGAATATCCTATCAAAGAACAGTTGTTCCCTTTGGAATACCATAAGCCAAAATTAGAAGTTCCTTTTAAGTATTTCAAAATCCTTTTCACGGCTTTTAGGTGTGATTCTTTAGGGGACGATTGGTAATGTGCACACATGCAAACACTAAACATTATATCCGGTCTTGATGCGGTTAAATATAAAAGGGATCCGATCATACCTCTATACTTTGTGATTTCTACATCTTTACCTTCTTCATCCTTGCTTAGAGCACATGTTGATGCCATAGGAGTTTCCACACCTTTTGAATCCACCATGCCAAACTTCTTAAGCAACTCAAGGCAATACTTGGTTTGATATATAAATGTTCCTTCCTCTAGTTGCTTGATTTGTATTCCCAAGAAGTAGGTTAGCTCACCCATCATGCTCATCTCAAATTCACCTTGCATTAAACTAGAAAAGCTCTTGACAAGAGATGGATTAGTGGAACCAAAAATGATATCATCAACATATATTTGAACTAAAAAGACATCCTTTCCTTTACGTTTAATGAAGAGAGTAGTGTCAATCTTTCCCCTTGAATATCCGTTCTTAATTAAGAACTTACTAAGTCTATCATACCAAGCCCTAGGGGCTTGTTTAAGACCATATAAAGCCCTTTTAAGTTTGAAAACATAATCGGGATGTTCATCATTTTCAAAACCGGGAGGTTGTTTTACGTATACCTCCTCATTAATGTATCCGTTCAAGAAAGCACTCTTAACGTCCATTTGATATAACTTGAAATTCATATTGCATGCATAAGCTAACAAAAGTCTAATGGCCTCAAGGCGGGCAACCGGAGCATAAGTCTCCTCATAATCTATGCCCTCCTCTTGGTTATAGCCTTGGGCTACTAACCGTGCTTTGTTCCTAATGATAACTCCGTTTTCATCGAGTTTGTTCCGAAAAACCCAACGTGTACCTATTACTTGATGATTTGGTGAAGGTGGGACTAGATCCCAAACACCGTTCCTTTTAAATTGATTTAATTCTTCTTGCATAGCAAGAATCCAATGTTCATCAAGTAGTGCGGTTTTTGAGTTTTTCGGTTCAACTTGTGAAACAAAAGCGAAGTGACAACAAAAATTACTTATCTGAGAGCGTGTCGAAACGCCCTTGGAGATATCACCCAGGATTTTATCAATGGGATGGTTCTTTAGAGTCCGCCATTCCTTGGTAAGACCGGCTCCTCTATGTTTGTGATGATTCTTTGAGGAAGAACTTCCATCATCTTTATCGTTACGGGAAGGTGTTGACTCATCGTCTTTATCTCCCGGAATGTCTGTCAAAGGTTGATCAATTCCTTCAACTTCTTTCTCCTTTAGAATATCCGTAGTATCAATACATGCACCAATAACACTACCTTTCCCATGTCCCTCCGAAAAAGTCTCATCAAAATTTACATGAACCGATTCCTCGATAATTTGTAATCTTTTGTTGTACACCCTATATGCCTTACTAGATAGATAATAGCCTAGGAAAACACCTTCATCCAACTTTGGGTCAAATTTGCCAAGATTCTCTTTACCATTATTTAAAATAAAGCATTTACATCCAAAAGAGCGCAAATGACTAAGGTTAGGTTTTCGCCCCTTAAGTATCTCATAGGGAGTTTGGTTCAAGATAGGTCGAATAATCGCCCTATTTAGAACATAACTCGCGGTGCTTATCGCATCCGCCCAAAAATACTTAGGGAGTGAGGATTCACTTAACATAGTCCTAGCTAACTCTTCTAGAATACGATTTTTCCTCTCCACTACCCCATTTTGTTTTGGTGTACGTGGAGCCGAAAAATTGTGTTCAATGCCATGTTTATTGCAAAACTTTTCAAACTTATAATTTTCAAATTCACCTCCATGATCACTCCGAATAGAAATGATCTTAAGGCCAAGTTTATTTTGAGTCATTTTGGCAAATAGTTTAAAGGAGGAAAAGGTGTCACTCTTACTAGATAAGAAGAAAGTCCAACAAAATCTTGAGTTTACCTTTTTAGGAGCTTTGTCTTTCTTTTTGTGATGTCGAGTAGTGAAGCATACATTGGCCATCTCGTTTTCATCACTTGAGCTAGAGCTTGATGAAGAGTGAGATGAAGAGCTACCACTCTCCCATGCAACATAGGCTTTCTTTCCTTTGCCTTTGCTCTTTCCCTTGAATGATGGAGACTCCTTTTCTTTCCTTTTGAGTTTGGGACAATCCGGCTTGAAGTTACCAACTTGGCCGCACTCATAGCATATTCCCTTTTTGGAGTTCCTAGTACCTTCATTCTTCCGGTAACCACTATCTTTCCGATACTTCTTCAAGTTGTCATCGGAATGCCTTATCCCATTCTTTCTCACATAACAGTTATAGCGTCGAACGAAGAGCCCCATTTCCTCATCATCGGAATCCTCTTCGCTTGAGCTACTTTCCACTTGCTCTTTACCTTTGGACTTGGAGCTTGAAGTCTTTAGAGCAATGGACTTCTTCTCCTTCTCTTTTTCTTTATCACCATGTTTATCCTTTTTCCCGCTTTTCTCTTTCTTTTCTAGCACACTTAGCACGTGCTCATGTTCCTTAAGCTTGCCAAATAAAACGGTGAGGCTTAGTTGAGTAAGATCATTCGCTTCTTGTATCGCGGTGACCTTTGGTTGCCAAGATCTAGTTAAACACCTCAAAATTTTATTAGTAGCATCTTGATTTGTGATTGGTCTACCGAGACCTTGTAACTTGTTGATAATTTTCACAAATCGTTGTTGCATACTTTCAATGGTTTCACCATCAATCATCAATCATATGAAACAATTCAAACTCTTGGTTTAATGTGTTTATCTTAGAAATTTTGACTTCATTGGTACCCTCAAAGTGGGTGACCAATGTGTCCCACATATCCTTAGTCGTAGTACAATGCGAAACATGATAGAATTGCTCAATCCCTAAGGATGAGATTAAAATGTTTTGAGCTTTCGCATCGTAATTGACCTTCTTTTTGTCGTCAACCGTCCATTGTGCCATAGGTGTATTAGTGACGACACCATTGGCATCGGTCGTGGTTGGAACAAAGCGACCGTTTTCAATGGCATCCCACACATCACCATCAAAAGAATTGATGTGAATGTGCATACTACTTTTCCAATAATCGAAATGGTCTCCATTGAATATAGGAGCCCTATTGTACGCCCCTTTCGGTGCAAACGCCATGTCTTCTAATAATAGGCACAAATTACTCGATTTAATCGTTTAAAATCAAACTGGGCTCTTGATGCCACTTGTTAGACTATATGGCGATCACTTAAAGGGGGGTGAATAAGTGACTCTTTCTATACAACGAGGTTTTAAAAAATATTTCGAGTACGCGGAAGGCTACCGGATCGATAGTCTACTTTGCACCCTTCGATCAAAGAAAATGTAGTATAAGCCTTAGAACAATTAGCGACAAATTGAATTTAGGTTTATGTTTTGTAATCAAAATTCTAACACAAACAAAATCAACAAGTTTCACAATCACGAAACACAATCACAAATTCAAGTCTCAAATCAATTGAATTGTAGTGAACACTTACGATCACGAATTCAATTGATTCAATTAATCAACAAAACGAAAAGCAAAAGTGTAGGGATAGAAAGACACAACCAGATGATTAGGGAGTTCCCTTTGCTTTCACGTCGTCCTCGCTTTGGGCCAGGTACGTCTCCCCCCAAATCGTCAAAAAGACGATTTGAGCAATTTATTAAAAAACGCTTTGATAGTGCACAATTTACAAAGACTCGAATAACCCTATTCAATCTAATGCAAAATGAGCCAAGTAATCTCAACAATTCTAGAAGCTTCAACCTCTGATTCCAACGTCCCAATCTTGCGCCGTCTTCGTACCGAAAACCTTCGCACCGAACGTCCAGCTGATTCCTTCGCTTCCTAGATGTTGAACCTTCAAGATATCGCAAAATCTTGAAACCCTTGATGAAAATCCAAACCTCCAACACAACTCAACTAGATCGCAATTCTGATTCACCGCGAATTGCACCGAATGTTATCCACCGAATCAACTACGAACCTTCGATTGATCCCATACTCAATCTCAAATTTGAAGTGACTTGATAGAAGATGAAGAACTTGTGTTGAATAAGTCTTTGATCCAAAATTTCTCTTAAACCTTGATCAAATGTGTTTTTCAGATGGATTCTCACAACTGTAACAAACACTCACATTGCTATTTATAGTGAGAATAGAATTGAGAAAATTTAGGCAAAACAGAACAGACTTGTATCGATACATATAATGGTATGTATCGATACAAACACCTTGACCAGCGTTCAAATTTGAAATATTTGACCTATGTATAGATACAAACACGAATATGTATCGATACATATATCAGTTTCTTGAAAACCTAACTGATATGTATCGAAGCATGCAAGCATGATTCGATACACAATGCTTTCTCTGGTGTTTTGAGAGAGTTAGGTGTGTATCGATACATGCAAGCATGATTTGATACACAAGTGATTCTCTGCCCCTGAACACCAGTTTTTGTAGCGATACAAATGAAGTGTGTATCGATACAAAATGCTCAAAATCAGTCTGAAGTAGTTTCAGGACATTTGTATCGATACAAGTATTTATGTATCGATACAAAGAATCTTAAAATCAATTTTCAAAGATTAAAAATAGTTTTTCGCTGTCAAGTTGTTTCTAATGTTGCCAAAATATGTTCTACACTATTTTCATGGGTTTTGACAATTATTAAAACATGGGAGTGAATTGGTGCACTTACAAACAGTTGGCGCCATCTGTGGGAAAAGTCATTCATTGATTTTTCGCTACTCATTCATTCACCTATCAGATTCAGATCTGATACTTGTTTTGTGAATGACCCATTCATCTGAATCATGGTTACACGCGTAATCCAAATGATCCACACCCTCATGTGCTGTCACCGGGATTGAGAGTAAAGTGAAGCAAAAAGAAACAATGAAGTAACCAACAAGTATTTATAAACTGTTGGAGCCACTTTCAACGGGCTGGATTAGAAGAATTTGAAGGATTCAAATCAACGGCCCAGATCTCGCCTCGATGCAACGTAAACTTGAGTGCCCTAGTAACTAGCTAGTGACGCATGCGCAGTAAAGCGCAGAAAAAAAGGCACGTGCACGCATTTAATGCTACCACGAAGTTTCAAACGCAACAGTTGTCACCTATCCAGCAAAGAGACAAGACATATTTTAACTCTACAAATTCCAAATCAGCCGGCTATAAGGATCCGGTTAGATAACACACAGATCTTCATGACGGGATCATCACACTTCCACAACCAATGAACACGAATGCTGTATCCGGGGGCATATAAATAGGGTACAGTACTCCCAAAGGTACGTCTAAGTCCCTCAACCCTATTTCTTTTTCATATCTTTTGTATTCTTGGACCATTTTTTGCAGGAGAATTCTTAACGGAAATTCAACTACTTAAGTCAATGTTTATTCACATAAACAATTAACTTCGGGGGCAACTGTTCTGGACTAGCCAAAGGCCCAATATCCACATAAAGTCCAAGCCCAATGACATTGACCACCCGTCACGCGCCTCGAGGGCTTTCCACCTTAAATATTATTGTACACTCGATCTGTACGGAAATAACGCGCAGCTCACTGTGGACCGTTGGATAAACTGCCAGCTAGTTCAACGGCTCTGATTCCTACACGGAGTCCGTCCTCATCCACTCCAACTTATGCCTATAAATATGTGGTTTTACACCACACTATAGTACGATTCTCTTCAACCATAATCTCCCATATTGATCACATACTGACTTGAGCGTCAGAGTCTCTTTCTTTGCAGGCACCCCCCCCCCCCTCCAAGAGGCTGAGCTGCTGCTTACCGCCATACACCACCGTATCATTCTTCGCCGGAGTTAAGACCCTTTGAACCGTTCATAACAATTATGAAATTACATATTACCAATTTTTAAAATAATTAATTTCACATAATTAACTTTTATTGGACGTGAATATAAAAGTAGTTTATTTATTTTTTGGTAGATAATATAAAGTTAACACTGTAATGTAAAACTAGTTTAAGTTAAATTGTTCATCCTCCTACTCTGACACAAAGTGGTAGATGCTTAAGTCTTCTAACCGTTTGGTATAAATTTTGATCCTTGATATGAGTGCAAATATTTGTTGAATGAGTTCAAAAATCCCATTTATTTTAAGAGATTTGAATGAGAGCAAATTTTGAACGGTTTATCTATTTTTTCTTTGAGTGAATTGAAATCTCAGTTTAGTCTCTTAAATTCTTTTGAAAACTCAATTCAATCCTCGATAAAAATAAAACATAAATTAGTTGATAAAATTTTCATATATGGGAATGGGAGTATGGGACAAATTAGACTTTGATTATTTTCATATATACATGAAACAAATTAGTTTATCCACAATATGAAAATGTCGAACTAATTTGGTTTTTATTTTTGTCGAAGACTAAATTAGACCGTCATACAATTATGAAGGATTAAAATTGGTCTTCACTCTTTTTTTTCTTCTTTATCATGTCATATTTATCTGTTACTTTCAGGGTGTGTTTGATTGCGAAGAGAAAGTGAGAAGGAGAAAGAGACAAGAAAATGTATGAAAAAAGAGAAAACAAATGAGAAATATAACAGATATGATATTTTCTTTGTTACAATAGAGAAATAACAGTTTAGGTATGATAATTGATATAAGAGAAAGATAGAAGAAAGACCTAAATGCCGTTTTACCCCTTCTATTTTGATGAATTTAAAATTTCAATCCTCCTATTTTAAAACTCGGAATTTCAACCCTTATTTTAGATTTTTCCGAATTTTTTTCACCACAATAACAATTGGCTTATTTTTGACACACGTTATATTTATCTACCTAATTATTTTCTTTAAAAATTATTAGAAAATTATAAAAAATACTATAAAATTAGGGAGCATATTATAAAAAAATAAAAAAGTATCTACAAATAAATTATTATAAAAAAATCAAGAAAAATACTAATAAAATAAAATAAAAATACCATAAAACCCATTAAAAAGACATTCAAATATTTCGAAAAATATGTTTGCACATGTAAATATCTAGATATCTCTATCTCTATTATATACATTACGATAGTTCCACAGAGCTCTCTCGTGCATTCTCAAAAAAATTTGCTTATGTGTCATTCAATTAGAACTTCTCTAAGATTTTTTTTTATATTTTTTTTAGATATTTTTTGTAGCGTAATTCAGTTGCATTCTTAGCATTTTTTTTTAGATTTTTTTTTTGGGAATAAATATGTTTGCAGTCTTTTTTTTAGATTTTTTTTTACATATTTTTTTGGGTTAATTATATTTTTGGTCCCTATAAATATATCAAATTTTGGATTTAGTCCTTATATTTTTAATTAAGTTGTGCACAAATGTGAAAAATATTATGATAATCTCTCCCTAAAAAAAATGGAATTTTTTAACAAAATATAAATTAAATATGAATTTTAAACCACAAAAAGTTTAAAAATTCATAATTAATTCCTATTTTATTAAAAAATTTAATTTTTTTTGGAGATATCATTATAATTTTATAAACTTTTCTGCAAATTTTTTATTCAAAAATATGAATTCTACATATGTGTTTTTTAAAATGAGGGACCAAAAGTGAAGATGAAAAATTTTATAGGGACAAAAAGTCAAAGAAAATTTTTAGAGGGACTAAAACCAAAATTTGGAATATTTATATGGATCAAAAACATATTTAACCCTAAAATGATAAATGGTGAGAATAATTATAGGGACCAAAAATATATCACAATGTGGGAGTTTTGTGAGATATGTTTTTTTGGTAGATCGGAAAGATAAATTGCTCCCGCTAGGAATTGATCCCTGGACCTCTCCAACTCATACGTTCCTCAGCTCATACCACCTGAGTTATGTAACGGGGACAAAGTTTTTTGATATTAAGAATTATATTGTCTTTGTTTTTTTTTTGTTTTTAAATTTTACACGTGGATTACTATGAAACAAGTTCAAACAAAGTGGGACAACGATGGAAAAAGATATCTTAATGTACACTCTATTTTAAAAAAATGTAGTTTGATGAGATATAGATGAATAAATATACAATAAACATAGGAACATCACTATCTGTGAAGGTTTTTTTTGACGTAAAAATACCGGAGCTTTTGATGTGCAAAGTTGTCTATTTTTTTTGTTTATTTTAAAATTTGAAAATATATCTTAATATACATTGTGTTTTAAAAAATGTAGTTTGATGAGATTAAATTGAATGAATCTACAATAAACTTAGGAAGATCACTAAATGTGAGAGTTTTTTTTATGAAAAAATGTGTTAGTTTTGTTATATGCAAGACTGTCTATTTATATGTATTAAAGATAAATTATGAGAATAATTATAGGGACCAAAAACATATCACAATGTGGGAGTTTTGTGATATACGTTTTTTGATACATTATTAAATATATGTATAATTATTTAAACAATTTAACTATATTTTCTAAATATTCATACCATATATCAAACCACAATATATTCACATTACTTATACAAACAAATATTGTATATATTTGATTATAATAATATTTAATGTGCACTTTCAAAAAAAAATATTTAATATGCAAAAACAATGGAAAAGAAGTGATGCCAAGCTCAGCCACATTGACAATTTTGGAAACACAATTTATCACAAAATATCATGGATATTATGTCATAATAGCATTGATTTATCATTTATGTAAGGTATCCACAAAAAATTGTGTTCATACCGTTCATTTACCGTGTGGCCCGCACCCAACTATCCATTATATTATGAATTTAATTTATTAATTTATACATACTGTTGGTATAAAACTATTTTACACATGTATCAGATAATATATTGATACATAATATATTGTGTGCAAAAACATATTATTTATAAGCAACTATATTTTCTACCGTTGTCCCCTTATTTCGATTCAAGAAGTTGTTCTTTGGATCTGGTGGGCTGAGCACTTTTGATTCGAGTTCAGAAGTTAGTGTCTTTTGGCAACTCTTTGGGTCGGGTTGAGGGATCTCTGGTGGTATGAAAGTAGAAGAGTAGCTTCTAAGAATGAGATTAGAAGTATATCTCTTTTAGGTAGTGTAGGTTTTGATTTTTTATAGCGTTCTGCTTATATACGGGGCGCCATTGTTTTGTAACTTCTATTTTGCCGTTCTATATATGTTCGTCTTGTGCATAGATATGGTCTTATTAATATAATATTTGCCGTTAAAAAAAAAACCCTTAAATGGATTTCAGTTATCTCGAGTGGATTTATCTCTGCAGTTGCGTGCAGAAAATACCTTTGGTTTATCAAAAAAAAAATCTCAAATTCACTATTTAATATTAAAATAAATTTAAAATAATAATTTAAAATAAATTAATAAATAAAAATATTAAAAAGAAAATAATCCCGTGCACGGCACGGGTTAACATACTAGTACATACTTATATCCAAATAAATGTCTTTTTAATGAGTTTTTATGGTATTTTTTTGTTATTTTTCTAGTATTTTTATTGATTTTTTTTATAGTAATTCATTTGTAGATTTTTATTTATTTTTTCATAATTTTTTTCATAAATTTATGGCATTTTTTAGACTTTTCTAGTATTTTTAAAGAAAATAATTAGGTAGATAAATATAATGCACATGTGTCAAAAGAAAATATAATATACACCATCATCATTGTCACATAAACAAAACTAGTATGTTAGCCCGCGCCATGCACGGGATTATTTTCTTTTTTAATATTATTTATTAATTTATTTTAAATTATTATTTGAGTAATTTATTTTAATATTTAATAGTGAATGTAAGATACTATATCTTATGACGACGCTTAAATATATATTATTGGAGTATATATATTTTTTTATAGAAAATGAAGTAAAAATATTGTGATTTGTGTAAACAACATTAAATAAAAAAAAAGCATACCAAAAAAAAAACTTATATTAAAAAATTAAAAGTTTAACGATAATAAAAAAAATTAAATTTTTTAATAAAAGTAAGGATCCAAAATATAGTTAGGGTGCGTTTGTTTGAGATTAAAATAAAATAATTTTTTTTTAAAAAAAATCTATTTTTAAAAAATAGATTTATTTTGTAAAGATTTTGAAAAAAATCTAAAGTTGTTTTGTGTTTTTTTATAATTAAAAAAATCATTTTTGAGAACAAACACATGGTTCATGTTCTTAGAAAAATAGATTTTGAAAAAAGCTATTCAAAATAGCTTTTCATTTTAAAGAGAAAAATGATTTTTATTAAAAATGATTTTTATAAAATCTGAAACAAATACAAGTAAAATAAAAAAATTGATTTTTTTTATGAAAAAAATTGATTTTTTTTATGAAAAAAATAAATTTTTTTTCAAAAAAAAATCGAAACAAACGCACCCTTAATTTATTAAAATAAAACTTTAGATTGAAAAGTGAAGTGACATTTTAAATTTTTTGATAATGAAGTAAGATTTTAACTTATACTCAAGAAAAATAATGAAATTTAATATTTTGAAATTTTCATAGTCTTGATTCAATGTGACATAAATTCTATGTATCATACACTAAATAGTTTTTTACGTTATCATAATAGACATGAAAATAAGGTTAAATTTGGTCCATTAAATTATTTTGTTTGTCATTATAACAAAATAATAAGTAAATAATATATACAAATTCTTTTAAAAGACAAAACAAATACAAAGAAATAGACAATCTTACTATCACAAATCTCCCACATCTTTTTGTATAGAAAAAAAATTCAACTTTTAGTGATCTTTTAACGTTTATTATAGATTTTTTAAGTTGAATCTCATCAAACTACATATTGTTTTGAAATACAGTGCAAATTAATACGGAGTATATATCTTTTCATCGCTTTCTCATTTTGTTTCAACTTATTTTCTAGTAATCCCCAAATAAATTTTAAAAATAGAAATAAATAAATAAAAACTCTCCACATTCAATGATATTCATATGTTTATTGTATATTTATTCTTCTGAATCTCATTAGACTACCTTTTTTTAAAATACAATGTAAATAAAATATATTTTCTCATCGTTCTCTCACCATCTTATTTCAACTTGTTTCGTAGTAATCCAACTGTAAATTTGTAGAACAAAAATTATATAAATAAATAGACAACCTTACATATCATAAAACTCCTACATTTTTTCGACAAAAAAAAACTCTCATATTCAGTGATCTTACTATGTTTTTTGTTGATTTATTCATCAGAATTCATAAAACTACTTTTTTTTTGTTAATTACTATGTAAATTAAGACATTTTTTTCTCATTGTTCCCTCACAACAAACTCCCACTTATTGTCAATAAAAACTTCTACATTCAATGATCTTCCTATGTAGATTTATTTAAGTTAATCTTATCAAATTACGTTCTTTTTAAATACGGTGTAAATTAAGATATATTTGCTCATCATTCTCTCACCTTCTTTTTCAACTTGTTTCTTAGTAATCCACATGTAAACTTCAGAAGAAAAAAAAAATAGACAACTTACATTTCACAAAACTCTTGCATCTTTTCATCCAAAAAAAACTCACATTAAGTGATCTTCTTATGTTTTGTTTGTAGATTTACTCATTTCAATCCATCAAATTATATTTTTTGAAAATACAGTGTGTACATTAAGATATATTTTATCATCATTCTCTCACTACAAAACTCCCACTTTTTTGTCAAAAAAAAAACACCACACATTCAACGATATCCCTACGTTTATTGTATATTTATTCAACGGAATCTCATCAAACTATAATTTTTTAAAAATACGGTGTAAATTAAGATATCTTTTCTCATCGTTCTCTCAACTTATTTCAACTTGTTGCGTAGTAACCCACATGTAAATTTCAAGAACAGAAACAAAAAATAACAAAAATAAATAGTTAATCTTGCATATCACAAAACTTCTACTTTATTCGGCACAAGTTATGCTTATTATAACATTTAGTGTAAATTTAGTGTAAAAAAATTAAAATTATAACATTTAGTGTAAAAAAAAAAGTGTCTGATTCAGTAATCTTATTACATTTATTGTTAATTTATTCATATGAATCCTATCAAACTATATTTTTTGTGAAATATAAATTTTTTTCATTGTTCTTTCACTACAAAAACCTCACTTTTTGTCAAAAAAACAAACTCTCACATTAAATCATCTTCATACGTTTATTCTATATTTATTGAATTGATTCTCACCGGATAACATACTCCGTTCGTTCCTTTTTATTTGTCATTTTAGATAAAAAAGAACTAAATTAGGAAGATATATTTTTGCACCTTATCTTCCTATTATACCCTCTTTTGTTTTTGAAATATATATCATAATTTTAATCCACCAATAAATTCCTACTTTTTTGCACACACACTTTCTCTTTCAAAAAAATTAAAACCACCCAAATTTTTTTTATAACAAACTTTATTTAAAAAAAATAAACAAACTTTGTTACAAAAAAGTTAGGAAGGAGGGTATAATAGGTAAAATATAAGCTAAATGGCCAAATCGACAAATAAAATGAACATATATTTTTTCCTACAATGAAAAATAAAAAGGAACAAAATGAGTATTTTTTTTTTAAAATAAAATAAAATTTAAGATATCGTTTCTCATCTTTCTTTCACATTGTTTCAACTCGTTTCATAGTAATCCACATGTAAAATTTTCAAGAACAACAAAAAATACAAAGATATAGAAAACTTTGTATATCACAAAACTCCCACAATTTTATTCGTCAAAAAAAAATAATCCCACGTGTAGTCTTCCTAAATTTATTGTAAAAATTTTTTTGACAAAAAGTTAAGTATAGATTTATTCAACTAATTATCATTAAGCTACTCCCTCCGTTTCTTTTTATTTGTCGTTTAAAAAAATATCAAATTAAAAATGTGTATTTTTGCACCTTATCTTTCTATTATACCTTTTTTTTTTGGAATATATATCATAATTTAAATGCATCAATAAATTCCTATTTTTTTGCACACACTTTCTCTTTCCAAAAAATATTGTAACAAACTTTATTAAAAAAAAACAAACAAATTTGGTTACAAATAATTATGATATAACCTAAATTGTCAAAACGACAAATAATTAAAAATAAATATTTTTTCTAAACCGACAAATAAAAAGGAACTGAGAGAGTAAGTTTAAAGAAATACACTGTCAATTAAGATATTCTTTTTCATCGTTCTCTCACCTTATTTCAACATGTTTCGTAGTAAACTACATATTAATTTTAAAAATAAAAAAATACAAATAAATATACAGCATTGCATATCTTGAAACTCCCTCATTTTTTCATAAAAAAAATAAACTAAAATCTCACATTCAAGTATCTTCCTACTTCCATTGTAGTTTTTATTAAAGTTTATCCTATCAAACTATGTATTTAGATATATTTCTCATCTTTCTCTCATCTTCTTGTTTCAATTTATTTCATAGTAATCTACATGTAATATCAAAAAAAGGATAATACAAATAAATAGGCAACTATGGATATCACAAAATTCTTACATTTTTTGTCCAAAAAAAAACAACTCACAAATAGTAATCTTCCTATATTTATTGTAGATTTATTCATCTGAATTCCATCAAATTATATTTTTTGTTAAATACAATGTATATTAAAATATTTTGTCAAAAAAAATGTATATTAAAACATATTTTCTGATCACTCTCTCACTTTCTCATCATCATTAATCACGACGTTTCAAATTGTTTCGTGGATTAAATTGTTTCATAATTATCCACATATAAATTTCATAAAAATATAAATAAATAAAAAAAGGCAACCTTGAAATATTACAAAACTCCAACTTTTTTGTCAAAAAAATTAAATAAAAAACTATCATATTCAGTGATCTGACTATGTTTATCGTAGATTTATTCAACTGAATTTCACCAAACTTACATATTTTTATTTTTAAATACAGTATAAATTAATATATATTTTTTCCTCGTTATCTAACCTTGTTTCAACTTGTTTCGTAACATGTAAATTTCAAGAACAAAAAAGAAATACCAAAATAAAATAAAAAAACCTTGCATATAGCAAACCTCAACATTTTTTTGTCGAAAAAAAAATCTCACATTCAATGATCTTCATAAATTTATTGTTGATTTATTCAACTGTATCTCATCAAACTACATATTTTCATAAAAAAATTGAATATAAATTTTTCCATCGTTCTATCACCTTGATTTTTCAACTTGTTTCGTAATACTCATCTGCGTCAAGTTCTACCTTTATATTATATGTATTTGACAGGATTGATACTACCAAACCTGATCATCAATATAATAGATTTGATTTCAGCCAAGATTATTTCTACAGTTGATGCACAGTAATGTTTGTCAAAGTATTTTAGTAAAAGACATAATAATAATAATAATAATAATAATAATAATAATAATAATAATAATAATAATAATAATAATAAATTCAAACAAATTGACATTGTAGAACTTTTTGAAATTCCATAAGTATCTGGATATTACCTCTAGGTGTGATTTTCAGTAGGTCTTCTGCGATGGAAAACATTGGAGATGAATTGGACTCAATGCTTCTATAGAAGAATCATTCTTTTAATATGTTCTAACAAAAAGTTTGAAAAAAAAAATTAATAAACAATTTCATATATGCATAACAGAAAATTTCACAATAAATCAAATCAAGAATGAAGAACCTAACCTGTTATCGAACTCGAATATGTTTATTATCTTACTAAATATGATTAATATACGTGTAAAAATTTTACTTTTAAAAGTGCACAAAAATGAAACTTAGAGTATATACCTGAGAAACAAGGAGAATACACTCCATTGAGAAGACCATCTTATTTTTTGGAATAAGAATAATTTTTATTTGTATCCTAGATGATTTGGAATGATGCTATACAATGAATGCGTTTTCTATATATAGAGCGGAAACAAAATACTTTTTATCCAGTTTAAACAAATTAGTTGTTATCCGTAAAATTTTCTCTTTTTGTTGTTATTCATAATTAAAAAATGTTAGAGATGCAACTGAATTATGCTAAAAAAAATCTCTAAAAAAAATATAAAAAAAATCTTAGAGAAGCTCTAATTAAATGCCACATAAGCAAATTTTCCTGATAATGCACGAGAGAGCTCCGTGAAACTATCGTAATGTATATAATAAAGATAAGCCAAATGTCATGGGGAGAAAAAAATCCTAAAAATATCTATAATAGGGGGGTTGAAATTCCGAGTTTTAAAATAAGAGGTTGAAATTCTGAATCCTTCAAAATAAAAGAGGCAAAATTGCATTTAAACCTATAAAAAATAGAGAAGAAAGTCTTCGTGATTAGTTTTATAAGTCTTGCTAAAAAAAGTACTACAATATCCCTAATTAACAAAACTTTCAATCAAATTTAATTTATCAAAGAAATTTTCAATATAAATTGATAAATTATAATCAAATTAATTAACTAATTTAATTTATAATTGAAACTCTAGTTCTTTGATGGAAAAGATGTTTTACAAGATGTATGAGGCAACTTGTAAATTTGTAAAACTTGTTGTCGCACAGCAGTAAACAATTATAATTGCAGGAAATATTAAATGACACAAATAATTATTTACCTAGTTCAGTGCTAATTCACCTACTTTGAGGGATACCAACCCAGGAACATAACATTCACTATATCGTAATACTTAGTCTATAGGTCTTATTTGAATAGTCCTTATTCAAAGTTTCTTACTAAAACTACCCCAATAAAATTATTTAGAATTCTCTTAAATATGTGATTGTCCTAACCAATTATTAATCAAGTTGGATGTTGAGAACAACTCAATAATAATAGTACAAGTTCTATCACGACTACGAGCTATAACTTGCACACAAAAAATTTAATAAAAACAAACAAAGACTCCATTCTAAGAATTCTTAGACTTTTCTCTATTAGCTTCGGTAATATTTGTTGTGGAGCTTGAACCTTTATTTATAGTATATGATATGAGATATAGTTCAAGCAAATATAAGATTGTTTGTTGCATTCAATCTTTTTCAACAAAAAGATAAAATATTTGATTTTGAAATCGACTTCAAGTTGTTCCAAAAATCTGATGGCGCATACAAAAATAATCTTCTAAATATTTACTCCCTCCGGTCCTAAATATAAGAGACTTTTTACTTTTTAGATTCATGAAATGATTGATGTATTTGGTCTATATTATGAACCAAATACATCAATCATTCCATGAATCTAAAAAGCAAAAGTTCTCTTATATTTAGGACCAGAGGTAGTATTTGTTTGGATGAGCTACGCGCTGCAAAAAAACTTATCTTTTGATTGAAATATTTGTTTTTAATCTTTTCAAACAAAAACACTCCAACAAAAATATTTTAGGGATATACGTATTCAAACAGAGTACGTTTGAATATTTATTTATTGTTCTCTACTCCTTCCGTCCCATTTTAAGTGTCACAATTGACCAAATCACACACTTTAACAAAAGCGTGTAAATGAAAGAAAGATAATATGAGTTTTACTAAAATACCCCTCTTTTTATTGGTTGTAGATATTGAAATACTAAAAAGTAGATATTTGATTATAATTTTTCTCTCTCCTAATGATTGCTTTAAGGGATAAAATAGAAAAAATCGATGTTATAAATAGTATATAACATTTATTTTTGGACAAACAATTTTGCAAGTAAGACATTCATTTTGTGTGACAAAGGGAGTAAGTTTTAATAACTAACAATCCTTTAAAGTATGTAAATAAAACACACCAATATACTTGACCGAACTAGTGCACACAGACTGTGACAAGATGTCTTAGACAAAATGTATTCAAAATAAGACAAAATTTATGACAATTAAAGAGAACAACAATAATGTTTTCCAAAGCAATTTTATCACAAATTTTTAACAAGTAACAAAAAAGAGAAAATAATCTATACTATATATATATATATATATATATATGGGGGCTGCTAACATCCTCCCACTCAAAATCATGTGGGAGGAAGTTAGCAACCCTCCACCCACTAAATTACTCGCGCGCCCTCCCATAATTACTCACGCGCGCCCCCCAAACCCCCCACCCCCATTGCTCCGCGTGCCCCCAATTGTTGGGCCCGCCCCCAACCCCCCCACCCCCACTCCCACCCCCCAATTTCTTTTATGTTTTTTTTTTTAAAAAAAAATTTAGTTATTTAAAATACATTCGTCACCACCTCTATTTTTTTTGGTAATTTTTTTAAAAAAATAATTTTGTGGAATTTTTTATTTAATTAAATTTTAATTAAATAGATCTTTGAAACCATTAACATTGTTAAATGGTTTCAAGATGTTATAAAGCGAAACCATTAGTATGGTCTAATGGTTTCGTTATCCTAAAATAGAAAATTTTTGAGTCAAATATTAAAACAAGATGATATGGTTTCTAATAAAGATAAAAGGACAATAAAATTAATATTGTTAAATGGTTTTAAATAATGATTATGACTGAAATCATAAAATAAATCTTTGAAACCATTAACATTGTTAAATGGTTTCAAGATGTTATAAAGTGAAACCATTAGTATGGTCTAATGGTTTCGTTATCCTAAAATAGAAAAAATTTGAATCAAATATTAAAACAAGATGATATGATTTCTAATAAAGATAAAAGGACAATAAAATTAATATTGTTAAAAGGTTTTAAATAATGATTATGACTGAAATCATAAAATAAATCTTTGAAACCATTAACATTGTTAAATGGTTTCAAGATGTTATAAAGTGAAACCATTAGTATGGTCTAATGGTTTCGTTATCTTAAAATGGGTTTGGGGGGGGGGGGTGGGTGCAGGAGGGGGGGTGGCGTGCAGTAAAAAGGGGTGGGGCGGGGAGGCGCGTGAGAAGGGGGATTTGGGGGGGGGCGCACAGTAAGTATGGGGGGGCGCATAGTAATATAGTGAGAGGAGGTTTGCTAACTTCCTCCCATATGGGTGGAAGTTAGCAAACCCCTATATATATAATAAAGGAATACTTTTGTTTTGGTGTAGCATTTTTTCATAATTTCTAAAAAGTTTTTAACTGTTTTTTTAAAACTCTAACTTCTATTAATTTTTTAAGACTATTCTTAATTTTTATAACTTCAATCTTTTTAACTTCTATCTTAATAATTTCTATTTTTCAAAAAAATCTTAATAATTTCTATACATTTTAATTTTCATCAAAACATCAATATTTTTTAAAACATTTTTTTATTAAATCGTATCACACAGGCGGCCACTAATTAAGGAATAAAAACAAAATCTCAGTTTATATGCTTACTTCGTCTTTCCATATCCCATGCTTCTCTTCCACAATATGCCCATCACCACTTCTTTACTGCATAAAAAATCGAAACATGCTTCAAATAAGTAGTGGATAAATCGAAACACTTTTCAATCTCTTTATTTTTTGTATTCAAATAAGAGAAAATTAAATTCTTTTTTAATTTTTTTTATTACAATTATATTTTTTTTTCATAGACGAAATAATAAATTATTAAAAATTTACACATATAAAATAAAGTAACGAAATTTAAACTTTAATCATAAATATTCGATCTACCAATTTCAAAATTTTCTATCAATTAAACTATGACTTAAAGGCTTTCTATCTCCTTTCTATTTCTCTCTTCTCTCTTTCTTATTTCCTTTTCAAACAAAAGACCAACACCATTTTTTTAAACCAAAAATTTAATTTTTTTACTTAAAATAACCAAAACAATAAAACACGCAGTTCAAAAAAAATAAAAATCATTACCAAAAATTAAAATATTTATTTACCATAAACTCCTCGTATTCCCCAAAAAAGTAAAAAAAAAAATCCCACACATCTATAAGAAGATGAAAAACCCGCCAACAAATCCATTTTCGCGCTCACTCTTTCACTTCCACTACTTCTCAACTTCTCTCTCTCACTCTTCCTCTCAAAAATGCTACAACAACCGCAACCGCCACCACTTCCCGCCGTTCGTGCTCGTTGCGCCGGTTGCCGGACTTACTTCCACGCCGCGCACGGCGTGACGGAGTTACCATGTCCTAACTGTCAAATGCCACACGTCTTCTCGAATGATCCCGCCGCTATTCGCTGTTCGGCTTGTAAAGCTCTCGTTAACGTTCTTAGTAAGATGGCGAAGTTTCCTTGTCCTCAGTGTCGCGTTGAGCTTGATGCTCGTGTTGATGATGAAGATGTTAACGAGGTTTGTTGATTCTTTTGGTTTTGGTTATGGTTACTTTTTTTTTTACTGTAGTTTGTGATTTGATTTTGACCTAATTTTTCGGATTGGGGGAATTTTTTGTAGTGAATGTTGTTTTGTTGAGAGATGATTTTGCATTGTTTATGTGATTTGGTTTTTATTATTTGCTGTTGATTTGACTGATTAGTGTGCCGTTTTGGTATTTGTTGTCGTTGTTGTTACTTGTTACTATATATGGTTTATGGTGGCTATTAGAGGCATGTTTACTACGTAAGCGATTATAATACAATCGCCTATGAAGCACGGACACAGACACGGGACACAATACAAACACACGGATAATTTTTTTTGGGAAAATGATATATTTCAATGTAAACGTAAGTGTCTGTGTCGCACACGACTGGGACACGCCTGTTCCGAGAAGTGTCCGCGCTTACAAATATGCTATTTTGTAAAACAAGAAAAAATAAAGTCAAATTGTTTATGCATAATCTATTAGCTGTGTTTGTAAGCTATTTTGGAGAGCTTATGGAAATAAGGTGAAACTAGCTTATGAACATGTCATAAGCTGTTTTCGTGAGTTGATTAGTTGTTGTTGAGTGTTGACTTAACTGATGAGTGATGTTTATGACTTTTGGTTTTATGAATATATGTGTATCCGTTGATTTCATTATTGATAAGCAGAATTTACAATGGTGTTAGTTCAGGGGAATATGATTTGTCAAAAAAAAAAAAAGAAGTTCAGGGGAATATGTTAAAGTAAACTCAATAGTTGTGCTAGTGTTTCGGTGCTCTTGTATCGAATAGTAATATTTTGTTTGTGTGGGTATGGGGTGAGGAATAAATATGCATGGATCTGGAACTGCTTGTTATAAAGTTTATGCATTGTAAAATCAAAGTTGTTTGGGAGTGTTGAAGAGTGGCTGTCCGAGACAATGCTCTGAATGACAACCATTTTATTGTCTTTTGTCGGTTGTATCAAAAGTAACTATGAATTTATTATATAGCATGTTTGGATTTCCACGAGATTTGGTGTTCGGATGTAGGCGAGTATGAAGCAAGTTAAGTTGTATAAGCAGCATGCACATCAATGACTCTTTAGACAAGGGCATTTCTTAAATTTAATGGTTCTATTGTTCCTAGCGTTTTATATCTTACTTTGCTTATAAAAAAGAATTAATACGAGATGAAATAGTACAACCACGAAACAGCCGCAATAAATCCATAAGCAGAATCCCAAATAGATGGTAGGAAAACAGCCTGTCGTATAATCAATGGTTGGCTTTGTCCTCTGTAATTTATATATTTTTCTCCAACAATCCAGTTATATTTTATTCATTTCTTTAACTTCCCCATGGATTGTGTTTGTCAATTTCCTTTTAAAGGTTTGACGTCTTTGGAAATTTTGATTGTATATCTTTTTATTTTTACAATCCTTGATGTATCTCATGCCTTTTTTTTTCTCTATTCTTTTCAATATTTTATATCAGCTGCTTAATGAGGTAGAGCAGGATGAAGATGATGGTGGTATGGCTGGAGAAACATTTACAGATTATGTGAGTTATAAACTCTAGAGAGCAATTTACTTAAAAATTTGTTTGGGTTAGTTTATCAAATATTACATTTAACTGATACCAAGGTTTCTTGTCATGCAGAGGCCAGCAAAGCTATCTATCGGACCACCACACCCAGATCCAATTGTCGAAACATCTTCCTTGTCAGCAGTGCAGCCACCTGAGCCTACCTATGATCCAAAGATTAAGGAAGAGTTGCAATATATGAAGACTTTGTCATGCTTGCAGATTGAGACTTTAGTTTATGCTTGTCAGGTTTATATCACCACCTCATTGAATATTGATAATTGATGATAAATAATTTAAATTTAGCTATCATATGTATGATGTTTTTTTTCGTGGCAGAGACACCTTCAACACATTCAAAATGGTGCTAGAGCTGGATTCTTTATTGGAGATGGAGCTGGTGTAGGTAAAGGTCGAACAGTTGCTGGGCTAATCTGGGAGAACTGGCATCATGGGAGGAAAAAAGCCTTGTAAGTTTCGGCGACTGTCTTAGTATGAAATCATGGGTGTGTGTGCTATTAAGAATTGAGATAAACACTTTTCATTTTCAATATGCTTTAATGTACAAGCACACATACTTGTTTGTAATTTCAACTTGCATTGAGATCTCATTTCTTCTTTTTAATTTCTTTTTTCTTGTTTCAATGGTCCTACACAGGTGGATTTCTGTTGGTTCAGATTTGAAGTTTGATGCCAGAAGAGATTTAGATGATATGGGTGCAAATTGTATTAAAGGTATGTTTTTTGGGTTTGTGTAACTAAAGTCCTATGATGTGGTTAACTTCTTTGGCTGTTTATCTTAATTGCCATACTGTTTGCATAAAATAAATGTCATTAAACTCCGAGAGAAGTGATTCAGTTTCAGTTGTGAAAACGAGTTAAAAAACTTTTGTTTTTTATGTTACATAATATTTTGTATTTTCAAAATTTTAATATGTATGAGTGATTCGTGGATAAATTTTGTCAATATCAAACATGTAGGACTCTGGCTGCAGAGATTAATATTAGCAACCCATAATTTGTTATATTTTAACAACTCTCTTAGTCAACAAATTATTATAAAGATCTGTCTTGAATTATTATTCAGAATAATTCATTTGAGTAATATAAGTTGCCTATCATTTTATTAAACATGCTAACTATATTTCAAGGATTTTAATTTTCTGTTTCTATATATATCTTGTTTTTTTTGTCCCCATTTTGCATATTATAAATCTACATGTTAAGCTATTTTCTTTTGTGTAATTAAAAATAGATATAAGAACTTCCTATTGCTATCACATTCTATTCACAAGAAAACTAGAGGAAAATGTTACATGTTTATTTATTTAAGGCTTGGATGTGTGATGCCACTTCAAATTGGACTGCTTTCTTTCCATCAATTTTAGGAGCTTTGCTAGTACTCAGTAACTGTTAAGTAGATTTTTTTGTATTTTAAGAATTCTGTTCAACGTCAGCTTGGATTTGGGTAATGGAGATTGGCACATTGTCATTATAGGACATTTTCCTTACAACTGCAAATACTTCAAGTACTGGTGTATTTAACCTTGATTATTGTCTGCTCCTTGTGTTTTTGTCGATTTTTATTTATAGTATATCTTATTTTCCTATTTTTTTTTACTTTGTTGCGTCTGATAATTCTTATTTTATCCAAAAAATGAAGTTTTGTCTGATGGTTTTTTGGCTTCCTTGGTTAAGATTCTTCATTGAATCTATCCAGTGCATTTAAATTTATTATTTTAAGAATTTTTATGCATTTAAATTTATTTTTTTATCTATTTCTTGAATCTATCCAGTGCATGCTTTGAACAAACTGCCTTATACTAAGCTCGATACTAAGACTGTTGGAGTTAGGGACGGAGTTATTTTCTCGACATACAGTAGCCTCATAGCATCATCTGACAGAGGTCGTTCCCGTATGCAACAGCTTGTGCAGTGGTGTGGACCTGGTTTTGATGGTCTTATAATTTTTGATGAGGTATCGTACTTTTTAAAATCAAAATTATTCCTATTGTAAAATGGTATTTCTTTCCATTAATTTTGAAGTATATTATAAATAAATGGTATTTCAGTATTTTTTTGTGTTCAATTTATATTTATTTATTCTTTATTTCTAAAGAGTGTGAGTGGCTTCATTGCAGTGTCATAAAGCAAAAAATTTGGTCCCTGAAAAGGGTAAGAAGCCAACAAGAACTGGTGAAGCAGTACTTGATATCCAGGTTTGTTCATTTTACTCTTTAACTGTAAGCTTCTAATATTAAAAAGTGAACAATATTTAAACTTGGAAATGTATAAAGCAGTTACAAAGATAACGTGGTATATTTTGTATTTCTATAAGACACAACTTGCACTGTAAGCCTCTAATCTAGAGGCAAAGTAAGACAGAACCTTTTTATTGCCGTGTATTTTTGTATAAAAACTTTAAGCCTCCTACTTCACAATTTAATTTTCTTTTTTGATTGATTGCCTCCCTTTCTGCTTCTATTTATATGTGCATATCCTGAACTCTAGGTTTTAGACACATTCTAAGTGAGACGGGTTGATGATTCAAGCAGTGAGACAATGCCTTGTTATTAACTGAGTAATTCTAAGCTGTTTGATAGTTAGATTTATTCATTTTCTCCTCAATTTTAGCATGGATTAAAAGGTTTTGGGCATTTAGAGATCATGTTTGAGTTGTTTGTGTTTTCCTGAGGATTGTATTTTATGATTTATCCATTCATGTATGATTTTAACTGTTATATTTTTTTGCTTCACTGTTGTGTTTATATTTTATTTTTGCATTGATTAAACCCGACCCGTAGATTTGGAATTTGCATAGACTCGACCTTTTGACAACTTCGAATGTAAGTGGTGTTTTAAAGTTCCCTTTTTTTAAACAGCAACTTCAAAACGGTTTGCCACGGTTTTCTTAAGATAAACCTCTTCCTCATTTTCTTTCTTCATGGCTTTTCTTCCTTTGGTTTGCACTTTAATTGTGTCAATGTTCATTTTAAAAGGAAATAAAATTTTGTAATTTTTACTTGAGTTTATGCATTATCCCAAGTTCTTTCAATCTAATTTGACAGGCTCAACTACCTGAAGCTCGTGTTGTTTATTGCTCCGCTACTGGTGCATCTGAACCTCGCAATATGGCATATATGGTTCGACTTGGCCTTTGGGGAGTTGGGACTTTTTTCCCTGATTTCAGTGCATTTCTAGGTACTGTTCTTTCTCTTATTTTATCTGTTTGTTTTTCAAAATAGTAACTATGACTAGTCATCTTTTTTATTTTAAAGTAACTAAATGAGATGATGAATCCAGAGGCTCTTGAAAAAGGGGGTGTCGGAGCTCTAGAGCTAGTTGCAATGGACATGAAAGCAAGGTGATAATATTTCCGCATACACACCCAGTCTCAGCTTTATGCACTGTATATGTATCTGAAATATATATTATTCTACTGTATTTTCTTATTTCAGGGGCATGTATTTATGCCGTACGCTTAGCTACAAGGGTGCTGAGTTTGAAATTGTTGATGCAACATTAGATGATGAAATGACGGTATGACCGACTAGTTTCTTTGACATATTGATGTATACTCTTTACTGTATTCTGAAGTGCTAATGACTATTGACCTGATCTACATAAAAACTAAAGCAAATAAAGGCTGTTTGATATCATATAATTGGAAAATTACAGCTGTATATATTTCGTATAACTCATTCATTTGTCTTTTAATTTCAATATTTTCATCTAGTGGTGTATGTTCTTATCAAATTTCTTTTGACGTCAGTATGCTCATCTGGTGATGTATGTTTTTATTTCATAGGATGTGTATAAAAAGGCTACAGAAGTTTGGGTGGATTTGCGTGAGAAATTGATGACTACCATTGACCTTCTACCTGAGAAACCTAATACTAGACAACTATGGAGATTATACTGGTTAAGCCACCAGGTATTAAGTCTATCTTGGTGCGTAGAGACAAGTTCTTCATGTCTATTAGACATTTATTTACTGAGGTTTTTTGATTGTCCGTTTTCCTTGTAAAATTGTAGCGGTTCTTTAGATACTTGTGTATGTCTGCTAAAGTCCCAACTGCAGTTAGACTGGTGAAACAATCATTAGGGGAAGGCAAGTGTGTAGTCATAGGTCTGCAGAGTACAGGGGAAGCAAGGACGGAGGAAGCTGTTTCAAAATACGTGTGTATTACTATTTGGGTCCTTTTTCTTATAATACTATATTTTCTGCATTTCAGTTATGTTTTTTATTTAGTTATTTAATTATTTATTGTGTTGGATAGGGCTTTGAACTTGATGACTTTATTTCTGGACCTCGTGAGTTGCTGCTAAAGTTTGTTGAAGATAATTACCCTTTGCCTAAAAAACCTGAAGTTCTCCCAGGTATCTACATGCCGTGTTTGTTATAAATGATTCATTTATTTTCATTATTTTGCAGTTATTTTATTTTCAATTCTATTATAGGAGATGATGCTGTAAAGGAGCTTCAAAGGAAGAGGCACTTGGCAAGTCCTGACGTTTCAATAAATTCTAGAGCCAGAAAAATAGCTAAGGGCGAGCCTCCTAGTGATGCTGAAAGTGATGAAGAGTCTGAAAGTGAGTTTCACGCAAATTTTGATTATATTTTGGCATGTATCATTTTGTGTGTTATGCTTCAAGTGCATATGGCAACCCTTTCTCTTAATGCATTAGTGCAGACTTATTCTCAGCCTTATATATGGTGATAAAGGGTGCAGAGCAACTGTGTTGTTATTAAATTTATATAAAATACAATTATTGATTTTGAAATTCTATAATTTTTCTCATCCTTTCTCAAAGAAAGAAGTTATTAAAAGAGGATAAATATGGAAGAGTAGAGGATATCAAGTTGATCAAACAGAAGCACAATAAAACATCATGTCCATTTAGCTACTAGGGAATTTTTGTCCCTTGAATCAATTTAGTTAATAAATTTTAGACACCGCATCTGTTCATTTTGGTCATTCAACCTTTTAATTGTATTGTGTATTGCACCTGCAAGAGGAAGAAGTTGGTGCATTTTCTGTCATACTTGAGTAAAGTGCATTTTAACATATTTGAGGAATAAATTTGTTGTGGTTTGTAAATAGCTGCTATAAGAAGACCGCTTATTGTTAATATCTAAAGTTTTGTTGTAGTGTTAGTAATATTCAGTATTTCAGTACACAGCAACATTACATGATACCTTTTTAATTTCACCATTGACTTGATGCAGCTGCCTCTGTTCCGGAATCTTCTGATTCTGATTATGGTCCAGAAGGAGATGAAAGTGGTGCGTTTTCTTTCTCATGTTATAAAAGATTATCAAACATTTCTCTTTTGTAGAGAAGTTAGGAAAAAATTCACCCTTTTTTATTATAATGGTATTTTTATAATCCCTTGTTATCGTCAAGAGCTATCATGCATGTGCCATGCATCCTATAATGAGGAACTTCTAAGTGAATGATGCTTACGATTTTAATGTCTGAATTTCTTTTAAAACTGTGATGGTAGTATTCAGTACATAACCATTGATTTGATGCAGCTGCTTCTGATGTTGAATCTTCTGAGTCTGATTATGATGAGTTTCAGAAATGTGAAATTTGCAGTATTGAAGAGGTAGTTTTTATTTAATTATTCTCCGAAAAACTTTCTTGAATTGCCTTGATGCCATATATGTAGGATTTACTTATTTTTCTTTGCAGGAAAGGGAAAACTTGTTGCAGTGTTCCCTCTGTGGAAAATACACTCATCAATCATGCGTGGTGCCCCCAATTCACGATTTTATTGTTGAGGAATGGGCATGTAATTTGTGCAAGGATAAAACTGTCGAATATCTCCCTCCTGGAACAAACATAATTGAACTGCAGAAGAGGTTTTGAACTTAGATAATTTGTTTTAATTTGGCACTATGGTTTTAATGGCATAATTTATCCTTTTAAGTTCAGTAACTAACTTTATAACAACTGTACGTCACCATTTCTTAATCAATAAAAATGAGTGCCCAAAAAGTTAAAATAAAAAAGAGTATGGCAGTGATGAATATTTATATGGGCTTGGTGCAGTTATGATACAGCCATGGAGAGCAAGAAAAAGATATTAGAGATGATTCGTGCTTTGAATCTTCCAAACAATCCCTTGGATGATATTATTGACCAGGTAAATGATCATTTGTTTATTCATCCTCATCTTCCTCTTTAAAGGTACATTTCTTTTATAGAGCATTGTGTTAACTGTCACCTGGAAGATAACCATTTGAACCTTGCTAAATATGGTTATCAAGAAAGTATAGTTGGTGGTCAATGCTAGTCCCATAACAATTAAGTCTAATATAGCGATTTTATGCTCTGCAATTAATACTTGATGCAAAAAAGTATAGTTCTTTTACTAGACTCCATAAATGAATTTTTGACGCAGTTAGGAGGCCACGACAACGTTGCAGAAATTACAGGGAGGAAAGGAATGCTTGTGAGGGCCCCTAGTGGAATGGGTGTGGTTTATCAGACTCGAAATACGTGAGTTGCCAAAAGTCTCCATATCCATTCTATAAAAATTGATTCATGCTAGCTCAGTTTTTCTTGTGTTTTTCCCTTTAGAAAAGATGTCACTGCTGAGATGGTCAACATGAATGAAAAAAAGCTCTTTATGGAAGGCAAGAAGTTAGTGGCAATCATCTCTGAAGCTGGATCAGCTGGCGTTTCGTTGCAGGCAGACAGAAGAGTGAAAAATCAGGTAATCAAACTGTTTGAAAATATTTTTATCCCTTGTATCAGCAGCTTTTTCTGTCCTACTATTTTGATGGTTTTGCACATATTATGCTCAGAAACTTGTGAAATTGTATTAGTTTTTGAACTGTACAATCATTTTATGCTTATTTTGCTGCTTTGTTCTCTTGACCTTTACAAAATAGAAAAGAAGGGTTCATTTAACTCTAGAACTTCCATGGAGTGCCGACCGAGCAATTCAGCAGTTTGGAAGAACTCATAGATCAAATCAAGTCTCAGCACCAGAATACAGGTCACTAAGCATTACTGATTAATTTGATTTTTGAATTTTGTATAATGATATACATTTACTACCTGTTTTTTTTTGCCGCTGGTGAGCATGTAGCTAAAATTAAGTGTTGTTTAAGGTTATTTTGCATGCTAAGCATTATTTATTTGTTTGGTTTTAGAGTGTACTAGACTACTTTTTTTTCATGGTAAAATAGTTTCATTGACTAAAATACTCTCATCGGTAAAATAGTCAGGTGGATAGACATACGGTATATTAGAGTATTAGTAGAAAAAAGTAATTAATGCTTTATTGGTGTTCTAAACTGACAAATAATGAGAGACCAGAAAATATTTCAGATGTGATACTTAATATGAGATGGAAGGAATACAAATAATGTAATGCTACTAAGAGATCACAATTCTCCTGCCAAAGCCCATGGCTCCTCTGAGATACTATTTAATTCGTGGAACCATCAATTTAGTCCCTAAACTATCAGTTTTTCTCCAATTTAGTCCATACATTTTGTAAATATAATATGCAGTCCTTGAAGTATATTAAAATCCGTCAATTTAGTCTTTGCAATTAAGAATGTAGGGATTAAATTGATAGATTTTCATGTACTTTAGGGGTTACTTATTGTATTTATACAGTTTAGGGAATAGATTGGAGTGGTAGTTTAGGGATTAAGTTGATGGTTTATTTTAATTCAACGTGTTTCCCCAAAAAATGCCTCCCCACTCTCTACCAAGTCCCTAGAACAGACAATTTTCTCGCTGTCCACCTCTTTCTAGAATATACTATATGTATAGGTGGCTTGCTATGACCCAAGTATAATTGTCAATACTCATGAACCCTTCAAATCGTTCACCCCAAGGTTTCTATCTGGTGTGAACTTTATTTTGTAACAGCAAAGCAACATAAACTATCTGGTATGAACTGTATGATACTATGACATAGATTTTTTTTGAGCTAAGATGGAAGCACTTTAGATCTTATTTGAATTGGTTACAGTTACTGTGACAAGTATTGTTGATGTTACACCTGTTTGACCCAATTTCTTATACTTGTAAATGTTTTTTTTTAGGTTACTATTTACAAACCTTGGCGGAGAACGCCGGTTTGCATCAGCTGTGGCTAAGAGATTAGAGTCACTTGGAGCTTTGACTCAAGGCGATCGTAGGTAAGTTGGATTCATCAGTTGTGCTTTTAGTGAGCTAACATGGATAAATTTTAACATCTTAGTTGAATGTTGTTCCTGTGTGCATTACAGGGCTGGACCTTCATTAAGTGCATATAATTATGATAGTGCTTATGGGAAGAGGGCTCTGATGAGTTTGTACAGAGGAATAATGGAGCTGGTATCTAATTTTCGCTGACAATAACAAATGTGCATATTGACAATAAGTTTAATAGGAAACAAACAAATCGAATCAATCTACTGATAAAAGTAATTAATTATGTAGGATCCTCTCCCCGTTGTACCGCCAGGATGCTTATCTGACAGACCAGATACAATCAAAGGTTTCATTATGCAGGCAAAAGCTGCTCTAACTTCTGTTGGAATTTTTAAGGACGGCGCTGGTAACTGTTGTGAGGTTTATGATACCACATTATCTGTGTATTCCTCATTATTAATTGTTGATTTCTAATATTTAATGCAGAGGATATAGAGTCTAAATGGTTCTCTGGTTACATTGATGATAAAGATATACATGATATTTCACGATTTCTCAACCGGATTTTGGGAATAGCTCCTGAGATTCAGAATAGGTTTGTATTTTGTGAATGAAACGATTTAATGGTGTTCTACTTCAGGATTTTGTGCAATACACTAATTTTATCCGCATCAACAGGCTTTTTGAGTTATTTGTGAGTATCTTGGATTCTCTTGTTCAAAAAGCTCGCATTGAAGGTAACCTTGACACAGGCATTGTAGACTTGAAAGCTAATGTCATTGAATTGCAAGGGACTCCAAAGGTATGTATTTTGTCCTAAACTTCTTGCTGCCACTTATTTTCATATGTTACAGTATAACAAATTTAAGACTGAGTATCTATCCTTTGTGATGCAGACAGTCCATGTTGATCAAATGAGTGGGGCTTCAACTGTTCTGTTCACATTCATTTTGGATCGTGGGGTTTCGTGGGAGGTGCATACGCTTTCTCAGAGGTCCTAACTTAATTTTGATTTACTGTAACATACATATTTTGCTGATATCATTTATGCATCAGTTGGCAAATACCATGCTGAATGAAAAGCAGAAGGCTGAATTTGGTTCATCTGGTAACGGTTTCTACAAGTCCAAGAGGGAGTGGTTGGGAAAACGTCATGTTGTTTTAGCATTTAGAAGGTATCGTTTCTGGTTTTGGCCATTCTTGCTATATAACTCTTTCTCATTTACTATTAATTTCCCTACATTTAGTCCCAGCCTATGTAAGATTTCTTTTTTGGTAACTTGTGTGGTAAAGTTCTTGTAAGCTTGAGTGGTCTTTTCTGTCACAGCATAAAATTACACTTGAAGTATTGCTCTATTTCTTCTATCTCACTTGAATTCTATGCATTACATTACATTACATTACACTACACGTATCTTAATTTCTTTGTTGTATTTGATGCAGCCTTGATTTTCATTCCAAAACTAGAAATAGTATACTTTTACTACATTTTACATTTCATGTATTCTATTTTACTTCTAATAAAACAAAAGCCATTTGCTTCCAATAATTACTTTCACGGCTTTATATGGATTGTAACACTATCTCTTGGATGTGTTACATAAACATGATTACATTTATATATTTATTTATGTGTGTGTGGTTAATTAGTCTTAGAATTGAGAGTTGGGCCTAACTCAACCCTACACTTAGTCTCTCAAAGTCTCAATTTTTTATTCTGTAGATATGAGGGGATGCAGTCCCCGGTCAAATGTGTAGTAAAGATTTCTGGTTTCATTTACTGATATCATTATGTTTCTTCTCTGTTCCAGTTCTGCTCCTGGTATGTATAAGATCGTTCGTCCCACTACCGGAGAATCACCTCGGTATGTATTTCAGCTACTTGGCCTTCTTTTAGCTAAACTTTCTTGTTTACCCATTTTTCTCTGCAATTGTAGGGAAATGCATCTGGCAGCATTAACTAGAATATATTCAAAAATTTCGTCTTTAGAGGAGGCCAAAATTGGTTGGGAAGCCGAATATGCATCTAACCAGGTACATATACCGTAAGTTATTTCTCGTAATTGCACAAACAAAATGATGCACTAGAAGAAAACTATGAAACAGAATGATAGGACCCTCCTCCCTCAGATCAGCAGGTCTGCCCAACAAATTTCCCCAATATCTTTAAATGGTTACTGATATCACATTTCTCCATCCCCTCAGTGACACCTGCCCACGTTGCGGATATCTCCCTCAAATGAATTATCCCCCTCTAGCTTGATACCTTTATCATGATCCCCGGCCCTTCTTCTCCTATTGATCGCCTTGTCACTTGTTCCTTGTTTTGAACTTATGACCTAATTGGTACACATGGAACTGAACCATACATTTATTAGCGGTTGTACGATAAAGTTGTATTCTATCTTGCCGTATCATCTATAGAATTTTGAATCTCATCTATCAGTGCATGTGGGTGGATAAATATGTAGATTTTTTTAACTTACATTATCTCACATTTTGACAAATTACCTTTTTTGTCAGTGCATGCATGGTCCCAATTGTAAGCATGGTAAATTCTGTTCAGTTGGCTCAAGACTACAGGAAGTGAATGTCTTAGGTGGTGTGATTCTTCCTGTTTGGGGAAACATACAAACGGCTCTTTCTAAGCAGGTATTTCATAAATTCATAATATATTCACGAGAAAACATATTTTGCACATGTTTAAATTATTAATTCATGTATGATGTATCGATTTGTCACTTTTTGAAATATTTTAGATCTGATTATTTTAGTTTTGAATTGGTGTTATTAGCAGTGTGAAATACTAACATGATAAAACCAACATTTATAGTAACCATGGAATTGAGTAGCTTCTTTTTATTAAAAAATATGTTGATTCTGTTGAGCCTCTATGTGGATTGTTTAATCATTGGAGAATTATACCTTGTTTGAAATATAATTATTTTATAATGCAAAAGACTTCTAACTGCAAATAAAACTATGTGCAGGTCCGACATATACATAAAAGGTTACGCATTGTTCGTGTTGAAACTACATCAGATAACAGACATATAGTTGGGCTTCTTGTACCTAATGCAGCAGTTAAAACTGTGCTTGAAGGTTTCTTTCTTTCTCTCTCTATCCCTACCACCTTTTCTTAGAAACACACCTGCACCTAGACTTGCTTTCATAGAATAAAATGGAAATATTCAGATGTTTTCCTTTTCTGCGATGTTTATTTTCTATAATTCTGCTGTTTCAAAAAATTTAAAATAGGGCTCCCAAAGGGTTATATTGTGGTATGATGGCAAGTTGTTTCAGTTTAGGAATGAATGCTTGCTAGAATAGTTGATTCTATAGGAATGAATCCTCATAACGGGATAGTGTTTCTTTTTCCTTTTATATTTTTGGAACAATAAAACTCATGCCCAAACAGAAAGGATTGACTTTTGTTCCATTAGAAAACTTCAACATTAAAAGCTTCATATTCTGCTTTTTTTCTTAATTATTTTTAGTTGCAAATATGTCGTAGGCTTCGGATTGAATATTGGTCAAATTCTTTTTTCCAAGGTGATGCGTATGCTTATATATATTTTCTTTTAAACATCATCTGTAGGTTTAAAATGGGTTATAGAACTGGATGATTGACCCAAGACACCAGACATCTCTTTTTTGAAGAACACTAGATGTTTTTGCTTTAGGTAAAGGCTTAAGCTTGTTGCCGAATTTTGCAGAAAGGAAAGCCCTGATCTCATTGAGATGCAACATATTTGTGCAATCTCCATTTCAATATTTTGATTACATCATCCACTTGTGTATAATTCAAAATTGTATATCTACAATTCAAAATTACATAGGGGAATATTATATATGGCTTCGCTTTCACATGATTTATGAACTCGATTGTGTCATATGCTACGAATTATAATCAGAGATAAAATACATATTTCTTTTGCGCAATATTGATGGTGAGAAACTCATAGAAGTATTTGCATCAAAAATAAATTGTATCGCTATCAAATCAGCATATAAAAGGAGCATCAACATTGTTGTGACTACAATAGAGTTTCCATGAATTTGTTATGAGGAAAGAACAGTAGCTAAAACTTCTGTTCTAAGGTATTCCAATTGTTCATTGTCTCTCTTGGTTGATCAATATACCATTAATTAATATTTAACTTTTCTAATCAGAGAGTGGGGGAAAAGTCTTGAGAACAATGCTTCCTCTTTAGTCTTTGAAGCACCTAAAGAACCAACAATTTCATAGAACTTGACCAGATGAGAGTAAGTCTTCATAGTCTTATTCTATAAATAGTTTAACATGAAACAATTAAAGGATTCTCGTCTTTATTTTCACCTATCTTTGCTTCCTCGAAGGCTTAGTTTGGATCGTATTTTCTGAACTTTTTTTTTGCTTTAAAAATTTAATATTTGAACTAAAAAAAGAGAACTATGTAACTTTAATCTTTATTTAACAAATCTAAATGTTACTATGCATTGATCCTCACTATATAGAAGTGTAGATCACACTATAGTGAGATCCTCACTATATAGAAGTGTAGATCACACTATAGTGAATAACTAGAAGATCATGACTAACTCCTAAGATAGTTACTAAGTTATGAAAAGCGAATATTTGACTTGTCATGAGTTTAGCTTGCTTCTTTCTTTTCCTTGTTTTAGTGTTGTTCTCTAAGATAGTTACAAGTTAGCATATCAATGTTGTTTTTAGATAAGTGAATCTGTTTTTAAAAAAATACATTTAGCAATCCAAAATCGAAAAAAAGACAACAACACAATTTGTTGTCCGTTTATCTTTTATTGATGTGTAAAATAGTATCTCTATCTCTATTATATACATTACGATAGTTCCACGGAGCTCTCTCGTGCATTCTCAAGAAAATTTGCTTATGTGTCATTCAATTAGAGCTTCTCTAAGATTTTTTTTATATTTATTTTAGATATTTTTTGTAGCGTAATTCAGTTGCATTCTTAACATATTTTTTTTAGATTTTTTTTTTTGGAATAAATACGTTTGCAGTCTTTTTTTTAGATTTTTTTTTGGGAATAAATACGTTTGTAGTCCCTATAACTATACAAAATTTTATTTTTAGTCCTTAAAGGAATTTTCAACAGGTTATGGTCCCTCAAATATTTCCTATCATGATTTTTGGTCCTTATTTATCGTTTAAATCGAGTATATCATTCAAAATTTTAAATTTTTTTCCACTGACATGTTTAGTACATTATGGTGATCTCTATTATAAAAGATGAATTTTTTTTACCAATACATTAATTTAATATGAATTTTTTAGTTTTTTGCGTTTAAAAATTTATAAATAATTCATCTTAGATTAAAAAATTCTAAATTTTTGTGGGAGAGGTTCTTATCTCTATCTCTATTATTATTACTAGTATGATAGCCCGTGCCGTGCACGGGATTATTTTCTTTTTTAATATTATTTTAAATTTATTCTAAATTATTATTTGATTACTTCATTTTATTATTCATTAATAATTTAAGATATTATATGTTATGAGTTGTTTAAATATAAATTGTTGGAGTAAATAAATTTTTTGACAGATATTTTTTTAAATCACAAAACTCTCACATTTTTTCGTCAAAAAAAAAACTCACATTCATCGAATTTTAACGTTTATTATAGATTTATTCAACTTAATTTCATCAAACTACATTTTATTTAAATACAATGTAAAATAAAATATATTTTTTCATCATCTTTTCACCATGTTTCGTAGTAATCCATATATAAATTTTAAAAAAATATATGGATTATTGTAGATTTCAAAAAAAGATACAAATAAACAGAGTATTTTGCATATCACAAAATTCCCACATTTTTTTCTTTGAAAAATAACTCTTTCACATTCAGTGATCTTCCTACGTTTATTGTACATTTATTCAAGTTAATCCAATAAAACTATATTTTTTAAATACAATGTAAATTAAGATATATTTTTATTCATCATTATCTCACCTTCTTTTTTCAACTTGTTTCGTAATAATCTACATATAAATTTCAAGAAAAAAATACAAATAAATAGACAACTTTGCATATCACAAAACTCCCACATTTTTTTGTCAAAAAAAAAAATTCAAATTTAGTTATCTTCCTACATTTATTATAGATTTATTCATCTGAATATGATCAAACTACTTTTTTTGTTAAATTTAAGATATCTCTTCTCCCATCATTCTCTCACCTTATTTCAACTTGTTTCATAGTAATCCACATATATATTTCCAAAACAAAATAACAAAATAAAAAAATAGACAACATTGAATAGTACAAAACACTTTTTTTTTGTCAAAAAAAACTTTCATATTCAGTAATATTCCTACATTTATTATAGATTTATTCAACCGAATTTCATAAGACTACATATTTTTATTCATTGATAAGTTTGGTGTATCACTTGTATTTCAATAAACTAATTCGCCACTGTTTTTTTTTTGTTAGAATGAATTGTCAAAAATCGTTCTTTGACATTGTATAACTATTTCATATAATTTTTTTTTTGTGATTTAGAATAATTTTCTTTAATAGAGCGTTTATGTTAAAGTTTTAGATTTTTTTTCTTAATAACCAATTACACAAACTGTTGAATATTTCATAAATAATAGTCAATACAAATGGCACCATTTCAACATATAACTGTCTAACCCAAAAAACAATTTCTCAAAAGGTAAAAATGAAACAAAAATCCGTGACTCAAATCATCCCACAACTATATTGAGATTGTCATCTGAATCTCATATGTTACTTGGGTACATAAATACCCTTACACGATATCCCATTGATTTGGGAGGAAGATTTGACTTGAATTTGGCACGAACAATACCACTGTTACTATGAGACCTTGTAACCTTGCCATATATGCAGCGGTAATGGGTTCCATTCTTCTTCACCTTGGCCAATCTCTTGCCGGCATACCAAGCTACCTCTTCTTTGGTGTTCACTCCTTCAATTTGGATCAGTGATGTGTTTGGGTACTGGTTTGATTTAGATCTATTGTATCCAAGAACTGTACCCTGTACCCCTGACATAGAGCCTGACACGCTCTCTTTAAAGTTCTAGAATTAAACTACCTTTATAATAGATTTTTTTAAAAAATATTTATTCTAGATTTATTCAACTGAATCTTATTAAACTATTTATTTTGTTATAAATGTTTATTGTAGATTTATTTAACTAAATCTCATCTAACTACATATTTTTTAAATACAGTATATATTTAAATATATTTCTCCATCGTTCTCTCACCTTCTCATTTCAACCTATTTCGTACTAATCTACATGTAAATTTCAAATAACAAAAAAAAAGTACAATTCCTTGATAACCTTGCATATCACAAAATCCTCACTATTTTTTTTGTTATAAATTAAGTGTTAAAATCATATCTTAATATTTTAGAAATTTTTTCTATGAAAATATTTGTGATTTAAAATAATTACTTTTTGTTACAGATAAAAAATAAGTGATTTTAACATTAAATAATTTAAAGATTATCTTTTGGAAATTTTACAAAAATATATAATCTATTTTGTGTTTGTTTACCTTTATAAAAATTATTTTTTATATAAAAAAAATCTTTAACTTGTTTGAATGCAACCATATAAAAGTGTATTTGTATGACAAAATTACCATAAAGAACATTCAAATATAATATATCATATAAAATAAATATATCCCAACAAATTTCTAAATTTTTTGTATGAAATTTTTTGACACTTATTTACTCTTTCCTCTAAAAAATCTATACAAAAACCTAATAATACCACCTTCAGATTTTTAGCAATTTTTAGATTATTTTTAGATTTGATTATTTCTAAAAGCTATAACAAACATATGTTATTTTATAAAAATTGATATTTTTTAAAAAATAAGTAATTATTTTTTTAAAAAAACTATAACAAACGGCCACTATATGTCTCTTAATTCTTACCAAAAAAAAAATGTCTCTTAATTGATATTCTCTCCGTTCCTTTTTATTTGTCATTTTAGAAAGAAAAAAAATCAAATTAGGAAGATGTATTTTTGCACCTTATTTTCCTATTATACCCTTCTTTTTAGAATATATATTATAATTTTAATCCACCAATAAATTCCTATTTTTTTTTCACACACACTTTCTCTTTCCTTTTTTTTTGGTACATCGGAAGATACACGCTTTCTCTTTAAAAAAACAAAAACCACCAAATAAAAAATTGTAACAAACTTTTATTTTTTGGTGCAAAATTTATAACAAACTTTATGTAAAAAAAAAAAAACAAATGAAGATCTGTTGTTTGACGATCATAAATTTGTCTAATCTTTCTTAATTTTTATATTGGTTTTCATATATTTGGTTGTGGATAAATCAGCTTCATCAGGGTAAGCTCTCTTAACTAATATACCATCAACTTTATGTGAGCATAAATCTACGACATCTAAAGCAGTTCTATCTTTGACATTCTCCTCTACTGTTTCATCAAACTTTGTTATAAGATCTTGTGAATCACATTGATAAAATATTAGAATATATAAAGTATGAATGGAACAGATAAAAATAAGAAAAATATAAAGTATGAATTGCAATGATAAAACATTAGAAAATATAGAGTATGAAACTTATTAGTACACAAAATTATTGATAGTAATAAGTCAAGAAGAAAAAGTTAACCTATAGATTTAATAAGTTAAGATGAAATAGTTAATCAATGAAAATTTTAGGAGCTTACCGTGGAACTACTTTTGATGTAAGTCTTTGACTCTCTTGCATTAGTACTTTGTTCCATGATCTTCTTATATATTATGTTTTTGACACGACTGATACCACCAAATACCATCATCAATATATTTGATTTCAACCATGATTATAAACATTGATTCATACAATTTATTCACAGTAATATTTGTCAAAGTGTTTTAGTAAAAGAAATAATAATAATAATAATAATAATAATAATAATAAAATACCCATAAATTGTAAAACAAAATTGTCTTACTTGTTGACATTCTAGAAGTGTCTCAATATTTCTCATAGGTGTGATTTTAAGTAAATCGTGATGGAAAACCTTGGAGATGAACTGAAACTTGTATAAGAGAAACATTCTTTTCATAAATTCTAAAAAAAATTGAAAGGAAAAATTAATAAACAATTACATATATGCATAACGGAAAATTGCTTAAATATAATTTATAATTGATATAATAATAGAATCATACATCAATTTTAACGTCGTAGCTTCGGTAATATCTGAATTAAACATGAGCCACGAACAGTCTAAACTGATGTTCGAATTCTTTGACCATGAATGTCATGTGTTTCTCACGATGAATGTGTTTTCTATATATAGTTAAATTATATTCGGACTTGTTATGATAGAGTGGAAACAAATTAAGTTGTTGTTATCCATAAAATATTATTTTTTGTTGTTATCTATAATTTTTATTTTAATTGCTTAAGTTAATTAAAAAAATCTTTACAAAATAAAATCAGTGAAGCTCTAATTGAATAACACCTAAGCAAATTTTTATAAGAATGCAACCAAATTATGCTAAAAAAAATATCTAAAAAAAATATAAAAAAAAATCTTAAAGAAGCTCTAGTTGAATGCCACGTAAGCAAATTTTCCTGAGAATGCACGAGAGAGCTTCGTGAACCTATCGTAATGTATATAATAGAGATTATTATTATTATTATTATTATTATTATTATTATTATTATTATTATTATTATTATTATTATTATTATTATTATTATTATTATTATTATTATATACATTACGATAGTTCCACGGAGCTCTCTCGTGCATTCTCAAGAAAATTTGCTTATGTGTCATTCAATTAGAGCTTCTCTAAGATTTTTTTTAATATTTTTTTTAGATATTTTTGTAGCGTAATTCAATTGCATTCTTAGCATATTTTTTTTAGATTTTTTTTTGGGAATAAATACGTTTGCAGTCTTTTTTAGATTTTTTTTTGGAAATAAATATGTTTGCAGTAGGTATAAATATACAAAATTTTAATTTTAGTCCCTAAAAATTTTTTCAACAGGTTATGGTCCCTCAAATATTTCCTATCATGATTTTTGGTCCTTATTTATCATTTAATTAGAGTATATCATTCAAAATTTTAAAAAAAATTTCGCTGACATGTTTAGTACATTATGGGGATCTCTATTACAGAAGATGAATTTTTTTTACCAATACATTAATTTAATATGAATTTTTTAGTTTTTTGCGTTTAAAAATTTATAAATAATTCATTTTAGGTTAAAAAATTCTAAATTTTTGTGGGAGAGGTTCTTATCTCTATCTCTATTATATACATTACAATAAGTCCACGAAGCTTTCTCGTGCATTCTCAAGAAAATTTGCTTATGTGTCATTCAATTAGAGCTTCTCTAAGATTTTTTTTGGTATAAAACTATCCATTATATTATGAATTTAATTTATTAATTTATACATATTGTTGGTATAAAACTATTTTACACATGTATCAGATAATATATTGATACATAATATATTGTGTGTAGAAACATATTATTTATAAGCAACTATTTTCTACCGTTGTCCCCTTATTTCGATTCAAGAAGTTGTTCTTTGGATCTGGTGGGCTGAGCACTTTTGATTCGAGTTCAGAAGTTAGTGTCTTTTGGCAACTCTTTGGGTCGGGTTGAGGGATCACTGGTGGTATAAAAGCAGAAGAGTAGCTTCTAAGAATGAGATTAGAAGTATATCTCTTTTAGATAGTGTAGGTTTTGGTTTTTTATGGCGTTCTGCTTATATACGAGGCGCCATTGTTTTGTAATTTCTATTTTGCCGTTCTATGTTCGTCTTGTGCATATATATGGTCTTATTAATATAATATTTGCCGTTCAAAAAAAAAAACCCCTTAAATGGATTCCAGTTATCTCGAGTGGATTTATCTCTGCAGTTGCGTGCGGAAAATACCTTTGATTTATCAAAAAAATATCTCAAATTCACTATTTAATATTAAAATAAATTTAAAATAAATTAATAAATAATATTAAAAAGAAAATAATCCCGTGCACGGCACGGGTTAACATACTAGTAATATTCACTTCATTAAGAAATTTAATAAAAATAAATTTAATGAAACGAAAAATAAAATAAATTGAATTATTTTTATTTTGACAAAGTTTAATATTGTTTGTTATTATAATTAGTATTATTAATGGATGGATTGTGTACTACTCCCTCCATCCTGAAATATGAGAGAAAAAACTATTTTTTTTATCCCAACATATAAGGAAAAAATTATTTTTAAGAATATGTTTTTCCTTATTCTCATAAAATTAAATGCAAACTGCATTTAATTTTCATTCTCTCTCATTTTCTTAATAAACAATAACCAATAAAAAATGGTTTTACAACTTTCTATATAACTTATTTCAAGAAAAACTCTACAAAATCATATTTCAAATTGTCATGATTATATTTTCTTAATAAGTGAGATTATTTTTCCCTTTATATTTTGGGACGGAGGGAGTACAATATAAAAAAATTTAATTATTGTAATCCAAAGTATTTTTAATGTATACTCATTAATAAATAGTAGACTTAAATGCAGTTTTTTTAATCCTCCTATTTCGACATATTCAAAATTTTAACCTCCTATTTTATTTCTTTTAAGATTTCTTTCTCCCAATCACGTGGCGATGTATATTATTTTTGCTTAGGAATTGATAGAAACTTAAACCGACAACGGTGTAAACTTGGAACAACCACAACTGATGATTATAAAACAGCCAATATGAAATAGAATTTGGAATAGCAACTATTGATCAATTTCTAAATTTCTAAGTTGTTTTGCTTTTAGATTTTGATTTTTTTTGTACTAACTTTAAATTTTTTTTTCACCTTCTGACTCCTAGGAGAAGAATCCTAATAATCTAGAGATCGGGGTTGATTCTGACATCAAGTGGTTTCAGTCTTCTCTCAAACACAGTTGCGAGGGATCGAACCGTAATAATTTTTATTAAGTTCAGCGTCAACCACCACTAATACTACAACTTTAGATTTTGATTCTAATAAAAGAATATATAATGATATAAAAATTAATTTGCCACATAAGATAATAATATACACATCATCATTATCATATAAAGTTATACAAAAAAAAATTACCATAAACAAAAATAAATCAAATATGATTGGAGAAGAAAATCCTAAAAAATAAAATAAGAGGTTAAATTTCCAAATATGTTAAAATATAAGGATTAAAACTGTATTTAAATAATAATTGGCCCAATTAAATTAAATTTCCTACAAATAAGACACAAAAGATTTCTATTTGAAATTTAGAAAACCTAATACCTTATACCTCTCTCTGTTCTCTTCTTCTCCAATTCATCACTTTCCTTCAATTCTACTGCTACTTTTCTTCTTTTGATCAATCAATTTCATAACCTTACAATGCCGAAAGAACTTAAAAGACAGTTACACCAATGGAAGAACGAGAACAAGATGAAAAGACGCGCCACCAACTCAACCGTTTTTCCCGCTCACTACTCTTCTTCTTCTTCTTCTTCTTCTTCATCTTCTCAATTTTTCTCTGAATCTCTTGATCATCTCAAAATGTTACGACAACAACAACCACGACCACGGTCGAATTCAGCAGCGTTACAAGAAAGCCTCTTCCCACGCCAAGGCGCGCCTAATTTACCAATACCACCAGAACGTCATTCTACCTATCAAATGCCATCTGTCTTCTCCATTAATCCGTCTGATACTCGGTGTCCGGCTTGTCAGGCTTCCGTTGTCGGATTTATTAACCTCTCCACGTTCCGTTGTCTTCACTGTCTGGTTCAGATTACTGTTAATGTTAATGTTGACGATGGTGAAGAAGAAGATGTTAACGAGGTTTTTAGTTACTTTTTTATCCTTTTAGTTTAGTTTGTGATTTGATTTTGACCTAATTTTGAATTTGCTTGAATGAAAGTAATGAATGTTGTGTTGTTTAGAGAATGATTATTTTTTGTTGACTTAACTTGTTGTGCAAGATATGTTTTTTAGGGTTTTTTAATTAGTAGGAAAACAAGTTTGGAATGTTCTGTTGAATTCATTGTTGATACTTGATAACTGGAATCTATAGTAATGTTAGTGTTTAAGGGAATAATGTTCTGTTATTTCTATAATCTCTTCAACAATGGATGGTGTTTGTCAATTTTCGTTTAAAGTTTTGATATATTTCTATTTTTGGTTAACATTCTAGTACGCGGAGTTTAGTTTGGTATTGGAACATGGAGACAAAATACAAAATTTAATGTCTAAGAATGTACCCGTCATTTTTACAGACTATCCTTGTATTTGTATTGTATCTCATGTTTCATTTTTTTTTTCTTTGGGTTCTTTCAAAATGAAAATATATCAGTTGGTTAAAGAATTAGAGCAGGATGAAGCTGATGGTGGTATGCCTGGAGAGACATTTACGGATTATGTAAGTTATAGACTATAGAGAGCAATTTATATTTAAAATTTGTTTGGGTTAGTTTATCGAATACCATGGTCTCTTATTATGCAGCGACCATCAAAAGTAGCTATAGGACTCCCACACCCTGATCCGGTTGTGGAAACATCTTCCTTGTCAGCAGTGCAGCCACCTGAGCCTACTTATGTTCCAAAGATTCAGAATGAGCTAGAATTTTACAAGACTTTGTCATGCTTGCAGATTGAGACTTTGGTTTATGCTTGCCAGGTTTCTCTCCCCCACATGATTGAATATTGATAATTAATAATTACAATATAGCTATCATATGTATGAATATGATGCTTGTTTCCATGGCAGAGACATCTTGAACACATTCCAAATGGTGCTAGGGCTGGATTCTTTATTGGAGATGGAGCGGGTGTAGGTAAAGGTCGAACAGCTGCTGGGCTAATATGGGAGAATTGGCATCATGGAAGGAAAAAAGCCATGTAAGTTTCTGTCACAGTTTCATCATGAAATCATGGGTCTGCTATTAAGAATTTAGATAAACATTCACTTTTCAGCATGCTTAATTGTACAAAGCACGCATACTTTTGTTTGTAACTTCGACTGGAATTGATATTTCATTTGTTCATTTTAAATTATTCCTTTTTTCTTGTTTCAATAATCCTATACAGATGGATTTCTGTTGGTTCAGACTTGAAGTTTGATGCCAGAAGAGATTTGGATGATATGGGTGCATTTTGCGTTGAATGTAAGTTTTCTGGTACTTAAGTCCTATGATGCGGTTACTTTCTTTGACAGTTTAAATACTTTCATTCTCAAATCTTTCCAGTGCATGCTTTGAACAAATTGCCTTATTCTAAGCTCGACTCGAAGACTGTTGGAGTTACAGAGGGAGTGATATTCTTGACTTACAGTAGCCTCATAGCATCATCTGCTAAAGGTCTTACCCGTATGCAACAACTTGTGAAGTGGTGTGGACCTGGATTTGATGGTCTTATAATTTTTGACGAGGTATCGGACTTTTTTAAATTGAAATTATTCCTCGTGTTAATTAGAATTTCCATCGTTTACTTTTGACGTATATTATTTTTAAGTGGGATTTAGAGTATTCTAAAGAGGGTGAGTGACTTCATTACAGTGTCATAAAGCAAAAAATTTGATTCCCGAAGATAAGCGTAAGAAACCAACAAAAACTGGTGAAGCTGTAGTTGCTATCCAGGTTTGTTCATCTTACTCTATAACGGAAAGTTTCTAATATCACTTTTTTCTTTTACCGTGAGTCTTTAATTTTTTTCTTTTAATCTAATTTGACAGGCTCAACTACCTGAAGCTCGTGTTGTTTATTGCTCAGCTACTGGTGCATCTGAGCCTCGCAATATGGCTTATATGGTTCGACTTGGCCTTTGGGGAGATGGGACTTTTTTCCGTGATTTCACTGAATTTCTAAGTAGCATTCTTTCTCTTATCTTTTTGTTTTTCAAAATAGTAACTATGACTAGTCATCTTTTTTATTTTAAAGTAACTAAATGAGATGATGAATCCAGAGGCTCTTGAAAAAGGGGGTGTTGGAGCTCTAGAGCTAGCTGCAATGGACATGAAAGCAAGGTTATAATATTTCATCAAATACACACACTCACTCTCAGCCTTATGGACTTATATGTGTATCTGAAATATATTATTCTGCTTCATTTTCTTAAATTCAGGGGCATGTATTTATGTCGTACGCTTAGCTATAAGGGTGCTGAATTTGAAATTATTGAAGCACCATTAGATGATAAAATGACGGTATGACCGACTAATTTCTCTGAGCATATTGATCGAGGCTCTTTACTTTATTCTCATCTAGTGATGAATGTTACAAAATTTCTTTTGAATTCAGTATGTTCATTTAATGATGAATATTTTGATCAAATTTCATAGGATGTGTATAAAAAGGCTACGGAATTTATGGCGGGTTTGCGTGAGAATTTGCAGAATGCCATTGACAATCTAGATGAGAAACCTAATATTAGACAACTATGGATGTTATACTGGGCAACCAACCAGGTATTAAGAATTTAAGTTGGTGTCTGAGACATTTAAGTTGGTGTCTGAGACAAGTTCTTCATGTCTATTAGACATTTATAATTTACTGAGGTTTTTGGATTGTTCACTTTCCTTGTAAAATTGTAGCGCTTCTTTAGACACTTGTGTATGTCTGCTAAAGTCCCTACGGTAGTGAAACTGGTGAAACAAGCATTATCGGAAGACAAGTGTGTAGTCATAGGTCTACAGAGTACTGGGGAAGCAAGGACAGAGGGAGCTGTTTCAAAATACGTGTGTATTACTGTTTGGATCATTTTTTATTTCCTGCATTCAGTTGCATTATGTGTTTTATTTATTTATTAATTTATTAATTTGTTTATTGTTCTGGATAGGGCTTTGAACTTGATGACTTTATTTCTGGACCTCGTGAATTGCTGCTAAAATTTGTTGAAGATAATTACCCATTGCCAGGAAAGGGCGCAGAACTTCTCCAAGGTATCTTCATGTCATGCTTTTTTATAAATATTTCATTTATTTTTCATTAGTTTTGTGAAAAATGAATATTTTTGATATTTTGATGTTATGAATAATGTACAACCACTAGTGTGTTTATATAGACTAATGAACTAATGAGCCGAATGCAAATTACTGGTAATAATAAAATTACTATTATTTACAACAAGTTTCTATTTTTATTTCTATTTCAGAAAAATCTAGAGTCAGAAAAGTAGCTAAATGCAAAGCTCCTAGTGATGCTGAAAGTGACGAAGAATCTAAAGGTGAGTTTCAAGCAAATTTTGATTAGCCTTTTTTTATTTATAATGTGTTATGCTCAGCCTTTCTCCTAATGAATTAATGGAGACTTATTCTCAGCCTTTATATACTGTGATGATAAAGGGTGCAAATAAATTTATACAAAATACAATTATTGGTAAATAAATTTTGGAGACCACAGCCCGTTCTTTTTTGGTAAATAAATTTTCGGTGTATTTTCTTTCATACTCGATTACACTGCATTTCAACCTATTTGAGTATAGCTGCTGTAAGAAGGCTTCTTATTAGTATTCAGTCCACATCATAATTACATGATACCTTTCTAATTTTGCCATTGACTTGATGCAGCTGCCTCTGATTCTGATTACAATCTAGAAGAGGATGAAAGTGGTGTGTTTTCTTTTTCATGTTATACTATATTAAAAACCATTTCTCTTTTTTACAAAAGTTGGGGAAAGAAATTCACCTTTTTCATGTAATTGGTATGCAGCTGCCGACTCTGATTATGATGAGCTTCAGAAATGTGAAATTTGCATTACTGAAGAGGTAGTTTTTATTTACTTCATCTCTGAAAAAGCTTTCTTGAATATTGCCTTGAAAGGTGAAGGATTCACATATATTAAATTGCAGGAAAGGGGAAACTTGTTGCAGTGTTCCCGCTGTGGAAACTACGCTCATCAGTCATGCTTGGTGCCCCCAATTGGCCATTTTATTCTTGAGGAATGGACATGTCATTTGTGCAAGGATAAAACTGTCCAATATCCCCCTCCAGAGATAGACATACTTAAACTGCGCAAGGATAAAAGGTTTAGAACTTAGATGATTTGTTTTAATTTGGCACTCTGGTTTAAATGGCATAATTTATAATTTGATGTTCAATAAAAATAGTGTGGCAGTACTGAATATTTTTACCGGCTTGCAGCAATTATATTTATGACACAGCCATCGAGTGCAAGGAAAAAATATTAGAGAGGATTCGTGCTTTGGATCTTCCAAAGAATCCCTTGGATGATATTATTGACCAGGTAAATAAAATATGTCTGTTGTCGTGATTATATGCTCTGCAATTAATGCTAATTGCCAATGTATAGTTCTTCTAATAGACTCTATAAATAAACTTTTGATGCAGTTAGGAGGTTATGACATAGTTGCAGAAATTACAGGAAGGAAAGGAATGCTCGTGAGAGCCCCTAGTGGAGTGGGTGTAGTTTACCAGACTCGAAATACGTGAGTTGTGAAATATCTCCATATCTAATTGATAAACATAGACTCATTCTAACTGAACTATCTTTTTATGTTTTTCCCTTTAGAAAAGATGTCACTGCCGAGGAGGTCAACATGCATGAAAAAATGCTCTTCATGGAAGGTAAGAAGTTAGTGGCCATCATCTCTGAAGCCGGATCGGCTGGCTTTTCCTTGCAGGCAGACAGAAGAGTGAGGAATCAGGTAATCAAGCTGTTCGAAAATATCTCCATTCCTTGTATCAGCATCTTTTTTTGTCCTATTATTTTAATGGGTTTTGTACATATTAGCTTTCGAACTTTACAACTTTTTTATGCTAATTTTTGCTGTTTTGTTCGTTCTGACATTTATAAAATAGAAAAGAAGGGTTCATATAACTCTAGAACTTCCTTGGAGTGCCGACCGAGCAATTCAACAGTTTGGAAGAACTCATAGATCAAATCAAGTCTCAGCACCAGAATACAGGTCACCAAGCATTATTGATTAATTTGATCTTTGAATTTTGTATTGTGATATATTTTTACTACCTATTTGCTCAAATTCGTTTTTATTGTTGTAGTGTTTAACACAAATTCTTATACTTGAAAATGTTCTTCAGATTACTAATTACAAACCTTGGTGGAGAACGCCGATTTGCATCAATTGTTGCTAAGAGATTAGAATCCCTTGGGGCTTTGACTCAAGGGGATCGCAGGTAAGTTGGATTCATCAGTTTTGTGTTTTCTAGTAAGTCTTCGTGGATAAGTTTTAACATCTTAGCCGATGTTGTTCTTGCATTCAATACAGGGCTGGACCTTCGTTAAGTGCGTATAACTATGAAAATGATTATGGGAAGACGGCTCTGGAGATTTTGTACAGAGGAATATTAATGCGGCGGGTATATAATTTTCAGTGAAAATAATAAATGTGCATATTGGCAATTCCAATTTAATAGGAAGTGAATTATTCAAATCCATCTACTGATAAAATTAGTTATGTAGGGTCCTCTTCCTGTTATACCTCCAGGATGCTTATCTGACAGACCAGATACCATCAATCATTTTATTAGGCAGTCAACAGATGCTCTTGATTCCGTTGGAATTTCTAGCGAAACCATTCTTGGTAATTTATTTTTTTTCCCATTGTAATATTAAGTTGAATAGGTATATAATAATGGTGTTGTCGAAAAAAAAGGTATATAATAATGGTGATATCAAATCAAAATATATTTCTGGTTTCATCATTGACTGTTGTGAAGTTTACGATACCACATTATTTGTGTTTTTCCTCATTATGAAATGTTCACTTCTTATACTTAAAGGAGATAATATGCATAATATCGGAAGATTTCTCAACCGGATTTTGGGCATAGTACCTGCGATTCAGAATAGGTTTGTATTTTGTGAATGAAATGATTTATGCTTCATGTTTCAGCATTTTTTTCAATACATTAATTTTTTCTGTATCAACAGGCTTTTTGAGTTATTTTTGAATATTTTGGATCATCTTGTTCAAAAAGCTCGCATCGAAGGTAGTTTTGACAAAGGCATTGTTGACTTGAAAGCTAAAGTCATTGAACTGCAAGGGACTCCAAAGGTATGTATTTTGGTCCCAAACTTCTTGCTGCCACTTATTTTCATATAATACTGTATATAGAATTTGAAGATAACTTTCCTTTGATGCAGACAGTCTATGTTGATAAAATGAGTGGGGCTTCAACTGTTCTGTTCACATTCATCTTTGATCGTGGGGTTTCATGGGAGGTGCATATTTTTTCACAGATTTCGTTACTAAATTGTGCTTTACCGTAACGTACATATTTTGCTGATATCGTATATGCATCAGTTGGCCAATACCATGCTGAATGAGAAGCAGAAGGCTGGATTTGGTTCATTTGTTGACGGCTTCTACAAGTCCAAGAATGAGTGGTTGGGAAAACGTCATGTTATTTTAGCATTTAGAAGGTTCGTTTCTATTTTTTGTCATACTTTCTATTAATTTCCCAACATTTAGTCCCGTGTAACATTGGAGTGGCTCTTTTCGGTCACAGCATAAATATATAGTTACTCATTCTGTAGATAGTGAGGGGACACATTCCCCAGTCAAATGCATTCTAAAGCTTTTTGGTTTCATTTTGTTCTTCTTTCTGTTCCAGTTCTGCTTCGTCTATGTATAAGATTGTTCGTCCGACGACCGGAGAATCACCTCGGTATGTATTTCAGTTACTTGACCTTCTCTTAGTTAAACTTTCTTGTTTACCCATTTTCCCCTGCAATTGTAGGGATATGCATCTGGCAGAATTAACTAGTAAATATTCAAAAGTTTCATCTTTGGAGGAAGCCAAAATTGGTTGGAAAAATGAATATGCATCAAAACAGGTACAGATACTGTAAGTTATTTCTCGAAATTGTACAAACAGAACGAAGCACTAGAAAAAAAATAATGAAACAGAATGATAGGACTCTCTGTCCTTAGACCACTGGGTCTGCCCGACCAATTTCCCCAATATCTCCATCATTCCCAAATGGTTAACGATATCACACTAGTTCCTTGTTTTGAACTTATGGCCTAATTGGTACACATCGAACTGAACCATACGTTTATTAGCGGTTGACGGTTGTATTCTACCTTGCTGTATCATCTCTAGAATTATTAATCTCATCTATCAATTCATAAGATGAGAAAAATATGTCGATTTATTAAATTCATATTATCTCACATTTTGAAAATTTACCTTTGTTGTCAGTGCATGCATGGTCCCAATTGTAAGCATGGTAAATCCTGTTCAGTTGGCTCAAGAATACAAGAAGTGAATGTGTTAGGGGGCGTGGTTCTTCCTATTTGGGGCGACATACAAAAAGCTCTTTCTAAGCAGGTATTCAACAGTTCGTAAAATATTCACGAGAAAGAACCTATTTTACAGATGCTAAAACTATTAATTGAGCCTCTAGTGGATTGTTTAATTATTAGGGAATTATACTTTAAATGATTCTAACTGCAAAATAAAAAATGTACAGCCCAAATACTTACATAAGAGGTTACGCATTGTTCGTGTTGAAACTACATCAGATAACAGACGTATAGTTGGGCTTCTTGTACCTAATGCAGCAGTAACAACAGTGCTTGAAGGTTTCTTTCTTTCTCTCTTCATCCCTACCACCTTTTCTGTCATATTGACTTGCTTTCATGGTTTTCTTTCATAGAAATTTGTATATCAATTAATCATTCAAAGTTTAATAGAAATTAGTATAATTCAAAGATAATATCTAAATGAACTAAATTTATAAAATCAGTCTTTGTAAAATTTCATTTCATAGTTTTTTCAACAATAAAACTACAACATTCATTTTGGTCATTTTTTTTTGTAAGGTGATGACTGATGCATACTTTTGACATCTCATGTAGGTTTAACAACAAGCGTTATAGAACTGGATGATTGAACTGAGCCACAAGACGTCTCCCTTTTTTGAAGATTACAAGCATTTTTTGTTTTATGCAAAGGCTTAATATTTTTGCTTAATCTTGTTTCTTAGTTTTGAGGAAAGGAAAGTACATAATCTCTTTGAGATGCAACATAGTTGTGCAAATTCCATTTCAATTTTTTTGATTACTTCATCCAGTTTTGTATATAATTCAAAGTTGTATATCTCTATATGGGTGATCATTAACATAGAGAAATACTATAGATGATTCCACATTCACATATGATATATAAATAATGAAGGGATTAGGGATCGATTGTGTCATATGTTACACATTATTATTATTATTATTATTATTATTATTATTATTATTATTATTATTATTATTATTATTATTATTGAAAAATCATGTTACATATAATAGCAGAGATAAAATGCATATTTTTTTGTGCAATATTGATTGTCAAAAACTCATAAAAGTACTTGCAAACAAACACAAGTTGTATCACTATCAAATCAACATATAAAAGGTGCATTGACATTGTTATCACTACAATAGAGTCCTGGCTTGAGTGTAACCTTGCTAATGAAGTTTCTTCCTGGCCTTCAAGATAAGCTCTCGATTTGTAACTGCATCTTCCCTGCAATTATAGCTTTTATGGCATTACTAAAAGACCCATAAGCTTCATCAAAATTTACATTAGAGCTTGCATCAGCCAAAGTTTGATCAAAATTTACACATGTTTTAGCTAATGCTGCAAACTCAAAAGGAACAACAATGGTGATTCTTAGAAGCTTGAGCAACAATTAAGATCAAAATCCACAATCTTGTATTCCTGGAACCCCTTTTGAAAAGATGGTCCGGAAGCACTGTACTAGTAGTTGTGGCCACGTGAACTGGGAGTGTTATTACGTTGAGCTCCTAGGTTATTCCACCGAGTTGGTAGATTCTAGCAATGAGATAAGTGATAGTGATAGTAGTACTTCTAACTTTAATGTAATAACTCGCCCTTGACTTTTCACGCATATACAATATGAGTCGTGAATTATAGATCCGAGTACACCACAAACGAAAGTGTGGTGATATTTTGGTCTCAAACTCGCCTCTCTTCTACTCACCTGGGGGAAGACATAACGTTCGAGCCTGTTAGGGAGGCGGAGCCCATCACTTTGACTAGGCCCTCCGGATGAAATCCTATCCATTTTACTCCCTTCAAGTGTGCCATACTTTGTGCTGCTAATGTTGCCCTATCCTAATAGTTGTTTGAGATCATGTGTTCCGGTCTTAAAATATAGTGTACAGATGGTCTTTTTTTTCTTCTCATTTTATCAAAAGGCATTGAAAAGGAAAATGGATATCTTCAGTGCCTAGTCTAATGGTTTGTTTGGTTATGAGAAGAAATTGTGAAGAGAGAAATAGATGAGAGAGACGGAGAGAAGAAAGAAATAAATGAGAAATATAGTAGATTTTGTTTGTAATAATAGAAAGAGAATAGAAATAGAGTATATACTCCTTTTCTCTTATACTCAATTCTCTTATATGAAACCGGAATACTCCTTTTTCAGTTGAAGAAATTTTGAGTATATACTAATGGCTCATGAAGACATTGTGAACCAGGTCGAAAACAAGAATGAATTTAGATGAATATGATTGTCAGAGTCAAATGAGTTTCAATGGACATAACTTCTCCGAACAAGAGGCACCATTTTTATCGCAATATCTACCAAATCCTGTTGCTCAAATAAAAGTAGCTGTGTATTCAAATGTGTCAAACATTGTGTTGCATTCATTCTTCATATGTGGTGTGGTTTGGGTAATTGGAGTATATGATTCCCGCTACCGCCTACAAATCACTGTAACTACTGCACATTTTTTTTTATAGGCAATGTTAGTTGTTAGTATATTACGATGTTAATCCTTTGTCAGGACTTTCTGGATCTCCAACTCTAGGACCCTTAACTCAACTAGCTTGACCAGTTGAGCTACCCATCCCCCGACTGCACAGTTATATTAGCTTAGCTACAACAGAATCAGTTTTGGTTAGTTTGGATTCTGTTATTAACCGTCGCATTGCAGTTACAATAGAATTCTGTTATAAATATTTCTATCCTTCCATAAGCTGCACATAATTTCATTCAATTCTCACATTCTACTATCTCTCTGAATTTTCCCTCCCTTTCTCTGATTTTCTCATCTTCATCAATATGTCATAACCCCCAAGAAAATCTAGGGCTACTGCTACTGCATCCCCTAATTTGTCACTTCCTGCTCATCTTCCACTTCGGCCACGGCTAGTGTCTATTTATAATGTAAAAGTTTCCATCAAACTCGACGAGGAAAATTTCTGGATATGGCGTCTACTAGTCGAACCTGTAATCAAAGGTCACAGGCTTCATATGTTCTTGACTGATTCTGCAATCTGTCCCAATGAGGTTCCAGTAGTAATGATGATTTCGACGAAAGGGATCAGATCCTCTTTTCTTGGATTCTCTCCACTCTGTCAGAATCAATGCTGGCACGAGTAATTGGATGCACAAATTCAAAGGAGTTATGGGAAAAACTTCACAACTTCTTCAAGAATCGAGCACGTGCAAAGGTGATACATACGTATCAATCTGAATTAAAGAAAATGAAGAAGAAAGATACGGAATCAATCTCGGAATATGTGCTGAGAATTAAGATCCTGATAGATTCTCTGGATTTTGCCGGACGGTCAGTGAACATGCAAGAACTTGTTGATGTAATATTGGGGGGATTACCTAAGGAATACAATGCTGCTGTGAAATCAATCAAAACCATATTACTGAATGGTACTCCTTGTTCACATTTCAGTTGAAGAAATTGAGTATGTACTATTAGTTCAAGGTCAAAAACTACAATGAATAGGTATAGAGTCAAATGATTCTCAATGGAGATAACTTCTCAGGATGGCAGTCAATGCCGTCAATGCCTTTAACGAACTTCACTATCGACGAATATCTACCAAATGGTGGTAACTTCTCAGAACAGGAGGCATTGTATTTAGAGCAATATCTACCAAATGCTGCCTCCAAATCCAATGACAATGCCGCCTCATTCGCCTCATCCGCATCTTCAGCCGCCACAATATTCACCTCGTTCTCCTCAGAGCTACATCTCTGATGTGGATATTCACAATGAATTTAATGATATCTGTTTCTGTGACCGCTGCCTCTAATTCGGCTCAATTAATGTGAACAAACCGGGTTCTCTTGCTCCATTTTAAGTGTTTTCTTTGTTCTATTAATCAGTGTTACATAGTTTACTTTGTGATTGTGTTAGCTTTGGTTAGCTGTAATTAAATCTGTTTCTCTTCTGCTGTACTGGCAGAATACGTATTTGTATTTGTATTCAACTGAGAACTACTACATGGAATAATAAAGTTCAATTTGTTTCTTCTCTTTACTTTTAAGTTGTTGATCTATTTTCTTGTCTTGGTTTGATATGTTTTACTAGTTGTTATAAGCAAGAATTTATGTTAACTAGATGCTAACCCGCGCGCTGGGCGGATAAACTTCATTTTATTAGTGAGTCTAAATAAGTGACAAAATTGTTAAATAAATTGTAGTTTTTTTATTATAGTAAAATTTATTTATGCATTAAAGACATGTTAGGCAATCAGCAGGAAAAAGATGCTATATTTTTTTTTTTTTGGTCAAGATGCTATATTACTAAAGCTTATTGTGACAACACCATTTCATAACATTTTTTACTACAATTCTAGGTGGTGTTAATATGGGAGAAGAAATTTTACTATTTCATAACCTACTGAAATTAAATGGTCACAAAACTATTGAAACCAAAGATTTATATTTGTCTTATGTTGGTTTTAACTATGATAATTTTGAAGTGCATCCAAATTCAATATACAAGATTATACAAAACCACTTAAATGATATGAATACCAACCAAAATGAAAGTTTTAGGCCACATAATAGTTAGAACTTGACAAAATAAAAAATAAGGAAATCAAGTTACAATTAATTTGCATTGAAAGTTAAAATCAATTAGGTGGTAACGATAATTAGAGAGAGAAATGGGTAGTTGTTATCAAAAACAAAAAAAGAGAGAAAACTCAATGACCAAGACGGCGTCGAAGGATACAATCACTGATAAACAAATAGTAGAGGGAAAAATAATTTGAAATTAAACTTGAAAATACCATTGAGATAGATGCAATCAAAAGAGAAATGGATATACGCATAAACCACAACGTCACCTCCACTGCCAATGCACACAACACAACTTCTTGAATTACTTCATATAAAATCAGAAGTCAGAACATAAGATACAACATAAGATGAAGAAAAGGCACATAAATATTGGTCATTCTTTGTGGTGACTCAAACATGCATGCACAAAGATTTCTTAAGTGGTGGATATGTATTTTGAGTTTAAGCACATAGATTAGTCATTCTTAGTTTAATCATATGTGATTCTTTAGAAAGCCACAATACAGAGATCAGAAAAGGTATTTGTTGTGGGAGAGAAATGGGCATGAGATCATTCTAGCTTCACATAGCATACAAATTTGCAATGAATCCACATATCAAAGTAATTAGATTTATGGTGACGTTAAATTGAATTGAAATACTAATTATGGGGTTAGTAACTGTAGAAAATTGTATAGTCTTATGATTATTAACATCAACCCAAATTGAATATAAAAACAAAAAAAATAGGTGACAACTTGTGTACCCCCACAAGATTTAGGGGTATATACCCTCAACCACTATAAAAAGTTTTAATCGATATAATTTTTTATAAAATACGCCGTTGGATTGAAAGTTTATATCATATAGATCATTTGTGTAAAATTTTAGACAAATCTAAAATCATTTGATATGTTATTGAGACACACAAAGATTAACAGTGTTTAAGATATCACAGAAACTGTTAATTTTGATGCGTCTCAATAACATATCAAATGATTTTAAATTTGTCTGAAATTTTACACAAATGATCTATATGATATAAACTTTTAATCCAACGGTATATTTTATAAAAATTTATATCGGTTAAGTTTTTTTTAAGTGATTGGGGGTATATACCCCCAAATTTTGAAGGGGTAGACAAGAAAAAACCAAAAAAATATCAACCCAAATTAATGATTAGTAACTGAAGAAAAGATGTAGAATGGAATATGTTACACACTCATGATAGATATTTAGCACAAACAGAATTAGGAATGTAATGTTTTGCACATACGATTTTTGCTGATGTGGGGAAAATAGAATTGTGTGATACCCAAATTGATGAGATGTTATTATACCAAGTTGGGTCTCTATTTTAATAATATAAAATAAAATAGAAGCCTCATATACTGTACAAAATATTTGTCAATGTTCCGATCAGTGACGGATCCAGATATAAAATTTTGGTGTGGCCAAAATTTTCAACTTATATAAATTCATTCAAAAAATTTAGAGTTTAATGATAATTAAACAAATTTAGTTTTAGTAGAGATTAAAATTATGTGCAAGAAAATTTTTATTGGGACTTTAAATATAAAAATTACGTAAGAATTAAACTTAAAATGTCCCCATTTTATATGGATCAAAAACATTTTTATCCATAATTATAACGAGATATGAATTAAATATAAATTTTTAAACGACAAAAGTTTAAGATAAGAGTAACGAAAATTATGATCTAAACATCAAAATTTGAGGTCGTTTTTTGTAGAAGAACTTTTTATGATGTTTTAAGTAACATACTTGTGAAAAAATCGTTCAAACATACACATTAAATTAACCCAAAAAAAAAAATACAAATTAAATTAACCAATTAAAGACTAGAGCTGAGTGCATGATAATTTTCTTAGGACTAAAAATTTAATAAAAATTAAGTAACACTACAACAAAACTAGCAAGCGGCGGCGGTTGCAATGTCATATAGCGGCGGTTTGAATCGCCGCTAAATGTATACTGCACCGATTAAAAAAGCGTCCCAGAAAGAGGCGTCGCTAGGTTATTTAGCGGCGGTTTTGGGAAACCGTTGGTATAACCGCCGCTAAATCAATTAGCGACGGTTGGGGGGTTTTTGCGACAGTTAATGTATAGCGGCGGTTTGTAACCGCCGCTAAAAGTCAAAATAAAAAAAATTAGGGGCGGTTTAGAACCGCCGCAAACACACAGAAATATTAAAAAAAAATAAAAATGATATATTTAACACTCTTGATTCCCATTAATATATGGATAACAAAATTTAAAACACAAAGTTACAACCCGACGAATCAACACACATTTATTACATAATTTGATATCTTTATTGATATCTAGCTAGCTAATGTTCTATAAATAAACTATTACATCAAAAAATACAGCAAAACAAACAAGAAGCTTAGACTCTTGATTCTCTCAAACTCTTAGTAATAACATGTCTAAGACTTGGAGGAATGAAGAAAATGAATCCATAAAAATTGACCAAATTCTCACACTTGAATATTGTACTCTACCATTTAATTCAAATTAGGGGAGTGTTGTTAGTACCTTGAGATCCAATTCTATAAAACCAGCCCCAATTCCAAAGCAAGCTTTCCAACCGGCAATTGCACATGGTCATCGCCATCATATAAACCTTCCAACCTTCACTAATGAACCATAACATCGAAGGTTCAATGCCATCTGTAAAATAAATTATTAAAGTTTGCATGAATTGTTCCATTAATACTTTGTTTTCTGCCATGCATTTTAAATTTTACCAATGAAGTTTATAATATGTAAAAGAATAAATAACATTTACCTCTTGCGATAATGAAACCACCAAGTAAGAAAACAAGTAGCAGTATAAAGGTACCAAGTGTATTTGCAACAACTTGTGTCTTCCAAGAGCAGCAATGAATCGAAACAGTTATAAACCCATCTGATGAATACAGAATGTTGGGTTTTTGTGTATTGGCATCATTTTTGCTAAAACACTAACTTGCCAGATGCTGGACCAGATGCTAACTGGACAGATGCTGGACCAAATGCTCCAGCATGTGCGTACAACATCAGGACGTACGCGTATTTTTGTGCGAGATCTTTTTAAAGATTTACTTCAGTTTTATCTCAATTACTTGTGCACTAAGTCTCGCCTTGTTGTGTAGAACCTTCAGGAGGTGGCGGTTTGCCCTGATTGCTTCATAAAATATGTTTCTCCATTTATGGAAACATATTATATGGTTCTAAAATATAATTGCAAGATTTCTTTTGGACCAGCTGGATTGTAAAGCCCATGTATCTTCCTCAACACGTTCTTACAGAATATATATATTGGAAGATGTAAAACCTAAAGTCAAGCGAAGCCATTATTTACAAAAAGGAGTCTTTAGGGTTTTAGGGTTTCGTGATTAAAGCCTTGTGCTTTAATGTGTGCACTCCTAAGCTTTTAAGTATGGAGTTGCCTGTGTACCACTCCTAAGCTGTGAAGTACGGAGTCGGTTGTTTTTGTGTTCACTAAAGCGTGTGTTGCTTATATGTTAAGTAGTGAACTTGTGAGCCTTCATTGTATCTTTCTGATTCAAGTCAAGGACTCTGTGTTTGAGTTGTAATTGTTACTGCTCCTAAGCTTTAAAGTACGGAGGTAGTATGTGTCATTAGAGTGTGTCTCTTAAATAAAATAAACGAAAAGAACAAGTGTGTACTTGTTAAACAGTGCTGATTGTACTGTTGGTAGGAAGTGAGCAGAGGTTCTCATATCTAGGAGTTCCTAGGTAGAGGTCTAGACGGGTAGTTACAAAGTGAGAAGTGCAAACGAGGAGTTTGACTTTGAATTTGTTTTACTTAGTGGATTTCCTTCCTGGATTGGTATCCCCCAGACTAGGGCAAGTTGCGCCGAACTGGGTTAACAAACTCACTGTGTTATTTATCTTTCTGCTGTGATTCGTTTATTTTGTGCTGTGTTACGTTGTGTTATTTTACTGTCATAAGTTCTGAGTTGACAAGTGCTCGGACAGTTGTCCTTACATTGTGCACAGCGTTTGTCTGTCAGGTTGCTAGAATTTCAATTGGTATCAGAGCAGGTCACTCTACCTGTTCTGGTTTTAAAAGGGTGAGATCAAGGGAAGAAACCTTCTGGCAATATGGACAATGAAGGAGGATTGGTTAACATGACATCGTTTATGGACACTGAGGAAAGTGTTGCAGATTTAATTCTTGGAAGAAAATTCAAGAAAGCTTTTATGAGAATTGAAAGGAAGCAAAGATCCAATGTCAAGAACTCTGTCATGACGAATGTTGTGGGCACTGTTGATGTTACTGAAACCCTAGGTACTGATAATCCTAAGGTATTTGACAAATTAGTTGGTGATGGGCCAAATTTCTCTGCTGAACAAGTTGCTTCTGTTGCTGCTAATAAGAAAACTGATGTTGATAGTATTGTTGCTGAGAATCCTGTTAATTCTCCTGCTAAGCTGAAGGATGCTGTGCCAAATGCTCAGGCATCTCTGACACAAGCCAATGAAGAGGCTGTTATGGTTCCAAATATCCCTAACTCTGTGAGTATCCATGATGATGATACATCCAAGTCTCTGAGACAAGAAATTGAGACTCAGCATATTGTGAGTCATGTTGAGACTGCAAATTTGGTACAAGATGATGTTGTTAATATTGATGAAGATGTACCGGAAGAAAGGCCTTTGGAGAAGATCCATGTCACAGGTGTTGCTCATATAACAAGGAGCAATTCCCTCAAAAGTGTATCTAATATTAGTGAATGTGCCAAAGGGAGGAAGAAGAAAACAGCTGATACTGGGAAGAAGCCCATTGGTCCCCCAAAGTCTTGGAGAAAAGTAACTCCCAAGCCTGATCAGAAGAAGAAGAATCTCAAAAGAAAGGGTCATCCTTCAAGTGATTCTGATTTTGAGATTGCTAAGACAGATGCTGCCCCATCTGGTGAAGCATTTAGAAAAACTGTCAAGGGAATGAAAGTTCCTCTAGTTATTCCTCCAGCCCCTTTGGATAATGTTTCATTTCATCTGGAAAGTGGAGCTACTCGCTGGAAATTTATTTATCATAGAAGGCTTGGACTGGAGAGGAATTTGAAGACAGATGTGTTCAAGTGCAAGGAACTTGTTGATGTGTTGGAATATGCTGGGTTGATGAAGACTGTGAAGAATCTAGGTCATTGCTATGACATGTTGGTAAGGGAATTTGTGGTAAACATCTCTGGGGACTGTGATGATTCAAGGAATCATGAGTACAGACAAGTGTTTGTTCGTGGTAGATGTGTCAACTTCTCTCCTCAAATTATTAATGCCTATCTTGGAAGATCTGTTGAGGATAGTCCTGAGTTGGAAGTGACTGATGACACCATCTACAAAGCTATAACAGGTAATAAGCTTAGACACTGGTCTGGACATTTGTCTGCTGCAAAATTGTCCCCATTATATACTGTTTTGAACAAAATTGATGCTGATAACTGGTCCCAAACCACTCATTCTAATTCTGTTGCAACTGGTTTAGCTAAGCTTATCTATGCAGTTGGTACTAAATCTGCATTTGATTTTGGTTCTTACATTTATTATCAATTTTTGGAGCAAGCTAAGTCTTTTGCTATTAAGTTCTCCATTGCCTTTCCAACTCTGCTGTATGGTATTATACTCCAACAACATCCTGATATTCTAGTTAGATCAGATGTGCCTGTTAGGAGGCTTTGTCCTTTGGTTTTGGATTGCAAGTTATTGTCTCAGCCACATGCTGATGAATTGGTTGACACTTATGTCCGGTCATCTGATGTTATGCGTAACCAGGATATGATTGCTGAGCTTATAGAGATTAGTTTGGATCTGGGTGTTAAGAAGCTGAAGATTGACATGGTTATTAACACTTACCTTGAGAGGTCTGTTGAGGAGACTTCTGAGCTGAAGGTGACTGATGACACCATTTGCAAGACAATCACAAGTAACAAGGTTAAGCATTTGCCTAGACATTTGTCTTCTACACAACTCTCTCCAGTATATGTCATTCTAAACAAGATTTCTGCTCAAAACTGGACTACAACTACTCATTCAAATTATATTGCCACTGGTTTGGCCAAGTTCATATATGGTGTTGGTACGAAAACGTCTTTTGATTATGGCTCCTACATCTACTATGAGGCTCTCGAGCATGCTAAGTCTTATGCTGTCAAGTTTACTATAGCCTTTCCCAATCTCTTGTGTGGTATTATTCTCCAGCAATATCTAGATATTTTGCTTAGCACTGATGAGCCTTGTAGGATGCTGTCTGGATCACATGCTGCTGACTTAGCTGGTACTTTTGTCCAGACAACTGTTGTTCTAAGTAGAAAACAATTGATTGTTGAACTTACTAAGATTAGTATGGCGCTTGGTGCTAGAAAGATGAAAATTGACAGGATTATTGTAGCTCAGGCTGAGATTGAGGTTAATGACAATCCCATCTGCAAGACAATCACTAGTAATGAAGTCAAAGTTTGGCCAAAGAATGGCAAGTTGTCATCTAATAAGCTCACGGTGAAATATGCAATTTTTAACAGAAATCGAGCTATCAACTGGATGTTCACTTCTCATTTTTTTGACATAGCTACAGGTCTGGATAAGTCTATTCATATTGTTGGTACTAAGACCTCCTATAACTTTAACACTTATATTCTTGATCAATCCATAAAGTATGCTAAGTGTTTGGATGTGAAGATGCTAATAACAAGTCCCACAATGCTCGGAAGTATTATTCTTGATAAGCATCTTGATATTTTGATCAGCTCTGATGTTGCCAGCAAGAGGGAATCTCCTCTCAAGTTGCACTATAGAGTGTATGAAGGGACACATGTCTCAGATAATGCTGTAACATCTTACCAGACAACTTCTAATATCATAACCATAAAAGAGATATATGCTTATGTGATGGGTCCTTTGAATGTTGGAAGTCTTGGAAAGAGAAAGGATGAAAATGTATTTGTAAGGATCATAAGCGACCGTGGGAAGAAATTTGAAGATGTCAAAGTTCTCTGATTTTCTGCTCCTCTAAAATAATTACTCTCGGTTACTCCTCCTATATCATAGCTTACAAAGTCTTTAATTCCATAATCAATGCTATGATAGAATCCTTATATGTAGAAGATTTGGATAAAAAGGATATTGATACTCCTATTAAGATTGTCCAAGAGTCTTCAACCCTGTACTGAAAAAGGTGTTGTTGATGGTGGTGTTGACACAAAGGCCACAGATAGCCCTGAATTGAAGCCAACTTCAGAGAATACTCAAACTAATACCATACCTGAAAGTGGTGATTCTTATGAAGGTGTTAACCTTCCTGGGTATTGTGTTGTGAAAGATGCTAGAGCATCTGACGATTCAGATTCTCACGCTAATATAGAGGGAAATATGTTTGGTGATACACTTGTGGTCTCTCGAACTGATGAGAGTATGAAGACTACTGAGGTAGAAATCAAAGATCATGGTCTCCTAGACTCACAAACAGGTACACAACATATTGAAGCTGATGTTGAAATTTTGATAGAATATGTTGTTGAAGATGTTGTTACAGATGCTGGCACATCTGTCAAGTCATTAGAAGCATGGAGAAAAAGAGCTTGAAATGTTTCATATGTTCCCTTGGATAGTGTGCCTTTCTATCATGAGGAAAGAGCTTCCAAATGATAATTTATTTGTTTGTGGAAGAAGCATGTTTAATGAAAACTTTGCACAGTTTAGGGAAGTGATATGTCAAGCTGGTTAGGAATTTTATTATGAACATAGGGAATACTGTGATGATCCTATGAGTGCTTAGTACAGGCAGGTTTTTTGGTTGAGGTGATTTGGTGAAAGAAGAAAAAGTTGTCAGCATCTAAGCTAACTACAAGGTATGCTCTATTGAACAAAATTGCAACTGCTAATTGGATGCTAACTACACACACCAATGATGTCATAAGAGGGTTGAGTATGTTCATCGATGTTGAACGTACAAAGTCTATAGTTAATTTTGGTAAGTATATCTTTTATCAGACTATAGCACATAGGAAATCTAATGCTACAAAACTTCCTATTGTGTTTCCTACCTTGATCTGTGATATCATTATGCATCAATATTCTGAGATATGTAATCAATCTGATGAGGTTAGTCAATGAGAGTCACATATTACTTTAGATCCAAGGTTTCTTGACAAGTCACATGCGGCAGACATTGCTCTGGCATATGTCTAAGGAACATCTTCCATGATAAGTATACAACAGATGATTTATGACCTCAAGATTATGAGTAAAGCTCTGGATGACAAGAAATTCTTGATGGTTCGTGTTATTCCAACTTTGGAAGTTGAAGAATTGATTGCTCATGACGATAGAGGTGATGATTTGGTGGTGGAAGACTTTGCGGGTAGTGCTGATTTTTGATCTTATGTGTTACTTCTGACCTCTTGCATCAGATGTTATGTTGCTTTTATGGGTTAAGCCCTAGATTTTCTATGCACCTGCATATGCACTTAGTTGCAATATGTACCATGTGGTTATGTCCATCTGAACATGTTTCCTGCTCAAATGTGCATGAAGTGAGGGGAAGTGTTATAAGTTTGATGCATAAAGCTAATATTATATTATTGATGACAACACTGTCTATGTTGTTGGTGTAATGCAAGAAGCTCAGACAGATGCTCTGACATCTGACTTATAGTAGTAAGGGAGTTTATGGTGTATGTATGCAAGTTTTGAGGGGGAGCGATTATATTTGATTATCTTCTATTATCTACCTGTTGATTATCTGAGGAGGAGTAGTTTGTATCTCTTGCCTATCTATCTATGAATGGAGTGCTAGTGCTTGTTCTGAGAAGAAGTATATGAATCTTGTGTGATGATGACTAAGTAGAATTATTTTCTACTACATTCTTCAAATTTCATGAATTAAGGGGGAGGAATTTATTTTTCCTAAGTCCTTAAGTTTGATTTGTCTTGAAGTTTCTATTTTCATATGGGGATCTATTGTGAGAGGTTAAGTCTCTCTGTTCACACTCTATGAGGCTAGTTGTTCTTATATCCGCTGTGCATGCCTCTGATATATTGTTGGCCAAAACATTCATGTTATGTCCTATCTTCTTAGATGTGTATTGATGTTGATTTGAAGATTATTTTATTATGCATATTGGTCAAAATTTATTTTTGTCAAAGATTCTGGTGTTGAAACTTCTTCTGAAGAATATTGATATGTATGATCCTTCCAGAATCCTCATTAGTCTTGTCATTTAAACTGTTGTTAACTCTACAATAGTATATGAAAGATGCTTGACCAAATGCTGTGTCATATGGAACATCATTATGTGATCAGTGATTTCGTGCCAGCTAGCGGTATATTTCTGTACGCAATCTTCTACAGATTCGTTTGTATTTTTATCTAGCTTGCTTATCAAGGCACCTGTATTTGAATGAAGTTCAAGATACTACTCCTGATAATGTTTTGCCTTAAGTTTTGGTCTATGAAGTGCAAGTATACATGAGAAGTAACATTGTGGAACATCTAAGAAAGTTGCAGCTGGACCTATGTCAAGAAAGGATATAATAGTTGGGTTGAAAGAAACCTGCAAAGCTTTGGAACTTGAAGAAGCTTATGTTGTGGCTAATCATGAGACAGTTACACTATGGAGTATCTAAAATGACATGGTGTTGTTTGTAAGGTAGTTCATCTACCCGTTGTATGTTGTTGCTATATGAGAAGATTAGTTGAAAATGAAGGGTCTGAGAAGGAATGGAGGTTCACACTTTATGATAGGGGTGCCTATCACTTACATATGTAGAATCATAACTCTGCACTTTATGCATTATCCATCCTCTTCTCTATGGTATGATATCTTCTGGTTCTTAGCTATGCAAATTTACTAGCATTCTACTTCTGAGATGTTCTTGTATGACATGCTATGTAAGATTACTTCATGATCTTGTTAGTTGTTACTTGTTATGATGCTAGTTGTATGATGTGCTTGCTGATGCTGCAGCATGTTACATGCATGCGAATGTATTGTGTTGGACTGTGCAATTGTATGTTGATCAATGGAGTTGATATGATATTGCCGCAAGTGTTCTATGGTGCAATGTGAAATTAATGAGCAGATTTATGAGCATGTTTCCTCTTCTTGTGTTCTTTGGATCTTTATGCTACTCTGGTATATGCCGATTTCAAATTGTCATATGAAGTTTGGCAATATTTATGTCTAAAAAGGGGGAGAAGTAAGCTGATATTGGCTGATATGCATGATGCTCTACTAGATGTTGACACATTTGTCTATATGGTGAAATGAAGTAGTTTATGTTGCTCTGCCATGGCAAATATCCATGAGTTGTTGCTTTATTCTTTATGATATGCATGAGACATTCTTCTCAGGGGGAGTGCTGATGTTTGTTGATGTTGAAGGAGAATGTTATGCTTATGCGTGCATGAGAATGCTATATCAAATGTTGAAGCATTCAGTGTTGTGTGAAGCACTATTTGTGATGAAGCGTATTTTCTCTGATGTTTTTATTTGTGAGGTTATTTTCTATCATCTGCTGCTATATGTCTCTGGTGTTTATGTGTTGAAGCTTATTTGTAAGCCCTTTTAATGGAAATCTACTATGTGAAGATGGTTCTTGTTCTCCTTCAAAGTTGCTATGTTTTAGAAGGAGTGTGTTGTGTATATCTCTCTGGCTTTCATATATAGCCCAAGATTGTTTTAGCCAAAAATTTGCCAAAGGGGGAGATTGTTGGGTTTTTGTGTATTGGCATCATTTTTGCTAAAACACTAACTTGCCAGATGCTGGACCAGATGCTAACTGGACAGATGCTGGACCAAATGCTCCAGCATGTGCGTACAACATCAGGACGTACGCGTATTTTTGTGCGAGATCTTTTTAAAGATTTACTTCAGTTTTATCTCAATTACTTGTGCACTAAGTCTCGCCTTGTTGTGTAGAACCTTCAGGAGGTGGCGGTTTGCCCTGATTGCTTCATAAAATATGTTTCTCCATTTATGGAAACATATTATATGGTTCTAAAATATAATTGCAAGATTTCTTTTGGACCAGCTGGATTGTAAAGCCCATGTATCTTCCTCAACACGTTCTTACAGAATATATATATTGGAAGATGTAAAACCTAAAGTCAAGCGAAGCCATTATTTACAAAAAGGAGTCTTTAGGGTTTTAGGGTTTCGTGATTAAAGCCTTGTGCTTTAATGTGTGCACTCCTAAGCTTTTAAGTATGGAGTTGCCTGTGTACCACTCCTAAGCTGTGAAGTACGGAGTCGGTTGTTTTTGTGTTCACTAAAGCGTGTGTTGCTTATATGTTAAGTAGTGAACTTGTGAGCCTTCATTGTATCTTTCTGATTCAAGTCAAGGACTTTGTGTTTGAGTTGTAATTGTTACTGCTCCTAAGCTTTAAAGTACGGAGGTAGTATGTGTCATTAGAGTGTGTCTCTTAAATAAAATAAACGAAAAGAACAAGTGTGTACTTGTTAAACAGTGCTGATTGTACTGTTGGTAGGAAGTGAGCAGAGGTTCTCATATCTAGGAGTTCCTAGGTAGAGGTCTAGACGGGTAGTTACAAAGTGAGAAGTGCAAACGAGGAGTTTGACTTTGAATTTGTTTTACTTAGTGGATTTCCTTCCTGGATTGGTATCCCCCAGACTAGGGCAAGTTGCGCCGAACTGGGTTAACAAACTCACTGTGTTATTTATCTTTCTGCTGTGATTCGTTTATTTTGTGCTGTGTTACGTTGTGTTATTTTACTGTCATAAGTTCTGAGTTGACAAGTGCTCGGACAGTTGTCCTTACATTGTGCACAGCGTTTGTCTGTCAGGTTGCTAGAATTTCACAGAAGAACGATAAAAACTGACGAAAAAATCTGTTACAATTGTACAAATTCATTTTTAAGTCAGATTATGAAATACAATTGTACAAATATGAAACTCTTAAATACTCCGTAGCATGCACCTAATAGGTTTCACTTTCACATACTAATTTTCACTCAAGGAATAAAAAAGTTATAGTTCTACTTGTAGCAGTATTTAAAAACTTCTAAAATATAAACAACATTAGAAATCTAATTATAAGGGTTAATATAATACAATGGACATCATTAAACCCTCAATCATGTTAGTTGATCTTCTTAGATACAAAAAAAACCAATCAATAGAAACATCACCTCACAGCACAACTGAAACAAACAACTCTAATAATCCCTCAAAGTCAACAAAATGAGCAGATATATCTAATAATCTAACCTGTCATATATTCAAAGCCAATAAAATGAGCAGATCACTGAGTTAGATGTTGCAGTTCTTATAATCATTGTACTATTTATTTATTCAAGATTAATTCTTATTAGTCAAGTGGTTAGTAATAGCTTCTAAATACAAAAGTAGTTGTGATTTCAAGCATTCTACCTTTCTAATAATTGTATATCATTATTAGCTAGTGTGATTAAACATAGCATGATAAAATCAAAGACAAGGAAAATAAAAAGTTTTAGGAACCAACCACGGCTTCATTGTAGTACTCCAATTTTGAACCTACAAATCCTAAATTTGCATTTCTTGCACAAAAATATACAAAAAAATATTTTATTCATTTTTCATGCATTTTTCGTTCATTTTTCACATTTTTATCATTTTTCTTGAATTTCTTTTTATTTCTAAATATTTCATTTTATTTCACTTTATTTTAAATAGTTCGCATTTTAGCGTAAAAGTCCAAAAATATTAAAAAAATAGTATTTTTCTTATTTTACACGCATTTTATACTTTATTTTTACATATTTCAAAAATATCAAAATATTTACATTTTATCACATTTTATTTCAACTTATTTCATTTTCACAATTTTTATATAAAGTTTACCAAAAATAGTAAAATTCATATCCTTCCACCTCACCATCTCTATTTCATTTTCATTTATCATTTACTTTTATTTTAGCATTTCACACAATATTACACAAATGCCATACAATCAATGCTTCACAATTCCCAAGACAAAAAATCAGAAAACTAAATTTCGGCGCCGGAAGCCACCTCCGGTCGCCGGAAAACTCAACGACCACAACCCGTTTTTTAAAACTCCTCCAAATCAAAATCTAAATACACCATTAGCTTCCAAATCATCTCTACATCACAAATCTGTTATTAATTTCATCAAAAACGACCCACAAACGGCCGGAAAACACCGAATCTGTCACCATCCTTCGCAGGAAAACTCAAAACCTCAAATCTCAACCAAATTCAAAATCAAATACATCAAAAAGCTTCTAAACTACTTCCTGAACACGAATCCGTCGTTAGTTTCATCAAAAACCGACCGGAAACTAGCAGATCGGAGTTTCATTTTTGGTCCGAAATTGAAATTTCATCTTAGCCTAATTCGAGCATCAAACGAAGACGAATCAAATTGTTTTTGTTTCATGGAACTGATAGAAACCTCTTCCAATTGTTAATTTCATCCGAAACGTCGCCGGTAACGCGTTTTTTGCGTTTATGTTCCGAACGGATTTGTGTTTGTTTTTGCCGATTCAAGATTCCTTTGGAAAAAGTAACACTGGATTCAAGTTCAGTGATGAAAAACGAGTGGAATGGTGTTTTATTTCGCAAGCTTTAATGATGTGTAGCTCGTACCACCATTAGACCACCGCGCCGACGAGAGCTTCTAACAGTTCCGGTCGCCTGGTTTTTGATGAGAGGAAGAAGAAGACTTGTTCCACATGTTATAGTTGATTGGGTCAAGGTTTTACTCCGCGCGCCCCCCGTTTTTCTCATCGCACCCGCACTGGTTTGTTGGACCGGTTTTGCTTCATAGTTTGGGCTAATTGCTTGGACTGGATTATTTTTGCTGCGCGCGCATTGCTCCTGCACCCCCCTTCTGGACTCTCTTCAATTGGACTTTGGGCTGCTTTTTTCTGTTCTTATTTTCTGCTGCACACGTTTTTTCAGGTTTGCACCCCCTTTCTCACTTAATGCATTTGCATATTTTTTTATCATCATACTTTGGTTTTTTTTAGCTTATTTGAATAAGTGATTTTGGGACAATAGCTTATTTAAGCTTATTGAGTACAAATTTTTACACTAATATTTTAGGGACTTCTTTTGAGATTTAATTTTTAACTTCTTTTTTTAGTTGCTTTCTTTGATTATTTGTTAGTACTAGCTTATTCAATAAGTGTTTGTTTGGGACAATAACTTATTTTAAGCTTATTGAGCTTAAACTCTTACACTAATATTTTAAAAAACTCTTTGGAGGTTAAAATTTTAATTTCTAAATTCTCATTGATATGTTTTGTTCTTGCATATGTTTGATTATTATTTCTTTGCTCTTTTCATGATATATGTCTCATATTCACATTGTTGCATCATACTTTACATTACATTTTCATGCCACTTTACACCACATTTTACATCATATTATATGCTACATTTATATGCTACATTTTTTTACATTTTTTTACATTACATTACAATCTACATTTTGCATATTACATGACATTTGACACTACAATTTTACACTACAATTTTACTCTACACTTTTTTACATGCATTTGCATTTAGATTAGGACAATGCACCACTTAAAAATGCATGTTAGAGACAATATTTTACTTTATAAAATCATTGAGCTCTAGCACTAGCATTAATAGTTAAGGACCATCTTTTGGCCTAAATTCATTTTATCATGATTGTTGATTGGTTCATTTTTTCTCGCTAGTTTTAAAAGTATATGCGATGATTTTTTTTTTACATGACTTTGTGCTCTTTGCATTTTTTCACCCTTTGTCACATTTACATTATATTTCACATTGCATTTGTTTTACACACACACTTCACATCAATATTTAACATTTTGTTTTCCTTTATTCGTAAGTGCATTTCATACTCATGTTTATTTCTCCGCTTGCATTTTTTTTGCCTTTTATTATTTTTTCATTTGATTCGATATGGTTGTAATAATTATTCGATTTGGTTGTAATAGCGTAGGACTTTATCACTTTCTTTATCGCTTTTTACACATCACACACGACTTAACTAGCCTACACACTTTATGCTCATTTCCAGGCATTACAAATCCTTCAGGTTGCTTCATATACACTTCTTCTTCCAAATCACCATTCAGAAATGCTGTTTTGACATCCATTTGATGAATTACTAGATTATGAATAGCTGCCAAGGCAATCAACAATCTAATAGTAGTGATACGAGCAACTGGAGCATAGGTATCGAAGTAGTCAATCCCTTCTTTTTGTCTAAAGCCTTGGATAACCAATCTAGCTTTAAACTTGTCAATTGTACCATCGACTTTCATCTTCCTTTTGAAGATCCATTTGCAACCCAATGGTTTGCAACCAGGTGGTAAATCAGATAATACCCAAGTATTATTTTCCATGATAGAACCAATCTCTTCATCAATTGCTTCTTTCCAAAATATAGAATCTCGAGATTTCACAGCTTCATCATACGTTCTTGGATCCTCTTCTATACTATAAGAATAATAGTATTATGTATCAATCTGGTCCTTTGATCCCTCAACTAAATATAATTGAAAATCAGAACCATAAGATTTAGCTTTTCTAGCTCTCTTGCTTTTACGAGGTTCGAATGTCTCACTTGCTACTTCACTTGAATGATCATCCTTTAGGGATTCATCCAATTTTGGCATAAGGTCCTTTGGTCTAGGTGTAGAAGAGAAACAATTCTCATCAAATATTGCATCTCTCGATTCTATAATTGTGTTAATAGAGATCGAGTCATTAGGTTCTATAACATAAAACCTATAAGCCTTGGAATGCTCAGCATATCCAACAAAGATGCAACCTACACCATTTTCACCCAAAGTTTTCCTTTTAGGGTCCGGAAGTCTAACCACGGCCCTACAACCCCAAACACGTAGAAAGTGTAAGTTGGGTCGTTTCTTATACCAAAGTTCATATGGGGTAGTCTTATTCCTTTTATTAGGAACCCTATTTAACAAATAGCAAGCCGTTAACATGGCTTCTCCCCAAAACCCTTCACTTAAACCAGAGTAAGATAACATGGCATTCACCTTTTCTTTAAGAGCTCTATTTTTCCTTTCAGCCACACCATTTTGTTGAGGTGTATATGGTGTCGTAGTCTCATGAATGATTCCTACGGATTGGAAAAATACAGGATCATAATATTCACCACCTCTATCCGTACGTAATGTTTTAATCATCACATTCTGTTGCAATTCAACTTCAGTTGTATATATATTCTAAATATATCTAAAGCTTCATCCTTAGCATGCAATAAATAAACATAGCAGAATCTAGATGCATCATCTATGAAAGTGATAAGATACTTTTTATGCCCTAGTGATGGAGTAGCATGCAAATCACATAAATCACTATGTATCAATTCAAGTATATCAGATTTTCTTGTGATATTTTTAAAAGGTTGCCTAGTGATCTTTGTTAACATACAAGTTTTACACTTTTCATTATTTTCATTAAAAACAGGAATTAAATCGTCTTTAGACATTTCATGCATTCGTTTATAATGTACATGTCCTAAACAAGCATGCCATAATGAAAATTTGATAACATTCGAAGTAGTCATAAATATAGAACCAGAATCTTTAGGAACTCCATTCAAATTCATCATAAACATACCATTATTATAATAACCAAATCCTACAAACACACCAGACTTTGATAATACATATTTATCGGATTCACACACTTGCTTGTATCCAAGCTTATTTAATACAGGACCAGAAATTAAATTCTTACGTAACTTAGGAACATACAATACATTAAACAAAGTAATAGTCTTTCCAGAACTGAATTCTAGCACCACGTTTCCTTTGTTCAACGGGAGCAAAGTGATCATCTCCCATGTATAGGACAGAACCGTCTTCCACTGGAACGAAAGTCTTGAACCAGAAATGATCCTTGCAAACATGTGTTGTAGCGCCAGAATCAATCCACCACGCGATAGCATCATCCTGCACATAAAATGCCTCAGAAGTTATTGAAACTGAATGTTTAATCAAACTATTCAAATCACAAATTGATTTCTGACCTTGATTTTTGGATTGGTCCTTAGACCCCTTTCCTGAACCACTTGCATTCGCGTTGTCGTGCTTTTTGCCGAAGCGGCAATCCTTCTTGAAGTGACCTGTTCTGCCACACTTCCAGCATTCTAGTTTCGATTTCTTGTGACCACCGAAATTGCCCTTTTTGTTATTGAAAGCACGCTTCTTTCCTTTGTTTCTGTTGTTATCGTTCTTCCCGCCCTCTTAGATCATATTGACCGAGGGACCAGCAATTTCTTTGCCTTTTCCTTTGTTATCCTCATGCGCTCGTAGAGATTCCTCTATGCGCAAGTGACTTCCAAGTTGGATCAAAGACAATTCGTCTTTTCCATGTTTCAGATTGTGTTTGAAATCCTTCCATGAAGGAGGCAACTTATCTATGATGCTTGAGACATATATTGTTTCATCCATTTTCAGTCCATGTTGTGTGAACTGTCCAAGGATTCGAAGGAGTTCATTGAATTGTTCCATGACAGACCTCGATTCAACCATTTTGTAATTGTTGAAATCGGTCACCAAGAACTTTTTACTGGATGAGTCCTCTGTCATGTATTTGGCTTCAAGACAATCCCACAATTCCTTTGCAGATTCCACGTTTTGGTAAATATCAAATAAGGGATCAGACATACCGTTAAGAGTGTGTCCTCTGCATATGTAGTCGTTGTTCTCCCACTTCGATCGGCGTCTCAGATTTTCGACCATATCATCCTCCCCAATTTCTGGGATCGGTGTAGACAGGACGTACACCACCTTCAATGTTGTCAACATGAAGTGCATCTTCTTCTGCCAACGCCTGAAGTCTTGTCCAATAAACTTGTCCAATTTTCCGAAACTTTTAGTTATCTCCTTGACGGTGTTTCCTCCTCCAGCCATGATTATCAGAAAAATTACTTTGTTCGTTTGTTAGATAATAGGTATGATAATCCTGGATATCTTCTTCTAGGTTCACGAAATCTTTGCGGGGATAATTCTCGAAGAACAATTTGTTTCTGACAATAGAGAACAAATCAGAATATAGAGAGGAAGTATAATTTTCGTTATTTCTAAAACCGAGGCCAACAAATTCCTTATATATAAGATCAATAACAGAAAACAAATTGATGCCAAATAACACCTTTTCGAAAAAAACGGTCATGTATGTTGGGAAGGGGTACGACTATTCAAACGAAATTTTCGAACGGGGCGCTGGCCCATGGACCCCGGTAGCCTGTTTCAATTATTTGTATTCAATTACACGTTTGGCTTGACGAGCGTGCACTCTGCACTACCCTGACTCGTTTCAAACTTAACACATAATTGCATTGGCCTATAGTAAATCACATTATACCAAAATACATTGTTGATACTAAAATTACCAACAATATTGAAGTTCTATTAGGTTCTCTTTTTAATATAATATTTTGGCTAAATTGCAGTTTTGACTTCACAAATTTTTTAATCGTGCAATTTTAGCTTCTTAATTTCAAGTAAGCGATTTTTGATCCATGCATTTGTCCTCTTTTACATTTCATGATCTTTCGAGGCAATAGCGTCAGTGGATCTATTTTATTGGATCATATCCGTTACATTTGCTGGGGTTCTGGTTTATTGGCCGGTACAAGTCTAATTTTGATGTATTTTTTTTAATTGAGATAATAATAATAATAACCCCTTAGATTATTTCAATAGTATCTAATGGGGATTTCTTAAATTGTAAATGTTGAATAATGCTCGTGTAGGTAATTCAATAGTTTCAATAGTGATTCAAAATGAGTGTCGTTTGTTATCTTTGTATTCGTTTGGTTTTTATAAATAAAAAATAAATGTAGTTTTAGCCAAAAAAATTGTTTCAAATTGAGTATTATTTTTAATTTTTAATGGAACATTTTCCAATTCTACCTTCTAATTATTATTTTATATACTATTTGCAAATAAAAAAATCAATATAATAAGGTTAATGTAGTAAAAGTGATATTTCTTTTGATATCGTGATTAAATTCTTTAATAAGTGTTTAAAAATCTTAAACGAAAGTCATTTTGAAAGGAGAGAGTATAAAATTAGAAGCTCCAACATCATGAGAGTTTAGGACGAATATGTTGCTACTTGCTAGTCATCATATAGAATAGAAACACTAGACACTACACTACACTACACTGGTCCCCATTTTTAGCTATTTTCTATTTTAAAATACCTGGTTGTGATCCATGATTCCAATGTCAAAGTAGAAATGATTAAATATTATTGTAAGAAACTTCCTTGCAATATCGATTAAGTGACATTTTCAACATTATGTTGTGAACATAACATGCACTAGCTATTTAATAATGAAAGTTTCCTTGTGCTTATACACTAGTAAAAGATGCTTTGGTTTGGTTGATATATACTCCTCCGTCCTATAATATAAGAAAAAAAAACAAAAAATTATATTTATTAAGAAAAAGTTAAATATAATGATTGAAAGGATATTTTTATGAAAAGGTGTAAAAACAATTTTTATTGGTTGTTAATTATAAAAAAAGTAAGAGAGAAAATAAACTTTTCTTGAAAAGATAAATGTTTAGACTTTTTCTGTTATAAGTAGTACTTGATATCCTTATACATGTATTAGAAAATTAAGCTTCCTCCTCCAAAAACTTTGTGCTGTGAATTCAATCTCTACAATTTTGAGAAAAATGGCTGAAGGTCTTCTGTTCAACATGATTGAGAAACTGATAGGGAAGTTGGGTTCCTTAACAGTTGAAGCTTGGAACATGAGAGCTGATCTTGAGAATTTGGTGGAAAACATGTCTGAGATCAAGGCTGTGGTTTTGGATGCAGAGGAACAACAAAAAGGCACCAACAACCATCAAGTTAAGCTATGGTTGGAGAAGCTCGAAGGTGCTCTTGATGATGCAGATAACTTGCTTGATGATGTTTTTACTGAAGACTTGAGGCGTCAGGTGATGACGAAAGACAAAAAGATTAAAAAGGTTCGTGTCTTTTTCTCATCTTCCAATCAAGTTTTATTTTCTTTCAAAATGGCTCAGAAAATGAAGGAACTTAGGAAGAAAATTGAGGACCTTAACGTTGATAGGAAAATTTTCAATTTTACTAATCGCACTCCTGAAAAACGTGTTATGAGACAAAGAGAAACTCATTCCTTCATTCGTGAGGAAGAAGTTGTAGGAAGAGACGAGGACAAGAAGTACTTGATAGAGTTACTGTTGGACACCAACGCTGATGTTAGAGAAAATGTTTCTATTATTTCTATCATTGGAATCGGAGGACTTGGAAAGACCGCCCTTGCTCAACTTGTGTACAATGATAAGATAGTTCAACAGCATTTTGAATTGAAAAAGTGGGTGTGTGTTGCTGACGATGATGACTCTGATGGAAAAGGCTTTGATGTGAAAGGTATTGCTGCAAAAATTGCAGAATCTAAGACTGGTGATGAGATAGATCAAGTGCAAAAAGACCTCCGTGAAAAAGTTAACGGAAGTAGATATTTGCTCGTTTTGGATGACATATGGAACGAGGAACGTGAAGACTGGCTACACTTGATGACCCTTCTAAGGGATGGAGCAAAAGGAAGTAAAATAATCATAACCACAAGAAGTGAGAAGGTGGCCAAGATAAGCGGCACATCTTCCCTCTTCTTTTTGAAGGGTCTTGATGAAAAACAATCTTGGAAATTATTTAGTCAATTAGCTTTTGAGAATGGAAAAGAATCAGAGAATCCAAACTTGTTGTCAATTGGGAAGGAAATTATGACAAAATGTTCAGGGGTTCCCCTTGCTCTTTGTAGTATTGGAAGTTTAATGTATTCATTGGAGACTGAGAAGGATTGGTTGAACTTCATGAACAAAGATCTTATGAAAATTGATGAACAAGGTGGTAATACAATATTACAACTTATCAAACTAAGTTATGATCATCTACCTCTTCATTTGAAAAAGTGCTTTTCTTTTTGTTCTTTGTTTTCAAAAGATTATCCAATTGAGAAGATAAAGTTGATTCGACTTTGGATTGCACTCGGGTTTGTTGAGTCATTTGATGAAAGTACAAATTTAGAAGATATCGGTAATAAGTACTTCACGACATTAGTTCAAAGATCTTTTTTTCAAGATTTATTGAACGATTTCCACGGCAACACCTTATTTTTCAAAATGCACGATCTTATGGTTGATCTAGCGAGATTTGTTTCAAGAAATGATTATGTCATTGTTAACAAAAAAGGACAGCATATTGAAAAGCAAATTCGCCATGTCTCTTTTGGTTTTCCATTGGACTCTTCGTGGCACGCTCCAAATTCTCTTTTCAAGGCCTGCAAATTGAGAACATTTCTACTACCACATCATTGTAATATTGATTTACGATTTCTGCATGTTGAAGCATCATTGGAAGAGTCTACATGTAATTCGATCATAACAAGTTTTAAACAATTTCGTGTGTTGAATCTTAATCACATTAATGCAAAAATGATTCCATCTTGTATTGGTACACTGATACATCTACGGTATCTTGATCTTTCTCATTGTGAACAGATTGAGGTGCTTCCAAAATCTATAACCAAGCTAATCAACTTGGAAACTCTTTTGCTAAATGATTGTTTCATGTTGAGAGAGTTGCCAATAGATCTTTCGAAGTTGATAAATCTTCGACATCTTGAGTTGGATCGCTGTAACAAATTGATTTGCATGCCAAGTGGGATAGGAAAATTGAGCAACCTCCAAACATTGACAAAATTTGTGTTAGATACGACTTTCAATCACAGTGCTAGAGCTAGTGAGCTAAAAGAATTAAACGATTTGAGAGACCGATTTCAGATAGAAGGTTTGGAATGCCTAAGGCATTGTCCGACTGATGCTAAGCATATCAATATATTGGGAAAGTCGCATCTTAACGATTTGAGTTTGGATTGGGGTGGGCAAATAGATGGTGATAACTTTGATATGATCGGAAAAGATGATATAATTCTACAAAGTATACTTCTGCACCCGAACATGAAGGCCTTACGATTAAATGGATTTGGTGACTTGAGATTCTCAAGCTCAGTCAACTCATTTATTCATTTGAACATTTTGCAATTAAGTAATTGTCCAAGATTACAATCTCTCCCACATTTGCATGTCAAAAGGCTCATCCTAATAAAATTGCCCTGTCTAGAGTGGATAGTCGATGATAACAGTAATGACAATTCATCACCATTTTGTCCATCACTCATAGAGTTATGTCTTTTTGACTTACCTAGCCTTAAAGGATGGTGTAGGTGCAACAAAGAAGAGATTCAAAGCAGTTGTTGTCATAAGCTAAATAGTCTTCACAGTTTAACTATTTCTACATGTCCTAGTATGATTTCAATACCACAAGACACAAATAGCAAGAAAATTAGTCTTTACAAGATAACAGAGAAGATGTTCCAAGAAGTGACCAATCATTCTAAAGCGGAAATTCTTGAGATTCAAGTGATACATGGTTTAAAATCTCTATCCGCCGGAGTCCTTCAACAACTCACTACACTGCGTGAACTTCGCATTGGAGATTGCAATGAGCTTGATTTGTGTAATGATGAAGATGGTTGTTATAGCATGCAATGGAAAGAACTTAAAAATCTAGAACACTTGGTATTGCGTAGCATCCCAAAAATGAAATCGTTGCCCGATGGACTTCAACATGTTAAGACATTACAATCGATAAGAATTAAGGATTGTGTCAATCTTACATTTATACCAGAATGGCTAACATCATTACAAACTTTAATAATTAAAGATTGCCCAAAGTTGATGTGTATACCTAAGCGGAGTGATGCTCAAAAGGAATGATTTGAGATTTTTAAATGCCCTTAACAGTGGACAAGGGTTTATTCAAGGTAAGATCGAATACTACTCAAATTTTTAAATATATATATCTTACATGATCATTTATTTGATATTACATAAGATACATTAATTAAATTCATAGAGTTCATTACTTTTCTTTCTATGATTGTCAATATATTCATTTGTTTTTTATTTGTTACATTTTTAAGATATCACAAATAAACAAGGCATCCTCTAAACTGAAGCATATCCAAATTTCCGGATTCTATACAGACTTTCCATGGTAAGTTAATTTTCCTGACCTAATCTATACCTTTATAAACTTAATGGCAATGTCAATAATTTAATATTTCCAGAGTAAGAGGTCGATGATATCGACATCTTGAATTATAGAACCTAATAGCAAAATTGGAATTAATAAGATCACAATGGTAATGATTTTATACTAATAATCTAGATGATTTAATTTGATACTTTTATTTTTGAGAGAGAGAAATTTGATACTTTTAACCAAGGCTAGAAAAGTGGATTATTTGAGATAATAGCAACATGACAGAAACATTGTAATACTAGTAATGAAAGTTTTCTGGGTCATTAATATCTATATAAAAAACTTGGAGCTTAATACTACTAATATTATTGTTATCTTCTGCCACAACTATAAGCTCTGATTATTCTTGGTATATATTGATACTTGATTGTGTACCACTTGATTATTAGGTGTAATTGGACTTAAGAGTGAACTGAAGTGGACATTAATCAAGACTTGGCATTGTGTTCCTATATCTCATTGTAATGCTGGTGTGCATTTTTACTTTTATATAACTTTATATATATACTATTAGTATTTTTACTTTGTAATATTGTATAAATGTTGAGTATTGTATAATATAAGTATAAGTATAAGTATTGTGTTAGAGTCCTATATTGAATGTGAGATAATCTGGCCATAAGTTTATAAGAAGAGACAATTATCATCTTACAAGTCAGTTTTGTAAGGATAAATTAAGCCCAACGATCAATTTCAATATGGTATTAGAGGTTGTCCAAAATCTATTAGGTCACCTGCTATCAAGTTTTGGCTATCGGGTTACCACTCCCCTTAGTATATGATAATTCTCAAGTGTCTTTGTTATCCATTTCCATATCCAGGTGACTTCATGCAGGAACGGATCTACCTATCATGTGCAATGCTTTCAAGCTCTAAAGTTGGACTAATTAAGAAGATCGAACATTCTTGGTGTGACTAATTCTAATATGGATTTATTGAATTGTATTGCTTTGTGACCAATTTTTTATGCATGTTATTACAAACTCTCTGTTGAACAAGTTTTGAATTTAAATTTCTTTCTTTGTACAAAACAACTTATGCAGCATCTTTTCTATATAAAACCACTTCTTTTAACAAACTGTTCATTTAAAGAGAGAATTGGAAGCTAATAGCCTCTTACTATATCACTAGCATTCTTTTAAAACCAGCTTATTTGATGGTTGAAATAACAAGTAGTGGAAGGTTTTTGTGACATGAAAAATGTAAAAAATATTGAAGTTGAAAATTATTCATTTCTTTAAGCTTTTATATACAATCGATTGATAAGAGAGTCATTGACTATAACTAGACTATTGACTACATAAAAGAAGAATGAAGTGATGTGCAATTTCTATTTACTTTTAATCTTGGTGAAGACTAACGCTTATTTTAATAAAAGGTAGAAAACACAAATGATCAAAATAGGAGAAATAAAGGGCGCAACACTGTTTGCAGATTTTGCTTCTATCTCTTTTTCTGTTTTTGTTTTTATCAATTAACAATAATAATAATACTAATAATAAATAAATAAACATACAAAAAAAGAAGAAGATGATGAAAGTAGGGGAGAGGGACGCAGCAACAACACATGTTGTTGTTACTACTATATTTTTTTATTAACTAAATATTAATGTAAATTAAAGTGATATTAAATATACAATTTAAACTCAAAGATTAAAGTGCAAAGCAAATGTAAATAGACTTATTTTTATAATTTTTTTAGTTAAAGTTACAAATAAACAAAATTTAGACAATTTGATATATTTTGAAACTTAATGCATATTTTTTGGATTTTCTCACTAAACTGATGAAATGCATCAAAAATGGTTAAAATGCTTGAAATTAAAAATAAAATTCTACTATTTATAAAATTAAAGCAAATATAAATTTGATTACAATAATAAAAAAAGTCGGGACAAAATTGGGGTACTACAGACCAACAATAAAAAAAATCGTAAACCTTTTTGAAAAGAATTTAGATTGAGTATGATGAAGATGAATAATTGAAAGTACTAGTGTGTATGTAGAAAAGTTTTGATTCTATATTTCGAAGTCAAGCGAGCGGAAAATGTTTTCCGAACTACATAAGAATTCGAATTGTATGGGTTCAATCACCTCAAGGCCAAAGTATGCATGATCCAGGAACAGTGCCTGCACGTATAATTACAACACCATTATTTGAGGAGGTGGAGGAGGACAAGATGGTTTGGCAATTTGAGAACCATGGGAAGTACATCGTGAAGTCCCGTTACAAACATTACATCAAGAACAAGTTAGGAGATCATAGTAACAGGGGAGAAGGCTAGTGGAGTTCATTATGGTGCATTAATGCATTTCTAAAGACAAAACATTTGCTGTGGAGATTATGCCGTGGTTGTTTGCCAACACGATCAAGGGGTGTTTGTTTCATGGATACTAAAAATATTTTTGGGAATCTAATGTTGAAAATAAAAACTCCCAGTAAAATATTTTACCCACGTAGCCAGGCTTTCTAATGAGAAACTTCTATTCCAGGCAGTTTCCAATCACTTTTGCGGAGAACATGCTACCCCACTATTGTATAACTGTTCCCTCTCTCTCTATTATTTAGAATTTAAAATAAAAAATTAAAAAAAATTAAATTAAAATGAAAGATTCCAAGGGACTTAAAATACTAACCAAACAAATTTTGGAAAAATTTATTTTTTGGAAATTTATGCCTGGGAAAATTATTCCTAGGAATTATTTTTCATATCGTGAAACAAACGCCCAATTAAGGAGAGGTATGTGTCGTGTTCAAGTGAGTGTCCACTCACTACTAGAAAAAAATGAAATTGGGATGGAATTTGCGACGCATTTTTGTAAGAAATATTTTTTTTTTTTGACAAAATCACAAATACTTTATTAAATATTTATTTATTTGGGAAGCACTTAAATTCCGTCCCGAAATTAAGACATATTGAATTTTCTGTTGCAATTTTGGGAAAGACTTTGGATTTCCGTCACATCATTGTTCGAAAATTTAGACAAAATTTAGGTGGGAAAACAAGCGCTATTTTGGTGACGGAAATTTGTATTATAGTTCTGTCGCAATTGAAAAGATTATATTTATGTAATTTGTAATTATTATTATTTTTGGTAATGTGTTTTTCTGTCCATTAGAAGAAAAAAGTTGGTCAAAAAGAAAAAGTGTCAAACAACTCCAGTTTTAGAAACGAAAATGTTCCCCCCTTACCCTTAGCTCCTTCTCCACTTGAGCCCTCTTTTCAAGTTTCTCCGACAATTTTTGTATCATTTTTTGAACCTCGGGAGTGAGTGCGTTAGCAAAAGACGTTTGTCCAGGAGGAGGAACATCAAATAAGGACCCATACTCAACCACTTAGGGGGCATACGGTCCAAGACCATACTTCTTATGCATTGATGCCTTCCCAACTGCCTTTTGCCATAATTCTGCTTTGATAGGATCGGGCACTTCAGCATGAGATAGATACTCAGGATTTTGCGCCAAGAATTCACCGAGGTATTGTGCAGAATCTCTCTGTATACATAAATAATAAATAAAAAAGTCAATAAAAATTAGTGAAAAAAAAACTTAAAAAAATAATTATAAGTTATGAAATATTAGTTTTACCTGAGTACCTTCTGAGTATGGGTCGACATAGACATCATTTGTGCCCTGTTTGATATGGGTAGACCTATAAAGTTCATCTATGGAAGGATTTCTACTAAGTTCTTTTACCTCATTTCACACAAAAAATTAGTTAATTATATAACCTATGAATAATTAAATATACATGTGTAGTAAAACATAATAATCAAATATATTTTTACAAGATGTCTAACATGTGTAGGGAGACTGACACAACCCTGTGTGTGGAGATTACCTCCTTTGTTGGAAGCTCTATTTTTTGTTGGCCTCTGAGCGTTTTTTATATCTGGCGTTATTTGCCGAGTACCACAACAATTTAGGCCATATATTTTCAGGCACATTCCAATTTGACTTGACAGCTAAAAGTCTCACAAACATGGATAACTTCGAGTTAGACGACCCTTCAAACAACGGCTTGTTAACTTCTTTCATCATGGAGTAAAACTTCAGTGCTTTATCGTTCAGGATTATTTCCTCTTCAACGGCTGCAGCATAAGATAGATTAACCCCAAGAGCATCACCGACCATATCTTTCATCTGACCAAAGTTTTCACACTTCGTATGCGTTCCGCTGTTAGAAGCTCGCGTAACGTCAAGCTCAGTGCTAAACTCTGACTCTTGTTCACCATGATGTCTCCGAACATAATAATCATTCATAAATAAAGCCACATCTCTCTAAATAATTTATGACATCGTTTTGATTCTTAATGTGTCCACACTTATATTTAAAACACGTACATCTTATCCATCACTTTCATACCTATCTTGCAATATTGCAAAAGCAATAAATCCACGAGTTCCTTCCTTACAATTCGCTTTAAGTGTCCTTTTTCCCGAACATTTTCTATCATACATCCAACTTCAATTTAAAATATTTTGATACTTCTTCTGCGTCAATAACATTAATTCAAATTAATTTTTATTGATCATATTTCTTCTCTAATAACAATAATATTTAAAAGCTTACACTCTTTTATAATAATAATAATAATAATAATAATAATAACAATAATAATAATATTTATAATAATAATAATAATAATAATAATAACAACATTTTAAATACCTCTAAAAAAATTATTTTTACTAACTAGCATGATTTTTAGAAATAAAAATAAACTATTATTAAATGTGATATGCTTTTCTTATTAAGTTGAAATAAATATTTATTTTTACTAACTAGCAATATTACTTATGAATTTTTTTATGAAATTCGTAATTCTTTTTTAACTAACTATAGCATTATTATTTATTAAGTTTTTTTTGGTACAAATTTAATAATAATAATAAGTAATAAAGTTGTGTAATTATTACAAAAAATTATTATTACTAACTAGAATTATTTTTAAGTTGTACCAAAAAATCTATTATTATTACTAATGCAGTTTTATTAGTGTGTGTAAAAAAAATTATTCTTAATAATAACATACTTTAATACCTTACCTAAAAAATAACATGTTTTACAAAGTTTTTAATAAATTAGAAAAACTAACCTCAAATAATATAATGGGTCGAAGTTTGGAAGCAACACCAACAACAGCTACACAGGATAACAATTATAATCACTTGCTAGAAAATAGAATTAAAAATTGACTACAAAAAATAATACAACATATATTATATTAGTAATATGCCAACCTATATTAGATTCATGGAATGTTTTATGTATCTGGACTATATTATGAACTAGATACATCAAACATTCCATGAATCTAAAAAGTCATTTTCTTCTTATAATAAGGACCAGAGGGAGTATTATATTGGTAAAGGGATGAATTTGATCTATCATGCTGCATATATAATAACATGCCAACCTTTTAATAAATTCACACATCAACTTCAATCCAAATGCAAGCTAACTGTGACGCGGAGATCAGTGTGTAATCTGTTTTTTAGGAAAAAAATTTAGGAAAGTTTCTTGGTTCACGGATACTTGCAGACTGCATTTCTTGATTAGTGTGTAAGCAATTTTCTAGGAAATTTTCCTAGAAAAAGGTTCTCGGTGTACGCAAATTTTCCTCGATAACGACATAGGGGAACGCGCATAACTTAGACTTTTATGTGAACTGCTTTCTTAGGAAATTTTCGTCGGAAACATTTGTGTTTTCCTAGGAATCCAATTTCCTTGGAAACATTCATAGGAAATTTGCAACTTTCTTGTAGTGCACAACTGCTACGGCAACATCTTCAACAATTTGTTACCCGTTTATCTTTATTTCATGTGTAAAACAGGATAATATTTACTTCATTAAGAAATTTAATAAAAATAAAAATAAATTTATTATTATTATTATTATAATTATTTTTTACAAAGTTTAATATTGTTTGTTATTATAATTAGTATTATTAATGGATAGTATTTTTTTTTATAAGCAAAGATAGAATTATAAGGAGTACAAGTTGTACTCAACCCTTACAGATTAGGGATCGCCCATTTACAAGTCTAAGAAACAAAGAAAAGGGTTATTACACTAATCAGGAAAAGAGATGTTGGCTTTACTCTCAAACCGACCTATTAACCAAAACCAAGAAATATAACGGATGTGATCCGACAAAACCGTTACACTGATTGTACCTCCTCTAAAAATGTGATTGTTGCGTATCCTCCAAAGTCCAAATGTTCCATATCGTAGCCAACCATATGATATGACGATATCGCTTATTGTGGTTACCTTGTGCCAAATCACCAAAAGACACAAAATGTTGCAAAACATTCCCAAGGTAAAGAGGAAGTGCCCAACAATCTGAAAATGAAACTCCATACCTGTTTTGTCACATTACAAGTCAGAAAACGATGTTGAATATCCTCCTCCTCCTAACAACAAAGGACATAACGCCGATCCTGAGTTGTGGGAATAATACCCTTGCGAAACAGGGTGTCCCTAGTTATGGGAATGCTAACTTTTGACGGAACATTATTCAACCAAAGGAATTTCAAGGTTGTCTTCGTGTTAATATCCTAAGATATCACATCACGCCTTGGTAATAGAAAATCATACACCAAATATACCGAGAAAATATCAACTAAATGAGGTATCCATTTGCATCTATCCACAACCTCCAACCGAGGCAAAAAATGGTCCAACACGAAAAACAACTCATCCACTAAAGTGGAATTAGATTTGGTAAGAGAGCTACTCCATTCGAAATTCCACCGCCAAGCATTATTCACCCAAGAGGCCATATCAAAAACACTAGCATGTTGATCTTAAAGTTTTTGCAAACAAAGAAGGAAAAAGAACCCGAAGAGGAGACACTCTGAACCATTTTTATTTCCAAAAACTAATCTCTTTTCCATCACCTACAATGCTACTCACATTACTCCCAAACCACCCCCCCCCCCCATCTCCTTCTCCTCCCAACTGCCAAATATCTTGCCACCAAAAAGACGCTCATTTAAGCCGATCCACCCCCTCCCCGCATAGAAAATTTGAACCAAAAAAGCCATACCGGAAGCGAAGCAAATCACACCACAGTGCCACTTTATCAAGTAGACATCTCCACTTCCATTTGCATAAGAGGGATAAATTAAAAAGCTCTAAATTTTTTATACCCAAACCACCCTCATCCTTTGGCTGACAAATACTCACCCAACACATCTTATTATTAACCACCGCCGCATAAGAACCTTTGTTGGATGCTCACCAACTCTTTTAACACACAAACGGATGCCTGGAAAAAGGAGAAGAAATATAGAGGTAAGCTAGAAAGAACATAGTTAATGAGAGTAACTCTACCACCTATGGAGAGATGACGACCTGCCCAACTACCAAGTCTTCGTTTCTTAGTATCTATGATAGGCTCCCACGTCACTTTTCTTCTTGGATTATCCCCAACCGGAATACCGAGGAAACGAAATGGTATATATACAATCCACCCCACAATGCAAGAAAGCCGAAGAAGCGCGTAGGAAACTGGGATTAAGATTAATACCATATAGCTTGCTTTTGGAAAAATTAATCTTCAAACTTGACACGATCTCTAAGCTTCACAATACATTTTTAATACACCAAAGATTCTCCCAATTGCCTTCACCCACGATGATAGTGTCGTCCGTAAACTGAAGGGTTTGAAAAGAAATGTTATTACCGACTTGGTAACCATTGAAAGATTTAACATCAACCGCACGTTGAATAAGGTCGGTGAGTCCTTCAGCAACTATTAGAAAGAGAAAAGGTGATAGAGGGTCACCTTGTCTCAACCCTTTACCAACAGTGAAATCTTCAATAGGGCTACCATTAACCAAAATGGACATGGAGCTTTGAAAGACACATGCCGCCATCCATTTCCGCCATCCTTCTGCAAAGCTCATTCACCATCATCTAAGAACTTCCAATTCACTGTGCCATACGCCCTTTTGAAGTCAACTTCAAACAAAAGGCACTTATCATTCCTCCTTTTGGCCAAATCCAAAAGTTCATTCACCACCAAAACACCATCTAAAATTTGTCTGTTAGGTAGGAAGGCCATATGAACATTCAAAATCAACTTGACTAACACCAGCTTCAACTGTGCCGATAAAACCTTGGACAAAATCTTATATAAGCTACACACCAAAAATATAGGTTGATACTCCGATAAAGATTGCGGATGATCCTTCTTAGGGATAAGAGTAAAAAAAGAAGCGGTAAAAGCTTTGGGAAGAATTGTGCTACTATGAAATTTTTCCAAAAACTCCATAATGTCTCCTTTGATAATCTTCCAACATACGTTCATAAAATTGAAGTTGAACCTATCTGGTCCTGGACACTTACTACCATCACTGCTCCATATGGCTTCTCTAACTTCATCAATAGAAAAAGGTGCCATTAAAGAATCATCCTCAACTGTTAAAGATTGGAAAGGAATCCTCAACTGTTGTTCGGTGGGAAAAGTTCCCTTTGTGTATTTAGGCCTTCCGATTGGTGGTGATCCTAGGCGTTTGGCGTTTTGGGAACCTGTTTTAACTCGTATCCGTAATAGATTGTCTGGTTGGAAGAGTCGCTTTTTGTCTTTTAGTGGTCGTTTGGTCTTGCTTAAGTCTATCCTGACTTCTCTGCCTGTCTATGCTCTTTATGTTTTATTGAATCTTTATTGAATAAAGTTTTCTGGGGTGGGTGTGAGGATAATAGGAAAATTACTTGGACCAGTTGGAAAATGTGTGTTTAGGGAAGAAGTCTGGCAGGTTAGGAGTTAGACAAATGAGGGAGTTTAATATTGCTTTGCTAGGTAAGTGATGCTGGCGGTTAGTTGGTAGACCGAGGCGGACTGTGGTATAGGGTGCTGGTTACTAGGTATGGTGAGGTGGCAGACCGGTTGGTGGATGGGGGCAGCAGTAGCTCTTCCAGGTGGAGGGAGGTTGCGCATGCTTGGGTGGAGTGGGTTCCATTGGAGGAGGGTGGTTTGGGGAGGGTGTAGAGAGGCAGGTTGGTAATGGAGTAGATACCTATTTTTGGTCGGATTCGTGGCTAGGGGAATTTCTTTGTGTGAAAGGTATAAGCGCCTTTTTAATTTGTCTATAAATCAGTTGAGTTCGGTAGCGGAGATGTGCGAGCTAGGGTGGGAGGAAGGGGGCAGCATTGCAGTGGCGTCGTCATTTGTGGACGTGGGAGGAGGACTTGTTAGAGGAGTGTAGAAGTTTTCTTGATGTAATTTTTTTTGCAGCCTAACGTTTCAGATAAGTGGCTGTGGCGGCCTGACCCTGAAGAAGGTTATTCAGTGAAGGGAGCGTATCATATGCTGACTGTTCCGAGTTCTGCTGAGGTGACGCCTTCTTCAGAGTTGATTTGGCACTCTCAGGTTCCTTTGAAGGTTTTTGTGCTTGCTTGGAGGCTACTTCGTAATAGGCTTCCGACCAAGGATAATTTGGTGAGGCGGAATATTACTCTATGGACTCTCAATTTTGTGTTACTGGATGTGGCGGGATAAAAACATCTCCCCACTTATTTTTGTCCTGCCCTGTTTTTGCGCCTCTGTGGCCTATGGTGCGGTCTTGGATTGCTATAGATTCAGTTAATCCGACTTTTATATAGAATCATTTTATGCAATTTACATATTCTGTCAGAGGTTCGCGTGCTCGCAGATCTTTCTTGCAGTTGATTTGGTTATGTTGTGTGTGGGTTTTGTGGAATGAACGTAACAATCGAGTTTTCAAGGCTAAGGAAATTTCTCTTCATGAGTTGTTGGATAAAGTACCACTACATGCGTATGGGTGGTTGTAATCTACTAATGTATCTCTAGGCTTAAACTCTCATATGTGGTGGTCGAACCATTTTCTTTGCATGGGTATTGACTGAGCTTTTGTTTATATTTTGACTTGTGATACTGGTTGTATTTTTTGGTAATTCTTCTTTGCACACCTTGTGCTAAGACGAATGCTCGTTTTTATAATATAATTCATTTTGATTTGTTCAAAAAAGAAAATATATAATGTAATCAAAAGTATTTTTAATATATAATGTAATAGAAAGATTAACTAGTAGGGAGGACCATAGTTAGATCCTCCGTAACTGCGATTAGGAGGAAGCTGAAACCACTTAATACCAGAACTGACCCTCGAACCAAATTAAACTGATAGTTAACAAAAAAAAACATAAAAAGATTAAAATTTCAAATATATCAAAATAGGTCTGTTTGATCTGCAAAATGAAAGTACTGGACAGAACAGTACAGGACAATACAAGAAAGAACAGCACAGGACAAACATTTACAGTATTAAACAAATTTTGTCTTGTATGATGCTTGATGAAGAAAATGCTATTTTGATGATTTAGAAAAGTTGTGCTGAGGACAAAAAGTTGTCTCTTAGTTCTGTAGGGGACAAGAATATCTCATTTTGTCCAGTCCCTTGACCCCAGTTTGTCCAGTCCCAGTGACAGTTTTCAAATCAAACACAGTACAGCAGAAGCTGTCCTGTCCAGTCCTCTATTTTTTAGCTGATCAAACGCATAAGGGTTAAAACTACATGAATTAAAAAAAAAGAGGGTAAAACTGTCTTAAAAAAAAGTTTAAATTTCCTATAAATATGACTCAAAAGATTTGTATTTGAAATTTAGAAAACCTAATACCTAATACCTCTCTGTTCTCTTCTTCTCCAATTCATCGCTTTCTTTCATTCTACTGCTACTATTCTTCTTTTTGATCAATCAATTTCATAACCTTACAATGCCGAAAGAACTTAAAAGACAGTTACGCCAATGGAAGAACGAAAGCAAGATGAAAAGACGCGCCACCAACCCAACCGTTTTTCCCGCTCACTCTTCATCTTCTTCTCAACTTTTCTCCGATTCTCTTCATCATCTCAACATGTTACGACCACAACAACAACAACGACCACGAGCGAATTCATCCGCGTTCCGCTTCCAAGAAAGCCTCTTCCCACGCCAAGAAGCCACGAATTTACCACCACCACCACCATCACCACCTCCACCACGACGTCGTCGTCGTTCTAACTATCAAATGCCATGTGAATTCTCCATTGGTCCGTTCGATACTATTTGTCCGGCTTGTAATGGTTCCATTGTCGGATTTACTAACCTCTCCACGTTCCGTTGTCCTCAGTGTCTGGCTCAGATTAATGTTAATGTTAATGTTAATGTTAACGATGGTGAAGAAGAAGAAGTTAACGAGGTTTTTAGTTACTTTTTTCTTTACTTTTCTAGTGTAGTTTGTGATTTGATTTTGACCTAATTTTTAATTTTGTAGAATGAATGTTATTATTTTTTGTTGACTTAGCTTGTTGAGCAAGATATGTTTTTGAGGGTTTCTTAATTAGTAGGAAAACAAGTTTTTTTTTTTGATAGGCAATGTTAGTTGTTAGTAAATAATATATTACAGATCTCCTTTGCCAGGATTTGAACCCTGGACCTCTAGTAGCTCCTTAACCCTTAGCTCAACCGGTCAGCTTAACCAGAATCTATAATAACATTAGGGTTTAGGGGAATAATGTTAGTTTTGATATCTTTCTATTTTTGGTTAACATTCTGGTACCCAGAGTTTAGTTTAGTATATCGGTACATGTAGACAAAATACAAAGGTTAATGTATATGTCATATTTTGCCGAATCAAATCATACTCGAAGTACCTAAGAATGTAACCTTCATTTTTAGAGACTATCTTTGTATTTGTATTGTATCTCATGTTTCTTTTTTTTTCGTGTTCTTTCAATATGAAAATATATCAGCTGGTTAAAGAATTAGAGCAGGATGAAGCTGATGGTGGTATGCCTGGAGAAACATTTACAGATTATGTAAGTTATAGATTAAAGAGCAATTTATATATAAACTCTGTTTGGGTTAATTTATTGAATACCAAGGTCTCTTGTTATGCAGCGACCATCAAAAGTAGCTATCGGACTGCCACACCCTGATCCGATTGTGGAAACTTCTTCATTGTCTGCAGTGCAGCCACCTGAGCCTACTTATGTTCCAAAGATTCAGAATGAGCTAGAATTGTACAAGACTTTGTCATGCTTGCAGATTGAGACTTTGGTTTATGCTAGCCAGGTTTTTCTCCTTACATGATTTAATATTGATATTGATGATTAATAATTACAATATAGATATCATATGTGTGATGCTTGTTTCCATGGCAGAGACATCTTGAACACATTCCAAATGGTGCTAGGGCTGGATTCTTAATTGGAGATGGAGCGGGTGTAGGCAAAGGTCGAACAGCTGCTGGGCTAATATGGGAGAATTGGCAGCATGGGAGGAAAAAAGCCATGTAAATTTCTGTCGCATTTTGATAATGAAATCATGGACATGTCTGCTATTAATAATTTAGATAAACATTCCATTTTCAGCATGCTTAATTGTACAAAGCACACATACTATTGTTTGTAACTTCGACTGGAATTGATATTTCATCTGTTCTTGTTAATTATTCCTTTTTTCTTGTTTCAATAATCCTATACAGATGGATTTCTGTTGGGTCAGACTTGAAGTTTGATGCCAGAAGAGATTTGGATGATATGGGTGCATTTTGCGTTGAATGTATGTTTTCTGGTTTGTTGTAACTAAAGTCCTATGATGCGGTTAATTTCTTTGACAGTTTAATTAATTTCTTTCTCAAATCTTTCCAGTGCATGCTTTGAACAAACTGCCTTATTCTAAGCTCGACTCGAAGGCTGTTGGAGTTAGGGATGGAGTTATATTCTTGACTTACTGTAGCCTCATAGCATCGTCTGCTAAAGGTCTTACCCGTGTGCAACAGCTTGTGCAGTGGTGTGGACCTGGATTTGATGGTCTTATAATTTTTGATGAGGTATCAGACTTCTTTAAATTGAAGGATATTATATTTAAGTGGGGTTTCAAGTATTCTAAAGAGTGTGAGTGACTTCATTACAGTGTCATAAAGCAAAAAATTTGGTTCCCGAAAAGGGTAGGCCTCCAACAAAAACAGGTCAAGCAGTAGTTGATATCCAGGTTTGTTCATCTTACTCTGTAACGGAAAGTTTCTAATATCACTCTTTAGTCTTTTCTTTTACCATGAATCTTTAATTTTTTTCTTTTAATCTAATTTGGCAGGCTCAACTACCTGAAGCTCGTGTTGTTTATTGCTCAGCTACTGGTGCATCTGAGCCTCGCAATATGGCTTATATGGTTCGACTTGGCCTTTGGGGAGATGGGACTTTTTTCCGTGATTTTACTGATTTTCTAAGTAGTGTTCTTTCTCTTATCTTTTTGTTTTTCAAAATAGTAACTATGACTAGTCATCTTTTTTATTTTAAAGTAACTAAATGAGATGATGAATCCAGAGGCTATTGAAAAAGGTGGTGTTGGAGCTCTAGAGCTAGTTGCAATGGACATGAAAGCAAGGTTATAATATTTCATCAAACACAGACACACTCACTCTCAGCCTGCACTTATATGTGTATAAGTGCTTCATTTTTTTCTTTTTAAATTCAGGGGTATGTATTTATGTCGTACGCTTAGCTACAAAGGTGCTGAATTTGAAATTATTGAAGCATCATTAGATGATAAAATGACGGTATGACTGACTAATTTCTTTGAGCTTATTGATCGAGACTCTTTACTGTATTCTCATCTAGTGATGCATGTTACAAAATTTCTTTTGAATTCAGTATGCTCATTTAATGATGAATTTTTGGATCAAATTTCATAGGATGTCTATAAAAAGGCTACGGAATTTATGGTGGATTTGCGTATGAAATTGCGATCTGCCATTGCTAGTCTAATTGAGAAACCTAATACTAGACTTATATGGAGGTTATACTGGGGAACCAACCAGGTATTAAGAATTTAAGTTGGTGCCAAAGACAAGTTCTTCATGTCTATTAGACATTTATAATTTACTGAGGTTTTTGGATTGTTCGCTTTCTTTGTAAAATTGTAGCGCTTCTTTCGACACTTGTGTATGTCTGCTAAAGTCCCTACTGTAGTGAGACTGGTGAAACAAGCATTATTGGAAGACAAATGTGTAGTCATAGGTCTGCAGTGTACCGGGGAAGCAAGGACGGAGGATGCTGTTTCGAAATACGTGTGTATTACTGTTTGGATCATTTTTTATTTCCTGCAATTCAGTGGCATTATGTGTTTTATTTATTAATTTATTTATTTATTTGTTTATTATTCTTGGATAGGGCTTTGAACTTGATGACTTTATTTCTGGACCTCGTGAGTTGCTGCTAAAATTTGTTGAAGATAGATACCCATTGTCAGGAAAGCCTGAACTTCCAGAAGGTATTTACATGCCGTGTTTTTTTATAAATATTTCATTTATTTTTCATTAGTTTTGTGAAAACTGAATAAATTTTGATGTTATGAATCATATACAACCACTAGTGTGTTTATATAGACTGTTTCTAATTTTATTTCTATTTCAGTAAAATCTAGAGTCAGAAAAGTAGCTAAACGGCAACCTCCTAGTGATGCTGAAAGTGACGAAGAATCTGAAGGTGAATTTCAAGCAAATTTTGATTACCCTTTTTCATTTATAATGTGTTATGCTTCAAGTGCATATGGCAACCCTTTCTCCTAATGCATTAATGGAGACTTATTCTCAGCCTTTATATGTGATGATAAAGGGTGCAAATCAACTGTTGTTTCTTTAGTCATACCATCTTTTCTAAATTTATTGTGTACGGAAACTGCCAGAGAAGAAATCGGTGTATTTTCTTTCATACTTGATTACACTAAATTTATAGCTGCTGTAAAAAGGCTTCATATTGTTAATATCTAGAGTTTTGTTGTAGTGTTATTAGTATAAAGTACACATCAACATTACATAATACCTTTTTAATATCGCCATTAACTTGATGCAGCTGCCTCTGATTCTGACTACATTCTAGAAGAGGATGAAAGTGGTGTGTTTTCTTTTTCATGTTATACTAGATTAAAAAGCATTTCTCTTTTGTACAAAATTTGGGGAAAGAAATTCACCTTTTTCATGTATTTGTTATGCAGCTGCCGACTCTGATTATAATGAGCTTCAGAAATGCGAAATTTGCAGTATTGAAGAGGTATTTTTTATTTACTTATTCTCTGAAAAACGTTTCTTGAATTGCCTTTAAAGGTGAAGGATTCACATATATTTATTTGCAGGAAAGGGGAAACTTGTTACAGTGTTCCCGCTGTGGCAACTACACTCATCAGTCATGTTTGGTGCCCCCAATTGGCCACTTTGTTCTTGCGGAATGGACATGTCATGTGTGCAAGGATAAGAGGTTTATAACTTAGATAATTTGTTTTAATTTGTCACTCTGGTTTAAATGGCATAATTTATTATTTGATGTTCAATAAAAATAGTAGGCGGTACTTAATATTTTTTTCGGCTTGCAGCATTCATGACACAGACATTGAGTGCAAGGAAAAAATATTAGAGATGATTCGTGCTTTGGATCTTCCAAACAATCCCTTGGATGATATTATTGACCAGGTAAATGATCATTTGTCAATGCTAGTCCTATAACAATTAAAAAAGTTACTTCTATGAAAATATTGACCAGGTAAATGATCATTTGCCAATGTATAGCTCTTCTAATAGACTGTATAAATTAATTTTTGATGCAGTTAGGAGGTCATGGCGTAGTTGCAGAAATTACAGGAAGAAAAGGAAGGCTCGTGAGAGCCCCTAGTGGAATGGGTGTTGTTTACCAGACTCGAAATACGTGAGTTGCAAAACGTCTCCATATCTAATTGATAAACATAGACTAATTCTAATTGAACTATCTTTTTGTGTTTTTCCCTTTAGAAATGATGTCATTGCCGAGGAGGTCAACATGCATGAAAAAATGCTCTTCATGGAAGGTAAGAAGTTAGTGGCTATCATCTCTGAAGCTGGATCGGCTGGCTTTTCCTTGCAGGCAGACAGAAGAGTGAGAAATCAGGTAATCAAGCTGTTCGAAAATATTTCCTTCCCTTGTATCAGCAGCTTTTTCTGTCCTATTATTTTGATGGGTTTTGTACATATTAGCTTTCGAACTTTCCAACTATTTTATGCTAATTTTTGCTGTTTTGTTCTCTCTGACCTTTACAAAATAGAAAAGAAGGGTTCATATAACTCTAGAACTTCCATGGAGTGCCGACCGAGCAATTCAACAGTTTGGAAGAACTCATAGATCAAATCAAGTCTCAGCACCAGAATACAGGTCACCAAGCATTATTGATTAATTTGATCTTTGAATTTTGTATTGTGATATATGGCACTATGATGTGGAAATCTTTTCGAGCGAAGAGGGAAACACAACACTTTCAATCTTATTTGAAATTGTTGCAGTGAAAAGTGTCTTTGATACTACCTAGATAGTACATCTGTTTAACACAATTTCTTATCCTTGAAAATGTTCTTCAGATTACTATTTACAAACCTTGGTGGAGAACGGCGATTTGCATCAATTGTTGCTAAGAGATTAGAATCCCTTGGGGCTTTGACTCAAGGGGATCGCAGGTAAGTTGGATTTCATCAGTTTTGTGTTTCTAGTTAGTGTTCGTGGATAAGTTTTAACATCTTATCCGATGTTGTTCGTGCATTAATTACAGGGCTGGACCTTCATTAAGTGCATATAACTATGAGAATGATTATGGGAAGAAGGCTCTGGAGATTTTGTACAGAGGAATATTAATGGGGCGGGTATATAATTTTCATTAAAAATAACAAATGTGCATATTGGCAATTCCAATTTAATAGGAAGTGAATTATTCAAATCCATCTACTGATAAAATTTGTTATGTAGGGTCCTCTTCCTGTTGTACCTCCTGGATGCTTCTCTGACAGACCGGATACAATCAAAGATTTTACTATGCAATCAATACTTGCTCTTAATTCCGTTGGAATTGATAAAGAAAACAATCTTGGTAATTCATTGTTTTCCATTGTCTAATATTAAGTTGAATAGGTATATAATAATGGTGATATCAAATCAAAATATATTTCTGGTTTCATCAATGACTGTTGTGAAGTTATGACACCACATTATCTGTGTTTTTCCTCATTATGAAATGTTCACTTCTTATATTTAAAGGAGATAATATGCATAATATTGCAAGATTTCTCAACCGGATTTTGGGCATAGTACCTGCGATTCAGAATAGGTTTGTATTTTGTGAATGAAATGATTTGATGCTTCTACTTTCAGCATTTTTTTCAGTACACTAATTTTTTCTATAACAACAGGATTTTTGAGTTATTTGTGAATATTTTGGATCATCTCGTTCAAAAAGCCCGCATCGAAGGTAGTTTTGACAAAGGCATTGTTGACTTGAAAGCTAAAGTCATTGAACTGCAAGGGACTCCAAAGGTATGTATTTTGGTCCCAAACTTCTTGCTGCCACTTATTTCATATGTTGAAGATAACTTTCCTTTGATGCAGACAGTCTATGTTGATAAAATGAGTGGGGCTTCAACTGTTCTGTTCACATTCATCTTTGACCGTGGGGTTTCATGGGAGGTGCATATGCTTTCTCAGATTTCGTTACTAAATTGTGCTTTACCATAACATACATATTTTGCTGATATCGTATATGCATCAGTTGGCTAATACCATGCTGAATGAGAAGCAGAAGGCTGGATTCGGTTCATTTGTTGATGGCTTCTACAAGTCCAAGAATGAGTGGTTGGGAAAACGTCATGTTATTTTAGCATTTAGAAGGTTCGTTTCTAGGTTTTGTCATACTTTCTATTAATTTCCCAACATTTAGTCCCGTGTAACATTGGAGTGGCTCTTTTCGGTCACAACATACATATACAGTTACTCAAACGCATTCTAAAGCTTGTGGGTTTCATTTACTGATGTTATTATGTTTGTTCTTCTTTCTGTTCTAGTTCTGCTTCGTCTATGTATAAGATTGTTCGTCCGACCACCGGAGAATCACCTCGGTATGTATTTCGGTTACTTGGCCTTCTCTTAGTTAAACTTTCTTGTTTACCCATTTTCCCCTGCAATTGTAGGGATATGCATCTGGCAGAATTAACGAGTAAATATTCAAAAGTTTCATCTTTGGAGGAGGCCAAAATTGGTTGGAAAAATGAATATGCATCAAAACAGGTACATATACTGATATACCGTTAGTTATTTCTCGAAATTGTTCAAAAAGAATGAAGCACTAGAAAAAATAAATGAAACAGAATGATAGGACTCTCCTTCCTCAGACCACTGGGTCTGTCCGACCAATTTCCCCAATGGTTAACGATATCACACTTATTCCTTGTTTCGAACTTATGACCTAATTGGTACACATCAAACTGAACCATACGTTTATTAGCGGTTGTACTATCAAGTTGTATTCTACCTCTCTAGAATTATTAATCTCATCTAACAGTGCATAAGATGAGAAAAATATGTCGATTTATTAAATTTATATTATCTCACATTTTGAAAATTTACCTTTGTTGTCAGTGCATGCATGGTCCCAATTGTAAGCATGGTAAATCCTGTTCAGTTGGCTCAAGAATACAAGAAGTGAATGTGTTAGGGGGCGTAGTTCTTCCTATTTGGGGCGACATACAAAAAGCTCTTTCTAAGCAGGTATTCAACAGTTCATAAGATATTCACGAGAAATAACCTATTTTACAGATGCTAAAACTATTAAATCTTGTATGATGTATCAATTTGTCACTTTTTGATATCTTTTAGATATGATTATTCTGTTGAGCCTCTAGTGGATTGTTTATTTATTAGGGAATTATACTTTAAATGATTCTAACTGCAAAATAAAAAATGTACAGCCCAAATACTTACATAAGAGGTTACGCATTGTTCGTGTTGAAACTACATCAGATAAAAGACGTATAGTTGGGCTTCTTGTACCTAATGCAGCAGTAACAACAGTGCTTGAAGGTTTCTTTCTTTCTCTCTTCATCCCTACCACCTTTTCTGTCATATTGACTTGCTTTCATGGTTTTCTTTCATAGAAATTTGTATATCAATTAATCATTCAAAGTTTAATAGAAATTAGTATAATTCAAAGATAATATCTAAATGAACTAAATTTTATATAACCAGCCTTTGTAAAATTTCATTTCATATTTTTTTCAACAATAAAACTCATGTCCAAAGAGAAAGGATTGACTTTTGTTCCATTAGAAGACTACAACATTCATTTTGGTCAAATTTTTTTTTCTAAAGTGATGATTGATGCATACTTTTGACATCTCATGTAGGTTTAACAAGCGTTATAGAACTGGATGATTGAACTGAGCCACAAGACGTTTCCCTTTTTAGAAGATTACAAGCATTTTTTGTTTTATGTAAAGGCTTAATATTTTTGCTTAATCTTGTTGCTTAATTTTGAGGAAAGTAAAGTACCTTATCTCATTGAGATGCAACATAGTTGTGCAAACTCCATTTCAATTTTTTGATTACTTCTTCCAGTTTTGTATATAATTCAAAATTGTGTATATCTCTATATGGGTGATCATTGATATAGGGAAACTATAGATGACTCCACATTCACATATGATATATAAATAATGAAGGGATTAGGGATCGATTGTGTCATATGTTACACATTATTATTATTATTATTGAAAAATCATATGTTACATATAATAGCCAAAGATAAAATGCATATTTCTTTTGTGCAACATTGATTGTCCAAAACTCATAAAAGTATTTGCAAACAAACACAAGTTGTATCACTATCAAATTAACACATAAAAGGAGCATCCTAGCTTTATAACTAAAATAGAGTTGTGCTAGCTTTTCGGTGTATCCTTGCTTTATAACCAAAGATTAGTGCTCGATTTGTAATTACATATTTCCTTGCAATTATAGCTTGTATGACATTACTAAAAGCCCTATAATCTTCATCAAAATTTACATTATGACTTGCATCCGCCAAAGTTTGATCAATTTTGTCAACTACTCAGTAAAATTCCACTATCTACAATGTACCAATACATTTGTACTACTCCGGTCTTAAATATAAGCAAAAGTCAAAATGTATTTGGTCCAACAATGGTGCAAACTCAAAAGGAACAACAATGGTGATTCTTAGCAGCTCGAGCAATAGTGAAGATCAAAATCCATGATCTCGTCTTCCTGGAACCACTTTTGAAAAGATGGTCCGGAAGCACTGTACTAATAGTTGTGGCCACATGAACTTGGAGTGTTATTACGTTGGTAGATTCTAGCAATGAGATAAGCGATAGTGATAGTAGTACTTCTAACTTTAATGTAATAACCTTGCCCTTGACTTTTCATGCAGATACAATGGATGTCGTGAATTTTAGATCCGAGTACACCACAAACGAGAGTGTGGCGATCTTTTGATCTCAAACTCGCCTTTCCTATCCATTTTGGTTTGTGCTTTCAACCATCTTGACTTAACAGTCCCTTTTTTCTCCCTTCAAAGTGTGCCATACTTTGTGCTGCTAATGTTTCCCCTAGACAACTCCATCCTACTAGTTGGGCCTTTCTTAGGGGTTTGAGATCATGTGTTCTGGTCTTAACATAGAGCGTACCGTTGGTATTTTTTCTCTTTTTATCAAACTAAAGGCATTGAAAAGGAAAATTGATATCTTTAGTGCCTAGCCTAAATAGAGGCCGTTTCACCTTGTACTCATCCCTCGTACAAATATTTCAAAACCAAGTACTTTCGGGTTCTACCTACTGATTCGTGCCCAAAATGTTTGTTTGATTCTAAACAAAAACCTATTTTTTCTTTCTACTGGATGTTTGCAAAGAACTGAACTCCATCAATCGATGAATCAATCGTTAAAAAACTCGACTAGGTAATCCTCTTCTTCTCTTTCGATCATTTTGCAACACGCGTTTCAATTTCATTGCTTATGCTTCGTTCATCTCAAATTTCAACTCTATCGTTTGAATCGCTTTAGTTTAATCAATTTGCTATGTGATTCATTGAACTATTTCTCATGATTTAATCGATGGCGACGATGCAGGTACAAGGAGTACTACCAGAGCCTAAGATTGAGGTGCCATATTTCTTATTCTTTAACTTTTATCAATTTAGTTTTACACTCCTAAAGCAAGGTTTCACTTTAATTTATTTTCTTGATTTTTTTTATTAGTACCTAGTTTGGTTTTAATTTGTGTGCAACATAGTGCCTCTAAACTTTAGAACCTATCATGTTAAAATAAATATATAGTAACATTCATAAGAATCAACTTTTGACAAATCTCAGGAGTTGTAAATTGAAAACATCAAAGTTGTAGAATGTGTCGATCCGTTAGAAACTGCTAAGACATTGTCGGTTTGGAGTAATAGAGGCTCCATGCCTATGCTATGCTTTGAGAAGAAGGGCTCAAAGTCCCCGTCACTGTGTTAGTCCAACGGCTTTGAGGTCTGTTTATTCATTGATACAAAGGTAATGATTGTTTCCTTGCTTTCAATCGTATCATCTTAATCAAATTTCTAAGTTGAATTGATTTCTTGTAGGTGATATGTCTAGATTATAGCAATGTCATTCTATGCTATGCAAAGGTCACTTTTAGTTCTTTTATGTCATTATTGGTGTTGTGTTGTTTATCACTTTAAATTAAACAAAGAATTGGCTTATACAATTATACCATAAGTTTAACAATTTTGATATTCATTCCTTAAACAGGAACTTTGCTTATGACTGAAGAAAGGAAGAAGGCTATATGGGCAATATATGGTAATAAATTACAAAAGATTAAGATAAAAATAATGTTGTAACTAACAAATATGATGATTTGCAATTAGTATCATATTTATCGAAACCTTTGTTTACAGTTTGGTGCAGGAGGACTTGTGAACTTGTTGATGGTCCTAATGCTGATTATAAGCGCTCTGCTGTTCTTGATAGATGGGAGGATAGATTGCATGACATTTTCAATGGACATCCCTATGATGTGCTTGATGTTTCTCTTTACTTATACCATGTAATTTCACTACTTACCAATATAAAATATGCATTCGTTTTTTATGTTATTCGGATAGGCGTCTTAATTAAGCTACTCTATAAATTCAATATGTTTTCATATAAGCTATCGTTGAGAGCTTATTTAAATAAGTTGAAAATAGCTTACAGAAATGTCATAAACTGTTTCCATAAGCTTTTTCAAACAGTCTGACAAATACACTTATTTAGTAGATAAGCTCAAATTAGTCAACTCAAATATGCACTTGTATTGTATGTATTTGGGGGAAATTGAATTTTCGTTGCGGTTCTTTGTTTCAGTTGACAAGAACAGGGTCGTTGTTATTTTTTATTTTTTTTTAAACGAAATAGAGAAGTATAAAATTGAATTTAGCATATTTCTCCTTAAAAGTATTAGAGAAATAAAGTAACGAAGTAAAAAATAAAGAGAAGTGGAGTCGAACACAATTTTTTTCTTCTTTACTATTTTTAAGAAGAAGAATAAAAAGTAGAAAATAAGTCCAGCCAAACGGGGCCTTAATTCAGGTTCAGATTATAGGTCTGAAGCACCGGGGTTATATCAATGCAAGCTTTGTCTCGGTATAAATTTAATTGTTGTCTTTGTAATTTAATTTGTATGGTGTCTTAAAAAGCAATTTGAAGTGGCTTTGGGGCTATTGTCTGACCGTTGATATTGCATTTTGTTATTTATGTACTGTAGACCTCTTCAACTGGAACTGTGTCTGAATTTATAGCCACACAGGCCCACTGCCACACACTTATGAGGATTTCTGGGAAATGATTATGCAATATAACTGCCCTGCAGGCTGCAATTGTGATGCTTAGTCGGTTGGTCGATAATTACAGGGTGATTCTCACTTGTTTCTTTTCTCTTTGTGCTTGATTGATTTATAGATGGTGAAGTGTGGAGATTATTTTCAATCAGAGGATAGAACTAGAGAATTTGGTAATATCTCGCTTGCATGTAAATGGACGAACACTACCGGAACTTCACTTGTGCTGCGCCATTTGGAGGTGAACCATAAAGAGGTGAGATGGTGTCAGATAACCGATTATCCCAAAAGTTTAAGAAAAGCCACATCAATGGTTTTATATTATTTCTAACAGATGGTTCGTGTTGTGTTTATGGAATTATATTAGAGCAAGTCGGTCTAGGTAGTTAATCTTGCTCCCGAGAAATTCTTTCCTGTTTCCTTTGTGCATCCCATGTCTTTCCGGATCAACCAACCGGAACAAGTCCTTCCTTCTTCATTTTTCTAGCTTTGCTTAAAGTAAAGCTTCTGGTTAGGTTATATATCTTTCTTTACAAACTGGCTTGAGTGATATTTTTCTGATGGAGAGGTGATTGATTTGGTGAGACTTGAGAGGCCCCTCCTTCTTCAAAGTTTTGTTATTTCATCTGATTCATACCCTTTGTTTATTCTTGTTTTGCTATAATATACTACTGCAGAGCTAACTCTAAGATCTTTGATATCGGAACTTTTATTGCTGAACCTGGATATGATGCTTTCATTAATAAAATATCTACAACAACATTTATGTAACAACAGAAACTGCTGAGTGGCCACTCCAAATTTAAAGATATACTACTTTCGTACCAAAATATATGTCGTTTTGACCAAATCACACAAATTAAGAAAGAAGAAATAAGAAATTATGGGTTAGTTTACAAGATTATCCCTCATTAATGGTATGTGAGAGATAAATTATAGAATTGAAAGAAGAAAGAGAAATAATTAATTAAGGGTATAAGAGGAAAAAGAGCATTAAATACTTCGTTGGTAATGTAAAACGAGATATATTGTGGTACAATTTTTTTTCTCAAAACGACATATATTTTGGTACGGAAGGAGTACTTTGCTGCTCTAACTTTCATATTCTTTTTCAAATTTTCAGTTTTGCTCATAAAGTGGAATGATTCCCAAGTTTGGTTAGGATGGCAACTTAGAAGGTTGGCAAAGATGTGCATTTGGCGCTAGATTTTGATTATTGTAATTAATTTTGTCATTAATTAGTTTAGTTTATGGTTTTGAACCTTGGTATTTTATGATGTGATTATATTTTTATTGAATATTCTTATAAGTTTTCTATTGAATTTTGTATTTTATTTAATTTTACTATTTTTATCAATATGTCCGTAAAATAATCCCCTCTGTTTGAGTGCGTGATACTAGAGGTCGTTGAAAACTCCCACAGATTAATTGTGGGACTCGAATAGTAAGCAGTTTTGCAAACTCTTGCAAAATAATCTACAGAGGTTGAAAACTCCCTCTAAATGAAAAAAAAAAACTGCCTTAACAGGCTTGTTTTTTATAATGATGGTGGGATGTACTTGAAGGCGAAACAAAACATATGACTCATATAAATTTCAACCAATAGAAGCAAAGCGTGTTGCAATGTGTGTGAGAGAGCGTGTTCTACATTTGACACTTTTGACTTCTTAGCCACAAATGTTAATGTTGTAGATCTTCTAAATAGAGTTTAAAGAGTCACACATATCAATGTTGTTTCACCTAGATAACTGAATTTAGTTTTAAGAGAATTGATTTTGCAAGTAGAAGGAGATAACAACAAACCATGTTAACCGTTTATCATTGGTGTGTAATTATCATGAATATATGAATTTTTCTCCCGCCCCATGTCTCTCTTATTCCCCCAAAAATCTGTTTCTGCCCTTGAACATAAAGTTCGGAATATACAATCTGAACCTTTTACTGGTTTGGAAAATGTGAGGTGCAGCCAAGAACAGCATTATATAATACTGGATGCTAGAGTATGTTAATATGTATTCTAGGTTGTATACTCTCAGAGTTATTTAAAAAATAGGCAAATGCTAATGAGTGCCCCTGGCACTCTTTAAGGCCTAAATAGTAAGCTACGCATTGGAAATCGTAGTGTTTCAATTTTTTAAATAATTTTTTTTCTAAAATAAAAAGCTTAAAGAGTGCTCCGGGGGCACTCGTTAGCAAGACCGTTTAAAAAAAACAAGATAGTTTAAAGTTTGATTGTTTTAGTTCTATACATACATATATTTGGAATCTAAGTTCCAAAATTCTCTAAGTGTATAAGAAGTTTGGATTCTATTTTCCAAACTTCTCTAAGCTTACAAAAAGTTCAGATTATGTTTTCCAAACTTGGCCAATGTCAGAGTTGACAAAGATATAACCTTTCAAGTCAATGTAAGTACAAAAAAAATTGGATTCTGCGTTCCAAAATTCTCTAAGTGTACCAAAAGTTTGGATTATGTTTTACGAACTTCTCTAAGTTTAAAAAAAGTTGGGAATATGTTTTTTGAATTTGACTAGTGTCAGAACTTACGAATATATATTCTTTCAATGCGGCCAACAAACCGAAACCAAGAAAAATAACGAATGTCATCCACTAAAGAATTAAAATTAACACTAATACTTCTAAAGATAAAGTTATTTCGCATGCGCCAAATGCTCCAAATTATGGCCAACCAAATAATATGACGGAAACTCTTTTAAATTTCCCCTTCAGTAAGATCTCCAAAAGAGTTGAAATGTTGAATGGTATTAACAAAAGGCACACTAGAAATGCCTAGCCACTTATAGATGTGAAAACAAACCTGTGATATGAAATTGCAATTGAAGAAGACATGGTACAAGTTTTCTTCTACCCCGGAACAAAAAATACAACTACTATCTTGAGAGCTTGTGAAGATACCCCGTCGTTTAAGAGTTGGTAATTTTTCTAGTATCAAACGCCACCCAAAAATATTAACCTTTGACGGTACGTTATTGACCCATCCAACCCAGGAGTCCATCGCCGCTTATCCATCTGATCCTGAATTGATCTGACCTGATCCAGAACCATAAAAAGTTCAATAACTGATTCTGACTCCTCTTCGATAAGGACATTCGACCAAGCAAGCTGCCAAACCCAATTATCATTTGTCCTAGCACCCATGGCTGAAACACTGACTTGAGGTTGAGATGATTTAGAATAAAGCGTATGGAAAGCATCGCGTAAAGAAACCAAGTCTATCCACTTATCATGCCGAAAACCAATCTCCTCACCATTTCCTAACTTGGTGCCAACCTTAGCATCAAACCAACCACCATCACCATCACCTCCCAAATGCCAAATATCCCGCCACCACAACGACGCATTTTTTAGTCGAACCCTCCCCTCATCATGCAAAATATTAACAAGGAAAGGACCATATCTTAAACACAACAGCTCATACCAAGGGGCTAAAGAATCGGTCATGCAATGCCACTTCCACTTATACAAAAGAGAAGAATTAAAAATGCCTAGATTTTAGATGCCTAACCCACCTTTGTCCTTCATTTAACAAATTCAGTCCCAACTAACCCAACAAATCTTCCTACTATCCGCACTTCCACCCCATAAAAAACTCTGTTGAATACTCACCGTATCTTTTAGCACACTCACCGGTGCTTTAAAGAAGGAGAAGAAATATAAAGGTAAAGAAGATAAAACTGAATTAATGAGAGTTACCCATCCACCTATAGAAAGATGTTGACCGTTCCAAGTACTAAGACGTTTTTTATAGCATCTAAAATAGGCCCCTAAGTTTTCCTTCTCCTTGGGTTTGCTCCAACCGGGATCGCAAGAAAGCAAAAAGGAATAGACTCCACACCACAGTGCTAAAAGGCCGAAGCAGCTTGCAAAAACCGTTCATCTAAGTTTATACCATACAACTTGCTCTTGTAGAAATTTACTTTCAAGCCTGAAACCATCTCAAAGCCCCTCAATACAGTTTTGATGGACCACAAATTCTCCCAACTACCCTCTCTCGCAATGATAGTATCATCAACAAACTGGAGGGTATGAAACCAGATGTTATTTCTGACCCGATAACCATGAAATAAATTATTATCAACCACACTTTGCATGAGACCAATAAGTGCTTCAGCTGCAATCAGAAAGAGAAAAGGTGAAATCGGAAAACACACGCTCGAATCCACCGCCGCAAAAATTTCTGCAAAGCCCATACGAGACATCAAATAGTCTAAATAGTTCCAACCCACTGTATCATAAGCCCTTTCGAAATCCACTTTAAACATTAAGCATTTATCTTTTCTTCGCTTTGCCAAGTCTAGCAATTCGTTAACCACAAGCACACCATCTAAAATTTGACGATTCAGGAGGAACGCCGATTGGACCTTCGATATCAATTTCCAAAGGACAAACTTTAATCTTGTAGCTAATACTTTTGATAAAATCTTGTAAAGACTAGAAACCAAACAGATATGACGGTAATCTGACAACGATTACGGATGATCTTTTTTCGGAATGAGAGCCAAGAAGGACACAATAATAACTTTAAGTAGAGAAGCACTACCATGTAATTCATGTAGAAACTCCATAACATCATATTTTATAATCCCCCAATATGTTTTAAGAAAACAAAAATTGAATCCATCTGGACCTGGTAATATTATTAATGGATTGTACTATCAAAAAACTTATTATTAATGATCATGTAATTCAAGAAAATAAATAAAGAACCCAAAGTACTACTTCCGTCTCTCTCTAATTATAAGACTTTTTTAAGAAATTTTTTATTTTATAAGATCATAATTTAATTTTGAACTACATTTATTATTTTCCTTACATATACCCCCCTATTTTATCTCTTTTTCTAAACAAAAAATCTCTCTCTTTTTTCTTGTTATTTAGCCAACATGATTTTTTTTGTTACCACCATCAGTTTAATTTGTTTTGAGACTCAATTTTTATATCAAGTAGTTTCAGCTCATCTCAAACACAATTATAATGGTTAATGATTATTAATGGATATCTAGTTAATAATTGTAATAGTTGGCCCAAATTTCCTATAAATAATAATATATTTTTGGTTGAAAATATACCGCCGAACACATTGACTATTCCCCTTCTTTGATTCGGAACACCTCAAAAGATAAAACAACGAACCTAAAATTAAAAATTTATCCGTACTAAAAAAATGATCGAACCCTCAACCTTTATTAAACACTACAATATGCCTCAAAAAAAAAAAACACTACAATATGTCCTACTTCGTCTTCTCTTCTTCTCCTTCGGTCTCTCTTATTCTCCTTCAATTCTACTGCTACACTTCTTTTGACTCAATTCCATAACCGTTTCTTATCCATTGACGACTCTTACAATGTCGAAAGAAACCAAAAAACTGTCGCACTTATTTAAGATGGAGAAGTTGAAAAGACACACCACCAACATAACCGCCGTTTTTCCCGCTCACTATTCTTCTTCTTCATCATCATCATCTCCTCCTTCTTCTAAAATTTTGTCCAAATCTCTTCGTTGTCTTAAAATGTTACAACAGCCACAACTGCTATCACTGCCGCATTCAGCCGCGATCCACTCCAAAGTAAGCCTTTTCCCACAGAAAGGTGGACGTCGTTCTAAAGATCAAATGCCACGCATCTTCTCTATTAATCCGTCTGATACTCGATGTCCGGCTTGTAATGTTTCCTTTGTCAGACTTAAAGAGGTCCCCAAGTTCCCGAAGTTCCGTTGTTTTTACTGTCAAGTTCAGCTTAATGTTAATGTTTATGGTGACGAAATTAACAAGGTTTTTAGTTACTTTATTTTCCTTTTAGTGTTTAGTTTGTGATTTGATTTTGACGACCTAATTTTGAATTTTGTTGAATCAAGTAATGAATGTTGTGCTATTTAGAGAATGATTATTTTTTGTTGACTTAACTTGTTGTGCAAGAACCAAATGTCGTTGGACTTAGTAGGAGAGGATCACGGTTTGACCTATAAACTGCGTTTGGGACCTATAAACTGCATTTGGGACTGGAACCACTTGATGACATAACTAGCTCGAACTCTAAACTACTAGGGCCCCTTCCCTTAGAAAGCCGAGGGTGAAAACTAAAAAATAAAAAATAACTTGTTGTGCAAGATCTATGTTTTTGAGGGTTTATTAATTGGTAGGAAAATAGGTTTGGAATGTTCTGTTGAATTCATTGTTGATAAGCCCAATCTATAATAATGTTAGGTCAGTGGAATAATGTTCTATTATTTCTATAATTTCTTCAACAATCCAAATATATTTTAACTTCCCCATGGATTATGTTTGTCAATTTTCTTTTAAAGTTTTGACATCTTTCTATTTTTGGTTAATACTCAAAGTACCCGGAGTTTAGTTTGGTATCTATACATGTAGGCAAAATACCAAATTTATGTCATATTTTTATAGTATTAATTTATTTATATAAATTTAAACTTTAAATGCATTTTGCCGCATCTAACCAACCTCGAAGTACCTAAGAATGTACCCTTCATATTTACAGACTATCCTTGTATTTGTATCTCATGCATTTTTTCGTCTTCTTTCAATGTGAAAATAAATCAGCAGGTTAAAGAATTTGAGCTGGATGAAGCTGATGGTGGTATGCCTGCAGAAATATTTACAGATTATGTAAGTTGTAGACTCCAGAGAGCAATTTATATTAAAACTTTGTTCGGGTTAATTTACCGAATACCAAGATCTCTTGTTATGCAGCAACCATCAAAACTATCTATCGGACTGCCACACTCTGATCCGATTGTGGAAACGACTTCCTTGTCAGCAGTGCAGCCACCTGAGCCTACTTATGTTCCAAAGATTCAATACGAGCTAGAAACTGAAATGACTTTGTCATGCTTGCAGATTGAGACTTTGGTTTATGCTAGCCAGGTTTTTCTTCCCACATGGTTGAATATTGATAATTAATAAATACAATATAGCTATCTTATGTGTGATGCTTGTTTCCATGGCAGAGACATCTTCAACGTGTTCCAAATGGTGCTAGGGCTGGATTCTTTATTGGAGATGGAGCGGGTGTGGGTAAAGGTCGAACAATTGCTGGGCTTATTTGGGAGAATTGGCAGCATGGGAGGAAAAAAGCCTTGTAAGCTTCTGTCACAGTGTGGTCATGAAATCATGGGCACGTCTTCTATTAAAAATTTAGATAATCATTCACTTTTCATTGTGCTGAATTGTACAAAGCACACATAGTCACATACATTTGTCTGTAAATTCGACTTGAATTGAGCTTTCATTTTTTCTCTTCTTCTTGTTTCAATAATCTTATACAGGTGGATTTCTATTGGTTCAGACTTGAAGTTTGACGCCAGAAGAGATTTGGATGATATGGGGGCATTTGGCATTGAGGGTATGTTTTCTGTTATTTTGTAACTAAAATCCTATGATGCGGTTAATTTCTATGACAGTTTAAATAATTTCTTTCTCAAATCTTTCCAGTGCATGCTTTGAACAGACTTCCTTATTCTGAGCTCGACTCGAAGGACGTTGGAGTTAGGGAGGGAGTTATGTTCTTGACTTACAGTAGTCTCATAGCATCATCTAATAAAGGTCTTACCCGTATGCAACAGCTTGTGCAGTGGTGTGGACCTGGATTTGATGGTCTTATAATTTTTGATGAGGTATCGGACTTTTTTAAATTGAAATTATTCCTCATCGTTTAATTTTGAAGGATATTATTGTTAAATGGGATTTCAAGTATTCTAAAGAGTGTGAGTGACTTCCTTACAGTGTCATAAAGCAAAAAAATTGGTTCCAGAAAAGGGTAGGAATCCAACAAAAACAGGTGAAGCAGTAGTTGATATCCAGGTTTTTTCATCTTACTTTGTAACGAAAAGTTTCTAATATCACTCTTTTCTTTTACCATGAATCTCTAATTTTTTCCTTTAATCTAATTTGACAGGCTCAACTACCTGAAGCTCGTGTTGTTTATTGCTCAGCCACTGGGACATCTGAGCCTCGCAATATGGCTTTTATGGTTCGACTTGGCCTTTGGGGAGATGGGACTTTCTTCCGTGATTTTACTGATTTTCTAAGTAGTGTCCGTTCTCTTATCTTTTTAATTTTCAACATAGTAAATATGACTAGTCATCCTTTTTATTCACATTTTATTTTGAGCAGTTCTACGGGCAAATGCTTTGACACTTGCTTATGAACATTTGCTCAAATAATGAGGCTCATCATTATTCTTTTTTGGTTATCAGTTGTTTTGTTAGATTTGAACTTATTATTTTCATATTGCAATTAATGAAAACACTATAACAACTTCTATACTTTGTTCATATTAGTAGTTTTGACCAATTGCTTTTCTAAAGTTCAATCTAAACAAGAGACCCTATATATATATATATATATATATGCGTATAATAAATTCAAATGCGGGCACATATCTACGACATTTAAGTTAAACTTACTAATACTATTGCTGCATCACATAAGAGCATTTTATATATTGTGCATCATTTTTTTAAATTCAGAGGCATGTTTTTATGTCGAACGCTTAGCTACAAGGGTGCTGTATTTCAAATTATTGAAGCATCATTAGATGATAAAATGAAGGTATGACCGACTAATTTCTTTGAGCATATTTATAGATACTCTTTACTGTATTCTCATATGGTGATGTATGTTGCAAAATTTCTTTTGAATTCACTATGCTAATTCAAAAGTGAATGTTTTTTTCAAATTTCATAGGATGTGTATAAAAAGGCTACGGAATTTTGGGGGGATTTGCTTAAGGAGTTGAAGTCTTCCAGTTACCTCCCACCTAATACTAAACATTTATGGACATTGTACTGGGGAGCCCACCAGGTATTAAGAATTTAAATTGGCGCCAGAGACAAGCTCTTCATGTCTATTAGACATTTATAATTAACTTAGGTTTTTGGATTGTTCACTTTCCTTGTAAAATTGTAGCGCTTCTTTAGACACTTGTGTATGTCTGCTAAAGTCCCTACTGTAGTGAAACTGGTGAAACAAGCATTATCGGAAGACAAGTGTGTAGTCATAGGTCTACAGAGTACTGGGGAAGCAAGGACGGAGGGAGCTGTTTCAAAATACGTGTGTATTATATTACGGTTTGGATCATTTTTTATTTCCTGCATTTCAGTTGCATTATGTGTTTTATTTATTTATTTATTTATTTATTGTGCTGTATTGGGCTATGAACTTGATGACTTTATTTCTGGACCACGTGAGTTGCTGCTAAAATTTGTTGAAGATAATTACCCATTGCCAGAAATGTCTGAACTTCTCCAAGGTATCTACATGCAATGTTTGTTATATATATTTCATTTATTTTTCATTTCAGTTGTGAAAACTGAATTAATTTTGATGTTATGAATTAGATACAACCACTAGTTTGTTTATATAGATTATTCTAACCTACTGGGCCTGACTAATGAACTAATGAGCCGAATACAAACTACTGCTAATAATGGTCAGAGTACATTATTTACAACAAGTTTCTATTTTCAATTCTATTTCATCAAAATTTAGAGTCAGAAAAGTAGCTAAGCGGCAACCTCCTAGTGATGCTGAACGTAACGAAGAATCTGAAAGTGAGTTTATGCAAATTCGTAATAACCTTTTTCATTTATAATTTTTGTGTTATGCTTCGAGTGCATATGCCAACCTTTTCTCCTATTGTATTACTGCAAACTTATTCTCAGCCTTTATTGGTGTTGAAATCCTATATTTTTTGTCTTCCTTTTCAATGAAAGAAGTTATTAGAAGAGGGTAAATAAATTTCGGAGACCACAGTCCGTTCTTTTTTGGTCATTCCATCTTTTTAAATTTATTGTGTACTGTAACAGCAAGAGAAATAATCGGTGTATTTTCTTTCATACTCGAGTACACTGTATTTCAACCTATTTGATGAAGAAATTTGCTGTGGTTTGTTAATAGCTTCTGTAAGAAGGCTTCTTATATTTAATATCTAGGCTTCTTATTGCAAAAATATAGCTTCTGCATTTTCTTCTTGTCATTAGTATTCAGTATACAACAACATTACATGATACCTTTCTAATTTTGCCATTGACGTGATGCAGCTGCCTCTGATTCTGATTACGGACTAGAAGAGGATGAAAGTGATGTGTTTTCTTTATCATGTTATACTATATTAAAAACCATTTCTCTTTTGTACAGAAGTTGGGGAATGAAATTCACCTTTTTCATGTAATTGTTATGCAGCTTCCGACTCTGATTATGATGAGCTTCAGAAATGTGAAATTTGCAGTACTGAAGAGGTAGTTTTTATTTACTTAATCTCTGAAAAAGCTTTCTTGAATATTTCCTTGAAAGGTGAAGGATTCACATGTATTAAATTGCAGGAAAGGGGAAACTTGTTGCAGTGTTCCCGCTGTGGAAACTATGCTCATCAGTCATGCTTGGTGCCCCCAATTGGCCGTTTTGTTCTTGAGGAATGGACATGTAATATGTGCAAGGATAAAACTGTCAAGAAGAGGTTTAGAACTTAGATATTTTGTTTTATTTTGGCACTCTGGTTTAAATGGCATAATTTATCATTTGAAGTTCAATAAAAATAGTATCGGCTTGCAGCAGTTATGAAACAGCCATCGAGTGCAAGAAAAAATTATTAGAGAGGATTCGTGCTTTAGATCTTCCAAACAATCCCTTGGATGATATTATTGACCAGGTAAATGATCATATGTCAATGCTAGTCCCATAACAAATAAAAAAGTAACTTCTATGAAAATATGTCTATTGTCGTGATTTTATACTGTGCAATTAATTCTAATTAGTTCTTCTAATAGACTCTATGTAAATTTTTGATGCAGTTAGGAGGTCATGACAAAGTTGCAGAAATTACAGGAAGGAAAGGAATGCTCGTGAGAGCCCGTAGTGGAATGGGTGTTGTTTACCAGACTCGAAATACGTGAGTTGCGAAATATCTCCATAACTAATTGATAAGCATAGACTCATTCTAACTGAACTATCTTTTTGTGTTTCCCTTTAGAAAAGATGTCAATGCCGAGGAAATCAACATGCATGAAAAAAAGCTCTTCATGGAAGGTAAGAAGTTAGTGGCTATCATCTGAAGCTGGATCAGCTGGCTTTTCGTTGCATGCAGACAGAAGAGTGAAAAACCAGGTAATCAAGCTGTTCGAAAATATTTCCATCCCTTGTATCAGCAGCTTTTTCTGTCCTATGTTATGTGTTTCGTACATATTCTGCTCAGAAACAATTATTTAATGCAAATTTTTGCTGTTTTGTTCCCTTTGACCTTTACAAATAGAAAAGAAGGGTTCATATAACTCTAGAACTTCCATGGAGTGCAGACCGAGCAATTCAGCAGTTTGGAAGAACTCATAGATCAAATCAAGCTTCTGCACCAGAATACAGGTCACCAAGCATTATTGATTAGTTTGGTCTTTAAATTTTGTATAGTTATATACTTTTAATACCTATTTGCTTTGCCCCTGGTGAGAACTAGCTCAAATTTAGTTTTATTGTCTTAGTAAAGTAGTTAGGGGAAACAAGTAATTAATCGTTCATTGGTGTTGAAAGATAACAAATTACGTGACAAGAAAGCGTTACAAATGTGACATTTAATATGAGTTAAAAGAATATATAAAATGGTTTATTCACTAAAAACATAAAAATGGGAATGATGCCTACATACTTAGTGACAAGTGTTGTTGATACTACCTAGATAGTATTCTTATTCTTGAAAATATTCTTCAGATTACTAATTACAAACCTTGGTGGAGAACGCCGATTTGCATCAATTGTTGCTAAGAGATTAGAATCCCTTGGGGCTTTGACTCAGGGGCATCGCAGGTAAGTTCGATTTATCAGTTTTGTATTTCTAGAGAATCATCTTGGATAAATTGTAACATCTTAGCCAATTTTGTTCGTGCAATCATTACAGGGCTGAACCTTCATTAAGTGCGTATAACTATGATAATGAATATGGGAAGAAGGCTCTGGAGATTTTATACACAGGAATATTGGGGCGGGTATATAATTTTCGTTGAAAATAACAAATATGCATATTGGCTCTGAAGTGAATTATTCAAATCCATCTACTGATAAAATTAGTTATGTAGGGTCCTCTTCCTGTTGTACCTCCAGGATGCTTATCTGACAGACCAGATACAATCAAAGATTTTATTAAGCAGTCAACAGCTGCTCTTGATTCCGTTGGAATTTCTGATGATATCTTTGAAGGTAATTCATTGTTTTCCATTGTCTAATATTAGGTTGAATATTAGGTATATAATAATGGTGATATCTAATCAAAATATTTTTGTGGTTTACTGTTGTGAAGTTTATGATACCACCATATCTATGTTTTTCCTCGTTATTAAATTTTTATTTGTTATATTTAAAGGAGATGATAACGATTTTGGATGGTATTCCATTTCAGAAAAAAATTTGAAACATACACATAATATTGCAAGATTTCTCAACCGGATTTTGGGAATAGCACCTGAGACTTAGAATAGGTTTGTATTTTGTGAATAAACAGATTTGATGCTTCTACTTTCAGCATTTTTTTCACTACACTAATTTTTTTTTGTATCAACAGGCTATTTGAGTTATTTGTGAATATTTTGGATCAACGTGTTGAAAAAGCTCGCATTGAAGGTAATCTTGACAAAGGCATTGTTGACTTGAAAGCTAATGTCGTTGAACTGCAATGGACTCCAGAGGTTACTGCCACTTGTTTTCATATGTTACTTACTGTATAGAAAATTTAGGACTGAAAATAACTTTCCTTTGATGCAGACAGTCTATGTCGATAAAATCAGTGGAGCTTCAACTGTTCTGTTCACATTCATCTTGGACCGTGGGGTTTCATGGGAGGTGCATATGCTTTCTTAGATATCCTAACTTAATTTTGATTTACTCAAACATACATATGTTTATGATATCATGTATGCATCAGTTGGCAAATACCATGCTGAATGAGATGCAGAAGGTTGCATTTGGTTCATTTGCCGGATTCTACAAGTCCAAGAATAAGTGGTTGGGACAACGTCATGTTATTTTAGCATTGAGAAGGTTCGTTTCTGGTTTTTGTTATACTTGCTATATAACTATTCGATTTCAATGAATGATAGTTTATAATATCCAGCATTTATAGAATCTCTCTCATATGCTATTAATTTCCCCACATTTAATCCCGTGTAACATTGCTTGTTTTATAGTTGTAACTTTTATAGTAAATTCTTGTAAGCTTGAGTGGATCTTTTCGGTCACAACCAAAAAATTACACGGCTTTAACTGTCCTTCTATTTATTTTCTCGACTCTCAAATTAAAGTTGTTATATAAGACAAATATGGACTGTATATCTCTTAGATGTGTTGAATAAACACGTTTATCACAGAGATAAAAGGATAAGGGCTCAAAGGGATTAGTTTCTTACTACAACAGATACTAAGAAACGGTCAAAGACATGAAATAAAGTTTTTTGTATATGTATGTATGCGTGTGTGTTTTACTCAAGATGATTCTGCACATTCCCCAAGTCAAATGCATTCTAAAGCTTTTTGCTTTCATTTACTGATTTCATTATGTTTGTTCTTCTTTCTGTTCAAGTTCTGCTTCGGGAAAGTACAAGATCATTCGTCCGACTACCGGGGAATCACCTCAGTACGTATTTAAATTACCTGGTCTTCTTTTAGTGAAACTTTCTTGTTTACCCATTTTTCCCTGCAATTGTAGGGAAGAATTAACGAGGATGTATTCAAAAGTTTTATCTTTAGAGGAGGCCAAAATTGATTGGGAAAACAAATATGCATATAAACAGGTACATATACCGTAAGTTATTTCTCGTAATTGTACAAACAGATTGAAGAACAAGAAAAATAAGAATGATAGGACTCTCTCCTCCCTCAGACCAGCGGGTTTGCCCAACCAATTTCTCCAATATCTCCATCATTCCCAAATGGTTACCGAATATCACACGTCTCCATCCCCTAAGTGACACCTGCCCACGTTGCGGATATCTCCCTCAAATGAATTATCCCCCTCTAGCTGGATACCTTCATCATGATCCCCGGGCCTTCTCCTATAGGATCGCCTTGTCACTCGTTTGCTTTGAACTGATGGCCTTATTGTACGATAAAGTTGTATTCTACCTTACTATATCATCTATAGAATATTTTAAATTCACTATCTCAAATTTTGACAATTTACCTTTGTTGTCAGTGCATGCATGGTCCCAATTGTAAGCGTGGTAAATCATGTTCAGTTGGCTCAAGACTACAGGAAGTAATTGTCTTAGGTGGTGTCATTCTTCCTGTTTGGGAGAACATACAAATGGCTCTTTCTTTGCAGGTATTTCATCACTTCATTGAATATTCACGACAAAGAACATATTTTGTAGATGTTAAAATCATTAGTTCATGTATGATGTATCAATTTGTACAGGCCCGAGAAAGGCATAAGAGGTTACGCATTGTTCGTGTTGAAACTACATCTGATAACAAACGTATAGTTGGGCTTCTTGTACCTAATGCAGTAATAAAAAGCGTGCTTCATTCAAGGTTTTTTTTTTTCTCTTTCTCTCTACATCCTTACCACCTTTTCTTAGATGCACACCTGCATATGGACTTGCTTTCATAGTTTTATTTCTTAGAAGGAAATGGAAATATTTCTCATTTCAATTGATATTATGTTCAGTTTCTTTAAAAAAAACACTGTTATGTGATACTTCTCATTCAAAAACATATGGTTCTTTTAGTCCAAATACAGAAAAATTTGTATTTGTTCTATCCTGACCACCAAAAGAACAAATAACGACAGGATAAAAGAGTTTGATACGAATATGAATATGATAGGATCTGAACATCACTTAAAATATATAAAACTAAACTCATAAAGTACCGCTTTGCCTTTATTTGTGGATTGTTAATAGAAATTTGTATGTGTGGGTGGGTGGGTGGGTGTGTATATATATATATATATATATATATATATATATATATATATATTAAAATATTAAATAGCTTATACATAATGTAGATCCGTAAACATAGTTGTGGATTGTTAATAGAAATTTGTACATCAATTTATCATCCAAAGTTTAATACAAATTAGTATAATTCAAAATAATATCTAAATGAACTAAAATTTTATATAAATCATTGAATTTGTAAAATTTTCATTTTATATTTTTGCAACAATAAAACGCATGTCCAAAGAGAAAGGATTGACTTTTGTTCCATTAGAAGACTTCAACATTCTAAATTAATATTCTTTTCTTAATAATTATTCTTAGTTGCAAATATGGCATACACTTTTGTTTGAATTTTGGTCAATTTCTTTTTTCCAAGGTGAAGGTGACAACTGATGCATATATTTTTGACATCTTTTGTAAGTGTAATTTACAAGCATTATAGAACTGAATGGTTGAATTGCGCCACGAGACGTCTCCCTGAAGATTACAGGGATTTTTTTGTTTTAAGTAAAGGCTTAATTTTGAGGAAAGGAAAGTACCTTATCTCATTGAGATGCAACATAGTTGTGGAAACTCCATTTCTATTTTTGATTACCTCATCCAGTTTTATATATAATTCAAAATTGTATATCTCTATATGGGTGATCATTGACATATGGAAATACTATAGGTGACTCCACATTCACATATGATATGTAAATAATGAAGGGGTCGATTGTGTCATTACTATTGGTTCTCATATAATTCAAACTGTGTTAGAAGCTGCGCATGAGAAGCAGCGTATCAAAAGCAAAGCGTATCAGAAGCAGACCTTATCAGAAGCAGACATGATCAGAAGCTGTTCTGATCAGAAGCAGAGCACATGATCAGAAGCAGAGCATCAGATGCACGTGCAGTTTTCTGTTATTTTTCTGGTTTATTCTATTTTGTTTCTTTTAAGGTAGTTAGTCTCAGCTGTTTGGCAGTTATGCCAGCTAGACTTAGTTAGTTGTTAGTTTCCTTGTTATTAGGAAGTAGTTACACTTACTTCACCTATAAATAGGTGTTAAAGTGATCTTTGTAAACAACACTTTTCTCAATAAACTTTTTCAACACAATTAGTTCAGTTCTTCTCTTAGTTCTTTGTTTAGTTGTTCTTTGTTGAGGTTTTCCCCCAACAAAGTGGTATCTAGAGCTTATACGATCCTAGGGATCAATTCTTGATCTTTCTTGAATTCAAGAAAGACTCTTTGTGGTTGCAGTGAATCAACCATGGCTGGTACAAACAATTTCCATGTGAATTTTCCCGTTCTTGAAGGATCTAAGAACTGGGACATTTGGGTAAAGCAGATGAAGGTTGTGTTCAACTTTCATGAAGTGTATGATCAAGTTACAACTGCAGTTACTCCATTACCAGCAAATCCGAAAGAAGAACAAAGAACAACATTCAGACTTGCACAGAAGAAAGACACCAAAGGCCTATACCTCATACATCAATGTGTGAATTCCATCGTGTTAGAGAAGATTGCAGATGAAGAAACTGCAAAAGGAGCATGGGATACACTACAGAAGATTTATGGTGGTGATGCAAAGGTCAAGAAGGTGAAGTTGCAAGGATTGAAGAGGCAGTATGAACTCCTTCAGATGCAGGATGATGAGAAGATTGCAGAGTACTTCACAAGATTAGTGACACTCACTAATCAAATGAAGAGTTGTGGGGGAACGATTGATGAACAAGAACAGGTTGAAAAAGTACTCAGAACTTTAACCACAAGCTTCAAGCACATTGTGGTGACCATCGAAGAAACGAAAGATCTGAGTGAAATCAGAATTGAAGATCTGCAGAGCACTCTTGAAGCACATGAACTGAAGCATACAGAGAAAGATCATGGTAAGGAAGATGAGCAAGCTCTCTTTGCAAAATTCAAGAAGTGGCAGAAAAAGAAATATTTCAAGAAAACCAATGAGAAAAGTGAAGACAAGCCTGAATCCTCAAATGGAGGAGGAGGGAAACAGAATATCAATGGAAAGAAAAAGCCCATTGATAAGAGCAAGATCAAATGTTACAATTGTAACAAGTACGGTCACTATGCAAATGAATGCAAGAATCCAAAGAAGAAAAAGAACCAAGTAAGTGAAGAAGCAAATGTTGCAGAAGATCATTCAAGCACAGATGATGATGTAAGTTTCATGGTTACCATCACTGAAGAAAGTAGTGATTCCATGGAATGGTATTTTGATACGGGCTGTTCAAATCACATGACTGGCAACAAAAGCATCATGACTGATTTTGATAAATGTGTCAATACCAAGATCAAATTGACTGATAGCAACTCCATCAAAGCTGGAGGTATGGGGAATGTTGTTATTCAGAAGAAGAATGACAAGAAGACAGTAATTGAGAAGGTCCTATATGTGCCTGGCATGAAGTGTAACTTGATGAGTGTAGGTCAGTTACTAGAGAAGGGATTCAAAATTGTGCTAGAAGATGAAACCCTGAAGCTCTATGATTCAAAGAAGAATCTGATTCTGAAGTCAGCACAAAGCAAAAATAGGATATTCAAGACTCAATTCAAAGCCGTTGAGGCAGAATGTCTCTCTGCAACTACAGAAAGCAAGGATAGTGAGTTATGGCACAAAAGGTATGGCCATTTGAATTTCAAAAGCTTGTCACAACTTAATTCAAAGGATATGGTCATTGGATTGCCTAGAGTCATAATTCCAGGTGATGCTTGTACTACTTGTTTGCTGGGAAAACATCCAAGAGCTTCTTTCAAAAACAGTTTACATATGAGGTCTAAGGAACTGTTGAATGTGGTTCATTCAGATATTTGTGGACCAATTGATGTGTTATCAACTGGTGGAAACAAATACTTCATCACTTTTGTTGATGAATTCTCAAGAATGATATGGTTATATCATATTAAGGCAAAGAGTGAAGCTCTTGATGTGTTCAAAAGATTCAAAGCCTTAGTTGAGAAGCAGAGTGGCAAGTCCTTGAAGGTGTTGAGAACAGATGGTGGAGGTGAGTATACATCAAAAGAGTTTGAGAATTATTGCAAGGATGAAGGCATAATTCATGAAGTTACTGCACCATACACTCCTCAACATAATGGTCTTGCTGAAAGAAGAAACAGAAGCATTCTAGATATGGCTAGAAGCATGGTGAAGCAGAAGCAGCTGTCTCACAAGTTCTGGGGTGAAGCTGTGTCTACAGCTGTATACATCCTAAACAGATGTCCTACCAAAAAGATAAAGGATAGAGTTCCTGATGAGGTATGGACTGGAAATAGGCCAAGTGTGGCTCATTTCAAGGTGTTTGGCTCATTGTGTTATAAACACATTCCTGATGCTAGAAGGAAGAAACTAGATGACAAGAGTGAGCCTATGATATTTGTTGGTTATCATAGAACTGGTGCTTATAGACTCTATAATCCCATCTCAGATAAGTTGGAGATTAGTAGAGATGTGAAGTTCTTAGAGAATGAGAACTGGGACTGGAAGCAGAAATCCATATCTAAAAACACTTGTGAAGTTGATTTAGATGATGGATTGATTAACAATGAGACTGTGACATTTGTTAATCCAGTTCAAGGCACTAATAATCAAGCAAATGATGAAAGCTCAGATGAAGAGCCACAACCACAGCTGAGAGCTAGATCTCAAAGAACAATTCAACTCCCAAGAAGATTGGAAGATTGTGAGACTATCTCAGATAATGCAGTGAATGATGAAGGTGAAATTGTTCACTATGCTATGCTTGCAGACACTGAACCTTTAGATGTTAGCAATGCACTAAAAAGCAAAGTGTGGATGGATGCAATGATTGATGAGTTGAAGTCAATAGAGAAGAATAAGACATGGGACTTATGCACATTACCTCCTGACAAGAAAGCAATTGGTGTGAAATGGGTCTACAAAGTTAAGCAGAATCCTGAAGGCAAAGTTATAAAGCACAAGGCAAGGCTAGTTGCAAAGGGATTTCTACAGAAACAAGGGCTAGACTATGATGAAGTTTTCTCTCCAGTTGCAAGACATGAGACTATAAGGTTAGTAATTGCTCTAGCCTGTAGTAGAAGGTGGCCTCTATTTCATTTAGATGTGAAATCTGCATTCCTAAATGGACCATTAGAGGAAGATGTCTATGTGAAACAACCACCAGGATTTGAGCTGAAAAGAAAAGAAGACAAGGTACTGAAGCTGAACAAAGCCTTGTACGGATTGAAGCAAGCTCCTAGAGCATGGAACAAGAGAATTGACCAATTCTTTGTTGAGCAAGGCTTCAGAAAATGCAGTGTAGAATATGGTGTGTATGTGAAACATAATGATAAACATATGCTGATCATATGTTTGTATGTAGATGACTTATTGGTGACTGGCAGCTCACCAATAGAGATTGATAAGTTCAAATCACAGATGAAGTGTGAATTTGAAATGACTGATCTAGGAAAGTTGACATACTTCCTAGGAATGGAGTTGTTGGAAACTCCTAAGGGACTGATATTACATCAAGCCAAATATGCTACTGAAATTTTGAAAAAATTTGAAATGCTTGACTGTAATTCATCAGTCACACCTGCAGATCCAAGAGTCAAGGCTGAAAAAATGATAATTGGTGATGATGTGGATCCAACAAATTTCAGACAATTAATTGGATCTTTGAGGTATCTATGCCAAACAAGACCAGATATTAGTTATGCAGTGGGTTATGTGAGCAGGTTTATGAGTAAACCACTGAAGTCTCACTTACTGCTAGCCAAGAGGATTCTCAGGTATATTAATGGCACCATTAATTTTGGTGTTCTATTTCCATTTGCAAAGGATAATGGAAAATTGGAGCTAATAGGCTTCTCAGATGCTGACTGGTGTGGTGACAAGGTCGATAGGAGGAGCACAAGTGGTTACTTGTTCAAGTTTCAAAATGCTCCAGTATCATGGTGTTCAAAGAAGCAAAGTGTCATTGCACTCTCTAGTTGTGAAGCTGAGTATGTGGCAGGGTCTTTTGCAGCTTGCCAAGCAAATTGGCTTCAATCACTTCTTAGTGAAATGAAGATTGTGGAAAGCTTGACTGTGGTGTTGTACATTGACAACAAATCAGCAATTAATCTGGCTAAGAATCCAGTAAGTCATGGCAAAAGCAAACACATTGAAACTAGGTTTCATTTCATTAGAGACCAAGTCACTAAAGGTAAATTGTGTTTGGAGTATTGTACCACAAATGATCAACAAGCTGATATACTAACCAAGGCTGTGAAGAGGGATCAGTTTATCAAGCTTAGAAGAGAACTAGGAGTGGTTAATTTTGACAGCTTGAATTAAGGAGGAGTATTGGTTCTCATATAATTCAAACTGTGTTAGAAGCTGCGCATGAGAAGCAGCGTATCAGAAGCAAAGCGTATCAGAAGCAGACCTTATCAGAAGCAGACATGATCAGAAGCTGTTCTGATCAGAAGCAGAGCACATGATCAGAAGCTGTTCTGATCAGAAGCAGAGCATCAGAAGCACGTGCAGTTTTCTGTTATTTTTCTGGTTTATTGTATTTTGTTTCTTTTAAGGTAGTTAGTCTCAGCTGTTTGGCAGTTATGCCAGCTAGACTTAGTTAGTTGTTAGTTTCCTTGTTATTAGGAAGTAGTTACACTTACTTCACCTATAAATAGGTGTTAAAGTGATCTTTGTAAACAACACTTTTCTCAATAAACTTTTTCAACACAATTAGTTCAGTTCTTCTCTTAGTTCTTTGTTTAGTTGTTCTTTGTTGAGGTTTTCCCCCAACAATTACACAAGTTGCATCACTATTAAATCAACAAATAAAAGGAGCATCGACATTGTTGTCACTACAATAGAGTCCTGGTTTTTGAGTATAACCTTGCTTATGAAGTTTCTTCCTAGCCTTCAAGATAAGCTCCCGATTTGTAACTACATCTTTCCCTGTAATTATAGCTTGTATGGCATTACTAAAAGCCCCATAAGCTTCATCATAATTTCCATTAGGACTTGCATCCGCCGAAGTTTGATCAGTTTGGCAACCACTCAATAGAATTCCACTATCTGCAACGTTGCACTTAGTTGATGTGGCGTATGCTTCTTGTGAAGGCTCGACAGGATTTTCGTTTTCCTCATCATTGTCATACAACACATGTTTGAGAAGCCCTTCTGCAAGATTGTTCACCAGCCCCAGAATTCCTCCATGACCACCACTCTCACCACCTCCATGTTTGAGTTTGTTCAAGACAAACTTAATGAAGTTCTTCACTTTAGGACTAGCATCTTCCCCAAAGATATAAAATAGTGTAGGTCTTAGCTCTCCAATTTCTATATCATCTTTCCCAGTTTTTTGCTTTAACATTTCAATAAATGTTGAAAGAGGCAAAGACCTATTCTTCACATAGTTATCTTCCACAGTTCTATGAAGGAAGTTTTTGAAGCCTAAGGATGAACTATGCCCTTCATTATCCTTTGTACTCTCTCCTATTTGCTCCTTTACTGCTTCAATCAATCCTCCACTGTGACAAGAATCTGATACAATTGTTATCCTACAATCTTTAGGTACCTTTTCTACAAAATCCCTGAAATCTTCATCTGTTAGTCAATCCAAAATAATAGTTAGCATGGCTTGACAATAAGTTATGGCAATGAAATATCATATATTCTCCACTTTTTTTTTTAGTTTTTTGCAAAATACACAGTAACAAGACATAACAAAATTTAATTAAATTGTCATTAAAACTACTAAGGATGATCAAAACCTATAATTTTAAATAGTGACCGCTGTTGAAATTTTAAATATTGTTTAGGTATTACTACCTCTGTCCCTAATTATAAGACCCCGTTTGACTAAACTTTACTATTCATCTATCATATTTTGACCGTATTTTTCTAATAATATATAGATGTAAATATTAGCATATAAAATCTTGTTTGATTTGTGTTGATGAGTATTTTCATAATATCAAATTTTTATAATTTTTACTACTACATAACTAAAGATATTAGTGATCAAAGTTGTGCATTGGCGTACGTGCAATAGTCAAACGGAGTCTTATATTAATTAAGGGACGGAGATAGTATTCCATAGCGGTTAGCGAACCACCGGAGAAGATGATCCATATTAAAATTTACATAGATCTCTAGTTGCTATACAGTAAATTAGAATATTATTATATCTATAACCAAAAAAAAAAATTCATAGAGTTCAGATTATGTGTAAATAATCAGATTTCAATACAGTTAAATAAAAATCACTATATTTTTTCAATACCTTCACAACTTTTTGTTTACATGTGAAATTTATTGGTAATGTTCTCCACTAGATTATTTGATTGGCTTGAGTTTTCTAAAATGAAGATAGATTGAAAACATAAAATGTTTTTTTAAAATCAAACAAGTCTGAGACCTATATATGGCATCATCATGATAGGAGAGGTAAAGTAAACGAGATTAATTAAGAAAACCAACCAGTGATAAGATTCATATCTGTGGGAACAATGCACTCATCATAGCCAGTATCATCGTCGTCCCCCGTCTCAGCAGGGAGACGGGTGCCATGTCCACTGTAGTGGACAAAGAGTACATCGCCAGGTTGAGCCGATCGAACCAACCTAAACATGGCAGATCGAATGTTCTTGCCGGTAGGTTGGGTGTAAGAACAATCAGTGTCAATGAGAACAGTGATATCTTCTTCTGAGAATCCATATTTGTGAATGAGGCATTTGTGCATCCTCCACACATCGTTAATGCAACCTTTTAGTTCAGCCTTTGTGCCTGGATAGTTGCACCCAATCAACAATGCTCTCTTAGCCATTTTAATGCATACAACTGGTAATTAACCTTTCAAATCTCTCGTTTTTATCTTTGATTTTTAGAGGGAGAAAAGCATTGGGTTGGTAGGATTACCTCAAAAATGGAAAATGATTTTGTAAAGTTTTTTTTCTTTTTCGAAGTAGTTAGTGGTTAGAAATTCTACACTAAGGAATAAGTGGTGAATTTCGGCGCTTGAAGTTGTAGATACGATGTTCCTATCAATTGTGCTATAATTTTTTTTGAACTAATGTATTTAATCAAAAATTAAAAATGGTTAAATTTATATATGCTTTAGTTATTGGGTGTAGCTTAAATATATACAAACTACTTGATTGATCCAGCAATTGTGTTTGAGAGAAAACTAAAACTACTTGATGTCAGAATTCGTCTTGAACTCTGCAATACTAAGACCCCTCTCGTAGGAACCAGTTGGTGAAAATCGGAATATAAATATATAGAAACTACATCCTAATGCTTTTAATTATTTATCATAAAAGTTATTTATCATAAAAGAAATAATGTTTTTTCTTATTACTTTTGTTTGGTACAATGTTTTTTTTACCTTTTATATATATGGTATATTATACCATATCCAAAACTGGATCCAAATGCTATTAATGATTTATCATAAAAGAAATTATTTTTTATTTTTTAGTCAAAAAGAAATTATTTTTAAAGATAATGTTGTGAACGGTCCAAAAGGTCTCAACTCCGGTGGAATGTGTACGGTGGCGTACGGTGGCGAATGTGGCAGCTTAGCTCCTTAGACAAGGGGGGGTGCCTGCAAGAAAAGGGACTCCGACGCTCAAGTCAGTATGTGAGCAAAATGAGAGAATTAGGGTTATGAATCGTACCTAGGAGTGGTGTAAAACCACATATTTATAGGTAAAAGTTGGAGTGGATAAGAACGGATTCCGTGTAGGAATCGTGACCGTTGAGCTGTTGGGCGGTTCATCCAACGGTCCATAGGATGCTTCTGGATCCTTCCGTGTAGGGCGTGTCCACAGTAGCTTTACTGTGGAAAGCCCTCCATTTGCGTGCCGGATGACAACTGTTTTATTGGGCTTGGACGGATGATGGGCCGTGTAGATCATTTGGGACATTTGGGCCTTTGGCCAGTCCAGAACAGTTGCCCCCGAAGTCAATTGTTTAAGTTATTAAATATTGACTTGTGTGTGTCTTGATGTCCGTTAAGAATCTTCTGCAAAAGTTAGTCTAACAAGGAATAATATGAAAATGAAACAAAAGTTTGGAAAAAACTAAGACTTACCTCTAGGATTACTGTACCCTATTTATATGCCCCCGGGTACAGTATCCGTCTAGACTTTGTATGTGTGATTGGAATTGTAGCCGGGTCCATGTCTTTGGGAAGATGTACCGTTTCGCGTGTTTCCGTCAACAAATGACAGCTGTTGTGCACGAGAGGTCGTGGTGGCGTTTAGTGTGAACACGTGCCCCTATTACTGCGCCGTCGTCAGCTTTTAAATAGGGTACTCGAGTGGTGCGTTGTTTCGAGGCGATCATCTGGGCCGTCAATTCAAATTTTTCGTCTTCTTTTGATCTTAGCCACAGAACGTGGTTTCCAACGGCTTATAAATACCTGTTGGTTACTTCATTCTTTTCTTTTCGTTGTCTTTGCTTTCTGAATCCTAACTTCTTTGCTCCGGCGATTCTTGCGGCGATTTCGTAAACTTCAGTCCTTTGCACCGATAATTTCTACTTTCGTTCCGAAGAATCTTCTTTTTCCAAAGGTACATTTCCTTCTCTTTCTCACTATTACGTTTTGCTTTCTCTGTTTGTATCATCATGGCCAATACAGGAAATATCATGGTTTCGAGTGAGGATAATGGAGTACCATATGAACAGGCTCGCTGTTACGAGCGTGATGTCTTTCACATGTCTGTTAAACATGTTGAACTGCTTTTTCCTAAACATAAAGAGGAAATTTTGTATGACGGCCTGACTTATCATTATGTTAATAATGATTGTGACATGGTTGCTGTTAGGTTTAGTAATCCTTTTGTACAGCGTCGTAAACTTGGATTAGAGTCGAAACTTCTTCAGATGGGAGATTCTGCTTTTTCTTTGAGTAATACTGAATTTGAGAAGTATCTTAAGGCTGCTATCTGGACCCATTCTAACGGAGATGCTGAACTTGCTAGGTTAGCGGCGAAAGATATGGCTAGGAAGGGTAAGCGTGAATTGGAACTTCCCAGGGATGCATCCAGATATGATTGGGTGGTTGAAGAAGCGGTTGGAACGTCATCTGTCTACACGGAGGAAGAATCCGTAAAGGGAGCATTTACAGAGGTGGGACCCTCTGCTGATTGGGAAGCTCACATTCCTCCCGTTAATGCGAGGATATGTTCCTGCGAATACCCGTGTTGCGGTGTTCCGGTATCAGAAGCTTTAGTAAAAGTCTTTGGGGTGCGCTTCCCCTTTACGGAATTTGAGATAGGAATGTTTATACACCTCCGGTTAGCGCCTTCTCAGATTCATCCGCTCTCTTGGGGTTTTATGAAGCTCTTTCAATATTTTTGTGAATATAAAGGAGGTTCTCCGTCAGTTCCTCTTTTTATGAACATGTTCTATCTATCCCGCAGCAATGGGGATAAGGATTCCCGTCAGGGTTATGTATCTTTCCGTCAAAAGGAAAAAATCTTCAAGGTATACCAGGACTCCTACAAGTGGGATAGGGAGCGGTTTTATTATGTGATTCCTATCACTGAGACGGCTCACCGATCTCTCTGCCACTTTGCTTCTGATGGGTACGTGGGAGTCCCAGAATTCCCAAATTTTGATGATTACTCAGGTTCTGATGGAGTTCCTGAAGCAAATAAAAATAAAAATCCCGGTGAGGGCTCTTCTCAACGATTTGTTGACAATGTTGCCTCTTCATCCGGTTCCAAGGGGAAAGACGCTCGTGCGTGTAAATCCAAGTTTCCAAAGTATTGGTATCGCGGGCATTTTGACGTCCTTACCAGCGATTATCTCTTCAAGGATAAAGACTTGTCCAATTCTGATCTTCAAATGAAGGATTCCTTGAAGAAATATTGGAATTCTTTAACGACGGGAAAAATTGTCAATGGGAAAATAAAGTGGATTCCCGGTTTCATTGATACAAGGGCTATCCTTCTTTGTGACAGTCACGCTTCCCGTGTTAAAACTTTTGGTGAGATTTGTTAAACTAATCTTTGAATATTGCAACATGCTCTAGTGTTAACCTTTTTTTCTTTTTTCTTTGTAGATCAAATGTCTTTCGACGCTGCTGAGATTCGTAAGCTCTTTGAAGCTTCCCATGGTACTGCTTCTGGCTCTCAGCCTCCTGTTCCTCCGGTTACTCAACAAACTTCTTCAACAATTCCTCCTACTTCAACTGGTTCCGCCAAGACTTCTTCTGGTGGGAATACAGTTGAAGTCTCCAAAAAAGGTGCTTCGAAGAAGACTGATCCTGCTGCCAAAATTACTAGTGGTCCTGCCAAGAAAACTGGTTCTACCAAGCCTCCGACCAAGCCTCCGACCTCAAAGAAACAGGATCTTGTGCTCACATCCACAACTACCTCCCAGCCGGGTGTTTCATCCAATCCTAGCGCCTTGTCAAGACCAAGTGCTCCGCTTCCTCCTCCTCAGCAGGATCCTCAATCAAAAATTCCCGTTGTTAATCTGGAAGAGGATGTCTCTAAGAAAGGTGATCCTAAGAGGAGGAGGCAAGATTCTGATTTCAGCTCTACGGAAAGTGATGAATCTTCGCCAAGGCGGAGGAAGCTGGTTCATGCTGACGGGAAACCAGTATCAAAGAAGAAAAAAGTCACTTCCGCTGTGGTTATGTCTAGAGTCTCTTCGGGTCTTCCTTCTGCTTTCACATCTCCTGTGAAATTGGATAGGAAGCACTGTAGGGAGCTTCTCAACCAGGATGACATTGAATATGTGCTAAAACTGGAACCCGTGGAACGCCAACGGCTCTATGCTGAAGCTGCTGTGCAAAGTCGGCGTGCTGCCGCTTTGTTGCTGATGTCAGCCGCTGAAAAGACGGATACCTTTACTGCCAATGCTGTTGCGGATGAGCAGGAGAGGTTTGAAGATGAAATATTCCGGTTGAAGGTGCTGTTGGAGAAAAGTGAAGGTGCTTTGTCCTTGGAGAAGAAAAACCATGGATTAACTTGTGAAAGGTTGAAGAAAATTGAACAGGATCTTGTCAACACCAATGCCCTTCTCTCAAAGCTTCAAACTGATCACAATGCTGCTAATGCCAATGTTAAGAAGCTCAAAGGGGAACTTAATACGGCTAAGGATGATCTCCTGACCCGTGAAGCCCTCTTGAAAAGAGAGAAGGAGAAATATGCTGAATTGTTGACGGAAAAGGAATCCCTTGAAGAGCAAAAGAAAAAACTTGACAATGACTTGCTGTTGAAGAATAAGGAGGTTGAAGCTAAACAGGAGGCAGTTGTTGGTCTGCAGAATTCCCTGGCTCAGTTCGTTCAGGAGAATAATCAATACGGGAGTCCGGTGGAGCTTTGGAAACAACTGGAGGCCTCCCGGGAGAAGGAAGAAAAGCTTAGGGTGGAGGCGGAAGAGTCAAGAAAAAGGTTGCATGACGGAATGCTTTCCGTGGGTAGTTTGATGGTCGAGTCTACTCGAAATATTCTTGATCAGGTGGAATTGTTTCATCCTGAGTTGAAGATTGACCGATCAAAAATTCAACCCTTTGGGAGAGTTATCAATGGAAAGGTTTATTTGGCTGGAGAAGAGCCTGAAGCTGTTCCGTCATCCACCACTGGGGATGTTGTTGCCCCCCCTACTGAGGAATCCTCCAAGGCTGTTGAAGGGAAAGAGACTCCGCCTGAAGCTGTTCAGAGCAAAGACGTCGCTGTGGAGAAACAATCCTTGGAAGAAAACAAAGTTTGAACTTGTAATTTATGCTTTGATTATTTTGAACCGGTGACTGCGTTCCCGGATTGGTTTGTAATTTAAGTACAATTTTTGTGATTCTCAATCACAGCACAATATTTCCATTATGGTAATTTGTCTTTATAAGTTGCTATTTCTCCGTTGTGCTATTTGTGATTCCCGTTTTGGGGATCTTTATTGCAGGTGTGTATTTTGTTTTCTGTTTAGGAAAAACACAGGGAGTTTGCTGACGGGTATATAAGCTCCTTGTTGAAAGGATGTTGTATTCGTGTAGCTCTTTTGATAGCTATGACTTATGCATGAGTTGTGTTTCTATAAATGCTTTGACTTATAAACATCGTATTCTTATCTTAAGAACATTTGTTGTATTCATATGTTGCTTGTTTGTTTGCCTTATTTTTAAGGATCTTTTTCAACGTATTGCTTCTTTGTTGAACTTCTTTTTGAGTAATATTCGTGCCTATGTTTCATAGGTCTTAGATTTGGCCTTTAGTCTAAGGTCTTACTGGAGTAGAGGGAGAATCTAGCCAAGAGTTCCCTTTTCCCCTATGAATGTGCGCTGCTTCCCGGTGGCTAACCTTAAAAGCCATTCATACATAGCCCGTTTGTGGGTCTTTGCCCCCGCTCTAGAGGGTCTTTTGCCTTTCTTTGAAGGTCTTTGTAGCGTTTAGCTGTTGGAAATAATTTTGAAGTAAAAAGACATAGTTTCTGAATAATCCTTGTATATTAATTTCAAAAATGAATACATGATTTCAACATGAATTTCATTAACAAGCTCCGTTCTTTAAACGGGTACAAAAGATTCGTCCGTTCCTTGACGGGATACAATGAATTTAAAGTAAATTAAACTTTAATCGGAAGGGTCTTCAACTGTAGTATTTCTTCATCTTTGCTGCGTTCCAGGTCCTGGGGATAGGTTCTCCTTTGAGTGTTTCCAGCTTGTAGGCGCCTCGGCCAGTGGAAGCGATGACTCTATAAGGGCCTTCCCAATTTGCAGCAAGCTTTCCGTCAGGAGAGTTTTTTCCGCCTACATCAGCACGACGGAGGATAAGGTCTCCGGGAGTGAATTCCCGTGATCGAACCTTCTTGTTGTATCTTGAAGCCGTTACTTTCTTAACGGCAGCTTCTGTTAATGCTGCATAGCATCTCTTTTCGTCCAAGAAATCCAACTCTTGTTGGATAGCCATTGTGTTTTCTTCCTCATTCAGAGGGTAAGCAGTTCTCCAGCTCAACTCGCCAATCTCCACGGGAATCACAGCTTCGGTTCCATAAGCCAGCCTGAACGGGGTTTCACCCGTCGTGGAGTGGGGTGTAGTTCTGTATGCCCATAAGACGTGGCAGAGCTCTTCAGCCCAATTACCTTTAGCGTTTTCCAGCCTTCTTTTCAAACCTCTAAGTACAATTCGGTTTGCTGCTTCAGCTTGACCGTTTGTTTGAGGGTGTTCCACGGAGGAGAAGTGTTGCTTTATCTTAAAGTCCTCCATGAGCTGTTTCATCTTTTTGTCTGTGAACAGAGTTCCGTTATCTGTGACGACGGAATGGGGGACTCCGAATCTGGCCAGAATATTTCTCTTGAAGAATTTTATGATGTTATTTGCCGTTATCTTCGCTAAAGGTTCAGCTTCGATCCACTTTGTGAAATAGTCCACAGCTACTATCAAGAATTTCAACTGCCCGGCTGCCATTTGGAAAGGTCCCAAGATGTCCATTCCCCACTGACGGAAAGGCCAAGGGATGGTGATGAAGATACGAAAAACACAAGAAGGGGGGGGTTGAATTGTGTTTTGGATAGTTTAAAAAACTTCTTCTAAGTTCTTTCGAACTTATCAGATTTAGCAGCGGATAACACAAAAGGAGAGTAGAGAGAGAGAAAAGACACAAGCAATTTATACTGGTTCCTCTCACAAGTTGAGAGTAGTCCAGTCCCCTTGCACTTCCAAGGGAGTTCACTAAAAACACTTTTGTTACACTTGCTCAAACACAATAGTAAGAGACTTCCACAATGCTCAAGTATTCTAACAAGAGACTTCCTAAACTAAATGATAAATATATTGTTTTGAGAACCTTTGAGTACTTGATAAGAATCAAATACTCAAGGCAAATTACAACACTAAACACAAGAACTACACTTAAGATTCTAACGAAAGCTAAGTGATAAAGCAAGACTGTTTGTTATCAGAAGCTCTGTTTGCTCTCTTGTGAATATGATCAGTTTGCAAGTTGTAATCCACACTTGACTATGTCTTCGAGATCTCTATATATATGACAAGATAGAGACGTTGCTAATTTGACCGTTGTCAAGCTGTTTTGTTTGCTGGAGCAGTTCCTAGGTGGTCACATGTGATTAAGCTCAACAAGGAAACTTGTTGACTTCACTTTGCAGGTTAAGGCTTTGTGTGTGTCCAAATGAGGTAATGAGAAAGTGACTAATGCACATATTATCTTCCCAAGATAATATTACAACGTGCTTTGATTTTCCTTCACACATATTTGAATTTGACCGTTGTTAATCCCTAAGCCAACATGTGATTCCCTTTCATGAAACTTCCAGCACAAGACTGATCTCAGAAGTCTGTATTCCCAATACAGCTTCTGGTGTTGTGTTCTTCTGATGACATGTGCTTCTGATGATCATCCTTCTGATAGATCATCAAACTTCGCATTGGTGCTTCTGATCAGAGCTTGTGTTACAGCTTCTGATCACCATCAGAACTTCTAAGTTGAAGTGCGTGAAGACTTTTCACTAATGTTCCTGCACACTTAGATTAAATATTAAAATACCCTATTGTTCATTAATACTTTGTTATCATCAAAACTTAAGCAGACAATTGTCAGAACCACTTTTGTTCCAACAATCTCCCCCTTTTTGATGATGACAAACTAAGTATTAATTTACAATGGTTGTTGAATTAATTTATCAAGTTTCAAAACAGGTTTATGAGTTTTGCACACTCCCCCTGAGTTAAACATTGATTAATTAAATTCAGTTTAAGATTATATTTTAAATTTGAACTAATCTTCACATATTTGACTCTTGGGAAAAGAGTTTTGCAAGCTCTCCCCCTAAGTCTGATACCTCTAGAAAAATTGCACTTTTTCTTGAAATATCATATGTTCAATTCTTTCAAGTTTAACATATATTCCCCATAATAAAAACATTTGCGTAAGGCATAAACTTAAATGTAATGACAGTTTCAGTAAAGTGCATTTAAGTTCTTCAGTCAAATTAATTCCTCATTCTCCCCCTTTTGTCATCAACAAAAAACATTTACGTGAAAGGAAGAGAGAAGGAAGAACAGTCAACGCAAACTACTGGTCAGTGAAAGCGGTGTGTATTGAGAAACAGCACATATCGTTCTATAAAACCAATGACCATGAAGAAACCATATTCACTGCAAGAAAACATTTTCAGAGTTGCAATGAATAAGGAAACTAGAATCTTTTTGGATACAGCATCTGAGAGTGCAAGAAAGAAGAATCGAGTTGATAGAAAATCAACAGAAGCCAATCGTGAAGATGGCAAGACTACATCAGTGGAATCAACTGCACGCTCAAAAGCTAAGGAGAAGAAGTCAAAGGATGATAATGGGCTTAGTCTCGTCTTGGAAGGAGATAGGCTTATAATTAAGGAGGAGAGTGTAGGATCAAATTTCTCTTCTGAATAGAAATCAGAACTGTACTTGTGTAATAAACATTTGTGGAATAAAATTGATCCATTCTCAGCCTTTATTATTTACCTATGTACCCGCTTTTCTTTTCGTTAAAAACTTGGTATAAAGTGAAATAAATGCAGTCAAAGAAAGAGTTTCAAAAAGATAAAGTCAAGAATTGGTTACAACTATATCATAAATGACATTGTTGACCACGATTGACTCAAGTAAAACCAAAACTCTATAAAAGCGCTTCCCATATCATGTATCTCAACACTTCCATATTTTCATTAAGGTAGGAAAATGGATAAGGATAGAAGAGATATCAATGGAAAGAAGTTGGCAGAGAAGAAGAAAGCTAAGAAACCACCAAGTCCGAGACCAAAAAATGGCAAAGGAAAAGGTGGAGCATCTTCATCTAGACCACTCAGAAGAAGCAGTAGAGTTCGTTCAAAGATAAAAACGTCAGAACCAATCACTATCTGTTCCTCAACAGATTCAGATGAGATTGATTCTGATTATGCAGAATTTTTGAGGACATATGATCCTATAGCTGCTGAAGGCTCATCATCCGCTTCAGACTCAACAAGCATAGATCCTGATTATGCAAGGTTTCTGGAGACTTATGTTCCTCCAGAAGAACCCTCTTCATCTGAAGGATCGGCCGTGTCTGAATTAGATTCTAAGTAGTAGCTTTTAGAATTTTTATGTACTCTAAATTCTACTGTTTGCAATAAAAAGTTATCTTTGATTCGTACTTTAGATACTTCTGGCTTTATAATGCATAAGAAAATAACTAAACAGACCAAGCATTTAACACACATGCATCTAAAAGAAACAGCATTCAGTTTTAACACAACCAATAAGTTTCAACAAAAACACGCAATAAAATAATATCCAAATAAGTAATTAAGTGCATAGAAATCCTAGGTTTGGTAGGAGATGAGAGAAGGATTAGGTATGTTTGTTCTGCAAGATGTCTAGAATGGCCTTCAAGGATTGATTCATGTTAGAGATTTCAGCACCTTGGGCATCCTGTTTTGCTTCCAATGCAGCGAATCTTTGCTCCTGTCTAGCTTCCATAGCTGCAATCTTTTCATCAACAGAAGTATCTTGACCACCTTCTGACTGAATCACTTCTGCTGCTCTGGCAGCTTCTGCTAACCTCTCTTCTGCTAATCTCGCTTCTGCCAGTCTGGCCTCTTCTGCTATCCTAGCTTCTTCTGCTAATCTAGCCTCTTCAGCCAGCTTAGCTTCTAACTCAGCAGCACGCCTTTCAGCCTCTTCAAGTCTTTCTTTTTCAATCTCTTCATGAGATTTGTCTGTTAGCAACAGCACTTGACTTGTTGAAGCAACACTTTCTTTCTCCAATTCCTCCAGCTTTCTTTTCTTGGCTAGCACAAGCTTTCTGATAGTCCTTCTTGAAATAGCTTGTACAACCTTGGTCACACATTCAGACAGCTCCTCCATCTTCCAAGCAACTTGATCAGGAACAATTTTCATCTTGGAAGCAAAGAATTCTACCTTGTAACCATCATTGTGAATAAGTTCTGTTAACTGATCATAAAATGAAACTGATGGTTCAACTGAGAAGTCATTGATTCTGTCAATCAATGCCTCATAAGGTAGGGCTTGGTGAAAGATGAGGTCATGAATGTTTGGTTCAGTGGGAGGGTGAGGAATTTCTAAAGCAAGTGGTTCAGCATGAGTTTTGGCAAACTTAGAGATCTTTGGAAGAGTTGATGAAGACGATGAAGATTCTGAGGATTCTGACTCAGATGATGATGAGTCAGAAGACACATTGTGAATGACTGAAGATTGAAGTGTTTGTGGGATGGTTTCAGTTGGTTGTGAAATTGTTTCATCAGCAACATCTTCTTGAACATTGTCCACAACATGTTCACTCACTGGTTCATCAACAACTTTTTCTAGTTGGTTAGTTTCTTCAGGTTCAGTGATAAGTGGATGAGTTATTACTGGCTCAGAGTCAGGACATGTATCTTTTGGAGACACAGGTGTTTCATCAGTAAAGTTGAATGGTTTTGCTATCAGAGTATCAGAATTTACAGGTTGTGTGGATGGTGGTGATTGATTTTGTGGAGGTGAGTGAGGGGTTTGATAATCTGATTCAGGGGTAACTGTGATGACAGGAGACTGATCAACAGCTTGTTCAGGAATGTCAGAAGCATCTGCTACATTCAATGGTTGGGCAACAATGGGTGAGTTGTTTATCAGTGTTCTAATTGGTAAAGTGTCATCTGGGATGAGTCAGGAATAGCTTCATCAGGTTGTGGGTTAGCCTCACCATAGTCAGACTCAACAGGTATATCAATTAAGGTTTCTACCCTAGGATTCAAGTTATCAGTCTCATTTTGATCAGTAACAGTCTTATCAGAAATGAGATTAGTAGATATACCTGATGTGTTCCCTTCAGTTCTTCTCCTCTGAGTTAAAGGTCTTTCATCCTCAGTTGATTCATCACTACTGGGTTGCAGAATTAGCTTAGGAATCCTCTTTCCTTCTTTCTTTGAAAGCATCTCTTCAGCCTTTCTCTTGTTCTCAGCAGCTTCTCTAGCCTTTGCCTCATTCTCTTGCTCAGAAGCAAGACGAATTGTTCTACCAGACCTTAAAGTCCTATCTTCCACAATAGGTTCTTCAATAATAGGCTTCTTTCCTCTTCTTTGTTGAGGTTTGGCAACAGGCTTGTCTATCTTTACCACTCTCTTTCTTTTCTTCTTCTTACCAATACCAGCTTTTTCACACGCTTCTTCAAAAACTTCTTTTGAAGGAATTTCTTTTCTAGCAATGTAAACCCCACTAGCAGCAGCATCTAGAATCATAGCTTGGATCACATGCTCAGCATCAGCCTCAGAGATCATAGGAAAGTCGTCATTATAGATGAGAGAATTCTTGCTTTGAATCAGGGGCTGAGCTGGATGAATTAATGCAGTGCTCTCTACCAGTTTCTTGTGACTCAAGGTTAACTCATTGATTACTTTCTTTTCAACTGTGTAAGGTGCACTCAGAATTTGAGCATACTCAGAATCAATTTGTTTAATCATTTCTAAGAACTTGCTCTGGTGAAAGAGTTCAGACAGCAGTCTTGGATGATGTACTGCTCTTCTGTTCTTTGTTTTGCTCTTCTTGATTGCATCACACAAATGCTAAAACAAACATCCAGCAAGGTCTACCTTCTGACCAGTTACAATAGCATATAGAAATGAGACACTGTCAAGAGACATGTACTCTACACCACCTTCTCTCGTCCAGATTGAGCAAATAAGAACATGATACACAATGTTGTACAACGAAAGAAGTTGAGCAGAAGTAGGCTTTGTGCCTTTCCCTTTCTTCTCGTACCAATCATTCAGTTTAACAGGATCAAAAAGCAGTTCCATCATCTCTTTTGGAAACTGAGTACCTTTCTCAGCAACTTTTGGAGTGAAAATTTTCCCTTCCATACCAGTGTTGAGTATCTTAGCTATGTGTTCAGGTCGTATAGTCATATACGTCCCAAGTATCACTGACCTTATTTCTTTTCCAACATAAGGTCTTAGACCCATTTCTTCTCTAGTTTTTCCCTTTAGGTCAGGATTGTCTCTTACCACAGCATCAACCTCTTCCTGAGCTATTACATCATCGTACACCTGCGCCTTCATCCAAAAGAGAGTGCATAAATCCTTGTAGATGATTCCGTTGAGAATTTCAAAGTATCTGTCCCATCCTTGTGCAGAGAAGAACGATTTCACATCAAACCCATTTATCTCCAGGCTTTCGAAATCGACCAACTTCTCAGTAGTTAGGGTTAGGTCTTTTTCTGGAAAACTTAACACATTCCCAGTGTCTTCCAGAAAACGGTCACTCTCTTTGAAGATGTTGACGAGAGGAGGAAGCGATTCGGAATCCATGGTTGTGGATTAGGGTTACTGGGAAAGCTAAGAGTTTTTGAGGAGGAAAGAAATTTTCTGAGGTTTTGAGAGAGAATGAAAATGCGTGTAGGTTGTGAGGTGTTTGTGTGCGAGTGTAAAGTGCTTTTGGAAAACAAAAGGTTTTGAAAAACATAAAACGAGGTACACACAAAAGGAGGGAAAAAGATAATTAACTTTATGCATAGATAACCGCACTTAATCATCATAAACTGTCTTCCCCATCAAATCACATAGAGACACGTGCATTAGAGACTATTTTAATAACTGACGCGTTAGTGGGTGTCAGTTGAAACGAAAGAAGTTACAACCTTTACCACTTCCGTGTCAGAACCATACATTAGCTCCTGAGTTATATCAGAAGCACTTGTTATCAGAAGTCTTTACCAGAGGCTTCTGACATCAATCTCTTCTGATCTATCTCAGAAGCTTCATCATTCCAGAACCAAACTTAATCAGAAGCAAGGACCATGTTCAGATTTTTCTTTATGAAATCAAATCTTTCAATTGTTAAAGGTTTTGTAAATATGTCAGCCCATTGATTTTCAGTCTCAACAAACTTAATATCAATGACACCTTTCTGAACATAGTCTCTAATAAAGTGATGTTTTATTTCAATATGTTTGGCCCTTGAATGTAGAATAGGATTTTTGGAAAGATGTATGGCTGCAGTATTATCACAGTACAAAGGTATACTGTGACTGCTAATTTGATAGTCTTCTAATTGATATTTCATCCACAGCAGTTGTGTGCAACATTTAGCAACTGATATGTATTCTGCTTCTGCTGTAGACAATGCTATCGTAGATTGTCTTTTACTACCCCAGGAGACAAGGTTTTCACCAACAAATTGACAAATGCCACTTGTGGATTTTCTTTCTAATTTGTCTCCTGCGTAGTCAGCATCACAGAATCCATTGAGTTGATAATTGTTGGATTTCTGATAAAGTAATCCAAGATTTGTTGTTCCTTTTAAATATCTAAAGATTCTCTTCACAGCAGTGAGATGAGATTCTCTAGGGTCTGATTGAAATCTCGCACACAAGCATACTGAGTACAGAATATCGGGTCTAGATGCAGTCAGATAGAGAAGTGAACCAATCATACCTCTGTATTGCTTCTGGTCAACTTTTCCATCAGAGTCATCCAAGCTTAGACTTGATGTGGGATGCATTGGAGTGTTCATTGGTTTGCATTCTTCCAAATTGAATTTCTTCAGAAGTTCCTTAGTATACTTGGATTGATGGATATAGGTGCCATTCTCCTTTTGATTTACTTGAATACCGAGAAAGAACTTTAGTTCTCCCATCATGCTCATTTCAAATCCATCCTGCATAAGCTTAGAAAAACTCTTGCACAGGGTAGCATTAGTTGAACCAAAAATTATATCATCAACATAAATTTGGATGATTAAAATATCTTTCTTTAATGTTTTCCTAAACAAGGTATTGTCAACTTTTCCTTTTTCAAAACCATTCTCAACTAAGAAAGTACTTAGTCTATCATACCAAGCTCTGGGAGCTTGTTTGAGACCATATAGTGATTTCTTTAGTCTAAAGACATGTTCAGGAAATTGTATATTTTCAAAACCAGGAGGTTGTTTGACATATACTTCTTCAGTTATGAAACCGTTAAGAAAGGCACTTTTAACATCCATTTGATATAATTTTATATTATGATTAACTGCATAGGATAGAAGTAACCTTATTGCTTCCAGTCTTGCAACTGGAGCAAAAGTTTCTGTATAGTCAATTCCTTCTTGCTGACTGTACCCTTGTGCAACAAGTCTAGCCTTGTTCCTAGTGACTTCTCCTTGTTCATTTAATTTGTTTCTGAAGACCCACTTTGTTCCAATGATGTTTTTCCCTTTAGGCTTCGGAACCAGATTCCAGACATCATTCCTTTCAAACTGATTCAGTTCTTCTTGCATGGCTAGAATCCATGAATCATCTTTTAGAGCTTCATCAATAGTTTTTGGTTCTATGAATGATATTAGACCAAACAATGATTCTTCACTTCTGAAGCTTGATCTTGTTTTCCTTGGACTATCTTTGTTTCCAAGGATTAGTTCTTCTGGATGAGATGATTTATATTTGAAGGATCTCTTGGGAACTTCTTCAGAATCAGACTCAGCTTCATCTGTCTGCACTTCTGGGTGAATATCAGAAGCATTGTTCTCAGAAGCAGTTGTTACATCAGAAGCAATTGTAGATTCTGACATAGAAACAGGTTCTTGTTCTGTTCTTCTAACCACTTCTGGGAATTCATCATCTAATTCTTCACTATCTGCATGTTCTTTAACAGGCTCTGACTTTTTGTTGTCAGGCTCTTTGTCATCAAATCTAACATGCATAGATTCTTCAACTGTTTTAGTTTCTGAATTATACACTCTGTATGACTTGGAGCGTTCAGAGTATCCAATAAAGATACCCTTAAATGCTTTAGAGTCAAATTTCTTTAGATGGAGCTTATTATTCAGAATGTAACAGGTACAACCAAATTGATGAAAATAAGAGAGATTTGGTTTTCTTCCTTTAAACAATTCATATGCTGTTTTATTCAACTTAGGTCTGATGTAAATCCTATTTTGAATATAACATGCAGTGTTAACAGCTTCTGCCCAGAAATATTTAGCCAAGTTAGTTTCATGCATCATGGTTCTGGCCATTTCTTGTAGTGATCTGTTCTTTCTCTCTACAACTCCATTTTGCTGTGGAGTTCTAGGAGATGAGAACTCATGGAGAATTCCATGCTCATTACAAAAAAGTTCAAAAGGTTCGTTTTCAAATTCACCACCATGATCACTTCTAACTTTGATAATTTTTAAAAACTTTTCATTTTGTATTTGAAGGCAGAAGGTGCTAAACACTTCATATGTCTCATCCTTTGTTCTTAGGAACTTTACCCAAGTCCATCTACTGTAATCATCAACAAAGACTAATCCATATTTCTTTCCATTTATTGAGGCTGTGCTAACAGGCCCAAATAAATCTATATGAAGTAATTCTAGTGGTTTTGAGGTAGAGACAAAGTTTTTAGTTTTGAAAGAGCTTTTGAAAATCTTGCCCTTCTGACATGCTCCACAAAGAGATTCTGAGTGATATTTAATTTCAGGCAGGCCTCTTACAAGGTTGTCCTTGCTAAGTTTAGAAATTAATCTCCAATTAGCATGGCCAAGTTTCTTGTGCCAGATCCATTTTTCATCACTCACTGTCAGAAGGCATAAAACATTTTGCTCCATTAATTCAAAGATATTTATTTTATACATATTGCCTTGTCTCTTTCCTCTAAACACAGTGGATTTATCAGATGCTTTGCTTACAGTACATGCATTCTTATTGAACATTACTTCATATCCACTGTCACATAATTGGCTTATGCTCAGAAGATTATGAAATAGTCCATCTACAAAAAGTACATCAGAGATAGAGGCAGAGGAGTTACCAACTGTACCAATACCAACTATCTTTCCTTTTTGGTTCCCACCAAACCCTACACTCCCTCCCTCTTTGGGAGTTAGGGTGAGGAACATATCCTTCTCGCCCGTCATATGATGCGAACACCCACTGTCCAAGTACCAGGTACTTGGCTTCTTGTTTCTTAGTGTGCAAACCTGAAAGACAAACAAACTCAGATTTTGGTACCCACAACTTGTTGGGTCCGTTTGGGTTAGTGTAGGCTTTCTTGAAGTATGACTTTTTGAAAGTCCTTTTTGGTTCATACTTCTTCTTGCCTGAGTTTGTAGTTGGCTGAGCAAACCTAGCTTTAGAGATGCTAGCTTCTGATGATCTCAGAACCTTAGTTGCCTTAGGTTCTGGTCTCTTTAGAATTCTGACCTCAGCATGCTTCTGCTTTGAATAAGTGCTGGCCTTAGCTTCTGAAGTTCTCACTTCTGAAACTTTAGACTTGCCTTTATTCAAGGCTTTGGTTTGATCAACCTTCTCAACTCTACCGGTAGCTGGTGTAAAAGTGGAATACAAATGAGGTGGAGTTCTGCTAATGCAGACTGATGAACTTGGTTGTCCTTTATCATCAGAAGCAGAATAACCAAGTCCTTCACCTTTGTTCTTTGTGGTGCTATAGATCATGGAAGCCACCTTACTCTTATTGACATTTTGATTAACAAATTCATGCAATGCAACTTCATGCACGTCATGAGATTTGCTGCAAGAGGCACAACCACTTTCAAGCTCTTGTATTTTTAAAACAGATTTATCATATTGAGCTTGAAGTTGATCAAATCTCTTAACAAGCAAGCCAACATCATTTTTCAAACTCTTGACACTTTTAACTTTGCTTATGTATTGTCTCATTGTGTCTCTAAGAGCAGGTAATAGCTTTTCATGAGGAATATTAGAAGTTACCTCATCAATGTCATCTGTTTCTGATTCATCTCCAGAGTCATTATCATTGTCAGAAGCAGTTGTAGCCATCAATGCCAGATTTGCTTCTTCATCATCTGCTTCATCATCTGACAATTTATCCAGATCCTCAAACGTAGCCATTAAACTCTTCTTCAAATTGTTTTTAACACTGCTCTTTCTTCCCTTATTTTTGGAGCTTAGATCTGGACAATCAGCAATGAAATGTCCAGGTTTCTTGCAGTTAAAGCACGTGTTCTTAGATTCATCCTTCTTATCCTTGTAGTTTGAGTTTCTGCTTCCAGAACCTTTTGAATTAAATTTTCTACCACCAGACTTATCAACAAACTTGTCCCACTTTCTGAATCTTGTCATTAGAGCAAAGAATTCTTCATCAGAGTTGTCTTCAGGACCTTCTCCCACAGATTCTTCAACATTAGACTCTACTACCTTGGCTTTTAGAGCCTTGGAAGTAGATACATTTGTTGAAGCTTTTGATTTCTTCTTTATGTCATCAGAAGCTAACTCCATCTCATGACTGATGAGATTGCTGGTTAGCTCTTCCAGAGTTAATGTGTTCAAATTCTTTGCTTCCTGTATAGCAGTGACCTTGGGTCTCCACTTAGGAGGTAAACTTCTTAAAATTTTCTTCACGTGATCAGCAGGTGTATAACTTTTCTTCAGCACAGAAAGACCAGCAACTAGGATTTGAAATCTTGAGTACATCTCTTCAATACTCTCATTGTCCTTCATTTTAAACAACTCATACTTCTGAACCAACAGGTTAGCTCTTGCTTCTTTAACCCTTTGATTTCCTTCATATAGAGAACAAAGAGAGTCATAAATGCCTTTAGCACTTTGCCTGTTTCCTAGTTTTAGAAATTCATCATGAGTGATACAGCTGGCCATAATGGTTTTTGCTCTGCTATGCTTCTTCCATTCTTTCTTCTGATCAGCTGTAAATGTTTTGATTACAGCTGTTGACACTTTGCCATCTTCATCAAGCAAATGATGGAAGCTAACGCCTTCCTCAACCATTTCCCATAGACTAGGATCTTCAGCTATGATGTAAGGATAGATTTGCCATTTCCACCAGCTGAAGTTATCAGGATCACCATTGAACTTAGGTGCCTTGCCATTGTTTCCAGACTTCTCATTGTCATAGTCATATGGAATCTGAGCTCTTTGACCAGGACCACCAGTAGATGTGGATTCGGTTTCACCTGACATAGTGACTTAGAGTTTTGTGTTTTTCAAGATCTTTATGTCTCACTGTTAAGTGACTTAAAGACAACCGGGCTCTTGATGCCAATTGAAGATACGAAAAACACAAGAAGGGGGGGTTGAATTGTGTTTTGGATAGTTTAAAAAACTTCTTCTAAGTTCTTTCGAACTTATCAGATTTAGCAGCGGATAACACAAAAGGAGAGTAGAGAGAGAGAAAAGACACAAGCAATTTATACTGGTTCCTCTCACAAGTTGAGAGTAGTCCAGTCCCCTTGCACTTCCAAGGGAGTTCACTAAAAACACTTTTGTTACACTTGCTCAAACACAATAGTAAGAGACTTCCACAATGCTCAAGTATTCTAACAAGAGACTTCCTAAACTAAATGATAAATATATTGTTTTGAGAACCTTTGAGTACTTGATAAGAATCAAATACTCAAGGCAAATTACAACACTAAACACAAGAACTACACTTAAGATTCTAACGAAAGCTAAGTGATAAAGCAAGACTGTTTGTTATCAGAAGCTCTGTTTGCTCTCTTGTGAATATGATCAGTTTGCAAGTTGTAATCCACACTTGACTATGTCTTCGAGATCTCTATATATATGACAAGATAGAGACGTTGCTAATTTGACCGTTGTCAAGCTGTTTTGTTTGCTGGAGCAGTTCCTAGGTGGTCACATGTGATTAAGCTCAACAAGGAAACTTGTTGACTTCACTTTGCAGGTTAAGGCTTTGTGTGTGTCCAAATGAGGTAATGAGAAAGTGACTAATGCACATATTATCTTCCCAAGATAATATTACAACGTGCTTTGATTTTCCTTCACACATATTTGAATTTGACCGTTGTTAATCCCTAAGCCAACATGTGATTCCCTTTCATGAAACTTCCAGCACAAGACTGATCTCAGAAGTCTGTATTCCCAATACAGCTTCTGGTGTTGTGTTCTTCTGATGACATGTGCTTCTGATGATCATCCTTCTGATAGATCATCAAACTTCGCATTGGTGCTTCTGATCAGAGCTTGTGTTACAGCTTCTGATCACCATCAGAACTTCTAAGTTGAAGTGCGTGAAGACTTTTCACTAATGTTCCTGCACACTTAGATTAAATATTAAAATACCCTATTGTTCATTAATACTTTGTTATCATCAAAACTTAAGCAGACAATTGTCAGAACCACTTTTGTTCCAACAGGTGATGTTGTGGAGTTCTGTAGGCGGGGAGTTGTGGATGTCTCCAAACTTCTGGCATTTGTCACAGTGTTTCACAAAGTTCTTGGCGTCAGTGACCATCGTTGGCCAATAATATCCTGCACGGAGCACTTTCTTCGCAAGTGCCCTCCCGCCCAGGTGTTGGCCAGCTATTCCTTCGTGTACCTCTTCTAGCGCATAAGTGGCTTCTTCTCCTTCAAGGCATTTGAGGAGTGGAGTGGAGAATCCTCTTTTGTACAGCTGTCCAGCAACAATGGTGTGAGATGGTGCTCTCCTTTTTATCAGTGTTGCTTCGTTCTGATCAGCTGGTAGTTCTCCTTTTTCTATGTATTTCATGATAGGTATTATCCATGAAGTGCTGCTGTTGCTTCCGTCTAGAGTCATGACGGGTACTGTTTCCGTGATGCTTGGTTTGTCAAGAGTTTCTTGTATAAAGGAATGATTTACTCCGCTCTTCCTTGTACTGGCCAGCTTTGACAAAACATCTGCTCTGGTGTTCTGTTCTCTGGGGACGTGCATTATTTCGAATTCTTCAAAACGAGTGATAATTTCTCTTATCACTGTCAAGTATTTTTGTAATAGAGGCTCTTTGGCCTGTGCCTCTCCCTTTACTTGTGTGACCACCAGCTGAGAATCCGTCCTCAGTTTTACGCCTTTTGCTCCCATCTCATGGGCCAGCTTTAAACCTGCAATACAGGCTTCGTACTCTGCTTGATTGTTAGTGGTGGTGAAAGAGAATCTCAGGGATACCTCCACGATTAGGCCTTCAGTGCTTTCTAAGATTAAGCCGGCTCCACTTCCTTTGTTGTTAGAGGATCCGTCTGTAAAAATAGTCCATTGTGTACATGGTTCGTTGGTGGCCGGAGTCATCTCCGCCAAGAAATCAGCAAAGGTTTGAGCTTTTAATGCTTTCCTTGATTCGAAGGAAACATCAAATTCAGATAATTCCACGGACCATCTGGTCATCCTTCCTGCTAGATCTGGTCTGAATAGTACCTGCTTCAAAGGTTGGTCAGTTCTCACAACTATTGGATGAGCAAGGAAATACCTTCTCAGCTTCCGTGCAGCTGTTACCAAAGCCAGGGCCACTTTTTCTATTTTCTGATATCTGACTTCTGGTCCGGCAAGGGCTTTGGATATGAAGTATACTGGATTCTGGTTTGTTCCGGCTTCTCTTACCAACACGGCACTGACTGCTTCAGCGGATACGGCTAAGTAAAGAAACAATACTTCATCTTTCATTGGTCTGGACAGTACTGGTGGCTGAGATAGCACTGTTTTCAAACGATCAAAGGCTTTCTGGCAGTCTTCGCTCCACACAAAATCTGATTCTTTCCTCAACAGTTTGTAAAACGGTAGTGCATGCTGTGCGGATCTGGATATAAATCTGTTCAGAGCGATTAGCATCCCGTTAAGTTTCATGATGCCTTGCTTTGTAGACGGGGCTTCCATTTGGATGACAGCTTCGCATTTGTCTGGGTTGGCCTCAATGCCTCTTTCTGTCAGATAAAAACCCAGAAACTTTCCCGTCTTGACGGCGAAAGTACATTTTTCCGGATTCAACCTCATGTTGTACTCCCGGATCCTCTTGAAAATGGTTTCTAAATGGGAGCTGTGTGATATTTCTTCAGCGGATTTGACAATCATGTCATCCATGTATACTTCCAGCATTTTCCCAATTTCTTCTTTGAACACCTTATTCATCATCCTTTGGTATGTGGCTCCCGCATTTTTCAAACCAAATGGCATTACATTGTAGCAATAATTGGCACCTTCCGTCATGAAGGCTGTCTTCTCTCTATCTTTTCTAGCCATAGGTATTTGATTGTACCCGGAATATGCATCCAGGAAACTCAGCAGCTTGTATCCAGCTGAATCATCGACTAGCTTGTCAATGTTTGGTAGCGGGTACGAATCTTTAGGGCAAGCTCTATTCAGATCAGTGTAATCTACGCACATTCTCCATTTGCCAGACGATTTTTTGACCAAAACAACATTTGAAAGCCACTCTGTGTAGTGAAGTTCTGAAATAAAATTTGCTTTCAAGAGTCCGTCTACAATGTTTTGGGCTGCTTCCGCTTTCTCTGGCGATTGTCTTCTTCTTCTCTGGGAGATATACGGGAACGCTTCGTTCACGTTGAGCTCATGACATGCTATCTTGGGGTCAATTCCAGGCATATCACTGGGCGTGATAGCAAAAAGATCAGCATTCTTTTTCAAGCATTCAATTAGGTCTTCTCTTACCTTAACGGGAAGGTTGAGGCCTATTTTCACTTTCCTCTCAGGATTATCGTCTAGCTGTACTTCATCAAAGTCCCCGTCAGGAGTGGGCCTACTGTATCCTCCGGGTGGCAGTTTCTGTTGGTAGCTCTCATCGTCAGATTCTCCATCTTTGGATCGTGTGTCGAACCTCGCGACAGTTACGTCCATTGAATGGGATCTAGACGGCGCTCCCTGCTCTGGCACATCCACCCGTTGGATCGATTCGGCGTCACCTGCCTTCTTCAGGGCTCTGTAACATCTCTTGGCCCCCACCAAATCTGCCCAGATAGTCACCACTTGGTTATTCTTACCATGGTACTTCATTTTTAAGTGAATTGTTGACGGAACTGCTCCTAGAGCGGCAAGAGTGGTCCTTCCGAGAATGCAATTATAGACGGATTTGCAGGGTATCACAAGGAATTGCACTGATATAGTCGTTTCTGACCCTTGTGTTTTTTCATCTCTGAACGTTACCGGCATGGTAATGAGTCCCAACGGAGTTGTCACGGTTCCGTTGAACCCCTGCAAGTCTGATCCGTCATAGGGGGACAAGCTTTCTTTCTTCAAACCCATTTTCTCAAATAGATCCTGGTACATAATGTCACATGAACTCCCTTCATCTACCAAGATCCTTGATACGTCAAACGTGTCAAGTGTAGCCATGATTATTAACGGGAAAATTTCATTGGGTTTGTTGTTTAACATTTCCTCATCTGTAAACCCTAACATTGGTCTCTTGGTCTTTGGTTTTTCAGATGGCTTTGAACCAACTGTCACAGCAAACATCTCATCAATCCGTCTCTTCATGGTTCCTTTAGACGGTTTAGGAAAACCGCCAAGGATTGAGGCAAAGTGGGATCCCCCAATCACAGATGTTATGTGGGGGCGCTTGCCTTTACTTCTTTCTATCTCATCATCGCTGCTGCTGGAATCTTCCTTACCTTTGCCTTTCCGTTTTGAAATGGCATCAATTGCCTTCCGGCTAGATTCTTCCTTCCTAGGGGAACGCCTCCGTTTAGGAGATGCACTATATTTCCGTCTAGGAGATTCACTCTTTCTCCGGCTTTGCTCATAATTTCCCCGGTAACGTCTATTGTCGCTTCTACCTCTTTCCTTTTGTCTGTCCTGGGTGAAACGGCTCAGTTTCCCTTTCTTGATTAGATCTTCAATGGCATCTTTGAGGTGGATACAGTCGTCTGTATCGTGACCATGGCATCTGTGAAACCGGCAGTACTTTGTCTTGTCTGCATGCGGGGATTCTCTAACGGCGTGGGGAAACTTAACGGCGGCCTCTTTGAACTCCGCGTTGATACATTCTCTGAGGATCTCATCGATGGAAGTGTTCAAGGGAGTGTATTCAGAGAATCTAGGTTTTGGGATCCTCAACCTTCTTTCAGAGTTTCCGCCATTGTTCTTTTCAGAACCTTCTTTTTTCTTTCCGTCTGGCTGTTGTTGTCTAGCCGGAGTCTCCGCTAAGAGTTTTTCTTCATAGTTGATATAAGGTTGTGCTCTTGTCAACAAATCATGCATATCCCGTGGAGCCTCTAGCCCCAATTTTTCTTTGAACATTGTCTCCGGCTTCAAGCCCTTTTCAAAGATCCAACATAGCAATTTGTCATCAGCATCTTTCACGTCTACAGCTGTCCGTGTAAACCTTTCAATGTATTCTCTCAGCGTTTCCTTCTTCCCCTGAACGATGGCGCTTAAAACGGAAACAGTTTTAGGCTGTTTCCGCCTAGAAGTGAAATGAGATGTAAACATTTGGCATAGTGTTTTCCAGGAATCAATGCATTCTTCTGGAAGTGCTTTAAACCATGCCAAGGCGGGTCCCTTCAATGTGAGAACGAACAGCTTGCACTTTACGGCACCACGTGTGCCGTAATAGTCTAGTACAACGTCCATGTGTTGGATGTGTTCGTCCGGGTCGCCTACTCCATCGTAGCTTTCCAGCTTGGGGGGTTTTTCCAGGGCTCTCGGTATTCTACAACTGGAAACTTGTCTAGCGAAAGGACCACGACTACGGAATGGTGGAGGAGGGTCTGGACGTCTTTCTCCGCGTCCAGTGTGGTGTGAGGGAGAACCTTTGTCTCCGCCATCACCTCCTTCCCCATCATTCCTGCGTTTTCCTGTGCCATTTCCGTTGGCATGCCCGTCACTGTTACAGCGCTTGGACAGAGGCGTACCGTTCCTGGAACTTTGAGCTCCGTGTGATTCTGCTTCATTATTAGCATTTCTGGTTTTTGACTTCGTCCTGCCGGATCTTTCCGGTTGAGTGGAATCACTTTGAGCTCTAGCTTGCAACTTCTCTACTCTAATGAGTCTTTCCCCTTGTTCTCGTAACATAGTCAATATGTTAGCTAACGCGTCAGGTGGGGGGGTTGCAACTGCAGGTGTCACCAGTTCAACGTTCCTTTCAAGCCGACGTTGATTCACGGCAGGAGTTACTGTGGGAATCTCCTGATCTCCAACAAATTGTAAGTGTTGGTCAACTTCTTCCTCTTCTTCCTCTACCAATCGAACCTCACTTGCGATTCTCCTTCTGGTTGAAACAGACTGAGGTTCTTCTTGTACTGGTGACAACGTATTAGGGTGTGGATCATTCACGTTTCGCGTGTTAGAGCTAGCTCCTCTAACGGCCTTAGTCCCTTTCGATGCTCCCATGGTGAAAAGGGTCGTTCACAAACAAGTAATAGATCTGGATCTGATGAACCAGTGAGTGAGTAGCGAGAATCAAACAAAGCTGTGATTCCCACAGACGGCGCCAACTGTTGTGAACGGTCCAAAAGGTCTCAACTCCGGTGGAATGTGTACGGTGGCGTACGGTGGCGAATGTGGCAGCTTAGCTCCTTAGACAAGGGGGGGTGCCTGCAAGAAAAGGGACTCCGACGCTCAAGTCAGTATGTGAGCAAAATGAGAGAATTAGGGTTATGAATCGTACCTAGGAGTGGTGTAAAACCACATATTTATAGGTAAAAGTTGGAGTGGATAAGAACGGATTCCGTGTAGGAATCGTGACCGTTGAGCTGTTGGGCGGTTCATCCAACGGTCCATAGGATGCTTCTGGATCCTTCCGTGTAGGGCGTGTCCACAGTAGCTTTATTTTTCTATTCATCTATCATATTTTGACCGTATTTTTCTAATAATATATAGATGTAAATATTAGCATATAAAATCTTGTTTGATTTGTTTTGATGAGTATTTTCATAATATCAAATTTTTATAATTTTTACTACTACATAACTAAAGATATTAGTGATCAAAGTTGTGCATTGGCGTACGTGCAATAGTCAAACGGAGTCTTATATTAATTAAGGGACGGAGATAGTATTCCATAGCGGTTAGCGAACCACCGGAGAAGATGATCCATATTAAAATTTACATAGATCTCTAGTTGCTATACAGTAAATTAGAATATTATTATATCTATAACCAAAAAAAAAAATTCATAGAGTTCAGATTATGTGTAAATAATCAGATTTCAATACAGTTAAATAAAAATCACTATATTTTTTCAATACCTTCACAACTTTTTGTTTACATGTCAAATTTATTGGTAATGTTCTCCACTAGATTATTTGATTGGCTTGAGTTTTCTAAAATGAAGATAGATTGAAAACATAAAATGTTTTTTTAAAATCAAACAAGTCTGAGACCTATATATGGCATCATCATGATAGGAGAGGTAAAGTAAACGAGATTAATTAAGAAAACCAACCAGTGATAAGATTCATATCTGTGGGAACAATGCACTCATCATAGCCAGTATCATCGTCGTCCCCCGTCTCAGCAGGGAGACGGGTGCCATGTCCACTGTAGTGGACAAAGAGTACATCGCCAGGTTGAGCCGATCGAACCAACCTAAACATGGCAGATCGAATGTTCTTGCCGGTAGGTTGGGTGTAAGAACAATCAGTGTCAATGAGAACAGTGATATCTTCTTCTGAGAATCCATATTTGTGAATGAGGCATTTGTGCATCCTCCACACATCGTTAATGCAACCTTTTAGTTCAGCCTTTGTGCCTGGATAGTTGCACCCAATCAACAATGCTCTCTTAGCCATTTTAATGCATACAACTGGTAATTAACCTTTCAAATCTCTCGTTTTTATCTTTGATTTTTAGAGGGAGAAAAGCATTGGGTTGGTAGGATTACCTCAAAAATGGAAAATGATTTTGTAAAGTTTTTTTTCTTTTTCGAAGTAGTTAGTGGTTAGAAATTCTACACTAAGGAATAAGTGGTGAATTTCGGCGCTTGAAGTTGTAGATACGATGTTCCTATCAATTGTGCTATAATTTTTTTTGAACTAATGTATTTAATCAAAAATTAAAAATGGTTAAATTTATATATGCTTTAGTTATTGGGTGTAGCTTAAATATATACAAACTACTTGATTGATCCAGCAATTGTGTTTGAGAGAAAACTAAAACTACTTGATGTCAGAATTCGTCTTGAACTCTGCAATACTAAGACCCCTCTCGTAGGAACCAGTTGGTGAAAATCGGAAAATAAATATATAGAAACTACATCCTAATGCTTTTAATTATTTATCATAAAAGTTATTTATCATAAAAGAAATAATGTTTTTTCTTATTACTTTTGTTTGGTACAATGTTTTTTTTACCTTTTATATATATGGTATATTATACCATATCCAAAACTGGATCCAAATGCTATTAATGATTTATCATAAAAGAAATTATTTTTTATTTTTTAGTCAAAAAGAAATTATTTTTAAAGATAATGTTGTGAACGGTCCAAAAGGTCTCAACTCCGGTGGAATGTGTACGGTGGCGTACGGTGGCGAATGTGGCAGCTTAGCTCCTTAGACAAGGGGGGGTGCCTGCAAGAAAAGGGACTCCGACGCTCAAGTCAGTATGTGAGCAAAATGAGAGAATTAGGGTTATGAATCGTACCTAGGAGTGGTGTAAAACCACATATTTATAGGTAAAAGTTGGAGTGGATAAGAACGGATTCCGTGTAGGAATCGTGACCGTTGAGCTGTTGGGCGGTTCATCCAACGGTCCATAGGATGCTTCTGGATCCTTCCGTGTAGGGCGTGTCCACAGTAGCTTTACTGTGGAAAGCCCTCCATTTGCGTGCCGGATGACAGCTGTTTTATTGGGCTTGGACGGATGATGGGCCGTGTAGATCATTTAGGACATTTGGGCCTTTGGCCAGTCCAGAACAGTTGCCCCCGAAGTCAATTGTTTAAGTTATTAAATATTGACTTGTGTGTGTCTTGATGTCCGTTAAGAATCTTCTGCAAAAGTTAGTCTAACAAGGAATAATATGAAAATGAAACAAAAGTTTGGAAAAAACTAAGACTTACCTCTAGGATTACTGTACCCTATTTATATGCCCCCGGGTACAGTATCCGTCTAGACTTTGTATGTGTGATTGGAATTGTAGCCGGGTCCATGTCTTTGGGAAGATGTATCGTTTCGCGTGTTTCCGTCAACAAATGACAGCTGTTGTGCACGAGAGGTCGTGGTGGCGTTTAGTGTGAACACGTGCCCCTATTACTGCGCCGTCGTCAGCTTTTAAATAGGGTACTCGAGTGGTGCGTTGTTTCGAGGCGATCATCTGGGCCGTCAATTCAAATTTTTCGTCTTCTTTTGATCTTAGCCACAGAACGTGGTTTCCAACGGCTTATAAATACCTGTTGGTTACTTCATTCTTTTCTTTTCGTTGTCTTTGCTTTCTGAATCCTAACTTCTTTGCTCCGGCGATTCTTGCGGCGATTTCGTAAACTTCAGTCCTTTGCACCGATAATTTCTAGTTTCGTTCCGAAGAATCTTCTTTTTCCAAAGGTACCTTTCCTTCTCTTTCTCACTATTACGTTTTGCTTTCTCTGTTTGTATCATCATGGCCAATACAGGAAATATCATGGTTTCGAGTGAGGATAATGGAGTACCATATGAACAGGCTCGCTGTTACGAGCGTGATGTCTTTCACATGTCTGTTAAACATGTTGAACTGCTTTTTCCTAAACATAAAGAGGAAATTTTGTATGACGGCCTGACTTATCATTATGTTAATAATGATTGTGACATGGTTGCTGTTAGGTTTAGTAATCCTTTTGTACAGCGTCGTAAACTTGGATTAGAGTCGAAACTTCTTCAGATGGGAGATTCTGCTTTTTCTTTGAGTAATACTGAATTTGAGAAGTATCTTAAGGCTGCTATCTGGACCCATTCTAACGGAGATGCTGAACTTGCTAGGTTAGCGGCGAAAGATATGGCTAGGAAGGGTAAGCGTGAATTGGAACTTCCCAGGGATGCATCCAGATATGATTGGGTGGTTGAAGAAGCGGTTGGAACGTCATCTGTCTACACGGAGGAAGAATCCGTAAAGGGAGCATTTACAGAGGTGGGACCCTCTGCTGATTGGGAAGCTCACATTCCTCCCGTTAATGCGAGGATATGTTCCTGCGAATACCCGTGTTGCGGTGTTCCGGTATCAGAAGCTTTAGTAAAAGTCTTTGGGGTGCGCTTCCCCTTTACGGAATTTGAGATAGGAATGTTTATACACCTCCGGTTAGCGCCTTCTCAGATTCATCCGCTCTCTTGGGGTTTTATGAAGCTCTTTCAATATTTTTGTGAATATAAAGGAGGTTCTCCGTCAGTTCCTCTTTTTATGAACATGTTCTATCTATCCCGCAGCAATGGGGATAAGGATTCCCGTCAGGGTTATGTATCTTTCCGTCAAAAGGAAAAAATCTTCAAGGTATACCAGGACTCCTACAAGTGGGATAGGGAGCGGTTTTATTATGTGATTCCTATCACTGAGACGGCTCACCGATCTCTCTGCCACTTTGCTTCTGATGGGTACGTGGGAGTCCCAGAATTCCCAAATTTTGATGATTACTCAGGTTCTGATGGAGTTCCTGAAGCAAATAAAAATAAAAATCCCGGTGAGGGCTCTTCTCAACGATTTGTTGACAATGTTGCCTCTTCATCCGGTTCCAAGGGGAAAGACGCTCGTGCGTGTAAATCCAAGTTTCCAAAGTATTGGTATCGCGGGCATTTTGACGTCCTTACCAGCGATTATCTCTTCAAGGATAAAGACTTGTCCAATTCTGATCTTCAAATGAAGGATTCCTTGAAGAAATATTGGAATTCTTTAACGACGGGAAAAATTGTCAATGGGAAAATAAAGTGGATTCCCGGTTTCATTGATACAAGGGCTATCCTTCTTTGTGACAGTCACGCTTCCCGTGTTAAAACTTTTGGTGAGATTTGTTAAACTAATCTTTGAATATTGCAACATGCTCTAGTGTTAACCTTTTTTTCTTTTTTCTTTGTAGATCAAATGTCTTTCGACGCTGCTGAGATTCGTAAGCTCTTTGAAGCTTCCCATGGTACTGCTTCTGGCTCTCAGCCTCCTGTTCCTCCGGTTACTCAACAAACTTCTTCAACAATTCCTCCTACTTCAACTGGTTCCGCCAAGACTTCTTCTGGTGGGAATACAGTTGAAGTCTCCAAAAAAGGTGCTTCGAAGAAGACTGATCCTGCTGCCAAAATTACTAGTGGTCCTGCCAAGAAAACTGGTTCTACCAAGCCTCCGACCTCAAAGAAACAGGATTTTGTGCTCACATCCACAACTACCTCCCAGCCGGGTGTTTCATCCAATCCTAGCGCCTTGTCAAGACCAAGTGCTCCGCTTCCTCCTCCTCAGCAGGATCCTCAATCAAAAATTCCCATTGTTAATCTGGAAGAGGATGTCTCTAAGAAAGGTGATCCTAAGAGGAGGAGGCAAGATTCTGATTTCAGCTCTACGGAAAGTGATGAATCTTCGCCAAGGCGGAGGAAGCTGGTTCATGCTGACGGGAAACCAGTATCAAAGAAGAAAAAAGTCACTTCCGCTGTGGTTATGTCTAGAGTCTCTTCGGGTCTTCCTTCTGCTTTCACATCTCCTGTGAAATTGGATAGGAAGCACTGTAGGGAGCTTCTCAACCAGGATGACATTGAATATGTGCTAAAACTGGAACCCGTGGAACGCCAACGGCTCTATGCTGAAGCTGCTGTGCAAAGTCGGCGTGCTGCCGCTTTGTTGCTGATGTCAGCCGCTGAAAAGACGGATACCTTTACTGCCAATGCTGTTGCGGATGAGCAGGAGAGGTTTGAAGATGAAATATTCCGGTTGAAGGTGCTGTTGGAGAAAAGTGAAGGTGCTTTGTCCTTGGAGAAGAAAAACCATGGATTAACTTGTGAAAGGTTGAAGAAAATTGAACAGGATCTTGTCAACACCAATGCCCTTCTCTCAAAGCTTCAAACTGATCACAATGCTGCTAATGCCAATGTTAAGAAGCTCAAAGGGGAACTTAATACGGCTAAGGATGATCTCCTGACCCGTGAAGCCCTCTTGAAAAGAGAGAAGGAGAAATATGTTGAATTGTTGACGGAAAAGGAATCCCTTGAAGAGCAAAAGAAAAAACTTGACAATGACTTGCTGTTGAAGAATAAGGAGGTTGAAGCTAAACAGGAGGCAGTTGTTGGTCTGCAGAATTCCCTGGCTCAGTTCGTTCAGGAGAATAATCAATACGGGAGTCCGGTGGAGCTTTGGAAACAACTGGAGGCCTCCCGGGAGAAGGAAGAAAAGCTTAGGGTGGAGGCGGAAGAGTCAAGAAAAAGGTTGCATGACGGAATGCTTTCCGTGGGTAGTTTGATGGTCGAGTCTACTCGAAATATTCTTGATCAGGTGGAATTGTTTCATCCTGAGTTGAAGATTGACCGATCAAAAATTCAACCCTTTGGGAGAGTTATCAATGGAAAGGTTTATTTGGCTGGAGAAGAGCCTGAAGCTGTTCCGTCATCCACCACTGGGGATGTTGGTTCCCCCCCTACTGAGGAATCCTCCAAGGCTGTTGAAGGGAAAGAGACTCCGCCTGAAGCTGTTCAGAGCAAAGACGTCGATGTGGAGAAACAATCCTTGGAAGAAAACAAAGTTTGAACTTGTAATTTATGCTTTGATTATTTTGAACCGGTGACTGCGTTCCCGGATTGGTTTGTAATTTAAGTACAATTTTTGTGATTCTCAATCACAGCACAATATTTCCATTATGGTAATTTGTCTTTATAAGTTGCTATTTCTCCGTTGTGCTATTTGTGATTCCCGTTTTGGGGATCTTTATTGCAGGTGTGTATTTTGTTTTCTGTTTAGGAAAAACACAGGGAGTTTGCTGACGGGTATATAAGCTCCTTGTTGAAAGGATGTTGTATTCGTGTAGCTCTTTTGATAGCTATGACTTATGCATGAGTTGTGTTTCTATAAATGCTTTGATTTATAAACATCGTATTCTTATCTTAAGAACATTTGTTGTATTCATATGTTGCTTGTTTGTTTGCCTTATTTTTAAGGATCTTTTTCAACGTATTGCTTCTTTGTTGAACTTCTTTTTGAGTAGTATTCGTGCCTATGTTTCATAGGTCTTAGATTTGGCCTTTAGTCTAAGGTCTTACTGGAGTAGAGGGAGAATCTAGCCGAGAGTTCCCTTTTCCCCTATGAATGTGCGTTGCTTCCCGGTGGCTAACCGGAAAAGCCATTCATACATAGCCCGTTTGTGGGTCTTTGGCCCCCGCTCTAGAGGGTCTTTTGCCTTTCTTTGAAGGTCTTTGTAGCGTTTAGCTGTTGGAAATAATTTTGAAGTAAAAAGACATAGTTTCTGAATAATCCTTGTATATTAATTTCAAAAATGAATACATGATTTCAACATGAATTTCATTAACAAGCTCCGTTCTTTAAACGGGTACAAAAGATTCGTCCGTTCCTTGACGGGATACAATGAATTTAAAGTAAATTAAACTTTAATCGGAAGGGTCTTCAACTGTAGTATTTCTTCATCTTTGCTGCGTTCCAGGTCCTGGGGATAGGTTCTCCTTTGAGTGTTTCCAGCTTGTAGGCGCCTCGGCCAGTGGAAGCGATGACTCTATAAGGGCCTTCCCAATTTGCAGCAAGCTTTCCGTCAGGAGAGTTTTTTCCGCCTACATCAGCACGACGGAGGATAAGGTCTCCGGGAGTGAATTCCCGTGATCGAACCTTCTTGTTGTATCTTGAAGCCGTTACTTTCTTAACGGCAGCTTCTGTTAATGCTGCATAGCATCTCTTTTCGTCCAAGAAATCCAACTCTTGTTGGATAGCCATTGTGTTTTCTTCCTCATTCAGAGGGTAAGCAGTTCTCCAGCTCAACTCGCCAATCTCCACGGGAATCACAGCTTCGGTTCCATAAGCCAGCCTGAACGGGGTTTCACCCGTCGTGGAGTGGGGTGTAGTTCTGTATGCCCATAAGACGTGGCAGAGCTCTTCAGCCCAATTACCTTTAGCGTTTTCCAGCCTTCTTTTCAAACCTCTAAGTACAATTCGGTTTGCTGCTTCAGCTTGACCGTTTGTTTGAGGGTGTTCCACGGAGGAGAAGTGTTGCTTTATCTTAAAGTCCTCCATGAGCTGTTTCATCTTTTTGTCTGTGAACTGAGTTCCGTTATCTGTGACGACGGAATGGGGGACTCCGAATCTGGCCAGAATATTTCTCTTGAAGAATTTTATGATGTTATTTGCCGTTATCTTCGCTAAAGGTTCAGCTTCGATCCACTTTGTGAAATAGTCCACAGCTACTATCAAGAATTTCAACTGCCCGGCTGCCATTTGGAAAGGTCCCAAGATGTCCATTCCCCACTGACGGAAAGGCCAAGGGATGGTGATGTTGTGGAGTTCTGTAGGCGGGGAGTTGTGGATGTCTCCAAACTTCTGGCATTTGTCACAGTGTTTCACAAAGTTCTTGGCGTCAGTGACCATCGTTGGCCAATAATATCCTACACGGAGCACTTTCTTCGCAAGTGCCCTCCCGCCCAGGTGTTGGCCAGCTATTCCTTCGTGTACCTCTTCTAGCGCATAAGTGGCTTCTTCTCCTTCAAGGCATTTGAGGAGTGGAGTGGAGAATCCTCTTTTGTACAGCTGTCCAGCAACAATGGTGTGAGATGGTGCTCTCCTTTTTATCAGTGTTGCTTCGTTCTGATCAGCTGGTAGTTCTCCTTTTTCTATGTATTTCATGATAGGTATTATCCATGAAGTGCTGTTGTTGCTTCCGTCTAGAGTCATGACGGGTACTGTTTCCGTGATGCTTGGTTTGTCAAGAGTTTCTTGTATAAAGGAATGATTTACTCCGCTCTTCCTTGTACTGGCCAGCTTTGACAAAACATCTGCTCTGGTGTTCTGTTCTCTGGGGACGTGCATTATTTCGAATTCTTCAAAACGAGTGATAATTTCTCTTATCACTGTCAAGTATTTTTGTAATAGAGGCTCTTTGGCCTGTGCCTCTCCCTTTACTTGTGTGACCACCAGCTGAGAATCCGTCCTCAGTTTTACGCCTTTTGCTCCCATCTCATGGGCCAGCTTTAAACCTGCAATACAGGCTTCGTACTCTGCTTGATTGTTAGTGGTGGTGAAAGAGAATCTCAGGGATACCTCCACGATTAGGCCTTCAGTGCTTTCTAAGATTAAGCCGGCTCCACTTCCTTTGCTGTTAGAGGATCCGTCTGTAAAAATAGTCCATTGTGTACATGGTTCGTTGGTGGCCGGAGTCATCTCCGCCAAGAAATCAGCAAAGGTTTGAGCTTTTAATGCTTTCCTTGATTCGAAGGAAACATCAAATTCAGATAATTCCACGGACCATCTGGTCATCCTTCCTGCTAGATCTGGTCTGAATAGTACCTGCTTCAAAGGTTGGTCAGTTCTCACAACTATTGGATGAGCAAGGAAATACCTTCTCAGCTTCCGTGCAGCTGTTACCAAAGCCAGGGCCACTTTTTCTATTTTCTGATATCTGACTTCTGGTCCGGCAAGGGCTTTGGATATGAAGTATACTAGATTCTGGTTTGTTCCGGCTTCTCTTACCAACACGGCACTGACTGCTTCAGCGGATACGGCTAAGTAAAGAAACAATACTTCATCTTTCATTGGTCTGGACAGTACTGGTGGCTGAGATAGCACTGTTTTCAAACGATCAAAGGCTTTCTGGCAGTCTTCGCTCCACACAAAATCTGATTCTTTCCTCAACAGTTTGTAAAACGGTAGTGCATGCTGTGCGGATCTGGATATAAATCTGTTCAGAGCGATTAGCATCCCGTTAAGTTTCATGATGCCTTGCTTTGTAGACGGGGCTTCCATTTGGATGACAGCTTCGCATTTGTCTGGGTTGGCCTCAATGCCTCTTTCTGTCAGATAAAAACCCAGAAACTTTCCCGTCTTGACGGCGAAAGTACATTTTTCCGGATTCAACCTCATGTTGTACTCCCGGATCCTCTTGAAAATGGTTTCTAAATGGGAGCTGTGTGATATTTCTTCAGCGGATTTGACAATCATGTCATCCATGTATACTTCCAGCATTTTCCCAATTTCTTCTTTGAACACCTTATTCATCATCCTTTGGTATGTGGCTCCCGCATTTTTCAAACCAAATGGCATTACATTGTAGCAATAATTGGCACCTTCCGTCATGAAGGTTGTCTTCTCTCTATCTTTTCTAGCCATAGGTATTTGATTGTACCCGGAATATGCATCCAGGAAACTCAGCAGCTTGTATCCAGCTGAATCATCGACTAGCTTGTCAATGTTTGGTAGCGGGTACGAATCTTTAGGGCAAGCTCTATTCAGATCAGTGTAATCTACGCACATTCTCCATTTGCCAGACGATTTTTTGACCAAAACAACATTTGAAAGCCACTCTGTGTAGTGAAGTTCTGAAATAAAATTTGCTTTCAAGAGTCCGTCTACAATGTTTTGGGTTGCTTCCGCTTTCTCTGGCGATTGTCTTCTTCTTCTCTGGGAGATATACGGGAACGCTTCGTTCACGTTGAGCTCATGACATGCTATCTTGGGGTCAATTCCAGGCATCTCACTGGGCGTGATAGCAAAAAGATCAGCATTCTTTTTCAAGCATTCAATTAGGTCTTCTCTTACCTTAACGGGAAGGTTGAGGCCTATTTTCACTTTCCTCTCAGGATTATCGTCTAGCTGTACTTCATCAAAGTCCCCGTCAGGAGTGGGCCTACTGTATCCTCCGGGTGGCAGTTTCTGTTGGTAGCTCTCATCGTCAGATTCTCCATCTTTGGATCGTGTGTCGAACCTCGCGACAGTTACGTCCATTGAATGGGATCTAGACGGCGCTCCCTGCTCTGGCACATCCACCCGTTGGATCGATTCGGCGTCACCTGCCTTCTTCAGGGCTCTGTAACATCTCTTGGCCCCCACCAAATCTGCCCAGATAGTCACCACTTGGTTATTCTTACCATGGTACTTCATTTTTAAGTGAATTGTTGACGGAACTGCTCCTAGAGCGGCAAGAGTGGTCCTTCCGAGAATGCAATTATAGACGGATTTGCAGGGTATCACAAGGAATTGCACTGATATAGTCGTTTCTGACCCTTGTGTTTTTTCATCTCTGAACGTTACCGGCATGGTAATGAGTCCCAACGGAGTTGTCACGGTTCCGTTGAACCCCTGCAAGTCTGATCCGTCATAGGGGGACAAGCTTTCTTTCTTCAAACCCATTTTCTCAAATAGATCCTGGTACATAATGTCACATGAACTCCCTTCATCTACCAAGATCCTTGATACGTCAAACGTGTCAAGTGTAGCCATGATTATTAATGGGAAAATTTCATTGGGTTTGTTGTTTAACATTTCCTCATCTGTAAACCCTAACATTGGTCTCTTGGTCTTTGGTTTTTCAGATGGCTTTGAACCAACTGTCACAGCAAACATCTCATCAATTCGTCTCTTCATGGTTCCTTTAGACGGTTTAGGAAAACCGCCAAGGATTGAGGCAAAGTGGGATCCCCCAATCACAGATGTTATGTGGGGGCGCTTGCCTTTACTTCTTTCTATCTCATCATCGCTGCTGCTGGAATCTTCCTTACCTTTGCCTTTCCGTTTTGAAATGGCATCAATTGCCTTCCGGCTAGATTCTTCCTTCCTAGGGGAACGCCTCCGTTTAGGAGATGCACTATATTTCCGTCTAGGAGATTCACTCTTTCTCCGGCTTCGCTCATAATTTCCCCGGTAACGTCTATTGTCGCTTCTACCTTTTTCCTTTTGTCTGTCCTGGGTGAAACGGCTCAGTTTCCCTTTCTTGATTAGATCTTCAATGGCATCTTTGAGGTGGATACAGTCGTCTGTATCGTGACCATGGCATCTGTGAAACCGGCAGTACTTTGTCTTGTCTGCATGCGGGGATTCTCTAACGGCGTGGGGAAACTTAACGGCGGCCTCTTTGAACTCCGCGTTGATACATTCTCTGAGGATCTCATCGATGGAAGTGTTCAAGGGAGTGTATTCAGAGAATCTAGGTTTTGGGATCCTCAACCTTCTTTCAGAGTTTCCGCCATTGTTCTTTTCAGAACCTTCTTTTTTCTTTCCGTCTGGCTGTTGTTGTCTAGCCGGAGTCTCCGCTAAGAGTTTTTCTTCATAGTTGATATAAGGTTGTGCTCTTGTCAACAAATCATGCATATCCCGTGGAGCCTCTAGCCCCAATTTTTCTTTGAACATTGTCTCCGGCTTCAAGCCCTTTTCAAAGATCCAACATAGCAATTTGTCATCAGCATCTTTCACGTCTACAGTTGTCCGTGTAAACCTTTCAATGTATTCTCTCAGCGTTTCCTTCTTCCCCTGAACGATGGCGCTTAAAACGGAAACAGTTTTAGGCTGTTTCCGCCTAGAAGTGAAATGAGATGTAAACATTTGGCATAGTGTTTTCCAGGAATCAATGCATTCTTCTGGAAGTGCTTTAAACCATGCCAAGGCGGGTCCCTTCAATGTGAGAACGAACAGCTTGCACTTTACGGCACCACGTGTGCCGTAATAGTCTAGTACAACGTCCATGTGTTGGATGTGTTCGTCCGGGTCGCCTACTCCATCGTAGCTTTCCAGCATGGGGGGTTTTTCCAGGGCTCTCGGTATTCTACAACTGGAAACTTGTCTAGCGAAAGGACCACGACTACGGAATGGTGGAGGAGGGTCTGGACGTCTTTCTCCGCGTCCAGTGTGGTGTGAGGGAGAACCTTTGTCTCCGCCATCACCTCCTTCCCCATCATTCCTGCGTTTTCCTGTGCCATTTCCGTTGGCATGCCCGTCACTGTTACAGCGCTTGGACAGAGGCGTACCGTTCCTGGAACTTTGAGCTCCGTGTGATTCTGCTTCATTATTAGCATTTCTGGTTTTTCACTTCGTCCTGCCGGATCTTTCCGGTTGAGTGGAATCACTTTGAGCTCTAGCTTGCAACTTCTCTACTCTAATGAGTCTTTCCCCTTGTTCTCGTAACATAGTCAATATGTTAGCTAACGCGTCAGTGGGGGGGTTGCAACTGCAGGTGTCACCAGTTCAACGTTCCTTTCAAGCCGACGTTGATTCACGGCAGGAGTTACTGTGGGAATCTCCTGATCTCCAACAAATTGTAAGTGTTGGTCAACTTCTTCCTCTTCTTCCTCTACCAATCGAACCTCACTTGCGATTCTCCTTCTGGTTGAAACAGACTGAGGTTCTTCTTGTACTGGTGACAACGTATTAGGGTGTGGATCATTCACGTTTCGCGTGTTAGAGCTAGCTCCTCTAACGGCCTTAGTCCCTTTCGATGCTCCCATGGTGAAAAGGGTCGTTCACAAACAAGTAATAGATCTGGATCTGATGAACCAGTGAGTGAGTAGCGAGAATCAAACAAAGCTGTGATTCCCACAGACGGCGCCAACTGTTGTGAACGGTCCAAAAGGTCTCAACTCCGATGGAATGTGTACGGTGGCGTACGGTGGCGAATGTGGCAGCTTAGCTCCTTAGACAAGGGGGGGTGCCTGCAAGAAAAGGGACTCCGACGCTCAAGTCAGTATGTGAGCAAAATGAGAGAATTAGGGTTATGAATCGTACCTAGGAGTGGTGTAAAACCACATATTTATAGGTAAAAGTTGGAGTGGATAAGAACGGATTCCGTGTAGGAATCGTGACCGTTGAGCTGTTGGGCGGTTCATCCAACGGTCCATAGGATGCTTCTGGATCCTTCCGTGTAGGGCGTGTCCACAGTAGCTTTACTGTGGAAAGCCCTCCATTTGCGTGCCGGATGACAGCTGTTTTATTGGGCTTGGACGGATGATGGGCCGTGTAGATCATTTGGGACATTTGAGCCTTTGGCCAGTCCAGAACAACTAGGTTTCATTCTATACGTCTTTTTACTTAGTACTGGAATACTAATGCGAGTTCATTGTACCATGATAAGCCATTAATTTAACTGAGATACCATTCAGACAATTGTTTTATATGTTTTTTACCTATTAATGGAGAATCTCTAACTTTGTTTGCTAGAATTTGAGACCACCAATTAAAATGTTGGTTCATGTTTGGAAAGCCTTGTGTGCTGCAACTGATAATAAAGAAGAGGCTTGTACTCATGCAAAGTAGTAGGTGATGGATAACTATGAGTTCCTTATACTCCCGGATTCGCAGAAATGACCGCTATGTTTGTTCTGAACTCACTAATATGATCTCAAGTTGATAGTTTGGAATGTAATGTCCAATTGACTATAGGACTGCTAGATAAAGTGTTTTCTCATATCTCAGTGTCTTGTAACTAAGATATACTACAGATTCATAGATGGTGAGTTAAAGAAAACTGAAATCATTTTAATTGTACTAACTTATCGACTCAAAACAATGATTATAATTGAATAACCAAATCATTTCCCCCATTAATTATCATGTGATATGATTTCAACTTGCATCATTAATATTGTAAAAACGAGGTATAAAGAGTCCAACTCATAAAAAAGGAGAATTCTCAACCTCTCATGTGGATCCCATAATGAGGAGTTCATAGGTAGAAGCTTTGACATTAGAGTTGGTTATCCTGTCAGCACATTGATTACCGACTCTAAGCCTATGAATAAATTGAATCGATCAATCTCATCTAATTATATTTTTAAGCCTATGAATGAATTTAAGAGAAAAACTACTCAATTCATCCTTATTAATCAAATCAACTAAAAAATTTAAATCACTTTCAGACACTACTTTTCTATAACCATATTGTCAAGCCAATTTTCACTCATAGTAAACACCTCACATTTCAACAAACAACACGTTAAAGTTGTCAAATTTGTGAATAAATGCAAACATCCACCTTCCAGTATGATCTGTAAATAAACTGCCACATCCAACAATAACTAGATCATTCTTAACAAATCCATCACTATTGTAACATTCTCCTTATTTTGAAATACTCAATATTGGTTGATATGATTTTTTTGAATTTATCTTCAAAAATATGTTTATTCCACCGATTCCACAACATCCAATAAGTAATGATGAACTTGATCACCAAGAAATTAATTGAAAACTAGTAAAACTATGACGCAAAATAGAAGAGAAAAAAATCAACTCTTTAATTCCATAGAAAAAGAGTTGAACAATTTTATGTGATAGAACCAATCAGACTTGTCTTCTCATTACAACAAAGACACGTTTGAGATATTTCTCAATTAATTAAGTTGTTAACAACAATAATAATAAGATCACATCACAATAACATACAAATTCTAATATTCATAACCATGTTAGTTTTATTATTAAAGACACCATGACATTTTCACCTCATAAATATGAGTATACAGTTGGGTTCAATTTGTATCCGTTTTAAAAAATCAATTCAAAATTTGATATGTGCGGTTTTCACAAAAAGACATTCAATAATCTTCTTTTTTTTTTTGCAATTTATTAATTTTTAGATCAGTTTGCAATTTTATTTTGGATCGGCTTGAAAATCAAAACCCATAGTTCATTTCACATTAAAATTTAAATTTAAAATACAGGCACTATAAGTTTAACTTTAGTTTGGCACTATCAGTTTAACTTTAGTTTGACATGAAATTCTCATATAAGTGATTTAACATTTGTACACATCATAGTTATTACTAATTTTGTTTGATGATATAAAACTATTTTACACTGTTAATGCATACTCATTCATCTCTTAACATTATTTTATACAGACGAAATAATAAAGTTAATGAAAATTCTATAATTTTAATCAATGATATTAAAAATAGTTGATTTCATACAAATAAAATTGGAATGATACAAGCAATGAATGTTTCTCTTTGTGTTCAAATTGCAGTGAAGAAGCGGGTTCAATGAGCAAGTATGTCTTGAACCTTAGGCCCAAGAAGTAGCCACCAAGGTCTTCCATTCCACTTCATTTTGGCATAGCTTTAATGAAGATCATCATAGTGAAGTTGAGAGAGAATAGGTGAAATGCATGAAATGTCTTTTATGTGTTTGGTTGATTTTTGGGTCAGTCATTAGCATAATCTGGTTCATTTATGTATTCTTGCTCTTGTCTCATTTCAGGTTGATGCTTCATCTCAAGGAGATAGAGCACTTCCCACATCATTGAAATCAAGAGCAAATAACACTATGTATGGCTCCACCACCAAATAACATCATTCTATCTTTTTTATTTACAATTATTTCCCGATCATTGATTTTGAAAGATGTGTCTGCTTGATTTTTATTTGACTAGGATGATCTGGCTGTTTGTGTGTTACGATGATAATGATAAATATTCTATTGTGAAACATTATACTCCCTCCGTCCCTAATTATAAGACCTCTTTTGACCACTACACGTACGCCAATGTACAACTTTGACCACTAATATCTTTATTTATTTAATAGTAAAAATTATAAAAATTTGATAATTTGAAAGTATTCATCAAACCAAATCAAACAAGATCTTATATGATAATATTTACATCTATGGATTATTAAAAAAATAGGTCAAAATAAGGTAAATGAATAGTGCAATTTTGTCAAAAAGGGTCTTATAAAAAGGGACGGAGGGAGTATCATCAAATAAAACAAATGAATTGTGAGAATTTTTTTTTCTTTTTCAATATATATGAATTGAAATAAATGTTCGTTTAAATAGAAAAGAAAGTAAATTTGTAAACTTTTTTATTCTAATATTTCCTTTGTTATATGACATTATTTATAAGCTTGGTATAGTTGAGAACTTGCATAGCATTTGTTTCAACATATTTGGAATAACAGTTGAGATTTCACATTTTATTCACATGTTGAATATTTAAGTCATGAATTTTGTTTTTAGACCAAAAAGAGGATTGTGTAATGTTAAATATGAAATTAACTTTGTAAAAATTATTGAAAATTTTGCTTATTTTATATATGTTATTTGGTCGTGAAGTTTTCATGTTTTTGACTACTATAATATCATAAATGAAATTATATATAAATTCTTTGTAGGTTCTGTATTTCAAATAAAAACACTACTAATAGTGTAAAAATACCAGTAGTAGTGTTTCTTTTAATAAAAAAATAGGTAGGATATGACATGACTTATCATGTAAAACGTTGTCTAAAGTAAGGATACGAAAGTATTTATAGATAGAAAGTGTTATCTAAAGGTAACATAAGATAGCGCTTATGCGTAGGAAGTGCTGTCTAAAGCAACCACAAAATAGCACTTATGGCAGGAAGCGCTGTCTAAAGACAACTTAAGATAGCGCTTATGTGTAGAAAATGCTGTCTAAAGGCAACCTAAGATAGCGCTTTCTAGTAAGAAGTGTTGTCTAAAAGGTACTATAAGATAGCGCTTATGAACAGGAAATGCTGTCTAAAGGCACTTTAAGATAGCGCTTATGTCTAGGAAGCGCTGTCTAAAGACCACCTAAGATAGCGCTTGTGGAAGGAAACGCTGTCTAAAGGCAACCTAAGATAGAGCTTATGCGTAAGAAGTGCTGTTTAAAGGCAACTTAAGATAGAGCTTATTAGTAAGAAGCGCTCTAAAAAGTACCATAAGATAGCCCTTATTGAAAGGAAGCGATTTCTCAAGGTACCATAAGATAGCACTTATGAGTAGGAATTGCTGTTTAAGGGTGACTTTAGACAGCACTTTTACTTAATTATTAAGCATTGTCTATAGAAAAGGCAGCGCCGGAATAGACACCGCTCGATAAGCGTTGTCTAAGGCCAAAATAAGCGCTTTCTAAAACTTTTTTTAGCATAATATGAGGCCTAGTCCCCCCTCTTTTGCAAATATATTTTCCTATTTTATATATATTATTATGAACTATAAGTGCGGGATAGAAATGTTTAAGGGTGTCAACCTTATTGAGATGTCTAATATAATCATTTTTTGATGCCTAAACACTTAACTTAGAAAAAAAATTGAAGCAGACTTGTATAAATATAAATAATTTAAATAATTATTTTTCTCTTCAAATTTTATGTACTTTGACTATGTGTCCAATTTTCTTTTTTTGATATTACTGTCGAAATATATTTTATTTAGAATTGCACTCAAATAAAGTATTTCTTTAATGGGACATTAATATCTAAGTCCCTCTATCCTAAAATATATATTTGGACAAATAAAATTAATGTATTTGAATAAAAAATTTAATCAAATACATCAGTTTTTTGACTAATTTTTTTTTATATTTTGGAACATAGAGAGTACATAAAATAAAGCAATAGTGAAAAATAAAAATGAAATAATTGAAAATGATGCTTCTGGGAAATTATCATCTCACATGCCTCAATGACAGAAGAATCGTTGCACGAGTTGATAGATTTTACAATTAAAATTGGTGAAGATAAAGGTTGTGTTGGTTCAATTTTGGAACCTAATAATTCAATGGAGAAGGTTCAAGATATGCTATTTATCCTAAGAAAGAAAAACAAAACAAAAATATCAAAAAAATTGCAAATCGAGCAAATGGCATAGCATATAATTGGAGATTTGGAGTACCTTTTTTTGGTAAGCAATATTGAATTAAGGCTTAAACGTCATTTTAGTCTTTGTATGTATGCGAAATGTTGGTTTTAGTCCCTGTATCGAATTTTATTTAAAATAAGTCCCTGAATCAACCAATTTTTTTGATTTTAGTCCTTAAAGCGAAAATCCGCAGGAAAATTCGTAGGAAAATTTGCAGGAAACTTGCGAATTTTCGCTTTAGGGACTAAAATTAAAAAATTTGGTTGATTCAGGGACTTATTTTGAACAAAATTAGATACACGGACTAAAACCAAAATTTCGCGTACATACAAGGACTAAAATGATGTTTAAGCCTTGAATTAATAAGGAGTACAAGAGGTACTCGGCCCTTACAATTCAAAGTAAATTATTATATGCTTTGTAAACATACAATAGGGTGGTGACACCAATCAGAAAATGAAAAAGAGATAGACCGGCCAACACGGCGGCAAAGCCAATACCAGGAAAAAAAACGGATATCATTCAACAAAGATTCCGTATTGATAGAAGCTTCCTGAAAAATGATGTTGTTCCTCAATCTCCAAAGACACCAAGTAGTGGCTAACCAAATTAAATGCCGAACACGCATTCCCTTTTTCCTCTTAATCTGCGAGCCAAAATGAATAAAATGTGTGCTACCAGCCTCCCCAAAATTGAACTAACAACCCGTCCAATTAGTTCTTGCGCAGGAAAAAAATAAATGATGACAATATTCCTGATGCATAAAACAAAAAACACAGCATGTATCGTACTCCGATGTAATTATTCCTTTAGAAGCCAGAGAAACTTTAGTAGAAAGGCTTTCTAGCAATAAACGCCAACAAAAAAAACTCGCCTTCGACGGAACATCAGTTTTCCACAATTGACGAATAGCCTTCAAACGGTTCAAATCAAAAACAACATGCTCTTTGGATTCTAATAAAACCGTGTAACATGAGTTAACAGTAAACTGACCCATGGAATTCAGAACCCACCGCCAAGAATCCTGCTGAGTTAGATGCAAGGAAATACCGACTAACAGAATCTCCAACTCAGCCAAAGCTAGCTCCTCTGAGCCAGTCAAAACTGACCGCCACTCCCAGGTCCAAGAAAGGAGATTTGGAGTATTATTAATCTCATTGATATATAGCAACAAAAAGTCTCCAATAAAAAATGAAATATGTCATATTTTCTTTAGACATATACTCCCTCCGTCATGGAATATAAGAAGAAAAACTATATTTTTGTTCTATAAGAAAAAAACTATTTTTAAAAATATGTTTTTTCTTATTCTCATAAAATTAAATGCAAATTGCATTTAATTTTTCTTCTGTCTCCTTTTCTCAATAAATAATAACCAATAAAAAATAGTTTTACACCTTCCTATGCAATTTATTTCAAGAAAAACCCCATAAAACCATTTTTCAAATTCTCATGATTATGTTTTCTTAATATGTGGGATTATTTTTTTCCTTTCTATTTTAGGACGGAAGGAATATATATTTATCTTAGAGTCATTATTAATCAACAATTACCAACTCCGTCCCTAAATATAAGACTTTGTTTGACCAAATTATACTATTCATCTATCATGTTTTTACCGTATTTTTTAATAATATATAGATATAAATATTAGCATATAAGATCTTGTATGATTTGTTTTGATAAGTATTTTCAAAATATTATTTTTTTAATTTTTACTGTTAGATAATTAAAGATATTAGTGATTAAAATTATGTATTGACATACGTGTATTGGTCAAACAGAGTGTTATATTTAGGCACAGAGGTAGTATTGAATTTTGAGGTTTGATAATCACATGGGATTACTCGCCCATTGCCAAATACATGTAAAGTTGGAATTAAGAGCACTTAGATGATCGGCTACCGATTAATTTTGATCAATTATAGATTTAATCAGTGATCAAGTTCATCAACGATGCATATTCGAAAACATAGATATTCTAGTTACTTTATATTTATCACATTACTATTTGTAGGAAATAATATGATGTTTTATGCTATTAACTTGGATGTTGTGAGTTTGTTCGTAGATTCATCTTTTTTTGTTTTTAGCGATGTTGAATTTGTGCTACTATATGATGTACTCTATCTACTTGTCAAAATAAAAAGAGCACTTAGATGATATGACATGGGTTTCTTTTAGCTTAATTAAAGTTCTGAATTTGATCTCTTCTCTGATTTGGGTATGCAGCAGTGTTAAAACTCTTAGGGAAAGTTTGTCATACATTTGTGTCCCGCTAGATTTGAAGGAATAGTCTCTGCAATTGCACGCATAAGATATTCAATTTACGCCAATAATAAATGTAACTTGTGAATTCCATTAAACTCACATTATTGCTTCCAAAAAAAGATTAAACATTTAAACCCACATTAATATTTTAATGTAGTGTGGAGCTAAATCAGTAACAATCAATAAATTTTTTTGATGAGACCGGGATATCCGCCGTTGTACGCAGTGATTAATCCTTTGTAGGATTGTAGGTACCTCAAAAGGTTCGACAACTAGCTCAGAGATTTAAAGTTTCTCCATATCCAAGAAAATGATCGAACCTTCGACCCTTAATTAAAGGGAATGAGCCTCAACCGCTCAACTGTACCCTGAATTTAACAATCGAAAATCAAGTAACTAATAATAATCACAAATAACAATTGATAATAAATAAATAAATAAAAACTTAATAATTTGTTTATTTAGTTTGATCCAATAATTATCTACGTTATAAAGAAGAGATATTTAGTTTATTTAGTCTGATCGAATAATTATCACGCATTTTATAGAGGGGTAAAAGAGTATTAACCCTAATATTTTTAAGACAAGTTTGAAATTTAGATAAAATAAATTCAGGAAGGTCCTGCAACTTCCCTATATGATTATTTTTAACAAAAGTAGAAGATGTTCAATTCATTTAAATAGATAGAGTATATCAGATATTAATACAAATTAAACACCGTTAAAAATTAAAAAGGATGAATCTGCGAACAAGTTCACATCATCATTCAAAATAATAATATAAAACGGCATAGTTTTCCCTACAAATAATGTAATAAACATAAAGTAACCGGAATAGCTATATATGCTTCCAAATCTGCATCGTTGAGGAACTTGATCACTAATTGAATATGTAGCCGATCAACATTGATCTGTCTATATTTGAACCAAATAAACACCACACACGACGGAAAAACAAAATATCGCACAAGATAAGAAAACAAAATACAATACAAGACGGGAAAACTAATAAGCGTCGCACTTAGACCACGAAAACACAAAAAACACGAAAGAAAAATTAATCAGTGTGAAAATCACTTATTTAAATTAAAAGAAGAAGAAGAAGAAGAAGAAGAAGAAGAAGAAGAAGAAGATACACAAGGGTGATTTTGGATCAAGAAAAGATCCAAAATCATCCCTTTTTCAAAACAAAAATAAAAAGAAAGCTATGAAAATTGGAAGAAACTAAGAGGAAGCACTTCCCTGTATGGTAGTTTTGGTAAAGTGTACTATGAATCAAATTTACTTCCTCTGTACTAAAATATAAGTTATTTTAAAAAAAAGTTGTATTAAAGTATAAATTATTTTACAATACTAATAAAATATTTAATATTATTTTTTTTATTATACTCTTAATTATTTATTACTCTTTCTTTTTTTACTTTTTTAATTTATCTTTTTCATATTATTAATAAAGAACAATTTGTAAATTAACTCATAATTTATCTTTTTATACAATATTAATTATATTTTTATATTTTGGTATACGAAGTGTATGTGTAATTTATAACAGTCACTACAACAAATATGCCATATACCCACCGAAGCTATTAGTGACGGGTCAAAAAAGCAGTAGGTATTGTAATTGGGATCCGTAAGTATAGCCCCCATACAATTTATTAAAATTAAATTTCCAAAAAATAAAAAATTTATGATCGTACTCACTTCTCCAAGTATTAAAATCAAAATCCCCAAAATCTCATCTCATCTCAAAGTCTCTGCTTCTTGTTATAAAAAAACCCTAAATCCCAACAAAAAGTGGTAACTTTCTTCTTTTCTCCTAGCCTCACGTTCTCTCTCGCATGGAAAAAGTTTTGAATCTCATAAATTCTGTTGCATGTGGGCGATTATTAGTGCTTAAGTGCTGGAGTTTGGTATTAGAGCAGAAGTTGAAAGAAGAAAAGAAAGATTGAGGCATATTGGTGTTTTAGGGTTGAAGCTTGAAGGTTTAATGGAGTTTGAAGAATTGTGACAGATTTGTAGAACTAAAGGATTAAGGTAAAAGATTCAATTTAGCTTTCTTTTTCAAACCCTAAGTGTTTTCCCCTTTCTATTAAATTGTGATTGTACTCCATTTTCTTATGAGATTGAGGGTTTGCAATTGAGTTATTAGGAACCAAGAAGTTAAGGGTTTGAGCATTTCAAGTATTAGAAGATTTATGCAGAATTTGTAGTTTGATATGTCGACACTCAGAAGGTAATACCTCCCACTCTGTAACTCTGATTTAAGTGATTCTTGATTTTTTGGAATCTACACGAAATTCCCTTCGTTTTGACTACTAATTCGGTATACTTTGGATTTAGACCGAAGTCAGAATATGTGTTCAAACTTGGATGTCTGATGCTGGATTATGCAGAAAAATCCTGCATACGGGTTTTGAGGAAGTTTTATGCGTAAAAGCTTAAGAATGTGGTTACGATGCGGAAAGACGTTACGGTGAGTTCCTTAGTTAGTACCCACCTTGGGTAGATTAATTATTGACCGATATCTGTTCATTTTGGTGATGTGCATGTATCCAATGTTAGATTAGCAAAACTAGAAACAATTAAGTTCCTTCCCTTAGGAATCAAAGTATGATTCCAAGTATGAATAAAAATTAGGGATTATGAACTAGAGATGATATTATGTTAGTTCCCTTTGTGTTATTTGATGCTTGAAACATGTAATGTTGATGGGAAAATGTTTAGAGATAATAACCTTTGTGTTATTTCAATGAGTTGTATATTTGTACATATATTCAGATTTCCCATTCTTCCGTTACATTGTATCAAATACTTAATTACATGATGTCTTTTATGTAATTGTATTGTATAAATGTAACTTTATTGATTTATTAATGTATCTGGACCTAAATATGTGTGTTACATATATATTTTTGGCTTTTGATATAGATTATTCTCTGGCTTGGTTTGCTGCATAAATCGTGAATTGAAGATGAATTCTAGTGTAGATTCGCTGGTTTGATTTCTCTTCACAGTTGCTTCTCTAATTTGAATAACACTTCATTTGCGATTTGGTATTTTTTTTTTCAGATTCATGCTTCAATTTCAAATTGATTATTAAAAAGGGTGGCTCAAATTCAATTTTCAATTTCAATTTAAAATTTCAATTGAGTTCAGAATTATCTGATTAACATACTAATTTGCGATATTTGATTCTCAATTTCAGGTTCACAGTTCTCATTTGATGGAATCAAGCTTCTCCGTCTTCATATTGAAAGGATTTGATAGGTATATATGGAAGTATATATTATTAGTATCCATGTTTTATTGAGCTATTTGGGGTTCTGACATCTTGGTATCAGTTAGTTACTTGAAATTGAAAGGATTTTTATAATGTTAGTTAGATAACTTTTTCATGAATATTTTTCTATTTGCTTAGGATAAAGATTTGTGCTTTTCTTCTTGGTGAGAATATTATGGCTGCTATTGGACATACCATGACAGTTTGTGCCTGTTTATATAAATATCACTTTCATCCTCAAGTTTATACAATATTGTACAACTAGCTTGATGTCATTCCCCAATGCGAATATCAATTGATGGTTTGGGGTTTCTTGGCTTATTCAAGAAGTAGGGATCTTGTGGAAAATTAACTAGTGGTCTATATGGTTAATTTGGTTAACTAATACTGACAAAGGAATTTTCTTAACTAATACTTGTCATTTGGTCTATATTGTTTATATAGTTATATGGACCATTTGTTCATATTTATATATATACTTTCAAGGTAATGTGAGCCTCCTATCATGAAAGAGAAGACAACTTCAAAGATGAGACAACCTCTGGTATGTTTCTCAGATCTTTAATCCTCTGTCCATTTTCTATATATTCATCTATCATATGATATTTTGTTGGTTATTTTACAATAGAGGTGTAGTTAAGTTCTCTCTATCATTATTTTTTTGCTCATATCACATGGATTGGAAGGGTCAATGTTAAGTTCTTACATGATTAAGTACAGTGTTGTTACTGAAAATCTATCACATGGATCTTGACCATTCCTTTTTTTTAGTTCCTGGAGTCCTTTGATTATTGTTTCTGATTTAATTTTGTTTTGTACTAATTTCATGATATCTGGTTGCTGTTATGGTCATGTTGCTTTTAGTGTTTCTAACTTTCTTGTTCTTGTTATGTTTCAAACACTTGAAGCACAATGTTAGAAGTGGAACAATCACTTAACTTCTCTTAATAAGATGGTGAATTTTTATTCTTTTATTTTTAATCAATTTCAGATATTTCTGGTGCCTCAGACCTCGACAATCAAATTCTCCGAGTGAGACACTAATGAAAATTGAAGAGAAGAAGATGGATGAGAAGATATGTAGAGAGTAAATTAAAAAAAATTAGTGGACATGATATATCATGAATTTAAATTTTGTTGTAAGTTTTGAGATTATTATGAATTTATATATTTCTAAATAAGTTATGGTGCTCTTAGTTGTTATATTTAACTATTTGGAAGTTTAACATACTTGTAAGACTTGTTAATTTTCAATATAATCATAAATTTTCTTTTTATTTTGTATGATAATTATAGTGGGCAAAGACTGAAAAAAAAAATAGTGTGTTGTGTATAAAAAATTAATATATTTGAGTAAAAAATTTATTATATAAAAAATGACCAAACTATCTATACCCACGGAAACATGTGTGGGTATAAAGAAATTCAACTAGTGTCATTGACTGTGGGTATAGATACAAGATTTTGTCCAACGGCCTATATTTCCGTAGCTATAGCTTTTTGCCACTGCAAATTTCCGTGGGTACAGGCAACTCAAAGTACACGGAATCAAATGGCCGTCGGTGTAGAGTTTTCAGCCTATACCCACGGTTTTTCGGCCTCTACCTACAGTTTTTTACCGTAGGTAAATGTTAAATTTCTTGTAGTGAGTTAATACTCACTTTTCAGTGCCAAATATTTAAAAGAAAAATATATATATACTTTGTGGGAACTTCGAATCTAACTGGAATTTGGGTTTAAAACAAGTAAAAAAAAAATGTCTAGTATGCATTGGAATATGTACCAATTGAAAAATGGATGGATCTGTCAATAGATAGAAAGAAAGGAAGGAAGAAATCCATATTTTGATTTTACTCCATTAAACAATTGACTAATACCAAAACCTTGACTTTCATGTCAGATTATCCCTTTGCTTTTAAGTAAGTGATATTTTGGTTTGCTAACTATCCTTTGGAATAGGGATGGCAACGGTAGGATTGGGTATGGGTTTGACACTATTTAAACCTGAACTTGAACCTGAAATATCGGGTAAATTTAAACCTTATTTAAAGAGATTTTTGGGTGGTAAAATAGTACTCAAACCCGAATCTGTTGGATTCGGGTTTTTTCTACCTGAACCTAAACCCGAATTTACATTAACAAAAGTAAAAAAAATACGTAAAATTTAACGAAATTACGGTCTACAATATGCTAACATTGTTTTCAACATTAAAATAAGGATAAAAAATAGTCTACAACGTTAAAATAGTCTACAATATGCTAATGTAAGAGAGATAATTATATAATTTAATATATAACGGGTGTGATTTCGAGTTTCGGATGTGGGTTTGACACTACTCAAACCCGAAATATCGGGTGTCACCCGAACCCAAACCCAATCAACTCGGGTTTTATCCGTTGACTCTGGTTCGAGTTCGGGCGGGGCCCGGAAATTTGAGTGTTTTTGTCATCCCTACTTTGGAATCATATAATAGGGGTTTTAATAAATATTATTTATTCTTTTCAAAAAAAAAATTATTTATTGTCCGTTAGTATGGGACGTGTGATCAAAGATTCATAGATGGTTTAAAATGGTTACAGTAGTATGGGCATCAATCTCTTCAACATTTGAGAATTTGAGAGTTTCTTAACATTGTTCGTATTCAAGAAGGATGCATATAAAGGATTAGGAGTGGATCAAATTTGTATCATGGAAGATGGTTTTTTTTTAAGATATTTTTGGTATGTTGTCTAAAAAATCACATTTTCATGTATGTTTTATGAATGGAGTTATCCGTTAGATTATATTATTAGATAGTCTAAAGAGAAAGTAGTGAATTTTGTAGAATGATAATGCCTTATTTTTTTGTTTGTGGGTAAAGTACTACGCGTACTATCCTTCATATGTGGGTCGAGTATTTCTCATACTTATTACATCTTTTTAATTTACTAAAATTTTGCTGTTAAAAAAATACAAAAATTAAATATTATTTGTTCTCTGAAATTATAAAGATAGACTTTAATATTATTTTTTTGATAAATAGACTTTAATATTATTTTCTGTGTAAATGTGATTTGAAATTTGAACCTTAAACAACAAAATACTCAAATTATATTTTATTTTGACAACATACTACTCAAATTTATTAACAAGATTCAATATAGGTTTGAAAAGGAACAAAATTCAATATTTTAAAGATAGGAAAAAGTAAAAGTAATACTCTTCCAAGTTCTGGAAAAGAGTACAAATGGTATTAAGTCCATTAAACATAAAAAATCAAAAAAATATGGATGAATTGCATATCTAATCATAGAATTCAAACAATTTAACAAGTTATTCATAGAATAAACATGAAATACCCACACTTCACCAAATATTTTTTATAGAATCTACATTCTCGTTTTTACCGTTACACTTTTGTAGAGAAAATAACCAAGTTGTTACTCTTTCAAATGTATAGCGTTGTATACCAAATCAATAGAAGATCATTTATTTATTTTTTTGGTGCAGTATTGTTTCTCTTATCAGGAATTGATCCTTTAAACTTTTCATATTTAATTCATATGTCTCTCAGCTTTTATTATTTAAACTATTTTACAGAGACGATCGTTTATTCTTTTTTGTGAAAGGTAGAAAAAATAATTTTGTAGAAAGACAAATTAAAATAAAATCACCACCTTAAATAGGGAGTATAGCTCTCCCCCAATAACAAACTTTTTTCAATTATAAAGAAAACGAGAAGATGGACAATGATTACACCTTCATCATTGATCCCAATGATCCGGCAACACCGTTCATCTTCGATTTAACAAAGATGGACAATTTGAATGAATGACACTAAATTCTTACACAATTCTTTCTCCCATACAAAAAAATGTACCGATTCTAACAGTTTTTAAAGTTATGATTTATTATTTGAAATTAATGATATTTAAAAATAATTTATAAACTAATTACTCTATATCATATTCATCCATGCGTGAAATTTTCAATAATTAAATTGATTGATGAAATAAGATTAATGTAATATGTAAATTTGAAATTTCAAAAAAATAAATTAAAAATTGACTATTTTAAAATAAAAATTAAAGTTGTTGAACACCTACAATTTTATAGACTCATTTGGTGATTTATTAAAAAAAAATTCAAATTAAAACTCATTTTATAGCAATGTCGTATCACCTAAGTCTACGAATGTAGTTTTTCAAAAATTGAGTTTTGCTATTCAAAAAAGTTTAGCGGCACAGCTTGTTACTCGTCTACCTTTTATTCATATGTAATTATCTATTCATATATATATATATATATATATATATATATATATATATATTAGTCTTTAAATAAAATAAAAAAAAAAACTTTAACCTGAACTTTTTTCCTAATTGAGTTGAAAAAGTATCCATGCAAAGTGAAAGTGGTCCATAGAGCTTTTTATGAATTAAAACCTCTTTTTCCAGTTAAAGAAAATTGTAATTTGACAAATGACACTAATGTATCTTATTTCTACTTCATTGGTCCTTTTATTGTAATTTTTTTTTTTTTTTGGTACATCGGAAATATAAATGCTCCCACCAGGATTTGAACCCTGGTCCTTCCCCTCCCCACCCCATGTCCCCCAGCTCTTACCACTTGAGCTATCCTACGGAGACTTTATTGTAATCTTTTGATACATGTTATATTTATTTCAAAAATGACACATGGTTAATTTGTATTGCTTGATTTTGTTTAATTTTATTTAATATAGATAGATGAAACCCTTCAATTGGAGCTGCAATCTTGGTTTGGTGAGATAAAGATCATAGATCAAAGATTGTAACTAATGATCTATATGATGTTGGCCTACTCATCTAGGCATGAATAAGTTATGTATTCTAATGTACAAGTGAATCAGCCAACCTGTAATCCAAATTTCTTTATCTCAACTCTCAAGATCATATCTTTCATTATGAATAAGAAGGACCACTAAATAAATAAACACATATGAAACTATGCTTTCAAGGACCATAAATTACAAAGAAAGAACAAAGAGTAGAGAGAAAAAATTAATATCTTTTATAAAAGTTTCATTGAAATGTTACAACAACAAAAAGTCTCACATCATCTCAACCTCTCTTATTTTCAGGGAAGTGAAGACTACAAGACTATTAAGATAAACGGTGACAATTATTTTAACAAAATTATGGTGGCACTGATTCAATTAAACTATTTAAAATGTACATTTTTGTTAAAATTGTGGTAACTATTTGAAATCTGCCAAAATTGTCGCAATCAAAGATGCAATTAACCTCAATTGGAACCACAATATGCAAGGGGCGAAATTGCAATAGGGTTAAAGCTACTAATAGAGCTTTTAATTTTCACGGTGAAAACTGCGCGTTTTCAACCTCAAGAGTAGAATAACTATCACGGATTTAAAGAGGCTTAGAATTAGGTCATTATAATCAGGCGAAAAGGGATTTAGAAATTAAAATCAAGACTATAAACAATTTTCTCATTATTTTTCTTTAAGTCTATTAATCTAACTAAAATAAAACCATATTCACTATAAAATAAATAGTGAAATATAGTGAGTCATTTGAAGACTTGTGACAAAGATGCTAAGAGTAATATTAGTTAAAATTCTACTACATATGCTCTCTATAAGTTAGAGTTACTACTCCCACCATTTGAGTCCCAAGAACCACCATACTTTGTTGTCAAGTGTTCACAAATGTGTAATGGTTATGGTGCACATAAAAGATCTCATGTGCTATTTCTAACCCCCCCCCCCCCCCCCCCCAATATGCTTGCACACTTTCATGCATATACATAAATATAGGTAGAAAGAAAAAGAGAATGAGATTCCATACAGATAATAAAAAGCAATGGACCCAATGATTGATCTTTTTCCTCACATTTTAACCTTTCTTATCCATCACTCCAATGCCCAAAAATACCTTGAGATTGAGATAAGTCACATATCTACCCCATACTCAAAATATATAAAGTTACATTCAAGAAAAACATGATTTATGGCATAATATCTTACCCAACGAATCATCCTTCAAGCTTCCTTGATTCTATTTCTCTCCTATAAATAATAATTAAAACCTCAATAATTCTAATGCCAAGTTCATTATTTATTCGGTAAATGATTAAACTCAATTGGTTAATTATTAAGCTTTGTTTGATCCGCTAAAAACTAAAGACTCGAGTTGTATTTTGTTTAATTTTAAAATTATACTCCCTCCGTACCAAAATATAAGTCGTTTTGATCATATCACACATATTAAGAAACGTAATCATTGTTGTATGGAAAAGAGAAATTATGAGTTAGTTTACAAACTTGTCCTTCATTAATGGCATGGAAAAGATAAATTGTAGAAGTAAAAAAAGAGAGAGTAATAAATAATTAAGGGTATAATAAGAAAATTAACATTTAATGTTGCATTGGTATTGTAAAGTGACTTATATTTTGGTACGGATGGAGTATTTGGGAGTGACAAACTAGGATCAAGGGATTGAATAAAAAATGAAATTCTTGTTACTCATTAAATCATAAGACAATTTTGTCCATCAAACATTGTAGAAGACAAAATTTGTTCAATCATCAATACCTTAAATGTTTATCACGTGTTGTTTTCTTTTGTCTCGTACCATTTTAATTTATCCAATACTTCTTGTTCAAAAAGTATCCAATACTTATTTTTGGCAAATCAAAGAACCCTTAATGAAAATCAAATTGACCGTGAGTATTCAAACCCAAACCCTGACTGATACACTAATTTTTGATGAAATTTTACTTACCTCTCAATCGATCTCTAGATTATCAGAGTCTATTTCTCTGTAGAACGAAACTTTTAAAACTAAAAAATTATACATTAATTAATATTTAACAAGATTCATCACCTTTGATACATTGCCAAGTGTCCAAAATTATATAGAATCATCCCTCGTGGTTTAGTTTGCAAAAAGTAATGCCCTTCACAAGAGGTTGTATGGCAGATCCCCACCTTCCCATGTTACAACTTCCCTCTTACCTGTCCCTACCTTGAAAATAGATTACATGAAGTCATTGATCCTATGTATTCATGAAGTCATAGAGTTTATATCTGTTTGATTATGATCAGACGATTTAAAAAAAGTAAATTTAGTTTTTATTTAATAATACAAAAAAATTGCGTCGTAATTAGAACTGTCCGATTTTAATCAAATAATCGTTAATACGCCTAACTGCGTACGACCACTTTGACTGCATCCAATCCGAATCCACCTACCTTCCCCACATTGTATAAAACCTCACATCCCTCTCTTCCCTCTCCCTCCAATCCTTCCTCTTCACAACATTTCCTTCATTTTCCTCTCTTTCTTCATTCTATAATTGCCATCACATTAGTCCTCTAAATCACACACTTTTCAACTAAACACACATAAACAAGAAAAATGTGTAGCTCAAAGGCTAAGGTAACTGTTGGCATAGAATCTTCCACAACCCTACCTTATGTTGCTAGAATCAATGGAAGACCAGTACTTCAACCAACATGCAACCATGTTATTGTTCCAAATCTTGAAAGAAGAAACTCAATTAAGAAATTAACACCAAAATCACTTTCTCCATTACCACTTCCAAACAAAACTACTACTACTACTACTTCATTGACACCACCAATTTCTCCAAAACCAAAGTCACCTACTAGACCATTAGCTATAAAGAGAGGAAATGATAATAGTAATGGAATGAATTTAAGTTGTGAAAAAATTGTGATTCCAAAAAACATAATGAAAAAATCAAAGAGTTTTAAAGAAGGTTCTTTTGGTATTGAAGCTTCATTGAGTTATTCTTCTTCTTTGATCACTGATTCACCAGGAAGTATAGCTGCAGGGAGAAGAGAACAAATGGCACTTCAACAGGCACAAAGGAAAATGAAGATTGCTCATTATGGAAGATCAAAATCTGCTAAATTTGAAAGAGTTTTTCCAATTGATCCTTTAAATGTTTTGGATTCAAAGACTAGTGTTGAAGAGGAAAAGAGATGTAGCTTTATCACAGCCAATTCAGGTAAAAAAATATTACACCGTCGATATATTGTAATCGTCAGTCAGATCATTTTTAAACGTATGTCTGATTTATTCATAACTACTTATAAAATCATATGTACGTATGACGATTGATTGTGATTTTCTGACCGTGTAAAACTTTTTATGTTGACGGTATATCAAAATTAAACTCGTCTTCTTGTCAAAAAAATAAATAAACTCGTATTTTAATATAAATTCATGTTGTATATATACACCCTTAATTTTGCTTTATCTTAAACAAATTGTGTTAATCTAAATGTCTCTTTTGATGAATAGATCCTATCTATATTGCTTATCATGATGAAGAATGGGGAGTTCCAGTTCATGATGACAAGTAAGCCTCTCACTAACTCAAACCTATGAAGCACCGACACAGATACTACACAACACAGACACTCACTAATGATAAATTAAAAAAATTGAATAATTACATGTATCGGTCTTTTTGACACTAACACGTGTCAAACACCAAACATGCTTTCAATCTGAAGTGTAGCGCTCCAAACACGCGCATAAACTAATTGCAACAAACATGAATTTGCTGAGACAAATGATGAATTAAGACTAACAAAAACTATATATTCAGGATGTTGTTTGAACTACTAATTTTAAGTGGTGCTCAAGTTGGATCTGATTGGACCTCAACCTTGAAAAAAAGATTAGATTTCAGGTTTGATTCTGCTAAAACTCATTCATATAGTACATCATTGTATTCTAATTCAGATCATTAATAATTTGAAATTTATGTACAGGGCTGCATTTTCAGAATTTGATGCAGAAATTGTGGCAAACTTGACTGATAAGCAAATGATATCTATTAGTTCAGAATATGGAATTGATATAAGCAAAGTTAGAGGAATTGTTGATAATGCTAACCAAATTTTACAGGTAAAATAAATGTGCCCTTTTCATCATTCTTTTCTACTTAATTAATCTCTCTTCTTTTCATATCATGTCTTGCAAAAGAACAGAATAGTTAAATGTTTTTTTCCACTTCTCATTATTTTTTTCTTTTATAATTCACTCATTGACCAAAAAAAAGCTGCACACAAGTAAGTTCCAATAGGTTACTATAAGTTTTGGCTTCTGGCCCACTTGACTTGATTGATCATTGCTAAATTTTAACCTTAGCAATTTTGTCACAACATTACAAAAAAAAAATGTTACTTTTTTTTAACTTTGTATTCCAATTACTTTTATCATATGTTAATAAGTCACACGTCGATTTGTGAAATGATTAGAATATATGTTTATAAAATATGTTTATAAAATAGAGATAGACCTCGCCTTACGAGCCGATTTTCTAAGATTAAGTTAGGTCTAATACTCAATTCTAACATGGTATCAGAGTCATGATTCATTGGGCCACCTGCTATATCAGGTTTCTGATCGGACCGTCCACCATTTGTATCCGCGCACTAAGTCCAATAGTGTTGGGCACGAGGGAATGTGCTAAGAAGTTCCACATTGGTTGTAAAATGACATGAATATAGAAGCTATTACATATAAGCTGTTTTTATAAACTATCCTTAAGTGATTATAAAACTAAGCAGTTTCTATAGAATCTATCAGAAACGTTTGTGCCGGTAGTAAATAAACTCAAATAAGTCGATCCAAATAGGTCAATGTATACAAACAAAGTTATGTAAAAAAAATGTTTTCTACTGTCATTCATTAAGTATTTGCTAATAGTGATTTTGAAATTGTTCTATTACAGGTAAAGAAAAGCTTTGGTTCATTTGACAAGTACATTTGGGGGTTTGTGAATCATAAACCAATCTCAACTCAATACAAATTTGGCCACAAGATACCAGTGAAGACATCAAAATCAGAAAGCATAAGCAAAGACATGATTAGGAGAGGTTTTAGGTTTGTTGGTCCAACAGTGGTTCATTCATTTATGCAGGCAGCTGGCTTAACAAATGACCACTTAATCACTTGTCACAGGCACTTGCAATGCAACTTATTGGCACCTATTTAAGAAGATTAATTGACCCTACAAAAGCTCAAGACATAAATTCAAAGTTATTATCATTATATATGCTTAAGAGCATATTTAATATAATTAATGTGCTAACTATAGTTTACTTAATTTGAAGTTAATTGTTGTGTATAATATTAGATAGGCCTTAAAAGTTTTTTCTTTTTATCTTTTCTGATTTGTGAGATGTTGTGAGGATTTTCAATGATAAGTTTGAGTGTGCTAAAGCTTTTTCATTTGCATAGTTCAAAAATTGTAATTTGTGACAAGAAAAATGGTTTAAGATGCAGTAACTTCATCACATAGTTTTGAATCTCAACCGTCAAAGTTCATTTAAACTTGATTTTGTTCTATATAATCTAAATCATGTGATCTTAAATATACAATCTCATATCATTTATTAAGGAAAGCAAATTTAGCGCATTAACTGCATTGCGTAGTTTTCAATTAGAACTGTCTGATATCAAATTAACGACTAAAATCATTTAAAATATATTTTAACCGTCTGATTTCAAATTAACGTCTGAGATTATTTCTTACAAACAAATGCGTGTTTTCTCTACGGCAGTGAATCCAAATCCGTTAGTAAGTGGTGGGAGTGTTAGGGAACAGTAAGCATGTGCATGTGCAAATGGGAAACAAGGGCATGTGTAGTGTCAGTTTGCTTTGTAGAGAAACCATGTGACCCATAAGGACTTTGCATTATTTGGTTCCCTTTAACAGCCTGTGTGGGATATCTTGCTCAATAGTGTGTAGGGACCATCTTAACAAACCCTCTCTTTCTTCCCTTTGCTTTGTTTATGAAGTTGTTATTTTTTCTTTATTGTATTCTCTAACTTTTTGGCTTTGAGTGAAAATGAATATGATATTATACCCTTTCCAATATATTTTGGAGTTGTGTGGATGTTTTGAGTAGGCTTCAATTCATGTGTCATGTGCTTGAGTGCTTTGGTTTAAGATGGCAACATGTAGAGTCGGATGCGGGTTTTGGTAGAATGCGGATTTGACACTACCTAAATTCGAATCCGAAATATCGAGAGTCACCCGAACCCAAATGACAATCAGGTGGCAAAATACCACCCAAACCTGAACCCGAACCTATTAGGTTCGGGTTTTTCTCACCGGAACCTAAATTCGAACTTACATTAACAAAAGTAAAAAATATACGGAAAATTCAATGAAATTACGGTATACAACATGCTAATATTGTTTTCAAAATTAAAATAAGGATGAAAAATAGTCTACAACATTAAAATAGTTTACAATATACTAATATAAGAGAGATAATTATATAATTTAATATATAATGGGTGTGATTTCGGGTTTCGGTTGTGGGTTTGACACTACCTAAACCCGAACCCGAAATAGCGGGTGTCACCCGAACTCAAACTCAGTCAACTCGGGTTTTACCCGTTGACTCGTGTCCGGGTTCGGATTGGGCCCGCGAGTTTGGGTGTTTTTGTCATCCCTACTTTGGTTCTTAATGACCATAATGAAAAATAATTGACAAAGATAGGGATTAATTTGGAATATTGATAGAGAAGTGGATCTATTTGAGAGTGACTTACAAAATTAATGACTAATTAATTTGATAGTTTATTCAAATCTAAAAAGTGAATTGTCTTCTTTTTAATCTTATAATTCCTAGGGCAAATGAACTCTAGTTGTCATAAGTTCAAACAAGTTTTGGCATAAAATCGTTTCAGTTTTCTCTTAAACACAGTTGCGGATATTGAATCGTGATTCTCTTTATTAAGTCAAGTATCAATCACTACTAAATCAACTAACTATCATTTCGTAAAGTGAATTGTCTTTTATTAAAGGGATCTGATAGTATTTATTACTAATATTTATTTATATAGTTTTTTTCTTTTTCAAAATATTAAGTAGATAAGATAAGTATATATATGTTCTCCCATGTGCTCCCTTTACTTTCTTTCTTCTAATTGGTTACATCAAACATTGAATATACTTTAAACTAATTAATGGCTATAACTATTAATGTTGTGATAGCATTTAACATGGTTACACATGCAGAGTGGGACTAGTAGCAAATGAATAAGAATATATAAGAGGCTTAACTAACAATAATTTATAGGACAAAAGAGTAATAGAATGAATAGTCAATTAATGTAAGGTAGTTGACAATACCAAAAACTTAAAAACAATAAGAATCCCCTAAAACGTGCTGAGATATAGTTTCCCCTGTTATAAGCAACTTACTGTTCCATAATTAACATTGTAGCATAATTGATTAATTTTATACATGGAAAATACTAACAAATGTCTTTTGATTATTTGTTAAGGAACTAAATGTACCTAAAATTGAGCTCACCGGCGGAGGTGTTGTACTAATAAACATTCTAACACTCAACTTAATTAGTCTACGAATGGGTGAATGAAAGGGTATTTTGGAGAAGAATATGTGTAATTTTCTCTTGTGCATATGTCTTTGTATTAGTGCGCCGGGCTTATTTTCTACTTTTTTTTTTTTCCTTAAAAATAGTAAAGTAGGAAAAAAATGTGTTTGATTCTACTTTTTTTTATTTTTTAATTCTTTAGTTTATTTCTCTAATACTTTTAAAGAAAAATATGGCTAAATTCAATTTTATATTTCTCTATTTCATTTAAGTTAAATAGAAAAGTAGAAAATAAGCCGGGTCAAACGGACACTTAATAGAATTGGTAAAAACTCTATTGAAAGACTTTTGATGTGATCATTTGTGGATTGTCATGCAATCTTAATAACGTATTGAGTGGTTTGCTAAAGCGAGTTGGTAATGCAAATTTTTAACGTGTTCCTTTGAAGCGAAACTTATATAGCTCCGTTTGATCCGCTTATTTTCTATTTTTGTATTTTTTTAAATGAAATAGAGAAGTATAAAATTGAATTTAGCAATATTTCTCTTTAAGGCCCTGTTTGGTTCAAATTGGGGGAGAGGAGGGGAGGGGAGGGATTTTTAAGGAGGTGAAGTGAGAAAAAATATAATTTATTATGTTGACAAAATTATCCACATTTTTTTATTAAAATTCTAAATTATCCTTGTTGGAATATTAAAAATTTAGGTTTTATTTTTTTGACAACAAAAAATATTTAGGTTTTCTACTCATTAGATTTTTTTTTGGTTATATATCCTTTAGATTTTTTTTTTGGCATAACATATCTATTATAATTTAATCCTTATTTTGAATTTATATGATTAAGCATAAAAAAGTAAATTAATCATAAACTCCCCTCCTCTCCCCTCGTTAAAAAGTTGAACCAAACACAAAAATTTAAAATATTCTCTCCCCTTCAAAAACCTCGAACCAAACAGGGCCTAAAAGTATTAGAGAATTAAAGTAAAGAAGTAAAAAATAAAGAGAAGTAGAGTCAAACACAATTTTTTCCTTCTTTACTATTTTTAAGGAGAAGAAAAAAAAGTAAAAAATAAGTCGGGTCAAACAAAACCTAAGAATTCTACACCCGTAGCTAGAGTTGTTAAAATGGGATTAGCATGTTAAGGTCAGTTTATCAAGCTTGAAAAAATGTAGAGTTTGGATTTTAAAATTCTAGCCCAAATTTTATAAAGGTTTTTATTAACTTAAGTATAAATTTATGGGGAGCTTGCAAACCCCACCCTCTGATTGAGTTAAGTAAATTTTAGTAAGAAGATATTAATAAAATTAACAAAGTTTAAACTTAGGTGGAGCTTGTAAACCTCACTTTCTATTTGAGAAAAATTAAATTTCTTAATTAAATTAACAAAGTTGATAAAAGGCGACTTGCAAACCTAACCCTTTGGAAAAGTTGATACAAAAATTTGTCATCATTAAAAAAGTGAGATCGTTAAACTAAAATGAGTTTGAGAAAGGTTTTATTAGAGTGTTTATGAGTGTCCGTTTGACCCGGCTTATTTTCTACTTTTCAATTTAGCTTAAACGAAATAGAGAAGTATAAAATTGAATTTAACCATATTTCTCTTTAAAAGTATTAAAGAAATAAAGTAAAGAAGTAAAAAATAAAAAGAAGTAGAATCAAACATAAATTTTTCCTACTTTACTATTTTTAAGGAGAAGAAAAAAAGTAGAAAATAAGTCGGGCCAAACGGGCACTGAGACGAGTCAACAAAAAGTCAAAGTTTTGATGCTAACTGTTTATAATAAAGTTTTTTTTGAAAGAACTTTTTATAATAAGGTTGAAGAGCTGATTCTCTGATGATGACGAGTTATGTTTTAGTTTTAAAGTCAACTTTGATCAAGCAAGTCAACTCCAAAAACGGTCTTTGAAGGCTAGTTCTGATAAAGACTAGTTCTATTTTGATGTGAAGAGTCTGATGAATTTCAAGCTTCACCAAGACTCTAAAGTGACATTGTTTAAGTATTGTACTTCTCTAAAGACTCTGTCCCATAGAACTGACGTACTCCCTCCGTCCCAAAATATATGCAATTTGACTTTTTAGGTACATTTAACTATTGATGTATCTAGCTCATATTATGGACCAAATACATCAATAGTCAAATGTACCTAAAAAGTCAAATTTACTTACATTTTGGGACGGAGGGAGTATATTGTTCTCCTGTTCAAAAGTGTTAACATTTTTAATGTGCTTTATGCACTTTGTCTCTATTGTATTAAATGCACAAGGTAATTGCATGCTCACTTTCAATTCATCGCTGACAAGATTAGAATTAAACTAGCTGCTTGGAAAGCTTCTTTACTCTCTATTGCAGGAAGAATTCAAATGGTGAAATCAGTAATCCATAGTATGTTGCTTCATTGTCTTCTAATTTATTCATGGCCAACTTCTCTTATCAAAGACATTGAAAGGTCCATAAGGAACTTCATTTGGAGTGGAGACATAAGTAAGCGAAAGCTAGTCACAGTAGCTTGGAAGAAATGTTGTCAACCTATCTCTGATGGAGGTTTAGGTATCAGATCTATCACAGTTCTCAATGAGGCTGCAAACCTGAAGCAATGTTGGGATTTGGCAAACTCTCAAGACCAATGGGCAAATTTGCTTAGATGTAGAGTTCTTAGAAATGGTAGCCCAATAAATTATCACATTTACTCATCTATTTGGAGTGGATTGAAAGGATCTTATGATGAATTCCACAACAATTCTGCTTGATTTCTAGAAAATGGTTCTAATATTAATTTCTGGAGTGACAACTGGTGTGGCCAACCTCTTGTGCACTTACTGAATATTTCTTATAACATTCATCTTTATCTCAAGTCAAAGGTGAAAAGCTTCATTGTCAACCATCAATGGTCTATCCCTATTGAGCTTCAGCTTGTTTATCCAAACATTCACAGTGCTATTCAAAATGTTATTGTCCCTTTGGAAGATGTAGAAGATAAAAGAATCTGGATTCCTGATGAGAAAGGCTTACTTACTCTCGAAATTGCTTATTCTTTCAAGGACCATCCTTCTCAGCCAGTGCATTGGGGTAAGATTATCTGGAATGCTGCCATTCCCCCTTCAAAGTCTCTTCTTGTTTGGAGATTGCTTCACAACAAAATCCCAAGTGATGAATCTCTAGCACATAGAGGTATGAGTTTAGCATCTATTTGTAGCTTGTGTTACAAGAATTCTGAATCTACTCAACATATATTCTTTGATTGCCCTTATTCTGTGAACATATGGAGATGGATTACTTATACATTAAATGTAGCAAATCACATTAATTCCATCGATGATTTCTGGATCATTTTAAATAGAGTGTGGTCTTCACAGTGCAAAATAGTCATTCTCTCTGCGCTTATAAACTCTGTGAATGCGATATGGTTTGCTAGAAACCAAGCTAGATTCAATAACAAAGTTATCCACTGGAAATCTTGCATATCATCTATTGTTTCAGAGGTTTCTTTATCTGGCAATAGTACCACAAAGGCTTCTTTTATTTCTATGTCAGAGTTTACTATTTTAAAGGCTTTTAATGTTAAGGTCCACCCTCCGAATGGTCCTGTCATCAAGGAAATTATTTGGAATTCTCTTTTTTTTGATTGGATTAAATGTAATACGGATGGTGCATCAATTGGAGTTCTAGGTCAAGCTGGTTGTGGTGGAATTTTCAGGAACTATAAAGCTGACCATCTTGGCAGTTTTGCATTTAATATTGGAGTAGGGAATGCTTTTATAGTTGAGCTCACAGGTGCTATGCTTGCCATTGAGATTGCGGCATCAAAAAACTAGTCTAAACTTTGGTTGGAATTGGATTCCATGTTGGTTGTGCTAGCCTTCAGCAAGCCTTCAATGGTTCCTTGGAGGTTAAGGAATCGTTGATTTAATTGCATCCATCTTATCAAATCTATGAGTTTTGTTGCTACACATATTTTTAGAGAAGGTAATCAATGTGCGGATTCTTTGGCAAACATAGGCTTATATGTCGATAAATTCACTTGGTGGAATAATGTACATAAGGATATTAGCATGGCTTTTTCTAGGAACAAGTTAGGTTTTTCTTGTTTTCATTTTACTGACTAAGAGGGGTTTTGGTTTTATGTCCCCCCTTTTTTCTCTCTTTTTCACTTTTATTCTATTTTAATATACTTATAGGGTTAGCTTGATGCTACCTTTTTTGATTAAAAAAAATTGCATGCTCACAATCAATAAAGCTAAAATGATCATATAAATCTCTTGTGTGTGTGTGTGTTTTTTTTTTTGACTAATTGTGTGTTTCTTACTATATCTCTTTATATTTATCAACACCCTTTTTTATCTTAGAAAGAAGTTTTAGAAAAAGAAAACACAAGTCAACCTTTCTTGTGTTTTTCTCACATTCAAATATCACCTATTAATTGAATAGATATAAATAAACAAATGTACAATTTAAATAAAATTTATTTAACACAACTTTCTAAACAAAATGTTTAAAAAATAACTACTCTTTTACAAAAATTAATAAAATAATTAATTTAATCTATTGAAAATGAAAATATTAAATTATTCATTTTTCAATAGTTTTTTAATCCCTAGTTCTTTAAAAAATTTCATTTTTAAATTTTACTCCAAGAATTTTATTCCCCCTAGATATTTAACCCAATAGTAACTTAAAAAAGTCAAAAACATATCTTCCCCTATGTCTAAACTTGAAACTACACGGTCTACTCCCATAAATTTCCAATCATATCACCTAATTCATTTACTAAAATCTCTTCCTCTTAATCAAATTCATAATTACTTCTAATCTTCACAAATAGCTCAACAAAACAATAGAGATTATGGGTGAAAGGAAGGTTTACATACTCTATACCTTACTATAGAGAGCTCTATTTATATGGAAGCACACATTACAGAGAGAAAAGGAATATGGATGAATAATAATAATAAGAGAAACAAGCTAAGAAACAAAATAAAAGAAGCAAGTCAAGCAACAAAAATCAGAGAAGCAAGTCAAGAAGCACATGCACAAACTCGGTGAACTCAAACATAAAATCTAGATTTAATGTTATGAGCGCGTATATTCATTGATAAAAACGAGACCGTTGGTGTTTGCAGCGTCGATCCTATGTGTTGATGATGAATGAGAATGGAATAATGCTCATGGTGGTGCGGACACAAAGTGAACGATGCTCTAATAATTGCTTGGAGGTGTTGATAGTATCATGAGTTTCAAAGTATATTTGGTGTATGTTTTGTCAAAAAAATAAAATTGTTTGGCTCTGCCGTGACAAAAATTAATTCGGAGTGCTATGAAGCACGAACACAGACACTGTATATGACACGTACACTGACACGTTGACACTGATAATATTTTTGAAAAAGTGATTATAATTCAACGTAATTGTAAGTGTCGATATCGTGTCGGTACGTTGGACATGACGCATGTCTGACACTGGACATGCTTAATTTAAGAAGTATTTGAGTTTCATAGGAGTGAATTGATTCCGGATAAAAGTAAGTTGAATGTAAAATGATTTATGTTTAGATCAGGGTTGCCACGGTACGGGTACCCGGTACTGGTACGGGTACGGGATACGGCATTTTTAAAAAAATTAAGGTACGGGTACGTTAGTATAATTTTTTTTTTAATATAATTATATAAATAAAATAATAAAAACATACTTTTAAAACACTTGATTAAACATAAAAAGTACCACACTTTAAAAGTAATTAAAATTGTTCAAAAACATCAAAACAATCATATCAATCAAATTAAAAAACAAATTGCTCAAAAAAATATTATTTTACAGTTTCTTGCAACTCTAGGTTAATACTCTTTTTATAAGCAAATAAAAGATATTTTTCTGACTAAATATTTCTAAAAAAATATGAAAAAAAAAACAATTTTTTTAATTTTAATAAAAAAGGTGTGGCGTTGGTGCGTACCCACTGAGTACCGGGTGCGTACCGGTATCCAGTACGTACCCGGTACCGGTACTCTTCTTAAAACGGAGTACCGTGCATCACTGGTTTAGATATATTTATATAAAAGTAGATTTAGTAATAAATTTAAGACTAAAATCAATTGTAGAAGTTAAAAGCTACAAATGGTCTGTACAAAATTGAAATCACTTTTGACCCTCTAAAATTGAAATCAAACACATACTTAGAAGATAAAATATCACGAATTTCTATTAATTGTCCGTATAAAATAATTTTACAGAAATAAATATGACCGCCAACTATTTCTTTGGCAAGTTCTATGGAACATGAGGTATCAAATTAATAAATAAAATGAATACTATTAATAACCAAAATTATAATAATCAAAATTGTCAAAAATATAAATTTTGATATTTTTTTGAATTTTTATACTTCATAATAGTCAATATTCAATTTTTTTAGTGAAAAATGTTAAAATATTAGTGTAATCATTATAAACAATGAAATTGTATTTTTTTTTGTTGACACAAGCAAACTTATGACATTTCACTCATAACAATATCTGTAATACAACTCGGAATAACATCAAAAGTAGTGCGAGAAGCATGGGAGAAAGCTGCTCGTGCAAGAGCAGGAAGGCTTCCGTTTGCTTGACGCATAGTGAAAGCAACTATAAAATCGCTATGATTCGAGTGTAAGGTTCTACAATCATCAATAAGTGAACCATACTCGGAGATGTTTTGTCTTTTATTTTGTACATCATCTACCACCATCTTGCAATCCATTTCAAAAACCACTTTGTGATATCCTAGCATCTCCATCCACATCAATCCTTGTCGAAGACCCCAAGCTTCTCCTTCGGCCGGTGACATTATATCCTCAATAAAGCTTATTTTTGCTGCTACAAATTGCCCCTTTTCATCTCTAATGCAAGCTCCCATGCTGACTTGATTGCTAGGATTGAATAAGACTGCATTTATGTTGCACTTCAAGTACCTTGCTGGTGGAGGATTCCATCTATTTTGCTGTTGTTGCCGGTGTGTGTTCATAGCTTGTTGGATGGGTCGGTGTAGTTTTGCAACCTGCCACACACTTAGTAGACTTTGGGCGCGAGATACAACATGTTCAATAGTCTCATAATTATTTTCCTAAAGCTTTGTATTGTGTTTTTTCCATATACTCCAAGCAACCGTTGCAAAGATAACAAGTTGTGTCTCATCAAGGTGAATCCATATGTTTGTAAAAAATTGAGAGAAACCGTCTAATGTTTCTATAATATTCTCAAACTTTTCCCAAATATTGACTTTCCTCCGACAAGCAACACTATCTGCACACAAAGAAAAACATGCCATTTATATTCAGTGTATTTTTTTCTGATGCTATTATTATCTCTAAAATACAATATTTTTTTTTTGGTCGAGACCGGGGTATCCACTGCCGAACGCAGTGACTAATCCCTCGTTAAATTGGAGGCACCTCGGAGGATGTGATAGCTGACCCAAAGATTTAAATCTGTTCCATACCTAAGGTGATGATCGAACTCTCGACCCTTATCTAAGAGAGGATGAGTCCCAACCGCTCAACCACACCCCTTAAATTTAAAATACAATAATCAACTAATAATTCTTTTAATTCATAAAATTAATTGTTGATTTATCAATTTTACGACTTAATATACCGTAAAAACTCTCATTTCCTTTTCAATTTCTTAAATTAAAATGGGCCTAAAGCCCATTATGCAATAACCGCAAAATCCACCAAACAATCGAAAACCCCCTTTCATTTTCCTCTTCAAATTCTCACTCCTTCCCTCGTTCTCTCATTTCTCTCTCTTATTCACCATTTCTAACGAACTCCGATTAGGGCATCGTCGATATGCCCCTCTTTATCTCCGACGAAGAACTCTCGCGGTTATCCGGCGACACCACCGCCGTAGCCGCCAAAGCCGACGCCTACATCCGCGGCCTCATCAACGAACTCGACACCGTCCGCGCTAAAGCTGATGCCTCCGACATCAACGCCGAACAGAATTGCTCTCTCGTTGAGCAGAAGTATCTTTCCCTCTCTTCCGAGTTTTCTAAGCTCGAATCGCGTGCCGCTAGTCTCCAATCTTCTCTTGATCAACACCTCCGTGATCTCTCTGATGTTCAAGCCAAGAATCACCAATTTCAGTTGCAATTGGTGCGGTTTGAAATCTTTTTCGAAATTGAAATTAATCTTTAACTCTTGTTGATAGTTATAGTTAGTGAAGCATTGATTGTGGAAATTGTAGTAATTGTGTTATAATTGTGCAACTTTCAATTGTTTTCATAGTTTTATGATATCGTTTTACTTCATATTTAGGAAATTTTGTACTAATTTTATGTTCAATATCATTATCCTGATTAAACTAGTTTATGTCCCGTGTGCCTAGCTCAGGACTTTTGAACGTAATGTTCAGGGACCAGGGTTCGAACACTAGTACGCCCAATTCTAGTTACTAGGTTACCTGACCAAAAAAAAATCTAGTTTATGTATTTTTTGGAGCTTCTCAACTAAAATGAAGTTTATGATTTTTCATTTATGGTAAAGTTGTAGGAGCTTATATGTTTTAGACAGAGTTACACGAGAGAGCTTGGAAAAATTGAATTGGAGATGCTAATGTTTACTTATATTTTTTTGATGAACTGTTATTATTATAAGTTTCTTTTGATATTTATTTTATCATAAGAGCATCGGGTGAAGTTTTTCGAAACTGGCTCAAGGTTTAGAATAGTTGAAATAGTTGAAATCGGAAGCGTTGATGTGTAGTGTTGCTAGTTGTTGTTATTTTGATGTGATTGGTTTTGGGTTTTGTAGGTTGAGAAGGATAGAGAGATAGAGAGGTTGAGGATGGAGGTAAGTGAGCTGCACAAGTCAAAGAGGCAGTTGATTGAGTTGAATGAACAGAAGGATTCGGAGCTTAGTGAGAAGAACACAACCATCAGGAGCTACCTTGACAAAATTGTGAGTTTTTCTGCTTTTTGATGGGTGTAGTTCGTTTGGTTTCTTTGGTGCATGGCTCTGTATTGATTTTTGTGTATGGTTGTGTTTCAACGTTGTTGTTTAAGGTAAATTTGACGGAAAATGCTGCCCAAAAGGAAGCACGATTTAGTGAAGTTGAGGCAGAAATGGGGAGATGCCGGGCTGCATGCACTCGCCTCGAGCAGGTCCCTTATAACTTTTCTTTGATTTATCATTAGTTTTACTGCCTGAAGAGAATATAAGTGCTAATTAATTCCTTCAATGATTCTGTTTTTCTTGTAAAGGACTAATTCCAAAATGGATTAGTGATGTAAATTAATATTTAATAATACCAAATAAAGATGGACATTTAAATGGGCTGGTCTGCTTTGAGGTTGACTATTGCTTGTGTTATGTGCTGTACATTTGCTCCTTTTGTCTAGAGTGAACACAAAACATTTGCATTTTTATTTCACTACAACCGTTTAATGTATATACACAGGAGAAGGAGATTGTTGAGAGGCAGAATGCTTGGCTTAATGAGGAGTTGAATGCTAAAATTAACAGTTTCCTAGAGTTGCGCAGAAAACATTCAGAATCGGAAACTGATATATCTTCCAAACTTGCAGATGTGAGTTTAATATTATTTATTATAATTATATTAAAAGAAAATTACTATTTACTTTGAATTTAATTTTTTTTTTGTGTTTTTACCTTACCAAAAAAAATTTAATTTGTTTTTATTTATTTATTTATCATAATTTGATCTTTTGTCAACATTTTCAGGTTGAAAGACAATTCAGTGAATGCTCTAAATCTCTACAATGGAATAAGGATAGAGTAAAGGAGCTAGAAATGAAGCTTAAGTCTACGCAAGAGGTTGAAAACGTTCCATCTTTATCTTCAAATGTGATGTATGACTCCTTTCATCCGAATCACTGATTGATTGAACTTTTATACGCTTCTAGGAATTAGTATCAGCTAAAGATGCTGCAGCAACCAACGAAGAACAATTATCTGCTGAACTTTCAACTGTGAGTGTTCTATCATACATGAACCCCTTCCCAAAATAACCCAATTTTTTCCCGCTTTCAAATATTGCTATGATATGCCTATGCATTGGATATAGTGGCATGATTGTCTGACTTTCTTTTTTTGTGGCACAATAGTGAAATCTGTTGGACATAGGAGTTAAACAAAAGAAAAGAAACTTTGTAAATTTAGAGTTTTATTTACAATGCTTGAAAATGGCAATAAACTGACACATGATACTATGATAGACTCATAAGCCATAGCACTTGTCTAATCCACAGGCAGTCATATTTTGCATTCATAGTAATTAATTATGATGTGGTGCTCATCATTTCTATCAATATGTTTTGGAATAGCTGCTTAGTGGTCTGTTCTGTCATTAATTAATTACCTAATTTACATTGCATGCAAAATCAAATTGAATAGTAGAGTGAATTTAGGTAGTAAATCCTGGATGGGGTAGTAGAGTGGCTGACCCCAAAAGTGGTATAGCGTGCAGCGAGATGACTGCTATTTGATAATTTTTTGAACAAATTACTAGAAACAAATATTTAATGTAAGATCAAACAAATAACTCAAAATTCATTTCACATTCATAAATAGCAATGACAACCACAAGTATTAAAAAATCAAAGTAAACAGAGTTGTCTACAAAGGGTGAAGCTCTGTTTATGTTCTTTGCTTCGCAGGAAAATAAAGAGAAGAAGAAAAGAAGAATAGCATTAGGGTTAAACTCAAAACCCCAAAATACCCTTCAAAAATTTAAATTTTTAGAAGCAATTTTTTTTTGTAGTTAAATAAGACAAGTAATCTCAAAACAGTGACCCACCCACAATTAATTGCGACCTGCAAAACCCTAGGAATGACCTCGATCGCAATCTGATCCACTTCACATCTTCTCCTTGTGGTCAGGTTCCGTGCCGCCACGCTCCGCTGTGATAGCGCAGCTACCGGACACTATTGACTACCTAGGAGTGAATATTGGTTATCTTGCCCATAATATTCCCTGACAATATTCAAAAAATTGTGTGTCAGGAATATGTTGAATTGCGGTATAGTTTGTTTGTCCATGCTAGTGCTGGAGGATATAATTGAATATGTCTATAGGGAGAAAATGCTACACTCATGATGCTGTTGTTTACTTTATAGAATCTGAAATTTCAGTTTCATAATGATCTTAGCTCAACGAAATCTATAATGACCAACGAGTAAATGGTTTCTATGAATGTCAAACAGCCTATTGCATTGTTTTTGATAAAATAAATTTATGATAGAATAGAGAGGTGAAGTACAAAAATGATGAGAATGGATGGGGGAGATACTTCAAAACAAGCGAGTCTTATGTTTTGGGCAGCTGATGTGTGGACTGCCCATTTGGACCCAAATTCTTATCTGAGGCCCTAACGATTCTGATTTATTATTAAATAATGAGCATGAGTTTGATGTGTATTTTTTTATATCATGTATTTGAGCTTGAAATTAAATATTTGAAAATACATTGTTAATAGGTCAATAAGCTTAATGAGCTCTACAAAGAGAGTTCCGAGGAATGGTCAAAAAAAGCAGCAGACCTAGAGGGTGTTATAAAAGCGATGGAGGTGAAGTTTTTTCTGTTCCACTCATTTCCAATATTTTGAATTTTTCATATTAGTGTGCTTGAATACTAATTGGTAATATTACCTGTATTTAAGCAGTCACACCTAAAGCAAATTGAAGATGACTACAAACACAGACTTGAGAAGGAAGTTTCTGCTAGAAAGCAATTTGAAAAGGTATTTTGTTCTTCGTCAGCCAGGTGCTAATGTTCTGTATTTGTTTGCTTTCTCTTTTGTATGTTATTTGAACAAAATAGTAACCAACTTCAATTTTTCTGTAAGCTATTATTTTTTTAAGTTTATTCTGGATGTCAAAATGGATTGGATCTTCTGGCCCGACCTGTTTTGGCAACAATTTTTGGTAGGGCGAATTGTGCTACCACTAGTTGGCATGCCGCCTAACCCTCTAAAAAGATGGGGCAAGATGACTAGTACTCACATGACATTAGGTTGCTTTTTCTCTCATGTGCTGAAATCTACATATAATCTCATTTATGTCTATTTGTGTGCTTGTAGGAGGCTGCAGATTTGAAAGAAAAGCTTGATAAATGTATAGCTGATATAGAGACAAGCAAGAAGATGAATGAACTAAACAATCTTCCACTCACATGCTTCTCCACTGAATCGTATGTCTTTCTTGATCGTTTTATTATTGAGGCATTTGACTATACTCATAGTTTCATCTTATTCTTTTGTGCTGCTTTTTTCACTTACGTAGCTGGAAATGTCAAGCCTCAGGGTGCATCATAAATAGATAGAATTTACTGCTTTTTGTTGGTTGAGCAACAAGGACTGAAAATGCAAAAATCTTTCACTGCTGCTTTGAAAGATGATGTAGCTCTTACTATATTTAAGTAACCTATCCATGGTGAATAACATAGTTCCCATTTCCCACTGTTGATAATATTGAGCAATGGTCAATTTCATACATTTGATTGTAGTGTTGGAATGCAATAGGAATTATAATTTATTATAGAAATAATAGGGTAGTTCAGATATCAAAGCTCCAAATTTAGCAGAAAATAGAGAAATTCAAAAATAAATGATAATATTATAGAATGGAACCTTCTCTGCCGAGTGACAACAAGCATGGTCAAACCAATCTTGAATGATTGCCTTCTTCGCCACTATTTTTCGCCCCTTTTATTTGCATCATTGTTATTGATTGCCTGATTCCTCACTATTCATCTCTGACGAGTACAAGCTATCATGTTTTTACTTTTGAAAAAGGCTTAATCATAGCCATGCAGACCTTGATTATCTCCTTGAAACATATTTCTTAGTACCTTCTTTTTTTTGTTACAGGTGGCTGACACCAGCCGCTGATAACATGGATGTAGAAAATAATGCAGTAATCTCAAGAATCCCTTATGGGGTTTCTGGAACAGCATTAGCTGCTTCACTTTTGCGAGATGGGTGGAGTGTGAGTTATTTAAATTTTACTTCCAATTCTTTCATGTTCTCTCATTTGATTTGCACAATTAAATCTTCTTACTGTATCCTTCTATTTGTCGAAGTTGGCAAAGATTTATGCAAAATACCAAGAGGCTGTTGATGCTTTGAGACACGAACAATTGGGAAGGAAGGAGTCAGAGGGAATTTTGCAACGGGTATGACTGATGTCATCTTTTCATATAACATTGATAGGAGGGAAATTTAACAAACATTTATTATATAATTTTTCATGTCTGTCAAATTCTAGTTAGTTACTTTGAAGAAGCATGTTGATAGAATTTGATCCAAATTTAAGGAGATTGAGATATTGAATGAGCTCAAATCCCCAATTTCCAGGATAGGTTGGGGTTCGACGAGTTAGGAAAAAACGAGTTCCAGGATATTTTGGACACCTGGACTCTTCATAAACTTGGTCCAAATACACCAAATTCCCTTATTTTCTCTAACAACTTGGTCCAAATACACTGGATATTCTTCTTTAGATGTAGTTCCCTCTCCAAACTACTTCAACTACTAGTTCTGACAGTAGTTAGTTATTCTGTTTACTAGCACCTCATGTGCTTTGATCCTTACTTTCTTGCTTACCTCTTCTCAGTAAGAATCGGGGATGGACCCTCATTCGAGACATTGTGGGCAAGGGCCCTCACTTCAATCATAATTTGCATAATACTTATGTATGTGTCAATGTGATGAATAATTTACCACGACATATGGTCTTAGAAGAGAAAAAGGCAGCATTGATGTGCCTTTTTGTTTACCACCACATATGGTTTTGTTTTTGAGTCCCAATCATTATCTTAGGATTTGGAGTTTGGCCTAACTTCAACCTTACAAAACTGGCTTGTAAGGTGAGGATTGCCTCTACTTTATAAACATATATTAAGGTCATCTCACAACCGATATAGGACTTCTTAACACCCAAATGCAATGTAAGATGCTTACAGAAGACCCATGACATGACATTTGATGCATATTATAAGTTAAACAAAATATGATAATTGGCTAAAATATATATTGCATTTTGTGGCATTTGTTGAAAGTTGTTGACTGTTGTCTATGATGTTTTTTTTTATTCACTATCGTTATATCTAATTTATTAATACACATGTAGACACTAATACATATATTTATTGAAAGACAATGCAATCTTCTATAAATTGTATCAGGTTCTATACGAGTTGGAGGAGAAAGCAGAAGCCATAGAAGATGAGAGAGGTACATCTTTTTATTGAGTTGAAACTTTTTGAATGTTTTTTCAAATATACCCTCACAGAAAATTTTGAGACATTAAGTACACTCAATAATGTAAAAAACATTTTAAATGAGGGTAAAAATTTCTTTTAAAAATAAATACATGTTAACAGTTGTAACTGATAGCAGTGGCCCAGTGGATCTTGAATAGATTTTAATACCATCTTAAAATTTCGGTTGGGCCTAATTCAACCCTTACAAAACAACTTGTAAGGTGGGGACTACTCACCACTTATAAACACATTTTTCAAGCATTACCTCATACAATGTGGGACTCTCATAGTCGCTGACTGTATCGGGACCATACTCTAATATCTTAGAATTTTGGTTGGGTCTAATTCAACCCTAATAAACTGACTTGTAAGGTGAAGACTACCCACCACTTATAAACACATTTTCAGGCCTTATCTCATCCAATGTGGAACTCTTCTTAGTTATAATGGCTGATTGTTAATTTTGTATTTGCACAAGTGCACCTGTATGTTCTCATTTAACGGGTGATTGTTAGTTTTGTTATTTTTTAATTCTATTTGGGGTAAATTAAAAATGATTAGGCAGTTCATTTTGGGATTTTCAATAGGCTGTGTATTGTGTAATGATTAGTCACATTTCATCATGAGAAACATTCAACAAATAGCTGCTTGTACCTGATGTCGTTGTAGACTAAAAACTCTGCAAGTATTATCTGTCACATTCAGTGCCGACCTTTTTTTGCAAAAATAAATAATTGGCATTCATGCAGTGGAACATGAAAAGATGGCTGATGCATACTCTTTGATGAACCTAAAATTGCAACACTCCCTCAAAGAAAGTTCTAACTTAGAGAAAACCATATTGGAACTGAAGGTTTGTATAACAAAATCAGTTTCATCTTCCTTTCTTTGTTACATATACATTTGCTTAGTGTATCTTTTACAGGCTGACCTCAAAAGGCATGAACGTGATCATAACCTTGCCCATAAAGAAATTGATGACCTTCAAAAACAGGTAAACTGGAGAGTGTGCATTTCATTTTATAGTAGTAGTTTACTATGTTTGCATATGTATTTCACAAAGCGGTTTGCTGTAGATCTTTAGTTTAGATCTTTGTTATTCTTTAGTTTAGACTCTGACTGTTAATGTAAATGTGCTTTTGAAAAACCTAGAACCTCAAGCCTATTCTTCAAGGTGGGCTAAGTTTCATGGTTGTGTAACATCTAATGTTTGACTCTCAACACACTCACTTCGGGCCAATGGTTGGAGATCTAGAGTGTAACCTGGGTGGCCTGATAATGGGTGGTCCAATATGTCCAGCTTAAATTCTTGTCCCATCTTATATTTTCGGTCACAACCCTACAAAACTTGCTTGTAAGGCAATAAATGACTACTTAAAAACACCTTTTTCAGGCCATAATGCCATATCTCATGTAACATGGGACTCTCAAAGACATCCAAAGACAAACTTCTGGTTAACTAATTTTTTAGAAAAAACTTTGTTATGCACCCACAAGTCCGCAAACTTGCCACCCTTTTCTTTTCAATTACTACATGAGGACTCTAGATTCATAAAAACCTTGTGTTATGTCATTTAGTTTTTTTTCATCTATTTATTAGTATTTAACATAACCTCCATATTTATTGTTTAGCATTCTTTAGTAAGACCAAAGCAGTCCTCTGGCAAGGATCTTATTTAAAGATGAAAAGCTTGTCTTCCGGATTATCCTTAGCGCAGTCATGAATAAAACTAAATACAACAATAACTTAATTACAGTTTATATTATGTCAAATGTTGGATTTTCCTGATGTCCAGTTTTTCTGAATTTTTGTTAAATGCTCTCTTTCTCTTTCCCCGAATCCCTAATGTGATTTTGGCACAACAAAAGCTTTTTTTAGAAACCAGCAAATTCCAGCTTAAACTAAATGATAATGTTGTTTTTCTTGTTCTTGCTTAGAAGGTTTAGTTCGAATTTGTTAAGATGTAAATTCTTGTACCACAAGTTATTTCTGAATGACTGCCATATAAGTTTGTTTGCGTTGTAGTGTAAATGTCACGATTTTATCTTCACAGCCTCTGGTTTGGTTCATTGACAAACTTTTCTTACAGGTGACAGTACTTTTGAAGGAATGCCAAGACATACAAGTTCGTTGTGGGTCATTTGGTAACAATATCAATGCTAATGTACCAAATAGTTCTTCAAGAACAAGTACAAATTCTGAAGCTGAAGGTGTCATATCAGAGCACCTTGTAAGTTTTTTGGATTTATTTTTATTTTAGTTTTAGAACTTCTGCATCCCATTCGTACAAGTATTCAATTCAATTTGGGGTGCAGTTAACCTTCAAGGACATTAATGGACTAGTTGAGCAGAATGTCCAACTCCGAAGCCTTGTGCGCAGTCTCTCTGGACAGCTTGAAAATCAGGAGGTGGAATTCAAGGTTTGTTGGGAGGTTTTGCCATTTTTATGCTCCAGAACATAAAGGCGCCTATATGATATGATTATCATTATGCAAAATTGAATTGTAGGAAAAGCTTGAAATGGAACTCAAAAAACATACCGAAGAAGCTGCTTCTAAAGTTGCTGCTGTTCTGCAGAGAGCAGAAGAGCAAGGGCAGATGATTGAATCGCTTCATACATCTGTAAGCATTTGCAGTATTTTTTATTTTAGCAACAGTGTAGGGTTTGCAACTTAGAGAAGGAATTGGGGTTTTATTCGAGAGGATCATGCAGGCTCTGGTGTGACCAAAACACTAGACTTATAGAACCTTTATGAAATTAACTAATTAAGTGTTGACCCGAATCCTCAAATTTATTATGGCCCATTCGTTTTGTAGTATTTTTACTTCTTTTACTTAATCTTATTATTCATGCCTCTGAATTTTTACTTTCAATTCCCACTTGTAGGTTGCAATGTATAAGAGGTTGTATGAGGAGGAGCATAGTCTTCATTTATCTCACACCCATTCTTCAGAAGCTCTTGCAGGTAGCAATAATATTATTTGTTGCCTCTCTCTAAATCTGTTCATACCCCTCCCTCTTCTTGTGCAATAAATTATAAATTTGAGTAGGAATGGGATTGATAGGATTGCGGACCTTAACGATATTTGCAATTTTGTAAACAATGTTTTTTTTTTTCTATAAATGATTGTCTACCAAAATATTGATATAGGGTAACACAATTTTCACCATAGTAATAGAAGGTAATACAAGTTTCACCATAGTAAATGCAAACATGGTCAAAGAAGCCTTGGTCACACAAATAATCCCATCAAAAATAACATTTGTTGGTTTCTTTGATATGTGTAAATAACCTTAAAATGACAACTAAAAAGAAACGGAGAGGGTAATATATTATATATAGGATAGTTTGGTTACAATTTTAAACCTCCTGTTAAGTCCTTATCTTTTTGTCTTTTTTATTTGGAGATATCTATAATGTAATTATGTTGTTTTAGGTTTCTTTACTTATAACTACCTCCATGCCTAAATATAAATGCTTAAATATAAGATTCATTTCAGAATTTTCTTTGTCCCTTTTTGTAGGACCCCATTTGATTTTTCAACTATATCAATTATTTCATCACTAGCACCCCTAATTATTTGACATCTTTTTCTGCAAATAACTATAACACTATCATGGGAAATAAATTACTTCCCTCTTTTGAAGTATAAACTTGGTAAAGTGATGTGAATTGTTAACAAATTTAATACTGGTGCCAACTTTCTTAATTTTCTCAATTTACTCAATTGAGTTTTATATCAGTTGTGTATGTGCACGTAATGTATTGTTGGTTTATTGTGAAATTACCAATTTGCATGGAATCTGATAATATAAACAAAGTTTTAGTTTGTAAAATTATTGTAAATGAGCTTTATCACCTTTTAGTTCATTATGGTCTGACAGATCTAGATCATAGGTTGTTGGCACATTACCTTATATTAGTTGTTCCTTTATTTTCCAGCTGCTGCAGAAGTTGGAAGAAACAACCTCAATACTTCAATTGAAAGTTCACAGGTAAAGATACTGTTAGGACACTTGGATACAATTATAATCTCATTTAGTTATATAAGTTTAATCTATTAGGTGAAATCTTACGAATGGTTTATAAATAATATGCAACTTGTAGCCAATAGTGCTTGTAGCCATGGTTGTCAAAATTGGGATTCCGCTAAAGATCATTTGGGTATAGAAAAAGTGTGGATCGTAGGATTGTAACATGGATCTTGAGATCCCACCAAATAGACAATTATAAAAATAACTAAGAAAAATAACCTTACGATCTCACAATTTCGCTCTCGCGCTTAACAACCATTCTCGTAGCAACCCCTTCAGTTGTCTTGTATCTGAGAAGTGGCTGTAAGTAGTGGCCTAATAGTGTTCTCAATTTATTGTGTGTTAACCTATCAAGTAAAGTGTTTATTTTTATTATATTAGCTTTTTCAGATTATTAAGTTGTAAGTTTTTACCTATTCATGGTATGTATCGATTCAATGATGGGCCATGTTTTTATTTGATTATTGTTTTCATTATTATAGGAAGTTGCTAAGAAGTCTCTTGAAAAAGCTGCAGAGCGTGTAAGATGTCTTGAGGATGATTTAGCAAAGTCTAGGTAAGGTTACTAAATTGTTATGATTTATATATTTGTTGTTTATAATCTATTTTAACTCTTGCTCAGTGCCTCATAAGCACTACTTAGGCAATACTTAGACTAATCACATCCCTCGATATCCAGCACGATGAGGTGCTGGAGGCTGCAATGAAGGCAGCCCAAACTTGTCGCTATTAAAGTGGCTAATGGCGGACCTAAATTAATGTGGCTTTCCAACTAGCCTCATCACGTCCAACAATAAATCATCCACAATCTTATTGCTTCATATTACAAATTGTTGTTTATTCTCTTCTTTTGTTGTATTAACTTCTATAACTGCAACAGTAGACCCTATATTTAATTTGTTAAATGAAAAAAAATTCCTTAATAAACAACAAAAAAAAGAAAACGTGATTAGCTGATGTTGTAATGTCTTGTCATGAGAAAATGTGTAGCCTAGATGCCCATAATTTGTGAATGTAAATATTATTTCTTTAAGTAATTTGTGATCTCCTAAGAAATGACATTCTTTTTATCTTTTTGATCTTGTTCTTTATCATCTGTCTTGTTGGCTGGAAATAAATAATATAATTGACAGAAACCATGAAATATTCTAATGCTACCAAATTAAGAAGGTAAAGTTATAAGGCTATTGATGGCTGCTTGGTGCTTCAAATTCCCTATTATGCACATTCACTATATAGTTCTATAGTGAGCTGCCTTATTTTACATGCTGAAAACTCCTATTTTTTCATCATTATACCTCTCGATAGTTAATGGTGATCAAAAACTGATTTTCATTGCGTATTACTTTTGATACATTGAATAGTAATAGAGAGAAAAACTAGTAAAACAGTTTCCCAGTTACCCAAGCTGTAACAGTTCAACTAAAATAACTGAACTAGTTAAGCTTCCAGCTCTACATTACATATATGATATATCTCTCATAGTTGATGTAACAATATTTTAAAATTTCTGACCGTCTTCGCTTATCGCATGTTAGAATTTTGTTTTGTGCATTTGTCTGACTATAATACCCAATTCTCTTCATTTATATTATTTTCATTCTATTATTGATTCTTTGGATTATCAAAAGTTCGTGATCCTTCTACTGCCACCTGCTTTCTTTTAGCTTTATAGCTAATTTCTTAGGCTAAACATTTGTGTATTTTCAGGAGTGAGATTATTGTATTACGATCAGAACGTGAAAAAATTGCGCTAGAAGCAAATTTTGTTAGAGAGCGGCTTGATGGCTTTATGAAGGAATTTGAACACCAGGCAATTACTTCTCTGTTATATCTAATGGTTTGCTCTTGCATGCTTGTATTGTACTTATGTATAAGTTTTTTTTGGGAATATAGAAAGCTGAAACAGAAGGCATTTTAGCAAGAAATGTGGAGTTTTCTCAGCTAGTTGTCGACTACCAACGGAAATTGCGGGAGAGTTCAGAGTCATTGAATGCTGCTGAGGAAGTGTCTCGTAAACTTTCTATGGAGGTTGAGATTTGATTGAACTGAAATATTTTTTTGGGCTACAATTTTGAGAACTTTAAACCGAATGTATCTTTTTCTTCAAGAACTCATTTGTTGTTGTTATTTCAGTTGTCAGCATTAAAGAGTGAAAAGGAAGTCTTATCAAATGCTGAAAAGAGAGCATCCGATGAGGTTCGCAATTTGTCTGAGCGGGTGTATCGCTTGCAGGTCAGGATTATTCAATATTAATACTTCTTATATTTCACAAGTCTTGCATATTCTTACTCTTCCCATTGTAGGCCACATTGGGCACCATACAAAGTGCTGAAGAAGTTAGAGAGGTAGATTATTCTTGTCAATGCGTTCTACTTCATTATTTCAACAATTCAACTATAATTTCTGTATGAAAGTTCTATTTATTTTCTAATTTGTAGGAAGCAAGAGTTGCTGAAAGGGTAAAACAAGAAGAACATACAAAGCAATTGGAGGTCGGTTTTCTTCTTCCTCAATAATACACCATTAACTGGTGAAATATATATTTTCCTAAAAAATTGTAAGCATGGAGGTGGAACAAGACACCTTTACTTTAATTATTTGTACAAAATTATTGGTTCTCGGTTAAACTTTCCGTATCATCAAGCACTTGTTATATATGCTCCGTTATTGAACTTATGCTTTTAGAGTGCATATTCAGCATTTCTTAATGATTTTTGTTTTTGTTATTGTTTTGTATCAGAGGGAATGGGCTGAGGCCAAGAAAGAGTTACAGGAAGAGAGAGAAAATGTACGGAGACTTGCGCTTGATCGTGATCAGACTATGAAAAATGCCCTGAGACAGGTTGAAGATATGGGCAAAGAATTAACTAATGCACTGGGTGCACTTGCGTCTGCAGAATCTAGGGCTGCTGTGGCTGAGGTAACTTTTTGGTTGCTTGATTATTATTATTATTATTATTATTATTATTATTATTATTATTATTATTATTATTATTATTATTATTATTTGTTCTAGTTGTAATGAAAAACACTGGTCTTTCTGGACAGGCAAAACTCTCAAGTATTCAGAAACAAATGGGTTCTGCAGATGGGAAGGTTTGCTTTTATTATTATTGTTGTCAATATCTTTCTACCATGTTTCTCGTATTCAAATGTTTTGGACCATTTTGGTTTTTTGAGTTCCCTTTGTTTAGTAAATGAAAAAATAATTATTTGTGATAGAAATTGAATGAAACTTTTAGGAGTAATAATGATATTTTATCTTCTGCAAGTGTAATTTGATGAACTGGTTGGGTCTCTATCTGGTCATGTTTCATTCATGTCTAGAATACTCTCTTAGAAATCCATAGTCTTAATGAGAGGGATCTCAGAATGTATTAGGATCTCGTGTATCCTTAGATTTATGGTGAGATAGGTACCCTCTGTAACTAACTCAGCTTACATAAGTTTCTATAACTAGATAAAATTTTCTCTTGTACTCATTATCAATAACAATCAATGAAACAGAATGTACAAAACTCTCTGCCAGTTACCAATTCTAACTTAGGTTATGTTAACCCTCACTCCTATATAAATATGACGTGTACATTTTGTACACATACAGAATATAAAATTCAAATCCGAGTGTCTCTTTTTCTCAACTTCCAAATTTGAATCCATATAAATGCTCAACTGTTAGTGCAGATGAAAAACGGCAAGAATAAATGGGTTTTTGTTTCGTAGTATCTACATGATATTCCTTTTGTAAAGTATATTGTTCATTACAAATAGATCCTTGATCTGCACCATGTTCTTTATTTCTTTATTAATTGGTATTTTAGTGGATTTTCCAGACACTTTCCTGCTATTATATTATTTTATTCTGTAGATTCTAACACCTTGTATTACTGAATGTAGCTTGTCAGTATGGATGCATTGAGTGGACCATCCATTGTATCTAGAGATGAGGTGGGTGTACATTTTTATATATTGATTTCACCTCTACCGCAATGCATTTGCTTGTTCTATTTTTATGAAATAATCCAATATTTTTATGTTATTAAAGTGCACTATTCAGCTGAATATATATTATATGTGAGTTTATGTGAATTCGTGCGTGTTTATTGTACTTTGGACGACTTCCTTACTAGCTAATACCTGAAAATTACGATAGCAGAAGTTGGAGAATACATTAACTCTTTTGCTAGCTAAAATAATTGATAATATATAATAATGGTTGTTTTACGATCTAGGATGAAGCATTTAAAACCATTAATCTTATAAAGCTAAACTGAAGAATTTACTACCCAGATATCTGAGTTAAAATTTTGGGTTGTGATGGCGTTGCCATTTCGTCTATGTACCAAAAAAATACTAGGAATAAATAAAATGAATTCTTGTATCAGTGTTTATTAGGCATGTATAGAAATTCATATAATTTGTCTAATTTCAACATGCACATGACTTGAATTGATGAGCTTTGAGCATGAAAACTCTACTAAACTGTGGCCTTTGAACTTTAGAGGCTAACATTCATAGTCATTCTTACATCTTTCCTATTTATACTGGTGCACAACGCTTATAATTGGAATGAAAATTTTCTGATTTAGGTTAGAGTGTGAATTCCGCCAAGATAAAAGCAAATTCAAACTCAAATCAAATGCAAAAATTTGTACAAATAAGCATGAATTTGTGCAATTGTTGCAATAGCGCCTACCGACGTTATCCTTTTTTATGTTCGAGTTATTCTAAAGTGCATTGGCATATTGTTTTTAGACTTGTATTGCATTTCTGTTTGATTTGACCTTTATTTTCTTAACCTGCTCTAGGTTGTTGCTGAATTGCAAACAGCGAAAGAAGAGATTGAGAAACTGAAAGAAGAAGTACATGCTAACAAAGCGCACATGCTGCAGGTTATTATTATGTTATATTATTTTTATTTATATTTGATTTTTAAATAAATAAACTAAATGCCTTTTTTACATTTTACATTGAAGTATAAGAGCATCGCTGAGGTGAATGAAGATGCATTGAAACAAATAGAAAGTGCACATGAGGAGTACAAGATAGAGGTACTCTAGCATGCTTGAACTTTGAAAGCTATTTTCAATACCTTTTCTTATTCTTCTAAATAGGCTTAATTGTATTTTTAGTTTGTCTACTATTGCTAGTGAAGTTGGCTACTAAACTGTTTTAGATCAAATTTAGTCCCTCAACTTTTCAATTGATACAAGCAAGTCTTCTGCATCTCTTTCCAACTATGTAAAACTCAAATTTGTCCAATTTGTTATAAATTTTCACAAATTGAATCAATGAAATTGCACCAAATATCTAAAACACACAATCAGCGCATTAAATTTCACTAGAAAAATAAGTTATCGCAAATTTCAGTCCTCTTCAAAACCAAATATCACATCTTACTTAATCCTATAAAATTTATCAAAAATTCACTGTACTATACAAATTAATTTATATCTCATCCATCATGATTGCAGAGCCAGGAAATTACACAGTCCAAACTTTGGGGACTAAAAGTGTAATTTAACCTACTAAATATATTTTGTATGTAATCATTGTTGACACATTTAGGTTGACAATACAAAGAAAGCTCTAGAAGCCGAAATGCATTCACTTAGAGAGAAGATTTCAGAGCTTGAAAAGGAATCTAGTTTGAAATCTGAAGCGGTGGTATCTGCAACTGCTGGAAAGGAAGAGGCTCTGACATCTGCTTTGACTGAGTTAACAAATCTTAAAGAAGAAATTTTATCCAAAACGTATGTTTTATATTTGTACTGCATTGGGCTATTTACCTCTTCTTTGGTTAAGTGGAACTTACATTTTCTGCATGCAGTTCTCAAATTTCAGAAATGGAAATTCAGATATCTGGACTAAAAGAACACCTGGACAAGGAACATCAGAAATGGCGTTCAGCTCAAACGAATTACGAAAGACAAGTTAGAACACAGCTCTTTCTTTATATAGTGTAAATGAGTTGTTTGTTTGATTATTTCCGATGCTGGACTGCTGATGCTTTTTGGTTACATGATTTATTGGCTGTGAATTTTTAAATTAATTGCGACTAATATTTAAATTCAAGTAGCTGAAAAATATTGAACCTTCTTACTTAGACTTTTTTCTTGTTATTTTTAAATGTACTTTTCCATGGCTGCTTGACAATCTGGATTAGCTGTGTTAATAAACATTTTTTTTCTTTTAGATCTTTGCATTGGCTATCATTAGTTATTAGGAGTGTGAACTGCTTTCCTGCACCGATTTGTTGTTTAGATGATTCTTTTCTTTGCCCTGTTCTCCTACTTTGGGTAGTCCCATCCACTTTCACTAATGAAATTTCTTTTTTTTATAGAAATATTGTAAATAAAGTTGGTCTTCTTGATGAGCATACACGCTTGTTCAATAACGTAATAATCAAAGTGGATGCATTGTGCTTTTTCTATAAAAATATTGTAATGAGATCTATTTTCTCCATTTGTATTCTCTTTTTTACGCCAACTCCTCCACCCATGACCTTTGTTATTGCTCAAATGTAGGTAATCTTAGCTCCTTGTTTCATCAAAGCTTTCACACTTCTATTTAAACTCTATCATGCTTGAAAACCATGCACTTATCTTATTGGCTACCATGATTTTGCAATCTTGGTGTCTTAAGTGGGATGACAACCAAAAATTAGCACTATTTATGTTTTGGGATGTTTTTCTATTTTTTTTGTTAGCATACTTTATTTTTCAATTTCTATTTTTCAAGATGTGGGATGACATATCGATCAATCTTTTCGTCTTTTCTGATATAAACAATTCAAGATGTGGAGTCAGAATGAAAATGTTTAAATGAAAGCTTCTATCTGGAAATGAAAACAATTCAAGATGTGGAGTCAGAATGAAAATGTTTAAACTGAACAGTCTCTTAATTAATATTTTATTTTTCCCTCTATGAGATGAATACGACATATTCCATGATTTCTTTCTGCTGCAGTGGCTAATTTGTTCATTATTCAATGACTACTTTTGGAGACAAACATGGCATCTTCCCAAAATTTGTGTTCTATTCCTTAATTCTAAACTTTGATGATTTGTATTTTTCAGGTTATTCTCCAGTCAGAGACTATTCAGGAGTTGACTAAAACATCTGGAACACTAGCCTCGCTGCAGGAGGAGGCATCGAAATTACGTAAATTAGCTGATGCTCAGAAAATTGAAAATGTACAATTTCTTATTCATTTAATATTTTAGTTTACTACAGTATTTTTTTCTTTTTCAATACGTAAGGAGTAAGGACAATGCATATTAATTGTTTCTCTCTGTTTAGTTCAAAATTTCATTTTGGTTTTTGATTTCTGCGTATATTTACTGGTTTTCCTATGCTCTTTTGGTGGATTGATCAAATTAGCATAGCAAATTGTGTGCGTTTTTCATCCATGGATATCATCATGCAGTTTTAAAAAAGAATCTATAATATAAATATCAGTGATTTTAAATAAGAATCTGTTGTCTGTGACTGATACATTGATTGTCCCATTTATTGACCAATATTCTCAGCTAATTGCTTTTTTGTGATTGTGGTTTGCATCAATTGATGATGTGCCAATATAATGAAGCATTATTGGATATGCGTAAATCATGTTTTCATTGTGAATGTCCATGTGATGTCAGCTAAGGGATAATAATTTGACTATGTAACCTCAAGGGACGGAGTTCAAATCTCCTTGGGAATGTTGTAAAAGGGTCATTAGTGCTACTTTAATAATAATTTGATCCTTCCCCAGTTTTTTTTCTCTCAAAAAATGTTTTCAATGTAAATTTATTGTATTTTCATGATCACAGTTGAATATAGATTCATTATTTTCCCTGCTTTCTTTTTAAGCTGTGCTTCTGATACTTTGCGCTTCATATATAATCTTAACTCATTTGTGTCATAATACATTTTTTATTGGTTTCTCACTGTTGTAAACCTAATTCATCACATATATATTGTGTTGACAGAATGAACTTAAGGCTAAGTGGGAAGAGGAGAAGGCAAGACTTGAGAAGTCTAAGTATGATGCTGAGCAGAAATATGGTGAAATCAACGAACAGGTTTTTTAAGAATATCTTGTTTGACTGTTGTTTTTCTTTCGCATTAAATTGTGTATGGAGAGGGAAAAATAAAGGTTTAAATAATGTTCAGGTCCCTGTAAGTTCGCACTTTTTTTATATAAGTCTTTGTAAGTTTTTTGTTTTAACTAAGCCCCTACAATTACATTTCCTTTTTAAATTAGTCCCTAAAGTCAAAATCCGCAGGAAAATTCGAAGGAAAATTTGCACGAAAACTACAGATTTTCCTGCGGATTTTGACTTTAGGGACTAATTTGAAAACAAATGTAATTGTAGGGACTTATTTAAAACAAAAAAACTTACAGGGACATATATCAAAAAAGCACGAACTTACAGGGACCTGAACATTATTTAAGCCGAAAAATAAATAAACAAAACATAAACATAAAGATTGTCATTTATTTGAATTCACTGCGCAATAATATAAACAATATACAACATATAATGTTACCATAACTAACCTAGTCATATTCATTTCTCAAGCTGGCATATATAAAAATACGGAGAAACCTTGTTGTGTATGAGATGTGTGTGCGTGTGTGTTTGTGTGTTTGTGTAAATGATTCAAGGACTGCTCAATGATTTGGTTAAAGGATATGCTTGTTGATAATTCGATTTGACCAAGTTGGTTGTAATATTTCTAGATAATTTTAATCCTATTAAATCAAGGATCTATCTCAATGTTTTTGTCTTTGTCATGGAACAATGGATTTGATGTGATATGCAATATTTAATGTTTGAGTTATGATATAATGTATTGATAAATCTGAATTAGTGTTCCAACCAACGAGCTCCTCCGTTACTGATCTTTATATCAATTGATGTAACAAAATATAGGGTGACTCCATTTGAAGTGTTGCAGTAAGAATGTGATTAATAACATATTATGTGGCATGTATGTGTATTATTGTAAGTTGGAATGCATGCATCAAGTGTATTACATGCATGGTAGTAAAAATCGGGATTATAATTGTATAATCGTACGATTTGACGATTCAGAACAACGTCGGCGATTACGCTCATACCCAAAATCGTAGATTTGTAAAATCGTGTATAATCGTCCCTTTTAATCATGAAATCGTGTAATCTACGATTTCTATCGATTCTGGAAAACTAGTCGCACTGATGGAACTCGCGGCGGCGCGTTAGGGTTCCTTCTTCATTGTTATGGTCGCGGGTCAGAGAAGACCCGTTTCAGTTGTCCGGGTTAGAAGATGGTAGTTTCAGCGACTTGGGTTAGAAGATGACCCGTTTTAGGGACTCGGGTCAGAGAAGCCCATTAAGAAATTATGGTTTTTAATTGGAAAACGTGGTTTTAAGTGGGCACGTGCCTATTCACTGTTTGCTTTTTCCAAAGTACAGTGTTCCATTCCAAACGCGCTTGTTGTTTCCAAAGTTCATTCATTCCCTCTGCTCTCCCTTCACAACTGTTTCATTCTTTCCCCCATCTTTTGTTGTTTTGTTTGAGACTATAGTTATGATATGTGATCCTCTGTTATGAATTTAAATTTATATTAACTATTTCAAGTGTGAATATAAGGTTTTTTTATCTTACTTATGCTAATTTATATGCATACATAAGAATTTATATGCATATATTGAGATTTATGAATTTTGTATAATCTTACGATTAATGTAACGATTATACGATTTTACTTCCACTTTTCGATTATACGTAAAATCCCGATTTTGACTACCTTGATTACATGAACTTGAGTGATCAATAGGTTTGCTATCAAGGGCAGTAGCAGCTGTTGTACTCACCTAAGTTAGTCACTAATGTCCATGATCCTCTTATTTCATTGTCAATAGTGACATCCTAGGTCCTCTTTCCCCAATTCCAATTCGATCAAATGCACGTGTTTAGGTGAACTAAGTAAATATGTGGCCCATATGCCTTGAAGGGAGCCCCCATTGAACATATGTAATTTATATTGAGTATTATTAATACATGGAAGACAGAAATCCGCAGTCATCAGACTTGCATTCTTTTACTTATTTATATTACTTATGTTATACTATGTTGATGGCTCCCATCTTATTTACACAATGAATTACATCAACAATTTTTCAGAATAAAATCCTACATAGCCAACTGGAGGCTTTGCATATTCAATGGGCTGAGAAGGAGCGTAATGCTGCTGGTGTTTCACCTGGAAGTAGGGGTGATGCATTTGCTGATGCTGGCCTTCAAAATGTTGTCAATTATCTCCGCCGCTCGAAAGAAATTGTAAATGCCATTGCTTTTCTGATATTCTCTCTTTCTTTCAGTTGTAAGTTAATTTTTGGGTTTTTGAATACTCTTTTTCATCTATCACAGGCAGAAACAGAGGTTTCGTTGTTAAAACAGGAAAAGCTGCGATTACAGTCACAGGTAATATTTGTACACGAGTTTCATTATATTTCTTATGCACATTAAACGTAGGTGAGTTATTCCTATCTCTTTTCTTACCTTCATATGAAGATTTTAAACAATATATCACACTCACTGTGTCCTGTTGTCTGACTTGAGTTTTATTTTGAAACTCTACATCCGGCAATGACATGGAGATAACACTTTAATGTTTTTTAAAGATTGGTCAACGTCAAACCCCCCACAGACCAGTTTTCCAGGGACGAGTTATGGTATTGTTGGCCATACACCATATGATCAATGCGCCAAGCCCAATTGTTGCATCTAAGTGGGTGTATTGGCCAAACCCAAGTCTCTCATCAAAGAGAGATAAAACCTTAAATGAGTTCATAAGTAATGCACCTGAACCTAAGAAGTTGTAGTTGTTTTCTTCAAATCTCATGATAATAATCTCTATTAATAGAAGAACTATGCACTTGACATAATCTCTTATCCAGTTAAAAAAACCGGCTATTAAATGAACTGGGTGAAATTATATTTGGTTTTGTAAAAGCATATGTTGGTTCTTGATGGCTTTGAAATGGTATGTTGTTGTTTGACTTCTTGATTCTCTGTAGCTTGAGGGTGCTTTGAAGGCAGCAGAATCTGCGAATGCATCTCTAGAAGCTCAGCGTGTTAAATCTAGGTCATTTATGTTTACTGAAGAAGAATTCAAATCATTACAGCTTCAGGTTGATGGCCCTATTGTCAGAAGCTAAATTTTTAAATTATCTATGGTTATTGATAATAGTATAAGAAGTTGATCTTTACCTAGTAAAAGTTTTTCCAGAGGACCTTATGTTGAAGTTGAGTTGCTTCTTCCAAATCATTTGTAGGTCAGGGAAATAAACTTGCTTCGTGAGAGTAATATGCAGCTCAGGGAAGAAAATAAGCACAATTTTGAGGAATGTCAGGTATACAGATAGATATTTCACTTCCATTTTGGACTTCTGATTCTGTTGTTATTTCAAAAAGTTTATAGAAATGCTGTTAATAAGTATCACATGGTTTTCCTCTTGCTTATAAACTATTTGTTGTTTTTTGTTAGAAATTGCGTGAACTAGCAGAAAAGGCAAGAGCTGAGAAACACAGTCTAGAGAATCTTCTAAGGGAAAGGGAAATTGAGCTGGAAGGTCATAAAAAAGAGATCAAAACACTAATAACGGAAAAGGAACATCTCAATCACAAAGTTTCTGAGGTATTGCTTTTGAAACACGAGAAATTTATTATTGATATTACACTTTTACTCTTTTTATGTCTCTACTTTCACTGTTATTTCTAATTTATTTTATCTGTTGTATCATCTTAAGTTGCTTGAGAGGAGTAAAAATGTTGACGTGGAGGATTATGATCGAGTGAAGAAACTTGTAAGAGATTTGCAGGTTGTTATAGTAATTTTCATTGTTATTTAAATTCATGCCTCTGTCACCCTTTGCAGTTGTCTTGCGTGAAATCTGTTACTCCCATGAATATGTATAGCATGTTGACTGACACACTTACTTTCATAAAATTTAATAACTTTAACTCATACTGATCCCTATCATTTTTTTTAATTTGTATATTGGTCCCTATATATTTTCAAAATTTGTTCTTGAATTATTTTTCTTATTTTCAATATGCAAATTATGTTATGTTTCCTTTTTTTTACTGTTATTATACAAGTTGTCTTGAATATGATTTAAATTTTTAAAATGTTAACATGTTTCCAAGATATACTCATATTCCTGGAGTACATTTTCATAAAATCACATAGACAAGTTTATGGAGTCTTTTGTTTGGTCAAAAGCTTTTTATAATCTTTGTTCGGTCAGTGGTTTTAGTAATTCGGTATTGCTTAGTGTTAAGCCTCACACAAGTAGTGGCTATACTTACCTTACAAGCCGGGATTGTAAGGTTCAGTTAAGCACAATCCAAAATTATAGGATGGAATTAGTGCCTATACAATGTTTTTGGGTACCATTTTCAATCAAATTTATTTATACTCTATTTGAAGAAATATCTTCATTTTCCTCATCAGGATAAACTAAGAGATAGGGATGCTCAGATTGAGGAAACTAGTAAAATTCTATTAGAAAAGAAGGAATCTATTTCACGTCTAGAGCAAAACCTTTCAAACTGCAAATTGGAGCTTATGGAGAAAGAGAAGAGAATTAATGATATTTCAAAAATTGAGGTCTTTGACACATTCTGTATTAATATTAAATGTTTGGGAAAAAGTAGTTTGTTTTGTTTAAAAACTTTTGCTCTTTTATGGTTGTTTGAACAGGCTAGCCTGAAACAGGATGCGGAAAGGAATAGGAAAATGGTGGCCCATTTTAAGGTGTATACATTGTTATTTAGAAAGATGAATAGTAATGTATAGACATATTTTTTATTGATATTATTGTTTAGCGTTTGTTCTCATGCTCTGTTTTCTTTTTCATACTTACAGAAAAAGAGTGATGCGTCATCAAAGGAAAAGGATGACTTGGCAAAAGAGAATCAGGAACTTAAGGTGTATACAAGTTATACAAATTGTTATTCATAGAGATGAATAGTAATGTATAGACAGATTTTTTGTTGATATTATTGTTTAACGTTTTTCTCATACTCTGTTTTCTTTTTCATACTTACAGAAAAAGAGTGAGGCGTTATCAAAGGAAAAGGAAGACTTGGTAAAAGAGAATCAGCAACTTTTTAAACAATTAGATGAAATTAAACAAGGTAATTGTCCATCTGGATATTGTACCTTTTTACTATATTTGGTTGAATTTATTTTTAAAATTGGATGGTGTATTTTAGTGAAAAGATCAACAAGTGATACAACTGGTGAACAAGCAATTCAAGAAAAGGACACCAGAATACAGGTTAGTGGTTTGCATTTGTTTCCCCATTTTTCGGGTGAAGGAATACAATTGTTTTAACTTTTTTTGTTGTTGTCTGTGATTCAATTCGCTAGATGCTGGAGAAAACTCTGGATAGAGTTAGAATTGAATTAACTAAAGAGAAGGATGAAAAATCCGTGGAAAAAAGTAGACGATTGAAAACTGAAAAGGCCATAAAGGACTCTTACACCAATGTTGAGCTGGTATTTGCCGCCTCACCATATTACTTTTTCTTGCCTTCTGCTTTTTTGTTACTTAAAAAATGCTTCGTTTCATTTTGCTTTTTTTTTATTGCCACTTTGCCTTTTTTGTCCGCTTTGCTTTCAATCAAAACCAATAACTACTTTTTTTTTTGGTTTGTAATTAAATACTAATTGCTAATATAATTTAAAAAATTTAGACAAGTTGTAGTAATTATAGAGAATATATTATTTTATAGTAACAACTATAAAATATTTTTTAATTACAGTAATAAGTATACAACACATAATTTGTAATTAATAATTATGTATTCATATATAATTTTCTTGCATATATGAGTTTAGAAGGATCTTACGATCCGTGTTACGATCTTATGATTCACATTTTTTCTATAGTCAAACTATCTTAGTTGGGTTGGGATCCCGAGTTTGACAACCATGGTTGTTAGTAATTAATTAGAAGATTAATATTTACTATCCTTATGATATTAAATTGTGTAAGGAGATTCGACAAGATTATGTATCGAGTAAACTGTCTAAGGTTATTTCATGAGTTTATGTAGACTCTTAAGGTGATTGTTTTTGCCAGCTCCCCCATTATTACTGATAGTTCACTTATTCATTACAGTTGAGGAGATATCAGTGTCTTATTTTGTTTCTTACCTCTACTTTTTCATCCTTATTGGTTTATCTACTTACAGGAGAAAAAACAGTTCGCTAATGAACTTGAGAGGCATAAGGAGGCTCTAAAACGATTATCTGATGAAACTGAAAAGCTTAAGATTATTCTTGGCAATATTCCTGAGGTAATGATTCTTAAAAAATATTTATTCTGCATCCAAAACAAAGAAAAATGGAAATTGGACACCTTAAAAATTGTCCAATGTTGCCAGACTTAGTTGCACCAGGTCATCGCTTGGAGAATCTGACAGTAGAACTAAAATGATAGAGAAATTTAAAAATACTATATAGAAAAAAAAATTAAACCTAAGCCATTTTTTATAGGACCAAAAAGTTTCTTTAAGATTTATATATTTATTAGGCTATTTATTAATGAATTTTTGTTGTTTTCGCTATTCTTTTTTTTCTTATCTATTTCTTAGGGAACCAATGTTGTTCAGCTTCTTTCGGGAACCAATGTTGATGACTTATCTGCTCCTTATATATCGGCTGTTGAAAATTTTGAAAAGGAAGCTCATGCAGTGTTTGTTGAGTTTGGTGGCCGTGTCACTCTTGGAGATGCACCAACAGTTACAGATAGTTCAGCAGCTGCTACAGGTTATTTTATTGTTTTATATATAATGTACCTTACATCAAGATTATTTATATTTCAACTGTTATAGAAAAGAGTGTATCAAGGATGAGACAAGAATGTAGTTTTCAATAATATGTTGTAATGGTTTTTATAGTTCTTGTTATACTTACAGAATAACCACTTGATGGCAGGTTCTCTGGTCCATACTCAAGTCCCAAGCATATTACCCTTGGCAGCCTCTGTAACAAGCAATTTACCACCTAAGGTCACTGGAGATAGTGAGAAAAGACCTGCACCTGCGAAATCTACTACTGAATCTCGTAAAATTGGTAGGAGATTAGTCAGGCCAAAACTAGGAAAACAAGAAGAGCCACAAGGTGACACTGAAATGTCTGATGTTGAAGTACTTGGGGGCAATAAGCCTGGACCATCTAGTGACACAGAAACCCAAACCAATTCTGCTTCATCATCTCAACCAGCGACTCGGAAACGAATTGCTCCTATCTCAACATCTGAATTACGTGAAGAATCTGTTGCACCTGGTGTGAAGAGGTCTGATGTAGTAGCACCTTTGCTAAAGAAGCCTAAAGGATCTGAGTCTCCAGATGAGAGTGGCGAAGAACAACCTGCTATGACCCTTGAATTTACTAGCAGTCATCCAGTTGCTGAAGAATTATTTGAAAGTGGTGAGTTGCCACAAGGCCAAGATGAGGAAGTCAGTGAAGCTCAAAATGATGATGAGACTGCTAATGAAGAATCTAAAGATCCACCACACTTGGATGGTACTAGTCAAGAGGAATTACAAGCTGACAAGACTGGAATGTCAGAAGAGAATCTGGATCAACCTGCAGAAACAAAAATGATATCTGATGAGATGCAGATGGATCATACCGAGATAGATAACCAGCAATCAACGTTGCCGCTCAGTGGCGAGACAGAAGAAGGAGAGTTGCAAGAAACTGAAGATCCTGAAGGTGGTTGTGATGCATCTAACATAGAAAACCAAGAATATCGAGAGGCAACCCCTGAACCTTCCCCAGCTAGGGGTGATGATGATGCTTTAGAGGCCGGGGAGATTAATTCGCCTGAAGTTTCAAGTGATGATAAGAATGATGAAGGTGACTTGGTTGATGATGCTGCTGATGGTTCAGATAAATTAGTTGATAACGAACCAATATCAGTTGAGAGTGATCAGGTGGCTGAGCCTGCACCTGCTGCTAATGAGAGTAATTTGCAGAGTAGCGTTGTTGAAAGCAGTTCCTCTAAATTACCTGTTTCAAAGCAAGGGTCGACGACTAGTGTCCCCTCTCCCTCTAAAACAGAAGAGGTAAAGCCATCATCACCAATTAGTGATATGTCAACTACCATTAATTTACAAGAACGAGCTCGAGTGAGGGCTCAATTAAGACAAGCTGGGGCTGGTGTGAATACCACTGCTACCACTGCTACCACTGCTGTAAGAGGTCGTGGAAGAGCTCCCCGTGGCCGAGTTGTTCGAGGTCGTGGACGCAGACCACCATCTAATGATGCATAAATGCAATGCATCAGTAATTGAATATTACTTCTGGTAAAGCAGTTGACTTGTGAGTGGGTGTAAATGGGCAATCCGTTATGAACATATGTAAATACAATTTTGTTTCGCACATGTTTCTGCTTTCTACTTTTGCTTCAAGGTTATTGTGATATATCACCTTAATGCTAAACTGAGATCGATTTACATGCTTGATATCCTCTAATGGTCATTTTATTTCATGTGCATTCCATTTTACGAGATCCCCATCTTAGGGGAAAATTTTGAATACCTTGTTTTGGTGCCTTAGGTTTTCTTAAAAGTTATTTATGTTTAGTCATGTTTGTGTAGGAATGACAATGAAACGAACCAATTCAAACATAATTCGGTAGTTGACAATTATCTCATTGAATTTGGCTAGTGAATCAAATGAGCTGAATTCACTAGTGCAACAAATTTTCAGCTCATTAGTGCAACAAATTTTCAGCTCATTTGATTCACTAGCCAAATTCAATGAGATAATTGTCAACTTCCGAATTATGTTTGGGTCCAAAGGACACGTACACTAAATTTGTTGCACACGAAGGTAGAGCTCAACTTCACATTTTTTACAAACCCTTAAGTAACATTATGAGAGCGTGTCCATTGTCATCCCTAATCATGACTTGGTTAGGCATGGCAACGGGGTTGGTAATATTTGAACGTCCACCCCCGAACAGTTTATCCTCCCCCGCACCCCCAAAAAAACTAACAAAAAAAAATGCTATCATATTTTATTCTTTTGAAAAATATTCTTAAAATTTATTTTTAAAGAAGATAAACAAATAAACTTAGTCCAACATAAAAAATATTATAGTTAAGGTTACTATTTTTAAGAAGGATAAATATATAATAATGTTGTTAAATATAACGAAAATATGATAATTTCAATTGGACATAGGGGGCGTGGGTGGGTGCGGAGCGGGTTGAAGGTCATACCACCCCCGCCTCCACCCCGTATTCAAAATTTGGATTTTCCCCGCACTCAGTTGAAACAACTTTTCTACTAAATTCAGGACGGGGGCCGAGTTTGGGTCTTGTTGTTGCCATGCTTAGACTTGGTAATTTTCATTGCCAAGCCATTAGACAATAGACAAATTGCATCATACCATTCTCTATTTGGCGGATGTGCAACAACTATATTTTTAGAGGTGTTTAATTTAATCATATCCGGTTTATATTGTGGTTTTGGTTTGTAGGCCATTTAGGTTGTAGTGATAATGTAACTTTATTTGATTGGTGTAGTAATCCAATAGCATGCTTTCAAAATACCTAATGAATTTTTTCTTGAATTCTAAGGGTCGGATACTGTTCTATCCGGTCCAAAGTCTTAACTCCAAGTGTTGAAGCTACGGTGGTGAAAAGGTATTCGCAACGGTGGCTCAGCTCCTTGACACAGAGGGGGGTGCCTGCAAGGAATTGGACTCCGACGCTCAAGTCAGTATGTGATCAATATGAGAGTTTAGGGTTGAAAGAGACGTACCAAAATGTGGTGTCAAACCACATATTTATAGGCAAAGGTGTGATAGGATAAGGACGGATCCCGTGTAGGAATCGTGACCGTTGAAGAACCTGGTGGTTTATCCAACGGTCCATAGAGTGTAACTCGAAGCTTCCGTGTAGGGCGAGTGCACAGTAACTTTTGGTGGAAAGCCCTTGATTTGCGTAACGATTACAGCTGTCTTTGGGACGCATGACGGGTCCCAGTTGCTTATTGGGCCTTGCAACAGGCTTGAGGATTGGGCCTCTGACCAGTCTAGAATAGTTGCCCCCGAAGTCAATTGTTTATGTAAATAAGCGTTGACTTGAGTAATCACACTTCCGTCAAGGTTTTTCCTGTATGAAAGTGACACAAAAGGTGCAAAAAATGTAAAAAGAAAAGTTGACTTTAAAAGGGTACCTTACGGGAGTACTGTACCCTATTTATATTCCCCCGGGTACAGCATCCGTGTTCGCTGGTTGATGAGGCGTTGGCGGTTCCGTCAAGGAAATGTATGGCCTCTTTGTCCGGAACTTTGTAGCCGACGGATTTGGAATTTGTAAGGTTGTGGGTGTTTCCGTCTTTTTGCCGAATGGTTGACAGCTGTTACTCCTGAAGCGTCGTGGCTGCATTAAATGCGGGCGCGTGCTTCTTTTTCTGCGCTTTACTGCGCTTACGTCACTAGCTAGTTGCTAGGGTATTCAAGTGTTCGTTGGATCGAGGTGAAATCTGAGCCATTGATTTGAATCTTTTCAAATCCTTCTAATCCGAATCGTTGAACGTGGCTCCAACGGTTCTTATAAATACTCCTTAGGTATTTCGTTGTTCTCTTTCGCTCCTTTGCACTTTCAATCCTTATTACTTAGATTGCAGCCACTTACGCTCCTTTTCTTCTCCTCTTTGGTGATTTCGTTGATTTTGGTTTGTTAAACCAATAATCAGTACTCTCATTCCAGAAGATTTTTCTCGTCAAAAGGTATTTTTGTTTCTTCTCTATCACTCTCAATTTTCTATTTCCTGTTGGTATCATTATGGCCAACTCAGGGAATGTCATTGTTCTGAGTGATGATGATGAGGGGGTTCCTTATGAACAAGCCTGTTGTAGTGAGTCTGGTACTTTTGAGATGAGTGTCATAAGTATTGAGAGGGTTTTTAAGAAAAACGCTGAATTAATCATAACTGATGGTCTAACCCGTTCTTTTTATAACGGTGATCATGAAATACTTGAGATTAGATTTAGCAATGAGGAAATCCGGCGTCATAGGGAGGGTATTGAGTCACAAAAGGGTAGAAAATTGAGCAATCGGGAATATGTGAAATGTCTCCGTGATGCCGCTAACGCTGCTGTTGATATTGCCAGGCTCAAGGAGACATCGAAGGAACACGACGATAGGATGGTTCGGAAAACCAAAGCTGTTCAATTCCCTCTTGACTTACCGGCTGATCGTTGTAAGTATCAATGGGTATTGGATGAAATTTTAGGGATTCCCAGTATTTTTGCCTAAAAGAATTCACTGGATGGTGCTTATGTGAATGTGGGTTCTTCTGAGGATTGGAAGGTTGTAATCCCGGCTATTGAAAAAAGGATCTGTTCGAATTTTATCGAATGCGGTATCGTCATGCCGGAAGTTCTGGTGAAGACGTTCCAGGTTAAGTTCCCGTTAACCGATTTTGAGGTGGCGCTGTTGGCACATCTCCGTTTAGCTCCTTCCCAAATACACCCTTTGTCTTGGTGTTTTGTAAAATCTTTTCAATTTTTCTGTGAATACAAGGGAGGTGTAGCTAGTGTTCCCCTTTTTATGAATTTATTTCTCCTCTCTAGAACTAAAGCGAATCCTTTAGAACCGCAAGGATATGTTTGTTTCCGGCAAAGATCTAAATCTTTTAGTGTATATCAAGACTCTTTCAAGTGGAACCGGGAACGATTTTACTTTGTGGTTCCTGTATCGGATAGAGCGCATCGCAACCTGTGTCACCTACCCTCAGATGATTACAAGGTTGACAGCGATGAATCGGATTATGACAATTATACCATTCTTAGACCCCTTGATGAAAATGAAGAAGTTGATAGTAAACCCGTTGGGAGTAAGCCGGAACAAGTTGGTCAAAGTTCCGCTCCAAGTACTTCTAAACCCACAGCCGGGAAGGCCAAATCAATTCTTGTTGATGACGAAGAGGTTGTATCTTGCAAGTCTAAATTTCCCAATAGCTGGTATCAACGCCACTTTGAGCTTATTTCAAAAGCATATTTGGCTGATGACAAAGATTTAAACGTTGACGAGGCCAACATGAAGATCATGCTAGACAATTTTTGTGATTCTTTATTATATTTGAAAGAGGAGGACGGTGTGTTGGTGAAGTATCGTGGTTTTATTGACACGAAAAGATTGATGGGTTGCAGAACTCCTACTGCCCGTAATGCAGCTTTTGGTGAGGCTCTGAATTTATTGTCCTTGATAAAATTTGTCCTGTCTTATGGTATTGATGATTTGTTGTTTTCACTTTTCAGATAATATGAGGGTAACAGCCAAGAGTCTTAGGGAGGAGCAGAGGCGTCTCTTTCAGGTGAAATTGGCTGAACAACAAAAGCTTGCTGGTAGTCTTGGTGCCGGGGCTGGATCTTCCCAAGCCGGGAATGCTAATGCTGGTGTTGACTCTTCTGCTGCTGTCAACGTTGATCCCGGAGTGACTGTTCCCGTTGACACTCCTTTCATAAATGTGGCGGAGCTTGATCAAGAAGTTCTTGCCAAAGCTGCCGAGAATGTGAATGATGAAGGTGTGCTGGACCTCACTATTGATCTTGAAAAAGAAGTTCTCATGCCTGCTAGTGGTCCTTCCGTTGAGGGTTTGTCCAAGGTTGCTGAACCTTTGGGCAAATCCGTTGAAGAAAATGTTAACTTTGAAGAAAATGCCCCTGAAAATACTGAAAATCTCCGTCCTCGCCAAAGAATCAAGCTTTCCAGGAATGCCGCTCCCAAAAATGATCATCATAAGAAAAGGGATAGGGATTCTCATGCTGTTGAAACTTCTCCTAAGAGAAGTAGGCGTTCTTCCCGAAATTCAGGTAGCCGGGATTCTGCGGCTTCACTTGCTAATCGTGAAGTTAGGGAAGTTTCTCAAGGTCCTCCTCCTCCCAGGCCTCCTGCTTTCCGCTTTCCTCCCAGCTTGAGTTCAACACCTCCTATGGACAGGAGTTCTTTTCCGGATTTTATACCTTCTGTTGATTATGATTACCTTTTGGGCTTGTCCCCCTATGCTCGTCAAGGGGAATTAGCTCGGCTGGCTGTCCAACTTTCAAAAGCTACCAATGCAATGTTTATGATAGCCAGGGAGGAATATGATGTTTTCACTGTGAACACAGCTGTGCAGGAGATGCGAGGTAAGAACAAGCTGATTGATACTCTGAAGGATGACGTGAAGAAAGCTGAAAACAAATTCATGTTGGTGGAAAGTCAACTGAAGACGGCCAACGTCCAGCTTCAAAATGCTCGTGATGAGGTTAAAGCTGGAACCGTCATCATTGGTAAAAAGGATGAAGAAATAGCTGGTCTGAAGAAGAAGTTGGAGGATGCTAAGAAGAAGCATGAGTCTGATCTGAATGCCGTTAAGAAGAAATATGACAAAACAAAACAGGCTGATCGAAGGAAGCACGAGGAAGACCTTGAAGCTGAGCGGAAAAAATACGAAGGGAACCTTGTTGCTGAACGGGAGAAACATGACAAAGAGTACAAAGCCTTGCAGCAGGTTAACGATGAGTTCAGGGCTTCTCTAGCCAAGTACAAGAATGCTTACGAGCTTTATGGTGATCCGGAGACTTTGGCTCCGAAAGTTATGCAAAAGACTCAGGAGATGGAAGAGCAGTTTGCCGAGACGGCAACTTTCATGAAGAAAATTCCTGCGCGCATAGCTGAACAGATAGAGGTGACTCATCCTGGTTACAAAATTGACTTCACCGTCCTTGATCCCCTCAACAAGGTGGTAGATGGAAAGATCGTTCCAGACGATGATGAGGATGAAGTCCCTGACAAGCCGGAGGTTAACGATCCAGCTGTCAAGGTCAATCCGGAAATTGCTCCCGCTGCTCTTCAGAAAACTGATGAAACAATTCCTATTGAGAAGGTGACTCCTGGAGATGCTTAGTTTATTTATTGTCATTTCGTTTCCTCGTACCGGTGAGGTTGTTCCCGGCTTGGATTATAATTTCGTACACTTCTTTGAATGGTTTGTATCTTAAGTACAATATTTCTGTTTATTTTGAAACACCGCTATTGTGTTATGTTTCTTTTTCATTTTAGAATTTGCTTTGAACAGGTATGCATATTCATCTTGAAGGATAAAAGTTTCCGTTTGGATGTACAGGTGCCTTTCTTAAAGGGCTTGATTTTCATTTTGGGATTCCATCTTAGGAATTTCTTTATGGGAACGTAAAGAAAAGGGGGTTCCGTCATGGGAATCCTTTATGCTTCATGTATGTTTGAGATTTATCTATTTTTAGGAATGTTAGATTCCGTCATAGGAAAATTTAACTATTAAGAGTGGTTCCGTTTAAGGATGATTCCATCATAGGAATGTGTGCTTGTTGTAAATGAATCCGTTTGGGAATGACTTCGTTATGAATGATTTAGTAAATATCCGTGTGAATGCCTAAGTTTCGTAGGGCTTGTATTTTTAGCCTTATCGTTAAGGTCTTACTGGAGTTATGGGATGATCTAGCCAAGATTTCCCTTCTTCCCCTATGAACGTGCGCTACTTTCAGGTGGCTAGCCGGAAAAGCCATTCATTAAATTGCCTCCGTTGAGAAGGTCTTTTGCCTTTCCTTGAAGGGCTTTTACGTTTCTTAACGTAAATTTATTATAGCATTTATACTTTGATTTTTCAAAGTTCATGTGTCAATATCTATCTTAAGATATCATAAGTTTGCTGGAAAATAATGGATAAAATGGATTTCTGAATATTCATCACTTCATTAATTCATTAAGTCGTTACATGAAGGCTTCCGTTTCAAGACGGGCATAACATCTTCCGTTCTAAGACGGGTACAATAGCTTCCGTTATAACGGTAAGTAGAAATCAAAAGAAACAGAGTTTCAACTGTAATATTTCTTCAGCTTAGCAGCATTCCAAGTTCTTGGGATTTTTTCCCCTTTAAGAGTCTCAATTTTATAGGCTCCTTGGCCTGTAGAAGCTGTGATCTTGTATGGTCCTTCCCAATTAGCTGCTAATTTTCCTTCAGAAGCATTCCTTCCGCCAACATCTGCACGGCGGAGTACAAGGTCTCCGGGATGGAAATCCCGTGATCGAACCCTCTTGTTGTACCTTGAAGCCGTTATTTTCTTAACGGCAGCTTCTGTCAACGCAGCGTAATTTCTCTTTTCATCAAGAAAATCCAACTCTTCCTGGATAGCCATGGAATTATCAACCTCGTTTAGAGGGTAAGCTGTTCTTCAGCTTAATTCTCCAATCTCCACCGGGATTACGGCTTCGGTTCCATAAGTAAGCTTGAATGGAGTTTCTCCCGTGGTGGAATGGGGTGTGGTCCTGTATGCCCACAGCACATGGCAAAGTTCCTCAGCCCAGTTTCCTTTCGCTTCTTCTAACCTTCGTTTCAATCCCCTCAGAATGACACAGTTAGCTGCTTCAACTTGCCCGTTAGTCTGGGGATGTTCAACAGATGAAAAATGTTGGTTTATTTTGAAATCCTCCATGAGTTTCTTCATATTCTTGTCAGCGAACTGTGTTCCGTTATCGGTAACGACAGAACGGGGGACTCCAAACCTTGCCAAAATGTTTCTTTTGAAGAACTTGATTATATTAGTAGCGGTGATCTTTGCTAGAGCTTCAGCCTCTATCCACTTGGTGAAGTAATCAACAGCAACAATCAAAAATTTTACCTGTCCAGCTGCCATCGGGAAGGGTCCCAATATATCCATCCCCCACTGATAAAATGGCCATGGAATGGTCAAGGTATGAAGTTCTGAAGGCGGAGAATGGTCAAGGTGTTGACTAGCAATTCCTTCGGGTACCTCTTCCAAGGCGTAGGCAGCTTCGTCTCCGTCAAGGCACTTAAGCAGGGGTGTAGAAAACCCTCTCTAATAAAGTTTCCCAGAGACTATAGTGTGAGATGGAGCTCTTCTTTTGATTAACGCTGCTTCTTCTTTGTTCGTTGGAAGCTCCCCGATTTTGATGTATTTCATGACGGGTGAGATCCAAGAACTCTTACCGTTACTTCCGTCAAGGACCATAACCGTTATTTCTTTTGTAATGCTTGGCTTTTCTAGGGTTTCCTGGACGAAGGAATGATTCACTCCGCTTCTTCTTGTGCTGGCTAATTTTGACAAGACATCAGCTCTGGTATTTTGTTCTCTTGGAACATGCATGATTTCAAAGTTCTCGAAAGATTCAATAGCTTTCCTGATCACCAATAGATATTTCTGCAACAATGGTTCCTTGGCTTGTGCTTCTCCTTTCACTTGTGTCACCACCAACAGAGAATCTATCCTCAGCTTTACTTCCTTTGCCCCAAGTTCTTGTGCTAATTTCAAGCCGGCAATGCAAGCTTCGTATTCGGCTTGGTTATTGGTGGTGTTGAATGAGAATCTCAAAGACACTTCAATCATCAAACCTTCATTGCTTTCCAGAATCAACCCTGCCCCACTTCCTTTGCTATTTGATGAACCATCCGTGAAGATGGTCCACTTGGTACACGGTTCATCTGTCACCGGTGTCATTTCCGCCAAGAAATCAGCAAAGGTTTAAGCCTTTAAAGCCTTTCTGCTCTCAAATGAGATGTCAAATTCTGAGAGTTCCACAGACCATTTTTTCATTCGTCCAGCTAGGTCCGGTCTGAACAACACTTGTTTGATAGGTTGATCCGTCCTTACCACGATTGAATGTGCTAAGAAATATCTTCTCAATTTCCTTGCTGCTGTTACCAATGCTAGCGCCACTTTCTCTATCTTCTGATATCTAACCTCTGGTCCGGCTAGAGCTTTTGAGATGAAGTATACTGGGTATTGTATGGCACCGTTCTCCCTTATCAAGGCAGCACTTACAGCTTCCGCTGAGATTGCCAGATATAAGTACAAAGTCTCATCTTTCATTGGTCTGGATAGTACTAGTGGTTGAGACAGAATTGCCTTCATTTGAATAAAAGCCTTTTCGCATTCCTCTGTCCATGTAAATTCTGTTTCCTTTCTCAGCAATTTGTAAAACGGTAACGCATGTTGTGCAGATCTTGAAATGAACCTGTTTAGCGCAATGAGCATTCCGTTTAGCTTCATGATCCCCTGTTTTGTAGACGGGGCTTCCATCTTGATGACGGCATCGCATTTGTCTGGGTTTGCCTCAATTCCTCTTTCAGTCAAATAAAAACCCAGGAATTTTCCCGCCTTCACTGCGAAGGTGCACTTCTCCGGGTTCAATCTCATGTTGAACTCTCTGACTTTTAGAAAAATTGCTTCTAAGTGGGTGCTGTGTAGACTTTCTTCTGCAGATTTGACGATCATATCGTCCATGTATACTTCAAGCATTTTCCCAATCTCACCTTCAAACACTTTGTTCATCATCCTTTGATAGGTGGCACCTGCGTTCTTCAGTCCGAACGGCATCACGTTATACCGGTAATTTGCTCCTTTTGTCATGAAAGCTGTTTTATCACGGTCTTTAACGGACATGGGAATCTGGTTGTAGCCGGAATAAGCGTCTAGAAAACTTAGCAGTTTGTAACCTGCTGAATCATCAACCAGTTTGTCAATGTTTGGAAGTGGGTACGAATCCTTGGGGCAAGCTTTGTTGAGATCCGTATAGTCTACGCACATCCTCCACTTTCCAGAAGACTTCTTAACTAACACTACATTGGACAGCCATTCCGTGTAGTGAAGTTCGGAAATAAAATTCGCCTTCAGCAACCCGTCAACGATCTCTTGTGCAGCCTTTGTCTTCTCCGGGGATTGTCTTCTCCTTCTCTGAGCCACATATGGGTATCTTTCAATAACATTCAACTCATGGCACGCTACTTTAGCTTCAATCCCCGGCATTTCACTAGGTGAAATAGCAAATAAATCAGCGTTCTTTTTCAAACATTGGATAAGGTCTTTCCGGACATTTGTTGGTAAATTTGTCCCAATTTTAACCCTTCTATCCGGATGTTCATCCAGCCGCACCTCTTCAAACTATCCGTCTGGTATAGGCCTACTAAGTTCTCCTAGGAGCAGTTTCTGTTGGTAACTCTCATCACCAGATGCGCAGTCATTAGTATGTATATCGATCTTTGCGATAGTGACATCTAATAGTTCGGATCGTGGTGGTGTTACCTTCTCTGGCACATCTACCCGGGGAATCTCTTCAGCTTCTACCATATCCACTACATCCAACTCCTTCTGCAACTCTTTATAGCACTTTTTTGTTCCTGCTAGATCTGCCATGACTGTGACCACTTGGTTCTTCTTGCCGTGGTATTTCATTTTTAAATGAACAGTTGAGGGTACGGCTCCAAGGGCAGCTAGCGTGGTTCTTCCTAGCATACAGTTGTATACGGCTTTGCATGGTACTACTAGGAACTGGACTGGGATGGTCATATCATTTTCTTCATTCTTTCGGTCTCCGAATGTTACTTTCAACGTCAAGAATCCCAATGGTTTTGTCAAAGTACCATTGAATCCCTTCAAATCTGAGCCTTCATATGGAAATATGTCTTCTTACTTCAGTCCCATTTTGTCAAACAAGTCCTCGTACATGATGTCGCACGAGCTTCCTTCATCGATTAGAATCCGGGATACATCAAAACCAACAATGGTGGCCATGATTATTAAAGGAAGAAGTTTGTTTGGTTTGTTGCCAATTCTTTCGTCATCAGAAAATCCAAGGATGGGTCTTCTAGGTGCTGTGCTTGTTGACGGAGTATCTTCTATCTTTGACACGGAAAAGATTTCTGCTATTGTTCTCTTGATGGTTCCTTTTGACGGTTTACCTGAAGTCAAAATTCCTCCGGTAATGGAGCCAATGAAAGGACGCTTACCTTTGCTCTTGGTTGTCTCTTCATCACCAGAACTGGAATCTTCTTTCTCTTTACTCTTCTTCTTTGATACGGAATCTATAACCTTCCGGCTAGATTCTTCTTTCCTTGGTGACCGTCTTCGTTTAGGGGATTCACTTCTTTTCCGGCTTCTACTATTGTTATCCCGGTAACGCTTTCCATCGTTCCGGTCCTTCTGTCCGTCTTTAGTATAACGACTCAGCTTCCCCTTTCTTATCAGATCTTCAATTGCATCTTTCAGGTGTATGCAATCATCTGTGTCATGCCCATAGCATCTGTAAAAACGGCAGTACTTACTCTTGTCCGCCTTGGGAGATTCTTTGATTGTTTGAGGAAATCTCACTCCTTCATCCCGGAACTCCGTATTTATACACTCTCCCAGAATCTTATCTATGGAGGTGTTGAGAGGAGTGTAATCCGAGAATCTGGGTTTGGGCATTCTCATTTTCCCTTTGCTATATCTTTCATGATCTTTCTTCCCGTCATGATGTTTGTCAGTGGACTTCCCTTTCTCTATCCCTTCAGAAATGAGCTTTTCCTCATAGTTGATGTATGGCTGAGCGCGTCTTAATAACTCGCTCATATTTGGTGGTTCTTCCAACCCCAGTTTTTCCTTAAACATTGAGTCCGGTTTAAGGCCTTTCTCAAAAATAAAGCATTTTAGTGTGTCGTCACCCCCTTTTACATCAACTGCTGCAGAAGTAAACCTCTCAATATACTCCCTGAGGGTTTCCTTCCTCCCCTGGACGATGGCACTCAAGGTGGCAACAGATTTGGGCTGTTTCCGCCTTGAGGTGAAATGGGAAGTAAACTCTTTGCAGAGATTCTTCCAGGAATCGATTGATCCTTCCGGCAACGCTTTGAACCAAGTCATAGCGGCAACTTTAAGCGTTAGGACGAACAGTTTGCACTTGAGAGCCCCACGTGCGCCGTAGTAATCCAAAACGGTATCCACGTGCTGAATATGTTCTGTTGCGGGTTTTTTGAGACATACCCCACTACAGTTTTATTTTTCATTTCCAAAGGAGGGGAAAAATTGAAAACCTTTTGAAGAAAGAGATTCTAGGTACGGGGGTTAGTTGCACTTGAGGAAGGTGTTAGCACCTCAAGCGCCCATGGTACTCCATGGTAACCTCTTATATGTTTTTAGTGATTTTTTGTGTACACACTTTAAGAATGGAGGGAGAAAATAAAAAAAGAAAGTGGAATAGTAAAGATTGAGAAATTTTCTTTCAAAAAAAAGTAAATAAAAGAAAAGAAGTGTAAATGTTTTTGTGTTTGTAAAAAAAAAGGAGGTTTTTTTGAGAGTAATGTAGTTATTGTATTGTAAAGAAAATGTTTAAAAGAAAAGAAATAGTAAGAAAGTATAAGTATGGTTATGTAAAAAAAAGTTAAATGTTTGAAAATGAAAGTGTATTCGTTTTTCATGTGTTTGAAAAAAAAGATGTTGTAAAGAAGATAACTTGTAGATAGTATCATGTTAAAGATGATTATAAGGTGAGCTTGCGTTTGTTTTATAAGAGGATCGCACGTTTGTTTTGAAAAAAGTTTTTGTTTCAAAAAAAGAGTCTCGTAATTAATTTGAAATTTAACTACGAATCCTCTCCTTTGGAAATGAATTTTTGGCGTTTGTGTGTGATGTGTAAGCTAGGAAAGCAGTAAAGGGCGATAAATAAAGTCCTACGCTATTACAACCCAATTGAATAGTTAATATTTACAACCATATCGAATCAAATGAATAAATAATAATAAGAGGCAATAAATAAATAAATAAATAGCAATGCATAAAAGTAAAATGCAAGTGCGAAAAATAAATATGATAATGAATATGCACACAAACAATTAAGAAGAGAAATCATAGCAAGATATTATATTCTAACTTAAAGGTGAAGTGTGTGAAAAAAGGGGTGTGGGAGGCAAGTACATGATAATAAAAATTTTGAAAGTCATTCATAGTAACAAACAACTCCAACTAAAACACAAGCAAAAAGTAATTTTATTTAGCAAAAGAATTTTTTTTATGTGTTTTTTATTTTTATGAAGAGTATGAATTTAGGCCAAAAGACCCTTAACTATCAATGCTAATGTTAGAGCTCAATGATTTTATAAATTAAAATATTGTCTCTAACATGCATTTTTAAAATGATGCATTGTCCTAATCTAAATGCAATGCATGTAGAAAAAAAAAATGTAAAGTGAAATTGTAATGTGAAATTGTAGTGTGATGCAAAAGTTTGTGTCAATGTCATGTAAGATGCGAGAAGTGTAGATTGTGATGTAGTAAAAAATGTAATGTTGCAAATGCATGTATGCATGTAAAAATGTGTAATGAACATGTGATATAAAAAATATGATGTAGAAATTTTGTAAAAAAAGGTTATGTGACTAAAAAAGTGCATAATGTGATGTAGTGCAAAGATGTGAGATTTTAAATGCATGTATGCATGAAAATTTTTAATAAAAAAAAAGCATGTTATATGTTTTTATAAAATGGAATTAAAGAGACATAATCAACCATCACAAAAAAGAATTCAAACATAGCATATTCAAATTTTCCTAATATTTTTGTTATTTTCATTTTTTGCATTCTAAATGACTAGTTAAAAAAGTGAAGTCAATAAACAAATATTTTTTTATCTTTTTCATAATAGTAAAAAAAACTAAATTAAAAAGAAAGATAGAGATAGTGCAAATAGCAAGATAGGGAGTGCACACAACAATCAAACGGCCCAAATCCACTCCCTAAGATCCAAAAACGTGTACACCAAAGAGGGACTATCTCAGGCCATCTGATCAAAGATCAGAGGCCATGTATGGGGAGGTGCATGTGATTATGGTGTGCGCGCGTGCGCAGGATTATGGGGAGTGCAGAGTTGCACGATCAAAGATCAACATCCATTGGGAAGGGGTGCACGCAGCTTATCATGCGCGTGCACGCATGGTATCAGGAGGGAGTATAAACACATTTTCATTCACAGAAAACTCATTTTTCTATGGTGTTGTTCTTTTTTCTCTCTCTCTCTGCCCTCCCACTCTCTCAAATCGCTCTGCTAGGGTTCTTCAATGATGAAGAACACACGGCGGTGCTCTTGACTCTGGCGCGGCGGCCGACCAACAATGTGGCGGCGCCGCCGCCGGAAAGTCACCAAATCCAAAAAATTCCTACACTAACCCCACCTAAAAAACCTTTCTAAACACAAATCTAAAACCCAAATCTCCTAAAACCCTACCAATCGACCGGATCGGGAGTTTCAGTTTCTAAACCCTAACCAAAAGAATCTCAAACGAAAATCACAAAGCAAAATAGAAGATGCAAGCATGAGTTGAACGAAAAAAAAAATACATACAGTGAGGACGGAAACCAGCGTAACAGTGGTGGTGGCAAACGGTGGTCCTTGGAAACGGAGTGGTTGCGCGTGCGACGGCGGCGGTGGACTGCTCCAATCTCCTTTCTCTGCTCCTTTGTTTCGTTATCCTTTCGTTTCTGTTTTGGTGTTTCTGTTTCTGTTCTCGGTTCTGTCTGGTTTCTGTTCTGTTGTTTTTGATTCTGTTTGGTTTCTGTTCTGTTTTGTTTTTTTGGCTTGGGGTTTCGGTTCTGTTTTTTTTTTTGGCTTAGGGGTTTTGGATGATGTGTTTGAACTTTGAATGGATTCCTAGAGATTGAATATCATGGTGAATTTTGTAGAGGTTGAGAAAGATGAAGTATTGTTTGTTTCTATTACTGGACTGTTTCTTTTTTTTTTCTCTGTTTTTCTTTCCTCTCCCTATTTTTTTGTTTTCCGGCCTTTTTTATTTTTCTGCCGTTGTTTTCTATATCGTTCCAGCCCCCCTAATTCTGTAAATTATGTGTTGTTATATAGATGAAAATAAGGGTTTGAGATCATAGAAGGTAATGGAGCAGAATAGCTTTTGTTGGTTCAGTTTTAGGTTGAGAAAAGGGGTTGAAAGGGGAAAGGAGACAAAAGGGTCACTTTCATTTGCTGTATTTTCCAGAAAAAACATTGGATGCTAAAATTTCAAATTGTGATATTTTTGTACTGTGTTGTTGTGAATGTTTTTGCTGCTCTGTAAAAAAAGTGAAAGAGGAAGACCAAACCAGTAACAAAATGTGAAGAAACAAAAAAAACATTTTTGATCCTTTTTTGAATAATAATAAAAAATAATAATAATAATAAAAATAATAAAAGATGACCGAAAATATAAAAGAGGAGAGAGTAAAATCAAAACTATCCTTCTTATTATCTTTTTATGATTATATATTCTTTTAAGTAAATAAATAAATAAATTGAAAAAAGGATTAATAATATTAATAATAAATAAAAGTAGAAAAGAAGGTAAATAAATAAATAAAGGAAAAGTTTTTTTTTGAAATAGGATTTTTGATAATAATAATAATAATAATAATAATAGTGATAATAATGATAATAAAAGTTAAAAGAATAATTGATAGTAAAAATAAGTAGAAATGCGAGTATGATAAAAAACGAACATAAATGATACAATGAAAAAGATCGGATGTGATGACATATTATTATTTAATATAAAAAATTTTTGGTACTTAAATATAAAAAGTATGAAAAAGAAAACTGATTTTAGGTCCAAAATTGGGGTACAACAGCTGCCCCTATTTAAGTTTCTTCACCCGGATAGATGAAGATTAAAATCTTTGTCTAGACGGGATTGAAGAGACTTAAATATAAAACGTGCACCATTTTTGGACCTAAAATCCTTCAACAATGCTTATGATGCAAATGTGAATGCATGAAATGCAGATGATCAATTTTTTTTGAATTTTGTATGAATGTTATGAATGTTGTAAAAGACAGACAAAGGAAGAAGACATAGTTAGGACTCCACAGGGGAAGAACATAACATTGCCAGACTGGGAGAAATAATAAGATGTGCCCCAAGTCCATTGGAAGAATGAATTCCACTGGGGAGCAGAGTAAAACATTGGGGAGAATATTACTTATTATTTTGTGATTGACAGTAATGTGAGAAGAACATTGTCCACCGCCCTACAAAGAGACAGCTTGCATAAAAAGACAACGTTTACATAGAACAAGAGCATTGTCCACCGCCTTGCAAAGAGACGAGTTGCATAAAGAAGACAACGTCTATAAAGGATAAGAGAATTGTCCACCGCCTGACAAAGGACGGATTGCAGATAAAAGACGACCTTTATAAAGAACAAGAACATTGTCCACCGCCTTACAAAGAGACAGCTTGCAGATAAAAGACAACGTTTATAGAGAATAAAAGAATTGTCCACCGCCTGACAAGGACGGATTGCAGATAAAAGACAATTTCTACAAGAAAAACAGGAACATTGTCCACCGCCTTGCAAAGTGACGGCTTGCAGATAAAAGACAACGTTTACTGAGAACAAGAGCATCGTCCACCGCCTTACGAAGAGACAGCTTGCAGATAAAAGACGACCTCTATAAAGAACAAGAACATTGTCCACCGTCTTACAAAGAGACAACTTGCAGATAAAAGACAACGTTTATAGAGAATAAGAGAATTGTCCACCGCCTGACAAGGACAGAATGCAGATAAAAGACAATTTCTACAAGAAAAACAGGAACATTGTCCACCGCCTTGCAAAGTGACGGCTTGCAGATAAAAGACAACGTTTACTGAGAACAAGAGCATCGTCCACCGCCTTACGAAGAGACAGCTTGCAGATAAAAGACGACCTCTATAAGGAATAGGAATATTATCCACCGCCTTGCAAAGAGACGGATTGCATAAAGAAGACAAATTCCACATTACCTACCATCATACAAATGACGGCGAGTCAAGGTAAATTAAAGAGAGACACGGTATTATCTGCTATCCAATGAAGTAATGGTGTATAAAAGGCAATGACATATGTTACCAACTACCGTATGAGGATAGTGTATATAAGGTAACATAAAAATGTGAGACCTTGGCTACTATCCAATGAAGTGATAGTGTATAAAAGACAAAGGTCGGATATTACCAACTACCGTATAATGATAGTGTATAAAAGGTAATATGAAAAGGTGAGACACTGTCTACCATCCAACAGAGTGACGGTGTATAAAAGACAATGACCAGATATTACCAACTACCGTATAATGATAGTGTATATAAGGTAATATGAAAAGATGAGACTTTATCTACCACCCAACAAGATGATGGTGTATAAAAGACAAAGGCCAAATATTACCAACTACCGTATAATGATAGTGTATATAAGGTAATATGAAAAGATGAGAGACACTGCCTACCATCCAACAGAGTGATGGTGTATAAAAGACAATGACTAGATATTACCAACTACCGTATAATGATAGTGTATATAAGGTAATAATCATCTATGAGGATCGATAACTCTACCGAGAACTTCAAAAGAGACACATGTAGGTTAGATTGTAAAAGTGTATGTATGTGTAGAGAGAAAAGACTTGTATGATCTTTTGTGTAGAGTTTCTTGATAAGAGAGATAAGAGAAGAGTCTAGTGGGGAATTTTTTTTGAAACAAGAGAGATGTACATTTATCTGCCTAAACTGACACTCTAATTGGAAAGAACAACATGCCCATCCCGACTCTATTTTGTAGACACAGACAAGACAAAAGAGATAGAAATATAGTAAATGATGTAATAAGGTATGAATGATGTAAATGTTCATGGCACATGTAAATGCTATGCTTGAATATATGAAAGTATGTATGAATGCTTGTATGTTATGAATGTATGTGTATATGTATGTATGTGAAACATCTTTTGATGGACAGACAAAGTGACCAAACCGGAAACACAAGCCAAAGTCGCATCACTGCCCAAGATATCTCGACAAAGTGTAGATGTTATTGTAGATAAAGCAAGAGAACTCTTCTTGGGAAGGAACAACTTCTCTGGGGAAACGACCGTTTTAACCGAACGATCTGTACATAAACTTGATTGTACTCAAGACAATATTGTCAACTTTCATTGGGGGATGTACCCTTTTCTTGAGATGACTGTTGACATTCTCCTAGAGAAAATATGTTTGCTGTTGATGAACAATCTTGAGAAGACGGGGACGACTTGCCCCTTGCTTTAGATTTTTTTCAGTCTAAGGAGCTTTGAAAGAATCGCTCGAAGAGCGTGACTGGTTGACCTTTTACATCCAGTGTACTTTTCAGGAATATATGATCTTGACACTGTATGCCCCAAGTGCTTGAAACCTTGAAAGGTAGGATGTTCAACTTGTTTGCCCCTGATTGGCAGAATTTATAAATAACTTGCCCCTGGCTAGGAGCGTCTCAAGTCAGCTTTGCTTTTGATCAGACTATAGCTCAAATTTCTTTTATGTCAAGTATTAATTTGCAAGTGAAATTATTTCTTTTGAAGAGTATTTTTGATAAAATGCATATGTATGTTTTTTGAAATTGAATATTTTTGTGGTGAAATCACGTATGACATGTACAAAGATAATTTGTGATTACTCAACAAACAGGATGAGTCAGCTTAACAATAAATTTGCCGAATATGCTTTCACAGTGAACCTAGTTTCAATTAGGTCTTTTGTATGTTATAACGTGGCTGGGCTCACGGTTTTCAAAAAAAGGATTGTCAAGCTCAAAATTTTATTTGGTCCCACCCGTTCTTCTTGATGTCCTTCATTCCTTAATTCAATTAATTCAACTGATGCACTCGGTCAACAAGAGAAATTTTTTTTGCAATGATTTTGGTCGAAGCTTTATTGATTCATTTTTGTTGAACAGACGTTGATGAGATTTCTTGAAGTGAAAGTCACTTTTTGTTTAGGAAGTTGTTCCTATTTTTGAATCACTATTTATTTGTATGGACTTGTTCTTTTCGAACTTTAAATTTGTGGTCCATCACGGTGCCCCTCTTTTTTTTATGGGCTCTTTTTTTAGAATTTTTTTTGTAAATACCTTTTTTTTTGAACAACTCTTGTAAGATTTTGGTGTATGAATATTGTGACTGTCGTATGAATTGTTGTGAGTCTCATCGCTTGACAGCTTCCTTTGTCTGAGGAAAGCGTTGTGACTAATCCTCTAATTTGGTATGACCAGATGAATGGATTCTATTGTATCAGGATGCATCATCAAATTAATTGAAAGACTACCCTGCCCCAGGTTCAAGATTAAGGGTTCAGAAAAATAGAAAGAAACACCGACTTCAGGCTCAAAGGGGCTGATTACGGATTATCTCCTTATATCTCCACTGTTTGGGAAGAGAAACAATGCCTTACATCGTCAACTAGGTTTTTCATCAATGAAAACATATATCAACAAAAATCGGTTATTTATTTTCATCATCCTCGCTCCAAGTTTGTAAGTAATAAAGCAAGAGAAGAGAGTGAACACGAATGGATTAATTCTAAAAACATGTATGTTTATTATATTAAAAATATTTGACAAAAGACATAATGTTAAAAGCAAACAAATGCTTGACAAGAAAGAAATAAAAGCCTAGTGATCATAGGGGATGAGCTTTCTTGTATCACCGACTTCAACGAGACGAGTGTAGCAAAAGTAACATCAACAACAAATAGATTGCAACAAACCACTTAATTTATCACAAAAACTGGGTCTGCATCCTTGAAGGAAAGTTGGTGCCTGTTGGATAGGCTGAGATTAAGACTGTTGTTGAATCTGATGCATTTGTTGAGATTGAAAAGGCAAAAACAGTTGCTCAAGAAGGAGATGGTGGTTATCTTGTGCCACCATTAATGAAGCAATCAGAGCATTTTTCTTTTCCAATTCTGCCTGAAGTGTGATGACTTCTTCACGAAGTTGAGTGTTCTCTTGCACAATTGCTTCCATTCTTTTCTTTTGATTAACACAAGTGTTGGCTTTCAAGTTGACTTTGGACAAGAGCGTCAGACCACTCAGGGGAAGACACGAAGCTTAGACTCTTTCTTTTTTGAAGAGGACCATGAATGCACAATGATGCATGAGAAAGAAAGTTTTGTTTTGATTTTTGATTTTCAAAGGACATTAGGATACAAATCATAAAGAACCTATTTTTGTTTCGTTGATGATCAAAAGATTTTTTTCAAAGCAATCTTTTTTGAAGCTCCATGATGATTGTGAAGTTTATAAAGAGATTCCTCTAAGTCCTTTGAAAACTAATGGAAAAAGTTTTTTCTTTTCATGAATGCATGGATGTATGGATGCAACAATCACAAACATAACCAAACATGGTTGGTTGAGATGTCACAATGTTGGAGCCAAAAGGTAAACCACCCACATTGTATGAACTATTGGTTTTCTTCTTTTCGTAACACGGGTTCTACAAAGTTCCCAACGTCATCAACTTTCCTTCTTGAATACCAATGTCCATAACTGAACTCACGGCCAAATGAAATATCCAAGGGAAAGTCTCGATTGAGCGTGGTATCGCGGAACAACTAATCCAAGACTTACTCTCGGCTTAGCTATCGCACCACATCCTAAAGGCAAAGATGGGTTAAAGGTGACTAGGTCCACAATATTAACAGATACATGTCATAGCAACAATCTACGCGAACCTCACGTCGAAATGAATACTACAACATGACCCTCCATTGTGCGTGGTTTCATCACATGTGTGTTTGTGCAAAACTTTACTTTCGCCCATTCACTATGATCATACCAACACCTATCTTATGGTGCACTCAAGCTCGGGTCAAGCTTATCTCAACTCAAGAATCCCCCACAATATATATAAAGCATATAAACACATATAAACACATAAGTTAGGTTCAACCCTCTTAAGGAGAGAATCCCCAGTGAAGTCGCCATTTTTCTGTTGCAGGTTTTTTGAGACATACCCCACTACAGTTTTATTTTTCATTTCCAAAGGAGGGGAAAAATTGAAAACCTTTTGAAGAAAGAGATTCTAGGTACGGGGGTTAGTTGCACTTGAGGAAGGTGTTAGCACCTCAAGCGCCCATGGTACTCCATGGTAACCTCTTATATGCTTTTAGTGCTTTTTTGTGTACACGCTTTAAGAATGGAGGGAGAAATTGTATAGAATAAAAAAAGAAAGTGGAATAGTAAAGATTGAGAAATTTTCTTTCAAAAAAAAGTAAATAAAAGAAAAGAAGTGTAAATGTTTTTTTGTTTGTAAAAAAAAAGGAGGTTTTTTTGAGAGTAATGTAGTTATTGTATTGTAAAGAAAATGTTTAAAAGAAAAGAAATAGTAAGAAAGTATAAGTATGGTTATGTAAAAAAAAGTTAAATGTTTGAAAATGAAAGTGTATTCGTTTTTCATGTGTTTGAAAAAAAAGATGTTGTAAAGAAGATAATTTGTAGATAGTATCATGTTAAAAATGATTATAAGGTGAGCTTGCGTTTGTTTTATAAGAGGATCGCACGTTTGTTTTGAAAAAAGTTTTTGTTTCAAAAAAAAAGTCTCGTAATTAATTTGAAATTTAACTACGAATCCTCTCCTTTGGAAATGAATTTTTGGCGTTTGTGTGTGATGTGTAAGCTAGGAAAGCAGTAAAGGGCGATAAATAAAGTCCTACGCTATTACAATCCAATTGAATAGTTAATATTTACAACCATATCGAATCAAATGAATAAATAATAATAAGAGGCAATAAATAAATAAATAAATAGCAATGCATAAAAGTAAAATGCAAGTGCGAAAAATAAATATGATAATGAATATGCACACAAACAATTAAGAAGAGAAATCATAGCAAGATATTATATTCTAACTTAAAGGTGAAGTGTGTGAAAAAAGGGGTGTGGGAGGCAAGTACATGATAATAGAAATTTTGAAAGTCATTCATAGTAACAAACAACTCCAACTAAAACACAAGCAAAAAGTAATTTTATTTAGCAAAAGAATTTTTTTATGTGTTTTTTATTTTTATGAAGAGTATGAATTTAGGCCAAAAGACCCTTAACTATCAATGCTAATGTTAGAGCTCAATGATTTTATAAATTAAAATATTGTCTCTAACATGCATTTTTAAAATGATGCATTGTCCTAATCTAAATGCAATGCATGTAGAAAAAAAAAATGTAAAGTGAAATTGTAATGTGAAATTGTAGTGTGATGCAAAAGTTTGTGTCAATGTCATGTAAGATGCGAGAAGTGTAGATTGTGATGTAGTAAAAAATGTAATGTTGCAAATGCATGTATGCATGTAAAAATGTGTAATGAACATGTGATATAAAAAATGTGATGTAGCAATTTTGTAAAAAAAGGTTATGTGACTAAAAAAGTGCATAATGTGATGTAGTGCAAAGATGTGAGATTTTAAATGCATGTATGCATGAAAATTTTTAATAAAAAAAAAGCATGTTATATGTTTTTATAAAATGGAATTAAAGAGACATAATCAACCATCACAAAAAAGAATTCAAACATAGCATATTCAAATTTTCCTAATATTTTTGTTATTTTCATTTTTTGCATTCTAAATGACTAGTTAAAAAAGTGAAGTCAATAAACAAATATTTTTTTATCTTTTTCATAATAGTAAAAAAAACTAAATTAAAAAGAAAGATAGAGATAGTGCAAATAGCAAGATAGGGAGTGCACACAACAATCAAACGGCCCAAATCCACTCCCTAAGATCCAAAAACGTGTACACCAAAGAGGGACTATCTCAGGCCATCTGATCAAAGATCAGAGGCCATGTATGGGGAGGTGCATGTGATTATGGTGTGCGCGCGCGCGCAGGATTATGGGGAGTGCAGAGTTGCACGATCAAAGATCAACATCCATTGGGAAGGGGTGCACACAGCTTATCATGCGCGTGCACGCATGGTATCAGGAGGGAGTATAAACACATTTTCATTCACAAAAAACTCATTTTTCTTTGGTGTTGTTCTTTTTTCTCTCTCTCTCTGCCCTCCCACTCTCTCAAATCGCTCTGCTAGGGTTCTTCAATGGTGAAGAACACACGGCGGTGCTCTTGACTCTGGCGCGGCGGCCGGCCAACAATGTGGCGGCGCCGCCGCCGGAAAGTCACCAAATCCAAAAAATTCCTACACTAACCCCACCTAAAAAATCTTTCTAAACACAAATCTAAAACCCAAATCTCCTAAAACCCTACCAATCGACCGGATCGGGAGTTTCAGTTTCTAAACCCTAACCAAAAGAATCTCAAACGAAAATCACAAAGCAAAATAGAAGATGCAAGCATGAGTTGAACGAAAAAAAAAATACATACAGTGAAGACGGAAACCAGCGTAACAGTGGTGGTGGCAAACGGTGGTCCTTGGAAACGGAGTGGTTGCGCGTGCGACGGCGGCGGTGGACTGCTCCGATCTCCTTTCTCTGCTCCTTTGTTTCGTTATCCTTTCGTTTCTGTTTTGGTGTTTCTGTTTCTGTTCTCGGTTCTGTCTGGTTTCTGTTCTGTTGTTTTTTATTCTGTTTGATTTCTGTTCTGTTTTGTTTTTTTGGCTTGGGGTTTCGGTTCTGTTTTTTTTTTTGGCTTAGGGGTTTTGGATGATGTGTTTGAACTTTGAATGGATTCCTAGAGATTGAATATCATGGTGAATTTTGTAGAGGTTGAGAAAGATGAAGTATTGTTTGTTTCTATTACTGGACTGTTTCTTTTTTTTTTCTCTGTTTTTCTTTCCTCTCCCTATTTTTTTGTTTTCCGGCCTTTTTTATTTTTCTGCCGTTGTTTTCTATATCGTTCCAGCCCCCCTAATTCTGTAAATTATGTGTTGTTATATAGATGAAAATAAGGGTTTGAGATCATAGAAGGTAATGGAGCAGAATAGCTTTTGTTGGTTCAGTTTTAGGTTGAGAAAAGGGGTTGAAAGGGGAAAGGAGACAAAAGGGTCACTTTCATTTGCTGTATTTTCCAGAAAAAACATTGGATGCTAAAATTTCAAATTGTGATATTTTTGTACTGTGTTGTTGTGAATGTTTTTGCTGCTCTGTAAAAAAAGTGAAAGAGGAAGACCAAACCAGTAACAAAATGTGAAGAAACAAAAAAAACATTTTTGATCCTTTTTTGAATAATAATAAAAAATAATAATAATAATAAAAATAATAAAAGATGACCGAAAATATAAAAGAGGAGAGAGTAAAATCAAAACTATCCTTCTTATTATCTTTTTATGATTATATATTCTTTTAAGTAAATAAATAAATAAATTGAAAAAAGGATTAATAATATTAATAATAAATAAAAGTAGAAAAGAAGGTAAATAAATAAATAAAGGAAAAGTTTTTTTTTGAAATAGGATTTTTGATAATAATAATAATAATAATAATAGTGATAATAATGATAATAAAAGTTAAAAGAATAATTGATAGTAAAAATAAGTAGAAATGCGAGTATGATAAAAAACGAACATAAATGATACAATGAAAAAGATCGGATGTGATGACATATTATTATTTAATATAAAAGATTTTTGGTACTTAAATATAAAAAGTAAAAAAAAGAAAAATGATTTTAGGTCCAAAATTGGGGTACAACATGTTTGTCCGGGTCGGTGATTTCATCGTAGCTTTCCAACTTCGGGGGTTTATCAAAAATCTTTGGTATCTTACAGCTAGAGATCCTGGTGGCGAAAGGTCCCCGGGTACGGGGAGGACGCGATGGGTTAGAACGATCTTCTCCGCGTTCAAGTCGATGGGAAGGCGAACCTCCACCATTTCCCCCATGTTGTCCTCTCTTGCCGTGGTTTCCGCCATCTCCACCGGCATGTCGGCCACCACCTTGGTGCTTGGACAGAGGCATACCAAGATCTTTTGGGATTTGTGTCCTCCTAGACTCTGCTTCATCATCCGGCTTGGATCTTACCTTGCCGGATTTGCTCCTTGTTGATTCCGGTATAACGGTTTCACTTCGAGCTTGAGCTTGCATTTGTTCAACTCTCACCAGTCTTTCCTTCTGTTCCTGTAGTAGAGCCAAAATTGCAGCCAAAGGGTTGTCATCTAGCGCAGGAACAGTAGCTACGGCCAAATCCTCATTCTTTCTTTCGTTCATCTGCTGAACGGGAGGATTCTGCTGACGGGGTCGTGTGTTGCCAGCGGTCTGATTCTGAACGACGTCGTCGATTTCAGCGACTCTAATTTCGCTTCGAACTCTGCTGTGTGTGCTCAGAGAAGGAGCAGTATCTGATTCTTCATGAACTGGTGATAGAACGTTTGGAAGAGATTCTGAGACGTTCCGTTGGCTCGCAGAAGAGGTTGCTTTGCTGGACTTTGCTCCTTTAGTCGCAACCATGGTTAAGAGATTTGGAATGATAACTAGAACAGATTTATCAGATCTGATACTGATAAATGAGAGAGTGAGTACGAGGAAATCAATAAATGATTCCCACAGACGGCGCCACTGTTCTATATCCGGTCCAAAGTCTTAACTCCAAGTGTTGAAGCTACGGTGGTGAAAAGGTATTCGCAACGGTGGCTCAGCTCCTTGACACAGAGGGGGGTGCCTGCAAGGAATAGGACTCCGACGCTCAAGTCAGTATGTGATCAATATGAGAGTTTAGGGTTGAAAGAGACGTACCAAAATGTGGTGTCAAACCACATATTTATAGGCAAAGGTGTGATAGGATAAGGACGGATCCCGTGTAGGAATCGTGACCGTTGAAGAACCTGGTGGTTTATCCAACGGTCCATAGAGTGTATCTCGAAGCTTCCGTGTAGGGCGAGTGCACAGTAACTTTTGGTGGAAAGCCCTTGATTTGCGTAACGATTACAGCTGTCTTTGGGACACGTGACGGGTCCCAGTTGCTTATTGGGCCTTGCAACAGGCTTGAGGATTGGGCCTCTGACCAGTCCAGAACAGGTACCCTCTTTATAATTCCATTTTGTTTATAAAAAAACTTGATAATTTTTTTCTACATATAATTTACATATTACGTTGTACCATTTAGTTGTGAATGATATCGCCTGTTATGCATATTTGTTGTTTATTCTGTCTAAGATTTTTTATAGACACACAAACATGTATCATTTCATTAATAATAAAATCATGAATATTTCTAACAAACTATGAACCGATCTATTAGTTTGTCTCATAAAAAATTTAACCATACAATTTCAAAATACATAAGTTGTACCCTATCAACTACTCCCTCCGTCTCAAAATATAAAGAAAAAAATAATCTCACTTATTAAGAAAACATAATGATAAGAATTTAAAATATGATTTTGTGAGATTTTTTTTGAAATAAATTGCACAGGAAGGTGTAAAACTATTTGGATTATTGTTTATTGAAAAAAGGGCAAATTACATCCACCTCCCCTGAAGTATTTTCAAATGTAAGGCACACCTCTTCTATTTCTTAAAAAGCATTGACCTCCCCTATAACTAAACTTGAATTAAACGCCGTTAATTTTAATTGACCATTTAACTGCCGCATAGAAAATGCTACTGGAACTTTGCTTCATTGTACTTTGCTCCAATTTTCTTTCTTACACTGTTACCATTTTTTATTTTATTTCCTTCATGTTTCATAACCTGATGTGCTCTTCTTTCTCAATATTTCTTTCATGTTTCATTGACTGGATTTACAGAATCATATTTGCGGTGTTTCCCACTCAATAAAGTTAGTTCCTTTCAAAAGTATAATGAAAATATCCAAATTAAAAAATTCTACAAGCCTCTTAACCTCCAACAAATTCCTCAATTCCTGATTTTCATTCTGTTAAAATAAAAATGACAAAGGTGGTGTATTACCTTAAAATTATTTTCAAATCAGATTGGAATTTTTTGAAAGAAAAATTGAATGGTTTTAATCGTGGCTTATATGATATTGTTTTGATTGTTGAATAAATCTTGAGTTATTGATTTATCTAAGAATAAATTTAGAAGTTGAAAGATTAAATCTTTGTGTTGGACTTGGAAGTAGAAAATCTAATCTAACTGCCGTTAAATCAAACTAACAGAAGTTTAGAAAGAGGGGGTAATGAGTTACCATTTAGTGGAAGTTTAAGGGTGGTATGTGCTTGTTTAATAAATAGAGGAGGTGTGAGTGATATTTGAACAAACTTGAAGGGAGGTGAGTGTAATTTACCCTTAAAAAAATGTTACTATTCTAATATGCTCTTAGAGCATAGCACGACAATAAAAAATCAGTTGAACTGAGATGAAAAAACTTTGAAAAAAGCGTAAAAATTGAGTGGTCGATACATTAGTACATGATATGTTTGGTATTTTAAAATAGGCTTAAACATACATTTGGTCCTTGTATGTACACCAAATTTTCGTTTAGTCTCTGTATCAAAAGTTTTGACAAAATAGTCCCTGTATCACGTTTTTTTTTTTGACGTTAGTCCCTGGTCGTATTTTCCGTCCAAATTGGTCCAGGTGGCAAACAGTTAGCCACCTGGACCGTGCCACGTGTGCTAAAATAGGTTGGTGACTGGATAAATGAAAGATAAGGACTTAAAGCAAAATTTTTGGCTGATTGCACATTTGAACCCTAATTCCTAAATCATCAAAATCAGAAATCGCGTGTTCTCTTCTTCTTCTTTTCTCTCTTCTCTGTTCTCTTCTCTTCTTCTCTCAAATCTCCAAACCACTCTTATATTCTATCCACGACGGTGACAACAAGGTGCAAGGGAGTGATCTCTGTTCTCTTCTCTTCTTCTTCTTCTTCTTTCGTGTTAGACCACTTCTCTTTTTCGTGGTCTCAAAATACTCATGAGTTCTTCATCTATGTACACGCCGCCGTCGCCGTTGATCCTCTGCCGCCGTGTCATCGTATTGCAATTGACAGTTGATTCTTCAAGTTTCAATTAGAGGGACGAAATGAGTTTGACAAATTTTACAGAAGAGAGAAAAAAAGAAGAAGAAGAAGAGAACGCGCGATTTTGTAATTTTGATGATTTGAGAATTAGGATTCAAATGGGGGGAAATGTGCAATCAACCAAAATTTTGCTTTAAGTCCCTATCTTTCATTTATCCAGTCATCAACCTATTTTAGCACACGTGACACGGTCCAGGTGGCTAACCATTTGCCACCTGGACCAATTTGGACGGAAAACACGATCAGAGACTAATGTCAAAAAAAAAAAGCGCGATACAGGGACTATTTTGTCAAAATTTTCAATACAGGGACTAAAACGAAAATTTAGTGTATATACAAAGACCAAATGTATTTTTAAGCCTTTAAAATATAATCCTTATGTCCCATATTATAAGCGTTTTTTTCTCACTTATTAATTAAGAAAAATAAAATAAAATAATTTGAAGTAAATTTTTTTGTGTTTTTCTTAAAAGAAGTTTCTTCAAAAGACGTAAACAAAATTTTTATTGATTATGGCAAAATAAAAAAGAGCGAGTTAAATGCAATTTGTGTTAAATTTCATTAGAACAAGTAAATGTCAATCTTAAAAAAGATAAAATTTAATCTTTTTGCTTATAATTTGGGACAACAAAAAATAATTTGTTATTATATGGGACATAGGGAGTAATTATACAATTTTAAATCAAAAGAAAATTATAAAGAGTAAAAGTGAAAGAAAAAATTATAAGTTATAAGCTCAAAACTTACTTGAAATAGCTTATGAAAAATAAATTATAGGGCAATAAAATAAGTTATAAGCTAGTGACATGAAAATTGTTACCAAACAAATCTTTTAACTTATAAGCTACTCCCTCCGTCCCATTATATAAGCACCTTTACTACAAAAGTCTAGTCTCAAAATATAAGCTCCTTTACAATTTTTGTATTCCAATGCAACTTAGTAGTAATAATTAGGGATATGTGTAGAGCTGGGTATACGGGCTAGCCCGCCCCGTTTAACCCACCCCGCATAAGCCCGCATATTAAACGAGGCGAACAAGCCCGTCAATAAATAAATACGAGTTTTAATATTTGGCCCGAGTACGGTCCGCATAAATCTGCGGGTTAAACGGTTAACCCGCGGACTATTACAATTTGAAAAAAAAAATTACTTTTTTAAAAATAAACTACAAAATTGATATTATAAAAATTCTTTGTGATATTTTTAAAATTATCTATCTTCTTTATACAAGCAATACAACCAAAATCAAATTCACCTAGTTCAATTGACATTGTCATTTTTTTTCCACACACCTCAATCCTCAAATCCATAAATTAACATAAATGATATTTAGGGGGGTTATTCAATTGGGATTTCAATGGATTTTAAAAGACTTTTTTATGATAAAAAAGTCTTGAAGATTTTAAAAGACTTTGTGGGATTATATTGATTCTATGAGATTTTGAGAGACTTGTTTAAAAAACTTTTGCTTATTTTTTATAAAAGTCTTGATTGAATAACACAAGATTTACTTACTTTTTTAAAAAGTCTTGATTGAATAACACAAGACTTTTTTATCATAAAAAAGTCTTTAAAGTCTTTTAAAATCCATCAAAATCCAATTGAATAACCCCCTTAATAAAAATTTCAATAATCTTGTTAAAATAATCAATAAAAATAACTTTAATAAGCAAAATATATTTTAGTATTGGATTTGGACTTACTAAGATAAAGGGTATAATAAAAAATAATATAAAAAAGCAGGTTATACGGGCCAACCCGCGAACCCACGGATTTAACCCGTATAACCCGCGGTTTTAGCGGTCCAACCCACACGGGTTAAAATATAAACGGACCAAAAAATAAAGGACTTAAGTCCGCGCGGGCTGCGGGTTAAACGGGTTGGCCCGCGGACATCAGCCCTTATACCCAGCTCTAGATATGTGTATGCAAAAAAGTAATAAATGTACCTAGTAAATTTTAAAAGGGTTTATATTTTAAGACTAGACTGTTGTAGTAAAAGTGTTTATATAATAGGACGGAGGGAGTATAAGATATAAACTATAAATCAATTTTATATATTTGTCATTTGTCAAACAGACCCTTAAAATTTGTCAAAAAATACAATAAAATAAACAGACCCTTTAAAAGACTATTTTGTTACAAAAGAAAAACTTAAAGAAACTAATTTATTACTAAAAAATTTAACCATTTAACTTATTATAAACATCTAACAAGATTTTAACATGTATGATGTATTTGTCCTTTATTTTAATATTGATCAAGTTTGGATTTGCATGATCCCCCTACTAAGGACCACTTATTTTCATCATATAAAATAATACAATCTTCAATACCACAAATAATATATACCTCAAATTATGATTGGTTAGAAACTTTCCAATTCCAATAATTTCTCTATCACCCATTAGACAACAACCTTTCATTTTCAACATATTACTGGCAACCTGTCCTAATCAAATGCATTTGTTATACTCTTCAATTCTACAACTACAAAGAAAATAAAATTTATAAAATAAAAATAATACCAAAAACAATGAACCAAACTCAACCTTTTATGTGCACAAAAAAAGAAAGAAACAAAACAAAAATAAACTAAACTAAATGTTTCCTTGTAACAGCAATCACCTTGTTTTTTTCAACTTTGAAAACTTCATCTTTGTATTTTTGTAAAATTTTGAAACAACTATCATTTTCTCAAATGAGATTATTTTCCTTCCTTCTAAAGCATCAGCAAGAAATTTTTTTGGAACTTCATAACTTGAAATTCATGATCTCTTACTTCATAGCTCAGGAATAACACCAACATGATGATATGGTGGGGTCCACATATGAATAGTATCAGATTGCATTCACTTTCTCAACAATTTTAGGGTCCTCCATGTTCTTTACAGTTGATATGTCTACTGACCCAAGTGCACTTGTTAAGTCATCTATATGCTGAAAACAAGAAGTATATGTAAATAATAAGCAAAGAGATCAAAGCATTCCAATGGAATATGATTGTATCTATAAAAGGAAAGAATTTGTGTTTATTGCAGATGCATTGTCGGTGTAAAATAATTTTACGCTGACATCTGATATAAAGGAATAATTTGGTCGCACTTGATTGAACTATTGATATTGCCACATGAGTCCACCTTTATAAACGTAATATTGGTCGCGCTTAGGATTTATCTAATTTGAATAAAATTTGACGTTTTGATTGGCGAGTTTTGAGTAAAAAAATAAGTGTAAAATAATTTAGTTGATTCAATTTGTGAAAATTTTGGAGTTTTAAAAAGAAGGGATATATTTGTAATAATGAAAAGAGTGGGTCATAGCCCACTCAAAATTATTGGACACCAAACTCATGCTTCAACAATTATAGATGGATTAAAAAAGAAAACAATTAGCAAAAAATAATTAAAAAAATAACTGAGAATAAACACCACTACAATTAATAAATTGGGAAATACTAAAGTCAGAAATAAGAGAACATGCTACAATGTATGTTCCAAAGAGCTATAACTTTATGAGATTTCCCAACTCCAAATTATTCCAAAAGGGTATCAAGTTTAGAATAATATCTCAACAAGGCATTTATTTATTTATCAAATATTTTGAAAGATTTCCTATTCCTCCAAACACAATTATGCCAAAGTGGTCCCTCAATCACATGCACTCATGTATCAATAATGTCTAAAAAGGATTCATATGAATCAATGTGTGCTGTCATCATTAGTAAGAAGTAAGAACTTTGGAATAAGAATAAGGTACAAGTGTATAATCAAACCTGTATATTGCTATGTGGCATAGGTTGTCTTATTTTCTTCTCTTGCATGACCCTTTGACGGCTTTCGTAAAAATCAAAATCGTCCAATATCGATGTTCTTGATACATAGTTTTTGAAAATGTTGAGCATTTCAATACCTTGCGGAAAATGTACCTGAAAAGCAGACATTTCAAGACAACAGTGAGCATACAGAAGAAATTACTAGGAAATTTTTGGTAAAGTGTTGCTTTAATAGAATGCGAAAAAATGCGAACCTCTTGTGTGTCTCTACTGTTTGTCACAGGCTTGTGATCATTATTCTCGAGTATAATATGCCGTAGCTGAGGATTTGGAACGTCCTTTATAATGTGCCATTTGACAGGGAAATATCCATTCCATTTATCTTGCTGCCAGAAATCCATACTTTTGTTGAAATCCACTCGCCCGATCATCTCGGCTACTCCGCAAAATTGACCACTAGCATTGACCTGTAAACAAACAATTGCCAAAATTATTGATGTGGAATTCATAGCTTTCTAAAATAAATAAATGAGCAAATAAAACACGGATGTTAGCGATCTGTAGTTCTTGAAACGGAATTGAGATTTCACTTGAACTTGAAAGCTTACCGAGAAAAAAAGAAATACAGGGCACTTGGTTCCTTTCTCTTCCATTCGATTTTGTGCATCCTGAAATGCATTGTCGAGCCTCTTATTCCCATTAGGAGTACTCGCCCATACATCGTATTTGATGCTCTTATGAACATCATCTTCACTGTACGATTTGATGACAAAGAAAAGTGCATGATCATATTTGGTTGGAAAATCAGGAAGGTTATACTGATCTGTCCTGATTTTGCCGTCGCCATTTCCACTCTTATCGACCGCCACAGTTCGCGCAGAATTACCTCCAGAACTTAATTCGACTTTTGCAATAGCTGTTCTAGGACCTTGATTCTGCTCATTAAGTGGATCATTAACCTTGGTCATCAGTTTCAGCTTTTCAGTACTAACCCATCCCTTTGTATTTGCTTTCACATTAAGCAAGTTGTTTTGATAGGGGAATCCACTCTTTGCTTGATTGTAAGTAGAAAACTTCGCGACGGGCAAAGAACCCTTTGCCATTGTATCTGAATGGAGAACTGGACCAGAAATGGATGCCTGAAAAAACACCACAAGCACATTTGAATAATCTAATCGAAGGATAGTAGATACGACTCTTTTTTCGTTGAAGTTTAAAGCTACAACACATATCAAGACAACCTATAAATTTTGTTACTTAGAAATATATTTGACATTTCTTATAATATCCTTTGACAAAACAATCGGTAATGTTGCATTAAACTTTAAAAACGACAAATAAAAAGATCAATTTATTTTACAAAAGCGACAGTTAAAATGGAACAGAGAGAGTAAACCACAAGGCAAAAATAAAGTTACCTTGTTTGCTTGTTTTGGTAGGGTACGCTTAGCATGCGTTGATGAGACCTCTAATAATGATGAGGAACCCTTCCCATCTGATGACTTGCTCATGTTAGATGAGGACACCATACTACTACCGGAGGAAAAATTAGATCTAGCAGTTGGTTTACTGGCTATTTCGTTGTAACGATTCCCATGTGATACATCCTGTGTTGTTAGAGATGAATCCCATGAGTATGTTGATGGAAATAACTCGGTGTAAGGTAAAGCAGCTGGAAAATAGCTGGGGGATCCAATTGGTTGTTGATAGACGGAACCGGGAGGGTAGAATTGATACTGGGCATCGACACCAGATGTATTCACCGGAACATATGAAGGGTAGCCAGTCTGATATCCTGGCATGAGATAGACATAAGATCCATTATCTGCTTGCATGACCTAAATAAAACCAACAAAAATTAAGATATTTACGAAAATAAATCGTATAACATATGATAGAGTTGCATGGTGAACTCTTATTATTTCAAGCAATTGTATTTACTAGCTACATTTTTTAAATCTAACAGGACTTAAGAAACGATGTCAGGTAAATATAAGTTTAAAATATTAACCATTTTCATGCATGATGCAAATGAATCAAGAATTTCATTAACTAGTTATTTTCGAGCCAAAATCAAGCAATCCCAAGTCTATGTTAGAATCCAAAATATGTTAAGAAACATTATACATCATCAATTCATCATCTATAAAGAATATGATTCTTGGAGACATGCATTTTTCCAACAAAAACATGAAAGATGGAATATGATTCTTCTAACTAGCCTAATGGAATTTAAATTATCAGATTCAAGACTGAATCGAACAGATATGCAACAAGAAAACCACATCACGACAGAAAATCGTAAACCAGTTCAAGAAACTTACAGGATACTGAAAATCCACAGCATCAGCAGCACCAACATAATATCCTTGATTTTCTGGCTCTCCATAGAAACCACCATAACCTGTGATCATTCTACCGTAAGAAATGAAATCATAAATATACAATCAATATAAATGAATATCAGTGTTGTCAAATAGCAATTATACGGCACTGCAGCAGCAGCGCTATAGCATATCAGAATTTAAACAAATCGCTATTGTTCTGCAATACGCTATTTAGTACAAAGTATTGTCAAATAGCAGCTATAGCAAGTGCTGTTGCATAACAAAATTTCAACAAATTGCTATTTTCTGTGATCGGCGATTGACAACACCGGTAAATAGGGATCCACATGCTATGTAGCACGGACACTCCTAGGAATAGGCGTGTCCCGGTGTTGGACACCATGTGTCGGACACACGTTGTATCGGATACAGACACGACACCGACACTTACGATAACACGTAGAATTATATCATTTTCTCAAAATTTTATCGTATTGACATGTCAGTGTCCTTGTCGTGTTCGGTGTCTATGTTTGTGTCCGTGCTTCATAGGATCCATAAGATGGAAGGAGGGTCTTTGACCATTTGGAAGCTAACCTGGATAATAGTATCCATAATAGCTACCAGCAGCATAAGGAACATTGTGATCTATGGATTGGTATTCATGATCCACATCCCCTTCTTTAAAACTACCAGAAGCATCTCCAATTGATGATACACATGATCTAGCATCAGATGGTGAACTTCCACCACCCTTTGAAGGAACCTAACCACAAAATCCAAATCCAAAAATACAATAAGAAAACATGTGATTCTTCATATCTTAATCTCATACATATAACTAATGAAACAGTTAATTTCAAATAAACAACATCATCATAAAAAATGTAAAAAATAAAACAATTTTTTTGAAATCACATGCAATAGAAATAGAGAGATTATGATTACCATGTTGGAATTATTATGTTCAACCATTGAAGAATCACCATTAAGCTTCTTCTTATTCATTTCATCTGCAGCTGTAAAAAGCAGAAAATTTTCAACATATTAAAAATCAAATTTTTATTAAAAAAAAATATTTATCTCAACATCTAAATCATAATTATTATAATCAAAATGAAACAAATTTCAAATCTAAACACACAAAAACCATAAAAACTAATTAGAAGAAATAGGGGAATACATTTTTTTGATTCAGCAGCCATTGAAGTAGCTCTAAGAATCCAACTTCAACAAAAAAAAAAAACTCTCAAAACCCTTCAACACAATCCACTAACAAAACCCAAAAGCCAAAAAAAATAAAAAAAATTAAAACTATATATTAAGTTTTTTTTTTGTTTGTCTCTTCAACTAAGGTGAAAAAAAGATGAAATTTTGAAAGGTTTAAAAAAAAGAAAAAAAGAAAAAACAATAAACCCCACAAGATATTTAAGAAAAAGAAAATCTGGGTAGAAATTATTTTTGTTTCTAGATTTCTGGGTTGTGAAAAAAAAAATCACTGAAAAAAAGGAAAATGGTGTAAAAATGAAGAAAGAACAAAGAAGCGAGAAACACGGTGTGGGGGATATCCTTAAAAAGATAATCTTGTTTTTGGTTGGAAGATATTGTTTTGAAATTACAGAGTCTATATAAAGGGATGCAATGAAATGAATGGAAGAGAGAGAGAGAGAGAGAGAGAGAGAGAATGGTATCTCTTTTTGTTAAAAAATAGGAAAAAGGGACGGTCAAGAAAGTTCCACGTCATTATGATTTTTGATTTTATGGTGTGATAAATTAAAATTTAATTAAGTTGAAAATTCAAAAAGTTTTTACAGCTTTTTTAGTCAAAAAATTAAAAAAAAAGGTTTTACAGCTTTCATTTTTTCCTTTTTGAGTTTTCTTAATTTGTGACTTGTTTTTTCTGCAATAGAACTAACCGCCTAAATTCAATTCAAAATGCTTTATAATAATTAATTTTTTTGATTAAATGATAAATGAATAGTTGACTAAATTTTTTTTCTTTAGAAAATATGGTTGAGCGGTTGAGACTTATTCTGTCTTAATTAAGGATTGAAAGTCTGATCTTCACCTTATGTAGTATGAAGTAGCTTTTAATCTTTTGGCTAGTTATACTATCCTTTAAGGTGCTTTTAATTTAAAAAAGAAAGATTAGTCATTGCGTTTAGCAGTGGATACTACCGTCTAGACAAAAAAAAAGTTGAGTAGAAAAAAAAAATAGTTAGCCAAAAAATAAAAATAGGCAGAGAGAATGGTATCTTTTTTTTGTTATAAAATAGGGAAAAGGGACTGTCAAAAAAACTCCACATCATTATATTTTTTTTTTGTTGGTCGAGACCGGAGTATTCACCGCCGAATACAGTGACTAATTTCTCGCTAGATTGGAGGCACCTCGATCAACTACACCCTTTGAGTTTCATTATGTTTTTTTTATGATGTGATAAAATGAAATTTAATAAATTGAAAATTCAAAAAGTTTTTAGAGTTTAATTGATATGCACTGACGATATGTAAAATAATTTTACACGATCATTTAATAAGAAACTTCCAATCTTCCATGTCATATAAAAAAAATGGGGTAAAGTGACATGACGGAATACATGGTTGTCATTGGTTAGTGCATACAAATTAAATCCAAATTTTTATAGCTTTTAGTCAAAAAAAAAGTAAATAAATAAAAGATTTTACAACTTTCATTTTTTCCTTTTTTGAGTTTTCTAAATTTGTAACTTAATGTATCTGCAAGAGCAACTAACAGCCTAAATTCAATTCAAAATGCTTTATAATAATGAATTTTTTTGACTAAATAATAAAGGAATAATTAGTCAAAAAAATAAAAATAAAGAAATAGTTAAAATTTAAAAATGTTCATTGGTTCAATGCAAAAATTATGATAATTTAGTAAAATTTTGTAAGAAAATCATTTTAAAAATGAAAGGTATTTCCTCCATTCCTTTTTAAGATTATAATTTGTCAATTATACTCATATCTTTAAATAACATTATTTCACATTTTTTATAAAATTAATTTCTTTCTCAATAACTCTCATTTATTTTTAAAGTCTATCGAAAGATAAAGTAAATGATGAAGGGTAAAATAAAAAAATAAAAAAACTCCAATAATCCATTATCTTGGTTGAAGATTTTAAACTACAATGAAACCTAAAAAATAGTGTTAAATATGTTTTTTGTCTCTATAAAATGCACACGTTCTAAGATTAGTTCTTTTTTAATTTTTTAAAATTTTAAGTCCCTATAATTTGTTTCTTGAACGTAGTTTTAGTCCGGCAAAATTACATCATTGGTCCTTTATCTTTTTCATTTGTAACAAACTTGTCCTTTATCTTTTGTTTGTAATAAATTGGACAGTGTCAGCTCAGCAAGAAATGACAGTGTCAGCTCAGCAAGAACGCTCCCCTAAGAACGTTCTTCCATCATTCTTCCAGATCTGCTTTCATTAATTTGAATGCAACGACTAGTACTTCATTCTCTGCTCCTTTATTACATTCTCCACGACATCAGAGGCTCCTTCACTCTATAAATAGAAGACCTCTCAGCAGAGAAAAGGCAAGAGTTTGAAATCAACATATCATACAACACTTGTCTTTGTGAACAAGATTCTCTACTATTGCGGGATTTTTTGAGACATACCCCACTACAGTTTTATTTTTCATTTTCATAGGAGGGGAAAAATTTAAAACCTTTAAAGAAAGAGATTCTAAGTACGGGGGTTAGTTGCACTTGAGGAAGGTATTAACACCTCAAGCGCCCATGGTACTCCATGGTAACCTCTTATATGTTTTTAGTGCTTTTTTATGTACATGCTTTAAGAATGGGGAAAGAAGTTGTATAGAAGAACGAAAAGAAAGTGGGTAAAAGTTAAGAAAATTTTATTTCATAAAGTAAATAAAAGAAAAGAAGTGTAAATGTTTTTCTTTGTAAAAAAAGTTTTTTGAGAGTAATGTTTTTATTGTAATGTAGAGGAAATGTTCAAAAGAAAAGAAATAGTAAGAAAGTGCAAATGTTGTTATGTAAAAAAGAAAAGAAGTTATTGTTGTTTGAAAAAGAATTCGTTTTTTTTGTGTGTTGTAAAGAAAAGAAGATTTTGTTTTCAAAAAAGAATTAAGAAAAGATGTTATATATAATAAAAGTTGTGATAAAAGCATGTTAAAATGATTGAAGTTACGTTGAGATTAAGGTGAACTTGCGTTTGTTTTTTAAAAGGATCGCACGTTTGTTTGAAAAGGTTTTTTCGTTTCAAAAAAAAGTCTCGTAATTAATTTGAAATTTAACTACGAGTCCTCTCCTTTGGAAATGAATTTTTGGCGTTGTGTGTGATGTGTGAGCTAGAAAAGCAGTAAAAGCAATAAAATCCTACGCTATTACAACCCAATTGAATAATTAATTTACAACCATATCGAATTAGAATGAATAAATAATAATAATAATAATAATAAGCAATAGATAAATAAATAAATAAATAGCAATGCATAAAATAAAATGCAAATGCGAAAAATAAATATGGCAATGAATATGTACACAAACAATTAAGAAGAGAAATCATAGCAAGATATTATATTCTACTTAAAGGTGAAGTGTGTGAAAAAAGGTATGGGAGGCAAATACATGATAATGGAAATTTTTAGAGTCATTCATAGTAACAAACAAATCTAACTAAAACACAAGCGAAAAGGAAATTTTATTTAGCAAAAGAGATGTTTTTATTTTATTTTTATGAAAAGAATGAATTTAGGCCAAAAGAGGTCCTTCACTATTAATGCTAATGTTAGAGCTCAATAATTTTATAAAGTAAAATATTGTCTCTAACATGCATTTTTAAATGATGCAATGTCCTAATCTAAATGCAATGCATGTATGCATGTAGGAAATTGTAAAGTGAAGTTGTAATGTGAAATTGTAGCGTGATGTAAAAATTAGTGTCAAATGTCATGTGAAATGCAAAATGTAGATTATGACATAATTGTAAAAAATAGTGTTTCAAATGCATGTATGCATGTAGAAATGTGTAGTGAACATGTGATATGAAAAATGTAATATGATGTAGACGTTTTGTAAAAAAGGTTATGTGACTAAAAAATGCATAATGTGATGCAATGTAAAAACATCATGTTTCAAATGCATGTATGCATGTGGATTTTTAATAAAGCATGTTATATGTTTCATAAAAATGAAATTAAATGAAGACATAATCATGTTATCAATCATCACAATAAAAAAATAAAATTCAATCATGGCATATTTAGTTTTTTTAGCATTTTTTGTTGTTTTTTGTTATATTTTTGTATTCTAAATAACTAGTAAAAAAAAGTGAAGACATAAAAAATAAACAAACATTTTTTTTTATTTTTTTCATAATAGTAAAAAAAAATTAAATTAAAAAGATGGAAGGTGTGTAGATGACAAAAATATAGACTCAAGGGGGGAATCCTAAGCCTAAGTCAAAACCCAAATCAAAGGAACCAATTTAAGCCCTCTGATCATGGATCAGAGGCTGATAAGAGCGAAGGAGCATGGTAAGCTGCGCGCGTGCGCGCGAACTAGATCATAGGGAGCATAAGTCGCCTTATCAGACATCAGCGACCATTGGGGAGGGGTGCACGCAGCTTACAGTGTGCGCGCGAGCATTGGATCAGGAGGGAGTAAAAACATGTTTATGTTGTACAGAAATTCATTTTTTGAAGTTTTTTCTTTCTGTTCTCATTTTCTCTCAATCTCTCTCAATTCCCTCTGCTAGGGTTCTTCAGGTTTATGATGATCATCATCACTTCCGGCGGTACTCCGTCCTAGTACCCATATTCCGGCACGGCGGCCGGCCAACTAAGTGTCTGCGCCGTCGCCGGAAAGTGTCCAAACCGAAAAGTTTTCTACACTAACCTTTACTATTTTTCTCTCCTAAACCCAAATCTAAACTCTAAACTTCCTAAATCCTCACCAATCGGCCGGATCGGGGTCTCAGTTTCTAAACCCTAACTTTTTATTTCAAACTAAATCACAAACCAAAAGAAAGAAGATGCAAACATATGACTTGAACGAAAGAAAAACATACAGTGGAAAAAAAATAACTCCGGCGAAGTGTTGTGGTGGCCGACGGTGAGCTCGCACGGCCAGTGGTATTTCTCGTCCTATCTCCTTCTGTTCTGGTTCTCTGTTCCTGCTGTTTCTGTTTCCGTCGTGGTTGAAATGTTTTTTTTTTATTTTTGATTCTTTTGTTGTTCTGTTTGATTGTTTGTTGTGTAAGTTTTGAAATTTTGTTTTCTGTTTTGATGATTGAGAGTTGAAAATGGTGAGTTGATGTTTTGTGTATGGAGGCAGTGGCGGTTTTAAGCTCGAATCGGTTTTTGATTCTTCACAGTATGTGATGAAATCAAAAATGGAAGTTAGGTTTTTTTTAGCTTGTGAGTGGTGTGTGATTTTTGGTATTTTTGATTTCTGGATATAGTGTGGTTGAAGGTTTATGTGTTTATGTATTTATGTGTTTCTGTGATGGGAGAAGGGTTTTTGGTTCTTAGACGTTCTGTTGATTTTTTTTCTCCTTTTGTGTCTTCTGTGAAATTGCCTCTGTTATATAGAGGGATTTTTTAGAGTTTGATGGATTGAAGAAGCAAAGGGCAGAATCACTTTGTTGAATCAGATTTTGGTTGAGAAATTTGTATAAAATGGGAAAAGAGACAAAGTAAGTCACTGTCAAGGTGCTGGGTTCCCCATGTGAAGGCATTGGATCGAATTCAAATTTCTGGTTTTTTTGTTCTGTGTTTCCTCTTCCTTCCCATTTTTGTGTTGACCGAAATAAAAAATTAATAAAACTGATTTTTTTGTATTTTTTTTTTTTGGATAAATAATAATAATAATAATAATAATAATAATAATAAAAGATAAAAATGACCGAAAAAGTAAAAAGAAGGAGAAGCTAAGACAAAATTATCTTTTTTTGATTTTTTTATGATTTTTTTTTATGAATAAATGAGTAAAATTGGAATTTTGAATTAATGATAATAATAAATAAATAAATAAATTAAAACTCTCTGTTTTGAAAAAGATTTTTTGATGAATAATAATAGTGATAAAAAGAATAATAATGATAATAGTAATTATAATAAAAGAGTAAATGATGATAAATGATTAAAGATAAAAGTACGACCACAAAAAGAGTGATAAAAACGAACATAAACAAAACGACGAAAAAGAACGGACGTGATGACATATCATTATGCGATGAATATTTTTTTGATATTTTATAACGAAAAAAGAGGACAATGGATTTTAGGTCCAAAATTGGGGTACAACATCTACAAACTCTTCTCTGATCTCTATCACTCCAAATCTAAATACTTGCAACTAGATCAAGCAATATTACTGAGTGATTTTTAGAGAGATTTTTAGTTTTATTAGAAGCTTTATAAATGAGGATTAGTTTATTGTCAAGTTTCTAGATCCAAACAAACTCTTTGTAAAAAGAAAAAGAAATCTTTCTCAAGGGTACATGACTATTCGTTTGAGCAAAGAAGGAAGTCCATCTTAGTGAATAAATTGCAGTTAAGCTAGTAAAAGCTTGAAGCAACTTGATCTAGGTGTTTGATCAAGAGATCTTGAGAAACTTGAGATTGTAACATCTCAAAGAACATAGTGGAGATTCACACTTGGTGTGGGAAATGGACGTATTGCTTGTCCTATTTCTCTCCTTCCCTTACCTCTTTTAATTGTGCAATTTATTTCAACACCATTACACTCAGAACAATCTGAAAGATTGCTCAATGCAGATTGAGTTTGTACAACAAAGTCTTCATGTAAACTGTGATTACATAGCATATTATAAAATCAGGCTTGTTAACCTGTTAATGAAATACTGATAAACGCATATTCTACAAAATTATAGTTATAAAATCAGTGTCATTAACCTCTTAATGAAATCCTTGATTTCTGGTAATTCAAGGTCCAACATTAACTTAGTTCCACTCCAAGCATTTGAAACACATAAATCATATTGACTGACCTATAACATAATATCAGTTTTAATAAATAATCATTTCAAAAATATGAAGTTGCACAAATTATAGAGGGAGTATAAAAGGCTTTGACCTTGAGGTGGTTTGATTTGGGCATGTAGGCTGTAAACCTCATTGTAATGTTTGGCAAAAGTCTTTCCATATTCTCCCCACAAAGTAACAGTTAAAACATTCATACTATGATGAAATTGCACAATATTAGTGATTCTATAACTATATATATGATTATCATGTAATATTTAGATTCATTAGTTATGAAAACTTACTCTGCATCCGCTAAAGTGAAAGTTGTAGGAATCTTCTTTCCATTTGCATTATGTTTTCTCAGGAGCAACTTCATGCACAACCCCTATAATGTCTGTAAAATTACGAATAGGAAAACAGTTTATTAGTCATTGAATTATAGTAAAAAAGGTGTATCAAAAAATGATCATAAAGGTTGTATAACTACCAACTAATAGATCAGTACGATAGTTTTCACTTTTGATTTCTGAAAAAAGTTTGAAGTTAAGCTTGTATTTAGGAAGATCATTGATTTTAGTTGGAATGACATTTGTAGCTCCTTTACCACCAACAAATACAAGCTTAAAAGGATGATCACAAAGCTTAACACCAAAGTCATTAGGCTGAACCCGAAAATTCTTCATGATGTAAGTATTCCCCTCAATAAGTTTTGGTCCCCACTCAGGACAAAGCTCATTTGGGACAAAAATTACATTTATAGTAGAAAGTACAAATTGTAATTGCTTTAAAGGATGTTTAAAATGAAGTTATAACTTGTTTGTCAAGAATTAGGAACTCAATATGTTCATTTTTCCCAAGTCCTGTTTTCCATATGTCTTCAAGTCTGATACCAAATTTTCAAATTTCTTTACCATCATCAATGTCCTTGATGAAATTAACAGGCCTTGCCATAGTGAACGTGTAAACCAAAAAACATCATCGCACAAAAAAAAAACATTAATTCAACAAAAAGGATAAAGTGAGACACTTTTAAACATGTAGCAGACTACACATTATAGACAAGGGTTATACACTTATAATCTCATAACAATCGTTTTATTTCTGTGTTTAAAACAACGGGTACAACAAAACACCTTCATCTACTTACAAAAGTCAGACACTTTTAAACTTGTACTGAACATTGAATCATAATAAAATGTTTTAAACTAAAAATCTCATTACGTCATTTTATGGGTGACTTTAAAACATAAACTACAAGGAAAACAATTTTTTCCAAAGGTTATGATAATCTTTTTAAAGACACATCATGCACTAAACTTTCAACCATATAAAAAAAAATATAAACTTCAGATCTCATCACTTTCTTTTATGTGTGTCTTTCAAACATAAACTACAACAAAAACATGAAACATGTAGTAAACTCTTAATCATCCAAAAGGTTACCTCCTGAACGAAAATTGGAGCAATAGAATGAGAGTAAACTGAAAAATCAGCAAACAAAATCAATGTTAATTGTGTTAATAAAGTAGTAAGCTTTGAAAAATATTAACAAAATCATATTGAAAAAGGTTGAGACTTAAACCTTCAATGTCTCTTTCAATCTCTGATGAACAATGAAGCAATGAACAAAATGTATGAAGTAGGACAACAACATAATGTGTGTCTTGAAATATGGTATGGAAAACCATTGGATATTAGATTGTATCAAGGTGGATAATAGGGTGTTTCAATAAATGTAGTGCAAATTGAATGGTTATTGCTATTAACCATCATGCAAAACGATTTTGTTCAATATAAAATGAATAAAGGACAACTGAAAAATGTGAAAATACATGATTTGCCCAAATTATGCTTATGTGGCGAATTTAGAATTAAGGGTATAAGGGAGTTTTCATATGTCTCTTGGTTATATATATATATATATATATATATATATATATATATATATATATATATATATATATACACTAGTGTGTATGCCCGTATGCACGGGAAAAAATTTCTTCAAATTAAATTAAACCTTATATCTCAAATTATTTTAATTTGTTGTAAAATTTTGGAAGAATAGTGTACAAACATAAACATAAAAATACAAAACATAGAAATTTAAAATGGATTGAAGATCTCCCTCAAAACTATGTAAGTAGCCAATTAAAAATGTACATGAGTGGAAAATTTCTCTTCTGCCCCCCTTATATTTCTCTTTCACCCCCCTAACTACCTCATTTATCCTCATAATTGCCAATTCGGGACGCACAAACCGAACCTAGATTCGGGAGATACGTCCCAAAGTTTCTTGCCTAGCACCCCCACCATTGTTGAATTCGTGACTTGCAAACCGAATCTAAATTCGGGATGCTCGTCACGAAATTCATTCAAAAACGTAACACCCCTAGTTTAATTCGTGATTTAAGTCCCGAAATAGGATTCGGGATCCAAGTCCCGAATTTTTTTGTGCTTGTATCTCTTGAATTTTCTTCTGGGACATGATTGGGGTGTTTTGATTGGTTGGTATCTATGCATGAGTCTTCAAGTGGAGCGAAATTCTCTTAAAAGGTGAATGGATCTTAGAGCAGAGGAAGATATGATGAGAACTGAGGGGCTACCGGGAGGGATTTTACCTCCTTCATCATCACCTTCACAGAGCACTTTTCTCCAACAATTCCCAAAAAAATTCGGGATCCAACTCCCGAATCCTACTTCGGGACCGTAGTCACGAATTAAATGTGGGCCGGGGTTTGGGCCTAAATTCGGGACGCAAGGCCCGAATTAAAATTCGGGATGCATCTCACGAATTTTTGGGGGTGAATTTTTCAACTTTTTTTCCAAATTCGGGACGTGCGTCCCGAACTATATTTCGGGACCTATCTCACGATTTTTTTTTTAGTCACTTTTTCAGGGTTATTTTGGAGTTTTAGGGGGGTTAAAAAGAAAGACGGGGAGGTTAAAGAGAAATCAAATTGAAATAAACATAGAACATAAATCATAGCCCATACAAACAATTTCAATGCTCCAAAACACGAGCTTCTTAATTAACCCTGCATCTTCACTATGACAATGTTGCTAAACAGCTATAATAATTGCAATGAAAATTTATATAAGTTGTTGTTGCTTTAGAGTAATATAGCAATATCGGTATAGTTCTATGAAATGAATGAACTTGAGACTAAAAAGTTCTACAGTTTTTTCAATTTATCTTTTCAATTATATTGATAATTAAAATTGAGCCATATAGTAGCTGTTTCACCAAGAATTGTGCAGAGTTATTTTCTCATTTTTACAGCAAAGGAAATGTGAGAGTTGCAACAAAAATGAAGAGGTGGACATAGAAGTATTGAAGAGATAGAGACACAACCCTTTGCATAGGAAACACTTTCAACATTGAAAACACGCTTGATTTCGAAAGAATAAAAAATAAACCACTCTCAACATTGAAAACACTCATGATTCCAATTCCATTAAAATTAAAAATCAATATACAAACAAAATAAAATAAAACAATTAAAAGATAATTAGGGAAATGTTACCATTAATAGTAACTTTTAAAAAAGTAAGCTCTCTTATTTGCTGCCAAATGGCAAACTTGCCAAAAAACTACTCTTACTTTATTATATTGTATGATATATATATATATATATATATAGCTAGTTAGAGAGAGAACTAGGATTGGTCTCCTTTTACTAAAAACAGAAAAATGGAGATTTTTCCCAAGACAAAACCTAAGAAGAGATCGGAACTTTAGGATTTTGGGAGGAGGAACGAAATTGGACCATCACTTGAAAGAGAAAAATTGTTGCTAGAAATTGAGGTAAGGGAGTTTTGCATCATCTCTATGATTTTTTGAAGTTTGAATGATACAAGAATATAGCTTGCCATTCTTTTTCTCTTTTTACCATATTCTTGCTACTTGATGCTTGGTGTTGTCTTGAACTTCTCTGTTTTAATTTCGAATTTATGATACAATTATTGTTATCCTCTAATTCGTACTTGTTAATGTCATTGTAGTTTGTGAATTTAATTCGTACTTGTTTTAATAATATTAATGTTATAAAGATACGGTAAAATAATAATTTTACTATAAAATATATCATGTAATATTATTAAAAATATATCATGTAATATTATTGAATGATAATTGTTAGAATTAAATAGAAACATGTGTTTAATGTGTAGATAATTCCTATGCATAGATGATTTATAGGCTATCTAGTTTAGATGATTCCTAGACTCTCAAACTATTCATTGTATCACATTATAAATATATATTATATAATCTAAAATAATACACACAGAGTTTACGTATTTCAATAATAATGATCAATTATGTTTAAAAACATATGAAAGAGTAAAAATAAATAGATTAAATTTAACTATTAAGTAGTATTGAAATTTTCAAAATACAAATAATTTATTAATACAATATATCATATAAATGAATATTACAATATATGTATGCGGTTCGGTTTAGGTTGGTTTTGAAAAATCAATCCAAACAGTTTCCACAAATGAATATCCAAATATATCCAATAGTATTCGATTTTTCAGTTTTTTAAATCGATTTTGCGATTTTAAACACCCCTACATAGTACCACTATAAGTTGTATATGTTAACCACATGAAAAAATTTAACACAAATTTGACTAAATAAACTAACATAAAACTTTTAAAACAATAAGAGATTAAATTAAAATCTAAAATAAACCTAAAACTTAAAAGAACCAAACATAAAAATATATACCGGTAGAGCAGGGAACATGATAACTTTCATTTTAAACGCAAAACAAGAACATAATAATAATTAATCATGACAAATTTAGTTCTCTGAATATTTATTTGCTAGTATCTAATACTACAACATAAATTTTAATTACCATAAAATTTCTATTTATATCTTTAATTAATCTAATAGACTTGCTAATTTCGTATTCTTTTTAGTCTTTTTGTTCCTACTTTATTTAGTCCTTTAATTAATTAATAATGATTACCAATATTTCTCTTAATTTCTACAAGCACCAAAGCACAACCACCTATAAAAAATTTAGTTCTCTGAATATATTGCTATAGTCTATCTATAGTTTAAAGTCGTGTTGGATTTTGTTAACTTTGAGGTTTTAATTAATTAAATAGATTAAATAAACTTTGGATATTTCAAAGGAGACAAATAGGAATCCACTAGAAGATGGAAAATAAGGACAAATATAAGAGGGAGAATATAGAGAAAATGAATTCATTTTTTGAGAGTGAGAGTTTGCCACTTTGCCTTAAGGGTTAAGGCATCTCAGCTTACTCTGTTGGCTTATCTCAGCTCAGTTAGTAGTATTATTTTACTTCCTTATTTTAAAATACTTCTTCCGTTCAAAATTATTAGAAAAAAAATAAACAAATCAGATTTATTAAAAAAACCAAAACATAAGAATTAGAACTTAGAAGTGTGTGATTTTGTGGGTTTTTTTTTTTTAAGTTGCATGGAAATTTATAAAAGTCATTTTTATTGATTGTTGTTTATTGAGAAAATGAAAGATAAAAAAATTAAATGCAATTTGCATTTAATTTTATGAGAATAAATAAAAAACATTTTTGAAAATGATTTTTTCCCTTATAATTTGGGATGGAGAGAGTATAATTTTTTAAATACAATATATATTATATTTATGCATAAAAAATTACAAAAATTTAGTCAAAAATAAATTACAAAAAGTAAAATATTATAAAAATTGAAGGCTAAAAAAATCTCTACAGAAAATAAAAAAATAGATTTCTATAAAATGTTATAAAAATTAAATTATTGTCGTCAATGAGATTTGAACAACATACCTAAGGGCTAAGGCTGAAAAAATCTCTACAAAAAAAAAACAAGTGAATTTCCATAACATATTATAAAAATTGAACTAAAATATATATATATATATATACTGTATATAATTTCTATAAAAATATTGGCAAAATTTTAATTGAATGACACTTAAATAATTTTTCGAGATAAATACCGTCCCAAAAATTTCAAAATAAATAAAGAAGACAAGTTAAATAGATAAAGCTCCGACCATCTTTACCACATACTATTTATTCATGCTTGATGAAAAAGAAAAAAAGAAAAATTAAATATTTCAGAAAAAATTTACAACGGAAAATTCAATTATATATGATTATATATAAGCTAACCATTGTGTGAGAAAAAAAGAAACAAATTAGCTAACCCAATTCAACGTGAACTCTCTCTCTAAAATTCAACCATGTTGTAAGTATCTCGATCACAAACTTTTCAGAGAAATTTGTTTCATCCATAAAAATAAAATCATAGTTGAAATTGAACCAGATTTTTATTTACCAGAGGATTGTTGGGAACGTGTCATCACATTCCTTAAGGACGACGTTAAAGATTTGAAGTTTGTCTCCCTCGTCTCAAAACTGTTTCTATCTATAACCAACCGTCTTCAATTCTCTTTTACTATATCTAAAGAAGTAAGCCCTTTCCTCCCTCGCATTTTGCATAGATTCCCCAACCTCACCTCCCTCAAATTAGCTAACCCAATTCAACGTGAACTCTCTCTCTAAAATTCAACCATGTTGTAAGTATCTCGATCACAAACTTTTCAGAGAAATTTGTTTCATCCATAAAAATAAAATTATAGTTGAAATTGAACCAGATTTTTATTTACCAGAGGATTGTTGGGAACGTGTCATCACATTCCTTAAGGACGACGTTAAAGATTTGAAGTTTGTCTCCCTCGTCTCAAAATTGTTTCTATATATAACAAACCGTCTTCAATTCTCTTTTACTATATCTAAAGAAGCAAGCCCTTTCCTCACTCGCATTTTGCATAGATTCCCCAACCTCACCTCCCTCAAATCTTGCGAGTTTGTGGTAATCACAACATTCTTCTTACTCAAATATCTTATTTTCAATTGCCATTGAACATCACATCGCTCATTCTCTTCGGCCAAGACTTTATTCCCGTATATGGCTTGCGAGCTTTCTCCCAAAAAGTTACAACCTTGCCATCACTCAAGTGTTCCTCCATGGATTCTATCAAAACCACTGACTTGATCCTCATTGCAGACTGTTTCCCTTTACTCGAAGAACTCCATCTTAATGGAATTGACGGTATCTTCCTTGATGGGATAGAGACTCTTTCATTGGCACTATCCAAACTCCGCAAGGTTAATCTCTCTAGTCATCATACTGACATGAATGACCAATCTATTTTCCACTTGTTCAATAATTGTAAGCTTCTAGAAGAGGCCATCATATTTGGCTGTTTTCGTATAACTAATATAGGTATTGCTTCTGCACTTTGTAAGTGTCCAACATTGCGGTCTTTATCCTTTACCAATTACTTCGACAATTGTTCAACTTTGTTAGCTGTCGTAAGGAGCTGTCCTTCACTTAGTGATATCAAAATCGAACACGATTTATACTACCCATATTTCAAGAAGGAAAGTGTGGAGGATTCTAATTCTACGATGGATTTTGTTGTATGCCCTCAATTAAAGTCACTACGCTTGGATAAAAACTCATGCTTAAGTAATCAAGACATTATAACATTTGCTTCTATTTTTCCTAATTTGCAGCTACTTGATATAAGTTATTGGAATCAGATATCTAAAAGTATTTGTACACTTTTACGGAGATGCCGTCAGATTAGGCATTTGAACTTAGAACACTGCTCAAAAGTGAAGTTGAGTGAATTGAACTTTGAAGTTTCAAAATTGGAGGTGTTTAACTTGTCACATACAGGAGTTGATAATAAAAGCATTATAATGTTTGCTTCCAGTTTCCCTAATTTGCAGGTGCTTGATTTAAGTGGTTGCGATCAAATATCTGAAGGTATTTGTCAACTTTTAAGGATAAGTTGTAAAATTAGGAATTTGAACTTAAGTCAATGCTCAAAAGTGAAGTTGCACGATTTGAACTTTGAAGTTCCCAAACTAGAGGTGTTGAACTTGTCATTTACAAAAATTGATAATGAAGGACTCTATCAGTTCTCTAAGAGTTTTCGTGGGCTTTTGCAGTTGTTGTTGCTTAAAAATTGTTGTTTTGTCACCAAAAGGGGAGTGAATCGTGCGGTAGAAAACTGCACACAACTAAAAGAGATCAATTTGAAAGGCTGCTATAAAGTGCATAAAAATGTTGTTGCCTCAATGATGTGTTCAAGGCCAACATTGAGAAAGATAGTTGTTCCGCCTAGTTATCGTTTCAACGAGACTGAGAGTGAGCACTTGAGTCATGTATGCCTTCTTAGCTAGTATTCTGAAATTGCATGCCTGAACTTTGAATTTAGAAATAAGTTGTTTTTTGTTTACTGATCTATTTCTCTAAAAAATTACTTTTTAAAATAAATTTGCGCATAGACTCATCAGTCTATTCATATAATTGTTTGAGATATATAGTGAAATGGATATAGTTGGGAGTGGTTATGATGCATAAGCTTTTTTTTTTAATGTAACTTGCATAAAAAAGAAAAATTTCTTAATGCACCCCTGAGATTGCTTAGCACACCTATCATATTGCTTAGTGCATCCCCCAAATTTCTAGCGCACTTTTGGGAGTTGCGCTAAGCAATATGGGGTATTTATGCATGGTGCATAAACATGGCTTATGCACCATAACTTGTACTTCCCTAAATTGTATAAACTCCTGTCTTATTTATAAGCAAAATTTATTTTTTAGATTTATAAAAAAACTAATATATCTAGCTTAAATATAGACTACATACATGACTTCTCCGATGAATCTAGAAAACAAATTTTACTTATATATAAGGATGGAGAGGGTAAAATTTAAAATAATTCATTTGTTTTACGAGATGATAACGTGGCACGTTAACTAGACATGCCACAAAACCTTGCACGTTGACCCCACTGTTGAGAAACTCAAGTGTCAAGTGTGAGTAATGTGGGGAAAAAAGTCCCACATTGGTTAAAAGTGTGGAAACTTGAGTATTTATAAGTGAGAGGACCCATAAACCCATAGCCTTAAGGTTTTGGGTAAGAGTGTGGTGTCCAACTCACTTATATCAATGCTCTTGATCATCGTGTGTATGATCCCCGAGCTGCCCCCTCGTGCTCTAACAGTGGTATCACGAGCCTTTGGTTCAAGAGAAAGGGCTGCCCCCTCGTGCTTTAACAGTGGTATCACGAGCCTTTGGTTCAAGAGAAAGGGACCGGCTAAGTAATGACCTGTTGAGAAAACTATGTCGTTGAGAAAAGTAAAGTATCAACGGTGAGGGGGAGCAGTATGCGGTAGACTCACACTTGAGGGGGGGAGTGTTGAGAAACTCAAGTGTCAAGTGTGAGTAATGTGGGGAAAAAGTCACACATTGGTTAAAAGTGTGGAGACTTGAGCATTTATAAGAGAGAGGACCCATAAACCCATAGCCTTAAGGTTTTGGGTAACAGTGTGGTGTCTAACTCACTTATATCAATGCTCTTGATCATCGTGTGGATGATCCCCGAGTTGCCCCCTCGTGCTCTAACACCCACATCAGTTTAAATTAGTTTTGCTTTCATTGTTCCATATTTTGATGAAAGGAAAATGAAGGTTCTTCTGTCATGTATAAGCTTCACATATTTGCAACCAAACCAGATAGTCACTGTTCGTGCTCAAATCGTTATTACCGAAACATATTCTCCAACATAGGTCATCATTCTACCATGTCTAACCATGAAAATTTTAAAGAAATTGAAAATCATTTGATCACATCCAAACAAATTTTCATGGATGATCTATATAAAATATCTTTGATCACGTCCAAACAAATATTACTTGAAAGTTATTCTGATGTGAATCAAATAATGATAGACTTCAAAAATTCAAACAACCAGGGCACACAAATAACAAACGATCCAAAAATGCGACCAAGTTGTGACCATATGTCAAACGACTAAATATGTTAAGTCACCGTGTCTAATATGTTGTTTTTACAAAATTCTTAACAATCAATATAACATGTTGTATCAGATATATCTTCATGATCTTCATAATTAGCCAGATTAGGCAAAATATGCTTCAACAAACATTCAATACTTAGCCAGAATAGGCCTCCAAAAAATGCTAGATCAAGCATGCGAGAAACATAATGATAAATCCTCAGAGAGCAGGCAACAGATATAATCAAGGTGAGGAGTTGGATTTTAAAAGCAATTTACTTTTTTACCCTTAATCTTATAAATTATAACACTCATATCATATCATACATCATGTGTGCACTATCATTCAAACCATTATTAAGGTGCGTTTGTGAAACATTTTGCTACAATTAACACGCTAATTGTCATCACCTCCGAACATGCCAATCATATCTTTTGATGCCCACATGTCCTCCCATTTGCTTCATCAAGGCTTGCAAGCCACCCATGTCACCAATATATATGTTTTAGCATCTGTTGAGGAATTCTCATATGTTGTGCATTCATATTCCTCAACGTAGCACTCATGTAATGCTTAATCTTTGTTTGATTTTCCTGTTCACGCCCTTTAGGCTTCAACTCTGCTAAAACCAGGAAGCATGGAGAAACCTACCCAAACATTTTAATCAGTGATCAGAAAAGTTAATGTAAAAATGAATATAAGGACAATCATAGACTGAAGTGTAAAACATTAGATGAAGAATAGTCACATGAGTCAAACACAAAGAATCAGTTATACTTCTCATAAAATAAGCATATCACAATATATAATAGTCTATACAGTACAATAACCAGCACAATGAATAACACAAGTCCGACTTCCAAGGGCACCTCATTTGACAACATATCGCCTAGTGCATCTCAGCATTGACAGTACAACATTAAACTCTTGAGACAATTAGGGTGTTACCTAAAAGAGGGTGCAGCTGGGCACTGCAACAGGCAATTTCGAAAAAAAATTGAACTACCGTCCAGCACAGATAAAATATAATGTTTCTGTTCATACATAACTCTCAGGGTAAAATGTCCTTCAGACATCTTCAAAAGGAGCTAAGGTTGTTAATCCATTGCTACAATGTCTTGAATTCCGTCCATAAAACCTGACCAGTCCCCAATACCTATTACCTAATAACATTGAAGATGAAATTTTCACAGGCCAACATAATTGGAAAACATTTAATGTAAAGGAAAGCTGAAGAAAGAAAACAAATAAAAGAGAGGGTTAAAAGGGGGTGTTACAACATGAAAATTTGATCAAATAAAAAAGATGGAAATAGATACTAACCTAGCAGTCGGCTAACAAATGGTTTCACGCCGACAACTTCAAACTCATCCAATGACAGGACTCTTTGTTGCAGAAACACTTCATATCCGAAAGATAATAATTTAAGACATAATACAGTAAATAGACTTTCAACAATAACCCAAGTCTACAAATAATTAAAGCATTAAGTATAAGTTACTCTATAATTTGAAAAAATATCAACGTTGCAAAATTAGGTAAGCTTCTTAAATGTATTTTAAATTTGTAATTCAATCATCATCTATTTAGTCCGAGAGAAATTTGATTATAACACTAAATTTAAATTGATACCAGATACCTAGAGACTTGCTGACTCATACAATCTTTCAATGTTACTAAATTACTACAAGGTACATCTATATGTCACCATAGAAACTACTTAAGTGAATCAAACACCAATCTCAATTGGCAACCCAACACAATCAGTAATTTTATTCACAAATTATGAAACATTGTGCTTAGTTAAGTAACGTAGTTCAAGAGCCATAACAGACATTTAATTTGTTCTAGAAAGGCATCATTCACAACATGTGGAGTAATGAAGTGAAGAACTTACAGCATCCATATCCATATTGGTGACAATCACAGCACCAACAACAACACTTTGCTTGAAAGCTCAAGCTTGATCAAAGGCAGCTTGACCAATACTGATATCCACAACAAATACAACAAGATCCAGTTTCTGAAAAATAAATTTGATGAATTACGGTGCAACTTCAATCAACAAGTTTTGTAAGAAAAACATATTGTTTACCTTTGCATCTTGCCGCATCTCATCAAACAAATATGTTTCTTGTTTATGCCCCGTTGGTATCCACAATTATAAGATCATGATTAGCCTTCTTAAATATTTATACACCATCCACGGCGAGTCTGACAAGGATCTCACTCAATGTAAAAGTTTCATGCATAAATTCACTTGTTAACATGTAGCGAATTATCAAAAGAAATTGATCAAATATAACATGTTTCCCTCCATCAGAAAACACAACCTACAGAAACTTAGGACCCGTTTGAAAGAGTTCTCAAAAACTATTTTTATGTTTTTAAAAATTAAAAAAGAAAAAAAATGTTTGGAATTTCTCTTTTCAAAAACTGCTTTTAAAAACTATCTCTAATTTTATAGTTTTAATAACTAAAAAACAGAAACAACTTTCACATGTTTTGCTTCTTAAAAACTGTTTTTGTAAACTAATTTATAAAACACATTTTAAAAACTAAAAAGAAAAATTGTTTCCAACAGACCTTTAGAATTTAAATTTCCCATAATGTCCATCGCAGTGTTCAACTAAATTATTCCATCAATGTTCCTAGCGATAACTTAATGCGAGAGTTGTATAGAGAGTGATGACTCAATCAGTGGCGGAGCTAGCCAAAAACAATGGAAAGCGCCGTGAAAAAAATAATTTATAAAAAAAATGCACAAATGTGATCATCAACAAAATTAAACTAAATGATTTAAAATAGCTTAAAATGATACATTACGTGTTGAAAAATATCTTCTAATTAATGATACATTACGCGTTGAAAAATTTCTTCATCTCTTTCATTTTCATAAGTTCTTTTCTTTAAAAAAAGAGTCAATTTTTCCAAACTTCATCTTCAATTTTCTGACGCAAATCAACAAACAATAACAATAAATACTACAACACGTAATATGAATTGAATATTTTAGAACACAGAGAAAACCTAGAGAAATGATAGGCAGAATCAAGCCATTGTTGATTATTCCATGTAATTATTTTAGGTCAATCATATTACATACATATAGATATTAACAGATGTAGTAATATTGTAATGCCATTCTTATTATCTAGTAGAGCATTGTAAGGAAGTCCTATCCTACCTTGGGACTTTTGGATAGGTACAACAAGAAAATGTCGAGATGAACTAGGCTTAACAAACCAAATGACCATTTTTATACTCTGGGTTCATGTAAAGATCGATCTTAGTTCTTGAATTTTGTTTAAACGGACACAAACAGTGACAGAGTTACAGGAAAAGCAATTGACAAGCATTTATCGTAAGTTTGAAAGAGCAAATGAAAAGAAACCCAATAGAAGAGAATACGTGTTGGTTGCTCAATCTGACGACACTTTCATCCCAACATGAAAAGTTGCTTTCTTTACCTGATGAACAACAACAGACATAAAGGTTGCACCAATGAGTTTCTATGTATCATGTCATACTTCTGCACATATTGATCAAAATAAGAAAATCTGAGACAATAACATAAATAAAAGACACCAATGAACAAGTACAATCACAAATATTAACCATAAGACTTTTCAAAATGTGATATAAGGTAGACAATTAAAACTCTAGAAATTGGAAATATCTATTCAATAAAAATAAAAATGATAAGAGGGATGCATTCTCTCATTAATATGGTTTTCAAATTACTAAAATATTTCAAAATTCTTTCGGATTAAGCTTGACTAAGTTAAGTAGTGTTAGAAAAACATTAATGCCTTTACTTCAATTTCTTCAACTTTTTCCTCGAATTCTTATTTTAACTTATTCTTCAAGTGCTTCATCACTCATTTGTCAAGCGATATAACAAGGCACTAGCGTTCAACACCCAGAGAATTGATTCCAACCAATTTCACATATTCACTATTAAATATAGGACTTCCAACCAATAGTAGTAGCAACCATACAATCATTGAAAATATTTGAAGCTAGCACAAAACTTTTACCATACACTGTCAAGTATTTGATGTCATTGAAATTAGCGGCGGTACCAGGTGCATAACATACAAACAGTGAAAATGATTGATCTCTATCAACACCAATGTCTATAAAATCATAATCCACATTGCCAACAACAGAAACATCAGTATGACGATAACTCTCCCTCTCTTAGTATCATTTTCTCCAAAAAATCTTTAGATCGACTCACTATTATCGCACAAAAATTTCAACTTCTTGAATCACAGGCTCTTGCATGGACGACAAGACACCAAATTATGATCAAACATAAAACATTAAACTTTTCCAATTCAGGAGTTCCTTGAGAAATAGTTAAGATTAAACATTATTAGATCCTATACAAACACCTCTGAAAAATTGTTTCACAGCATTATTTTCCGAATTTTTGATTAAAACACAATCAACTATTTTCAACCTCCATACCACATCTAGAAAAATCATCATCATTTCTTCTAGAGACTTTCAATCCAAGCATGAAACATCTTCAGCCATCTAGGCATATATACCACAAGAACTTCCCCAATGAATTGCAGTTCATCGGGAAAGCTCTAGTGGTATAGATGCAGCGGTGTCTGTAGATGTTTCAGGTTTCGACAAAAAGTCTCTAGAAGAAATGATGACGATTTTGTCAGATGTGGTATGAGTGTTGAAGATAGTTGGTTGTGTTTCAATCAAAAAGTCTGATAATAATACTGTGAAACAATTTTTCGGAGGTGTTTGTATAGGATCCAAATGTTTAATCTTAACTATTTATCAAGGAATGACTCCTCAATTGGAAAAGGAGGTTCAAAGTGTTATATTTTATCGTAATTTGGTGTGTGTTTGTTCACGCAACAGCCGATCATTCAAGAAGTTGAAACTTTTTTGGAAAGATAGTTAGTCGGCCTAAAAATTTTTTGGGGGAAGATGATACTAAGAGAGGGAGAGTTATCTTCATACCGATATTTCTGATGTTGGCAGTGTGGATTTTGATTTGATAGGCATTAGTGTTAATGGAGATCAACCATTTTTCCGGTTTGTATGTTACGCACTAGGTCTCGCCGCTAATTTCAATGACACCAAATACTTGACGGTGTTTGGTGAAAGTTTTGTTGTAGATTCAAATATTTTCAATGATTGTATAGTTGCTACTACTATGGGTGAAAGTCCTATATTTAATAGTGAATCTAGGAAATTGGTTGGAATCAATGCTCTGGTGTTGAGCGCTACTGCATTGTTATACCACTCGACAAAAGAGTAATTAAGCAATTGTAGAAAAAGTTAAAATAAGCATTCAAGGAAAGAGATGCATGAATTGAATTAACGTCATTGATGTTTTTCTAACACTACCTAACTTAGTCAAGCTTAGTACGAAAGGATTTTGAAATCTTTTAGTAGTTTGAAAACCGCACTATTGAGAGCATGTACTCTCGTATCATCTTTTATTTTCATTGTATAGATCTTTCTGACTCTTTGGATTTTTAGTTGTCTACCTTATATCAAATTATGAAAAGTCTTGTAGTTGTTCATTAGTTTCTTTTATTTATGTTATTGTCTCATATTTTCTTATTTTTATCAATATGTGCACAAGCATGACCTTATATATAGAAACTCCTTTGATGCATGGCCTTTATGTCTGTTGTTGTTCATCAGGTAAAGAAAACAATTTTTCATGAAATAAAGTTAGCAATCGACAATCTTGGGATGAAAATGTCGTCAGATTAAGCAACCATATTCTCCTCTTTTGGGATTCTTTTGACTTGGACTTTCATGAAAACTTGCAATAAATTCTTATCAATTGATTTTCCTGTAAGTCTGTATACATTTTAGCAAAATCCAAGACTATGATAGGTCTTCACATGAACCCCAGAGTATAAAATGGTCATCTGGTTTGTTAAGCCTTATTTATATAGGTACTAAAATAAGATTTTGAGATTAATACGATTACTTTATATTGATACCAAGATAAAATGACCAAATTAGTACACTTATGATACAAGTACCAAAATAAGATGATTAAATTGGCATAATAATAATTTATATTTAAATATTTACAAAAATAAGATTAGAAAATTGTTATAATTACTGATATTGCAACAAATTTAGAGTAATTGGGGGCAATTATAATATTGCACTAAAATAAGATGGTGAAATATGATATAATAATTAAAAGGTATAAATGGAAAAAATTAAAATTGAAGTGAGCTATAATTGTGAAATTTAATAAAAGTCTATGCGTGTGTTTACAGTTGAGTTTGAGAAAATTAATTCTGATTAAAAGTAAGTTAAAAACAAATTAATTTATGTTTGAATACATTTATATAAAATTGATTCCTATCAATTAAATTGTTTGGATGATTTGAATCAACATTTCTTTTACATGTCTAATTACCAAAATGGGTTTTTAGTGTATTTTTTATGAGGTTCTTAGTTATTTAAAATAGATATTTCTTAGTGTTGTTATTTTATTATTTTATTTCTGTCTTGATTTAGTTATTTTAACTTTATTACCTAAAAAAAATAGTTAACGTTTTGATAATATCAATTTTTGCCAAAAAGGAATAAGTATTTTGAAAAAGAAAAAAAAACAATTTCTACCAAAAAAAAAAGTATTTTGAAAATCATTAAAATAAGCACCATCTTATAATAAAAAAAGAGCCAAAAAAAATAAATTGAGCAGCCATGTCACAATAAAAGGAACTTTAAGCTTGACCCAACAAGGAACAAAAAAAACTAAGATAAAACTTAAGTTGGCCGGGTCACAAATAGAATAATCCCAAATACTGTTTGTATTCTTCTTCTTCAACCTAAGAACATAGCAGCGGCAGCTTGCAGAGCAATGGTTAACAGAAGGAATATATTTGCTTGACACTGATCGAAATTGTTGAACACTACATAAAATTCAAAAAGCAATTTTGATGACTGCAGAAGCTCCAAATACTAGCTTTGACTATGATAGGCATAAGTTAGTATACAAGAGAAAGAATAAGAAAAATGGTCCCACTCTTCATCATGAGTTGTCCCCAGCTCTCATAAGCTGTCATCAGCTCTCATAAACTTGGAGGAGGGGATACACATGGGACATGTGTCCTCTTGTGAGTGATTGGGTGAGCCCATATAAGTCATAGTGATTGTGTGAGTGTGATAATGTAGAAGTTGAGTTAGTTCTAGCAATTGAGAGACAATTGACCTCTCGAAGAGCAATTATATTCGGGATAATCACTTTTCTATGTCAGCTTATTTCAACTTAAATGCTTTTATTCTGTAATACATCCTTGACTTAAATCCCGTTTGATCTCTAAATCAAGGATGTATTACAAAATAAAAGCATTTAAGTTGAAATAAGCTGACATAGAAAAGTGATTATCCCGAATATAATTGCTCTTCGAGAGGCCAAGTCTCTCCCAATTGCTAGAACTAGCTCAACTTCTACATAATCACACTCACACTATCACTATGACTTATATAGACTCACTCAATCACTCACAAGAGGACACATGTCCCATGTGTATCCCCTCCTCTAAGTTTATGAGAGCTGGTGACAACTTATGAGAGCTGGAGACAACTCATGATGAGGAGTGGGACTCTTTTTCTTATTCTTTCTCTTGTATACTAACTTATGCTTATCAGACTAGTGTGAGAATGCACGGCTATACTCAATTGTGAGAATGTATGGTTATACTCAATTCTTTAAATGAAGCATAAGAAAGAGTCGTACTAGGAGAATAAAGGAATTCTATTTTGTAAATGGAAAATGTAGGAAAGCGGTTCATTTATTAGCATGTAAGACATATATACTTCTTCATACAATATATTTGTTCAGGTTATGTTCTTTTTCTCGTTCAACTTTAGTAAGAGTTGTGTTTCATATCATTATTATTATTATTATTTTTTTTTTTTTTGAACACGCCAAAATGAGATGATATATATACCAAAAAAGTCGACCCCAGCACAAGATGTGCTAGAAACAGATCAACTAGAAATCACAAATACATCAAGAGTCGTAATCACACAAAAAAAGTCCATACAAATCAAATACCCAAACACAATAAAGGATTCACCCACCAACTATGTAAGTTTACCCCTATCCCTGGATACTGAGTCCTCAACCACCAAAAAGCATGCCGCTTGATCAAGTCCAGCAAAAGAGAGATCGGTCGTGCTGAATTATTGAAAAGGCGCTGATTGCGCTCTGTCCAAATAACCCAGACACTAGCCAGCCATATGAGCTGCATGAAAGATCGCCGCTGACGACTGCCCCCTGCTGCATAAGTGAACTGAAGGAAATGGGCAGAAGGAATCTCAGGATCAACCATCGCGAAGCCAATCCAAGACCTGACCAGCGTCCACACGGAACCAAATAAGCCACAGGAGAAAAACAGATGCCAAGCTGTCTCCATACCGCCGCATCCAGAAACACAAAGCTGATCTGGCTGAGTGAGAATGCCTCGTCTCCCCAGATTAGTCTTCGTCGGTAACCTGTCTCGCAGAAGCCGCCACGCAAGAATGGACACCTTCACCGGGACATGTCGATGCCAAATAAGAGCTGCTACGTCATCTGTAGGAACGGTCTCCTGAGTAGTCAGTAACTGATAAGCACCACGAACCGTATAGCCACTCTCCGGGTCAAAACACCACCGCCACTCATCTGCCACCTGATCCTGTATGTGAACATCATGAAGTAAGATCTGACACTCCCCCAGCATCTCCTCCTCCCATACCCATAGCTGACGCCGCCACTCCCACGCCCTCCCACCAACCTCCCAGCCTAGCTCAGACATCTCAGCCACCGTGTGTTGCTTGGTCGCTGCCAAATCGAACAAACGACCAAACCGCACCCGCAATGATACTCCTCCCACCCAAGGATCCGACCAAAAAGAAGTATCCCTCCCATGCCCTACACGGCGTACCACTCCCTCCGCAAACCAGCCACCCTCTACCCCTGCGTCACCATCCCTAATCTTCGCTATCTCCCTCCACCAAGCCGACCCTCTCCGCCCCCCCTCACATAAATGTCCTCCCTCCAAGCCATACCTAGCTGTCAGCACCCGAAACCACAAACCCCCCCTATCTACCAGCATTCTCCAACACCACTTCCCAAGAAGAGCGGTGTTGAACTCCCGTAACCTCCTGACCCCCAAACCCCCATACTCCCTCCGCGTACAAATGGCTGACCAACTAATCCAAGCAATCTTCCTATGTTCCTCACCCCCACCCCAAAAAAAATTAAGGAAAACAGAGTTAAGAGAAGAAATGATACCTGTGAGAGCTTTGAAGAAGGACAGAGCATAGACAGGAAGAGAGGACAGAACAGATTTAAGCAGTACCAGTCGACCACCAAAAGACAAGAACCGACTCTTCCAACTTGATAATCTCCGCTTAACACGCAACAGCACCGGGTCCCAAAAACCTAATCGCCTCGGATCCCCCCCGATAGGTAGACCTAGATAAATAAACGGAATCTTACCTACTCTACACCTCAGAGCACTCCAATAACTATTATTATTATTATTATTATTATTATTATTAGTCAAATTTCCACTGCGACTCCAATAACTAGAATCAAATTTGAGGATGTAAAATCAATTTGAGATCATCTTCCCGAACATCTTGGAGAAGAGCAAAATCACGTTTGGGAGCTTGCAACACACGTTTGAGTCTCCCAACGTGGAACCAAACACATACAAAGTATGAAATAGCAAACTTATAAATCACTACAAAAAAATACAATAAATTATATTTGGGAAAAATTTACAACAAACTTGTAAATTTCTGCATCAAATAACTCTCAAAACTGGTGAACACATACTCATCTTATTTGGATATGCACTGATACACCGCTGAAGTAGATAAATTTGATATATAGGTCTAAAAATTACTCCTACTAAACAATATGTATAGATCTGTCATAATTATCCACCTCAATAGTGTACTGATACATACCAAAATAAAATGTTGCAGCGTTTTGCTTTGTTTCTTTTTTAGTTATGGGTAATGGTGGTGGCATTTTTAGTGAGCGTGGATGATGATGATGATGATTTGGAGAAGATGAAGCTTTTTTTCGTTCAATTTATAGAACAAATTGTTGAATCTTTGTGTATACTGGAAATTTGAGTGTTGGGTTTGTTGTTGCTTTTTTCTGTAAAATTGAGATTTGAAGAGATAAAATGGAGTAAGAAATTATTTGAACTTTTGATTGAGTGTGAGTTTGGTGAAGACTAAGCTTATTTTTGGTAAAAATCTTTATATATAAAAAACTAGAACTATTAAAAAAATATATATATTAATAGTTATTGGTTAAAAAAAAATACTATTACTTCATTTTTTTTGTTGATACATTCATATTATTTAAAATTTAAAATTTAAAATACAACAAAAGATATGTTTTGTATGTAAAATATTTATAAAAAAATCACGTGATAAATAGGGTTTATCTATTGTAAAGAATTAAAGATTATAGAATACATTACATTTACTATAATACCTTATATTGTCTTATTATATAAAAAAAATCTTATATTGCCAGAACGGAGGTAGTATTAGACAAATTGTATCGGTGACGTTTTGACCAATATCATATAGATAAAATACTTGTAAAATTTTATAGATTTTTTTTTTTGATAAGCTTATAAAATTTAAAATCATTTGATATGTTTTTGAGGCTTAAAATTAAGAATTTATATATTTTTATTGAACACCATTAACTTTAATGAAACTCAATAACATATGAAATTATTTTAGATTGCTTTAAATTTTACATGGTTGTCTATGAATTTAGACGTTATTAAATGATGAAACATTATTCGAATATTAATGGTCTATGAATTTTCAAATTGAATATATCTTTTTTAATAAAAAATTTCAAATTAATAATCAGAGAACTAAGTTTAACAAATTAATGGTTCGTGCATTTTTTATCACCATAAAAAAAACTTTGTTGTGTCAAAAAAAAACTCGGTTGTAGTTCTTTAATATTTGGCCACACTAGTATCAAAAGTCTGCATCCGTCCCTGTATTGCCTCCGTAAAAAAAGTATTGTCTTATATAATTAATTTTGGTGGCTCACTCTCTATATAAAGATTTTGCCTTTAAAGTAAAAACAAAAAAAGATTTTATGGAATCATTGCCCATAACATAAAAACTAAAAAATATTTTATGAAACTCTTATTATTAGTCGCGGTGATTTTCAGAAATCAAGCTATTGATTAGCTTTGACTCGCAAAACAGGATTCACCACCGAAATTTAATTTTTCCAAGGGAAAGGAAAAAGATCGAATAAAACCCACAAATAAACATGCAAAGCTAAAGAAGCAATGAAGCAATGAGCAATACAATAAGTGATCGAAGGTACGAGGTTGATTACGCCTAAGGAAAGTAGTAGCATTCTAAACGTCCATGGTACTCCATGGTAACCTCTTGTATAAAATGCTCTTTGTGCTTTTGTTTTAATGCTTAAAAGAAAGAAAAGAAAATGTTGTTTTTGATGATTTTTGAAGATGTTTAAATATGCTTAAATTTTGTTAAGTTTTATTAAAAATAAAAGAGTTAAAAATCTATTGACGAAAGTCAAAGTTTTCTTAAAAATTCCTTTTTTTTTTGAAGATTTAGTTTTTTTTTTGAATGTTTTTGTATCTTTAGAGTCTAAAAGACAAAGATAGATGAATAAACATGTAAGTATGCAAGAATCATATAATGACACAAAGTTACCAAAACAATCTCTTCTCTTGGATTCACAAAGAAAATAATAAAAAAGATATCATGCATTTATATTTTTTTATATTTTTTTTAACATAATAAAAAATAGAATATATTTTTGATATTTTGAATATTTGATGAAAAATAAAGAAACATATTTTTAGAATTTTTTAGATATATTTTTTTAATAATATATATAAGGATTTTTTTTTTGACAAATATATACGGATAAAAGACACAAAACATAAAAAAATAATGAATATTTAAAAAAAAAGAAGGGGAGGGTGTTGAACCCATGACCTCTCAATATCAAAACCAACGTCTCAGTCAGCTGCGCTAGCGCGCATCAGCAACAAATAAACGCATCATCACTATAGGCAGTGGCGATTTTAAGGCCAGGCTTGGCCGAAAGAATTTTTTTTGTTGAGAAAAAATTAAAATAAGAATGGGCAAAAATAGAAAAGAAAGGGCAAAAACAAAACTCAATCATGAATCTCACGTTCACAAACAGAAAATCTCTGAAGAAGATTGATCGACGCATATGTTGGAAGAAGAACTGGTATTTATGCATAATTATAGCTTGAGCGGCGCATATATATGTTCTGTTGGTATTAGGCATTACTGCATTAGGTTATTAGGTTATTAGTTTAAAATAAATTTTGGGCCAATGATCATTGTTGGGCCTTTACTATATACCCCTCCCCATCTATTTTAATGCCCTCTATATCATATTAATTAATTAGTGTTATTTATTCAAAATTAGTGTATTTTAATTTTTTTTTAAAGTATGAGAATTTGTTGAGTAGATTTATTTTTTAATAGTGTAAAATATGAATACTATATTATATTAGTATATTATATCTTGTGTATTATTCTGTCTATTATTTATTTATATAAACTATTATTTTAACCCGTGCGATGCACGGGATATACATCTGATACAAATATAGTTATAGATACAACAATTTTGTTAGAAAAATTTAAAACAAAATTTCTTAAAAAATTCCAACAGTCATAATAAAAAAAAATACTTTTATCAAATTGTAAATTAAAATGATCTTAAACATTTGAAAAGAAATTTGTACAAAAAATCATTTCCCAACATACCTTTCACCGGAAAAGAAAAACTTAACCATACAATATCATTGCCCAATACTCAAACCTAAACAAAAATTCAAAATCAATATCATATATATAAACCAAATCACACTTGTGGCCGTTTAGATTAACTTATTTGAAGTTGATATATATACTAACATAATTTTGTGAAACTATTGTTGTCGAAAAAGTTTTGAAAAATTATTTAGAATAATTTATGGAAACAACTTACGAAAATTTCCATAAGTTCTGTAATATAACTTATGAAAATAGCTCACATATAAAAATAATTTATCTTTATTTTATTTTGTGCTATAAAAATAGCTTGTGTAAGCTTATACATACGCACTTACTATTAAACACTTGTGCTATAAAATCCAAATAAATTGTTTATTCAAATGCACTTTTAAAGTAAGAAACCAAGAAAAGACGAAACAACATCTAAAATGAATCGAAAAAAGATATATTTGCATATAAGGTTGGAGAAAGTATTAATTTTCATTTTTAGTCATTTACAAATTTCCTTCGGCTCCTTCTCCCTGCCGGCCCTAGTGCCACTTATCTCTTTCAAAGCTTTCTTCTTAGTTTTGTTTTGAAAAAATGGATGATTTTGGGTCTTTTCTTAATTCAAAATCACTCATGCATGTTTATCTTTTTCTTCTCCTTTTAATTTAAATAAGTGATTATCACATTGATTAGTTTTTCTTTTGGGGTTTTTTGTGTGTTTTTGTCGTCTCAGTGCTACGCTTGATGGTTTTTCGGTCTTTTGCAATGTTTTGTTTTCCCTTGTGTGCGGCGTTTGGTCTTCCGGTCTTGTGTCGTGTTTCTTTGGTTCGGATAGAAAGATCAACATTGATCGACTACAGATTCAACCAGTGATCAAGTTCTTCAACTATGCAGATCCGAAAGCATAGACATTCCGGTTACTTTATGTTCATCACATTATTTCTAGGGAAGAGTATGATGTTTTATGCTATTAACTTGGATTATTGGAGTTTGTTCGCAGATTCATCCTTTATAATTTTTAGCGGTGTTGAATTTGTATTAGTATCTAATGTACTTTATCTATTCGAATGAATGAACTTCCTTTTATTTTTGTCAATTTTTTTCTTAGATTAACCTTTTTAATATTTTGTTTATAATTTTAATCTCTGTATTTTTTACAAAAATTGACAGCATGTTCTAAATTGTTTTCTTTCATGACATATCAGTATTAAAACATATAAAACATCATTATTTTAATAATTTTAAATTCAGTTTAACAATTTAATGCTAATATTCGACATTATCTATAATCAATAAAGATTAAATTTTTAATTCTGTTAAAAAAAAGATTAATTATTTAAATTATTAAACTAATGATATTTTAAGGTATTATTAATGACATGTCACAAAAATATTTACTTAGAGCACCTTACATGAACTTTTATAAAAAATAAAATATGGAATGAAATGGGAAAAATAGAAAATTTAGAGGACAAAAATTCAAAGAAATTTTTTAGATGACTAAATAAAAGTTGATAGTATATTTAGAGAAATTAGAAATATACCTTGTTCGTTCCTTTTTAAGCAAGCGTCGTTTGATAATCGTGCGCACTATTCATATAACTTACTTGGACTATTTTTTTTATTAATATTTTATTTTTTAAAGTAGTTTTTTTTATTGATATTTAATAACGTATAAGGTGTTGTTCAATTTGTCTTGACCAATATTTTAAAAAGATAATTTTTTTTATAATACACAATTAAAGATATTAGTAGTCAAACATATGTATTAACTATGTGGAGTGGTCAATTGTGACATTTAAAAAGGAACATGAACAAATAAAATATTTCATTTTTTTAAGCAAGTGAATGAAGTTTTTTTTAGAAAACTGGATGACAATTAATTTGTGTCAAGTGAATGGAGTGGTAATGGACGCGACAACCAATTATTGAATACATGTAAAAACCGACAGGGTGTATTAATTAAACTCAGTTAATATTGTATTGAAAAGAGAAATTATGACTTAGTTTATAACTAATAACTGTAAATTATAACTGAAGCAAAAATATTTATTTTTAATATAGTAATCCTTTCATACCAACTTATAAGTTATTTTGATCATATTACACATTGATATTTTAAAGCTACTTATGATTTAAAACAAATTTTTTCAAAAAGAATTACTCCATCCGTACCAAAATATAAGTCGTTTTGAGAAAAAATTTGTACCAAAATATAAGTCGTTTTACATTACCAATGAAGCATTTAATGCTCATTTTTTCATTATACCCTGAACTATTTATTACTCTCTTTTCTTTTACTTCTTCAATTTATTTTTTCTATACCATTAATGAAGGACAAATTTGTAAACTAACTCATAATTTATATTTTCAATACAACAATAATTACATTTCTTAATTTATGTAATATGGTTAAAATGACTTATATTTTGGTGTATAATTTAGTATGAAGGGAGTGCATGTGTATACTGCAAAAGTGTAGAATTAAATTGCCAAAAAAAATAATGGAATTAATGACACTTTGAAATTAGGCCAGCTTATTATATAAGAGAAGTGAGTGATAATGACTTTGAAATTTTCAAAGTGGGAGTATAAAAAAGAATAGAATTAAAGTGGGACTACCGAGTAGATAATTAGGCGGACTAATTAGGCGCCAAAGTAATTAACATATGTATTCTATCTTAATATATTAAGGATATAAAAATATATATTTAATTAAAAATGATCTGACCCGGTTGAATCTCAGTTCAACTAATTGAAACTTAAACTGGTAAGCATATTAGTTCAATGATCGATCCGATTCTGATTACCTTGGTATTTATATATTATGTTATATGTAAATTTATGATTAAAATTTTGCCCAGACTCTACAATAATCCAAACACCGCCACTGACTATAGGTATAGATAATATTATTTGAATATTGAAAAGCGCACCAGCATCGTCTTCTTCCTCCTCTGATCGCGTTTTAAAACAACACCATGGTGAAAATTTGTGTTTCTTCATTTCTTAACCAAATTTGACATGTTAATATACCATTTTGCTCAGCATTTCATGAGAAATTTAACAATGACATTTAATTTAACTTTAATAAACTGTATAACGCGTAATCAACCAAAAACATAAGAACCCTAAACTTTAACAAAATGTAATTAGTTGGTGTACATGAACAATCAGTAACATAAAACTTAGGGGTTTCAATCTCCACATCATAAACTACATTTTTGCTTCAAAACTTATTCAAAATGATGCATATATTCGGGATTTCGAATTCTCAAGAAAGCTTACAAATTGGAGAAAGTCCAATGCCCCTTCAAGTGATGTTTTAAGATGCGAAAATGGTACCTTTAGCTTCCTTGAGTCCCCAAGAGCGTAATGGTACAATTACCTTGCTTTGAAACCTTCTGAGTTGTCATACCCAAATCAAGTTGCAAATGGAAAAAATGGAGGTTGGTAAACAGTGATGGGGATGTTCCAGTCACAAACTATTGCATACTGTAGTTTATTTATGATTTAGTGGAAAGAACACAAAGAAACTGAAGGATTTAAGAATTTCGAAAATTTTGATTTTCAAGCTTCTTTAATGTGGAGTTTTGAGAGTTTTTTGTGTATTTTTTGTGTGTTTGAGTTTTGAGACTTGAGGGGCTTTTATAGGAACTTGGGATGATATGAGGAGCAGACATGGAGTGTGTTTCAAGCATACATTGTGGCTGCTTTGCTTGCAAATGAGATTTTGTTCAAAAATGTCTTTGGTTCACTTTTGAATTCAATGGCAAAATGATGTGTTTTGTGGTTCATTGGAGGTTTTTTTGGCTTTCTTCTGATGCATAGATGAAGTGTGCTCAAAATTAAACTCAGTCACAAGGCTCAATGTGAAGTGATTTGATAAAAATTACTTCAAACATTTTTGGTAAAAACACTTTTCACACTTATGGCATAATTTTTGGATAATGGTTTGCTTCATGTGTCAAGCCAAGTTAGACATGCTAAACATCAGAGAACACATGAAAATAAAAGGTGTGAAGGTTGGACTTTGAGGTCCCTCCTTGTTTGAATCAACAAAAATGACTTGTAATCTAACCCCAAAATCAGCTCTACCATGGCTTCTTTGAAAATTCATAACATCGTGCTTGAGCAACACAAACCCATGATATTGGTACCAATAGAAAGAGGGAATGGAATTCTACAACTTTGATGTTGGACACTTGAACTGAATCAACTTATATCATGTAGAAAATTGGCCACGGAAAATCAATGTTGTAACTGATTAAAACACTTAGAAAAATTTCTTATCAGAATTTTTCAACAACTTGGAACATCAACTTTGGCCATCTATTTAAGCATTTTAATGATCTTTCTGACTTCGACTATTTACACTAAGTTGCAGTTTGCCATGAGTTCTTGAGATAGAGCTCTTTTTTGAAAATTTTAGTGGCTTGAGGAGGAAGTTACAACCATGCAAAGTTACCTCCATGAACATGAAATTTTGTAACTTAGAAAATATTTCAAACCTTTAATCTTTTACTTTTTTTTTATCATTTTCTTGACTTTCTTGATTCTTGATGATCAAACTTAATAATCTCCCATGTTTTTCTTGATTCTTGACTTTAGATGTTCACTGTTGACCAAAAAGTGGAAAGTCAAACTTTGACTTTGGCTAACAGCTGACTTTTTATCAATTGATTCGAAAAAACCCCGTCTTACCAAAAGAAGCAAACACAACAAGATATTTTTTGGTATTTTTTGTTAGTGAGAAAAATGATATATGATTTTAGGTCCAAAATTGGGTACAACAATAACCAATAAAAAATAAAAAAATTAATTTGGGTGACCCACTAACCCACCCAAGCCAATCCAAAAATTAGTGGATTTACCCAACTCAATTTTATGTTAAAGTGGGTTGTTATTTTACTAAATCCAACCCACATTACTCTAAGTGGTTCGGGTTTTGGTTTTGGCCAAATCCAACCTAATCCGGCCCACATACATCCCTAGGATGAGATTCAAAATAACCCAATCAATTGTCTCATCTTGAATTCTCAAAACAACCTACTTTACTTTTCTTGTGTTATTATTTCTTTATTCCTAAAATCTATTGTTAATTAAATTGTTGAGTCACAATTCCTGTGGAAACGATCTTACATATTACTTTATTACTTGCTGATTTTAGTATATTTGCTAAATTTGTCATCAACTAGCTAAGTTATTAAAAAAAGTTATAGTTACAATTTTTTGCACCTCTCAGTCAGTGTCCTGGCTCTAGCCTTGGTTAGAGAGTGTGCAGATACTTCTCATCTTCAACAGGGTTCACTATTCAATGATCTGAAATTAACAACTTGACCATACCATGCAGATCTCATGTCTGGAAAGGATCTAGTCCCCTTTAGTAAGATTATTTGAAGTGTTGGGTCTGAGAGATTGGAATAATTTTTTTTTGTACAAGACATTGGAGTAGTTATTATTAAAAGAAATATAAAAAAGTAATAATGAAACGCGGGACCCACCTAAGCACCCAAAATTGGGTTTCTACATTGTGGATACTCTTGGTGTGTATCATCATACTTTAGTCAATTTTTTAAATTGCTTTTGTGGATGTAGATGCGGCTATCGCAAGCGACTCGGGACATTGTGTTAGCAATTTTTTTGTGATTCGTAATCACTAAATTGTTAAAAGTCTCGCATTGAATAGAGATTGTTAAGTCGAGTCAAATCTATAAGTGAAGGTATTCCCCATCCCCATTTATATACAATTATATAAACGACTATATATAACAACAATATTGCGACCATGTCAATTCGAAATTCAAGTTTAAGCCATGCATTCGGCCCAACCCTACTTGTGAAGCCAACCTGAAATAGAAATACTTCAATTCAGACCAAAGTTCTTCCGAAGTCTTCCCTTATCTATCTAACATTAAATTTTTTGCTTTGAACTAGCTTTTAATAAAAGTTTTCACTATATATGAACAAAAGATAAAGGAAGAGAGTATGGATGCAAAATATACATACCATTAATCATTAGCATCGTTACATCACAAACACTCAAATAAATTAGATGTATGATACATGTTTACAATTACATGTAATATATTACAGAACATTTGAAAAACAATAGAACAAATCTAAAGAATAATAATTCAATTCCAGCAACAAAAAAAAAACATGATGTAACTCTCCAAGAGACATATGAAGAAGTCTTTAATTGCATTCAGAAGGAACAAATCCAAGAGTATTATGACCCAAATCAAATTCCCAAAGATGATTTTGTTGCAAAATATTACCAATAACAGAAGCACCAGTTCCATTTATAGGCATTAGTCCAATGCATTTCACCATTGGTCCAACATCAATGATGTAACTCTTCACTGGGGGCTCAAACTTTACTCCTCCAGCAAAATGAAAAGATAATTTTGGCACAACACTTTCATCAAAACCTTCACTTGTGTCAAAACAAAAATCCAAAACACTAACAATCTTATCAATCCTTTTCACATTTTTCAAATATTTTTCCAATTCCTCAACAATTGGAAAATAAGCTTCAGCAACAAGTGTTCCTAAGGATGTTCCTGAGTCAATTACCATACCTCCTTCAGCTTCAAAATTCCAAACCTTAGGTGGGATATTCAACAGTTTATCGCCGACCGATACGCCGGTCACATTCACACCATAAAATGGTGGATAAACTAAAAGGTCTGTTCTTTTCATTTCAGTTACCGAGTTTACTTTTGGTGTTCCAAATGTTAGGTAGCTTGAAACATCTTTGTGGCTCAAATGATCAACAAGACAATAGGAGAATTTTGCACCATATTGTTGACCTGCTTTATCAACAAATGAATCTCTTGCTATTCCTAAACCTAATATTCCACCTGTGTCTTCATGGAATGTTACAGCATTAGTCATTGATTGTGTGCATCCAACTGTAAGATTTTGAAGCTTTCCTTTCCTTCCATCTGTTAGGTTTACTGTTATTGTTTCAGAGCCAAAGAATCCAGCAGCAGATGATCCATCAGCATAGCTGTCAAAGATAACATTTTTTAGAAAAAAAAAATCAATAATTGCACATTTCTTGACAAAACAAATAAATAACATAAGAAAATTTAAACAATCATTTTGGTGCTTCAATGTATATATTCTTAACGAGTTTGGTCTTAAAATGTGTTTTTCGTTAGTTAGTTTGATCCTCTTTTGTGTTTTTTATCACTCAATTTAGTCCGTAAAATTATTAACAAAAGACAAGGGATGTTTTTGTAATTTTAATATATTTAGAGACTATAATGGCTGTTAAGAAGTTCCACATCGGATGTGAGATAGTCTGAACGTGAGTTTATAAATAAGAGACAATCTTCATCTTACAAGCTGGTTTTGTTGGATAGAATCAAACCCAACCCAATTTCTAACACGATATAAGAACCACTCTAAAATCCGGCTGTCTGCTATCAGGTTTGTACTACTGAACCACCTATTGTTTATATTCACGTACCAAATCTAATTGTGCTATGAGGGGTGGGAACTTCATTCAGGAAATCTAAGACCTAAACTTTTTCTTATAATAAGACTATAGTGAAATTATGAATAAAAGAAAAATATCTAGATGTGGTTGTCTAGGTGAAGAGAGTAAAAGGGTTGTGCAAATTGCAGGCACATATTTAACAAAGAGAGTTGTGTTCTAGCATGCCTTAGATGCAAAAATGTGGGACATGTGATGCTACCTACCAACATTAATTCTCATTTATAACCAATGGTTGGATGCTGGAAAGAATGGTTGCTGGGTCATCTCTTTGTGCTTGTGTCTACTTATGAAGAGTACTTTCTAATTAAGGCTTTTGTTTTTTATTTTTATTTTGAATTAAAAAACAATAGAATCAAACACATTTACTATATGTTTGATTATTGATGACTATAAACAGGGTTATTATTAATGTACCATAACTCCTATCAGAACTTTAAATGCTTTGCAGGACTAGAAAATGTTCTGTTTTTTAAGTGCACATTTATTTTGGTATTGCTCAGTGAAAAATTTAGAACATTTTCTTCAAAAATGCAAAATAAAAAAGATTAAAACTCAATTTGTTAGAATGACTTAATAAACGAAATGAAAACTTTGAATATCATAAAAATAGTCTTGTAACTTTAGTAATGCCATGCTTAAATTTAAGCCATGCTCAAAAAAGGAAGAGAATAATATTAAAATGCAATTAAACTCAACCATCTCTATTAATAAAAGAGACATGTTCCAAATATTATGGCTTATTTTTTACCACTACTCAATAAATTAAATGCTCTTCCCCAACTGTCTTAATTTGTCATCTCCCTTTCCCACAAAACACAAGCTAAATTTGAGGTCCAAAAAGACAGCCTTTAATTTCTCTCCTCTTTTCTCTCTCCCAATTCATGACACTTCTTTCCAAAAAGAAAAAAATAAAAACTTTAACTCACACAAATGCTTGTTACATAATTACTCCCTATGTCCCATAATATTTATCCCATTCGATCATTTCACATAAATTAAAAAATATAATAAATAAAAAAATGTGAGCTTACCCAATTATTTATCTTAATTATTGTTACTACTCCGTCCCAAAATATAAGGGAATTTTGGTCAACTAAAGTTAATGTATTTGGTCTAAATTTTTAAACAAATACATCGGCTTTCTTTGACCAATTTTCCCTTATATTTTGGGACCAATTTTTAAACAAATACATCGGCTTTCCTTGTATTTTCAATTGTCATGAATGTAAAGTGATAAATAATAGATTAAATTTGATGATATAATTGAAAAAAAAATGTTTAATATTGTATTGAAAACTTAAAAATGTGACAATTATTATGAGACGAAAGGATTACGACAATTTAGATTTTTTTCTTTTCAAAACAACCCCATTAATTTACTTGCAACAAGAAGCTAAATTCAACAATAAAAATTAAGTTTTGCTAACACCCCACCAAAAACTAAAATTAAAATTTTTCCAACATCTAAAAAAAAAGGTTATCATAAAAATAAACAAAAGGGGAAGAAAGAAATTTACAAACCTGATATCATAAAGGCATGGATCAGAAGGAGTAGGACAATATCTAAGAGAGAAAACAGTACTTAGATCTTCACTACACATTTTAGAAGCACAAGAAACTTGGTGAAATGATTTAGAATTATGTGGACAAAACACACCCTTACAAGGATTTTTAGAACCAGCCCTTCTTCTCCTTGTTGTTCTTTTTGTTTTTGATCTTGTTTTTGTTCTTGTCCTTCTTTTAGTTTTATGTCTTCCACCACCATTACTCTTCTTCCTATGAACCTTTTGCATAGAATTAAACCATGTTAATTCACTTCCTGTATCAGCAATAACCCAAATACCTTGTCCTGGTGTTCCAACTTCAACATGAACAAAATATTCACCAAGTTTTTCATCTCTTCCAGATTGAATTGGTAATTGAAATTGTTCTTTAACTTCAATGTCTTTTCTTCTATTACTATTAATGGAAGAATAACCTTGTTTATTCATTCTCATTCTTTGATGCATTCTTTGTCTTCTAATCATGTCTCTTTTAATGAACCCTTTTATAGTTTCAGCTTGATCTAAATCATCATAACCAACAAATCTTGAATGATGTCTATGCACAAGCTCTAGACTCAACCTATCATCATTGTTGTTATAAATATTATTCTCAAGTACATCTTCATCTTCATTCTCCTCATTGTTGAAGCTATGAACAACAATGATTTGAATCAACAAAAGAGTCATGAGAATTTTTGTGCTCCATTGCATCCATTTCCTATTCATTTGCATATATTTATTATGAAGAAAAGAAAAAATGTATAATGGTAATAGAGATTGATTGAGATATATGGAAGAAGAAAAAAAAGGTTGTAATGTGAATAAGAGGGTAAGAAAAAAAAAGAGAGAGAGAGAGAGATAAAAAAGGGGCTAGAATTTAGAGGGAGTTTGTGTTTTAATGGTACATTTTGCTATGAGAGGTGTATATATGTGTGGGGGTTGGAAAACACAAAGCAACAAATGTATATATATAAATAATAAATAATAAATGTTGCGAGATTTTTGAGAGGTACAGAACAAAAAGTGTAGGACCTTTGTTTTTTAGACTTTCTTGTTAAGCATCTGTTTTTCTATATATAAACTTAGGTCTATTTTTTTTGTTATATGTGCTAAAATAAACTATACTTTGTTAGTGTAGGGAAAATGAGGTATTATTTATGTTGGATAGGTTGTTGCTAACAAATTTCTCATCTGTTGAAGATATTATAATCACTAAAATTACAAAACAGAAAAGAGATAAATATGTATTTTGTTTTTACAAAATTAGGGAATTGATTTTCGTTGAAAAAAATAAAATAATTTTTTTAAGGATAAAAATATGTGTTTTTTGTTATATAGACAAGAATTATAATTTACAGATTTTATAGGAACAAAAAATATATTTAATCCAAAAAAACATAACTTATCTCTTGTATTTTATAATATCATAAAAATAAATATTATATTGGTTGAAGTGAACTAAACTTTGATTTTTATTTTAAAGAAAATTTTGGATTCCAACTTTGAGGATATAAAAATGTGGTTAGAACTAGAAAGACCCTAATAATGGTAGTCAAAGTCAAAATCTTCGACAGATATTACTCCCTCCGTCTCAAAACTATTGTCCTTTTAGAGTTGTGCACATAGATTAAGAAACAACAAAGATTGATAAGTTAAATTTCTTTTACCCCTACTTTATTAAGAAAAAGAAAATATATTTAATTAATGGTTTAACTTTTGTAAGGATATAAATGGTAAACTAACTTTAATTTTACATTGGTTTCCGAAAAGGACAATAGTTTTGAGACAAAAGTAAAAAGCTAAAAAGACAATAGTTTTGGGACGGAGGGAGTAATAACTAAGAAAAGTATGTGTATAATTTGCAATAATAACATGTTTATTGGAAAATAATATCATAAAAATTAATTTCATTCATTAAACTAATTTTCATTCAACTTTTTTTTGTAAAAAATATATTCATTCTAATAAGTAGAATACATAAAATTTAACTTCAATTTTATGTTGCTAAATCCGAAAAAGATGAATATGTAGACAAACTCATAACATTCAAGATAAAAAGTCTTAGTGAATCTATTCTTCTTCTTTTCTTTTCTTTTTTGGGATAGCGTAGTGACTAGAATTTCACTCATATATCAAAGTTACAACCACGATCGCTACACTTTATATGCAAATGTCATATCAACTGAGTTAGGCTCACGGGTTCTTCTTCTCTCTTTATTATTGCCTTTGAATTGTGTGGATTTACTATACATGTATATTATAATTGACATGACAACAAGATAAAAAGTAGTTTTTGAGTGTTTGCAAGTACCTCATGCTAAAAGATTATCTTCCAACTATTTAAATTGATGAGTTAGGCCAACATATGTCATCGTTAAAGTATCGTGTAATGATTTCAATATTTTCTATTGATGAAGTTTGTCGTAAGGCGTGCCTAGATAAATTTAAGGACAAGTAATTCATTATATGGAGCTTTCACGCTTCACATATAGACATGATTTTGTAAAGGTATTTTGTTTTATATATATTATTTTTAAGCGACCGAGAGTATATCTAAAGAAATATATATATATATATATATATATTGAACGACCCATAAGAAGGGAATACTAATACTTAGGCAAATTTTTGATTAATATTTTAATAATTATAATATATATATTAAAAAATTACATTATATTCAAAAAATAATCAACTGACTATTTGTATCGTTAAACCGATTGTTAAGTGGTTGTAATTGTGTTTGAGAGATCTAATTTTAAAGAGAAGAATGAGACTATAGTGAATAATAATTTAGACTTTTGAGTAAGTGGTGCAAAAATAAAAAAGTCAGGGGGTGCAAAATGCAAAAAACATATGGGTATTAGTTAAAAAATTAAAATTTCAGGGAGTGTACCTGTACCCCCTCACCCATGAAGGACTACACCCCTGGATCCATGTAAGTCAAAGTTAGCAACTATGACTCACATATATTGCTCTGCGCCCCCCCCCCCCACCCAATTCCTACTCTGTGCCCCCCCACACACACACATATACACATTGAATGACCCATAAGAAGGAATACTAATACTTAGGCAAAGAAATGTTTTAGTGTACGAGTAGGCAAAAGAAAAACATACATGTGTGAAATTTCCTAAAGTGGAATTTTCATATAGGACAAGCGGCCCTCAAAGTCACTTCAAGTAAAGTAACGAAATATATATATATATAAGAGGATTGCTAACCTTGACCCATGTAGGTCAAAGTTAACAACTATGACCCGCATGAATTGCTCCGCGCCCCCCACCCCCACACCTTCTCCGTGCGCCCCCATACCTTGCTCCTCGCGCCCGCCCAACCTCTTTTGTATCTTTTAATGAGTCGTAATTGCTAATTTTGACTCACATGGTGAATGTTAGCAACCGTTGCTAACTTTGACTATGTGGGTCGAAGTTAACAAGTATGACCCACATGTAATTACAATGGAGTGCATGTGGGGGCTTATGAGTAGCTGAGGGTGCGCAAAGATAAAGGGGGTGCACTAAGTAATTACATGTGGGTCATACATTGCTAACTTTGACCCACGATCGAAGTTAGCAATCCCATATATATATATATATATATATATATATATATATATATATATATATATATATCATACAATCTAGCAAATCAACAAGTTTTTGTATAATTTACTTTTACAGTTTTTTTATCTTAACACCAAAGATTGTGGATCTTTTAAATAGAACTTAAAAATTCATGTATAATAATGTTGTGTCTCTTATTTTAATAAATTTTTTTTTTATAAAAACTTCAAATAAATTGGTTTAAATAGTATTTCTTAAAATGTCGTTTTAAGTATTTCATTATTTTTTTACAATTTTTTTCATTTATAAAATTTCAAAAAAATCTCTATAAAATAGCTATTTGAAATAGTTTATCATAAAAATCTTTTTTTAGAGATAACTTTTTTACAAAAAATTGTGAATTTTATTTAGTTAAAATCTCTAATCTGAATATTGAAGTTATTAAATGTTAAAATCACTTTTTTAATTTATAAAAATATGAATTAAAATAGTAAAAGAAAAAGATACATTTAAAATACTTTTATTATTTTTAATTAATAATTATAAAAAATATTTTTTGAAATATAAAAAAATTTACTTTTTTTTAAAGTTGAAACAAATGTACCCGGCTATAACCACAATCCTTAAGGAGATTGACTTTACCATCTAAAACTAGGCAATTTGTTGTATAATTATTGTTATACAAACTAAAAATTAATACTAATTGATTAGCAATGCCAATAATGATGGTGATTTACTTTATGTTGCTGTTATAGTTTGTTTTCTTGTGGCTCTCCTCTCCTATCCTTACTCGTGGCCTCAAACCCTTTGGTCTTGTTTCTTTGTTTGTTTTCAAATTTGTCTTGTTCCTTTTCATTATACTAGTTACACAGTTATTTATAACAGTATTCTGACTATTTTGGAGGCTTTTGTTTTGTTCCTCATTACCAACCTCGATAATATTTTATGTGTGTGCTACTTTTTAGCAATAATGCCATTTATTAGTTTCTATGTTTTTTTTGTTATGATAACATTTTTCCCAATCATGATTTTCTTATTTTTGGAAAAATAACAAGAATATTATTTATAGAATATTTGGGTTGAATTGTCATAATTTAGTTTAGTCCTTTAGCTTTTTAATGAGCAACAATAAAACTACCTACTACATATTTTAGAATTTTCAAGACTTACATTGTTGACGTTATTTTATGAGAACTTTGGTTAAGGCCGTATATGATATTGAAAATTAAAGGTTCTACAAGATTCAAATATGTAACAAAAGTAGAATAAGAGCGTGTGTCAAAGTTCTCGCATATACTTGTATATTAGATGTGATGTTTCTGCTAATTTAATTAAATTTAGAAGATTTGTTTCAATTTTAATAAATTAAATGCTTATAAAAAAAATAACTTAACGACGTGGCTAAGATAAAAACTAAGTTGTACCAATTAATTTTTCTTAAATAATAAAGATTACTTTTAGATTTTCTTGAGACTAAATTAGATTTTACTATTTTTGTAGAGGCTAAAATGAATCCTCACATTTAATTCCAATCTTTCATTTTTTTTTTACATCGGAAATATAAATTACTCCCGCCAATAATCGAACTATGGACCTCCTCCTACCTAATCCATATGTTCTCCAGCTCTTATTACTTGAGTTATCTTACGAGGACCCAATCTTTCATTTTTATTCTATATAAATAAACATGAAATAATTATTGGAACGTACTACGTACTGAGTTAGTTCTATTTCAAATCATATAAATATATGTCAATTGAGGAAAAGGCCACATTTTTCCTATAGATTCCAATATCAATGACACTAGCTATAGTCTAAAGATATGTATCATCCAAAAATGTAATACATATTTTAATTATTTTTGATATCATTGTTGCCAAAAGTAAATGACCTTTCTCATTAGTTTGAATTAATTTATATTATTTTTGCCATTCTAGCAATCCAGCTTGTAAAAAACAGAGTTAACAATTTCTACTAGCTACCGACTCTTGCTCATACATTTATTTATACAAACAACTTGATGATTTTTTTAAATTGTTTTTAATTTTTGTGCTAAATAATCTAGTTTATATGATAAGGGTTCTGATAACTAATTTAGAGTTTGAATAGAACATAAATAAAGTTTGTTCAATAACTTGTACCAAAAAATAAAAGTTTGTTCAATAATATAGTTAGTTGATTTAGTGGTAGTTAACGTTGGACTTGAAAGAGATGACTACAGTTCGATCTCTGCAACTGCATAAAGTTGAAACTTGGAATCACTTGATTCTAGAATTGACCTCCAAACTAGATTAAAATCACGGTGAAAATTAAAATCAGAAAGTTTGTTCAATAACTTTTTCACCTAATTATTAAATCTAGATTTTACTATTTCGTCTTCCGATAAAATTTATTAATTATTTGAATTTAATTATTTGTTAGTCGAATTATATTTTGGTCAAGTAGCCTAGCGGCTAGGAATTTCACTTTTAAAGTGGAGAAGTGGGATGACCGGAGTTCGAACCCTCGCCCCTATATATATAATGCAATGTCCAACCAATTGAGTTAAACTCATGAGACAATCGAATTATATTTAAGAACATTATTTAACTGTTGTCCATTATTTTTTGCAACACTTTATTTACTACAAAATCTGAACTACGTATGCAAAATCACATGTGTAGTAAAAAAAACAATGAATGATCTAAAATTCAATATTAATTAAACCACTTATTTAGCCATTTAGGACAATGCACATTCAATGCATCTTCTTGCGTGACAAGTTCAAAAGAATGAATAAATTAGGTAAATAAGATTTTGTGTATATATTATGGGCATGAATATAGATATGATGGTAGAAACTCGTAGAGAAAAACAGAAAATTGAGTCTGCCTACAAATGCTGAAAAATTCACATGGGTATTTGACGGGATATTTTAATTGTTTTTGTAATTTGCACACTCATCCTTGTGTCTAAAATAAAATAAATCAACCAAGTATTCAAAATTGCCCCAAAACAAAAAAAATCAAGTGGTTGTGTTCGTGATTAATGAACTTCGGTTAAAGATTCATCGCTAGATCACAAAAAAACAATTCAAGTGTTTGTCTTTATGATTAATAAACTTTTCTCGTTGATTCACAAAAAAAAAAATTCAAGTGTTTGTCTTCGTGATTAATAAATTTCTTAATTGTTGGGAAGAATGAGCTAGTTTGAATATATTTTGGGAGTTGCTTGACTCTTTTAAAAAATGTTTAATCTCCTCACAAAGTGTTAAAGATGTCAAATTAAAGTGTTTTCTATTTTGTAATTAAATGCTTTTTGTATAGTATAACTTTTTATTTATTGTATGAAATTTTCTCCATCATTAGAAATGATTAATTTTTATCAAGAAAATTGAAGCACACAGGGTAGATTCTCCGCTTCAAATCAAATACAAAAACTGATTATTTAAATTATCTAAAATTGTAGATTTTGGACTAATAATTCGATTCAAATCAAATGAATTGAGGGTTTATTTAATAAAACATTTGAATAACATATTTGGTGTGTGCAAGACTTTTTTTTTATATCTCACACATGTTTTCATTTTTTAATTTATTTTTCAGACTAAAATATAATAAAACTAAGAGGAAGTCGCATTGGCAAGCACTATTGTATTATGTACTTATGTCTATGTAGAAATCTCATATTATGGAACCAAATCTAAGAAAGTTGTTGAATTAAATTAAGTGTTAATGAATTTTAAAATGCTTAGGACACAAATTTCCGACCATTTTCCCTAAATTCATCCAAAAAAGTCATGATACTCTGTTTATAACATGTTAATTTATTTCATTGTAGTGTAATACAGCAGAAGTACATTAGAATTCCATCAACAACAAAAATACACATTATAATTTCAGAAATATGATGTATATAATTAAGCTAAATTAAAAAATGATATGTATACGTGAGACATAACTCAATTGACAAATATCGATATCATTCGACTGAACATTTTTATTTAAATTTGAATCTTGAACTTTTATGATGATGATTATTCCTTCTACTAACTAAGTGTATATTTAATTCTTAAGTGAGAAAATTTAATTTTGATATAATTGATTTTATAAAATTAATTTTGATAAAATTAATTTGAAGATAAATAAAAATTGAAGGAGAGGGGCCTATCTTGAGCTGTCATTGGCAAAAAAAAAATGTGACAGACATTTTTCAATGAAATTGTCTAACTTGGTTTAAACCATGATATGCAATTATGCCTACATAAAAAGTAAAAAAGGACGTTTGTAGTAAACAATAATGAAAATGTAATTGTCCAATTGACTAAACAATTAACGCGGTTAGTTAATTTTCATGAAATCGATAGTGCAAATAGTAATTGTCCAATTGGTCACTTGCCAGTGCCCAATGAATATTAACTAGAATCACTAATTTGTAAGTTTAGGTTCATTAGTTCATATACTCCATAATTAGATAGAATTAATATAAGCAATGATATTTGTGAGAGTACTTGAGTGTTTTTTTATGCAGAAAGGGAGACATTAATATCTCTTATTTTTAAATGTTGTTAAGTCAGCAACATCTAATCCTACTTTTTCCATTTAAATGTTAATTATAATCTATAGACCCCGACTCATTATTAAGCATATACTTATTTTTTTAATATTATTAGTCCATTATTTTTGACACAATGTTCACTTTTATATCTCCTTCAACTAAATCTCTTCTTTGTTTTTTTTATACAATCTCAATCTTTTCTTATTCCAAAGTTTAATAATTTTGCAAAATACATGTGTAATTCCAATTTCTCACTCTTTCTCTTCTCTTTCTCCTATTCTATTTATTCTTCTTCTTTTTACTTTATAATCTTCACCCATCAAACTCATCCTCTCACCACCATCAACATCGTTCTCCCACCCTCAACTCAAAACTCTACATTTGTTTTTCAAGAATTCCTCCATTCAAATAAATTCTATGGAGCTTAAAGTTTTGGATTAAGTTCATACAAAGTGAAGAAATTAATTATGTAATTACATTATCTCTATATGCTTAGTATCTCTGGACCTATCTTTTCCACACAAAAAATTCATAACATAATTGTAAGAAGTTTTGTTGATGGTGTAATACAAATCTTCGGTTTTAAAACATTATTTGTCAGTGACATTTTCTTTAAATCTAATAAAAAAACCAAAAATTGTAAGGTTTTGGTCTATTTATATTCAAACGTCAAAACCAATCAATTTCACATGTTGTACTCCCTCCGTCCCAAAACTATTGTCCTTTTAGCTTTTTAGTTTTGTTCCAAAACTATTGTCCTTTTCGGAAACCAATGTAAAATTAAAGTTAGTTTACCATTTGTATTCTTACAAAAGTTAAAACATTAATTAAATATATTTTCTCTTTCTTAATAAAGTAAGGGTAAAATAGACTTAACTTATCAATCTTTATTGTTTCTTAATCTACGTGCATAACTCTAAAAAGACAATAGTTTTGGGACGGAGGGAGTAATATATTTGTTTACACATGTATTTTTGTACGGTAAATTATATGTTACCATATCATGAGCAACTTCAAAAATATAATTTAATATATTAATAATCGACAAAAATTACAAAGATATTGTTATAACTTCTAATTTGGTGTATAAAAAAGTTTTTTATAATTTTTTATTATTGATGCTATACGTACGTTTTTTCAATTTTATTTTGATTTTCATGATCAATATTATTATATTTTTGTCTTACCTATTTATTTTTGATAAATCTAACCCCTTTTTAATATTATACATTCTATATGAATTAATTTATTGTTATATATATATAACCGCTTCTAAGACCCGTGCGTGCAGGGGTCGGAGGTCTAGTTGATCAAAAATTTGTAATCAATCATCACAATAGAGTTGCATTTGTTTTATTTTAAATGAAATATATTGTAAAATTTTATTTTGCTTAGAAATGAATTTTTCTTATAATTAATATCCGTTCTATTTTAAGTGTCACAGTTGACCAAATAATATATTTTAAGAAAAATGTATAAATAAAAGAGATAATATAATTTATACTAAAATACCCCTCTTTTTATTGGTAGTAGACATTGAAATACTAAAGTAGATCTTTGAAAATGTACTTTTTCTCTCACTTAATAATTGTTTTAAGAGATAAAATAAGAAAAATCAATGTTATAAATAGTACTCCTTCCGTCTCAAAATGATTGTCGTTTAAGATTTATGCACAATTTTTAAAGAAATGATTAATTATGTTGATTTTAATGGTAAGATTCGTATTATTTGCTATAATAACCTCATTAATTGTAGTTAGTGGATTGGTTAAGTGAGATGAAATTAATAAATAAGGGTATAATAATGGAAAAAAGTAATAAATATTGCATTTGTATTCTAAAGTGACAATTATTTTGGGACAAATAAAAAATGCTAAAAAGACAATTATTTTGAGACAGAGAGAGTATATAACATTTATTTCGGAACAAACAATTTTGACAAATAAGACATTTATTTTAGAACAGAGAGTAGTTCATTTTAAATGTTAAAATAGATTACAATACAAAGAGACTGGACAAGCAGTATAAGGGCGCTTTTATTTTTTTGGTACATTGGCAAAACTAGGAAAAGAAAGAAAAACAAAAACTAAAAACGAGGATGAGGTAACCTTAAAGCATCAGATAAAAGGATGCTCTCCATATCTATAGGCGGGGATTCTCAAATGGTCAACTTATCATCTTTGGTATAACCTAGCTTAGCCAGAAAATCAGTACAGAAGTTACCTTCTCTAAGAGAATGAAAAAGATAAACTTCCCAATCCAATTGAAAAAGATCCTTGATGTTCACGATAACCGCCGCATAGCAATGAAACGAATTATAATCCTTAAAAATCATATCAATCACTGTTTGAGAATCAAAATAACATTGAATACGATTGTAACCAAGATCCCTTGCAATCTTAAGACCATGGAAAATTGCCATAAGTTCACCAAAAGTGCTATTAGAAATACCCAAAAAACCACTAAAATCAATAACCCAACTGCCGTCTGCATCCCTGATCAAACCACCAAAACCGGCTCTTCGAAATTCAGACTCTTAACAAAAAAAACGTAGCCCATATTTTTTAAATTGTACTCTTTATTTTTTTAATTAATACTACTTGCACTACATTTGAAATGTAAGATATTGAATTTAAAGTGATGCAATATTAATTAAAGAGTAGTTATCTTTAAACTTATAATAAATAATTACGATGTGATAATTTTTTCCTACAAAAAAAAGACAGTTGAGTATCAATTATATTTGTAGTTTGACCTTAAGCTCTGCTATTAAACTAATATTTGGACAAAATATCAATGACTATACTTACTCTACTTTGAATTCATATTTTTATATTAAAAATATGATCAACCTAGTTCATTTTTTAAGAGAAGAATGTTTTAATTTTATGATTCGAGTTGAAAAACAGAGACAATCTATGTATTATATTTCCTCCATCCTAAAATAATTATCTTTGTTAATTATTGACCTTTATTTTGATCATATTTTTTTATTAATGTATAAAAATAAATATTAGCAAATAAAATTTTGCTTGATTTGTGTTAATCAATATTTTTATAATATTAAATTTTATATTTCTTTATAAAAAATTAAAAATATTAACCATTTAAATTATATAGTATTAATATGCGTAATGACCATTATTTTGAGACGGATAAATCAAATTAATATAGTAATAGCTTGTAATTAAGTGGTACACTACAAAGCAACAATATTGCAAGCTAGCTGGCCACATGGGTGCGTGCAGGAAAGAACATGATCCCATCACACACTTGTCATTGGTCAATATACTCTTTCATGCAAGTGCAATACTTCAAAGTAATAAATTCAACAAGAACCTACTCCAAAGCAATTATAATTTATTTTATTTTATTTATTTATGTTGCTTCATATGCTTAAGGATTATTGGGGAATGACGTGCAAGAATCTATCAGCACCAATCAAAATATGAATTCTAGAAACATTCTTCATCTTCAACTCTTTAAGAAGGAATAGCAATCATGGATTCATGATGACACACAAAATACAATCAATTATTTTGATAAAACTGAATATTACAATTTTGGTATATAGATAGTTTGGATTTGGATGTGCACACATGTTAGCCGTCCGATCAAAAATAAAATGATGAGAACATAAATTGATGACCGAGATTGACTATTGCGTGTGACCAACAGCCGATTTCAATCCATTTTGAAGTGATTTTAATGTCTCAATTATTAGTTTTAATAACTTTTATTTTTTCAATATTAATAATCAAGAATTATAATTTCTATGTCTTTTTTTTTTTGACGAAATTTTTTCCATGTCTTATCATTAATTGTAAAATGTTTGATACAATGTATATTAACGAAATACAAGAATGTTGATGTGTAAGATTATTAGTGGTGGGTCAAAGAGTAAGCCCCCCTTCTCACGGAAATCATGGGCTGCTTGATATTCTTCCGGTCTTAAATATAAGTAAAATTTAGTAAAAAAAAATTAATGTATTTAGTACAAATTTTGCATCAAATACATTAATTTTCTTTGACTAAATTTTATTTATATTTGAGACCAAAGTAGTGTTGCATTTCTAATTTACATAACCTTCATTTTTACAGTCATTCCATATTCTCATTTTACATGTTACAATAAAGCACCACCCCAGGTTATTGTTACTTTTGAATTAGATAATTTTTATTTCCATATTCTCATTTATTTCTCATGTTGCAGGTACATAGTATACACCAATTTTCACTAATGACTACAAAAATTATAGTCATGAGATTGTGCTTCTCTCTACATCTGAGATTCAAAATAAAAAATTTTCTCGATGTCAATACCTATGTTAAATCAGTCCATATAGGACTGTGTTATAGCTACAATTATATCTCCTAGTGAGTTAAAAAAAAATTTTAAGTTTGTTAGGAAAAATAACAAACATTTTTTTATTTATATAATAAACTTTATTTTAAACTGCACAAGTTTACCATGATTCAATAATGACGAGGGACCAAATCGGATTAATCCCTACACAAAACCATTATGTGTTTGGCATCATGGTAAATATGCTAGAATCATAGTAGGTCACAGTGATTCTAGTATATCCACCGTGATACGGTGATATCAACATAAACTATATCTTTATCTAATTCAATGTTAGTGTCTAAAAACTGCATGTAGAGATGATAAGTTACACATATATACCCTTTTGATGTCTGATAGTGAAACCTAAACAGGACAATAGGAACAAATTACATTCCTTTTTTAGAAAAAATACAAAGAGAGCAAACACACTTGAAAAATTCATATTCCATTAGATGCTAAAATCATTGATGTAAATAAGTTACAAAATGAGAATAATTCCAGTGTGATTTCTTCATTGAAAACTTCGAAAGCGAATAATAGCCCCTCCGAATCTAGTTAGAATAGCTACCAAATCAACTATGTTTATCTACAGAGCATTTTGCATTCTCTGCCTTCTTCAGAGATTAGATTAGGGAAGGTAAGAAGTTCATGATTAGCATATGCACTTACAATCAAATCTACAGCAAATAAAACTGAATAGAGATAATCGCGAATTTCATAGTAATCTTCACATAGAGGACCTTCAATAATAAGTTGCTGAGTACCAGAACCAGCAGCCTATTTAAAAACAAATGTTAATGGTTCAGAGTCTTTATAGAAAAACTGAATATAGTTGCGGCTATATTCGAAAAGTGGTTTTCTTAAGAAAATGTAATATTCACAAATTTTCAGAAGAAGCACTTGCCTTCTGTGTTGCATCCCCAACCTTTCGAACAGTTACGTATTCACCACAACGCAAAGCCCCACCAACAAATTCCACCTGCATAATATTCATTGGTGCACTATTTTATTAAGTAAAGTTTCAGTTTCAGAACACGTGGTAAGTGGTAACCAATATTTTCACCGATGAGGACTACAACCATGGTTATCATAGTATCTTACAATGCATATGAGTTTTATCTTGATTGATACAAATCCCTATTGCGTATGTATATATTTGGCACATGAATCTCATTGCGAATCTCATTTCATTATGATCAATCCGGAATCACTATGATGAATCCTGAATCATTGTAGCCAACTCTTTATTTTGTCAACTTCATATATAATATATCAGCTTATAACTTTGCTATGTCCCTTGTTTTCACTTAAAATGACATTTTCATTAGAAATGTATCTTACGATTCATGATAAGATTTGATTTTGATTTACAAATAAAAAATAGCTCTTCCAATTCACGTTATGAAACTTGATTTGATAACCATTACTATGACTACCAGAATGTCAATGCTAGGGAAATGAAGTTGAAATAACTCCAATTACCAACAAAAAGTTAGTGCAAGAAGGAATCAACAAGTTAGTACTAAGTCTATAACTGAAGAATTACCGGAATGCCTTTGGTGGATAGGAACTGCTTGAAATCTGCCAATTTCAAATCACCAAGAACAGATTTATGTGGCTGAGGTGCTCCAGAAACGGGGAGAAGCGAAAGCATGTCATTTTCTGTCTTCCCTATCTCAGCATCAGCCCAAGCTATTTCATATTCTCCCAACTGTAATTGAATTTATAATTTATATTCATTATATAACATTGTAAATGACAGACATTTATATAAAATGAAACAGTTAAGACATATACTATTTGCCTTTTTGAAGAGTGCATTACTCATTAACTTCTCAGATAGTTGGACCTATAATCAGAAAAACATAACATGGTTAATTTTGACATCTTGGACAAATTTTCAGAAAATGTACAAAATAATGTGGATGTATGTACCTTATAAGCACATAAATCAGAGGTAACATCAATAGTCTCTTCAATTTGTGGAGCGTAAACATGAGGACAGACATTCTTCAAGCAGTGCTGCTTCAGATGGTCTGTAGCTTCGGCTGATCCAAGCACCAAAACCTTCAGGATAATAGTGAGATTCATCATCATGCAAGATGCAAAAATCACAGAGAAAATGATACAATGATAATATCATAAATCGGCTTAGCAGTGCAATACACACACAGATTGCTCAGATTGGAGGTGCCAAAACCGAAAAATAAATGTTTGTACTATACTGCTATACATGAGAAAAAAAGTTATCACTCAAAAAGAAAGACTAGTGCACAGCTAAGCTAATAGGAATCTGAACATAGAAATGAATTAAAAAGTTGATAGAACTTATAGATAAGAATAGAAAACATTACATATGTAAACAGATATCAAATACATTGAGAAAAAAAGGTGCAAATTAGAGAAATATGAACATTGAGTGTGAAGAAAAATCACATCACAAAGAGTAAAAAAGAAACAGAGAAGCAGACAAAGACATATGTTCATAGTTATAATATAGCGTGAATATTTTTCACAACTTGAGTTAGTTATCATTTTTTTTGATCAATAAGCCCTACTTGAGTTAGTTATCATTTATCAATAGTGTGTAACATCCGGGATTTTTATCCAAGTTATTACCTAAAACTTCCTATCTCATTAACTTGCTAAAAATTTACTTTATTTTTCTTTTGAAAATAGCCATTAATAATAAACTATTAAAAGAAATCTAAATGAAAAATCTTAAAATAAAGTAATTGAAAAGTTATTGTCTAAATCGATTATTTCCTAGCGGAAGAAAAACCCACCTCAAAGCATTTGTCTGAGAATTATTGCTCTGATAATGTAACATCCCATATTTTGATCAATCAAGTCATCAATGTGTGGCAGAGGGTATCCATTCTTGATTGTAACTTTGTTCAATTGATGATAATCAACCGACAATCTCGACTTCCTATCTTATAGAAACCAACTGATATATATAAATAAAATAGGGAAAATCCCTTTGATTACAGAATGATACCGCAGAACTTCGAGGGTGTGCACCTCCCAATGCCAAAATGGCCCCTTTCCAGTCAAATTCCCAAGATACCTTCTTTCTCAATCACCCTTCATATTTATAGGCAACATAACACTTCTACATGACAGTTATTTTCTATTAAAACTGTCTATTCTAATCCTATTGCAATTCCACATGGAAGTTATTATCTATAAAAACTGTCTATTGATAATAAAAACTGCCTAATAATAATAACTAATACGACCCATTATTATTACTATCTTAATTAAGGGCACATATCTAACACTATCCTTCTTCACCAATAAAATAGGATCTCCCCACAATGAGACACTTGGTCCAATAAACTTCTTAAACAATAGAGGCACCGACTAACTTATCAGCTTTGACATCTCTAATAAAGTCATTATGTAATGAGCAATATGGATAGGTTCAGTACCCAGAACTACATCAATGGTAATGTTGGCACGCCCAATAGGAATTCTTCTAAAAAATCTTAGACCACAAGAATATCAACTTTCAATCTCATGTCGATGAAGGCGTTCAAAAGTGTGTATTCCTAAATTCTATATGCATGAGACTGGAAGTATAAATTGTTGATATTCTTGTGGTTTGAGATTTTCTAGAAGTATTACCATCAGACATTCTAGGATTACCGCTAGTTTGCAATTTCGATTTCTCCATTGATGCAATTTGGAGTACTGAATCAATGCACATTGCTCCTAACAGAATGACACCATTAGAGAAGTCTAAGCTGTAAAGCCAGTTAGAGGACTTGTTGTCTAAGAATTTTTTCAGATCAAATATCTCATTGTGGGAAGGTCCTATCCTATCCTAGTGGAGAAGAAGCAGGATGAGAAGTCAAAAGAGTGTGTTGATTATCGTCAAATTAACAAAGTTACGATCAAGAATAGATACCTTCTGCCACACATTGATGACTTGATAGATCAAAATTCAGGATGTTACTATGTGAATTTGAATATAATATGATTTTGTAGTTTAAGTACCTTTATAAATTTCCATATTATTTTAAGTGTCCCTTTTTAAATATTTCTGCCTTAAATTATTTGTCTATTTAGAATATCAATGCAGCATTTATTGATTTTTTTTCCAACTATTATACCTTAATTTATTGTTTTTCAACCCACCAAACTAAGCAACTAACTCTGTAGAGGGTAAATAAAACTTATTATCATTGAAATCAACAAAACAACTAATCAATATCTTAACAAGTGTGCAAAACTCAAATGGGACATCTAAAATGAGATGGATGAAGTAATTCATTGGCCCTACCAAAACTTGTAGCCAAAGGGTCAACATATTATTTGGTTAAATTTGAATTGGTGTTGCCGAATAGCGGCTATAGGGAAGTGGAATTTTAACAAACCACCATTGTTTAGCGATACATGGTTTTGTAATAAGTGTTGTCAAATAGTGTAGTATAAGCACTTTAGAACTGTAGCATATATGATGAATTTGAACAAACTCCTATTTTCTGCAATTCACAATTGACAACTCTTTGTTACATAACAATTAAAAATTAAAATAAGTTATTTTCAATATCATATGGTTTTTAATGGTATAAAGACATGGCAAACTATTATGAGTTCTGCTCTATTCCCCAAATATAAGTACATTATAGAAGATTTATACTGTAATCATGTTTAATTGAATTGAAAAGGACCTAAAAGATCCATACCAGCTTCAGGGGAGCCACATGGGAGAGAATGTTCTTAATTGATCTTCCATCTGAATGACCTTCAAAATCCATGTAAACCAATGAACACCTGACTTGGACCTGGACAACAACAAAATCAACACTCCATCATAAGTAATTGTTATAAGAGATTCATAACCAACAAACTCTAAAATTCTGATTTTTGCCGAACTCAACCCAAATGCACAGCACAAACCTCACAATTCTAATAAATCATGAATGTGGCTCCAACTCTATAATCTATTGCATCTATGTTCTGACTAATATATAGAATTTAAGGGATAAAATAAGATAAAAATGTATGTCAGATAAACTTTCATTGTAGACCATAATCTAACTAAGGAGCAAATAAATAGTTTAGAAAAAAAATTCAGTTGCAGGACTAATACAAATGTCAGAAATACAGACATAACAGCATCTTTTGTAATACATCAAAGACAGAAAATTTTCAATATTTGCAAAAGTAATAAATTTTGGTGACAAAGCCAAAAATGGAAAAGACAATTAAAAATGATTAAACGTCATTCATCCAATCAATTTCTGAATACAACAGTAATAAATTCAAACACAATTATGTAAAATTACTAATCATAAGAACAAGAAACATAAAAATTTAAGAAAAAGATACTGAAGCTTACAGTCCTTTCATCAGATATAACTTTTGATGGCTTTGTATCAAATATCAAACTTGCAGCACCTTCATCTAGTTTTCCATTTATGTCACCGCCTACCGAATAGAAAAATTCGGAAAATGATGAAGAAATATTATTATTTATAAATAAACTTGGATAAAAAAAAAATATTTTCATGGTTAGAAGATGAATGTCTCACATTATAAAAGTCATGGAGAAAAACAGTTAAAGACTAGCTTTTTCATAAGCTGGATGTATCATATCTTATCCTTTACTATAAGCTTTCTGATATAAACTGGTACCAAAACATAAAAATATAATAGTAATATTATAATGATTCCCAAGAAATTCGAGAGTCTTGGTTCTCTCCCTTCAAGGAATTCAAGAGTTTGGTCTCTCCCTCCCAAATAACTACTTTCTAATTTTCAAGATAACTCGCAACAGCCTGCAGTTTCCCTTTTATTCACATACAATACATTACTAACTTAATAACTAGTTATTACATTATTCCTTACACAATAACCGCCATAACTGCTACTATAATAATAATAATAATAATAATAATAATAATAATAATAATAATAATAATAATAATAATAATAATAATAATAATAATAATAAAAAATAGTCTAACAGTTTCCTACTCCTTTTTAATCAAATGATGTCATTAACCTGTATTAATGTAAATGTAATTAATCTGTCTAAGATTTTTCTTTATAAGGTTATCTACAATAGACTAGTAAGTCATAATGGAGAATACCCTTACTTGGATCCTGCAAGGTGGGAGTTTTATAGAACCAAGTCGTCTTTATCTTTTACTTTTGTTAGTAACCATTGTGTTTGAAACATCTTCATATGAAAAATAAATTCATCATATTCTATTTTTATGATATCAAGTTATCAACACTAATGTCATATTTAACTGTGAAATAGATATTTATATTGAAACTGGGAAGTCACGAGGTTGATGTTTTAAAAAGGAAACTTACATTGTCTGCTGTCTGATCCATGTCTTCCTCCTTAATTACATAATCATCTGGATTTATGACTTCACCAAAATCATCCCATTCTGATGTATTCTCATAACAGGGAAACATTGGGGCAACACTGGTTGAAGGGGGAACAAAACCATCAATAAATACATCTCGGTATCCTCCATTTTTCTGAACAGCCACTGCAAATGCAAATTAAACTACTTACGGAATTTAAAGAAACATTGTAAAATAAAATAAAGGGATAAATATGTTTTTAGTCCCTACAAAATCACGAGTTTTCAAGTTTAAGTCCCTCAAAAAAATTAATCACTTTTAGATGGTTAGTCTCTATTTGTATTTTATAGGGACTATTTTGAGGACTAAAAGCATCCATTAAACTGTTCAAAATGTTAGAGCATAGCATTACATTGTAATACTGCAGATTATTGTGAACATTTCCTAGTCTATAGCATAGAGTAACAAAGTCTTTGTAACTGTGTAACTCAGTCAATTACACAACTAACTGCATGACTGACATCTAGCAATTGTAGGTACTACTTAACCTACTATAAGCAGTCACCATAGAGTCTCTATAAATAGATAGCTCCTCTTGTAAATCATAGTCAATCAATACAATGTTACAATTCTGTTACAGAGAAGATGAAGAATTCATCTCTCTAACAGAACTGCAACTGTATTGATTGATTATGTTATACAAGAGAAGCTATCTATTTATAGAGACTCTTGATGACTACTTATAACAGGTTAAGCAGTAATTACAACTGTCAATCATGTAGTTAGTTGTGTAACTGACTCAATTATACAGTTACAGAGACTTTGCTACTCTGTGTTATAGACTAGGAAAGGTTCACAAGAATTTGCAGTATTACAATGTAGTGATATACGTACAAAATAGGGACTATTCTTATAAATTGCAATATTATGGAGGACTAAAATTAGCATTAAAATTTAATAGGGACTAAATTTGAAATGTCATGATTTTGTAGGGACTAAAAACATATTAAACCCTAAAATAAAAAAGTCCAAAATATATTGAGGAGATGCATATACACAAACACACGGTATGGTTATTTTAAGATAAATATAACATGATTACATTATACAAATTGCATTGTAATATTACATTAGAAGGTTCATAAAATAATGATAAATGTTTCAGAAAGGTGGAATCTAACAATTAAAAGCAATTTGTTTAATAGATCTAATTGACAGTTTTTTGTCACAGAAGGGAATAGATTTGTTATTTATTATGTTGTTTTAGCACTCAGAATGTGAAGAACTTCTCAAGACTCAAAACCAATCGAAGACAAATAGATTCAGCTAATAATAGTAGAAAATTTTCAAATATACATGACCCAAAATGACAGTTAAAACAGAAAAGAAAGTTACTCTGATAGACTGATACGAAAACACAAGTGCATAATTCTAAATACCTAAGTGAATGCATTTAACATTGAACACCAAAACTTGTCATATCTTGTAGTTAAGGGAAAACAAGAAAAAAGAACACTTCTAAAGATTATCTCCAAAATAATTCATAGAATTCATACCTTCTGGTAATGGTTTATTATTGCCTGTATCAATGACCATTGGATCAATAGTACTATTATCAGCCCCTTGAGATGCTTTCATCTTCCTCTTTTATAAGACTGGTTTTTAAAGCTTCTTCTTTCTTTATTCGGTTTTGCTCTTCCTCGTAGACAATTAGCTCTTCGCCAACCAAAGGAACTCGCTTGGACACAGTGACTTTGACTGCTTTAGGAGGTGGATCAGCTTGAAGCATACGAGCTACTGTACCAAACTAAGCATTGAAACACATAAGGAGAAGTAGAAACATAATATAACAAACAAATATTTATAGGGTTCCGCTATCCAAGGTGAAGTGTATCAGGGTGTGAAAGTAAAACAGCATCTATAGTTGATGCTACCCTACATATCAGCCACACAACCTCAATATGATATCAAAAGCAATAAATACACAAGCATACATACTAAACATCAATTCCTTTCTCATTTATAATCATAGCATTGGCAAAACAAACAACACATCTCCTTCCATATATTTTTCTGCTCGTTTCCATGATTCTAAATTGCACTATGAACCACAATATAACGTTTTAGAGTTATTTGTAACCTCAATTGCGGTCACATTTTCCCGCAATATAAGCCCGGGCAAAATTTAAGTTTTGAATTTTTTTCTTTCAATTTTATCCTAAACTAACTCTTAAAAATATCAGTTTTGAACAAAATCTCAATTTTTCCCTTAACTTACCGATAAAAATATCAATTTTAAACAAAAAATCTCAGTTATGAACAAAAGAAATTCTCAATTTTGCTCTAAACTAACCCTAAAAATACCAAAAAAAATGGCGAAAGCCCGGGCAAGCCAGGCCTAAGATCCGCCCATGGCTATCCTAGAATTAAGCGGAAAATCATGAAAAGGGATGTTTTTTGGGTAATGGAAAGAACCCATTTAAAGTGAAAAGAAGAAAGAGAGCAACCTGGAAAGGGGTTGAAGGAGGGAAGGGTCAAAATGGTACGTACCGGTATTGCTGTGAGAAACAAATCAAAATGGAAAAAATGAGTTAGATTCATTGAGACATTTGAACAAACATCTTATATACATACATAAAAAAAATAGGGTTATAATTTGAACGTTGGTATGAAACCAAGAAAACTAAAAATTCAATTACCAACAGAATCTGAAGCCAATTGGCATGAACAAGAAAGTAGTTGAATTTGGGAATTGTGTGTACTATTTTGTGGCTTTAAGAGAGAGTTGCAGAATCAGAATTTCAGGACGGGAGTTTTTCTACTTTGTGTGTGTGTGTACCTCAGAGCAGAGAGTTTCTGCAAGAAAATCACACGGGGTTTAACGCATATTTTTTTGATTTTTTCTTGTTACACCCCAAATTTATCCGGTTACACCCAAATCTTTTAAAATTAAATTAGAATGCCAAAATTACCCTTGTTTATTAAAATTGAATTTAATCGTTGTGCATTATTAATGGCGTAAAACTTTTTTACACATGCATTCAATTAAAACACAACAAATTGTCATTTTTATAGATTAGTTCCTAAAATATCTCCTTAAATATTTACATGATGTGATTTAATTAGATGCACGTGTAAAATAATTTTACACTGTCGATAGATATAAATTAAATTCATTAAAATTTGTCAAAAACCTTGTTTTCATCGCATCTCTCATAAACATTGATACATTGATGGATATATGACAAAATTTCATGAAGTATTAAAGATTGAATTACAAGATCTTCGATTAATCTTATATATATAAAGGGAAGCTCTTATTTGTTTATGTGGCAATCTAACAAAGCTCCTCATACTTTCTTTTTTTCTAAGTTTTAGTTGGTACTTATGTGTCATATCTCATTGTATGCTAAAATGTACTCTCTTTCTAATTAATTTAGCTTCTATTTAACTTCCTTACTTATGTAAAAACTTCCTCGTTTTTTCCTCCATTTAAGTAATCAATAAAATTTTAACACTAAGTAATAGCTAATCCAAAACGTAAATTAGAAAGGTGAAAGATAAATCTAATATCAATTTATTGTCATGTGAAAGGTTTCATTACAAATAAGCATGGTTTAAATCTTAAGTTGTTATATTATTAAAAAAAAAAGTTCTCATAGTTGTTTCAATTGTCACGATACACATGCATCCATACAATCAAAGACAAATAAAATAGCCTCCACATTAACAATAACAAACAATTAGAAAGAGATGATGTATTACGAAAGTTTTTACATAAGTAAGGAAGTTAAATAGAGGAAGTTCATACTCACACTGATTTTGACTAGGGAGAGCAGCGGACATGACAGTTCATACTCACACTGATTTTGGAGAGAATACAAGGCAGCATGATGATGGGAGGATGAAGGGAGGGAGGACGGCGGCGGCAGCCCAGCAAGTAAGGGATGATGTATTATGAAACGATGACGGTAGTCGGTACGTGTCGTTTTATTTTACAAATTTCCCGCCGTTAATGTCTTGTTTTCTTTTGCGTAAGGGTTTTGAAGTGTGTGGGATGTTGGAGGATGTGTTTGTGGCAAAGAAATTAAATAAGTCCGGGGTGCCTTATGGTTTTGTTCGCTTTTCCAATGTTAAGAACATAGAACGTTTGACTAGGGCATTGAATGATGTTTGGTTTGGACATTACCGTATTCGGGCTAGTGTAGCTAAGTATACACGTGACACGCCCGTGGACGGAAAGATGAAGGATGCGAAGGCGGTAGGAAAACCAAAGGATAGTGTTGATGTACCTGTTGCCACGACGGTGGGGGCGAACAAAACTACTAGTAATGGAGGGGCTTCTATTACTGGGGAATCTGTGAGAGTGGGGGAGGTTGTGGTACCTTTAGCAAAACAAAAGGTTGAGACTGTGCAGGCGAGAGAGGTGGTGGAAAAAGGGATGTTGTTGCGCAAATATAGTTCAAAGGTGGAGGAGGCTCAGTGGGCTGCAAGAGGAGTGGTGGCATCTGTAATCAATGGAGAAGCGATCCCGGTGATTCAGAATCGCATCCTGGATGCAGGTTTTGAGGATCTGATCGTGACTTCTTTGGGGGCGAACAAAATCTTTGTCTATAGTTCGTCAACTATTGATGCTGCTGCGATACTTGATGGCGCAAGAGACTTCTTTGGTCTTTTCTTGTCTCATTGGGTGAGATGGGACAGTGAGGTGGGGTCAGTTAGGAGGGAGCGTGGGTGCGTCTGTATGGAGTACCTTTACAGGCGTGGAATGAGGAATTCTTTAAACTCTGTGTCTTCGATTGAGGGCGGTATCTTAGGGCCGATAACAGTACGATAGAAATAGATAGATTGGATTTTGCGAGAGTACTTATAGCTACGCCGACCCTAGAGATTGTAAAATTGAAGGAGAGTTTGTTGGTAGATGGGAAGGTGGTGGAGATTCAGATAGTGGAGGAATGGGGTTATGCTTTAGGGGAAGATGCCTGCTTATTCGGGGAAATTACTGATTCAGAGGAAGAGGCATCAAATGATGAGTTTGTACAGAGGGATGGTGAGGAACAACATGTAACTGACGGGTTGGTTGACAAGGTGGTGGCAGACCTTGGTTAGGTGGATCCGGTGGTTATGCAGCGGGAGCTTGGTAACTTGCAAACCTTTTCAGCCTCCGAGTCCTCTGCTTCGAGGACTAGGGGGTGTGGGGAAAATAGGTTGAGTGGGAATTTTTTAGAGAAGACCCAAATGCGGGTCGAACCAAGGGTCTTAGAGGAAAGGAGTGTGCAACCGGTGGGGGTGGGGAAAGAGCGATCTGAGGGTTCATCCTGTCGCCAGCGGACTATGTCCTGTCCGACTACTGCGACTCGCTCTGCGCAGTCAGGACCTTGGAGTTTAGAATGGCTTCAAAACCATTCAAATGTAAAGAAGATTGTTGAGGAGACAAGGGATATGGCAACCCAGCCTGTAGTTCGACTTAAGAAAATAGCGCGGTTGCCTAGTCAGGATCGTCGGGAGGTGCTGGGGGTGTTAAGGAAGTCTGACCGCAAGCGGCGGTTAGAAAAAGGGGAATGTAAGGGGGATGAAGCTAACTTGTCAGGATCTGCAGTTGCTGTTTCCTCATCAGTTTCTGTCAATAATGATTGGCAGAATTGGGTGACTCTGCAAGGAAATGCACAAGCAGGCTTGAAAGATGTGGTAGGGTTTGGGAACGCACTAGGATTTAATGTTAAGGACATAGGTGGGAATATGTTTTCGGTTCTGTCTAGGTCTGGGAAAGGTAAGTCTAAGGATGATAGTCGTGTGCAGGAGGCGGGTAGCATAGCGCGGGAGTGTGACCGATGAAGATCATCTCCTGGAATATTAGGGGGTTGGGAGGGGTGGAGAAGCGGAAGGAGGTTTGTAGGATTATTAGGGAGAAGTGCCCGTTTATTATTTGTATTCAGGAGACTAAACTGCAAGTTTGCGATGTAGCGTTTGTTTCTAGCCTGTGGGGATCATCAGCGCATGCCTTCTCTTTTCGCCCTTCAGTAGGTGCATCGGGGGGCCTGCTGACTATATGGGATTCAGAGGAGGTGGAAGTATTGGCGTCTAGAAGTCAGCCACATGTTTTATGGAGCCATGGGAGGTTCAAGAAGACGGGGGAGGATTTTATCGTGGAAAATGTTTATGCGCCGTGCGATTTAGTGGCGAAGCAGGAGCTGTGGGACTCGGTGTCGGTGCGACTTCAAGCTGTTGTTGGTAGTCATGTTTGCATATGTGGTGATTTCAATGCAGTTAGGTCTCTTGATGAACGAAGGTCTGCGCGTTCAGGCCAGCATTCTTTGGATCATGTCCCTTTTAATTCTTTCATTGAGAGCAATTTTCTTGTTGATTTACCTTTGAGTGGTCGTAAGTATACTTGGTATCGAGGGGATGGTCTGGCGATGAGTAGGTTAGATAGGTTTTTGCTATCTGAGGAGTGGTGTCTGACATGGCCGAATTGCACGCAGGTAGCACAGCTGCGCTGCTTGTCAGATCACTGCCCTATTATTTTGGTGGCTAATGAGGAAGATTGGGGGCCGCGTCCGTCGCGGATGTTAAAATGTTGGGCAGATATTCCTGGTTATCGCGAGTTTGTGAAGGAAAAATGGGGTGCTATTCAGGTGGATGGGTGGGGTGGCTATGTTCTTAAGACCAAATTTAAGCTTATTAAAATGGCCCTAAAAGACTGGCATTTAACTCATAGTCAAAATCTGCCAGCCGAATCGATACTTTGAAGGCCCGTATGGCGGATCTCGATTGTAAGGGGGAGGACACTACTCTGTCGACTGCTGAGGTGGCGGAACTTCATGGGATCACAGCGGATATTCATTCCTTATCTCGACTGAGTGCCAGTATAACCTGGCAACAATCACGGGTGTTGTGGCTTAAGGAAGGAGACGCGAATACTAAGTATTTTCATTCTCTGTTGGCTAACCGTTGAAGGGGTAATGCGATCAAAACTATCTTGGTGGATGGGGTCCATGTGGAAGCAGTGGCCCTAATTCGTCAAGCAGTGTTCAGTCACTTTGCATCGCATTTCAAAGCGAGGACTGTGGAGCGGCCCGGGGTGGAGAATCTTCAGTTTAAGCGTCTAAGTTGGTTGGAGGGTAATAGTTTGATTAAGCCGTTTTCTCTAGAGGAGGTAAAAGCGACGATTTGGGATTGTGATAGTTTCAAAAGCCCAGGTCCTGATGGGGTAAATTTTGGTTTCATTAAGGATTTTTGGGGGGAGCTGCAGGGTGATATTATGCGGTTTATGTCTGAGTTTCATCGCAATGGGCGGCTGTCTAAGGGATTGAATTCTACTTTCATTGCTTTGATTCCTAAAGTGGATAGCACCCAGAGTCTTCATGATTTCAGACCTATTGCTTTGGTGGGTTCTCTTTATAAAATTTTGACCAAAGTCTTGGCTAATTGGTTACGTTTGGTTGTCGACAGTGTTGTTTCTGAGTCACAGTCTGCTTTCGTGAGAGATAGACAGATACTTGACGGGATTCTTATTGCCAATGAGATTGTGGATGAGGCTCGGAAGAACAAGAAGGATTTGATGTTGTTCAAAGTGGATTTTGAGAAGGCTTATGACTCGGTGGATTGGGGTTACTTAGAGGGTGTGATGGGTCGGATGTCTTTTCCGACTTTATGGAGGAAGAGGATAAAGGAATGTGTATGTACGGCTACGGCGTCTGTGTTAGTCAATGGTAGCCCAACAGAGGAGTTCCCGTTGGAGAGGGGCTTGCGCCAAGGGGATCCTCTCTCTCCTTTCCTCTTTCTTTTGGCGGCGGAGGGCTTGCATGTCCTAATGACGTCAATGACGGAGCAAAATTTGTTTACGGGGTATAAGGTGGGTTTGCAGGGTATTACAACTGTGTCGCATCTTCAGTTTGCTGATGATACCCTCCTTCTGGGGGTTAAGAGTTGGGCTAATGTGAGAGCGCTGCGGGCTGTTCTTGTACTGTTCGAGATTATGTCGGGGTTAAAGGTAAATTTTCACAAAAGTATGCTTGCTGGGGTCAACATTCCTGATTATTGGTTAGCCGAGGCGGCGAGTGCTCTGAGCTGTAGAGTAGGTAAGATCCCGTTTGTTTATTTGGGTCTTCCTATAGGTGGTGATCCTAGACGATTAGGTTTTTGGGAATCGGTGCTGATGCGTGTTCAACAGAGGTTGTCTGGGTGGAAGAGCCGTTTCTTGTCTTTTCGCGGTCGTTTGGTGTTGCTCAAATCTGTTTTGACCTCTCTCCCTGTCTATGCTCTATCCTTCTTCAAAGCTCCCTCAGGTATCATTTCTTCCCTTGAATCTATTTTACTTAATTTCTTTTGGGGTGGGAGTGAGCTTTCTAGGAAAGTTTCTTGGATTAGTTGGTCATCTATTTGTATGCGTAGGGAGTATGGAGGTTTGGGGGTCAGGAGGTTGCGGGAGTTCAACACTGCTCTTTTAGGCAAGTGGTGTTGGCGGATGTTGGTGGATAGGGGGGGTTTGTGGCTTCGGGTGTTGTCGGCTAGATATTGTTTTGAGGATGGTCGGTTGTGTGTGGGGGGGAGGAGAGGTTCAGCATGGTGGAGGGAGGTAGCGAAGATTAGGGATGGGGACGATGGGGTTGAGGGAGGTTGGTTTGCAGAGGGTGTAGTTAGGCGAGTAGGGCATGGGAGGGATACTACTTTTTGGTCGGATCCTTGGTTGGGTGGAGTGCCGTTGCGTGTGAGGTTTGGTCGTCTGTTTGATTTGACAGTGACCAAACAACTTACTGTGGCGGAGATGTTTGAGTTAGGGTGGGAGGTAGGAGGCCGAGCGTGGGAGTGGCGGAGACAGTTGTGGGTGTGGGAGGAGGAGATGTTGGGAGAGTGTCAGGCTTTACTTCATGATTTCTAGTTACAGGAGCAGGTGGCAGATGTTTAGCAGTGGCGCTATGATCCAGCGAGTGGGTATACCGTCAGTGGAGCATATCAGTTATTGACTTCTTGAGAGGCGGCTTCTCAGGATGATATTGTTGATCTTATATGGCATCGCCAGGTTCCTTTGAAGGTGTCTATTTTTGCTTGGAGACTTTTGCGTGACAGGTTACCGACTAAGACCAATCTGTTCCGTCGGGGCATTCTTTCATCGGAGCTTCAGCTTTGTGTCTCTGGTTGTGGTGGTGTTGAGTTGGCTTACCATTTGTTCTTCACTTGCGGATTTTTTGGTTCGTTATGGTCGCTAGTCAGGTCTTGGATTGGTTTCGATATGGTAGACCCTCCGACTTCATCTGCTCATTTTCTCCAGTTTACTTATGCAGTGGGTGGTAGTCGGGCGAGGAGATCTTTTATGCAGCTCATTTGGCTTGTGTGTGTTTGGGTTATTTGGACAGAGCGCAATCAGCGTCTATTCAAAAACTCGGCACAATCTGCTTCTCATCTGTTGGATTTGATCAAGCGGCGTTCTTTTTGGTGGCTGGAGACTCAATATCCTAGGATAGGGGTTAACTTACATAGTTGGTGGGTGAACCCTTTGTTATGTTTGGGCATTTGAGTATTGTAGTTTGCTGATACTTTGTGACTTGGTGTAGACTTTTGTCGCCCTGTTTTTAGCACACCTTGTGCTAGGGGTCGATCTTTTTATTTATATATAATATCTCATTTTGGCTTGTTCAAAAAAAAATAACAAACAATGCAAAAAAATAAAATAAAAATGGTTAGTTATAAACAAACAATAATATCCGTACCAAAAAAAATAATATATAAACCAAATTATATCCGTACCAAAAAAAATATAACAAATTATATACTTATTTCTTTCCTATTCCATAACCGATCAATATTCCTTAACTATGACTATTCACTCATTCATTGTATTAATGCAAATTTTTAATTTTAATTTTAATTCACAAATTGCTCTTCTCCAATCTATAGTTTTTGTGTGTATAAATACATACATTTTGTACATTTTGTTTTCTTTCTACTGTGCACACATGTCTAATATATTTATTATTTTGATGCCCATTACTCTACTACTCTACTATATAGATTCCTCGAATATTTAAGATCTCCTTTAAGTGCTTTTTTTTAAGTTTACTTTTCAAGCATTCTTTCTTATTTTCTTATATTGATGAATATAAATATGACTATAATTATTTTTTCATATGATGAAGAAAGAGAATATGATAAAACAAGCTTTCATTTTTGCTTTTGTTGCATCTTTACTGCCCAAAAAGCCTATGAAGTGACCGTTCATATGTAAGGATATGTATTTAACTCTAATATTTATAAATAATCATGTAAGGTGCCATCTATAATGTTTGTAATTAGACTAACATAAATAACCCCCTTGATATTTTACGATGATGTTTATTTACGCAAACTTATATATCGATATTTTTATGTGAACCACAAAACCAATTGTTGGTCTAGATTTTGCCATTTTTATTAGAGAAAGCGACTCAAGCTTCTAGACAAACATCATGATTATGTGGTACTTCTAAAAAAACTCTATTCTATATTGAAATTTTGCCAACTTTTCTCATCAATTTAAATGTATTGTCCCGCGATTTCTTTTGTGTCTATTCATCTTCCTAAATATTAAAAATAGTTATTCATCTCTATTTAAATGTATTGTACCATAATTTATTTTGTGTTTATTCATCCTCCAAAATAATAGTCCATATGTTACATTTTATTAAACCATTTAGAGCTTGTGTAAAAATGATAAATTGAATGTTGTGCATATATGACTGATTTGAAGGCAACAACCGTAAGGATCCCAACGTATATAGTTCAAGCGATTGAAAAGATATAATATACTAATATTTATAGGGTGCGTTTGATTCGTAAAGTGATAAGTATTTGACAGAACAGTATAGGACAGAACAATATAGTACAGGACAAAATAAGATAGTACAGGACATGACAAAATTGTATCGAAGAGAGATAGAGAGATAATTTTTTAATATTTGAAAATAAAAAGGGTATTTTCGTATTTTATATAGTTGTACTGTGGACAAAAAGTTGTCCTGTGGTTTAGTGAAGGACAAAAATTCCTGATTTTGTCCTGTCCCTTGCTACCTATTTTGTTCAGTCCCATAACCTATTTTTAAATCAAACAGGGTACAAAAAGTTATCTTGTCCAGTACTCTGTTTTTTAGCAGATCAAACGCACCCATAATGTTTAAGCGAAATTGTAGTCTTCCTCTGTTGCAATCGATAATTATATTATTTTAATCTACTTTCTCTATATCCATATGCTAGAACCAGAGGAAGAAATAAGATATATAATTTGGGATATTTTTTGTTTGAGTAATTATTTATCACTTTGTCCAAAATAACTCTTGGGTATGCCTCAACTTTCAATTTGTTAGTCTATATTTAGAAATTTGATACTTATTTTTTTTATATTGCTTGGGGTGGAAATATCTTTTTTTTTTTTCCATGCGAATAAAGAAAAGAAGATAAAAGGACTATTATTTATTTTAATGCATTCTTTTTTTTTTCACTAAATTTTAATGCATTCTTACTACTTGAGAAACTTTGAAAAAATGGTCGCTCATATTAGTGTATGTTATCATCTATTGTATATTGAGTTTCACCCTTTTATTTCCAACATCTATTATCTATTTTGTATTTCTTATTCTTCATATGTTTTATGGTGGGATATAGACTGAAGTTGCTCTATTATATTGATCGATCAAATTGTCTTCAAATTGATTTAAGATTTGTTTGTCTACATTTACATATTTTGTTCTTATTTTCTTTATTGCTTAGGAAATTCAACTGAAAGAGTTTCTTTTACTATTGTAATGTGAAATAGGAATGGGTAAATTATTTCTTAAGCTTTAATACAAAAATGACTTGAAAGTTGAAACAAGAGATTTTTTATATATTTTTTTTTGTTCGGTAATTTATTGAACTAGATTAAACCAAAAGTTAATTGAGTCTTGAAAGTTGAAACAAGAGATTTTTTATTGTATTTTTTAGCATGGGGCTTCACTGAATTAGACTAAATCAAAAGTTAAATGAGTTTTGTAAAACTATACATAGTACAAATAAAATTAATAACTATTAAAAAAGATACAAAGAATGATTAGTAAGCATTATCTTTTTAATTATGAATTTTAAGTTGTTAAAAAATGATATAATTTTTTCACTCACTTTTTTTCATAAACCAAAGATAAAGATTTATTTAAAATGAAAAGATATGAAAGGTTAATAAAAGGTTGTAAGTTTGTTCCAAGAAGAAAAAAATAAAAAGTTGTAAGTAATTATAGATTAAAATAAATAATTATAATTACTTCCAATTCATTTAATCTACTATTATTTAAAAGAGAAGCTTATATAATATAAGAGATGTAAATTTTTGTTACATTGAACGAATCTACAATTAATGTTTTACCATTCGACTCCTCTAAGTAAATGATTCACTTTAGTGTGTAATTAAAGGGGATAATATGAACCGTTAATTCATAAATTAATGATAGATATTATATGTAAATCATAACAAAAATCATGAGAATCATGAGAGTAGTTACAATCACACCATTTTGAATTTTCTCACTTTACACTTTACTCATTTTATTTTTTTTTTAATATTTTTGAGATTTTTTAAATCATGAGAGTAGTTTTACCAAATATTTTTTTTAATATTTTTGAGATTTTATTAAATCATTTTTAAAAAATATTAAAAAAAAATAACTTCACAAATGTAATTTTGACAAGTAAATATTTTTAATTTGTATCAAATTCACAATGAACAAAATTAAATTAACTAAATATTTTACTCTTTAAATATTTAAAATGAAACTCTATTTTTAACGTAACAAATATTCAATGCATTTGTTAAATTAAAAATAAATTGAATATATTATATTCTTTAATTCAAAAACAAAATTTAAAAAAAAACTTAAATATAATAAACTGAATATTACATACTTTATATATTTTAAAATTTCTCCTATTTTTAAAATAACAAATATCCAACATTATTTTTGTCAAAAATAAAATATAAAACATTTTTAAAATCATATTTTGAAAAGAATAAATAAAAATATTTTACCTTTAGCAATGTGATTGTACCAATCATAATTATTATTCATTTATAAAAATATTTTAATTATATAATTTAATCGAAACCGCGTAACGCGCGGGTTTATTTCTAGATATTTGATAAGATATAGACACGATACGATACGGCGATACGAGAAAATTTTAAAATTTAAGATACGATATGGCTAGGATACTTCAATAAAAAATTAAATATATAAATGTAAATTATATAAAACATAACTAAAATTGATAATAAAGAAATATTTACATTCGTAGGTTTTGGTATTTTCACTGACGTTCCGTCTATATGCGGCGTCATTGTTTTGTAGCCTTTTATATTGGTCTCGGTTCATCTTGTGCCGAGACCAATCTTATTACTAATATTTTTCCGTTAAAAAAAAAGAAAAAATATTTACATTATTAAAACTACAAAGCAAGTAAATTATATATCTTAAATACTATCTAAAAAGCAAGTCATGCGCATCTCCACTAATGACCTATAATTTTGTCGCTCCTTTCATATATTCTTTATCTTTTTTTGACAAAAGTTGAAAATTTGTATGCACATTAACCAAATCATTAGCTCTTTCGGATCCATTTTATTTCTTTTCAAATAATGGATAAAATATAAACATTGGATACTTCTCTGATACGCATCGAGAAGTATCTGACAAGTATCATAGAAGTGTCGACTTTTTTTTATTTAATTTAATAATTGGATACTTCCCCGATAAGTATAAGAAAGTATCAGGAAGTATCTGACGCGTATCAGTATCAGATACGATATCTAACACGATACTTAATCAATTTTGAAGTATCGTCACTTCATAAATACTTACTACGTTAATTCCATAGTACTACTGTATTTTTTTCTAATAGTGACTTGCTAGTCAAAGTATTCCACCTGAGCTCCTTGATAGGGTTAAAGTTGTTTGGTTGTCAAATTCATTGTTTAACAACTCGAATTCATAGAAATATTAATTGAATGAAATGTCAAATACTCTCTTGAAATTCTACAATCGTCACATACTTCTGACATTGTAAAACGTCAATTAAATTGCATCCTACTGCGTTTACTCTGCCTATTTTGATGATGTGATCGTTAACTGCATATGTGACATCTGTCAACGTGGTGCCACGTCACATGGGGTCATTGATTAGGATATACATCTCAGGGCTAGGAGGTAATTGACTAAAATTTAATTTGCATAAAAAAAAGGTAAAATTACACTAATGGTCATTTATCTTATTTACTTGTAACACTTTGGCCCTTTATATTTATTTTGTATCAAATTGTTCTTTTATCTTATCTTATTTGTAACACTTTGGTAATTTATCTTTGTTTTTCATCGAATTAGTCATTAATCTTATCTTATTTGTAACACTTTAGTCAATTTTCTCATTTTTTACTAAAAAAGAACTAATGTGGCAAAAAAAATTGATGAGATAAAATAAATAACCAAAGTTTTACAAATAAGATAAGATAAATGATCAATTTAATACAAAACAAACATAATAGACAAAGTGTTACAAATAAATAAAATAAATATCCACTAGTGTAATTTTGCCTAAAAAAAAGAGATGAAGGGGGAGAGAGAGAGAGGGAGACATTATGTTAAATTGATTTGAGTAGCTAGTTTTAATTGAACAACGAAAAAATATTATTGTATGACGCAATTATGGCATATAATTTTTTTGATACATCGAAAAGATAAATGTTCCTACCAAGATTTGAACTATAAACATTCTCTATCCAACCTATGTCTCCTATCTCTTATCACTTGAGTTATTATATAGGGACAATTATGACATATATATAATTTGATTATAAAGAAAAGTCATAAAATTTAAAACAGTAAAAAATACTGATTTTTAAAATTTGTGAATCAAAAATTCAAAAAATTAAAAATAAAAAAACATAAAAAAATTGTCCAAAAGTCCTTACTCAACTGACAAAAAATACTGAAATTACTAAGCAAGACGTTCATGATCGGGATTCGATTTCTTATCACTTCAATTTGTATGTTTGAATTTATAATGACTTTTTTATTTCGTCTATGTAAAAAAAATTATATTTAAGCTAAAATAGAAAGGATAAAATTGATAAATAAAGGAAGTGAATTTCTATTTTTAATATAAGACCGAATGAAGCAAAGAGCAGAGAAAGATAATGTTAATTTGTGGCCCAAGTTTATTGCCACAATGTGGAAGTGGATCCTCCGTGCCTTTCATCATCCTACAATATGGTTTTCAAACTAACACCAATGGCATCAAAAATTGCAAGAGTAGTAGAACTAAAAATTTCTCCAACAAGAACAACAACTCAAGCAGAAGAAGTATCACTTGCAAATCCCAGAATGATAGTATCAAAAAAGTTTCCTTCCTCACTGCTACGTTCATCACAGCTGTTGTGGTAATAGGTTCATTTGCAACAGCTGATGCAGTTTATGAACAAGAAGAGACTCTATCAAACATACCTCAAACTTTATCAGGTGAGTGTAGATCAGCCAAAGACTGCAAGAAAGCTAAAATACAGAAACCAAATTCAAGGAAAGCTGAATCCTGTACAATTAAGTGTGTCACCACTTGCATCCGTGGTGGTGATGGCTCTCCTGGTGAAGGTCCTCTTAACGTCAGAAGGTAGGTACATGATTTCATATATAATATGAATTATTTCCATCTGAAAATATATAAGTACAATATGCAAGAGATTATATATCTAAATGGTGTTTGTTTCACGGTTGAAAATTTCACTCTTACGAATAATTTTTCCAGGAAATAATAATGGAAATTTTGTTATTAAATATTTTTAGAAAATTGTGTTTGATTAGTAATAATCATGTTTTAAAGAATTATTTGTAAAGTGACTAGGATTCAGAACTGACGTATCACCTAGTAATTTCGACATTTTATTTTATCAGTTGAACAAAAACTTTTGAATTAAGAATAATTTGTTTAACTATGAAACAAAGACCCCAAAAGAGAGGGAACATTGGTGAGCAGTGATCACCAATCAACAAGCATTGTGAAAGTGGTGATGATTTAAAGTTTAAACCATTTGTTCAACAACGTTACAATCGATACATACATTATAAAGATCTTTTATGTATCAATTAATTTTAATTTTTTTTATATTTACATGTTTTTTTTGTGATTAAATGTAGCATAGATAATTACACATAAATAAAAAATACACTTATAAACTTAGGTGATACGATATTACTATGTATGACTCTTTAAACTCTTTTTAAAAGATCTACGATCTCTGGTGTTAAAAAGTCAAAAGTGTCAAATATAAAAAGTATTAGAATTTAGGAGGCCTATACTCAACCACAAAAGCTAGCTAGAGAGTTGAGGTTTGCACACATTTATAAAGACTATTTATGTCATATCTCTAGCCAATGTGAGACTTCTAACACATCTCCTCACGTCCAGAACTGAACAAGCTGGAACGTGGAATCAACAATAACGGGTGCCCCAAATATGGGAGGTCTCCACAACAAACAACAAATGGATTTAGGATAGACTTTGATACCATATTAGAATTTATGAGGCCTATACTCAACCACAAAAACTAGCTTGAGAGTTGAAGTTTACACACATTTATAAAAGTTATTTATATCATATCTCTAACCAATATGGGACTTCTAACAAAAAGTATAAAAACATAGCAATTTCTTTTCAAAAAATGAAAGAGAATCTGAAATGGCCCACTCAATAGTAGAACCAAGACTAAAGAATAATAAAAATGTCATTTAACGAGCTACATGTCTATTTTATCAAGCTACATGACTATTTTATGTATAATTGTGAAGTGATTAATGTATATACAATACCACTGATAAAAATATTTATATCTATCTATTAAAATTAAAATAAAAAATTTGTTGCGGGCCGCGACCCTCCTCTGCTCTAATGGGGATTTGTCCCTAGTAAGAATTTAACTTTTTCAAAATAAAAAGTGAACATATCAGAGTTTGAATCTCAATGTTATAATTTTTGTAAACTCAAGTAAGTCTTTGGCACTAATTTTATTTTTAATTCTTTTTTGTCACAAGAGTGAGTTTGTTCTTAAATATAATAAACTCTAGGTATTTATATTTTTTGGTTATAAGTCTGAGTTTAATGGATTCTCTTTATTTTTTTTATGAAAATAAGTTTTTTATTTTATTTGAAACAATAAAAATGTTAGTTAAATATAATTTTGTGAGGATTGACTTAAAATCAGAGAACATAACAAAGGGTTAAAGAATTGTGATGCTTGCTGGGTGAGCACTGAGCAGGGCATGACTAAGACCAGGTGAGCTCGTTATGCAAGCATATCTTTTGCTAAGCGAGGGTCTCAAACGATTTCAGAGTTTCATTTTCTATGAGGTACATGCGGCTTGGGTCAGAGCACGTGAGGCGTGCGGGACAATTAGTTATATAAAGTCTACGTTTTCTGTGAAGCACGTGAGGCGCGAGTTAGAGCACATAGGCGTGCGTGCCATCGTGTTATAAATACTCTAGTTTTTTTTGACATATAAAGTGAGAGCAAGTGAAAAAAATTTGTCTCAATAAGAATTTGCTACCAACAAAATGACTAGAGACTTAGAGAGAAACAATTGTCTCTTTTGCTTCTTTACTTGTTGGATATTATTATAGTTATATTCTCACTTTATTGATTTATTGATTGCCTTTCAATGGTCAACACATTATTATTATTATTATTATTATTATTATTATTATTATTATTATCGGTTTGTGATGACTATTCACAACAATTGTGTATGCACAATTTATATACATAAACTAACTAATGTATCATCTAATCGGTATCATGGCTTCATTGTTGTCTAATGTTCTTCAACTTTTCAGGCCCCTGGTTGTTTTCAAGCAAGGTTTTCGAACTCGACAATACTGGTAAATGCCTTCAACTTTTTGCTATAACATAGTTTTTTTTCCTTTTTGAAACATGATTGTATAACACATCAAATATCATAGAATGCATATGATCATTTTTTTTTGGCTTAATTGCACTTTTGTCTCCATTTTTACTGTATGATTTTAGTCCTTATTTTAAAATCAAACATTATTGCCACTTTATTTTGACTTTTTTGCACTTTTTGCCCTTGACCCGATTTTACCACCAAAAAACACTTATGTGTCTTATATTTTAATGTGTTGGCAATAAAACGCTCATTTGACAATACTCCCCACATGGTTATATACCATGACATGTTAGCAAATTAATTTTTTAATAACAAATATTATTTATAACAATGTAGTAATTAATTAAATAACAAATAAAATTAGAAAACAAATAAATTGGGCTGAACTTATATGTTTGAATCCTAATTTTAAATTTTTATAAATAATATTTGTTATTAAAATATTGGTTAAATATAATTTTGGTCTCTATTAAATGAGGATCTTGTAAGTTTAGTTCTTATTTTATTTTTATTTTATTTTTAGTCCCCATAATATGGGCATATAATTAAACTCTTAAATTTTAAAATGATTTTTTTATGGGTATGTTTAACATATCATATAAAGTTTATTTATTAAAATTTAGAATTTTTTAACATGATATAAATTAAATATAAAATTTTCAAATAGCAAGAGTTCGAGTTAAAAGTAACGAAAATTATGGTTAAAATAGGGGATCAAAAGTATAATTGAAGAGAAGAAGTACATAACATTATTATAAGCTGTTAATAAATTTTGAACAATATTGATTCGACCTCAACTTATTAGCTAGTCCATGTACTTTTTTGTGCAGCTTGGTGGAATGTTCAGATATTTGTAATTTGATAAGCAGCTCTGACAATGTACCTTGACTTTAAATTGCTATTTCTATATTGGTAAACACTCAAAGAAGGTATCTCACTTTAGTGCATTCATTTGATTGGAGCAAAACAATATTATATTTCATGTCAATTTTAAACAAGTTGTTAGTAGATCACATCGAGTACTTGTTGGTTTGGATTTGTTTTATTAGCAAAGAAGAAAGAAAAAGGAATTATCTTTGCAATTTGCTGGAATATGTAATTAACATCCCACTTTCTTAAGTAATAATTTGAATTTTTATTCGGATTTTACACTACAAGAATTACAGCATTTTCGGACAGTAAAAAAACAATCCAATCAAACAAAAACCGTCCTTATTTAATTATAAAAAAAGTTCGGCTTTAAAAACCATCTTTAATTTATTTTTATTTTTAACGAATGGGCTTTTATAGAAATATGATGTATTAATAATTTTTTATAGGAATTGGAGTAAAGATATTGTGATTCGAATAAGTAAAAACAAATATTTGTTGAAAAATAATATGTGGCAAACTAGATAATCACTTAAAAATATAAAATGAATAAAAAAATTGAAAACAAACGTGGAGTTCACTTTCATAAATGTACCAAAAAAAAGAGTTCACATTCATAAAAAAAAAAAAAACGTAGAGTTCAAATGTGAAAAATATTTCTATATATCCTATTAATTTATTGGATTATCAAATCAAATAAAACAAACAAAAAAGAACAACCGAGTAATATATAGTAGTAATATAGAGTGTGAGTGTGTTTCTACAAAGTCACATAAACAACCTTTGACATCATTAATCTTTCCGATGGAGGAAGGAAAATCTTCAAATTCAGAAGACATGTTGTTTGTTTGCAAAATCTGCACGGACACAAAAACAATCAGTCATGCTTTCAACATCAGCGGTTGCTCTCATGCTTATTGCTCCAATTGCGTAGCCATGTACATCGGTTCCAAACTCGAAGATAACATCACCAGCATTTTGTGTCCTGTTCCCGGGTGCAGTGGTTTGTTAGACGTGGAGTTATGCCGTTCAATTCTTCCCGCTGAGGTTTTTGAACGGTGGGGTAATGCATTATGCGAGAGTTCAATCAATGTATCGGAGAAATTCTACTGTCCTTTTGCAGACTGTTCTGCTCTTTTGATCAACGACGCTATGAAGATTGATAGGAAAATTCAATGTCCTAATTGTAATAGGATGTTCTGTGTACAATGTAAGGCTCCATGGCACGAAGGACTCGGATGCAGCGAGTTCGAGAAACTAAACGCAGACGAGAGGAACAAAGAAGCTTTACTGAACCTTGCGAAGAATATGGCGTGGAGGCGATGTCCCAATTGCAAATTTTATGTTGAAAAATCTGAGGGTTGCTACCGGATAATATGCAGGTATATATCTTTCTATTTAATCTTTTCTTGATTTCGTGAATATATAAAAAAAAATAGATGAGAAAACAAAATTCTATTTTTGAAATTGTGCATACTGCAAAAGAATTTAATACTCCTACTCTTATCAAATTAGGAAGATGTATTTTTGCATTTATCTTCTTATTATACCTTTTTTTTAATATACTAGTATATCCTAATTTAATTTACCAATAAATTTTTATTTTTTTGCACACACACTTTCTCTTTCCAAAAAAATTTAACAAACTTTATTTAAAAAAAGAAAAACAAACTTTGTTACAAAAAAAGTTAAGTAGAAGGGTATAATAGGTCAAATATAACCTAAATAGCTAAAACACAAAATATAATCTAAATATCTAAAACGACAAATAAAAGGAGTATTAATTTTTTGTCAAAAAAAAGGAGTATTAATTTATTAATTTCGAATAGTCATTATAATATTAATTTATCCTCTCAAATAAAATACGTACCAAAAAAAAAATCCTCTCAAATAAAAATAATACGTCATTTTATATATATTTTTTATTAGTTTATTATTAATATTATTAATTTTATTGTATCTTTAAATTATATTGTTAAATTACAGGTGTGGTCGTAGTTTTTGTTACCATTGTGGAGGTGCCTACGTTGCCGGCAGGTGCACATGCGGTCGAAACCCTCACCGCAAACACTTTATTTGCTGTTTATTATTTGTTCTCATCATTATTCTTTTGTTTTTGGTCTCTTTTTTTATTTGCCTTGGTCTCAAAATAAACAAATCTATTTAACTATTAATTATATACTCTAATGAATAATTTTGATCATTAATATATTTAATTATTTAATGGGTTTTTTTTTATGGTGTGGTTTTCTATTTTAAAAAACTAGTTCTTGTACCCATGCGATGCACCGGCTATAAGTGATAAATAATAATTTTTATTAATTGATATATAAATAATTTTAAATATTAATTTGAAATAAACAAAAAGAGAATAATATATTTATTAAATGACTCTGATTATTATCAAAATAAATAAATTACTTTGATAAAATATTAGTGTATAGGGTTTGTGTTAATTAGAGAGTATTTTTTTTAACATTTTATATGAATATTGCTATTTTTAGTAAAAAAATTAATTAGTGGTTAATATGTTTTTTTTAAATAGATCAAGTTTTTTCATGTGTATTTTTTTTTTTGTATTTTCGCCGTCTAAATGCGGCACTATTTGATTTCATGTATTGTTGTTGTATTTTTTGATTTTTTTTATAAGAAACACTTTGGAAAAATAATACATACTGAGGAAGGTAATTTTTCTAACTCATAATTCTAAAGTTTTACTTTCTCCGATATTTTTTAACTGTTGTTTAATATACGTGCGTACTATTCATATAACTTACTATTACTATATTAATGTATTGCTGTTCAATTTCCTCCATGAATATTTTTCAAATTTAACTTTTTTATAAATTTAGAATACACAATTAAATATATTAATTGTTGAGGATATGCATTGACATATGTGTAGTAATTAATTATAACGGTTAAAGTGGGAGAGAGAACATATATTCTATTCCAAAACTAACCGATCATATTAATCTCTATCATTATTATGTTTCTTTGCATGAGGAATATGTCTATCTAAGTACTCCTTCCATCCCAATATATGTGAAAAAAATTATTTTATTTTGTCTTAAATTAAAATATAAGGGAAAAACAATTTTCAAGAATTTTTTTTTTCGGTAAATTAAATGTAAATTGCATTTAATTTTTCTTCTCTCCTTTTCTCAATAAACAATAACCAATAAAAAATGGTTTTACACATTCTTATGCAACTTATTTCAAGAAAAATCCCACAAAATTATATTTCAAATTCTCATGATTATGTTTTCTTAATAAGTGAGATTATTTTTCTTTATATTTTGGGACGGAAAGAGTATCTAATTAAATAACTAATGCACTTGTATTGGAAAAATTATTTGATTTTTTTTAATAAGGGTACAAATGAAATTGTATATTTAACAAAATTTAAATTTAAAGAGTGTTTATTGTAAAAAAAGATCAATTTTTTTTAAGTGTTACTTGTAGAAAAGGTCGGATATTGTAAAAAAAATGGAGAGAATATAAAATTTTACCATTAAAAAACAAACCCTCAATAGAAAGTAGAAACCTTCTTCCATTGGATTACTAGAGAATATAAAATTTTACCATAAAAAAACAAACCGTCAATAGAAAGTAGAAACCTTCTTCCTTGTGCTAATCTAGTGAGCTAATATATTCTTTTTGCCGCTTCAAAAAAAAAAAAAAACTACTTACTCCTTCCGTTCTAAATTATAAGGGAAAAAATCAGACTTATTAACAAAATCAAAACATAAGAATTTGAAGTATGGATTTGTGGGATTTTTTTTGAATAAGTTGTATGGAAAAATGTAAAAGAAATTTTTATTGGTTGTTTTTTATTGAAAAAATGTGAGAGAGAATAAATTAAATGTAATTTGTATTAAATTTTATGAGAATAAATAAAACAATATTTTTGAAAATGATTTTTTCCTTATAATTTAGAACTATTTTTTTCTCTTATAATTTGAGACGAAGAGAATATCTTTCATTTTAAAACAAACCAATAATAGTTTGAGGAAAAATGTACTACACTTTTATTGATGGTCCAATACATTTTTTGTGTGAGTTTCATAATCCAATACATTTTTTTTAAAAATAAAATAGAAAATATATTAAATTTGATATGTGGCGAAACAAAAAAAAAGAGGCCATAAAATATTCCAAGGGCATTTGAAATGTCAATGAAGCAAGTAATAAAAATAAATGACTTTGAAAATATGATAGATGATAAGAATATAAAATGTTAAACAATTAATTGGTATGTGTATGAGTTAAGAGGGTTAGGCGGGAAAAGGACCAATTTAAGCGGCATTTTATTAAGCAAGTGTATTCTTCCTTAATATATTAAGGATATATACTATCTCTGTCTCAGTATATAAGACCTACATTAATTAAATGACATTATTCATTTATCTTGTTTAATTAGTATTTTCAAAATAAAGGTGATAAAATTTCTTAATATCTTTATCTTTATATATAATAAGTTAGAACGATTTTAAAATCTCTCTCCTCTAAATGTTTGCTTCTCATTTATTTCTCTCTTGTGGTGCATTTGACAATTAATTCATTTAGTCATTTATCTCTCCACATCTACATATATATAATATATTTATGTTTTTTTTTGTACGGAAGCTAAAAAAAAAACTAAAAAGAGAAACTATTCACGAGGGAAGAAGGTCCTCAATGCATCGTTCTTAAGGAGATCACGAAGCCCTTCTAGAGGAGAGGTATGAGTTAAGAAATTGGCATCGGAAGAAGCTTCAAACTTTGAGAAGAAGTCTGCACATTGATTCCCTTTACTTAGAGTGTGATAGAGAGAGAAAAAGTGGTTTGAGAGAGTAATTCCTTTATATCCTGGATCAGCACAACATGAATATGATACTTAACATGTGGGTCTTTGATGGGGTTGACACAGTGTAACGAGTCAGAATAGCAGACAAGTTCAGCAATATTCATGTCTTTCGCCATGAAGAGACCCCTGTAGTTAACAGACAATTCTGCGAGTAAATTGTCGAAGGACCCACGAATGAAACTTGAGAAACCTGCAAGGTAGTGACCGAACGTGTTTCTAATAATTCCGTCAAATCCAGCTCGAACAGGTGAACTGAGGCAACTTACATCCACATTCTGAATGGTATAAGAATAGTTATTATTGTTCCACCTGATATGTCTATCTACTACCTCGACGTTAGAAGCGGGAGAGAAACAATTTTGGAATGTTTCAACCATAGCTCGGATGTTCAAGGAGAGTCGTTTTAAAGCTCGAGTCTCATTGTTCAAACACATCAAGTTGCGGTGTCTCCAACACCACCAAACACCGGCCAAGAAGGTGAGAGTCCGTGAACTTGTGGTACCCGACTTGAGCCAATCATACACATCCATATTTGAGAAGAAATCTGAATTGATAAAACTGTGGTTCCAAAGACTACGAAAGAACTCACAATCTCGAATGCAATAAAGGAAAGATTCGTTTTGGAGGCCACAACAACTGCAAGTGGAAGAAGGGCTCATCTTCTGGTGATTGAGCAAAGATAGGGTAGGCGTAGAGTTGTGACAAGCCAACCAAAAGAAGAACTTGATCTTTTCGGGGAGTTGAAGTTTCCATATTAAAGACCAAGAGTGTAAAGGGGTTATTAGTTAATACAGGATCTCTCAAGGAGAGTAACTAGTTATAGCCACTTTTTGTAGTGTAAATGTCATTTTCGTTGTTATTCCAAACGAATACGTCTTCAATGGAGTCATGAACTTGAGATGAGTGTAGTTAATTACATCGGAAATCAATAGAGAGAGCAGAGTGTAGAGAATCTGAGTATGAGGATTTCCTGAGGAAAGCACATCTTTTACTGAGAGCAGCAAATCATGAATATCGAGATAGGGGACAAATGATCCAAGATGGCCAAGAGTGCTCCAAGGGCTGAACCAAAAGGAAGAAGATCTTGAACCTGTACGCCATGAAAACACGTCTTTTAGGATGTCTTTTGCTCGAATGATAGAAGATCAAGTTGGGGAGCCACTTGAAAGGCTTTTGGAGAGGAGAAAATTTGGTCTAGCGGTGTATTTGCTAGATAGGAGATCAACCCAAAGCTTGCTCTTCATCATCTCTTTCTCTTGTAGAGGTGGATTGATTTGAGCAGGAAGCTCTCGCCACCTATGAGCATTCCCCTTAAAACTTTCTTTCTCCTATTGAGCCAAAGATTGAATTTGATCTTTGTCAGGTGCAATGTCAACATTGTATTTGTATTGTTGTACGAAAGCTTCACACAGATCAGAAAAGGACTTAATCTTGGAACCATCCAAACTCATGTACCACCTCAAAGCGGCACCATTAAATTGTCTTGAAAGAAATGAATGAGCAATTGATTGTTGTGTGTTTAAGCGGACATGTTTCTTCCATACATAATCAGATGGCTCTTAGGGCAGGAATTCCATTTGTATTTTTCAAACTCAGGTAATCACGAAGTGCACGAATCTCGCGCTGAATCTCTTCAAACTGGTCTTGAACACCGTCCTTATGACTAAAGGAAACCATACTTTCTACCGGACCGACATGATACACATGCTTATTATCAAACTGCATGGCGTTCATTGTGAGAGGAGCAACAATCATTGCAGGAGGTGGAACAAGGTTTGCCATTTGAGGAACAATTATAGCATGAAATGGAGCATCAGATACATTTGACTGGAATCCTTCACCAAAATTGATAGGCATACCCCGCATGTAATTCATCGGTGCAGTTGGTGTCAAATGACTAGTAAAAAATAGTGGAGCTGAAACCGAAATATTCTCAGGAAGAGAGACATTCAAACCCTGTGTCGGAGAAGGTGGAGGTGGATTTCTTGCAACAGTCAGAGTCTCAACCATAGATGTAAGTCTAGTAACAGTAGCTTGAAGCGTGGCAACCTGTTCTTGAAGCTGAAGATTTTCCTGTTCGAGACCTTCTATTATCTTCTTGCGATTTGCACGAGTGTTGTAGATGCAAGTCGGCTTTAAATGAGGATGTCGAACCACTTTGAACACAACAACTTGATTTCTGTAAGAACACATGACTCAGAACTTTTGGAAAACCAAATCATGAATTCAAATGATGCATGATATGTTATGCAAAAATATAAATGTTATTAAAATAATGTAATGACCTTAAAATAAATGTTTTGGGTTCTCAAAGGACCTTAAAATAATGTAAAAATTGTAATCAAAATAAGAACATTGATTCATAGAGCAAAAGTGATTACAACTGTTTGAAATGTGCGTACAATCGGAGAAAAATAAATACAAAAGAAATAAGAAAATTACACGGAAACAAAAGAAAAAGTACATCCACCATAACAACTTAAACATTACAGATACACAAAATACCAACTGGTCCTAACTTGTACTTCTCTCGAGTCTTCACCCGTTTCTGGCCCTCTACTTCAGAGCTACTATCTCATTCTCTTGAGCATGACACCGTGCTTCCCAAGCCTCTATTTCCATCTCAATATCATTGTATTTCCATTCCAATAACTATATCATTGTATTTACATGGACAACACATAGTGGACAAATTAAAATACAATAACTTATATTAATTATACTTAATTTGTAAAACATTACAAATTAAAAGTGCCTCAAATAATTTGGTAATATGAAGTTAATGAGAATAAATCCTTAGAAAAACCATTAATAAAGATAGCCATTTAACAAGATGAGCAACATCCGTAAAATAGAAATATTAGGTTAGATAGTATAGAAAATATTATTTTGAATATCTCTTAAAAACTCTCTTTTAGAGAATATAACCAAAATATTTATAAAAGTAATAAATATATATCTCTATAAAATTATTTTTACAAATAATAAAATTACTACTTTTGAAATACACTAAAATTACAATAATAAAATTACAATAATAGTTAGTATAATCTCAAACTTTTTGGAGGCCTTACATTGTGTCTCATTCATTGACTTATGTATTAGAATTTGAGAGGTCTATACTCAACCACAAAAGCTATCTTTATAAAGCTTGAGAGTTGAGGTTTGCACACATTTTCATTTATAAAGGCTATCTTTGCCATATCTCTAGCCAATGTGGGACTTCTAACACACCCCCTCACGTCCAGAACTGAACAAGGCTGGAACGTGAAATCAACAATAACAGGTGCCCCAAATATAGGAGCGGGTTGTCCGATAACTGATCCACTGTGGAATAAGAGACGTTGCATCAACCGTTATACAAAAATATACGAATAATAAATAAAAAACTAACATTTTTTTCATCACGATCATTTCCATTGAAAATGGCAACTTACGTGTTGCAAGATCTTTGACATACCAAAGTTTTACAACACAAACCATCGGATTCCAATTTGTTTAGGCGGCATCAACTGAAGCTACAAAATCGTATTTGGGAGCCATTCGAATGTGTAAATAGAGTTATTAGGAGAAGAAAAATTTATCAATATATGTTTGTTTTGGAGTGGATGAATAAAAATGAATATAAGACCGTCTATTTATAAACGTGAAACTGAAGTAGCAAAGTTTTTCACAAGAAAGAGGGGGTTTGAACTGTGAACGTTTAAAATTACCTATTAAAATTTCACTTCAAAACAAAAGTAGAGATTGATCTGAGATCAATCTGGTTAGTTAATAAAACTTAATGTAGAAGTGAATAGTGTGTGTAGTGCTTTGCTTTAAATAAAGAGAGATAAAGAGAGAATAACACACAAGCAATTTATACTGGTTCACCCCAATGTAAGGCTAGTCCAGTCCTCACTCTCTGTGAGATTAATCCACTAAGATCTTGAGATGCTAACAATCTCAAATACACAACCTCCTTGATCTAAACTAAGATCAATAACTTTTAAGCCCTCCAAGCTTAAACCTATTCCAACCCTTCAGGCTGGAAGGATACAACACCAAAACACTCAATCAATAGTTACGTATTGACTTGAGCTTCCTTTCCTTTTTACAAAGAGTTTGTTGGATCACAAGCTTACAAATAAACTCAACCACGTTGAGCAGCTTAAGTTACAAAAACACTTAGTTCACTCTAAAGATATACTGATCCAAGTATATGATGATGAGATCTGAGAGTGAAAGTGATCAAAGAAGAGCTTGGAAAACTTGTGTAATAAAGAAAAGTAGAGAGATGAAAGATTGTATTGAAAGCTCTTGCTCTTCAAAGGCTCCAAGGATGCTATTTATAGCTGATGTGAATACTTCAATCCTTGGTCATCAAGTTACTTCAGAGGAGCCAAACACTAGCCGTTTAAAGTCCATAAGAGGACAGCTCATTGTACTTGATGAAAGATAATAAATATGCCAGAACGTTCTCAAGATGTTCTTCACGTTCTGGTTGTGGAGAGTGAGTGAGTATTAAAGCTCTTGAAATCAGGAGCGTGTTGGTAACTTATTCTTCAAGACTATACGTTGCTGGAAAGCAGCTTAAAGTTAAATACCAACACCTGTAGACAGCTAGAAAGAATATATCAAAGAATGTGCAAAAAGCTGTCCAGAAGGGAAAACGTTCTCACATCGTTCTCTTGTTCATTTGCTCATGAAAGTCTTCATAAAAAGGAAGACGGTTGCTTGCTGGACACGTTACCACATTAGAAGGTCTTGTAGAGTGTTTATGAGCCAGTTGGTCTTCTTATCCTCTTGCTATCCAAGTGTACAACAAAAGTACACATAGCCTCCATAGATGTAGGAAAAGGACATAGGATAAAATATAAAACTTGTCCTTGCAAGTACAACATAACTCATAGTCAATAGTGTGTTGGCTAAATATTGTTGGCCCATAAAGTGTCCTTGAATAGTGACAGCTTGCAATCTATAGTAGAAAACTCCTTGAGACATTGAATATTAAATTCATGTTTATTCTTCAACCATGACTAAAATAGAAATCTTCTCTTGTCACTATTCGCTTCTTGCCTAAAATGACTTATGCACTGTTGAGATCTTATGAATAAAAGTCCTTGCATAAAGTTCATGTTTGTCTTTTGATATGTAGTTATAAATAAGTGCTTTATGTTGAAAAGCTTCGCACGCGCAGTCTTGCCAGAAGAGAGAATGTTCCCAGATCATTCTCATAAAGTGCCAGTTTCAACATAATTAAGAATGGTGATGAATAAGCTTTTGTTCCTGTCTTATATTAATCACTCAAACGCACTTGTTAGATCACAAAGAGATCAGAATTCACTTAGAATATAATTAAAGATGTTTGTCATAATTAAATTAGGATTTTGCCTCAACAATCTCCCCCTTTTTGATGATGACAAACTTCTTGAATTAGATTTTAATTGAGATTCTGTTTAATAAAAAGAGTGATGATACTTGTGATTAATTTAAATAAGCTCCCCCTCAATTTGAGCATTCATTACCAAAAGTGATAAAATCTTAAAGATGCAAAATAAGATTTGGGAGCAACATATGAATCAAACATAATACTTTAATCATTCAAAACTCTCATTCAGAGAGTGATACAAACATTTTCAAGGCACAAAGATTAAAGCCAAAAGATTCAAAGTTCAAACAACCTAGTTTAGAAAGTAAAATACATAATAAGAGAAGTTCCTTAGTACTAGCAAAAAGAGAAACTTCCCAAAATATTTAATCTCTAAACAGACAGATTAAACACAAGTTTCAGCACACCTACTTAAACTAACTCCCCCTCATTTTCCTAATTCATTCTCCCCCTTTTGTCAACATCTAAAAGGGTAGGGTGGAGTCTTGCAACGCAAGCAACTACTCATGAGTTGCAGATTCATTAACTGGTGCAGGGGTTGGATCAGTTGGACTGAATTCATCAGAGGAAGTGGAAGCATCTTGCTGAGGAAAAGCATCAATGTGTGGTATAGGGTTTGGTGGTGGTGGATTCATTCCAAAATGAGGACAAACAGTGGTGGTGAACCATTCTCTCATAACCTGAGACTCCAGCATCATAAACATCATGATTGAGTTCTGAATTGACAATCCCTCAAAAAGTTTCTTAATATCCTTCCTGGTCTTTGAAGATTGTTTCTCAAGTTTAGACCTTTTAACTAGCCTAGGATCAATCTCAGATTGTTCTTTTTCAGCAGCAGCAGTGGTTCCTTAAGCAGATGAACAAAAAGAATTCAAAGTTCCAAATGAACTTGGAATTGATGGGACAGTGCTGTTGGTAAAAACAGCAGTAGGCATTTTTGGATAGCTTGGACTAGAATTCAAAAATCCTTTGACAAAATCAGAATCAAGGTGAGAGATTTGAGATGAGCTCATGATTGGTGAAAAAGTAGAGTTAAAAGGCATGGCAGAGATAAGATCTTTAAGAGACTTACCAGCTCTTGGTGGTTCAGTAGGACAAACAGGAGCACTAAGAGATGAATCAGAGTGGAGTGAGGTATTGAGTGATGATGGAATGGAATCAGATGGGTTACCTTAAGAAGCAGCAGTTTTTTCAATGTTCAGAATGTTTTGAGAATGTGCTAACATAGCATGCAGAATTTCACTCCAATTCTCATTCTCATACATAGCTCTCTTCCTTTTTCCACCAACTTCTCCTTCTTGGTTAAGCTCTTTCTTCATGTGGCTGATGTTCTTAGCAGTGTAGGATTGAGAATAGTTGTCAGATACTTCACGCTTGAAATCTACTTGAGCTTTTCTAAAGAATTTTGTTAAAATCATCCCATAGGGAATAGCAATTCTGGTATGCCTAGAGAGAGCAGTTTTGATCATGTTTTGGATGATGACATAGGGAAGATTAAGCTTGATACCTTTAGCCAAATGATAGAGAACCATCATATCATTATCAGTGACTTTTTCCATGCTTCCAAGCCTTGGAAAGATGACATATTGACACATGTTGTGCAATGCCTTGAACTCCTTCTTCAGAGTAGATGCTTTAGGTTCTTCCATTTGAACTCCTTCAGGTGTGAAGAGATCAAAGATCAATTGGTTTCTGTTAACACCCAGCATATCATACCAAGATGATCCAAACACCATGTTTCCTTCACATGGGATTTTTAGAGTTTTAGCAATGATTTCAGGGGTAAGCTTAATCTCTCTTCCTTTCATAGTTGAAATGATGAGATTTTTGTCAAAATGCACATCAACATTGAAGTAAAAGGATTGGACAAGGTGTGGAAAGGTGGTGTCTTTGGTTGTAAAGAAATCTGTCCATTTGAGTGGATCAGTATACTTGTAAAGGTTCATCCCAGTGTTGTATAAGCTCTCAAATTGATACACTCTTCTAGAGGCAACTGGCTTCACCTTCCAATAGGTATCAAATTCTTCTTGTTTCTCAGGGATTACAAGAGGAATTCGAATAAACATGTTCTTAGGAACCATGTTTATGAGCAAATCTTTTCCTTTTCCTTTCTTCTTTTCAGCCAAAGTTTCCTTCTCAGACGAAGAGGGATTTGGTTTAGTTTTGGAGGCAGTTTTGGTTGGTTTTGAAATGGGGGTTGATTCAGACTTAGTGGTTTGAGGTGGTTGAACACGATTTTCTTCAGAGAGAGTGTTCTTAGAATCTGAATCAAGAGTATAGATGGTTTCATCTATTGCTGGCCTCCTTCCAATTCCTAATCCACTAAAAATGCGACTTGATCTTCTAACTTTAGAAAGATCAATTGATTTTGTTGGGTTTTTGTGTATTGGCATCATTTGTGCTAAAACACTAACTAGCCAGATGCTGGACGAGATGCTAACTAGACAGATGTTGGACCAAATGCTCCAACATGTGCGTACAGCATCAGGACGTACGCGTATTTTTGTGCGAGATCTTTTTAAAGATTTGCTTCAGTTTTATCTCAATTACTTATGCACTAAGTCTCGCCTTGTTGTGTAGAACCTTCAGGAGGTGGCGGTTTGCCCTGATTGCTTCATAAAATATGTTTCTCCATTTATGGAAACATATTATATGGTTCTAAAATATAATTGCAAGATTTCTTTTGGACCAGCTGGATTGTAAAGCCCATGTATCTTCCTCAACACGTTCTTACAGAATATATATATTGGAAGATGTAAAACCTAAAGTGAAGCGAAGCCATTATTTACAAAAAGGAGTCTTTAGGGTTTTAGGGTTTCGTGGTTAAAGCCTTGTGCTTTAATGTGTGCACTCCTAAGCTTTTAAGTATGGAGTTGCCTGTGTACCACTCCTAAGCTGTGAAGTACGGAGTCGGTTGTCTTTGTGTTCACTAAAGCGTGCGTTGCCTATATGTTAAGTAGTGAACTTGTGAGCCTTGCTTGTATCATGTTGAATTGTTGATACATGAAGGACGTAGGTGTTTGTACTGTGTACTGCTCCTAAGCCTTTAGGTACGGAGTTAGTTGTGTCTTTAGAGTGTGACTCTTGAAACAATAAACGAAAAGAACAATTGATAACAGTGCTGTCTGTACTGTTTGGTAAGGAAGTGAGCAGAGGTTCTCATATCTAGGAGTTCCTAGGTAGAGGTCTAGACGGGTAGTTACAAAGTGAGAAGTGCAAACGAGGAGTTTGACTTTGAATTTGTTTTACTTAGTGGATTTCCTTCCTGGATTGGTATCCCCCAGACTAGGGCAAGTTGCGCCGAACTGGGTTAACAAACTCACTGTGTTACTTATCTTTCTGTTGTGATTCGTTTATTTTGTGCTTTGCTACGCTGTGTTATTTTACTGTCATAAGTTCTGAGTTGATAAGTGCTCGGACAGTTGTCCTTACATTGTGCACAGCGTTTGTCTGTCTGGTTGCCAAAATTTCAATTGGTATCAGAGCAGGTCACTCTACCTGTTCTGGTTTTAAAAGGGTGAGATCAAGGGAAGAAACCTTCTGGCAATATGGACAATGAAGGAGGATTGGTTAACATGACATCTTTTGTGGACACTGAGGAATGTGCAGATTTAATTCTTGGAAGAAAATTCAAGAAAGCTTTTATGAGAATTGAAAGGAAGCAAAGGTCCAATGTCAAGAACTCTGTCATGACGAATGTTGAGGGCACTGTTGATGTTACTAAAACCCTAGGTACTGATAATCCTAAGGTATTTGACAAATTAGTTGGTGATGGGCCAAATTTCTCTGTTGAACAAGTTGCTTCTGTTGCTAATAAGAAAACTGATTTTGATAGTATTGTTGGTGAGAATCCTGTTAATTCACCTGATAAGCTGAAGGATGCTGTGCCAGATGCTCAGACATCTCTGGCACAAGCCAATGAAGAGGTTGTTGTGGTTCCAAATACCCCTAACTTTGTGAGTATCCATGATGATGATACACCCAAGTCTCAAGGACAAGAAATTGAGACTCACCAAACTGTGAGTTATGTTGAGACTGCAAATTTGGTACAAGATGATGTTGTTAATATTGATGAAGATGTACCGGAAGAAAGGCTTTTGGAGAAGATGTCTGTCACAGGTGTTGCTCTTAGAACAAGGAGCAATTCCCTCAAAAGTGTATCTAATGTTAGTGAATGTGCCAAAGGGAGTAAGAAGAAAACAGCTGATACTGGGAAGAAGCCCATTGGTCCCCCAAAGTCTTGGAGCAAAGTTACTCCCAAGCCTAATCAGAAGAAGAAGAATCTCAAAAGAAAGGATCATCCTTCAAGTGATTCTGATTTTGAGATTACTGAGACAAATGCTGCCCCATCTGGTGGAGCATTTAGAAAAACTTTCAAGGGAATGAAAGTTCCTCTAGTTATCCCTCCAGCTCCTCTGGATAATGTTTCATTTCATCTGGAAAGTGGAGCTACTCACTCGAAATTTGTTTATCATAGAAGGCTTGGACTGGAGAGGAATTTGAAGACAGATGTGTTCAAGTGCAAGGAACTTGTTGACGTGTTGGAATATGCTGGGTTGATGAAGACTGTGAAGAATCTGGGTCATTGCTATGACATGTTGGTAAGGGAATTTGTGGTAAACATCTCTGAGGACTGTGATGACTCAAGGAATCATGAGTACAGACAAGTGTTTGTTCGTGGTAGATGTGTCAACTTCTCTCCTCAAATTATTAATGCATATCTTGGAAGATCTGTTGAGGACATTACTGAGTTGGAAGTGACTGATGACACCATCTACAAAGCTATAACAGGTAATAAGCTTAGACACTGGTCTGGACATTTGTCTGCTGCAAAATTGTCCCCATTATATACTGTTTTGAACCAAATTGATGCTGATAACTGGTCCCCAACCACTCATTCTAATTCTGTTGCAACTGGTTTAGCTAAGCTTATCTATGCAGTTGGTACTAAATCTACATTTGATTTTGGTTCTTACATTTATTATCAATTTTTGGAGCAAGCTAAGTCTTTTGCTATTAAGTTCTCCATTGCCTTTCCAACTCTGCTGTATGGTATTATACTCCAACAACATCCTGATATTCTAGTTAGTTCAGATGTGCCTGTTAGGAGGCTTTGTCCTTTGGTCTTGGATTGTAAGTTATTGTCTCAGCCACATGCTGATGAATTGGCTGGCACTTATGTCCGGTCATCTGGTGTTATGAGTAGGCAGGCAATGATTGCTGAGCTTACAAAGATTAGTTTGGATCTGGGTATTAAGAAGTCGAAGGTGACTGATGACACCATTTGCAAGGCAATCACAAGTAACAAGGTTAAGCATTTGCCTAGACATTTGTCCTCTCCACAACTCTCTCTATTGTATGTCGGTCTAAACAAGATTTCTGCTCAAAACTGGACTACAACAACTCATTCAAATTATGTTGCTACTGGTTTGGCCAAGTTCATATATGTTGTTGGTATGAAAAAGTCTTTTGATTATGGGTCCTACATCAACTATCAGGCTCTAGAGCATGCTAAGTCTTATGCTGTCAAGTTTACTATAGTCTTTCCCACTCTCTTGTGTGGTATTATTCTCCAGCAATATCCAGATATTTTGCTTAACACTGATGAGTCCTGTAAGAGGCCTGGTCCTTTGTCCTTAGATTACAGGTTCCTGTCTGGATCACATGTTGTTGACTTAGCTGATACTTCTGTCAAGACAATTGTTGTTCTTAGTAGAAAACAATTGATTACTCAATTTACTAAGATTAGTATGGCACTTGGTGCTAGAAAGATGAAAATTGACAGGATTATTGCAGCTCAGGTTGAGATTGAGGTTAATGACAATCCCATCTACAAGACAATCACTAGTAATGAAGTCAAAGGTTGGCCAAAGAATGGCAAGTTGTCATCTAATAAGCTCACGGTGAAATATGCAATTTTTAACAGAAATCGAGCTATCAACTGGATGTTCACTTCTCACCTTTTTGACATAGCTACAGGTCTGGGTAAGTCTATTCATATTGTTGGTACTAAGACCACCTATAACTTTAACACTTATATTCTTGATCAATCCATAAAGTATGCTAAGTGTTTGGATGTGAAGATGCTAATAACAATTCCCACAATGCTCGGAAGTATTATTTTTGATAAGCATCTTGATATTTTGATCAGCTCTGATGTTGCCAGCAAGAGGGAGTCTCCTCTCAAGTTGCACTATAGAGTGTATGAAGGGACACATGTCTTAGATAATGCTGTAACATCTGACCAGACAACTTCTAATATCATAACCATAAAAGAGATAAATGCTTATGTGATGGGTCCTTTGAAAGTTGGAAGTCTTGGAAAGAGAAAGGATGAAAATGTATTTGTAAGGATCATAAGTGACCGTGGGAAGAAATTTGAAGATGTCAAAGTTCTCTGATTTTCTGCTCCTCTAAAATAATTACCCTCGGTTACTCCTCCTATATCATAGCTTACAAAGTCTTTAATTCCATAATCAATGCTATGATAGAATCCTTATATGTAGAAGATTTGGATAAAAAGGATATTGCTACTCCTATTAAGATTGTCCAAAAGTCTTCAACCATATGTTTAGAAGATACTGAAAAAGCTGTTGTTGATGGTGGTGTTGACACAAAGGCCACAGATAGCCCTGTATTGAAACCAACTTCAAAGAATACTCAAACTAATACCATAGCTGAAAGTGGTGATTCTTATGAAGGTGTTAACCTTCCTGGGTATTGTGCTGTGAAAGATGCTAGAGCATCTGACGATTCAGATTCTCAAGCTAATATAGAGGGAAATATGTTTGGTGATACACTTGTGGTCTCTCGAACTGATGAGAGTATGAAGACTACTGAGGTAGAAACCAAAGAACATGGTCTCCCAAACTCACAAACAAGTACACAACATATTGAAGCTGATGTTGAAATTTTGATAGAAGATGCTGTTGAAGATGATGTTGCAGATGCTGGCACATCTGTCAAGCCATTAGAAGCATGGAGAAAAAGAGCTAGAAATGTTCTATCTGTTCTCTTGGATAATGTGTCTTTCCATCATGAAGAAAGAGCTTCCAGATGAAAATTTTATTTGTCTGTGGAAGAAGCATGTTTAATGAAAACTTTACACAGTTTAGGGAAGTGATATGTCAAGCGGGTTAGGGATTTTATTGTGATCATGGGGGAGTACTATGATGATCCTTTCACTGTTGAGTATATGCTGTTTTTTTTTGGTGATTTGGTGAAAGAATGGTCAATGAAGAAAAAGTTGCCAGCAGCTAAGCTAACAACGTACAAAGTCTATAGTTAATTTTGGTGAGTATATCTTTTATCAGACTATAGCTCATAGGAAATCTAATGCTACAAAATTTCCTATTGTGTTTCCTACCTTGATCTGTGATATCATTATGCATCAATATTCTGAGATATGTAATCAACCTGATGAGGTTAGTCAATGAGAGTCAGATATTACTTTAGATCCAAGGTTTCTTGAGAAGTCACATGCTGCAGACATTGCTCTAACATCTGTCTAAGGCACATCTTCCATGATAAGTATACAACAGATGATTTATGACCTCAAGATTATGAGTAAAGCTCTGGATGACAAGAAATTCTTGATGGTTCGTGTTATTCCAACTCTGGAAGTTGAAGAATTGATTGCTCATGACGATAGAGGTGATGATTTGGTGGTGGAAGACTTTGAGGGTAGTGCTGATTTTTGGTCTTATGTGTTACTTCTGACCTCTTGCATCAGATGTTATATTGCTTTTATGGGTTAAGCCCTAGATTTTCTATGCACCTGCATGTGCACTTAGTTGCAATATGTACCCTGTGATTATGTCTCTCTGAACATGTTTCCTGTTTGTATGTGCATGAAGTGAGGGGAAGTGTTATAAGTTTGATGCATAAAGCTAATATTACATTATTGATGACAACACTGTCTATGTTGTTGGTGTAATGCAAGAAGCTTAGACAGATGCTCTGACATCTGACTTATAGTAGTAAGGGAGTTTATGGTGTATGTATGCAAGTTTTGAGGGGGAGTAATCATATTTGATTATCTCCTATTATCTACCTGTTGATTATCTGTGGAGGAGTAGTATGTATCTCTTGCCTATCTATCTATGAATGGAGTGCTAGTGCTTGTTCTGAGAAGAAGTATATGAATCTTGTGTGATGATGACTAAGTAGAATTATTTTCTACTACATTCTTCTGATTGCATGAATTAAGGGGGAGGAATTTATTTTTCCTAAGTCCTTAAGTTTGATTTGTCTTGAAGTTTCTATTTTCATATGGGGATCTATTGTGAGAAGTTAAGTCTCTCTGTTCACACTCTATGAGGCTAGTTGTTCTTATATCCGCTGTACATGCCTCTGATATATTGTTGGCCAAAGCATTCATGTTATGTCCTATCTTCTTAGATGTGTATTGATGTTGATTTGAAGATTATTTTATTATGCATATTGGTCAAAATTTGTTTTTGTCAAAGATTCTGGTGTTGAAACTCCTTCTGAAGAATATTGATATGTATGATCCTTCCAGAATCCTCATTAGTCTTGTCATTTAAATTGTTGTTAACTCTACAATAGTATATGAAAGATGCTTGACCAAATGTTGTGTCATATGGAACAGCATTATGTGATCAGTGATTTCGTGCCAGCTAGCGTTATATTTCTGTACGCAATCTTCTACAGATTCGTTTGTATTTTTATCTAGCTTACTGATCAAGGCACCTGTATTTGAATGAAGTTCAAGATACTACTCCTGATAATGTTTTGCCTTAAGTTTTGGTCTATGAAGTGCAAGTATACATGCAAAGTAACATTGTTGCAGCTGGACCTATGTCAAGAAAGGATATAATAGCTGGGTTGAAAGAAACCTGCAAAGCTTTGGAACTTGAAGAAGCTTATGTTGTGGCTAATCATGAGACAGTTACACTATGGAGTATCTAAAATGACATGGTGTGGTTTGTAAGGTATTTCATCTACCCGTTGTATGTTGTTGCTATATGAGAAGATTAGTTGAAAATGAAGGGCCTGAGAAGGAATGGAGGTTCACACTTTATGGTAGGGGTGCCTATCACTTACATATGTAGAATCATAACTCTGCACTTTATTCATTATCCATCCTCTTCTCTATGGTATGATATCTTCTGGTTCTTAGCCATGCGAATTTACTAGCATTCTACTTCTGAGATGTTCTTGTATGACATGCTATGCAAGATTACTTCATGATCTTGTTAGCTGTTACTTGTTATGATGCTAGTTGTATGATGTGTTTGCTGATGCTGCAGCATGTTACATGCATGCGAATGTATTGTGTTGGACTGTGCAATTATGGTAATCTGAGTATGTTGATCAATGAAGTTGCTATGATATTGTCGCAAGGGTTCTATGGTGCAATGTGAAATTGCTAAGCAGATTTATGAGCATGTTTCCTCTTCTTGTGTTCTTTGGATGTTTATGCTACTCTGGTATATGCCTATTTCAAATTCTCATATGAAGTTTGGCAATATTTATGTCTAAAAAGGGGGAGAAGTAAGCTGATATTGGCTGATATGCATGATGCTCTACTAGATGTTGACACATTTGTCTATATGGTGATATGAAGTAATTTATGTTGCTTTGCCATGGCAAATGTCTATGAGTTGATAATATGCATGAGACATTGTTCTCAGGGAGAGTGCTGATGTTTGCTGATGTTGAAGGAGAATGTTATGCTTATGCTTGCATGAGAATGCTATATCAAATGTTGAAGCATTCAGTTTTGTGTGAAGCACTATTTGTGATGAAGCGTATTGTCTCTAATGTTTTTAATTGTGAGGCTATTTTCTATCATCTGCTGCTATATGCCTCTGGTGTTTATGTGTTGAAGCTTATTTGTAAGCACTTTTAATGGAAATCTACTATGTGAAGATGGTGCTTGTTCTCCTTCAAAGTTGCTATGTTTTGATTGATTAGAAGGAGTGTGCTGTGTATATCTCTCTGGCTTTCATATATGGCCCAAGATTGTTTTAGCCAAAAATTTGCCAAAGGGGGAGATTGTTGGGTTTTTGTGTATTGGCATCATTTGTGCTAAAACACTAACTAGCCAGATGCTGGACGAGATGCTAACTAGACAGATGTTGGACCAAATGCTCCAACATGTGCGTACAGCATCAGGACGTACGCGTATTTTTGTGCGAGATATTTTTAAAGATTTGCTTCAGTTTTATCTCAATTACTTATGCACTAAGTCTCGCCTTATTGTGTAGAACCTTCAGGAGGTGGCGGTTTGCCCTGATTGCTTCATAAAATATGTTTCTCCATTTATGGAAACATATTATATGGTTCTAAAATATAATTGCAAGATTTCTTTTGGACCAGCTGGATTGTAAAGCCCATGTATCTTCCTCAACACGTTCTTACAGAATATATATATTGGAAGATGTAAAACCTAAAGTGAAGCGAAGCCATTATTTACAAAAAGGAGTCTTTATGGTTTTAGGGTTTCGTGGTTAAAGCCTTGTGCTTTAATGTGTGCACTCCTAAGCTTTTAAGTATGGAGTTGCCTGTGTACCACTCCTAAGCTGTGAAGTACGGAGTCGGTTGTCTTTGTGTTCACTAAAGCGTGCGTTGCCTATATGTTAAGTAGTGAACTTGTGAGCCTTGCTTGTATCATGTTGAATTGTTGATACATGAAGGACGTAGGTGTTTGTACTGTGTACTGCTCCTAAGCCTTTAGGTACGGAGTTAGTTGTGTCTTTAGAGTGTGACTCTTGAAACAATAAACGAAAAGAACAATTGATAACAGTGCTGTCTGTACTGTTTGGTAAGGAAGTGAGCAGAGGTTCTCATATCTAGGAGTTCCTAGGTAGAGGTCTAGACGGGTAGTTACAAAGTGAGAAGTGCAAACGAGGAGTTTGACTTTGAATTTGTTTTACTTAGTGGATTTCCTTCCTGGATTGGTATCCCCCAGACTAGGGCAAGTTGCGCCGAACTGGGTTAACAAACTCACTGTGTTATTTATCTTTCTGTTGTGATTCGTTTATTTTGTGCTTTGCTACGCTGTGTTATTTTACTGTCATAAGTTCTGAGTTGATAAGTGCTCGGACAGTTGTCCTTACATTGTGCACAGCGTTTGTCTGTCTGGTTGCCAGAATTTCAGATTTGTTTTTCTTTGGTTTCACCATGACCGGAGGAGTTACAGCAATGCTTGGAACAACAATCGTTGGAATTGGAGAAGTAACATTGACAGCGGATTGAGTTTCGGTGAGATTGATTTCTTCTTCAACAGTGTTTGTTTGAAGTGGTTCAGAGATGGGGTTAGGAACTTCATCAAAGTTGGTTTGTAACGGTTGCATGTTTAATGTTTCTTCTTCAGTTTCAATGAACGGTTGAGGGTTGACGGTTTCTTTTGGAGGTTGTGGGTCGGTTTCAGAATCTGAAACATCATCAATCCATTTAGGAAGCAATGGAGGTGATGGTGGTGGTGGTGAGCGAGACAGAGACGAAGTTGATGATAATGGTGAGTTTCTGCAAAGAGATTTGTTTGTAGTGGCTTTGGTTCTGGCCATTTTGTTTGGAAGGAAAAGAGTTTTAAGATTGATTTTAGAGAGAGAGAGAAAGAGGTTTGTTTTTTGAGAAGAAGAGGGTTAGAATATGAAGAGAAAAGGAAGCTTGGGAAGAGGAGTAAAAAGATAGAGTAGGTGTACTTGTAAATAGTGTTTAGTGTCCTTAACATAGATACTATAACTATTAAATAAAACTAATGATAGCTAATGATGTACTAGTGACCTAGGCTAAGGAAATAAGTTAGAGAGGCTTAGTCCAAAGCTAACTAAGAATTCAAAACTAACTAATTTGGAGCCAAAACACACATTTTAACACTCAATCACATAGTGAAAACATAGAACATTCTGAGAGTGTTCTGAAAATAATTAATATGGATTTTGTATTATATTTAATTTTTCTTTGAGAAAATTAAAGCGATCCTCAACCAATGGTTTTGTAAAAATGTCAGCTAATTGATTTTCAGTATCAACAAAAATTAATTCAACAGTTTTTCTTCTAACATGATCACGTATGAAATGATGCTTAATTTCTATATGTTTTGATCTTGAATGTTGTATGGGGTTCTTAGATAAATTAATTGCACTAGTATTATCACAAAATTTTTTAATGCTTGTGTACCTTAGTGAAAAGTCTTCAAGTTGGTTTTTGATCCATATTACTTGAGAACAACAATTAGCTGCAGACACATATTCTGCTTTTGTTGTTGATAGTGCTATGGTATTTTGCTTTCTACAACACCAACTAACAAGAGCTTCACCAAGAAATTGACATGCTCCACTTGTGCTTTTTCTTTCCATTTTATCTCCAGCATAGTCAGCATCACAATATGCTTTTAGTTCAAAATGTGATCCTTTCTTGTACCACTAGCCAACATTTTATGTTCCAACCAAATATCTAAAAATTCTTTTGACAGCAGTTAGATGAGATTCTTTTGGAGAAGATTGAAATCTTGCACATAGACCAACTGAGAAAACAATGTCTGGTCTACTAGCAGTTAAATAGAGAAGTGAGCCAATCATTCCTCTATATTCTTTCTCAGAAACATCTTTTCCATTTTCATATTTATCTAAGCTTGTTGATGGGTGCATTGGAGTAGTTATGATTTTTGCTTCATTCATCTTGTATTTTTTAAGAAGATCTTTGATGTACTTTTCTTGACAAATAAAGATACCATCTTCTAGTTGCTTGATTTGTAATCCAAGAAAAAATCTAAGCTCTCCCATCATACTCATCTCAAATTCACTTTGCATTAGATTGGAAAATTCTTCACACATTTTCTCATTAGTAGCACCAAAAATAATATCATCAACATATACTTGCACAATTAATAAATCATCCTTGTTTGTTTTTCTAAAAAGTGTTGTATCAATTTTTCCTCTTGTAAAATTATTTTCAAGCAAAAACAAACTTAATCTTTCATACCATGCTCTAGGTGCTTGCTTAAGGCCATAAAGAGCTTTTGTAAGTTTGAAAACATGATTAGGTTTATGTTGATCTATGAACCCAGGAGGTTGATGAACATAAACTTCCTCATTTAGAAAACCATTTAAGAAAGCAATTTTAACATCCATTTGAAAGAGTTTTAGATTTTTATGAGATGCATATGCAAGTAAAATTATAATTGCTTCTAACCTGGCCACTGGAGCAAATGTTTCATCATAGTCAATACCTTCTTGTTGATTGTACCCTTGAGCTACAAGTCTTGCCTTGTTCCTTAAGACTTTACCGTCTTCATCTAATTTATTTCTAAAGACCCATCTTGTTCCAATGATTGAGTGATTTTGAGGTTTAGGAACCAAATTCCATACTTCATTCTTTTCAAATTGAAGCAGCTCTTCTTCCATAGCTTCTACCCAAGATTTATCAACAATGGCTTCATCTATTTTTCTTGGTTCTATTTGAGAGATCATTGCCAGATTGTTCTCTTCATTTTGTAAAGACTTCCTAGTTTTCATACCATCTTCTGTATTACCAATGATTAGATCTAGTGGATGATCGTTTACTAATTTCCAAGTTTTTGGAGGTTCTTTAGTGATCACTTCAGGTTCCTTTTCTGGTTCTTTGTCTTGAGAGTCAGATTGGTCAAGGTTTTCAATTTCAACTACTTCATCATCAGTTTCTTTGTAATTTGATTGTTCTTCAAACTCATCAAACTTTACATGCATTGTTTCTTCCATAGTTTGAGTTCTCAAATTATAAACTCTATAGGCTTTTGAAGTAGTAGAGTATCCTAAGAATATTCCCTTGTCTGACTTTGAATCAAACTTTCCTAGGTTATCTTTTATGTTCAAAATAAAACAGTAACACCCAAAAATACGAAAATATGAAATGTTTGGTTTCCTATCTTTCCAAAGTTCATAAGGTGTTTTGTTCAAAATTTTTCTAATAGTAACTCTATTTAAGATATAGCAAGAAGAATTTACTGCCTCAACCCAAAAATATTTTTCAACATTTGATTCATTAATCATTGTTCTTGCCATCTCTTGTAGAGTTCTATTTTTTCTTTCAACAACTCCATTTTGTTGAGGAGTTCTTGGACAAGAAAAATTATGAGAAATACCATTATCATTAAAGAAGGTTTCAAATAGAGAGTTTTCAAATTCTCCTCCATGATCACTTCTTATAGAGAAATGTTAGTTCCTTTTTCATTTTGAACTTTTAGACAAAAGGTTTTAAATGCTTCAAAAGAGTCAACTTTGTTTTTAAGAAAAAGAACCCAAGTAAATCTTGAGAAATCATCAACAATAACAAAACCATAATTTTTACCTCCTAGACTAGTAGTTTTGACTAGACCAAATAAATCAATGTGAAGCATTTCAAGAGGTATTTTAATGTCGAGGTTCAAACCTCGACAATAACAAATCAATGTCGAGGTTTGAAACTGCTTTTGACTTGTTTTCCTCTTGTGCATGATTCACATACTTTATCAATGTCAAAACTTATGCTTGGTAGTCCTCTTACTAGATCAAGTTTTGAAAGTTTTGAAATGGTATTCATACTTACATTTATTACAAAATCTTTTTCTCTGCAGGTAGGATGGTTTTCCATTGTATCTTTTAGTATATCTTTGTCTCAGGAGATTGTTCTGAGAATGTTCTAGTTTCCTATGTTCTCTTTCCTGTTTAGCCTTTTTATAGCAAAAAGGTTCAATGTGACCATCTCTATGACAGTAGGTACACTTATACTTTTGTATTCTTTTATTTTTCTCTGGAACAAAAAAGTTTTCATATAGTTTCTTATTTTGAAGAGTTCTAAAACCTATTCCAGTTTTGTTAGAAGTCGCAACTTGTGAGCCTATAATATTTTCAAAGGTTTCTGTAGATTTTACAAAAGAGTTTAAGTCTTTTTCCAATTTAAAAATCTTTTGTTTTAAGTTAATATTTTCTTCCATGATTTTAGGACATTCTGAAATTTCTTTAATAGTTTTGATTTCATCAATTTCTAATTTATGAGTTTTTCTAATGTCAATAATAATTTCTTTTAGAGTAATATTATCAGCTTTGTATGCATCTCTTTCTAATCTAAGTTTTTCAATTTCTTTTATGTATTGATCATTCTTTTGAGCTGTGATTTGAGAGTCATATAATAGATTATCAAACAAATGCTCAGTTTTTTGACAAGAAGAACAGGGTTCAAGTGTTACCTCATCATTGTTTGATCTTGTCATGAGATAGACATTTGCTTCAAGTTCATCATCTTCTTCTTGATCTTCATTTAGCTCATTGTAATACCCTAATTTTGCGCTTTTGAAAATAAATATTTTATTTGAAAATTATTTCTTATTTTCCTTAAAAAAATACCAAAAATAGATTTTAGATAATTTTGTTTTACAATTTTTCCTTTTTTCTTTATTTATTTTAAAATATAGCAATTTATCTTTTATAAGAAAAATAGCAAAATAATAAAAAAAAATTAGTTTTTATTTCTTTATTTAAGTTTAAATTTCTTTTTTACATTTTTCTACATTGTAATCACTTTTTTATTCCTTTTTCTTTAATATTTTTATATTTTTATCCTTTATAAAGTTTTTTCGCCTTTTTAAACCAATAACCATTTGCCATCTCATTTCCTTTTTCTTTTTTTATCTCATTTCACATTTTAAAATAAACAATATTTTTATATTTTATATTTTAAACCAATAACCAATAACCAATATTTCCTTTTTCTTTTTAAACCAATAACCAATATTTTTATATTTTATTCAGTTTCACCCTTTTTACCCTTCAAAATTCAGAAATTACAAAAAACCCTATTTATTGTGTTGCCCTATAAATACCATCATTTATTACAAACCCTAGGTCAGAACACTGTAGCAAAGGAGAATTTCATTTTTCTTCTTTCTCTCTTCACTCGCGCCGTTCTTGTTTTCTCTCCCTCAAACCCTAATTTTCCAAGCTCCAAATTCATCACGAATTCATCATCAAAACACAAAATCATTAAAAGATAAAACGTTCACCTCGTTCTCCTCTGTCTATTGGTACCGGAATCGCGTCCTAATTCACGAAAACGGCTCCGAATCGCTCGATCCGAAACTGAAACTCGTGAGAACTAAAAAGGTAGATACGATGCATTTTTGAACGAGTTTGCGTGCGATTTGTGTTGATTTGTAACTGGAATCATGATTAAAACCTTTTCCGTTAACTAATTTGTGGGAATAGCGACTGAAATCGCGTTTATCATTTTACCCAGTTTCGGATTTTCATCTTTCTGCGTTTATATAAGTTTCGTTTGCTTTTTTTGATTCTCGATCTATAATCTATGCGAAAAACCGTGCGAAATGATATATTTGTTTGCTTGATTTGGTCGTGTTTTGTGTTTGTTTGAGATGAGCAAGTCACAACTCGCAAGCTTCAATGGAAGCTTACTGAGTCAGCGAGTCATGAGACTCGGCCGAGTTGTGGAAAGAAGGAGATGGACGCGTGTCAGCCTCCGATTGGCTGACACAGTTTTTTTGTTTTTTTTATTTATTTCTTGAGTTGGTAACCGGATCCGGGTCGGGTCACACCGTCCGACCCGATCCGGTTTGTTAGAAAACAGTTTTGGACTGGATCCATTCTGGGCCTAATTTGATCTTGTGTGTTTTATTGTTAACACCCCTAATTTTGCTATCTGCACCTTTTTTTTATTTTATTGTTGTTATAAAACTGGGCCTTTGCATTTGAAGCCCAGATTACTATGTATACCCCATAGTATGCTATTTGAACCCCTCTTTGTGAGCTGAATTGGGCCTTGAGCCCATGATTTTTGTTTTTTTTCTGTTTGTTTTGCACACCTCCTGCGCTGCTATTTGCGCCCCCTGATGGGCCAAGCAGGTTTTGGGCTTTAGGCCCATTTTGATGTTTTTGCTTTTCGTACCCCTTTTGGGCGGTGTCCGCGGCTGGGCCCAAAGGCCATGGGCTTTTCCTAAAAAGCCCATTTAGTTTTTTAGCGTTTTTTCGCGTCTTTGTTTTATGCGTTAATTTATATCGTTTAATTTTGTTTAATGCTAATAAAAAATAATAATAACATAAAATAAATACTTTAATTCGATGTTTATTTCGTATTTAATTTATTACTGTGTAATATATTTCCCACTTTATGCTCATCACTGCATCTCATACATTTCATATTCATATGCATCTGTCACTTCATCAGGTATTCTTCTATCCTTTTTCTCTGGATTGGTTTCTTCTCTTTCTTTTTCTTTTTTTTCAAAAGATAACTAAAAATAAATAAAGATTCGTTAATTAAGGTGAAAAAAGGGGAGTCTGACGTACGTCTTTCTCGGCCTGAATAGTACAGTCTCTGACATACATCTCGTGACGGGGTACTATTCTCATCTTAATCAATGGATATTTATTTAAAAATTAATTAATTAAGGTGAAAAAAGGGGAGTCTGACGTACGTCTTTCTCGGCCTGAATAGTACAGTCTCTGACGTACATCTCGTGACGGTGTACTATTCTCATCTTAATCAATGGATTTATTTTAAAAATTAATTAATTAAAGTGAAAAAGGGGGAGTCTGACGTACATCTTTCTTGGCCCGAATAGTGCAGTCTCTGACGTACGTCTCGTGACGGTGCACTATTCTCATCTTAATTAAGGTTTTTAATTAAACTTGAGTGGTAAAAGGGGGAGTCTGACGTACATCTTTCTCGGCCCGGATGAGCCCGACCCCTGATGTACATCTTGTGGTGGCGTGCAATCCCCATTCACTGAACACTTCTAAAACTATAAAAATAATTCAACTCACTTCAAATTCATTTTCCTGCCCTTGTGCAGTCAAAAATCTTTTTAACTGTTTTCCTAAATGGATGGTGTTTTATCCATTCCCCTTATTCTGACAAGCGCTTAAACCTCAGTTGAGTATACAAGCAATACTGTTGTCTCAGTGGAATGCGAATTAAGCATCGTTCACTAAAAACAATCAACAAACGAAATATTTCTTTTCAGGAAGAACTACGTGAGCTTTGACTTCCTCATCGTACTTAGGGGATACGTAAAAGCGAGAGCATCTCTCGTCAAGCCAAATAATAAAAAAACTCTTTTTTCCTTTTCAGTTCAATGTGCGGTAATCTTTTCTTTATATGCAGTTAATCTCTGTTTATGCAAACCAAAATTCCTCAAATGGTTCCCGTTGATTACAACGGATATGAAGGGGTGTTAATGTCTTCCCCTCATGTAACCAACTCCCGAACCCAATCTTTTCAAGGTTTTATCATTATTTTCCTTTCCCTTCACGGGATAAATAAAATATGGTGGCGGCTTCATTGTTTACATTTGTGCATTGTATTTCATCATTGCATATCTGTATTTTTTTTTGCGCCGAGTACTCCACTCATCCCATGTAGCCATCATAGATTTTCTTTTGAACTGAGATGTCTTTGGTTTTGATTTTTGACATTCATTTTTGTAATGACCAAACTGATTGCATCCATAGCATTGTATTTTGCTCATGTCAACCTCTGGCTTTGCACCATTTCTTTTGTTTGGAAATGACTTCTTCAACTGATTTCTTCTTACCATTAATCTTTGAATTCTTCTTGATAAGAGAGCAAATTCCTCCGCATTGTCTTCTTTAAGAGTATCCTCATTTTCTGGAGATTCATCATTCTTAGAATATTCTTCATTTTGAGATTTCAAGGCAACCATCTTTCTTTTTACTGGTTTATCCTCTTGAAGAATAGATTCATGAATCTTCAGAGTTCCCATTAGATCATCTAAACTGAGTTTAGATAAGTCTTTTGCTTCAGTGATAGCTGTCACTATATGTCTCCAGCTTCTTGGTAGTGCTCTTAAGATTTTTCTTATTTTTTCATGAGCAGTGTAGGTTTTCCCAAGAGAGCTTAGCTCATTTGTAATGACAGTGAATCTTCCATACATTTGATCTATGGTTTCTTCTTCTTTCATTTCAAATAGTTCAAACTTTCTTACTCCTAGATCAATCTTGGTTTCTTTTATGATGCTTGATCCTTCATGATGATTTTGCAAAGTATCCCACATTTCTTTGGCAGTTTTGCATTGCATGATCCTGTCATGTTCTTCTCTATTCATGGCACTTTTAATGAATAGTTTAGCTCTTTGATTGAGTAGTACTCTATCGGATTCTTGAGTGGTCCATTCTTCTAGTGTTTTTGGTTTTGTTGAATCTTCAGGCAGTGGTGGCTCATATTCACCAATTTCAATTACTTACCACATATGATTGTTTTGTGATTTTAGAAATAGTTTCATTTTGTCTTTCCAGTAGTAGTAGTCTTCTCCTTCAAATAGAGGTGGTCTATTTGAAGATCCTCCTTCTGAAGTAAACTTTGCGCCTTTAGTCATTACTTCCTTCCTGAATCTTTTCCTCTAGCACTTGTTATATGCTCAACCTTAGAGGCAGAGCTCTGATGCCAATTGAAGTAGCAAAGTTTTTCACAAGAAAGGGGGGTTTGAATTGTGAACGTTTAAAATTACCTATTAAAATTTCACTTCAAAACAAAAGTAGAGATTGATCTGAGATCAATCTGGTTAGTTAATAAAACTTAATGTAGAAGTGAATAGTGTGTGTAGTGCTTTGCTTTAAATAAAGATAGATAAAGAGAGAATAACACACAAGCAATTTATACTGGTTCACTCCAATGTAGGGCTAGTCCAGTCCTCACTCTCTGTGAGATTAATCCACTAAGATCTTGAGATGCTAACGATCTCAAATACACAACCTACTTGATCTAAACCAAGATCAATAGCTTTTAAGCCATCCAAGCTTAAACCTATTCTAACCCTTCAGGCTGGAAGGATACAACACCAAAACACTCAATCAATAGTTACGTATTGACTTGAGCTTCCTTTCCTTTTTACAAAGAGTTTGTTGGATCACAAGCTTACAAATAAACTTAACCACATTGAGAAGCTTAAGTTACACAAACACTTAGTTCACTCTAAAGATGTACTGATCCAAGTATATGATGATGAGATCTGAGAGTGAAAGTGATCAAAGAAGAGCTTGGAAAACTTGTGTAATAAAGACAAGTAGAGAGATGAAAGATTGTATTGAAAGCTCTTTCTCTTCAAAGGCTCCAAGGATGCTATTTATAGCTGATGTGTGTAGTGCCCGGCGCAAAAAATATACAGATATGCAATGATGAAATGCAATGCACAAATGTAAACAATGAAGCCGCCACCATACTTTATTTATCCCATAAGGGGAAAGGAAAATAATGATAAAACCTTAAAGATCGGGTTCGGGAGTTGGTTACATGAGGGGAAGGCGTTAACACCCCCTCATATCCGTTGTACTCAACGGGAACCATTCGAGGAATTTTGGTTTGCATAAATAGAGATAACCGCATAAAAAGAAATAAATTACCGCATATTAAATTAAGAAGGAAAAAAAGAGTTTTTTATTATTTGGCTTGACGAGAGAGGCTCTCGCTCCTAGGTATCCCCCAAGTACAATGAGGAAGTCAAAGCTCACGTAGTTCTTCCTGAAAAGAAAGATTGTGTGTTGGTTGTTTTTAGTGAACGATGCTTAGGTCGCATTCCACTGATACAACAGTATGCTTGTATGCTCAACTGAGGCTTAAGCGTTTGTCTGTAGCAGGGGAATGGATAAAGCGTCATCCTTTTAAGAAAAGAAAGATTGAAAAGATTTTTTGACTGCGTAAGGGCAGTTGAAAAAAGAGCTGACTGCACGGAGGCAGGAAAAAGAATTTGAAGTGGGTTGAGTTATTTTTATACTTTTTTGAAATTGTTCTGTGAATGGGAATAGTACACCATTTGAGATGTACGTCACAGACTGTACTATTCGAGCCGAACGGGACGTACGTCACGCTCCCTCTTTTCCATTCAGTTATTAGAGTTAATTGATTAAAACGGGAATAGTACACCATCTGAGATGTACGTCACAGACTGTACTATTCGAGCCGAACGAGATGTACGTCACGCTCCCTCTTTTCCATTTTAATTAATCAATAATGGCTTATCGATTAAAACGGGAATAGTACACCATCTGAGATGTACGTTACAGACTGTACTATTCGAGCCGAACGAGACATACGTCACGCTCCCTCTTTTCCGTTTTAATTGAAAAGTCAATGTTTTAGTCTTTTAGAAAAGAAACAAGGTTCAAAAACCATGTTCAGACAGATTACAGTTCAATATTCAGACAATTAAATAATTGAGAAATGGTAAAGTAACATTGTACAAATGATAAATAAATTTATAGCAGGATAAATAGATTTATCGAAAGATAAATAAATTTATCGAAGGATAAATAGATTTATCGAAGGATATATAGATTTATCGAATGATAAATAAATTTATCGAGAGATAAATAAATTTATCGAAGGATAAACAATTTATCGAAAGATAAATAAATTTATCGAAGGATAAATAAATTCATCGTCAATAAATAAATTCAACGTTGAAACAGGGGGTGCAAACCTGAAATAGGTGTAGCAAAAGTAAAACAGATTCAGCAAATAAGGCCCAAGGCCCATTTCTACACTCAGCCTAGGGGGGGTGTAATAGCAAACGCGTGGTGCAAACAGCAACAAGCCCAAGTCTAGCTTCACACAGCCCAGGGCGGTGTAATAAGTAAGGAAGGAGGTGCAGAAACCAAACAGATCACAAACCCAGCCCAAAAAGAGAGCCCAGATCCACTTGAGAACGGGGCGGGTCGGTCTGACCCGCGGAGCATCCATGATCCGGTTGAACTATCAGAGGGGGGCGCGATGAGAAAATTGGGGGCGCGCGTAGTAATTATGCTGGCCAACCACAATGCGCCATGTGTCACTGGCTTCTTCTTCAACCTCTAGTTTTTTACAGTCGCCGGCGAACCAGAATTCCTCACCGGCGCGGTGGAGGTTTTGGCAGTACAACCTATACTTCATGAAACCATACAACTCCGGTACCGGTTGACTCTGTTTTTCGCTCTGAGTTCAAATCCATGCTTAGATTTTGCATTGGAAGCTTGTAGAGTCGAGAACGAAGGAAAATCCGACGAGGTGTCAAAAATGGAAGTCACAGTTCCGGTGCGATTTGTCAAGATTGACTAGTGGAAAAGGTTCAGAACATCATCGCGAGTACAAAGCACTAGAGATCGGTCCAAACGGAACGCCATAACGTCGGAATCAAGAGCCTCAACTTCGCCGGCGACTGGACCTCTGATTTGGGTGGTTTACAGTACGTTTTTCACAAAAATAGCAACGGATTTGTGTTTAGGATAGCGTTTAGAAGCTTATTGATGTATTATTTTTGAGATTTGGTGAGGATTGGAGGTTTTTAGTTTTCCGGCAAAGAGAGGCTCGGATTTGAGCGTTTTCCGGCTGTAATACCCTAATTTTGCGCCTTTTAAAATAAATATTTTATTTAAAAATTATTTCTTATTTTTCTTAAGAAATACCAAAAATTAGTTTTTTAATAATTTTTGCTTACAATTTATTCATTTTTTTTTATTTCTTCTAATTGTCGCAATTTATCTTTTTAGGCAAAAAATAGCAAAAATACTCAAAAATAATTTTTTATTTTCGTATTTAATTTACATTTTTATTTCTATATTTTTCTATATTTTATTTGTATTTTTTTCTTCCACCTTTTCTATTTTATTTGCATTTTATCCTTTTATGACTTTTTTTAACCAATCATATGATGCCACCTCACCAATTCTCATTCATAAAATCATTTTCCTTTTTAAATAATTAGAAATTCACCCCATTTCCATTTTTTTACACTTTTTATCCACAAAACCCTTTATTACAAAAAATACCTTTTTTAGTCATTGGTATAAATAGTCAAGGTTCTCACAAACCCTAAGGCAGAGGCACTGTTCATACTAGTTTGTTTCATCAGTTTTCATTTCTCTCTTCTTTCTCCTCTCAGACCCGCGCCGCTCCTCCTTCCATTACCTCCAAACCCTAAATCGAAACTTCATCAAATTCACTCAAAATCAAACAAAAAAACATTGAAATATCATGAAATAGGAACATCAAAACACGTTTCCCTCTCATATCTCTCTCGATCGCTCAAAGAAACGAAGAACGAGTTTAAACGCGTCGGATCCGAAGTGAAGGAAAAGACGAAAAATTCAGAAGGTTGAGATCACGCGATTTCGAACTCTTCTTTCTTCAATTCTTTTTGATTTATGTGTGTATTCATGTATATAAACTATTATTGATGTTGTTTTGCTGTTTGTTGCGAATGGAAAATGTTTAGATCCGAAACCCTTTTTGTTTAGATCCTCTGATTTCACATTTTTTTGCGTTTGTTTTACTGAATTTGTGAAACTTAGTACGAAAATCATGATTCACGTTTAAAAACACATCGATTCAAGTAATTAGTTACACGATTTGGTTCAGATTTGGGGTTTGATTGAATTTTGGCTGAGCTTGCTGCAACTCCATCAATGGAGTTCACCGAGTCACTGAGTCAGTGACTCGGTCGTGTGATGAAGGAGACGATCAGACACGTGTCTGCCTGCGATTGGCTGACACGCGGTTTCTGTTTTTTTCCTTGGATCCAGGTTATTTGCTGGGTCCGGGCCGGGTTGAACCGTTTGACCCGGTCCGGTTTGGTTTGTGAGGAGTTTGGATCATGGGCTGGTTTCTTTTGGGCCCAGCAATTTTTTGTTCCTGGTTTGCTTTGTTTTTATTTCTGCTGTGTGAACCTCCCCTCTGGGCTATCTGCACCCTCTCAGATGAGGGAAATTTTGGGCTCGGGCCCAGTTGTGTTTTACTGTTTGCAGCCCTTTTGTTGCTATTCACACCCCCTGCTGGTGTGATGGGCTTAAGGCCCACTGTTTATGTTTTATTTTTCTGTTTACACCTACTGTTTTTGCACTTCCTTTGCTAATTTTAATTAATTTTAGATGCTCTATTTTGATTTAATGTGAAAATTTCTTTATAAAAAACGATATAAAAATAAACGGGTCCCTGCAGTACAGCTTGCGTCCGAGAGTTATTTTTTGTATCAAAAATGCAAAAAGAAGCTAATTAATTAAAATATGAATACGAGAAAGTGTCTGCCGCACGGCTTGTCTCCGACTCAATTTTTTATTTTAATTAATAAAGTTGTGAAAGTATTTCATCTGATGTTCAATTATTTATTATAGCTTATTTGACTGTATCCGCTATTTAATTTGTCTGAATTGTGATATCATTGAAAAAGCTTCGATTGAGATGAGCATAAACGGGTCCCTGCCGAACGGCTTGCGTCTGTGAGTTATGTTCGTGTCAATCGGAGGGAAACTTGTTAATTGAAAAGGATTAAGGAAGTGTCTGCCGGACGGCTTATCTCCGACTTAATTCCTTTTAATTAGCGAAGTTCATATTTAATTGCTATGTGATGTTCGATCTTTTATTTTGCACCTATTCTTGAACTTAATTATTATCTGCTCATATGTATTCTGTGCATTTAACTGTTTAGCATCATCACTGTCATCATATCATTCATGTGCATTCATATATGCATATCTCTCTCTTCCACCTTTCTTTTTCTTTTCTTTTTGGTTCTAATATGAAAATGTGAAAATCTTTTCTGTTACGAGAGGAATGAGAATAAATCCAGTCCCTGACGTACAGCTTGTGTCTGTGAATTATTCTCATCCCGTTTAAACCGGAATTTTGTTAATTAAAGAGAATGAGGAGGTGTCTGCCGGACGGCTTGTCTCTGATTCATCTCACTTTAATTAATAAAGTTTAATTAATTTATTTTGGTCGCATTTCAACTTTCAAACCTTTTTTTTTAAATTTGTTTTCTTAAACGGATGACGCTTTATCCATTCCCCTGCTACAGACAAACGCTTAAGCCTCCGAAGCGAGCATACAAGCATACTGTTGTATTAGTGGAATGCGACCTAAGCATTATTCACTAAAAACAACCAACACACAAATCTTTCTTTTTCAGGAAGAACTACGTGAGCTTTGACTTCCTCATTGTACTTGGGGGATACGTAGGAGCGAGAGCCTCTCTCGTCAAGCCAAATAATAAAAAACTCTTATTTTCCCTTTTCTGTTCAGTATGCGGTAATTTATTTCCTTTTGTACGGTTGTCTCTGTTTATGCAAACCAAAATTCCTCAAATGGTTCCCGTTGAGTACAACGGATATGAGGGGGTGTTAACGTCTTCCCCTCATGTAACCAACTCCCGAACCCGATCTTTTCAAGGTTTTATCATTATTTTCCTTTCCCTTCACGGGTTAAATAAAATATGGCGGCGACTTCATTGTTTATATTTGTGCATTGCATCTTATCATTGCATATCTGTATATTTTTTGCGCCGGGTACTACAGCTGGCGACTTCACTGGGGACATTTGTGTAGAGAGTTAAGCCTAATTTGGGGCTTTTGGTTTGCTTATGCCAGGTTAGCCGTATCTGTCCTATTTTTTACTTTACCGCAAATATTGAACTGTCTGGATTTGCTGGCTTTGTCTTCTCTTCTACTCTTTTTTTTCTTTTGCCTTTATGGCTTGGTTCTTGGTTACTGTGTGCTTGGTCCATCACCGGACCCGAGAGAAACTTAGGACTAATTGAGGGATTTTTTTGTATCGGGCTCCCTGACGTACGGCTTGCGTGCTCCGGTCTAGAAAATTCCGCTCAGAGTAGATTCACTTGGAATGTTGGTACTCCCTGACTGACGTTTTGTGTGTATCAATGTTTCTTGTTGGGTCGAGGATTTTGGGGACCTTTTTATCCAGTCTAGGTATCCGAAACTCTTGTCTAGGGACCACTGTTTTAGAACCAGCGTCGAGGTTGTAATGTCGACTCATCCAGTTGGCATTATAGTCTCGCTCAGATGAGGTTGCTTTTGGGAAAAGTAATCAAGGATTTTGGGAACCGTGTCAACCTAGAACAACATGTGAGAGGGATGGGTTACAGGTAACTTTGAACTTTTGGCCTCAGAGATTCCATTTTGAAAAGAACCCTGTTGTTATGAATATGGAAGATTTGTGACTTTGAGATCAAGTTCGCCAGATGATACAATGTTACTGTGATCATATCCATGCATTTTGCATTCATGACATCCATGCATTCATGAAAATAATCATGCATATTCATCTCGCATACATTTCAAAAAAAAAAATGAGAAAAGTTTTCGCATGAAAAATATGCATTTTCATTCATAAAAAAAATTATGCATTTTTTTTCAATCACAAAAACCTCATTTTCGTTCACTCATTCCAACAGTTACCTTCCCGGCACCAGTATCTAGACAAGAAAGGTTTCTCATCACATCATGGACAATCTGCAAGAACAGTTTGACGCCTTGAATGGTGAAGTGACTAGGATGAATGGAAAGTTGGACAGAGTTGTGGAAATATTGTCTAACTTGAATCTGCACCAAAGAGTGGTTGTGAATGAGGTTCTGGCACCTACTGTTCAGGTCCCACAAGACAGTGCTCCAATGACAGCTGTGAATTGGCCACCCCATGGTGTGCCAATTAGGTTTGCTCTACCTGAATATACGCCGTTTGTGTTTGATGTTTCATCCGGTTCCCAAACTGTCGAGAATCAGAACAAAGAACCTCTGGTTCATCAAGGACCCAATTTGACACAAGGGAATTTGAGTGATCCAATGAATGCTCACCATGGTCCTGAGATACCTGCTGATATAGCAAAAGTGGATACTGCTATCCATCAACTAGAAGAGACCAATCAAAACAATGCAGACATGACTCTGAGTCGTACTCAACTTCAGAATATGACTCAAGATGAAGGAGAATCTTTCAGGGACTATGCATTGAGGTGGAGAGTATTGGCTTCTCAAGTACGTCCACCATACTCAGAAACAGAGCTTGTGGACATGTTCGTCAATACTCTGCAAGGGATATACTTTAAAAGGATGGTTTGTAATGTTTCCTCTGACTTCTCTGGTTTGGTCCGAATTGGGGAAATGATTGAAAGAGGGATCAAGAGTGGCAAGATTCAGCTTATTGCTAGTTCTCAAAATGGAAAATTGAAGGCTGGTAGTGACTTCACAGATGAAGAAGAGGAGGAAATTAATGTTGATACTTGTGAAAATGACCAGGCTCCTGTTCGGTTCCCGTATTTTCCATATCCATATGTGGCAGTGATGCAACATCAGCAGTTCCAAGGATATCCTTTTCAGGTGCCTGTGAATTATATACCACAACAAGCTCAACAACCACAACACGCCCAGCAGCGGCCTAGAAAAGTCTTTGATCCAATTCCTATGTCGTATGACCAACTTCTTCTTTATCTGGTACACAGTGGAATGGAAACTGCTAGGGCTATGAAACCCAAGAATGCACCGTTTCCAGCTTGGTACGATGCAAATGCTAAATGTGGTTATCATGCTAGAGCTGAAGGTCATTCCACCAATGACTGCCAAGCCTTTAAATACAAAGTGCAAGAGCTTATTGATCAGAAATTATTATTCTTCAAAGATGGTAGGCCTTTCGTGGGAAATAATCAGCTATCGAAGCCTTTGGAATTTGATGTGAGCCAGGTTGAAACACAACAGGCTCAGCGGCCTAGAAAGTTTTTTGATCCAGTCCCTATGTCATTTAGTCGACTCTTTCCTTATCTTGTACACAATGGATTGGTGGTTCCTAAAGTCCAAAAGCCAGTGACTGAACCATTCCCTGCTTGGTATGACGCAAAGGCTAGGTGTGATTATCATGCCGGAGCTGTGGGGCATACTACTGATAACTGCAGATCTTTTAAGTACAAAATACAAGAACTTCGTGATGAACAACTGTTATCCTTTGAAGAAGGTGAACCAATTGTAAATGTTAAACAGTTGCAAAGGCATTCAGAAGTTGATGCGAGTCAGGTGAAGGCACAACAGGCTCAAAAGCAAAAAAAGATCTTTGATCCGATTCCTATGTCATATAGTCAACTCTATCCCTATCTTGTTCAAGGTGGAAGAGTAACTCCCAGAGTTTTAAAACCTATGACTGCACCGTTCCCAGTTTGGTACGATGTTAATGCTAATTGCGACTATCATGCTGGTACTGAAGGCCACACCATTGATAATTGCACGGCTTTCAAACATAGGGTGCAAGAACTCATCAACCTGAAGCTTTTGTTTTTTGTGGGAGGCAAGCCAGTTGTGAAGTGTAAACAGTCGTTGAGACCTTCAACAAGTTATTCCAATGTTGGTTTCCAGTGATGAACAGATTGCCGTCATAAAGGATAAAGAGAATAATAGAAATAGTCGAGATATGGTGCACGTGTGTTCTTCAGACACACACTATTTGTAAACTAGAAGGCTGTTGGAATCCCAGAAGTTGTTTTTATTTCAAAGCAATTTGTTTTCTTTTCAAAACACCTTTGTTCAGCCCTGAATAAATGGTTGTGCTTGTAGGGCCACTTTGTTTTAATGTTTAATTTGCAATTAATGAAAAAGTACTTCTTGTGCAATTTCTGTCTTATTTATTCTTCTTTTACAGTTTTAAAAAGATAACAATAAAATGGCAATAATTTCTTGCATATCATAAAACACTTTTGCATTCGATCAAAATCAAAAAAAATAAATCATTTAGAAGTGAATCCAGTGAATCATAACAGTGCCGTAATTCCTCATGGCTTTGGGTTGCAAACTTTGTCGAAGAGTTAATCTGACTGTTGGATCAAGAGCAAAGATGATTGAACTTCATCGGTGATTGATCTGGGAATTAAAGAAGAAAGAGGTCATAATGGACGCCTCCCCATAACAGGATATGAAAGAGAAAGTTGATCAGGCATTTTATTTCTTGTCGAGTATTTGTTTGCATTTAAAATTATGTAATGCACATGCATGTTTCGGAATCAATCCATCTGTATTCACCTCTTTTTCTTATTACTCGCAAACTTGGAGCGAGGATGATGAAAACGAATTACTGATTTTTGCTTATGTATGCTTTCAATTGTGAAAAAACCTAGCTGATGATGAAAGGCATTGTTTCATAAAAAATTGTGATTGAATCGAGTCATTCTTGCATATGTTTTGTTGTTATCTGATTCTCCCAATTTCTTGAGATATATCTTTTTTAAGAAAATAAGCAATTTTGGTTTGATATTTGACCTGACACTTTAAGAGTATATAGGTTGTTTGCACTTTAGGCTATTATGAAGGTTCAAAAATGATTCAATAAAATCGGTACTGTCTTAACATCTTAGACTCTTAGAAGTATGTAAGATCAATTTGAGTACTGATTTTGACGAAGACTTGAACATAAGTTTTTAAGTAACCCTCTGTAGTTTATCCTAGCAGTCGGCACCATCTTGTACACAAACTAAGTAGGAAATCGATGAACATAAGTGAATGATCCAGAAATGAAATTTTGCATACTTTGTTCAATGCACTTATTGAGTTAGATGACCCTCACTCGGTTGTTTAACCCAGCAGTTGATGAAAAACCATAGTAAATGTACCCATTTAGTAGTTGGTTCAGAGGAGTCTGGTTCTGAACTTGGTAGGGCGGGTTGCTATCCGATCCCCCACAACTGCATTTGGAAGAGAAATAGGGGTTTACCAAACTGATTTTACCAACTCCCCTCGATTTATGATCATAATCACTAACAGATTTTTCTACCATGAGTGTGTACAAGATAACGGGCTTAATGTGATTGCACCTGAATGAAAAGGGTGAATAAAATTTAAGCAAAAGTTAGAGTCACAATAAAATGTTTCAAATTTGTCTTCATATGATGAGAGTCTTTGACTGCAATGTGTGGTTCTGTGTTATTACAGTACCCTTGGTATTGATGTTTATTACTTGATATTATTTTTTAGCCAGCAACCACGTATGATTAGAGTTGTCATGTCGTGTTTTCAAACAAGTGCTAAAAAAGAGTTACTATTTATGTGCTTAATGACAAGCAAAGGTTCAAGTATGGGGAATTTGATAACACAATTTATATCTTCTTTTGGCTTGATTTACATGAATCCTAATTGCATGTTATAAGCCTCAAAAGACCTAATTGAAGCTAAGTTCACTTTGAAAGCATTCGGCAAATGTATTGTTAAGCTGACTCCTCCAATTTGTTGAATAATTTAATAATTATTTCTCTTTTTTTTACACATCATATGTGTTTCAAAAAAAAAAAAACTTGCATGTGCAAAACTTTTTTTCAAAAGAAACAATTTTACCTGCAAATCAATACTTGACATCAAAGAGATCTGAGTTGTGGTCTAATCATGGGGCAAAGCTGATTTGAAACGCTCCTAGCAAGGGGCAAGCTATCTATGAATTCTGCCAATCAGGGGCAAACAAGTTGAATACCCTGCTTATCAAGAGTGAATTGGTTCAAGAATTAGATACACTGCAAATACTAGTTGGTCAGGGGCATATCCGTCATAGATTCAAGTGCTTGGGGCATACTGTGTCAAGATTATATCCTCCTGAAAAGCCATATGTGGTGATATATGGCAGAACTCTGGTTGTTAACATCATGGATGGTGAAGAGTTTCCACTCTCAATGCACGAAGATGAAACTTTCAGACAGAAAGGATTGAATCAGTCTTCTTTCACCAAAGCAAGGCCTTGTAAACTCGAGATCGTGAAGAAGGATGGCATCGTTATGATTCAGTAGAATTCATTTATTTTCATTGCCATTATTTTAGTTTCAATTTGCGATCACCTCATTGAGGGATTAGCATCCAGTTGTAAAAACTTTCCGCATTTTTGCGCAGTGAATAAAGTTCTCATTTTCAATCATATTGTGTCTGCTTGCTTTTATGTTCTGATTGCATATGTTTGTGCTATTCATTTTGTTAATAAATAAAGCATTTAAACATTGTGAAAAATAAAAGCATTTGAAAAGATTACAAACTGTTTTGATTTTTTAAAACATCTGAAGGGAAACTAGTGGCATATAGTAAACTGTCCCAATCCATTACAGAAAATCATGGCAATCTCTCGATTCCATCTCATGAAGAAAGTTGCTATCATTTTTGGAAGATTGATTGAACGTTCGTCCCGCAACAACAGTCAACATCTCAGGATTTCACCTCAATGGAGTTACTCAAATTCTCGGTGCCGGGAAATTCAAACTCTCCTCAACACAAACTCAGAAATTCATGCAATCATGCATATTCATGCATTCACGCGTATAGGTGTATGCATAAAAAGAATCACACAAAATCTTGCATATAATCAGATATTTCATTTGCATTAGTTCTGCATTTAGGCATTGAAGGTGCACAATCATGCATTCATGAAGTACATGTTTAAAATGTTGTCTTAACAGGTTGCGGACTTGGATCTCTTGTTCAGTAACAAAGGTCTGCAGACCTAATTCTCCAACAAGATGGTTATTGAACCGTAATTTCTCAACAATAAGGGTCGATGAATCTTTTCCCCAGTGAACTAGTCAAAAAAGTATCATCCCCAAGCAGATCGGTCAGCGCATCATATTTTTAATGAGAAAGGTCAAGGAATCATTTCTCTTCCCCAGTGAGGCAACTGATATTTGTTCATCCCAGTAAGTCGATTGGAACACCGCATCTTCAGCAAGACGGTTGCTGAACCATGACTTTTTGACAAGAAGGATCGGCGGATCTTTAACATCCCCAGTGAACTTATTTGGTTTTACCTTTATCACTGATGTTCAACAAATTGGTCAACGGAGTTTCATCCTCGTCGGATTAATCAACATTCTACACCTATCAAAAGGGGTTGATGACCCTTTTCCCAGTGAATAATTCGACAAGTGTACCTACAGTAGATTGGTCTACATACAACTTTCCCAGTCAAAAAAGTTAAATAGACCCGTTCTCTAGTGGTTTGTTCGAGATGGTTATCTCCAGTAAGATAGTTGAAATGCTGTATTTCAGTAAATCGTTTGATAAACGGTTTCTTAAGCAAGTTGGTTTCTGAACCACATCCCTAATGAAGCTAACACACTGTGTTTCCAACAAGTTGATTGATGGATTAAGTTCTTCAGCAAAATAGTTGTCAACAGTTGTCTTGTGAATTATGTCGAAGATAATGGCAGAATATTCAATTTTGACTCCCAACAAGTTTTCTTTACTCAAAGATACATCAAGCGTTAGTGGAGCGTTTCCCAAAATCAGTTTTTCTGAGTTGAGGGACCCTGAGGGGGGAAGACTCTTTTGTTTTATTTATGGTCGACACACTAGTGAAGTGGTAACGATCAGTTTTGGAGTTCAGGTACCCTAAGGGGAGAAGACTTCATTTTTCTTTTGTGATCGACACACCAGTGAAGTGGTAACGATCAGTGTTGGAGTTCAAGTACCCTGAGGGGAGAAGACTTCATTTTTTAGTTTATGGTCGACACACCAGTGAAGTGGTAACGATCAATTTTGGAGATAACGCACCCTGAGGGGAGGCGACTCAGTTTTTATAGTCGACACACCAGTAAAGTGGTAACGATCAGTTTTGGAGTTCAGGTACCCTGAGGGGAGAAGACTTCATTTTTCAGTTTATGGTCGACACACCCGGAGGAGAGGTAATGATCAGTTTTGGAGATAACGCACCCTGAGGGGAGGCGACTCAGTTTTTATGGTCGACACACCAGTAAAGTGGTAACGATCAGTTTTGGAGTTCAGGTACCCCGAGGGGAGAAGACTTCATTTTTCTTTTGTGGTCGACACACCAGTGAAGTGGTAACGATCAGTTTTGGAGTTCAGGTACCCTGAGGGGAGAAGACTATACTCGTTCTTTTAAAGATCAATGCACCTAGAAGGGAGTTCAGGTATTCAGTTACTAGTTATTCCAGGTATGTTTCCACCTTCATCTTCCATATGCATTCATTATCATTACATCACATTCACACCACAAAATTAGGGCATTTGTATTTAATTATCTTTTACTTCGAACACGTAAAGACGCAAGTCATTTACGAATTCGAGTATAAGACAATTAAATAGGGGCAGTTGTAATACCCTAATTTTGCGCCTTTTAAAATAAATATTTTATTTAAAAATTATTTCTTATTTTTCTTAAGAAATACCAAAAATTAGTTTTTTAATAATTTTTGCTTACAATTTATTCATTTTTCTTTATTTCTTCTAATTGTCGCAATTTATCTTTTTAGGCAAAAAATAGCAAAAATACTCAAAAATAATTTTTTACTTTCGTATTTAATTTACATTTTTATTTCTATATTTTTCTATATTTTATTTGTATTTTTTTCTTCCACTTTTTCTATTTTATTTGCATTTTATCCTTTTATGACTTTTTTTAACCAATCATATGATGCCACCTCACCAATTCTCATTCATAAAATCATTTTCCTTTTTAAATAATTAGAAATTCACCCCATTTCCATTTTTTTACACTTTTTATCCACAAAACCCTTTATTACAAAAATACCTTTTTTAGTCATTGGTATAAATAGGCAAAGTTCTCACAAACCTTAAGGCAGAGGCACTGTTCATACTAGTTTGTTTCATCAGTTTTCATTTCTCTCTTCTTTCTCCTCTCAGACCCGCGCCGCTCCTCCTTCCATTACCTCCAAACCCTAAATCGAAACTTCATCAAATTCACTCAAAATCAAACAAAAAAACATTGAAATATCATGAAATAGGAACATCAAAACACGTTTCCCTCTCATATCTCTCTCGATCGCTCAAAGAAACGAAGAACGAGTTTAAACGCGTCGGATCCGAAGTGAAGGAAAAGACAAAAAATTCAGAAGGTTGAGATCACGCGATTTTGAACTCTTCTTTCTTCAATTCTTTTTGATTTATGTTTGTATTCATGTATATAAACTATTATTGATGTTGTTTTGCTGTTTGTTGCGAATGGAAAATGTTTAGATCCGAAACCCTTTTTGTTTAGATCCTCTGATTTCACATTTTTTTGCGTTTGTTTTACTGGATTTGTGAAACTTAGTACGAAAATCATGATTCACGTTTAAAAACACATCGATTCAAGTAATTAGTTACACGATTTGGTTCAGATTTGGGGTTTGATTGAATTTTGGCTGAGCTTGCTGCAACTCCATCAATGGAGTTCACCGAGTCACTGAGTCAGTGACTCGGTCGTGTGATGAAGGAGACGATCAGACACGTGTCAGCCTACGATTGGCTGACACGCGGTTTCTGTTTTTTTCCTTGGATCCGGGTTATTTGCTGGGTCCGGGCCGGGTTGAACCGTTTGACTCGGTCCGGTTTGGTTTGTGAGGAGTTTGGATCATGGGCTGGTTTCTTTTGGGCCCAACAATTTTTTGTTCCTGGTTTGCTATGTTTTTATTTCTGATGTGTGAACCTCCCCTCTGGGCTATCTGCACCCTCTCAGATGAGGGAAATTTTGGGCTCAGGCCCAGTTGTGTTTTACTGTTTGTAGCCCTTTTGTTGCTATTCACACCCCCTGCTGGTGTGATGGGCTTAAGGCCCACTGTTTATGTTTTATTTTTCTATTTACACCTACTGTTTTTGCACTTCCTTTGCTAATTTTAATTAATTTTAGATGCTCTATTTTGATTTAATGTGAAAATTTCTTTATAAAAAAGGATATAAAAAATAAACGGGTCCCTGCAGTACAACTTGCGTCCGAGAGTTATTTTTTGTATCAAAAATGCCAAAAGAAGCTAATTAATTAAAATATGAATACGAGAAAGTGTCTGCCGCACGGCTTGTCTCCGACTCAATTTTTTATTTTAATTAATAAAGTTGTGAAAGTATTTCATCTGTTGTTCAATTATTTATTATATCTTATTTGACTGTATGCGCTATTTAATTTGTCTGAATTGTGATATCATTGAAAAAGCTTCGATTGAGATGAGCATAAACGGGTCCCTGCCGAACGGCTTGCGTCTGTGAGTTATGTTCGTGTCAATCGGAGGGAAACTTGTTAATTGAAAAGGATTAAGGAAGTGTCTGCCGGATGGCTTATCTCCGACTTAATTCCTTTTAATTAGCGAAGTTCATATTTAATTGCTATGTGATGTTCGATCTTTTATTTTGCACCTATTCTTGAACTTAATTATTATCTGCTCATATGTATTCTGTGCATTTAACTGTTTAGCATCATCACTGTCATCATATCATTCATGTGCATTCATATATGCATATATCTCTCTTCCACCTTTCTTTTTCTTTTCTTTTTGGTTCTGATCTGAAAATGTGAAAATCTTTTTTGTTACGAGAGAAATGAGAATAAATCCAGTCCCTGACGTACAGCTTGTGTCTGTGAATTATTCTCCTCCCGTTTAAACCGGAATTTTGTTAATTAAAGAGAATGAGGAGGTGTCTGCCGGACGGCTTGTCTCTGATTCATCTCACTTTAATTAATAAAGTTTAATTAATTTATTTGAATGAAAAGGGGATGTACGGTGAATGACCTGCTTCTCTGGGTTCAGTCCCTGTTGCACTGCTTGTGTCTGTAACTTATCCTCATTCACTAAATAATCTTGAAAATTCCTAAAAGACACTCAACCCACTCAACTGTTTTTCCTGCCCTTGTGTAGTCAACTCTTTTTCAACTTTCAAACCTTTTTTTTAAATTTTTTTTCTTAAACGGATGACGCTTTATCCATTCCCCTGCTACAGACAAACGCTTAAGCCTCCGAAGTGAGCATACAAGCATATTGTTGTATCAGTGGAATGCGACCTAAGCATTATTCACTAAAAACAACCAACACACAAATCTTTCTTTTTCAGGAAGAACTACGTGAGCTTTGACTTCCTCATTGTACTTGGGGGATACGTAGGAGCGAGAGCCTCTCTCGTCAAGCCAAATAATAAAAAACTCTTTTTTTCCCTTTTCTGTTCAGTATGCTGTAATTTATTTCCTTTTGTACGGTTGTCTCTGTTTATGCAAACCAAAATTCCTCATATGGTTCCCGTTGAGTACAACGGATATGAGGGGGTGTTAACGTCTTCCCCTCATGTAACCAACTCCCGAACCCGATCTTTTCAAGGTTTTGTCATTATTTTCCTTTCCCTTCACGGGTTAAATAAAATATGGTGGCGGCTTCATTGTTTATATTTGTGCATTGCATCTTATCATTACATATCTATATATTTTTTGCGCCGGGTACTACACCGGCATGTTTGGCGGCGTTTTTGATGAAACGGATGGTTGATTTGTGTTTAGAATGTGATTAGGAAGCTAATGGTGTAATCGGATTTTGATTTGGAGGAGTTTTGAAAAATGGGTTGTGGTGGTTGAGTTTTCCGGCGACCGGAGGTAGATTCTGGCGCCGGAATCTGACTGGTGATGAGTTGTGATCAGCTCTGATTTTTTATGGGGAATTGTGAAAATTGATTGTTAGTGATTGAGTGATGTGAGGTTTGTATTTATAGAGGAATATTAGGTTAGATGTCATTTTTGTAATAATTGTGTAATATTTGGTTAAGGAAAAGATTATGATAATTGGTAATGAAAATGATGATGTGGTTTGAGATGGTTATGTGGCATAATATAATTGGTCCAAATGCATGGTTTTTATCATATGCGAGAAAAATGTAAATAAATCTAATAAAAAAAATGGAAATGCAATTAACTGAGAAAATGCACTAAGTTTATTATATTTTTCTAAATTATGAAAAAAATGCGGACATAAAATATAAAATCAAATAAAATGCTAATGAACTAATCTTATCTATTTTTGCTATTTTCCGCATAAAAGGTAAATTGCGACAATTAAAAGAAATAAAGAAAACATGAATAAATTGCAAGTACATAATTTCTATTTTTTGTATTTCTCATAAAAATAAGAAATAATTTTTAAATAAAATATTTATTTTCAAAAGTGGAAAATTAGGGTATTACAGCTGCCCCTATTTAATTATCTTATACTAGAGCACATAAATGACTTGCGCTTTTGTGCACTCGAAGTAAAAGGTAATTAAATACGAATACCCTAATTTGTAGTGTGAATGTGATGTAATGATAATGAATGCATATGGAAGATGAAGGTGGAAACATACCTGGAATAACTAGTAACTGAATACCTGAGAATGAAATGATCATTACCCGCCCTATGGGTGCATAGACCATGAAAACTGAGTTGTCTCCCTTCCTATGGGCGCATTAACTCGAGAACTGATCATTACCCGCCCTATGGGTGTATAGACCATAAAAAGCTGAGTCGCCTCCCCTCAGGGTGCGTTATCTCCAAAACTGATCATTACCCGCCCTATGGGTGTATAGACCATAAAAAGCTGAGTTGTCTCCCTCCCTATGGGCGCATTAACTCGAAAACTGATCATTACCACTTCACTGGTGTGTTGACCATAAGAAAAAAATGAAGTCTTCTCCCCTCAGGGTGTCTGAACTCTCAAAACTGATCGTTACCTCTCCACTGGGTGTGTCGACCATAAAAGAAAAAAAATGAAGTCTTCTCCCCTCAGGGTGTCTGAACTCCAAAACCGATCGTTACCTCTCCACTTGGTGTGTCGACCATAAAAGAAAAAATGAAGTCTTCTCCCCTCAAGGTGTCTGAACTCCCAAATGTTGTACCCCAATTTTTGACCTAAAATCCATTTTCTTTATTCTTCATATAAAAATACCAAAAAATATGTGTGATTTTGACTCAAACTTTATTTCTCTTTTCATGCATATAATTTATAATTTGTTAATTATTTTCATATTTTTCCATATTTCTTCATTTACAAGTAGTATACTAAAAAACTTTTACCTTTTTTATTTATTATTGTAGTACCCCAATTTTGTCCAAACCCATTTTTTTTGTTATCATAGTCAGTGTTATATGAAGTAAAAACTTTTAGTTTCATACACTTTTAACTAATTTTTATGCATTTCATCAATTTTTGTTAATCTTCGAAAATTCAAAAAAATATGCACTTGTTTTCAAAATATGTCAAATTGTTTAAAGTTTTTTTAACTTTTGTAACTTCAATTGAAAAAACATCAAAAAATAAGTTTATGTGCATTTTGTCCGGTCAACTAGTCTTTCTTAAACTTATCTTACTTTTATTTTACTATTAGTTAATATTATAATTAATTAATTAATGTTTTTAAAATGAGGACAAAACCAAACAAACAATAGAAAGAAAAGAATAGCAGCATGTGTGCCACTCTCCCCCTTCATGTTCATCTTTTATTTACTTATTTATTTATCATTATTATTATTATATTATTATTATGTTAGTAAAAACAAAAAACAAAAAAAAACAAAATCTGAACAACAACAGCAGCTACAGTGCTGCGCCCTCCCCTCCCCTAATTTCAATTTCAGGATGTGTCTTTTCTAACTTTTATTAAAATAAGTTCTAGTCTTCTACATGAATACAATCAAAACAAAAGCACAAATCAAGTCATTCTACTTTTGTTTCTGCAAATCTATCTTTTGGAACAAAGCAAGTAAAAATTCAGCATCCAATTTTATCCATTGAACACAAAGTTTCATCAATTAAACCTATAATTTGAACCAAAAATAGAACAGAAGGGGACTTTTTTTTACATAAGTTTGAGAAGGGCAGTAGAAAAACAAAAAAAAACAAGAACACAAACACAAACACAATACACCAAAATCCTAATCTAACTAAAAATAAATCAGAAAAAATCAAGAAAAACAAGAACAGAAACTTCTTCACACACTGAGAAGCATCTGTTCTTTCTTTTTTTACTTCTCCTTTTGAACTCCAACCCCATTCATAACCACCATCAACCTTCACAAGAAAAAAACCGAAATCCAAAAAGGGTCAGAGAAAGAAGAAGGGATCAAAACCGAAACAGAGGAGCATGGAAAAAGAGAGGCGAACACTTAAACGAAGATTCACTGCAAGGACGGTATGAATCATTTTATTTCGTCTTCCATACATGCTTTCATGAGCTTTTTTTAAGATTTAGGGTCTAGACCTTGCATTTCACGTCCCTTAAGCATGTATTTGTTGTTTGTTGCACGATTCGAAACTAGTTTGTAAGCATGACGTTCCAAATCCGAGAGATTTAGGGTTGTTTAAGTTTTTTTCGTTTCCGGATCTGTAGGTTTCGATCCGGCCGTTTGGTTGGTTTCTTGATGATTTCTTGTTTAGAATCGTGTTTAGAACATGTTTTTGGGTAGGGTTCGTGTTTTAATTTTTTTTATTTCAATAATTTTTGAGTTAGGTTTGTTAGGGTTCTTGAGGGTTATGGAAGGAGAAAAGAAAGAACCAGAGAAAGAAGAATGAGCGTGAGAGAGGAGAAGGAGAAAGAAAAATAGAATTTTGCCAAAAAAAAAAAACAAAAATCTGATGTATCCCCCATTCATTTTGCTTCGCGCGCCCCCCAACCGGTTATGTGAACGGGTCTGGGGCCGGGTCTGGTTCGACCCGGTTTCCATAAAACTGGGTCTGGGCTCAACTAAGAGCCCAATTTTGCCCCCACCCACTTCTTTTTTGTTTGTTTTGTTTTCCTTTCTTTTTTGTGTGTATGTGATTTTATTTTTGCAATTGTTGTTTTTATTAATTTCATTTGTTTTTTTTTTGTATCATTTTAAATGTCTTTTTATTTGCATTCTTATATATGCATTATATTTGTATGCTTTTTAGATGTTTTTTTGTTATAAAAAAAAATATATGTGTGAGTTTATTGTCTTTTCTTAAAAAAGGTATTAAGCTAAGTGTTTGTGCTCAAAAAAAAATTTAATGAAAAATTTCTAAGTTCAAAACACTCTTCTTTAAATAAAACAAACTTTTATTATTCTTTTTTCTAATTATTCGAATGTCAAAAAAAAACAAAAAATGTTAGTTTGTTTGTCTTTTTAGTTGTTTAGTATGCAAAAAATAAAAATACTAGGAAAATTAAATATGTTGTGTTTGAATTCCCTTTTTTGTGATGATTGATAACATGATTATGTCTTTGTCTAATTTCATTTTATGAAAAACATATAACATGCTTTATTGAAAAATTTACATGCATACATGTATTTGAAACATGACATTTTTACACTACATCACATATGCATTTTTCATGTCACTTAACATTTCACACAATTTCCTACATCACATTACAATTCTATATCACATGTTCACTACACATTTTTTCATGCATACATGTATTGCATTTAGGTTAGGACATTGCACCATTTCAAAATGCATGTTAGAGACAATATTTTATTTTTATGAAATCATTGAGCTCTAACAATTGGCATTAATAGTTAAGGGCCTTTTGGCCTAAATTCATTGTCTTAAAAAAAAAAAACTTTTCTTTTGTTAATTAAAATGTTTTTGCTTGTATATGTTAATTAGGATTGTTTGTTGATGTGAGTGACCTTCGAAAATGCTTTTATCATTTCTTTGCTTCCGACACATTTCTTTCACACACTCCACTTTTAATTAGGATGTTATTTTGCGATGTTTTCCTTTTCTCCTCCTATGTACATATTCATTGCCATATTTATTTTTCGCATTTGTATTTTATTTTATGGATTGCTATTTATTTATTTATTTATCTATTGCTTATTATTATTATTATTATTTATTCATTCTAATTCGATATGGTTGTAAATTAATTATTCAATTGGGTTGTAATAGCGTAGGATTTTATTTATTGCTTTTACTGCTTTCCTAGCTCACACATCACACACAACGCCAAAAATTCATTTCCAAAGGAGAGGACTCGTAGTTAAATTTCAAATTAATTACGAGACTTTTTTTTTTTTTTGAAACGAAAAAACCTTTTCAAAACAAACGTGCGATCCTTTTAAAAAGCAAACGCAAGTTCACCTTAATCCCAACGTAACTTCAATCATTTTAACATGCTTTTATCACAACTTTTTTTTTATATATAACATCTTTTCTTAACTCTTTTTTTGACAATAAAATCTTCCTTTCTTTACAATCTTCTTTTCTTTCAAACACACAAAAAAAAAAAAACGAATTCTTTTTCAAACAACAATAACTTCTTTTCTTTTTTACATAACAACATTTGCACTTTCTTACTATTTCTTTTCTTTTAAACATTTCCTCTACAATACAATAAAAACATTACTCTCAAAAATCTTTTTTACAAAGAAAAACATTTACACTTCTTTTCTTTTATTTACTTCATGAAATAAAATTTTCTTAATTTTTTTCCACATTCTTTTTTTCTTCTATACAATTTCTCCCTCCATTCTAAAAAGCATGTATTAAAAAGCACAAAAACATATAAGAGGTTACCATGGAGTACCATGGGCGCTTGAGGTGCTAATACCTTCCTCAAGTGCAACTAACCCCCGCACCTAGAATCTCTTTCTTTTAAAAGGTTTTCAATTTTTCCCCTCCTTTGGAAATGAAAAATAAAACTGTAGTGGGGTATGTCTCAAAAATCCCGCAACACCAAAACTGATCGTTACCTCTCCACTGGGTGTGTCGACCGTAGAAATCATGAGATAATATAGCTTACAAACCAAACTAGCAAACAATGATTTGAAATATTTTCTTGACCAATCTGAAGAACCATGAAAAGGACAACTTTCCGACCAATCCGGAAGATCAAGAGATAACACAGCTTTGCAACCAATCTGGAAAACCATGATATAAAATGGTTTATCGACCAATCCGAAAAACCTTGAAAAAGACAACCTTCCGACCTATCCGGAAAATCAAGAGATAACATAGCTTACCAACCAATCTGGAAAACCATGATATGAAATGGTTTATCGACCAATCCGAAAAACCTTGAAAAAGCTTACCTTCCGACCAATCCGGAAAATCAAGAGATAACACAGCTTACCAACCAATCTGGAAAACCATGATATAAAATGGTTTATCGACCAATCCGAAAAACCTTGAAACAGCTTACCTTCCGACCAATCCGGAAAAAATGTGAGATAACTTTTCGACCAATCCGAAAAATCACCTTGAGATTAGAGAATTTCCCGCCCTATCCGGAAAATTGTGAGATGAGATATTGACTTGAATCATTCACCATCCAATCTGGAGAACTGACAATCTAAACCGTAGTTCACTGAAAATTTGCTGGAGTAATTTGCTGAGGTTTGAGGTATCTTGAAAAAGAGTACTCGCTGGGGAAAGAAAGTTGAACATTCTGTCATTATTCTTGGTAACTGTCAGACACCTGTCTTGTTGAGAAACATGGTTCATCAATCAACTTGTTGTAGATGCGGAAACTCCATTGAGGATATGGTTTAGGAAACCAACTTGTTGAGGTACGGAGTACCAACTTTACTCAGGATGCTGTATGCTGATCAGCTTATTGGGGATAATGACTTATTGATCCATTCGCTGGGGATGTTGTGCATAAGTCAACTTTACTGGGGAAAACGGTTTAACAAGCTTTTTATATATTATGGAAGGGTTTTTATGAGTGAGATAAGCTTGACCCGAGCTTGAGTGTACCTTGAGATAGATTGTGGTAGGATCATAGTGAGTGGGCGGAAGGCAAAACTCCGCACATATCCACATGTGATGAAACCACGCACAATTGAGGGACAAGTTTGTAGTATTCTTTTCGACGTGATAATTCGCGTAGATTGTTGCTATGACATGTATCCAAGGATGTTGTGGACCTTTTAGTCATCTTTAACCCATCTTGGATTTTTTTAGGGTGTGGTGCGATAGCTAAAGCCGAGAGTAAAAGTCTTGGAATAGTTGACTCCGCGATACCACGCTCAATCGAGACTTTCCATTGGATATTTCATTTGGCCGTGAGTTTAAGTCGTGGACATTGGTATTCAAGAAGGAAAATTGATGACGTTGGGAACTTTGTAGAACCCGTGTTACGAAAAGAAGATAAACCAATAGTTCATATATTGTGGAGGGTTCACCTTTCGACTCCAACATTGTGACATCTCAACCAACCATGTTTGCTTATGTTTGTGCTTGTTGCATCATAACATCTCATTCATCCATGCATTCATGAAAACCTTTTTCCATTAGTTTTTAAAGGACTTAGAGAAATTTCTTTATAAATTACACAATCATCACGGACCTTCAATAAAAGAGAAGGTTGCTTTGAAAAGAAAAGAAAATTTCTTTTGATCATTAACAAAAAAAGGAGTTCCTTTATGATTTGTATCCTAAAGTCCTTTGAAAATCAAAAACAAAACAAAAATCTCTTTCCCATGCATCATGTTGCATTCATGGTCCTGTTCTCAAAGATCTGAGTCGAGTCTTCCATTCTTCGCAGTTCAAAATGGCTTTCACACAACGGTCTGACGCTTTTATCCAAAGTCGAATTGCCGCCGAACTCGGGCAAAGCAGTGAAGAGAGGATAGAAAGTCTTGAGCAAAGGAATTTGCAACTTCTTGAAAGAATCATCGCACTTCGGGTTGAATTGGAAAAGAAAAATACGCTGATTGAGTCATTAATGGTGGCGCAGAATAACCACCATCTTCTCCTTGAGCAACTATTTTCGCCTTTCAAAAATCAACAACTGTCACAATCACAGTATCAACTGCAGCCTCTTCAAAGGCTCCACAACAAGTTTCATGCCAAGTTCCACTTCATACTCTGCGTCAGTAAAAAAAATAGACAAATACACCAAAGGGGGCAACTCGATACGATCCAATTCTTATGTTGTACGCTGATTTGCTTCCTTCTTTACTCGAGGAGAACTGGATTCAACTTAGGCAACCGCCGTCAATACCTGAAAAGTTACCATGCTGGTATAGAGCTGATCTCTCCTGTGCATACCACTCAGGATCACCTGGTCATGATATAGAGCAATGCTACGGTTTGAAGAAAGAAGTGCAAAGGTTGGTGAGAACTGGTACTCTGAAATTCTAGGACGGAAAGCCCATTCTTGCAAGAAATCTTGTTTTATCTTGTGGAGCAACTGCTATCAACTTGTCGCAAGGTACTATTAATGGAACTTAGTTCCAAGGTTTGATTATTGATGAAGGAAAAAGCATTAAGGAGAAAAGGGTGAGTATGATTTCCTTGAAGGATGCACAACGAGTGTTGTTGAATGAATCTACCACAGATTGGGACAAACTGTTAGGATTGCCAGAGAATGAGAATCAAGAAGGTTTAGGTTTTGTCCCGAATGGTAAGGCTCCTGAATCTGATAATACTATCAAGCCTCTCAAGGGTGTTGTTAAGAGTGCTGGTTTTGTCTTTCCCGCTCCTCCAAATTTTGATGTCATTGTCGAAGAAGAGTTTGAAGGAAGCGCCAACTTTGTGGCACGTGGAATGGTTTGACTGATTTAGTTTGATATTGGTGTAATTTCTACTCGCTTTTAATAAGTTGAAGTCGGTGATACTAGGAAGCTTATCCCTATGATCGCTAGGCTTTTTATTTCTTTCTTGTCAAGCATTTGTTTGCTTTCAACATTATGTCTTTTGTCAAGTACTTTTAATATAATAAACATGCATGTTTTTGGAATAAATTCATTCGTATTCACTCATTTCTTGTTTTATTACTTACAAACTTGGAGCGAGGATGATGAAAATAAATAATTGATCTTTGCTGGTATATGCTTTCAATGGTGAAAAACCTAGTTGACGATGTAAGGCATTGTTTTCTCTTCCCAAACAGTGGAGATATAAGGAGATAATCCGTAATCAGCCCCTTTGAGCCTGAAGTCGGTGTTTCTTTCTTTTTTCTGAACCCTTTATCATAACCTGGGGCAGGGTAGTATTTCAGTTAATTTGATGATGCATCCTGATACAAGAGAATTAATTCATCTGGTCATACCAAATTAGAAGTTTAATCACAATGCTTTCCTCATGCAAAGGAAGCTGTCAAGAGATGAAACTCACAACAATTCATACGACAGTCACAATTTTCATCTTACGAAGGAAGGTTATACAAAAAAAAACAGAGTGATTACAAAAAAAAAAGTTCAAAAAAGAGCCCATAAAAAAAATAAAGAGGGGAATCCCGATATACCACAAATTCAAAGTTCAAAAAGAACTAGTCCACACAAATAAAGAGCGACTGAAAAATAGGAACAACTTCCTAAACAAAAAGTGACTGTCACTTCAAGAAATCGAATCAACGTCTATTCAACAAAATGAACATCAGTAAAGCTTCTACCAAAGTGTCAACCTCAAACATCATTGTCAACAATTCTCTTGTCGACTGAGTGCATCAGTTGAATTAATTGAATTTAGGAATGAAAGACTTCAAGAAGATTGGGTGGGACCAAATAAAATTTTGAGCTTAACAATCCTTTTTTGAAAACCGTGAGCCCAGCCACGTTATAACATACAAAAGACCTAATTGAAACTAGGTTCACTGTGAAAGCATATTCGGCAAATTTATTGTTAAGCTGACTCATCATGTTTGTTGAGTAATCACAAATTATCTTTGTACATGCCATACGTGTTTTCACCACAAAAATATTCAATTTCAAAAACATACATATGCATTTTATCAAAAATACTCTTCAAAAGAAATAATTTCACTTGCAAATTCATACTTGACATCAAAGAAATTTGAGCTATGGTCTGGTCAAGGGCAAAGCTGACTAGAGACGCTCCTAGACAGGGGCAAGTTATCTATGGATTCTGCCAATCTGGGGGCAAACAAGCTGAATATTCTTCTTATCAAGGTCGAAAATGGTTCAGAATTTGGTTATCCTACAAACATCAGTTAATCAGGGGCATACCCTTCAAGGATTCAAAGACTTGGGGCATACTGTGTCAAGATCATATATTCCTGAAAAAGTACACTAGATGTAAAAGGTCAGCCAGTCACGCTCTTTGAGCGATTCATTCAAGGATCTTTAGACTGAAGCAAGGATCCGGAGCAAGGGGCAAATCGTCTCTGTTCTCTGAGATGTTCATCAACGACAAACATGTTTTCTCTAAGAGAATATCAACAGTCATCTCAAGAAAAGGGTACATCCCCAATGAAGATTGAAATTTTTTGTCTTGAGTACAATCAAGTTTATGTACAGATCGTTCAGTTAAAACGGTCGTTTCCCCAGAGAAGTTGTTCCTTCCCAAGAAGAGTTCTCTTGCTTTCTCTACAATAACATCTACACTTTGTCGAGATATCCTGGGCAGTGATGCGACTTTGGCTTGTGTTTCCGGTTTGGTCACTTTGTCTGTCCATCAAAATATGTTTCACATACATACATATACACATACATTCATAACATACAAGCATTCATACATACTTTCATATATTCAAACATAGCATTTACATGTGCCATGAGCATTTACATTATTCATACCTTGTTACATCATATACAATATTTCTATCTCTTTTTTCTTGTCTGTGTCTACAAAATAGAGTCAGGATGGGCATGTTGTTCTTTCCAATTAGAGTGTCAGTTTAGGCAGATAAATGTACATCTCTCTTGTTTCAAAAATTCCCCACTAGACTCTTCTCTTGTGGATGATGGTTGTTTCAGTTTTTTCCTACAACAAAAGGAAAATTCCCAGTTGAATTTATTCTTCAATTGGACACAAAGTCTTGTTTTACCGTTTCCCTCCGGTTTGTTCCCGGATTGGACATCATTTCAAAACAACAAGTGACAAGTTTTCCGCACAAGAAGCTTGTACTTTACAAGATACATTTTACAGTTCCTCAGGTGGCTTTATCCCCAGTGAACATTATCAATACATTACACAAAAGATCACACAAATCTTTTCTCTCTACAAATACATACACTTATACAGTTTAATCAGCTCGAATCACTGTTCGAAACACTCGTCAGAATTACTTCCTTTTAAGAGAATCATGTTACCAGTGGGTGACATGTAGAGGTTGTCTTTTATCTGCATTCCGTCTTTGTAAGGCGGTGGACAATGCTCTTGTTCTCTGTGGACTTTGTCTTCTTTATGCAATCCGTCTATTTGCAAGGCGGTGGACAATGTTCCTGTTCTTTGTTGAGATTGTCTTTTATCTGCATTCCGTCTTTGTAAGGCGGTGGACAATACTCTTATTATCTGTGGAAATTGTCTTCTTTATGCAATCCGTCTATTTGCAAGGCGGTGGACAATGTTCCTATTCCTTATAGAGGTCGTCTTTTATTGCAAGCTGCCTCTTCGTAAGGCGGTGGACGATGCTCTTGTTCTCAGTAAACGTTGTCTTTTATCTGCAAGCCGTCACTTTGCAAGGCGGTGGACAATGTCCCTGTTTTTCTTGTAGAAATTGTCTTTTATCTGCAATCCGTCCTTGTCAGGCGGTGGACAATTCTCTTATTCTCTATAAACATTGTCTTTTATCTGCAAGCTGTCTCTTTGTAAGGCGGTGGACAATGTTCTTATTCCTTATAGAAGTCGTCTTTTATCTTCAAGCTGTCTCTTCGTAAGGCGGTGGACGATGCTCTTGTTCTCAGTAAACGTTGTATTTTATCTGCAAGCCGTCACTTTGCAAGGCGGTGGACAATGTCCCTGTTTTTCTTGTAGAAATTATTTTTTATCTGCAATCTGTCCTTGTCAGGCGGTGGACAATTCTCTTATTCTCTATAAACGTTGTCTTTTATCTGCAAGCCGTCACTTTGCAAGGCGGTGGACAATGTCCCTGTTTTTCTTGTAGAAATTGTCTTTTATCTGCAATCCGTCCTTGTCAGGCGGTGGGCAATTATCTTATTCTCTATAAACATTGTCTTTTATCTGCAATCTGTCTCTTTGCAAGACGGTAGACAATGTTCTTTTCACATTACTGTCAATCACAAAATAATAAGTAATATTTTCCCCAGCACTTTACTCTGTTCCCAGTGGAGTTCGTTCTTCCAATGGACTTGGGGCACATCTTGTTATTTTCCCAGTCTGGCAATGTTATGTTCTTCCCCTGTGGAGTCCTAACTATGTCTTCTTCTTTTGTCTGTCTTTTACAACATTCATATAAAATTCAAAAAAATTGATCATCTGCATTTCATACATTCATATTTACATCATAAGCATTGTTAAAGGATTTTAGGTCCAAAAATGGTGCACATTATATATATTTAAGTCTCTTCAATCTCGTATAGACAAAGATTTTAATCTTCATCTCTCCGGATGAAGAGACTTAAATAGGGGCAGCTGTTGTACCTCAATTTTTGACCTAAAATCCATTTTCTTTATTCTTCATATAAAAATACCAAAAAATATGTGTGATTTTGACTCGAACTTTATTTCTCTTTTCATGCATATAATTTATAATTTGTTAATTATTTTCATATTTTTCCATATTTCTTCATTTACAAGTAGTATACTAAAAAACTTTTACCTTTTTTATTTATTATTGTAGTACCCCAATTTTGTCCAAACCCATTTTTTTTGTTATCATAGTCAGTGTTATATGTAGTAAAAACTTTTAGTTTCATACACTTTTAACTAATTTTTATGCATTTCATCAATTTTTGTTAATCTTCGAAAATTCAAAAAAATATGCACTTGTTTTCAAAATATGTCAAATTGTTTAAAGTTTTTTTAACTTTTGTAACTTCAATTGAAAAAACATCAAAAAATAAGTTTATGTGCATTTTGTCCGGTCAACTAGTCTTTCTTAAACTTATCTTACTTTTTTTTTTACTATTAGTTAATATTATAATTAATTAATTAATGTTTTTAAAATGAGGACAAAACCAAACAAACAATAGAAAGAAAAGAATAGCAGCATGTGTGCCACTCTCTCCCTTCATGTTCATCTTTTATATACTTATTTATTTATCATTATTATTATTATGTTAGTAAAAACAAAAAAACAAAAAAAAAACAAAATCTGAACAACAACAGTAGCTACAGTGCTGCGCCCTCCCCTCCCCTAATTTCAATTTCAGGATGTGTCTTTTCTAACTTTTACTAAAATAAGTTCTAGTCTTCTACATGAATACAATCAAAACAAAAGCACAAATCAAGTCATTCTACTTTTGTTTCTGCAAATCTATCTTTTGGAACAAAGCAAGTAAAAATCCAGCATCCAATTTTATCCATTGAACACAAAGTTTCATCAATTAAACCTATAATTTGAACCAAAAATAGAACAGAAGGGGACTTTTTTTTACATAAGTTTGAGGAGGGAAGTAGAAAAACAAAAAAAAACAAGAACACAAACACAAACACAATACACCAAAATCCTAATCTAACTAAAAATAAATCAGAAAAAATCAAGAAAAACAAGAACAGAAACTTCTTCACACACTGAGAAGCATCTGTTCTTTCTTTTTTTACTTCTCCTTTTGAACTCCAACCCCATTCATAACCACCATCAACCTTCACAAGAAAAAAACCGAAATCCAAAAAGGGTCAAAGAAAGAAGAAGGGATCAAAACCAAAACAGAGGAGCAAGGAAAAAGAGAGGCGAACACTTAAACGAAGATTCACTGCAAGGACGGTATGAATCATTTTATTTCGTCTTCCATACATGCTTTCATGAGTTTTTTTTGTAGATTTAGGGTCTAGACCTTGCATTTCACGTCCCTTAAGCATGTATTTGTTGTTTGTTGCACGATTCAAAACTAGTTTGTAAGTGTAATACCCTAATTTTTGCGCTTTTGAAAATAAATGTTTTATTTAAAAATTAATTCTTATTTTCATTAAGAAATACCAAAAAAATAGATTTTAGATAATTTTGTTTTACAATTTATCCTTTTTCCTTTATTTCTTTAAAATACAGCAATTTACTTTTTATATTAAAAATAGCAAAAATACTCGAAAATTGTTTTCATCTCTTTATTTAACTATATATCTCTTTTTTTTCTTTTTTCTAATTTTTATTCACATTTTATTCATTTTTACTTAATATTTTTACATTTTATCCTTTTAGAGTTTTCCTTGACCAATCATGTGATGCCACCTTATCCCCTTCACATTTTTATTCTTTTTTTCACTTTAAAATAAATCAGATTCACCTTTTTCCTTTTATTACAATTTTTACCCTTTATTTTGTGATTATTACAATTTAACCCCAACCCTAAAAATCTTGTTATAAATAGTGGAAGGTTTCTTACAACCCTAGTTTTGGATGGTAGAAACCCTCTCTCTTCTTTTTCTCTGCCGCGGCAGAACCTCTTCACTCACTCTACTCTCTCATTTTCATCAAACCCTAACACAAACAACTCACAAATCTCACAAAAATCAACATCAAAACAACAAATAACCTTAATCAAAAAGCTTCAATTCATCTTCCTCCTTCCATTTCCTCTCAAATCGCGTTTGAAAACGGTAAAAAGAGGAATCAAGGTTTCAGATCCGAGACTCCGAAACGGCTAAATCTTCACCTCCGATTCGATCGAAACAAGTAACGAAGAAGGTTGTTTAATGTTCGTTTTCATTTCTGGATTCGATTCAGACGCTTTTAATCGGTTAATTTTGTGATTTCATTCCTCTTCGTGCGACTGCCATATCAATGTTGTTGAATATTTTGTTTTCAATTTCTGCGATGTAGATTTTGTTTATGATTCGCTTTCTGTTTTGAATATTCTATTTGTTCCATCTGCAAAACTGAAAATATATTCATGTATATAAGTTGCTTGATACTTGTTTCGCTGCAATTTTGAACGAAAAACGTTTTGAAACAATAGATCCGAAACTTTGAGGTTGAATTTTGTTTTGATTAAAGCTTTGTTTCGAAAAACCAATGTTAAAATCGTGTTCTACGTTCGAAAACGTGCGAAATCGACTAATGATTCATTTGATTTGGTGTTAAAACGCGTGGGTTAGGGTTTGAACCGAGTCAACTCGGTCAGCTTCAATGGCTGACGCTGAGTCACTGGGTTGTGACTCGGCCGAGTTGAGAGAAGGGGAAGGAGATGAAGACGTGTCAGCCTCCGATTGGCTGACACGATTTTTTTTTGTTTTTTTGGCAGAATGGGTTGTTGTTTGGATCGGGCCGGGTCGAACCGTTTGACCCGACCCGGTTCGTTTGGAAATGGATTTGGGCTGGATGATTTCTGATAGGCCCATATTTTTTTTATTTATTTTATTGTTTGTTTTTGTATTATGTTGTTTGAACCCCTGGTTTCGCTTTCTACACCCCTGTATTGTGAAATAAAACTGGGCCTAAGCCCAGCTGCGAATTACTGCCTGTACCCCCTCATTATGCTGTTCGCACACTCCCTCTGGAATTCTATAATGGGCCTTAAGCCCATCTGCCTGTTTTCTGTCTCTTTATGATTTTTGCTATTATACTCTCTGTTTTACTTTTGCACCCCCCTGCGGATATTAATTAATTATGACGTTAACGAATATATATAAAAAAAAATGCTACTTGATTTTATATTTGAAAATTCATATCCGAAATAAAAATGAATCGGACTCTGACGTACGTCTCGTGTCCTCGAATTATTTTTATTTCGAATATTTTAAACAATTTAATTAACGTAGAGATAAAAAGGGCTTGACTTACGACTTGTCTCTGTTTATCCTATTTTAATTAACGTTGTTTAAATCATTTCTTTTCTTTCCCGTTACTTCGCTTGATCACTTATAACGTCATAATTAAATAATATCTCAATTGTTCCTTATATTTAATTTTGAGTGAAATAAAGATAAATTGGGCCCTGTCTTACGACTCGCGCTTTGAATTTATTTTTAATTCGTTCAAAATGCGATCTGATGTTTGAAACGTGAGATAAGCGAGAGCCTGACGTACGACTCGTCTTGAGCTTATCTTACGATTGCTTGCTAAAATGTCCGTTAATTTGCTTCTCTGTTTGTCAGTTTCAATTTATGCCTGATTATCTGATTACTCATTTATTTATGTATCCGCATATTTATTTCGAGTATTATTTAATTTATGCATTATTATACTGTCATTACCATACATCATGCATTTGCATCTCTCAACTTCTACCCTTTTCTTTTCTTTTCTGATCTGAAAATCTGTTGTGAACTTATCTTTGAATATGGAATGTGAATAAATCAGTCTCTGTCGTACGACTCTAGCTTCGAATTATTCGCATGCTATTTAAAACGGAACACTCTTTAATTAAATGAAATGGGAAGGAGCCTGACTTACGACTCGCCTTCGGCCCGTTTCACTTTAATTAAGAATGTTCGTTTAATAAACTGAATGAAAAGAGGGAGCCTGTCGTATGACTCGTTTCTGCTCGAATGATTCGGTCCCTGTCGAACGACTCGTGATTGAGGATCATTCTCATTCTCAAACAATTTCCTAAAACCTAAAAGACACTCAACCTATTCAACTGTGTTTCCTGCCCTTGTGTAGTTAATCTCTTTTTTCAACTTTTTTTTTTTTTTTTCTTAAATGAATAGTGCTTTATCCATTCCCCTGCTACAGACAAACGCTTAAGCCTCCGAAGCGAGCACACAAGCATACTGTTGTATCAGTGGAATGTGACCTAAGCATCGTTCACTAAAAACAACCAACACACAATCTTTCTTTTCAGGAAGAACTACGTGAGCTTTGACTTCCTCATTGTACTTGGGGGATACGTAGGAGCGAGAGCCTCTCTCGTCAAGCCAAATAATAAAAAACTCTTTTTTCCCTTTTCTAGTCAATATGCGGTAATTTAATTCTTTTTTATGCGGTTATCTCTGTTTATGCAAACCAAAATTCCTCAGATGGTTCCCATTGAGTACAACGGATATGAGGGGGTGTTAACGTCTTCCCCTCATGTAACCAACTCCCGAACCCGATCTTTAAGGTTTTATCATTATTTTCCTTTCCCCTCATGGGATAAATAAAATATGGTGGCGGCTTCATTGTTTACATTTGTGCATTGCATTTCATCATTGCATATCTGTATATTTTTTGCGCCGGGTACTACAGCTGGCGACTTCACTGGGGACACTTGTTAGTGAGTTAAGCCTAATTTGGGGCTTTTGGTTTGCTTATTCCAGGTTAGCGGTATCTGTCCTATCTTTTATTTTACCGCAAAATATAGAACTGTATGGATTTGCTGGCTTTGTCTTCTCTTCTACTCCTTTTTTTTCTTTTTTGCCTTTATGGCTTGGTTCTTGGTTACAGTGTGATTATGCTCCGTACCCGAGCTAGAGTGATACTCAGGATTAGTTGAGGGATTGTCATGTTGGGCTCCCTGACGAACGTCTCTGGGCTTGGATGTGATGGTCTCGACCAGAATAGATTCACTTGGAATAATTGGACTCCTTGGCTTACGCCTTGCGGGCTTCATGTTTCCTTGTTGGGTCGGAAACTCTGGTGGCCTTTATTAGATGTCCGAAACTTTTGTCTAGGGACCACCGTTTAGAACATGTGTCGAGGTTATAATGTCGACTCATCCAGTTGGTGTTATGATCTCGCCCAGATGAGGTTGCTTTTGGGAAAAGTAATCAAGATTTTGGGTAACCTTATCAACCTAGAACAACATGTGAGAGGGTGGGTTACAGGTAACTTTGAACTTTTGGCCTCAGAGATTCCATTTTGAAAAGAACCCCATTGTTGAGAATGTGAAAGAACATGTTACTTCGAGACCCAGTTCGTCGGGTGATGTTATAATGTGACGGATTTGACTTTGTATCATGCATCATTACATCATTCGCATGTTCATGCATACATGGTAGCATACGCATAAAAAAAAATGTATAATGACAGTCATACTTTATTTTGTTTTAGGGAACTGAAAAGTAAGGTTGTAAGCATGAAGGATTCAGCACTTACGCGAAGGAGGACTTTCTCCTATAGTTTCAGAGTTCCAAGAATGGATGATTTATTGGATTGGGAAAGAGATTTGACAAAAATGAGGAGTGATAATTTCCGTCTTCATTATGGGAGGATTTTGAATCTGCTTGATGTAAGGATGAATCCAGTATAATTATCTGTGTTTGTTCAGTTCTATGATCCGCAGTTGCGTTGTTTTACTTTCCAAGATTTCCAGCTTCTCCCGACTATAGAGGAATTCGAGGTCTTTTTGGGAATTGAAGCAAAACCAAGAGCTCAACTCATAAGGGAGACCCCTGATCCACAAGACATTGCAAGAGCTTTGCATTTAGATACTGTACTTGTTCAAGTGAAGAAAGGTGATGTATGGGGTTTTCCTAAACATGTTTTGGAAACTAAAGCTCAACAATCTTATGATAAGGGCAACTGGAAAGCTGACAATGCTATTCATGCTTTACTGGTGTATGGTTTGATCATGTTTCCGAGCCAAGAGAATTTTGTTGATATGGCAGCTGTAAAGGTTTTCTTGAGTGGGAATCCTATCCCGGCACTTCTAGCTGATTTTCTGTACTCAATGCATGATAGGCGTGGGACGGGAAAAGGAGGTCAAATTGTTTGTTGTACTCCTTTGATTCAAGCATGGTTGGATTTGCATATGCCTAATCGTGGTCCTTTTGTGGATAACAAAGATAAGAAATGGTCTGAGAAATTCAGTGTTTTGACTGAAAAGGATATCCGCTGGTATACCCGTGACCTAGAGTTTCCAAGAGTTTTCCTTAAATGTGGAAGCTTCAAGAATGTGCCTCTCATCGGGACCAAAGGATGCATTAATTACAACCCTGCTTTGGCTCTCCGACAGTTGGGTTATGCTTTGAAGACCGTGCCTAAAGGCCCTGAAATAGAAGAGTATATCCTAAAGAATGAATCTGATGACCTGGAACTGTGGAATAGGATCAAGCAGGCTTGGGGACAGCTTATCAGAAAAAACCATGGGAAGAAATGACTGTATTACTTCGCCAGATTTTACTCTTTGGATAAAAAGAAGAGTTCAAGAGATTTTGATGCCTTACTCCGTTGTTGCTCCTCTTGAGATTCCTGAGCCAGTACCTGATGTGGTTATTCCTATGGAAGATGTTGAAGTTGTCAAAGCAGCAAATGAAAGTCTGCTAAAGGAGAATGCTTGTTTGTCTGCTGAATGCAACAAGTACAAGGAAGAAAGTAGCAAATACCAAAGGCAGTGCGAGAAATATCAAGAAGAAATAGATAAACAAACAGCTTAGTTTAAGGATCACCAAGAAAGGTCAGATAAAGTTGCTAAAAAGAAAGAAAAGAGGATGAGAGAAATACTTGAAGAAGAGTTCCAGATAAAGAAAGCTGAAGTCGAAAAAGTTAATGAAGAGTTGAGAGAGTCCGGCCAAAAAGCCTTGAGTTCCCAAAACGATGTGAAAAGAAAATATCAAGTTCAGTTAGATAATGCTATGAGGGCATTAAAGAAAGAAAAGGCTGAAAGAAGAGGATTGGAAGAGGCTTTCCAAGCAGACAAGATAGAATACGAGGAGGCTTTACTGATCGAGAGGACTAAAAGGGAAAAGCTCGAGAAATCTCTTGAAGAGCAAGGAAATGTGATTGTTCAAATGGAAAGAAGCCTCGAGATACTTCAAAGATCCATAGATCAACAAGGCGAGCGATATAATTTTGATGTGGGAGAGTTGCGTGATCAGCTAGAAGCATTGCACGAGTCAAGTAAAAAGTATTTCCTCTTGAATTGTCATCGTGCAAGGGTAGCTCAGAACAGTTTGGTTAGGTTGGTAACCCTCTTTAATGATTTCATGGAAAAGTTACCTAATGAATTGGATGATGCTGAAGTTGGTCTTTGTGTGGGGACGGCCGATAAAAGAGTAATCAAGTTCGTCAAGAAGTTCAGAAGGCTATTGGATAGTTACAAGCTAGAACTCGAACAAGCTCAGAAGATCGTCATTTGACTTCTTGTATCTTCGTGATGGTGATGTAATAATATGCAAGGCTTGCAGCAATTTATTTGCACTCGCAATACTTGTAATTTTTTGTTTTTATCTTTATATTATTAAGGCTTGTAATATTTATCCTTTATTCAAAGAATGTAATGACTCTTGTAATGATTATCTTCTATTATCAATGATTAAAGTGACTGTTTGATATCCTGATGATTGTACCGACTTCTAAGTTATTCATGCAAGTTCTTTTGAGTTATACGGTGTTTCTAAAAGTGCTAATTCGCGTTTGGCTTATGTTCCGAAGTGCTTATGACCATTACATATCAAAAGTCCCCTAAAATAAAAAATAAAACATATAAAATATTTTATACATAAAAATGCATACATTTATACACATATATTTGCATACATTCATTTAATGATCATAAATCTCATTTTCATTCATCCATCCCAACAGCTACCTTCCCGGCACCGTTATTTTACAAGAAGAGTTGCTCATCACATTATGGACAATTGGCAAGACAAGCACGATGCGCTCCAGGCTGAGGTTACCCAGATGGGTGGACAAGTGACCCAATTGGGTGGAAAGCTAGATCGGGTCTTAGAGATGTTGGCTAATATGAATATGCAACCAAGGGTGGTTGAGGTCCCTGCACCTGCAGTTGTGGTTACTCAAGGAAATGCCTCTGCTGGTTATGATTGGCCTACTTTTGGTCTACCTAAGGGTTATGTCCCGCAAGGATATGTGGCGGCGACATCTGCTCCACTGGTTGAAACTCCTGCTAGGGTCAGCACGGTACAACAGGTGATTGACCTAAATCAAGACGCATTTGAGGATCCTAGGGATGCTTATCAAGGTCCTGACCATCATGGGCCTAGATTTGCATACCAAGGAATGGTACCCCAGGTTAATGAGCAAAAGGTTGATTCTGCTCCTCAGTTGGAACAGAAATATCAGGCTCTTGAGGAGAGGTTGAATTTGGTAGAAACGGGTAATGATCCGTTGGATTTCTCAAAGATGTACTTGGTTTCCGATTTTGTGCTTCCACCAAAGTTCAAAATGCCGGATTTCGAGAAGTATAAGGGTTTGAGTTGCCCGAAGAATCATCTAGTCATGTATATCAGAAAGATGGCCTCTTATGCTCATGATGACAAATTGATGATCCACTGTTTTCAAGACAGTCTGGCTGATGTGCCTCTCAACTGGTACATGCAACTCGAAAAAGGCAGCATCCTTTCGTGGAGGGATTTGGCCAATGCTTTTATCAAACATTACCAATATAATATGGATATGGCTCCGAACCGCACTCAGCTCCAAAATACTACTATGAAGGATGGTGAATCTTTCAAGGTCTATGCTCAAAGGTGGAGAGCCTTAGCTTCCCAAGTACGTCCTCGGCTCTTGGAGACGGAACTTGTGGACTTGTTTACCAATACTCTGCAAGGAACCTACTTTGAAAGGTTGGTAAGTACTTCCTCCTCTGACTTTGCCGATCTGGTTCGAGTTGGTGAAAGGGTCGAAATGGGGATCAAGAATGGGAAGATTCCATCTGCTGCTGGTTCACAAAGTAACAATGCAAGGAAGCCTGGTGGTAGCTTTAACAGAAAAAAAGAAGGTGAAGCTAACGCCATATCTTCAAGGGGCAGTCGAGCACAGTCTACAACACCTGTTCAGTTCCCCTACTTTCTCATCCCATACTTAGCTGCCGCTCAGCACCAACAGTTTCCCAATTATCAGTATCAGAATCAAATGAATCCAGTGCCTCAACACCAGCAACAGACACCACCGAAACAGAATCCTCCACCAGTTCGTAGGGTTTTCGATCCAATCCCTATGTCATATAGTCAGCTGCTTCCTTATCTGGTGCATCGTGGTAAAGTAACGCCCAAACCTTTGAGGGCTATGGTCCCACCATTCCCTTCTTGGTATGATGTTAATGCAAAATGTGACTATCATGCTGGTACTGTGGGTCACAATACTGACAATTGTAGAGCTTTTAAGCACAAAGTACAAGACCTGATTGATGACAATGATTTGTCTTTTAAAGAAAGTGGGCCCAATGTGACTAACGATCCATTACCTAAGCACCCAACAGGCAATGTGAGTTGTGTTGAGAGTGGCGGAAATCTGATAAGGGATGTTTCGTTGATAAGAACTCCTTTGTCCTCTGTCCGAGAAATGTTGTTGAATTATGAGGAATTTGTGAACCTGCATCCTGATTGTAAAGAATGTCAGAATGATCCGAATCATTGTTCGGAGTTAAAGGAATGTTTGCAACAATTGATGGATCAAGGCCTAGTACAGGTTGGTTATTCAAAGAATGAAGATTTGGTCGCCACTGTTGACCAGCAGGGGCATGAGAAGAGTGTGGGAAAGATTGAGATCTTGTATAGGAAATTGGAGATAGAGGTTCCTTGTCGCAAAAAAGAGCCTCTTATCATCCAAATACCTGCACCGTTCCCTTATGAAAGCACTAAGGCTGTTCCGTGGAATTATAGTACATCTGCTTATGTACAAGGGAAGCCTGTAGTGATTCCTGAACAGGGAGTGACTAGTATTGATGGGCCCGGTAAGATAACAAGAACTGGTAGGATATACTCTCCAGAAATATCTGCAAAGAATGGTTCTGCATCTTCTCCATCACCAGCTAAGAGGTCACCGGCTGTTGACACTAGTGCTGAGTCGTCTAAAGAGAAAGATAAGCAAGAGGAGGTTGATGAATTTCTCCGAATCATTCGAAAAAGTGATTACAAGGTCGTGGATCAGTTGAACCAGACACCTTCCAAGATCTCCATTTTGTCCTTATTGATGAATTCTGAGGCCCATAAATCAGCTTTGTTGAAGCTCCTGAATATGGCCCATGTGAATCAAGACATCACAGTCGATCAGTTTGATGGGGTGGTCAACAATATCACAGCTAGTAGTGTAGTACCCGGCGCAAAAAAATATACGGATATGCAATGATGAAATGCAATGCACAAATGTAAACAATGAAGCCGCCACCATATTTTATTTATCCCATGAGGGGAAAGGAAAATAATGATAAAACCTTAAAGATCGGGTTCGGGAGTTGGTTACATGAGGGGAAGACGTTAACACCCCCTCATATCCGTTGTACTCAACGGGAACCATTTGAGGAATTTTGGTTTGCATAAACAGAGATAACCGTACAAAAAGAAATAAATTACCGCATATTGAACAGAAAAGGGAAAAAAAGAGTTTTTTATTATTTGGCTTGACGAGAGAGGCTCTCGCTCCTACGTATCCCCCGAGTACAATGAGGAATTCAAAGCTCACGTAGTTCTTCCTGAAAAGAAAGATTTGTGTGTTGGTTGTTTTTAGTGAACGATGCTTAGGTCGCATTCCACTGATACAACAGTATGCTTGTATGCTCGCTTCGGAGGCTTAAGCGTTTGTCTGTAGCAGGGGAATGGATAAAGCGTCATCCGTTTAAGAAAAAGAAGTTGAAAAAGATTTGAAAGTTGAAAAAAAGATTGACTGCACAAAGCAGTTGAAAAGGTTGACTGCACAGAGGCAGGAAAAAGAATTTGAAGTGAGTTAAGTATTTTTTAGAGATTAGGAAATTGTTCTGAGAATGAGAATGATCCTAAATCACGAGTCGTCAGTCAGGGACCGGATCATCCGAGCAGAAACGAGTCGTACGACAGGCTCCCTCTTTTCATTCAGTTTATTAAATGAACATTCTTAATTAAAGTGAAACGAGCCGAAGGCGAGTCGTAAGTCAGGCTCCTTCCCATTTCATTTAATTAAAGAGTGTTCCGTTTTAAATGGCATGCGAATAATTCAAAGCCAGAGTCGTACGACAGAGACTGATTTATTCACATTCCATATTCAAAGATAAGTTCACAACAGATTTTAGATTCAGAAAAGAAAAGAGTAGAAGACGCGAAAAATGCGAATGCATGATATATGATAATGACAGTGTAATAATACGACAATTAAATAATACTCGAAATAAATATGCGGACACATAAATAAATGAGTAATCAGATAATCAGACATAAAATGAAACTGACAAACAGAGAAGCAAATTAACGAACATTTTAGCAAGCGAGCGTAAGATAAGCTCAAGACGAGTCGTACGTCAGGCTCTCGCTTATCTTACGTGTCAAACATCAAGTCATATTTTGAATGAAATAAAAATAAATTCAAAGCGCGAGTCGTAAGACAGGGCCCAATTTATCTCTAATTCACTCAAAATTAAATCTAACAGACAATTGCATTATTATTTAATTACGACGTTATAAATCAAACGTTAGAGAAAAGTGATTAATTTACTTTTAGGATATTTAGTAATCAGTCAACATAACAGAGAAAATATCGTTTAAACAAAATTAATTAAAATAGGATAAACAGAGACAAGTCGTAAGTCAAGCCCTTTTATCTCTACATTAATAAAAATTGTTTAAAATATTCGAGATAAAAAAATAAATCACGGACGCGAGACGTACGTCAGAGTCCAATTTATTTTTTTATTTCGAATACAAGTTTTCGAACATAAAATGGAATAGCATTCTTTTTTATACATCCTTTAACGCCATAATTTAATATAATCTCATCTGGGGGTGCAGTAGCAAATAGATGTAGCAAACAGAAATAAAAAAAATACAAATTAGATCACAAAAAAACAAAACTGGGCCCAGAATCAGGGTCTGGCCCAATCATTCAAAAAAAAAAAAAAAGTTAAAATAAATAAAAAAAACCGGACCGGGCGCGGGTTGGATAAAACCGGGTCGGACAGACCCGTCCGCCCAACTGGGGGGCGCGAGGAGTAAATGGGGGGCGCGCGGAGAAACGCGTCAGCCACACAGAGGGCGACACGTGTCTCGTCCCTTACCTTCACCAAACAGAAACCTGAAACAAATCAACAATGGCCGGCCGCGCGCGCGGCCACCGGCGACACCGCCGGAAACGCGTCCGGACACCAAACTAAGCTTATGAATATACCAAATTGACCGGAAAATGACAAGGATCATGAAACTAAGATTAGTTTTAGCAAATAAGAGTCCACAAGAGAGAAACGATCAAAAAACTAAACGGGTTTCAAAGTATACCACGCGTTTATACGGTCGAGTTTGGTGAAATGGATGGTGGATTTGGACTCAGGAGGGTCGAATTACTAAGAAAAGAGTATTTGATTTTATTTTTGGGTGAGTTTTTGTGGTGGCCGGAGTTTGGTGGTTGGAGTGGTGGTTTTGGAATTCCGGCGGTGGTCGCCGGAAAAGTGTTGGTGGAGGAAGGAGGATGTGATTTTCTGATTTTTCTTGAAGTGTGTGAAAAATTATTGGTAATGATTGAGTGATGTGAGGTGTGTATTTATAGTGGTGGGATTAGGTGAGTGGTATTTGTGTAATAAGATGATTATGAGGTGGAGATGATGAGGTGTCGCAATGTGATTGGTCAAAAAACAATAAATTTTTACAAAATGGTAAAAAATGTAAAAATCAATAGGAAAAATGAATAAAAATGTAGAAAAATATAAAAATGAAATATAAACTTAAACAAAGAGATAAAAACTTTTTTTTGATTATTTTTGCTATTCTTCGTATAAAAAGATAAATTGCGACAAATTAAAAGAAATAAAGGAAAATGAATAAATTGTAAAACAAAATTATCGAAAAAACTATTTTTTTTGTATTTCTCATAAAAATAAGAAATAATTTTTAAGTAAATTATTTATTTTGAAAAGCTCAAAATTAGGGTATTACAGCTGCCGCTATTTAATTGTCTTATACTCGAATGCGTAAATGACTTGCGCCTTTATGCGTTCGAAGTAAAAGATAATTAAATACAAATGCCCTAATTTTGTGGAGTGAATGTAATGTAATGATAATGAATGCATATGGAAGATGAAGGTGGAAACATACCTGAAATGATTAGTAACTGGATACCTGAGAAAGAAATGATCATTACTCGCCCTATGAGTGTATAGACCATAAAAAGCTGAGTCGCATCCCCTTAGGGTGCGTTATCTCCAAAACTGATCATTACTCGCCCTATGAGTGTATAGATCATAAAAAAACTGAGTCGTCGCCCTCCCTATGAGCGTATTACTCAAAAACTGATCATTACTCGCCCTATGAGTGTATAGATCATGAAAACTGAGTCGTCGCCCTCCCTATGAGCGTATTACTCAAAAACTGATCATTACTCGCCCTATGAGTGTATAGATCATAAAAAACTGAGTCGTAGCCCTCCCTATGAGCGTATTACTCAAAAACTGATCATTACTCGCCCTATGAGTATATAGATCATGAAAAACTGAATTGTCACCCCTCCTATGGGCGTATTAACTCGAACTGAATCTGAAAGTACTCCACTAGTGCTTTGACATATCTTTGGGTAAAGAAACTTACGAGGAGTGTGAACTGAATATTCTGCCACTATCTTTGACAAAATTTCACAAGACAACTGCTTGACAACTGTTTTGCTGAAGAACTTAATCCATCAAACATCTGGAGATAACCATCTCAACCAAATCACTGGAGAAAGGATATGTTTTAACTCTTCTGACTGAGGAAGTTGTATGTAGACCGATCTACTGTATATAACCATTACTGAATTATTTACTGGGGAAAGGATCATCAACCCTTTCTGGTAGGTGTAGAGTGAGGATCCGTCTGACAAGGATGAAACTCTGTTGACCAACTTGCTGAATATCAGTGATCAAAACAAAATAAGTTCACTGAGGAGATTCAAGATTCACCAATCTTTCTTGTCAGGAAATTACGATTCATCAACCATGTTTTCCTAAAAATGCGGCGTTCCAACCGACTTACTGGGATGAACAATTATCAACTGCCTCACTGGGGAAAGAAACGACCCCTCAACCTTTCTCATTGAGAATATGATGCACTGATTGATCTGCTTGGGGATGACATTTTGTTGACCAATTCATTGGGGAAAAGATTCATCAACCCTTTTTGTTGAGAAGTTACGATGCAATAACCGTCTTATTGGAGAATTAGGTCCGCAGACCTTTGTTACTGAACAAGAGATCCAAGTCTGCAACCTGTTAAGACAACATCTTAAACATGTACTTCATGAATGCATGATTGCGCACTTTTAATGCCTAAATGCAGAACTAATGCAGATGAAATATCTGATTATATGCAGGATTTGGTGTGATTCTTTTTATGCATGAACCTATATGCGTGAATGCATGAATATGCATGAATGCATGAATTTCCGGGTTTGTTTTGAGGAGAGTTTGAATTTTCCGGCACTAAGAATTTGAGTAACTCCATTGAGGTGAAATCCTGAGATGTTGACTGTCGTTGCGGGACGAACGTTCAATCAAGCTTCCAAAAAGGATAGCAACTTTCTTCATAAGATGGAATCGAGAGATTGCCATGATTTTTTATAATGGATTGGGACAGTTTACTGTATGCCACTGGTTTCCCTTCAGATGTTTTAAAAGTCAAAACAGTTTGTAATCTTTTCAAATGCTTTTATTTTTTACGATGTTTAAATGCTTTATTTATTAACAAAATGAATAGCACAAACATATGCAATCAGAACATAAAAGCAAACAGACACAATATGATTGAAAATGAGAATTTTATTCACTGCGCAAAAACGCGGAAAGTTTTTACAACTGGATGCTAATCCCTCAATGAGGTGATTGCAAATTGAAACTAAGATAATGGCAAATGAAAATAAATGAATTCCACTGAATCATCACAATGCCATCTTTCTTCACGATCTCGAGTTTACAAGGCCTTGCTTTGGTGAAAGGAGACTGAGTCAATCCTTTTCTGTTTGAAAGTTTCATCTTCATGTAGAGTCAGACATCGCAGCAGCGTGCATTGAGAGTGAAAACTCTTCACCATACATGATGTTAACAACCAGAGTTCTGCCATATATCACCACATATGACTTTTCAGGACGATATAATCTTGACAAAGTATGCCCCAAGCACTGGAATCTATGACGGATATGCCCCTGACCTACTGATATTTGCAGTGTATCAAATTCTTGAACCAATTCACTCTTGATAAGCAGGGTATTCAACTTGTTTGCCCCTGTTTGGCGTAATCTATAGACGGCTTGCCCCTAGCTAGGAGCGTTTCAAATCAGCATTGCCCCATGATCAGACCACAACTCAGATCTCTTTGATGTCAAGTATTAATTTGCAGGTAAAATCATTTCTTTTGCACATGCGAGTTTTTGAAACACATATGATGTATAGAAAAGAGAGATAATTATTAAATTATTCAACAAACTGGAGGAGTCAGCTTAACAATACATTTGCCGAATGCTTTCAAAGTGAACCTAGCTTCATTTAGGTCTTTTGAGTATTATAGCATACAACTAAAATTCATGTAAATCAAGCCAAAAGGAGATATAAATTGTGTTATCAAATTCCCCATACTTGAACCTTTGCTTGTCATTAAGCACATAAATAGTAACTCTTTTTTAGCACTTGTTTGAAAACACGACATGACAACTCTAATCATACGTGGTTGCCGGCTAGAGAAGAAAATCAAGTGATAAACATCAATACCAAGGGTACTGTAATAACACAAAACAACATAATGCAGTCAAAGACTCTCATCATATGAAGACAAATCTGAAGCATTTTATTGTGACTCTAACTTTTGCTTAAATTTTATTCACCCTTTTCATTCAGGTGCAATCACATTAAGCCCGTTATCTTGTACACACTCATGGTAGAAAATCTGTTAGTGATTATGATCATAAATCGAGGGGAGCTGGTAAAATCAGTTTGGTAAACCCCTTTTTCTCTTCCAAATGCAGTTGTGGGGGATCGGATAGCAACCCGCCCTACCAAGTTCAGAACCAGACTCCTCTGAACCAACTACTAAATGGGTACATTTACTATGGTTTTTCAACAACTGTTGGGTTAAACAACCGAGTGAGGGTCATCTAACTCAATAAGTGCATTGAACAAAGTATGCAAAATTTCATTTCTGGATCATTCACTTATGTTCATCGATTTCCTACTTAGTTTGTGTACAAGATGGTGCCGACTGCTAGGATAAACTACAGAGGGTTACTTAAAAACTTATGTTCAGGTCTTCGTCAAAATCAGTACTCAAATTGATCTTACATACTTCAAAGAGTCTAAGATGTTAAGACAGTACCGATTTTATTGAATCACTTCTGAACTTTCATAATATAGCCTAAAGTGCAAAACAACCTATATACTCTTAAAGTGTCAGGTCAAGTATCAAACCAAAATTGCTTATTTTTCTTAAAAAGAAAGATATATGTCAAGAAACTGGGAGAATCAGATAACAACAAAACATATGCACGAATGACTCAATTCAATCACAATTTTTTATGAAACAATGCCTTTCATCATCAGCTTGGTTTTTCACAATTGAAAGCATACATCAGCAAAAAACAATTATTTGTTTTCATCATCCTCTCTCCAAATTTGCAAGTAATTAGAAAAAGAAGTGAATACAGATGGATTGATTACAAAACATGCATGTGCATTACATAATCTTAAATGCAAACAAATATTTGACAAGAGATAAAATGCCTGATCAACTTGCTCTTTTTCATATCCTGTTATGGGGAGACACCCAATTTAACCTTTTTCTTCGTCAGTTCCCGGATCGATCACCGATGAAGTTCAATCATTTTATGCTTTTGATCCAACAATCATATTAACTCTTCAACGAAGCTTGCAACCCGAAACCATGAAGAATTACGGCACAATTATGATTCAATAGATTCACTTCTGAATGATGATTATTTTTTTTGAATTTGATTGAATGCAAAAGTGTTTTATGAATGCAAGAAGTTATTGCCATTTTTCATTATCTTTTTGAAACTGTAAAAGAACAATAAATAAGACAGAAATTGCACAAGAAGTACTTTTTCATTAATTGCAAATTAAACATTAAAACAAAGTGGCCCTACAAGCACAACCATTTATTCAGGACGAACAAAGGTGTTTTGAAAAGAAAACAAATTGCTTTGAAATAAAAACAACTTCTGAGATTCCAACAGCCTTCCAATTTGTGAGCACGGTCTCTAGAGAACACTGGCGCACTCAAACCTGATTATTTCCAACAACATCCTTGTCATCAATCATAGCAATGTAACCATCAAGACGGTAACCAGCACTGCTAAAAACATCCTCAATCTTTGGAATCTTGTCTTGAACCTTCTTCAGAGTTGCTATCCCTTTGGATGACTGATATCCCGAACCGAAGCAATCCTTTTTCTCAGGCAAGACCAACATCTGTCCCAAACCAGTAGGACGTCCTTCCTCTAGGGCTACTTTCAAGCTTTTCAAAGATGTAACGAATCCCTTTTCTTTCCGACCGTCACTTTCAAGCTTTGCACGTTCATTCTGATCAACAGTGGCAACCAAAGTTTTTCTTTTAACATATCCCACTTGCACTAAACCTTGATCCATCAGTTGTTGAAAACATTCCTTCAGCTTTGAACAGTGGTTTGGATCCTTTTGACAATCATCACAATCAGAGTGTAATTTCTCAAACTCTTCATAACTCAGCAACATCTCTCGGATAGATGACAGAGGTGTTTTGATCAGAGAAACATCCCTTATCAAATTTCCGCCAATTTCAACACAACTTACATTACCCGTCGGATGCTTAGGCAATGGATCATTGGTCACATTGGGTCTGCTTTCTTTGAAAGTCAAATCGTTCTCATCAATGAGGTCTTGTACTTTGTGCTTAAAAGCTTTGCAGTTATCAGTAGAGTGACCCACAATACCAGCATGGTAATCGCATTTAGCGTTAGCGTCATACCAAGCAGGGAATGGTGGAAGCAAAGGTCTTATTTGCTTAGGCGTCACCTTACCACTATGAATCAAGTAAGGGAGCAACTGACTGTACAACATAGGGATAGGATCAAAAATCCTACGAGGTTGTGGAGGATTCCGTTTTGGTGGTGTCTGTTGATTATGTTGAGGCACTGGGTTTTGATACTGATAATTTGGAAACTGTTGGTGCTTAGCAGCAGCCAAGTATGGAAAGGGAAAGTAGGGAAACTGAACAGGTGCCGCCGGCTGCGCCTGACTGCCCCTTGAGGATATAGCATTAGTCTCACCTTCCTTCTTTCTGTTAAAGCCACCACCAGGCTTCCTTGTGTTATTGCTTTGTGAACTAGAAGCAGTTGAAATCTTCCCATTCTTGATCCCCATTTCGACTCTTTCACCAACTCGGACCAACTCGGCGAAATTAGAGGAAGTAGTACTAACCAACCTTTTAAAGTAAGTCCCTTGCAGAGTATTGGTAAACATGTCCACAAGTTCCGTCTCCAAGAGCGGAGGACGTACTTGGGAAGCTAAGGCTCTCCACCTTTGAGCATAGACCTTGAAAGATTCACCCTCTTTCATAGTGGTATTCTGGAGCTGAGTGCGACTTGGAGCCATATCCATATTATACTGGTATTGCTTGAGGAAAGCATTGGCCAAATCCCTCCACGACAGGATGTTACCTTTTTCAAGTTGCATGTACCAGTTGAGAGGCACACCAGCCAGACTGTCTTGGAAACAGTGTATCATCAGTTTGTCATCATGAGAATAAGAGGCCATTTTTCTGACATACATAACCAGATGATTCTTCGGGCAGCTCAAACCTTTATATTTCTCGAAATCAGGCATTTTGAACTTTGGTGGAAGCACAAAATCAGAAACCAAGTACATCTTCGAGAAATCCAACGGATCATTACCCGTTTCTACCAGATTTAACCTCTCCTCTAGAGCCTGATATTTCTGCTTTGTTTCTTCCAGCTGAGGAGCAAAATCAAACTTCGGTTCACTAACCGGAAGCACGGTTCCTTGGTAAGCAAACCTAGGCCCACGCAATTCGGGACCCTGGTACACATCTCTAGGATCCTCAAATGCGTCTTGATCCAAATCCATCACTTGTTGCACAGATGTAACCCTAGCAGGGGCTTCCACAATTGAAGCAGAAGTTGCTGGCACATATCCTGGTGGAACATAACCCTTAGACAGACCAAAAATAGGCCAATCATAGCCAGCAGAGGCATTTTCTTGAGCAACCATAACTGCAGGTGTAGGAGCCTCAACCACCTTTGGTTGCACATTCTTATTAGCCAACATCTCAAGAATCTGATCTAGCTTCCCACCCAACAAGGTCATTCTTCCATCCAACTGGGTTACCTGTCCACCCAACTGAGTTACTTGTCCACCCATCTGGGTTACCTCAGCCTGTAACGCATCGTGTTTCTCTTGCCAGTTATCCATAATATGATGAGCAGCTCTTCTTGTCCAATAACGGTGCCGGGAAGGTAGCTGTTGGAATGAATGAATGGAAATGAGATTTTTAATCGATAATATGCATGATTTTTTTTTTTGAATGAATGGAAATGCATGATTTTTTTTCAAAGACTTTTCCACATTTTTTTTGTAAATGTATGAAAGATAAATATGCATGATTATTTTCATGGATGCATGAATGTCATGAATGCAAAATGCATGGATATGATCACAGTAACATTGTATCATCTGTCGAACTTGATCTCAAAGTCACAAATCTTCCATATTCATAACAACAGGGTTCTTTTCAAAATGGAATCTCTGAGGCCAAAAGTTCAAGGTTACCTGTAACCCACCCTCTCACATGTTGTTCTCGGTTGATAAGGTTACCCAAAATCTTGATTACTTTTCCCAAAAGCAACCTCATCTGGGCGAGATCATAACACCAACTGGATGAGTCGACATTATAACCTCGACACATGTTCTAAACGGTGGTCCCTAGACAAAAGTTTCAGACATCTAATAAAGGCCACCAGAGTTTCGGACCCAACAAGGAAACATGAAGCCCGCAAGGCGTAAGCCCAGGAGTCCAATTATTCCAAGTGAATCTATTCTGGTCGAGACCATCACATCCAAGCCCCGAGACGTTCGTCAGGGAGCCCAACATGACAATCCCTCAACTAATCCTGAGTATCACTCTAGCTCGGGTACGGAGCATAATCACATTGTAACCAAGAACCAAGCCATAAAGGCAAAAAGAAAAAAAAGGAGTAGAAGAGAAGACAAAGCCAGCAAATCCAGATAGTTCAATATTTTGCGGTAAAATAAAAGATAGGACAGATACGGCTAACCTGGCATAAGCAAACCAAAAGCCCCAAATTAGGCTTAACTCACTAATCATTTATGTCCCCAGTGAAGTCGCCAGCTGTAGTACCCGGCGCAAAAAAATATACGGATATGCAATGATGAAATGCAATGCACAAATGTAAACAATGAAGCCGCCACCATATTTTATTTATCCCATGAGGGGAAAGGAAAATAATGATAAAACCTTAAAGATCGGGTTCGGGAGTTGGTTACATGAGGGGAAGACGTTAACACCCCCTCATATCCGTTGTACTCAACGGGAACCATTTGAGGAATTTTGGTTTGCATAAACAGAGATAACCGTACAAAAAGAAATAAATTACCGCATATTGAACAGAAAAGGGAAAAAAAGAGTTTTTTATTATTTGGCTTGACGAGAGAGGCTCTCGCTCCTACGTATCCCCCGAGTACAATGAGGAATTCAAAGCTCACGTAGTTCTTCCTGAAAAGAAAGATTTGTGTGTTGGTTGTTTTTAGTGAACGATGCTTAGGTCGCATTCCACTGATACAACAGTATGCTTGTATGCTCGCTTCGGAGGCTTAAGCGTTTGTCTGTAGCAGGGGAATGGATAAATCGTCATCCGTTTAAGAAAAAGAAGTTGAAAAAGATTTGAAAGTTGAAAAAAAGATTGACTGCACAAAGCAGTTGAAAAGGTTGACTGCACAGAGGCAGGAAAAAGAATTTGAAGTGAGTTAAGTATTTTTTAGAGATTAGGAAATTGTTCTGAGAATGAGAATGATCCTAAATCACGAGTCGTCAGTCAGGGACCGGATCATCCGAGCAGAAACGAGTCGTACGACAGGCTCCCTCTTTTCATTCAGTTTATTAAATGAACATTCTTAATTAAAGTGAAACGAGCCGAAGGCGAGTCGTAAGTCAGGCTCCTTCCCATTTCATTTAATTAAAGAGTGTTCCGTTTTAAATGGCATGCGAATAATTCAAAGCCAGAGTCGTACGACAGAGACTGATTTATTCACATTCCATATTCAAAGATAAGTTCACAACAGATTTTAGATTCAGAAAAGAAAAGAGTAGAAGACGCGAAAAATGCGAATGCATGATATATGATAATGACAGTGTAATAATACGACAATTAAATAATACTCGAAATAAATATGCGGACACATAAATAAATGAGTAATCAGATAATCAGACATAAAATGAAACTGACAAACAGAGAAGCAAATTAACGAACATTTTAGCAAGCGAGCGTAAGATAAGCTCAAGACGAGTCGTACGTCAGGCTCTCGCTTATCTTACGTGTCAAACATCAAGTCATATTTTGAATGAAATAAAAATAAATTCAAAGCGCGAGTCGTAAGACAGGGCCCAATTATCTCTAATTCACTCAAAATTAAATCTAACAGACAATTGCATTATTATTTAATTACGACGTTATAAATCAAACGTTAGAGAAAAGTGATTAATTTACTTTTAGGATATTTAGTAATCAGTCAACATAACAGAGAAAATATCGTTTAAACAAAATTAATTAAAATAGGATAAACAGAGACAAGTCGTAAGTCAAGCCCTTTTATCTCTACATTAATTAAATTGTTTAAAATATTCGAGATAAAAAAATAAATCACGGACGCGAGACGTACGTCAGAGTCCGATTTATTTTTTTATTTCGAATACAAGTTTTCGAACATAAAATGGAATAGCATTCTTTTTTATACATCCTTTAACGCCATAATTTAATATAATCTCATCTGGGGTGCAGTAGCAAATAGATGTAGCAAACAGAAATAAAAAAAATACAAATTAGATCACAAAAAAACAAAACTGGGCCCAAAATCAGGGTCTGGCCCAATCATTCAAACAAAAAAAAAAAAAAGTTAAAATAAATAAAAAAAACCGGACCGGGCGCGGGTTGGATAAAACCGGGTCGGACAGACCCGTCCGCCCAACTGGGGGGCGCGAGGAGTAAATGGGGGGCGCGCGGAGAAACGCGTCAGCCACACAGAGGGCGACACGTGTCTCGTCCCTTACCTTCACCAAACAGAAACCTGAAACAAATCAACAATGGCCGGCCGCGCGCGCGGCCACCCGCGACACCGCCGGAAACGCGTCCGGACACCAAACTAAGCTTATGAATATACCAAATTGACCGGAAAATGACTAGGATCATGAAACTAAGATTAGTTTTAGCAAATAAGAGTCCACAAGAGAGAAACGATCAAAAAACTAAACGGGTTTCAAAGTATACCACGCGTTTATACGGTCGAGTTTGGTGAAATGGATGGTGGATTTGGACTCAGGAGGGTCGAATTACTAAGAAAAGAGTATTTGATTTTATTTTTGGGTGAGTTTTTGTGGTGGCCGGAGTTTGGTGGTTGGAGTGGTGGTTTTGGAATTCCGGCGGTGGTCGCCGGAAAAGTGTTGGTGGAGGAAGGAGGATGTGATTTTCTGATTTTTCTTGAAGTGTGTGAAAAATGATTGGTACTGATTGAGTGATGTGAGGTGTGTATTTATAGTGGTGGGATTAGGTGAGTGGTATTTGTGTAATAAGATGATTATGAGGTGGAGATGATGAGGTGTCGCAATGTGATTGGTCAAAAAACAATAAATTTTTACAAAATGGTAAAAAATGTAAAAATCAATAGGAAAAATGACTAAAAATGTAGAAAAATATAAAAATGAAATATAAACTTAAACAAAGAGATAAAAACTATTTTTTGATTATTTTTGTTATTCTTCGTATAAAAAGATAAATTGCGACAAATTAAAAGAAATAAAGGAAAATGAATAAATTGAAAAACAAAATTATCGAAAAAACTATTTTTTTTGTATTTCTCATAAAAATAAGAAATAATTTTTAAATAAATTATTTATTTTGAAAAGCTCAAAATTAGGGTATTACAAGTAGATGTTTGGGTTTTGTTGAATTGAGCTACCTTCTGAGGGGTATACACATAATAGAGCTTTACACATTTCTATGAGGTGTCAAGACAACAATATTGCTAGAGTTTTGGTTGATACCGGTTCTTCATTGAATGTTCTGCCCAAGTCTACCTTGATGAAACTTTCTCTGCTTGGACCAAGACTAAGGCCAAGCAATTTGATTGTCAAAGCCTTCGATGGGTCTCAAAGGGAGGTGATTGGAGAAATAGAGCTGCCAATATTTATTGGTCCACAACTGTTCAATATAACTTTCCAAGTCATGGATATCAATCCATCTTACAGTTGTTTGTTGGGGCGGCCATGGATTCATACTCCTGGTGCTGTAACTTCTACTCTCCATCAAAAGCTCAAGTTTGTGTCCAATAACAAATTGATAACTGTGTCTGGTGAAGAGGATACTTTGGTGAGCCATTTGATCTCGTTCAGGTATTTTGAAAATGATGAAGGTGCTGTAGAAATTCCCTTCCAAGCTTTGGAGGTTGCAAGTGTCACCCTTGCAAAACCTGAAAGTGACGGTTGGAAAGAAAAGAAATCCGTTACTTCTTTAAGAAGCTTGAAGGTAGCCTTGGAAGAAGGACTTCCTACTGGTCTGGGGCAGATGTTGGTTTTGTCTGAGAAGAAGGATCGCTTCGGTTTGGGTTATCAATCGTCTGAAGGGATAGCAACTCAGAAAAAGGTACAAGACAAGATTCCAAGGATTGAAGATACTTTCTGTAGTGCTGGTTACCGTGTTGATGGTCATATTGTTATGGTTGATGACAATGAGGCTGTTGGAAAGAACCAGGATTGGGTGCGCCAGTGTTCTCTAGAGACTGTGCTCAATAATTGGACAGCTGTTGGAATCCCTGAAGTTGTTTTTATTTCAAAGTAATTTGTTTTCCTTTCAAAACACCTTTGTTCAGCCCAGAACAAATGGTCGTGCTTGTAGGGCCACTTTGTTTTAATGTTTAATTTGCAATTAATGAAAAAAGTACTTCTTGTGCAATTTCTGTCTTATTTATTCTTCTTTTTACAGTTTTAAAAAGATAAATTATAAAAAATGGCAATAATTTCTTGCATTTCATAAAAACACTTTTGCATTCAAATCTAAATCAATAAAATTAAATCATGCAGAAATGAATCCATGAATCATAACAGTGCTGTAAATCTTCATGACCTCGACCTCCCAATTAATCAAGCTGAAGAGGATGGAGAGGAAAACTATGAATTACCAGAAGAGTTAGCTCGAATGTTGGATCAAGAGAAAAGAATGATTCAACCTCATCAGGAACTAGTGGATGTGATCAATCTGGGGACTGAAGAGGATAAAAAAGAGGTCAAAATAGGTGCCTCCCTACAGCCAGATGTGAAAGAGAGTCTGATTAAGCTTCTTCGAGAGTATGTGGATGTGTTTGCATGGTCGTACCAGGATATGCCCGGTTTGGATACCAACATAGTTGAACACAAGCTTCCGCTCAAGCCTGAATGTCCTCCGGTAAAGCAAAAGTTGAGAAGAACTAGACCTGACATGGCTCTCAAGATCAGGGAAGAAGTCAGAAAACAGTTTGACGCGGGTTTCCTTGCGGTGGCCAAGTACCCTGAATGGATTGCTAACATAGTACCAGTCCCGAAGAAGGATGGTAAAGTGCGCATGTGTGTGGACTATCGGGATCTGAATAGAGCGAGCCCGAAAGATGATTTCCCATTACCTCACATTGATGTATTGGTGGATAACACAACTCGTTTCCCGATCTTTTCCTTCATGGATGGTTTCTCCGGCTACAATCAGATCAAAATGTCGCTTGAAGATATGGAGAAAACCACATTTATCACCCCGTGGGGAACTTTCTGTTACAAAGTGATGCCTTTTGGTTTGAAGAATGCTGGGGCAACATATCAACGTACCATGGTTACTCTCTTCCATGACATGATCCTCAAAGAGATAGAAGTGTATGTGGACGATATGATTGCTAAATCTCAAACAGAAGAAGAACACTTGGTACATCTTTTGAAATTGTTCAAACGGTTGAGAAAATATCAGTTGCGGTTAAATCCCAACAAGTGTACATTTGGTGTCAGATCCGGCAAATTGCTAGGCTTCATTGTCAGTGAAAAGGGAATTGAGGTTGATCCCGACAAAGTCAAAGCAATTCAGAATAGGCCAGCACCAATAACTGAGAAAGAAGTTAGAGGTTTCCTAGGACGATTGAACTATATCTCCAGGTTTATCTCTCATCTTACTGCAACTTGTGAACCAATTTTCAAATTATTGAGAAAAGATCAGGCTATTGAATGGAATGAAGATTGCCAAAGAGCATTTGAAAGGATTAAACAATACTTACAAGAGCCACCAGTCTTGATACCGCCTGTTCCTGGAAAGCCGTTGATTTTGTACCTACATGTGCTAGAGGAATCCATGGGGTGTGTACTTGGACAACATGATGAAACTGGTAGGAAAGAGCATGCAATTTATTACTTGAGCAAGAAATTCACTAGTTGTGAAATCAATTACTCACTAGTTGAAAAGACTTGCTGTGCTTTGACTTGGGCTGCTCGCCGTTTGAGACAGTATATGGTGTGTCACACAACTATGTTAATCACCAAGATGGATCCTATCAAATACATTTTTGAGAAGCCTGCTTTAACTGGAAGAATTGCCCGTTGGCAGATGTTGTTGTCTGAGTATGATATTCAGTATGTTACACAAAAAGCTATCAAAGGAAGTGTGCTAGCAGAGCATCTAGCTCACCAGCCTTTAGATGACTATCAGCATGTGTGCTTTGACTTTCCTGATGAAGATATCATGGCTTTGAGTGAAAAACCTCCCATTGGTAATGATGAAGGGCCCGAACCGGGATCTTTGTGGAAGCTTGTGTTCGACGGTGCGTCCAATGCTATGGGGCATGGTATAGGTGCTGTTATAATCTCTCCTCGTAATACTCACACGCCATTCACAGCCAGGTTGTTGTTTGACTGTACCAACAATATTGCTGAATATGAAGCTTGTATTATGGGTTTAGAAGGGGCAATTGATTTGAGAATCAAGAATTTAGAAGTGTATGGAGACTCCGCTCTGGTTATCTACCAAATCCGAGGTGATTGGGAAACTCGTCATCCTAATTTAATTCCATATCGGGATCATATTATGGAAATGACGAAGTACTTTGATGTTATCACTTTCCATCATATTCCCAGAGAAGAGAATCATTTAGCTGATGCTTTAGCTACTTTGTCAAGCATGTACAAAGTAAGTTATCCAAATCATGTGCCTCGTGTAGCAATTGAGCGCAGAGAAAAACCCGCTTATTGTTCAGCAGTTGAAGAAGAGAAGGATGGAAGACCTTGGTATTATGATATCAAGAACTTGATCAAAAACAAAGAATATCCTACTGGTGCTTCCGAACAAGATAAGAAGACTTTGAGAATGCTAGCAGCTGGTTTCTTCCTAGATGGGGAAGTGCTGTACAAAACTACGATAAGGTCCTTCTCCGTTGTGTAAAGAAGAGAGAAGCGGACATGCTTATTGAAGAGATTCATGAAGGAGCTTTTGGTACCCATGCAAACGGGCACTCTATGGCAAAGAAAATCCTCCGCGCGGGCTATTACTGGTTGACCATGGAAGCAGATTGCATCAGTTATGCTAGAAAGTGTCACAAGTGCCAGATCTATGCGAGCAAGATTCATGTTCCACCTACTCCTTTGCATGTTATGACAGCACCTTGGCCTTTTGCTATGTGGGGCCTGGATATGATTGTTATGATTGAACCAAAGGCGGCAAATGGTCATCGCTTCATCTTGGTCGCTATTGACTATTTCACCAAATGGGTCGAAGCAGCATCATATGCCAATGTCACCAGAAAAGTGGTTTCTAAGTTCATCAGAAGGAAGATAATCTGTCGTTACGGAGTTCCTAACAAGATTATCACTGATAATGCCAGCAATTTGAATAATCAGACAATGAGAGAATTGTGTGCTGAGTTCAAGATTGAACATCACAATTCATCACCATACTGGCCCAAGATGAATGGCGCCGTCGAAGCAGCTAATAAGAACATCAAGAAGATCATTCAGAAAATGGTGAAGACTTACAGGGACTGGCATGACATGCTTCCCTATGCTCTCCATGGATACAGAACCACAATACGCACTTCAACAGGGGCAACTCCTTTCTCTCTGGTCTATGGTATGGAAGCGGTACTACCATTAGAAGTTGAGATTCCTTCGTTAAGAGTCTTGAGAGATGTCAAACTCGACGAAGCGGAATGGGTTCAGAATCGGCTTGATGAGCTCAACCTCATCGAAGAAAAGAGAATGACAGCTTTGTGTCACGGTCAGTTGTACCAGCAAAGAGTCAAGAGAGCATTTGATAAGAAGGTTCGTCCAAGACAGTTCAAGGAAGGTGACTTAGTGTTGAAAGAAATACTGCCCGTTCATAAAGACTTACGAGGAAAATGGACTCCTAACTATGATGGACCATTTGTCGTAAAGAAAGCCTTCTCTGGTGGAGCAGTAATCCTTGCAACTATGGACGGTGAAGAGTTTGCACATCCAGTGAACTCTGACGCAGTCAAGAAGTACTATGCCTAAAAAAAAAAGTGATAAAAAAAAATATATTTGCCCGTCAAGCTGAAAACCTGAAAAGGCGGCTTAGTCAAAAAAGAGGGCGTCTCGGTGGATCGAAAACCTGAAAGGGCGGTTCATGCAAAAAAATGAGACATAAAAAAGAAAAAGAGGGCATAAGACTGCGTCACTTAATCAACATGAAGATGAAACTTCAGATGGAAAAGATTGGTTCAATTTCCTTTCTCGAAAGCAAGATATTGTGGTGTTGAGCTCATGGAGAAGGACAGCTTTGTTATGATTCCATGGAATTTATTTATTTTTTTCATTGCCATTATCTTAGTTTCAATTTGCAATCACCTCATCGAGGGATTAGCATCCAGTTGTAAAAACTTTCCGCATTTTTGCGCAATGAATAAAATTTCCACTTTCAACCATATTGTCTCTGCTAGCTTTTATGTTCTAATTGCATACGTTTGTGCTATTCATTTTTAATAAATAAAGCATTTGAAAAGATTACAAATTGTTTTTATTTTTAAACATCTAAAGGGAAACCAACGGCATATTTTAATTTGCCCCAATCCAACAAAAAAAAAAAAAAAATCATGGCAATCCCTCGATTTCATTTCATGAAGAATGTTGCTATCCTTTTTGGAAACTTGACCGAATGTTTATTCCATAACCATAGTCAACATTTCAAGATTTTCATCTCAGCGGAGTTACTCAAATTCTCGGTGCCGGGAAATTCAATTTCTCCTCAAAACAAACTCAGAAATTCATGCATATTCATGCATTCACGCATATAGATTCATGCATAAAAAGAATCACACCAAATCTTGCATATAATGAAATATTTCATCTGCATTAGTTCTGCATTTAGGCAATAGAAGTGCACAATCATGCATTCATGAAGTACATGTTTAAAATGTTGTCTTAACAGGTTGTGAACTTGGATATCTTGTTCAGTAATAAAGGTCTGCGGACCTAATTTTCCAACACAATGATTATTGAACTATAATCTCTCAACAAAAGAAAGAGGTTGACGAATCTTTTCCCCAATGAATTGGTCAACAAAGTGTCATCCCCAAGCAGATCAGTCAGTGCATCATTTTTCAATGAGAAAGGTTAAGGAATCGTTTCTTTCCCCAGTAAGGCAGTTGATAATTGTTCATCCCCAGCAAGTCAGTTGGAACACCGCATTTTCAGCAAGATGGCTGGTGAACCATGATATTTTGATAAGAAGGATTGGTGAATCTTTAAACATCCCCAGTGGATTTATTTGGTTTTATCCCTATCACAAGTTGATCAACAGAGTTTCATCCTTATCAAAGGGATTTTCACTCTATACTTTCCAAAAAGGGTTGATGATCCTTTCCCAGTAAATAATTCGACAAGTGTTACCTACAGCAGATTGGTCTACATACAACTTTCCTAGTCAAAAAAGTTAAATAGATCTGTTCTCCAGTGGTTTGTTCGAGATGGTTATCTCCAGTCGATTGATAGATTAAATTCTTCATCAAAATGGTTTTCAAGCAGTTGTCTTGTGACTCAGCTTTTATGGTCGACACACCAGTGAAGTGGTAACGATCAGTTTTGGAGTTCAGGTACCCTGAGGGGGGAAGACTTCATTTTTCTTTTATGGTCGACACACCAGTGAAGTGGTAACGATCAGTTTGGAGTTCAGGTACCCTGAAGGGAGAAGACTTCGTTTTTCTTTTGTGGTCGACACACCAGTGAAGTGGTAATGATCATTTTATTCTCAAGTATTCAGTTACTAGTTTTTCCAGGTATGTTTCCACCTTCATCTTCCATATGCATTCATTATCATTACATCACACTCGCACCACAAAATTAGGGCATTTGTATTTAATTATCTTTTACTCCGAACACGTAAAGACGCAAGTCATTTACGCATTCGAGTATAAGACAATTAAATAGGGGCAGCTGTAATACCCTAATTTTTGCGCTTTTGAAAATAAATGTTTTATTTAAAAATTAATTCTTATTTTCATTAAGAAATACCAAAAAAATAGATTTTAGATAATTTTGTTTTACAATTTATCCTTTTTCCTTTATTTCTTTAACATACAGCAATTTACTTTTTATATTAAAAATAGCAAAAATACTCGAAAATTGTTTTCATCTCTTTATTTAACTATATATCTCTTTTTTTTCTTTTTTCTAATTTTTATTCACATTTTATTCATTTTTACTTAATATTTTTACATTTTATCCTTTTAGAGTTTTCCTTGACCAATCATGTGATGCCACCTTATCCCCTTCACATTTTTATTCTTTTTTTCACTTTAAAATAAATCAGATTCACCTTTTTCCTTTTATTACAATTTTTACCCTTTATTTTGTGATTATTACAATTTAACCCCAACCCTAAAAATCTTGTTATAAATAGTGGAAGGTTTCTTACAACCCTAGTTTTGGATGGTAGAAACCCTCTCTCTTCTTTTTCTCTGCCGCGGCAGAACCTCTTCACTCACTCTACTCTCTCATTTTCATCAAACCCTAACACAAACAACTCACAAATCTCACAAAAATCAACATCAAAACAACAAATAACCTTAATCAAAAAGCTTCAATTCATCTTCCTCCTTCCATTTCCTCTCAAATCGCGTTTGAAAACGGTAAAAAGAGGAATCAAGGTTTCAGATCCGAGACTCCGAAACGGCTAAATCTTCACCTCCGATTCGATCGAAACAAGTAACGAAGAAGGTTGTTTAATGTTCGTTTTCATTTCTGGATTCGATTCAGACGCTTTTAATCGGTTAATTTTGTGATTTCATTCCTCTTCGTGCGACTGCCATATCAATGTTGTTGAATATTTTGTTTTCAATTTCTGCGATGTAGATTTTGTTTATGATTCGCTTTCTGTTTTGAATATTCTATTTGTTCCATCTGCAAAACTGAAAATATATTCATGTATATAAGTTGCTTGATACTTGTTTCGCTGCAATTTTGAACGAAAAACGTTTTGAAACAATAGATCCGAAACTTTGAGGTTGAATTTTGTTTTGATTAAAGCTTTGTTTCGAAAAACCAATGTTAAAATTGTGTTCTACGTTCGAAAACGTGCGAAATCGACTATTGATTCATTTGATTTGGTGTTAAAACGCGTGGGTTAGGGTTTGAACCGAGTCAACTCGGTCAGCTTCAATGGCTGACGCTGAGTCACTGGGTTGTGACTCGGCCGAGTTGAGAGAAGGGGAAGGAGATGAAGACGTGTCAGCCTCCGATTGGCTGACACGATTTTTTTTTGTTTTTTTGGCAGAATGGGTTGTTGTTTGAATCGGGCCGGGTCGAACCGTTTGACCCGACCCGGTTCGTTTGGAAATGGATTTGGGCTGGATGATTTCTGATAGGCCCATATTTTTTTTATTTTTTTTATTGTTTGTTTTTGTATTATGCTGTTTGAACCCCTGGTTTCGCTTTCTACACCCCTGTATTGTGAAATAAAACTGGGCCTAAGCCCAGCTGCGAATTACTGCCTGTACCCCCTCATTATGCTGTTCGCACACTCCCTCTGGAATTCTATAATGGGCCTTAAGCCCATCTGCCTGTTTTCTGTCTCTTTATGATTTTTGCTATTATACTCTCTGTTCTACTTTTGTACCCCCCTGCGGATATTAATTAATTATGACGTTAACGAATATATATAAAAAAAAAAGCTACTTGATTTTATATTTGAAAATTCATAACCGAAATAAAAATGAATCGGACTCTGACGTACGTCTCGTGTCCTCGAATTATTTTTATTTCGAATATTTTAAACAATTTAATTAACGTAGAGATAAAAAGGGCTTGACTTACGACTTGTCTCTGTTTATCCTATTTTAATTAACGTTGTTTAAATCATTTCTTTTCTTTCCCGTTACTTCGCTTGATCACTTATAACGTCATAATTAAATAATATCTCAATTGTTCCTTATATTTAATTTTGAGTGAAATAAAGATAAATTGGGCCCTGTCTTACGACTCGCGCTTTGAATTTATTTTTAATTCGTTCAAAATGCGATCTGATGTTTGAAACGTGAGATAAGCGAGAGCCTGACGTACGACTCGTCTTGAGCTTATCTTACGATTGCTTGCTAAAATGTCCGTTAATTTGCTTCTCTGTTTGTCAGTTTCAATTTATGCCTGATTATCTGATTACTCATTTATTTATGTATCCGCATATTTATTTCGAGTATTATTTAATTTATGCATTATTATACTGTCATTACCATACATCATGCATTTGCATCTCTCAGCTTTTACCCTTTTCTTTTCTTTTCTGATCTGAAAATCTGTTGTGAACTTATCTTTGAATATGGAATGTGAATAAATCAGTCTCTGTCGTACGACTCTGGCTTCGAATTATTCGCATGCCATTTAAAACGGAACACTCTTTAATTAAATGAAATGGGAAGGAGCCTGACTTACGACTCGCCTTCGGCCCGTTTCACTTTAATTAAGAATGTTCGTTTAATAAACTGAATGAAAAGAGGGAGCCTGTCGTGCGACTCGTTTCTGCTCGAATGATTCGGTCCCTGTCGAACGACTCGTGATTGAGGATCATTCTCATTCTCAAACAATTTCCTAAAACCTAAAAGACACTCAACCTATTCAACTGTGTTTCCTGCCCTTGTGCAGTTAATCTCTTTTTTCAACTTTTTTTTTTTTCTTAAATGAATAGTGCTTTATCCATTCCCCTGCTACAGACAAACGCTTAAGCCTCCGAAGCAAGCACACAAGCATACTATTGTATCAGTGGAATGTGACCTAAGCATCGTTCACTAAAAACAACCAACACACAATCTTTCTTTTCAGGAAGAACTACGTGAGCTTTGACTTCCTCATTGTACTTGGGGGATACGTAGGAGCGAGAGCCTCTCTCGTCAAGCCAAATAATAAAAAAACTCTTTTTTCCCTTTTCTAGTCAATATGCGGTAATTTAATTCTTTTTTATGCGGTTATCTCTGTTTATGCAAACCAAAATTCCTCAAATGGTTCCCGTTGAGTACAACGGATATGAGGGGGTGTTAACGTCTTCCCCTCATGTAACCAACTCCCAAACCCGATCTTTAAGGTTTTATCATTATTTTCCTTTCCCCTCATGGGATAAATAAAATATGGTGGCGTCTTCATTGTTTACATTTGTGCATTGCATTTCATCATTGCATATCTGTATATTTTTTGCGCCGGGTACTACAGTAAGCATGACGTTCCAAATCCGAGAGATTTAGGGTTGTTTAAGTTTTTTTCGTTTCCGGATCTGTAGGTTTCGATCCGGCCGTTTGATTGGTTTCTTGATGATTTCGTGTTTAGAATCGTGTTTAGAACATGTTTTTGGGTAGGGTTCGTGTTTTAATATTTTTTATTTGAATAATTTTTGAGTTAGGTTTGTTAGGGTTCTTGAGGGTTATGGAAGGAGAAAAGAAAGAACCAGAGAAAGAAGAATGAGCGTGAGAGAGGAGAAGGAGAAAGAAAAATAGAATTTTGCCAAAAAAAGAAACAAAAATCTGATGTATCCCCCATTCATTTTGCTTCGCGCGCCCCCCCAACCGGTTATGTGAACGGGTCTGGGGCCGGGTCTGGTTCGACCCAGTTTCCATAAAACTGGGTCTGGACTCAACTAAGAGCCCAATTTCGCCCCCACCCACTTCTTTTTTGTTTGTTTTGTTTTCCTTTCCTTTTTGTGTGTATGTGATTTTATTTTTGCAATTGTTGTTTTTATTAATTTCATTTGTTTTTTTTCGTATCATTTTAAATGTCTTTTTATTTGCATTCTTATATATGCATTATATTTGTATGCTTTTTAGATGTTTTTTTGTCATAAAAAAAAATGTATGTGTGAGTTTATTGTCTTTTCTTAAAAAAGGTATTAAGCTAAGTGTTTGTGCTCAAAAAAAAATTTAATGAAAAATTTCAAAGTTCAAAACACTCTTCTTTAAATAAAACAAACTTTTTTTTTTTTTTCTAATTATTCGAATGTCAAAAACAAACAAAAAATGTTAGTTTGTTTGTCTTTTTAGTTGTTTAGTATGCAAAAAATAAAAATACTAGGAAAATTAAATATGTTGTGTTTGAATTCCCTTTTTTGTGATGATTGATAACATGATTATGATTTTGTCTAATTTCATTTTATGAAAAACATATAACATGCTTTATTGAAAAATTTACATGCATACATGTATTTGAAACATGACATTTTTACACTACATCACATATGCATTTTTCATGTCACTTAACATTTCACACAATTTCCTACATCACATTACAATTCTATATCACATGTTCACTACACATTTTTTCATGCATACATATATTGCATTTAGGTTAGGACATTGCACCATTTCAAAATGCATGTTAGAGACAATATTTTATTTTTATGAAATCATTGAGCTCTAACAATTGGCATTAATAGTTAAGGGCCTTTTGGCCTAAATTCATTGTCTTAAAAAAAAAAACTTTTCTTTTGTTAATTAAAATGTTTTTGCTTGTATATGTTAATTAGGATTGTTTGTTGATGTGAGTGACCTTCGAAAAAGCTTTTATCATTTCTTTGCTTCCGACACATTTCTTTCACACACTCCACTTTTAATTAGGATGTTATTTTGCGATGTTTTCCTTTTCTCCTCCTATGTACATATTCATTGCCATATTTATTTTTCGCATTTGTATTTTATTTTATGCATTGCTATTTATTTATTTATTTATCTATTGCTTATTATTATTATTTATTCATTCTAATTCGATATGGTTGTAAATTAATTATTCAATTGGGTTGTAATAGCGTAGGATTTTATTTATTGCTTTTACTGCTTTCCTAGCTCACACATCACACACAACGCCAAAAATTCATTTCCAAAGGAGAGGACTCGTAGTTAAATTTCAAATTAATTACGAGACTTTTTTTTTTTTTGAAACGAAAAAAACTTTTCAAAACAAACGTGCGATCCTTTTAAAAAGCAAACGCAAGTTCACCTTAATCCCAACGTAACTTCAATCATTTTAACATGCTTTTATCACAAATTTTTTTTATATATAACATCTTTTCTTAACTCTTTTTTTGACAATAAAATCTTCCTTTCTTTACAATCTTCTTTTCTTTCAAACACACACACAAAAAAAAAACGAATTCTTTTTCAAACAACAATAACTTCTTTTCTTTTTTACATAATAACATTTGCACTTTCTTACTATTTCTTTTCTTTTAAACATTTCCTCTACAATACAATAAAAACATTACTCTCAAAAATCTTTTTTACAAAGAAAAACATTTACACTTCTTTTCTTTTATTTACTTCATGAAATAAAATTTTCTTAATTTTTTTCCACATTCTTTTTTTCTTCTATACAATTTCTCCCTCCATTCTTAAAAGCATGTATTAAAAAGCACAAAAACATATAAGAGGTTACCATGGAGTACCATGGGCGCTTGAGGTGCTAATACCTTCCTCAAGTGCAACTAACCCCCGCACCTAGAATCTCTTTCTTTTAAAAGGTTTTCAATTTTTCCCCTCCTTTGGAAATGAAAAATACAAACGTAGTGGGGTATGTCTCAAAAATCCTGCAACACCAAAACTGATCGTTACCTCTCCACTGGGTGTGTCGACCGTAGAAATCATGAGATAATATAGCTTACAAACCAAACTAGCAAACAATGATTTGAAATATTTTCTTGACCAATCTGAAGAACCATGAAAAGGACAACTTTCCGACCAATCCGGAAGATCAAGAGATAACACAGCTTTCCAACCAATCAGGAAAACCATGATATAAAATGGTTTATCGACCAATCCGAAAAACCTTGAAAAAGACAACCTTCCGACCTATCCGGAAAATCAAGAGATAACATAGCTTACCAACCAATCTGGAAAACCATGATATGAAATGGTTTATCGACCAATCCGAAAAACCTTGAAAAAGCTTACCTTCCGACCAATCCGGAAGATCAAGAGATAACATAGCTTACCAACCAATCTGAAAAACCATGATATGAAATGGTTTATCGACCAATCCGAAAAACCTTGAAAAAGCTTACCTTCCGACCAATCCGGAAAATCAAGAGATAACACAGCTTACCAACCAATCTGGAAAACCATGATATAAAATGGTTTATCGACCAATCCGAAAAACCTTGAAACAGCTTACCTTCCGACCAATCCGGAAAAAATGTGAGATAACTTTTCGACCAATCCGAAAAATCACCTTGAGATTAGAGAATTTCCCGCCCTATCCGGAAAATTGTGAGATGAGATATTGACTTGAATCATTCACCATCCAATCTGGAGAACTGACAATCTGAACCGTAGTTCACTGAAAATTTGCTGGAGTAATTTGCTGAGGTTTGAGGTATCTTGAAAAAGAGTACTCGCTAGGGAAAGAAAGTTGAACATTCTGTCATTATTCTTGGTAACTATCAGACACCTGTCTTGTTGAGAAACATGGTTCATCAATCAACTTGTTGTAGATGCGGAAACTCCATTGAGGATATGGTTTAGGAAACCAACTTGCTGAGGTACGGAGTACCAACTTTACTCAGGATGCTGTATGCTGATCAGCTTATTGGGGATAATGACTTATTGATCCATTTGCTGGAGATGTTGTGCATAAGTCAACTTTACTGGGGAAAATGGTTTAACAACCGACTTGCTGAAAATGCGGTATTCCAACCGACTTACTGGAGATGAACAATTATCAACTGCCTCATTGGGGAAAGAAACGATTCCTCAACCTTTCTCATGGAGAATATGCTGCACTGACTAATTTGCTTGGGGATGACACTTTGTTGACCAATTCACTGGGGAAAGAATCATCAACCCTTTTCTGGTAGGTGTAGAGTGAGGATCCGTCTGATAAGGATGAAACTCTGTTGACCAATTTGCTGAAGACCAGTGGTAATGATAAAATCAAGTAAGTTCACTGGGGAGATTAAAGATTCACCAATCTTTCTTATCAAACAAATCTTTCTTGTTGGAGAATTAGGTCCTCTGACCTTCTTTACTGAATGAGAGATCGAAGTTCACAACGTGTTAAACAACATTTTGAACATGTACTTCATGAATGCATGATTGTGTACATCTGATGCCTAAATGCAAAACTAATGCAGATGAATCGTCTGATCATATGCAGAGATTTGTGTGATCCTTTTTTGGTTTGTATGAATGCATGAACCTACATGGATGAATGCATGAATTAATATGCATGAATGCATGACTTTTTGAGCTTCTGTTGATGAGAGTTTGAATTTCCCGGCACCGAGAATTTGAGTAACTCTGACATTGTTGAGATGAGGACCCTTGCAAGCTTTTGTTGCGGGACATGTGTTCAAAAAGGTTCCCAAAGAGGAACAACAACTTTCTTCATCTGATGGAATCAAAGGATTGCCATGATTTTGTGTATTTAGGACCGGAGCACCTTACAGTATGCCATGCTTTTCCTTTCAGACACTTCAAGTTTTCAAAACAGTTTGCTATTTTCAAATGCTTTTTCTTATTCGCAGTGTTTAAATGCTTTATTTGTCATAAATAAGTAGCACTAATGCACACAATTGGAATGTAAAAGCAAGTTAACAAACAGATGAATGAGAATTTTTATTAATTGGGCAAAAGTGCAGAATTTTCAACTGGATGCAAAATCCCTTGAAGAGGTAATTGCAAATTGAAGCTAAGATAATGGCAATGAAAATAAATGAATTCCACTGAATCATAACGATGCCATCCTTCTTTATGATCTCGAGTTTACAAGACCTTACTTTGGAGAAAGGAGACTGAGTCAATCTTTTCTGTCTGAAGTACCACTTCCGTACAGAGTCAAGTATCGCAGTCTTGTGCCTTTTCATTTTCTGATTTGTTTGTACCCTTCTTTTGCTTAAGCGATCTTTCGAGTTTTGACTTAATGGGTTTCATTTTCCGTTTTTGATGCCCCTAATTTTTGCCTGGACCGCCCTTTCAGGTTTTCAGCCCACCGAGACGCTCTCTATTGCCTAAGCCGCCCTTTCAGGTTTTCAACTTTGCGAGCTTTTTCTTTTTCTTCTTTTCTTCAGGCACAATATTTCTTGATTGCGTCTGAGTTCATTGAGAGTGGAAACTCTTCATTGTCCATAGTAGCAAGGATTAAGGCTTTACTAGAGAAGACCCCCTCTTTTTTTTTCACGACAAATGGTCTTATCATGGTTAGGAGTCCATTTTCCTCGTATATTTTTGTGAACAGGCGGTATGATTTCCTTGAACTATCTTGGACAAACTTTCTTGTCGAATGCCCTCTTGACTCTTTGTTGGTACAACTACCATGACACAAGGCTGTCATTCTCTTTTTCTTAGATGAGATTAAGCTGATCAAGCTGGATATGAATCTATTCGCTTCTTCAAACTGGGTTTTCTATCAAGACTCTTAATGAAGGAATCTCAATTTTCACTGGGAACACAACTTCTATGCCATGAACTAGTAACAAAAGAGTTGCCCCTACTGAGGTGCAATCTGTGATTATGTATCTGTGAAGTGCGAAGGAGATATCTCGTGATTGTCCTTGTATATCTTCATCATTGCTGGTTCTTGAGTAGCGCACCGAAGTGATCATGTTCACTTGACACTTTGCCATAGGCTTGCAAGAATTATAAGCGACTAATCAAAGTTCAAACTCATGCACATTTTCGAGGTCTTTGAGGGTTGTAGCTTGGCTTAGGTAAAGGTAGGATATTTTTAGAGAAAGTAGGCTTGTTTTTGGAGTTAGGCATCCACTACTCTTCTTTTTGGTATTATCAAACCTTTTACCTTACGGTACTTTTGATGACCTTGTACAAGATAAGTTCTCACTGTTGTGAGGAAACCTAATATGGATGTATTGGTTCCTGGCTATCACATATCTTGCTCTTTTGTTTTGTTTTTATTTATTTATATAGAGACATGTTTCCTTTTGAAGTTTTTGATGAATTTTGTCTCTCTCTTTTTTTTGTACTTTTCTTCTCTTCTATGTGATAGCTTTCTTTGTGTACCACTTGAAACTTTGATTGTTGCTAGTTCCATGAGCAACCTTGAACTTGATTGCCGCTTAAAGACAAGAGTATCACAGTTTCTACCTAACTCCAAGGAGGGTAAACAGATAATCTTTTGGTCTATAGGCTTGTAATGTGGTTTGTCACCGAAACAAAAGGATATTTCTTTTTCTGGCTCAAAGTGGGTTAAGCAAAGGATAATAACATTTGTAAGGGTGGCTTGAAAGGCTCTTGGTACCAAGAAAAGTGCCTCAATGCACATAAGTCTGAACCAATTAATCAACAGAGAATTAGTGCAGGTTCTAGAAAATGTCAAATGCCCCTTGACATTGACAGTCTGGTCTTTTGATTTTCAACAACTTGAAGACAAACACGGTAATCACGGCACACTGACATATTGCCCCATCATTTTGAATTGAAGGATATGACCTTGTATCAGAAGGTGCCCTTGAATAACGACTGTGTTTTCTTTCATGCCCTTAGGATATGATTTGACTCTTTTCCGTTTCTCATCAATTGCCAGATCGATCACATCCACTGGTTCTTGACGAAGTCGAGTCACTTGGTGCACTTGAAGCAGCTTGACCAACTTTCTCTTTCATATCATGTTGTGGGGAGGCGCTCAATTTGACCTCTTTATTCTTCAGTTACCATATCGATCACATCCACTGATTACCGATGAAGTTCAAACATCCTTGTTCTTGACCCAACAGTCAGACTAACTCTTTGACAAAGTTTACAACCCGAAACCATGAGGAATTACGGCACTGTTATGATTCAATGGATTCACTTCTGAATGATGATTTTTTTTTGAATTTGATTGAATGCAAAAGTATTTCATGATATGCAAGAAATTATTGCCATTTTATTGTTATCTTTTTAAAACTGTAAAAAGAAGAATAAATAAGACAGAAATTGTGCGCAAAAGCATTTTTTTATTCATTGACAATTAAAGCATTCAAACAAAGCATTTATCACCAGCATGTTTTGAAGACAACAAATTATTTAGAAAATAAAGTTATTTCAGAAATTCCAACAGTCTTCCAGTCAGCAAGAATTGTATCTGAAAAACACTGGTGCAACCCATCATGACTTTCATTTAGTTCCTTTGTCTCTTGTGACGGGAATCTGGTCATCATTAAAATTCAACACTAGAGAAAGTCCTTAAAATGCTCGAGATTTTCCCTTGACCTTTTTCCTTAAACTGCTATTCCTTTGGACAACTGATAATCCGAATCAAACCAGTCATTCTCCTCTAGTATAGTCGACACATGCCCCTAACCTCAGGGAAGCTCTTTGTTCATGGCCATGTTCAAGCACTCATGTTGCTCTGTTGTCATCAGGGTCTTTTTATGAGAGCCCCTCAATACCAGCATGATAACCACACTTGGCGTTAACGTCATACCAAGCTGAGAAATGGTGCAATTAAAGGGTTTTGAGCCTTAAGAACTACCAATCCACTGTGCACAAGATAAAGAAGGAATCGACTGAACGACATAGGGACCGGATCAAAAAACCTCTCTAGGCCACTGAACCTGTTGTGATAAATAAGCTCTTGCAGGATAACAATTTCTGATCAATAAGCTCTTGTACTTTGTACTTAAAGGCTTGGCAGTTATTGGTGGAATGAACTTCAGTCCCATCATGACAATCACACTTAGCATTGGCATTGTACTGGGCTAGCAATGGTGCAACTTTGAGTTTGATAGCTCGAGCAGTTTCTATTCCACTATGTACCAGATGAGGAAGGAGCCGACCATATGTCATAGGAATTGAATCAAAGACTTTTCTGGCCTGATGCTGAGCCCTTTGTGATCTTAGCTGACTTGTGCGGATATCAGAGTTTTTGTTTCTTACCCCTTGAACAAACTGAGCATTAACTGAAGAGTTATACCCAACTGGTGAAACAGAACATGGCCATGCCCCATTTGACACTGATGGCCCTCTTTGGAATTTCAAAACCACCGGAACTGCCCATTCATTCATAACTGACTGTGTTGCTAGGTTCAGACTAGCCAACATCTTAAGTATCTGATTCATTTTTGGCTAACTGAGCTACCTCGCCTTTCGGGATGTCAAACTGTTCTTGCAAATTGTCCATGATGAGGTGAAAAACCTTTCTTGTCATTATATCGGTGACGAGAAAATAACTGTTGGAATGACTGAATGAAACTGAGATTTTTTTGAGTGATTTGAAAAATGCATGATTTTTTTTTTGGTTAATTATCTTTCACCCCTCTGTAATATATGCAAAAGTTGCATTACCCCCCTATAATTTTTTTTTGTTGTTTTACCCCTCTATAATATTAGATTCCATGTTTTACCCCCCTCAATTTTAGTCAACATATTTTGACTGGTCAAAATGCTGACGTGGCAGTCCACGTGGAATTTATTTTAATTTATATTTTTTTATTTAACTTTTTGATTGTTTTTACTTTTTAATTAGTAAAATTCAAAAATAAAAAAGGAAAAAAGAATAAGACAAGAAAGAAGAAACAGAGAACACGATGGTTTTAGTTTTGCCTCCTTCCATTCCTTCCATCCTTCATCGTTCTCTACAATCTTTTACCTTCATCGTTCCATTGCTTCCTTCTCAAATCGTTTAAGCTCTAGTGGGTTGTACTGTACATCGCCCCTTTTCCTCTTTCTTCTCAAATTTAGGGTTTTCAATTTGAAAACAATGAATGGAAGCAATTCTTCATCAATTGGAAACTCAAGTGGATTCACCGTCGCAGCGTTGTCGTTCCTTTTCGCCGTCGCGGGTGGATTCGCCTGTTTCTTCTTCTTCATCGCTGTCGGTCGCCGGTCTTCTTCTCCGATCGCGCGACAGAGAATGAGAAGGATGGAGTTTAGGGTTCGTTTTTTAAGAATCATCGCAGATTTGTTCTCTTCCGTTGAAGATTTTCTCCGTCGGCAGAGAGTGGTGTGTGAAGACAGTGTTGGCTATGGTGTTTCTGTTCGTTTCTTTCCTTTGTTTCTTCTTTCCTTTTTTCTTTTCTAATTTTACTAATTAAAAAAATCAAAAAACTAAATAATAAAACAAATAAAAAAAATTCAGACTTGACAATTTTTTTTAAAAAAGAATATATAAATTAAAATAAATTCCACGTGGACTGCCACATCAGCATTTTGACCAGTCAAAATATGTTGACTAAAATTGAGGGGGGTAAAACATGGAATCTAATATTATAGGGGGGTAAAACAACAAAAAAAAATTATAGGGGGGTAATGCAACTTTTGCATATATTACAGGGGGTGAAAGATAATTAACCCTTTTTTTTTTATGATTGAAAATGCATGATTTTTTTTTCAAAGACTTTTTCCACATTTTTTTTGTAAATGTATGAAAGATGAATATGCATGATTATTTCCACGGATGCATGGATGTATGGATGCAATGAATGTATGAATGGAATGCCTGTATAGATTCACTGTAGCATAATTGTATCATCTGGCGAACTTGATCTCAAAGTCACAAATCTTCCATATTCAAAACAACAAGGTTCTTTTCAAAATGGAATCTCTGAGGTCAAAAGTTCAAAGTTACCTGTAACCCATCCCTCTCACATGTTGTTCTAAGTTGACACGGATTCCCAAAATCCTTGATTACTTTTCTTAAAAGCAACCTCATCTGGTTGAGATTATATCGCCAACTGGATGAGTCAACATCATAACCTCGACACGGGTTCTAGACGGTGGTCCCTAGACAAAAGTTTCGGATACCTAGACTGGATAAAAGGTCCCCAAAGTCCCGGACCCCACTTGGATTACATGGCGCTCTACGTGACGTACGTGCACGGAACCCACATATTCCAAGGGAATCTACTCTGAGGGGAATTTTTATGTTGGCGCTGCCGTGACGTACGTCAACGTAACCCAACACAAAAACCCCTCAACTAACCTAAGTTCTTCTCCGGCCCGGTGATGGACCAAGCACTCAGTAACCAAGAACCAAGCCATATAGGCAAAAAGAAAAAAAAAGGAGTAGAAGAGAAGACAAAGCCAGCAAATCCAGACAGTTCAATATTTTGCGGTAAAATAAAAGATAGGAAAGATACGGCTAACCTGGAATAAGCAAACCAAAAGCCTCAAACTAGGCTTAACTCACTAATCATGTGTCCCCAGTGAAGTCGCCAGCTGTAGTACCCGGCGCAAAAAATATACAGATATGCAATGATGAAATGCAATGCACAAATGTAAACAATGAAGCCGCCACCATACTTTATTTATCCCATAAGGGGAAAGGAAAATAATGATAAAACCTTAAAGATCGGGTTCGGGAGTTGGTTACATGAGGGGAAGGCGTTAACACCCCCTCATATATGTTGTACTCAACGGGAACCATTCGAGGAATTTTGGTTTGCATAAACAGAGATAACCGCATAAAAAGAAATAAATTACCGCATATTAAACTGAGAAGGGAAAAAAAGAGTTTTTTATTATTTGGCTTGACGAGAGAGGCTTTCGCTCCTACGTATCCCCCAAGTACAATGAGGAAGTCAAAGCTCACGTAGTTCTTCCTGAAAAGAAAGATTGTGTGTTGGTTGTTTTTAGTGAACGATGCTTAGGTCGCATTCCACTGATACAACAGTATGCTTGTATGCTCAACTGAGGCTTAAGCGTTTGTCTGTAGCAGGGGAATGGATAAAGCGTCATCCTTTTAAGAAAAGAAAGATTGAAAAGATTTTTTGACTGCGTAAGGGCAGTTGAAAAAAGAGCTGACTGCACGGAGGCAGGAAAAAGAATTTGAAGTGGGTTGAGTTATTTTTATACTTTTTTGAGATTGTTCAGTGAATGGGAATAGTACACCATCTGAGATGTACGTCACAGACTGTACTATTCGAGCCGAACGGGACGTACGTCACGCTCCCTCTTTTCCATTCAGTTATTAGAGTTAATTGATTAAAACGGGAATAGTACACCATCTGAGATGTGATGACACGAAATCATATCGTATTTTTAGCTTAATTTAGGTGAACTTTTTGTGCATTTTCATACGTATTTATTTCTTTTATGTGTTTTTATGTTGTTATTTGATTTGTTTTTACTTTTGTTAAATAAAATAGGCCGGAGAAGAGAATTGAGCAAAAAGTGTCAAAAACGGAGCAAAAAGGGGGTGCAAAGCCCAAATTCGCGCAGCCCACGAAGGAGCATAGCAAAAACGGGCATTGGCCCATTTTTGCACAGTGGCGAGCGCCACAGTGGGGGTGGCGAGCGCCACCAATTGACCCAGTGGCAAGCGCCACAGAATGGGTGGCGAGCGCCACCCAGTGAGAAAGCCCATAGCAACTGAATTTGCGTGACGTGGGGAAGAAGTGCACGTCTGATCCGTTTTTTGTTCCTAATCGGATGGCAATCGGATGAGATCAAAAATGAAGCTTATCCTTCCTCTTTTTGTGGATCGTACTAGCCAATCCCCTCCTATAAATAGCAAGCTCATTTCTCAGATTTTTCTACGCCTTACTTCCTTTTCTTTCAGTCAGTTTATATTTCCCGCTTTGTAAACTGTGTCGGTATTTCCACACCGGGAATCCGATTTCAGATCCGTTTTCAATTTCCTGTCAAGAATTATATTTCCTTTAATTCAAGCAAGTTTAATTCAAGTTTCCAGCAACTTTTATTTCCAGGTTTTTATGCGTTCAAATTCCTAATTTAAATTCAAAGCTTTTGAACGAGAGTAAAATAAAGCAACTAAGGTTAAAATCAATAGAGCGAGAGTTTGAGGTTTTAACTAGATAGTAGGAATTTGATATTAATCTTTGAACGAGCGAGAGCCACGTTAGGATTAATTAGAACTCATTGGTTTTCAAAATATACTTTCGAGGCTAAGGTGGTAGAAAAGTGACAGTAAAACTCCTAGCTTAGGAAGTATGGTTTTTATCAACAAAACGAGAGTGTGAGGTTTAAACCTTTAAATTAAGAAAGTTCTTCTGAAAAGTAAACACCTATCCGCGCACTATTAATTTATTAAATCCCCGATGGTTAATTAGTTACATACCGATATCCCGCTTTATTAATTAATCTTAATTCTTAATTTTAATTTAAAATTTCTAAACATTCCAAAACCCCTAAAAATTACTAGCCTTAGATTTACACCGTGACAACGGATTACGGTAGTTCAACTATTGGTCCCTGTGGATTTGATATCTTTTAAAACTACACGACGAGACTGTGCACTTGCGGTCGTAAATATTTATTGATACACAAATCGTCGATCAAGATGTATGTCACAGACTGTACTATTCGAGCCGAACGAGATGTACGTCACGCTTCCTCTTTTCCATTTTAATTAATCAACTAATGGCTTATCGATTAAAACGGGAATAGTACACCATCTGAGATGTACGTCACAGACTGTACTATTCGAGCCGAACGAGACGTACGTCACGCTCCCTCTTTTCCGCTTTAATTGAAAAGTCAATGTTTTAGTCTTTTAGAAAAGAAACAAGGTTCAAAAACCATGTTCAGACAGATTACAGTTCAATATTCAGACAATTAAATAATTGAGAAATGGTAAAGTAACATTGTACAAATGATAAATAAATTTATCGAAGGATAAATAGATTTATCGAAGGATAAATAGATTTATCGAATGATAAATAAATTTATCGAGAGATAAATAAATTTATCGAAAGATAAATAAATTTATCGAAGGATAAACAATTGATCGAAAGATAAATAAATTCAACGTTGAAACAGGGGGTGTGATCGACGATTTGTGTATCAATAAATATTTTATAACTGCAAGTGCACAGTTTCGTCGTTGAGTTTTAAAAAATATCGAACCACAGAGACCAACAGTCGAACTACCTTATTTCTGTCGTTGCGGTGTAAATCTAAGGCTAATAGATGTTTAGGGTTGATTGGAATTTTAAAAGAAAATTTAAAATTAAGATTTAAAATTAAAGTAATAAAAGCGGGATATCGGTACGTAACTTAATTAACCTTCGGGAATTAATAAATTAATAGAGCACGAAAAAGGGTTTATTTTTCAGAAGAACTTTCTCAATTTAAAGGTCTAAACCTCACACTCTCGTTTTGTTGATAAAAACCATACTTTCTAAGCTAGGAGTTTTACTGTCACTTTTCTACCACCTTAGCTTCGAAAGTATATTTTGAAAATCAATTAGTTCTAATTAATCCTAACGTGGCTCTCGCTCGTTCAAAGATTAATATCAAATTCCTACTATCTAGTTAAAACCTCAAACTCTCGCTCTATTGATTTTAACCTTAATTGCTTTCTTTTACTCTCGTTCAAAAGCTTAGGATTTTTAGAATTAGGAATTCGATTCAGAAAAATAATTTAGTAAGTGCGCGCGAAATCATTATTAAATCCCCTACAGAGAATTAGTTTACATACCGATATCTAGGAAATTTAGCTAGACATAATTAGGAAATTAAACAAACAAAAACAGAAAATTAAATTAAACATAAATAAATAATTAAATAAAAACCTGGAAGAAATTTCTGAATAAACTTGATATAAATAAACGGTACAAAATTCTTGACAGGAAACTGAAAACAGAACTGAAAACGGATTCCCGGTGTGGGAATACCGTTACAGTTACTGTAACAAGAAAATAAAACTGACTGAAAATAAAGGAAAATAAGGCGTAAAGAATCTGATTTTTGAGCTTCTATTTATAGGGGAGATTTAACTTGCACGATCCTCTTTTTAGGGAAGGGATAAGCTTGTTTTTGATCCCATCCAATTGTCGTACGATAGGAACAGAAAACAGATCAGACGAATGCCACTTCCCCACGTTACGCAAAAATCTGTTTTTGCTGGATTGGGCTTCTGTGGCGACCGCCACAGAAGTGGTGGCGAGCGCCACTAGGCCAAATTCTGGTTTGCTGGATTGGGCTTCTGTGGCGACCGCCACCAGGCCAAATTCTGGGTTTGGCTGATTTTGCTTGATTTGCACCCCTTTTTGCTCCATTTTTTACCCTTTCCGCTCAATTCTCGTCTCCGACCTATTTTATTCGACAAAACTAAAAACAAAACAAATACCAACATAAAAATAAACAAAAGAAATAAAAACATATGAAAATGCAACTAAAGTTCACATAAATTAAGCTAAAAATACGATATGATTTTGTGTCATCAAATTTCCCCACACTTGAACCATTGCTTGTCCTCAAGCATAAAAGAATAGTGAATTGCATAGCATAAGTAAAAACACATGACACAATCATCCTACTCGTACGTGGTTGCCGGCTAAACTGTGAAAATCAAATAACAGTGCAAATAATAAGAACACCGTAATGACACAAGAGACTCCCGGTTATGTGAAAACAGACCTGAAGCATTTCCTCTTGACTCTACCTCTCACCTAAGTTTCATTCACCCTTTTCATTCTAACGCAATCACATTAAGCCCGTTATCTTGTACACGCCCATGGTAGGAAACCTGTTAGTGATTATGATCATCATATAGCGAGGGTTGCTGATAACATAAGTTTGGTAACCCCTATTTGCTTTACCCACTTCGCAGTTGCGGGGGATCGGATCGTAACCCGCCCTACCAAGTTCAGAATCACACACCTCTGAACCAACTACTAATGAGTTTCTATACTATGGTATTTTTTTTCTTCTCATGTTTCAACTTTTGCTGAATTTTCATTTATTATTCCAAGGAATCAACCAATAGCATTCTTAACATTTATAATCAAAATCATTCACTTATATTCTTCGGTTTCCCACTTAGTTTGTGCCTTGAGATGGTGCCGACTGCTAGATAAACTACTAAGGGTTCGTTAAAACTCAAGTTCAAAGCTTTGTCAAAACTAGTACTCAAATCAGTTTTACACACTTCCGGGAATCTAAGGTGTTAAAACGGTATTGATTTTATCTAACCGTTACCCAAATTCCACAAAACAGCCTAGATAGTGCAAACAACCTATATACTTTCAAACAATCAATACCAAGTATCAGAACTCAACACTTTTGCTTTTCACAAGAAAATTTTTGGTATGGCTCAAGAAATGGGAAAATCAGACAATAACAAGATCAACACGCAAAACCAACTCAATTTAAGTGAACTAACCTAAGGTTTTATTATGCATGCAAACTAAATGACTGAAATATACTGAAGGAGGTGCAGAAACCAAACAGATCACAAACCCAGCCCAGATCCACTTGAGAACGGGGCGGGTCGGTCTGACCCGCGGAGCATCCATGATCCGGTTGAACTATCAGAGGGGGGCGCGATGAGGAAATTGGGGGCGCGCATAGTAATTATGCTGGCCAACCACAATGCGCCACGTGTCACTGGCTTCTTCTTCAACCTCTAGTTTTTTACAGTCGCCGGCGAACCAGAATTCCTCACCGACGCGGTGGAGGTTTTGGCAGAACAGCCTATACTTCATGAACCCAACAACTCCGGTACCGGTCGACTCTGTTTTTCGCTCTGAGCTCAAATCCATGCTTAGATTTTGCATTGGAAGCTTGTAGAGTCGAGAACTAAGGAAAATCCGACGAGGTGTCAAAAATGGAAGTCATAGTTCCGGTGCGATTTGTCAAGATTGACTAGTGGAAAAGGTTCAGAACATCATCGCGAGTACAAAGCACTAGAGATCGGTCCAAACGGAACGCCATAACGTCGGAATCAAGAGCCTCAACTTCGCCGGCGACTGGACCTCTGATTTGGGTGGTTTACAGTGCGTTTTTCGCAAAAATAGCAACGGATTTGTGTTTAGGATAGCGTTTAGAAGCTTATTGATGTATTATTTTTGAGATTTGGTGAGGATTGGAGGTTTTGAGTTTTCCGGCAAAGGGAGGCTCGGATTTGAGCGTTTTCCGGCGTGTTTGGCGGCGTTTTTGATGAAACGGATGGTTGATCTGTGTTTAGAATGTGATTAGGAAGCTAATGGTGTAATCAGATTTTGATTTGGAGGAGTTTTGAAAAATGGGTTGTGGTGGTTGAGTTTTCCGGCGACCGGAGGTAGATTCCGGCGCCGGAATCTGACTGGTGATGAGTTGTGATCAGCTCTGATTTTTTATGGGGAATTGTGAAAATTGATTGTTAGTGATTGAGTGATGAGAGGTTTGTATTTATAGAGGAATATTAGGTTAGATGGCATTTTTGTAATAATTATGTAATATTTGGTTAAGGAAAAGATTATGATAATTGGTAATGAAAATGATGATGTGGTTTGAGATGGTTATGTGGCATAATATAATTGGTCCAAATGCATGGTTTTTATCATATGCGAGAAAAATGTAAATAAATCTAATAAAAAAAATGGAAATGCAATTAACTGAGAAAATGCACTAAGTTTATTATATTTTTCTAAATTATGAAAAAAATGCGGACATAAAATATAAAATCAAATAAAATGCTAATGAACTAATCTTATCTATTTTTGCTATTTTCCGCATAAAAGGTAAATTGCGACAATTAAAAGAAATAAAGAAAAAATGAATAAATTGCAAGTACATAATTTCTATTTTTGGTATTTCTCATAAAAATAAGAAATAATTTTTAAATAAAATATTTATTTTCAAAAGTGGAAAATTAGGGTATTACAATGTGAATACTTCAATCCTTGGTCATCAAGTTACTTCAGAGGAGCCAAAAACTAGTCGTTTGAAGTCCATAAGATGACAGCTCATTGTACTTGATGAAAGATAATAAATCTGCCAGAACGTTCTCAGCATGTTCTTCACGTTCTGGTTGTGGAGAGTGAGTATTAAAGCTCTTGAAATCAGGAGCGTGTTGGTAACTTATTCTTCAAGACTATACGTTGCTGGAAAGCAGCTTAAAGTCAAATACCAACACCTGTAGACAGCTAGAAAGAATATATCAAAGAATGTGCAAAAAGCTGTCCAGAAGGGAGAACGTTCTCACATCGTTCTCTTGTTCATTTGCTAATGAAAGTCTTCATAAAAAGGAAGACGGTTGCTTGCTGGACACGTTACCACATTAGAAGGTCTTGTAGAGTGTTTATGAGCCAGTTGGTCTTCTTATCCTCTTGCTATCCAAGTGTACAACAAAAGTACACATAGCCTCCATAGATGTAGGAAAAGGACATAGGATAAAATATAAAACTTGTCCTTGCAAGTACAACACAACTCATAGTCAAGAGTGTGTTGTCTAAATATTGTTGGCCCATAAAGTGTCCTTGAATAGTGACAGCTTGCAATGCTCTAGTAGAAAACTCCTTGAGACATTGAATATTAAATTCATGTTTATTCTTCAACCATGACTAAAATAGAAATCTTCTCTTGTCACTATTTGCTTCTTGCCTAAAATGACTTATGCACTATTGAGATCTTATGAATAAAAGTCCTTGCATAAAGTTCATGTTTATCTTGTGATAGGTAGTTATAAATAAGTGCTTTATGTTGAAAAGCTTCGCACGCGCAATCTTGCCAGAAGAGAGAATGTTCCCAGATCATTCTCATAAAGTGCAAGTTTCAACATAATTAAGAATGGTGATGAATAAGCTTTTGTTCCTGTCTTATATTAATCCCTCAAACGCACTTGTTCGATCACAAAGAGATCAGAATTCACTTAGAATATAATTAAAGATGTTTGTCATAATTAAAACATCAAATTAGGATTTTGCCTCAACAGAAACATTACCGCAAAAGGCAGTGGCGGATCCAGGACCCCGGACCAGGGGGTGCAGACATTTTAATTTAATTAATATAATATATATTAACCTGTAATTTACCATTTATCCCAAGTACAAAATTTATAATTTTATAATTTATTACACATTAAAATAACTAGTTTTTAAAAGAAAATTGTTGGTACATTAAAGCTATTTAATAAATAAGTGCATCAAATTGTATATTTTTCGTGACATTATCAACATCTAAAATTACTAAAATTACGTCTTTGTCTTTGTTAAATGTTTTTCAATGTCATCTTTGTCATTGTCAAAACAAATTCAATATAATCCCTCCAAATAACCAAATTGAGTATCAATTAAAAAAGACAAATATTAATTTGAGATATTGGTAGAGTAGATCTATCTGAGATTGATTTACAATGACATAATCAATTAAGTGATCTACTCTTTATTAAATATTAATCATAAGTGTTCGCCAAATAAAAATAAAAAATAAAATAAATTATTGATCTAGCAAAATATAAATCAAAAAGCATTAAATTTTTATAAAACATATATATTATACTCTTCTATATTATTTCACTATTTTTGCTCTAGGCGCTATGATCTCTCAAAAGCTTTTAATATAAAAATCAAATGTACTCTTAATGTCCTAGTCCTACACACTGATAGATCACGTGTTAATCAATGAAGCCCAATCTTTGTAAATTGTAATTAAAATCGGCTTAAACATACATTTGGTCCCCGTAAGTACACCAATTTTTCAATTTAGTCCCTGTATCGAAAATTTTGACAAAATAGTCCTTGTATCGTGCTTTTTTTTTTACGTTGGTCTCTGCCGTCCAATTTCATCCAAGTGGCAAACGTTTTGCCACCTGGACCCTGCCACGTGGCCAAAAAATGTTGCTGACTGGATTAATGAATACTAGAGGGACCAAAACCAAAAAATTGAACTGAATGCAGGGACCAAAACTAAAAAATTGAACTGAATGCTAGAGGGACTAAAACCAAAAAATTAGACTTCTCTTCTCATCAACCTTTCAACAGAGAGACTTATTGCGCGGTTGTTGATCGGGATCGTTGAAAGCATGGGCGGTTATAGCAAGCGGGCTGGCAGGGCTATAGCCCGTGCTCAGCCCAATAATTTTTTTTTTAGCTAAAAAAAAAAACAAAAACGCAAAGATTAAATTAGGAACGGCAAACACAGAACCGCGACCGCGTAACTTTTCTTCTTCCTCTTTCTTATGCAATCGACGATCTCAATACAACATCAATAAAGAAAAATCAACGTTCGATGATTAACGGCGATCTCGCCGGCCGCCAGTCAGGTAGCTTGTTTTTCAACTATTCCTCTGTAATCTATTCTTGCTCTGTTGTTTTTGATGTTGTTTTAGTTTTGTTTTAGCAAATAGGAGTGTATGTTGTTTGAATCCTTTCTTATTGGACACTTTCTTATAGGACTTTCATACTAATTTCTATTTGCTAGCGAGTTTATGTTGTCTATGGAGTATAACTTATACTTGGCAACCTTTTTATTTGGTACAAATCGACAATTTTATTAGAACTGCTTTGTTTTTGTTTGTTTGTTGCAATATAAGGTTGCAAGACCATTTGATTGAAGAAGACTTAGGAAACTAGGAGAGTAAAATTAAAGTAGAAAAGTATGAATTTCATTTAATCTGTTATACGTATAGAGACTTTTTTTCCTCAATGCAAATTGTACAACAAATAAACAAGTACACAAAGTGGAATTTGAATTAGTCTTGCTTTGAAAACATGTGTATAAGTGTATTATTTTATTAAAGATTCATTCGTGAATTAAATATTAACTTTGGAATTTGAATTATAAAATTTCAGATATGAGGAGATTTTTGGTTGATAGAGCAAGTATTGAGAATGTGAATGTTGTGCAACCGGAAGTCGAATTAGAAGAACCGCCGTCTAATGTGTTCTATGAGTTTAATTCAAATGAAATTGTGCGTGATCCGGGTCGTAGGAAACAAATTCATATGTATGCTCCGGATATTCAAGACCAAGTGAGAAGGGCATATATATTGAAGGGTCCAATGCAACCAAATTTGTCAAATTTTCCTCGTAGTGAATTTGGAACACAAACAAGAGCATTTTCTAAAGCATGGTATAAGAGGTATACATGGATAGAATCCAGTGAGTTCAAGGATGCAGCTTATTGTTTCTATTGCTTTCTCTTTAAACAACCCGGGAGGGCCGAGCACTGTGGTTTTGATGTTTTCACCAAAGATGGATTTAAAGATTGGAAGCATGCATGTCAAAGCTTTAAAATTCATGTCGGTGGTCATAATAGTATGCACAACTTATGTATCAGGAACTATGATGGTTATAAGAATCAAAGACAAAGTGTGGAAAGTAAGTTTGCTAGAGCAACTAAGGAATCGGAAGAACTGTATAAGATCCGTTTGACTTGTTCTTTAGATTGTACAAAATATCTCATAGCACAAGGCATGGCTTTCCGTGGCCATGATGAATCCTCTACTTCTTTAAACAAGGACAATTTTAGAGAGTTGATGGATCGGGAAAAAGCTAAGAATGAACAAGTTAGACATGCCTTTGACCGTGGTGATAAAAGGTGTCAAATGATTTGCGGTGACATTCAAAAGGAGCTTGCAACATCTTGTGCACATGAAGTTGCCAAGGTGATTATGGAAGAGCTTGGTGATAGACAATTCTCCTTACTTATTGATGAGTCACGTGATATATCCGTCAAAGAGCAAATGGCGGTGATGTTAAGGTTAGTAGTTGTATATGTTTTTCCAATTTCTAGTACCTATTATTCATCATGCCGTCATGTAACATTGTTGATATTGTTTTCTAGGTTTTTGAATGACAAAGGTGAAGTTGTGGAACGGTTTATTGCTCTACATCATGTTACAGATACTACATCTGAGGCAATAAAGAATGCTCTTTATGGTATTCTTGATCGTTACACGTTATCTATTTCAAGGATACGAGGGCAAGGATATGACGGGGCTTCAAATATGAGAGGTGAATTTAATGGTTTGCAAAGAAAGATTCTAGATGAAAACCCTTAAGCTTTCTATGTCCATTGTTTTGCTCACCGTTTGCAATTGGTGGTTGTGTCTGTTGCTAGTAGTTGTTCATCTATTCATGATTTCTTTGAGTACATCTCCTTGATTGTAACGACATCAAGTTCATCTTGCAAGAGAAGGGATGCTTTGACGGAAGCACAACACGAAGATATTTTGGATAAACTTCATGCTGGTGAGATATCTAAAGGAAAAGGCTTGCACCAATCATCTAGTCTCGCTAGACCCGGAGATACTAGATGGGGTTCACATCATATTACATTGCTTCGTTTGGATCAAATGTGGTCCTCCGTGTTAAAGGTGCTTAGTATGGTTGATGAAGATGGACGTGCACCATCTCAAGCGGCCGGTTTGATAGAAAAAATGGAGAGTTTTAAATTTGCTTTTATTTTGAAATTTATGTTAAAGTTGTTTGGTATCACAAATGAGCTTTCACAAATCTTGCAAAGAAAAGATCTTAATATTGTGCTTGCCATGGAATTAGTTGATGATGTCAAAGCTCGGTTGGCCATATTGAGAGAGAGTGGTTGGGATGATTTATTTGTTGATGTTCAACAATTTTGTGTTGCTAAAGGTATTCCGGTGCCAGATATGTATGAAGAAATACCGGTTCGGGGTCGTTCAAGACTAGAAGGGAGGACTTACACTAATATTCACCATTATCATGCAGAGATCTTTTATGTTGCTATTGACAAAATATGTGTGGAGATGGATCACCGCTTTAGTGAAGGAAGTAACATGGTACTTGATTGTTTCTCTTGTCTTGACCCCAAGAACTCTTTCTCCAAGTTTGATGTTAATAAGCTTGCTCGTCTTGCTGATATTTATCATGCAGACTTTTCTGATTATGACCGTGCAACAATAAAGGAGCAACTTGAAACTTATGTACTTCACCTGAAAAGGCATGCTTTATTTTCTAATTGTAAAGATGTTCAAAGTTTGGCTATGATGATGGTTCAAACTGAGAAACATTTTGTATTTCCATTGGTCTACAAACTTATTGAGTTGGCTTTGATATTGCCGGTGTCGACAGCATCCGTTGAAAGAGCTTTTTCGGCAATGAAGATTATCAAGTCTAAATTGCGCAAGAAGATCAACGATGGATGGTTCAATGACTTGATGATATGTTACACCGAGCGGGAGATATTCAAGTCACTTAATGATGTTGATATTATTCGAACATTCACCGCAAAGAAGTCTGGGAAAGGGCATTTGCCTCGTGATTATTTAGCACAATGTTATGTTTCGTCTCTTTTATTTTAAATTGTACTTATAACTTATGTTGACAAAATGACAAGTCTCTTTATTTCAATTTATTACTATTTATATATTATGTGACATGTGAATTTATGGTTAAAATTTTGCCCGGGCTCTATAATATTCCTGGCTCCGCCACTGGTTGAAAGGGAAATCATCAGGATCATCTTTTTTAGCAATACTCCAACTCCAATATACAAAAAATACAGAAAATAAAAAGTGAATTCCCACCAAATAAAGCATACAAGAATTAGAACAAAACAGAACAATCAATTTAATTAAACAGAAAAACAAATACACTCAAGAATGTAGCCATCATCATCAACAACCAACGACCCTTCCAAGCTCCTGAAAGCAAAGAGCTAGCAGAAGAAAAATCTCCAGAACTTGTATTATTAGTACTAATAATAAGAACCATCCAATCATCATCAGAACCAACTCCTGCTATTGTATACTTTGAATTATTTAAATACTTTGTAAAGTTACTATATTTAGTATAATTAGTAAACAAATTATCTTGATCCAATTTAGGCACACAAACAGGCATAATGACACCATCTTTTGTACTGTTGATGTTGATCTTACACTTCTCAACACTCTTTTGGAAGTTTGGAATTTTTGGGTTGCTACCAGGTGAAGGATAATAGTTATGAAAGTCTATACATTTGTTGATCGGGATCGTTGAAAGAGAAATCATCATGATAATCTTTTTTCGCAATGAGTCTCTCTGTTGAAAAGTTGATGAGAAGAGAAGAGTAGAGAAACAAATTTCAATTTAGCGATTTAGAGTTTAAATGGGTCATTTTGCAATTAGTTTAATTTTTTGGTTTTAGTCCCTCTAGCATTCAGTTCAATTTTTTGGTTTTGGTCCCTGCATTCAGTTCAATTTTTTTGGTTTTGGTCCCTCTAGCATTCATTAATCCAGTCAGCAACATTTTTTGGCCACGTGGCAGGGTCCATGTGGCAAAACATTTGCCACTTGGATGAAATTGGATGGCAGGGACCAACGTAAAAAAAAAACGCGATACAGGGACTATTTTGTCAAATTTTTTGATACAGGGACTAAAATGAAAAATTGATGTACATACAAGGACCAAATGTATGTTTAAGCCTTAAAATCATGTACAAGTGCAAATGCCAGTCTTTGATTTGATGTTAAATCCTGCACTATGGTACTTGCCTACTCTGGACTGTGTTGGTGTTGGTGCAAGTCGCACAATACAGGTGCAATATTTCAATTTTAGGGTATGCAAATTTTAAAAATATATTATAACTGGTTCAAATTTCAAAAATTGAGAAGGTGCAAGTACACACCCTAGCAGCAACGTGGGTCCGCCCCTGGTAAAAGGTACACATAAACTAAAAGAATATTCTTAAATTGATGAGCTTTTTTTTAATCCCTTTTTTTATATAAATTGACTCAGGTCAACAATATTTTTTTTGTATAATTTTGTTTTTTTAAAAAAAATCTTCATTTGAATTTTTTAAATTATGGATGCATAATCTCTTTTAAAGAAACATACAATGCAGTAAAAAGAACACTTCTCCATCATATTTAACGTAAAATTATTTTTGAAAATAAAATTTAATTTTTATAATGATTTTATAATTTTACCCTTGAAAGTATGAAATAAGATCAAAATATGATGAAACATTTTAAATTAATGCATATTATGACAATTAATGATATAATTTGATTTTTTTGTCATTTTTTTTCTTGGCCATTAAAATCCATTGAAATAAATACGAAATACTTATGAGAGGAGAAATAATTTGAAGACGTCACGTGTTACGTGTACACTTTTCTTTTAAAAAAATGTACAAAATAATAATATACATTTAATTTATTAATTAACATACAATATTTTCTAACTATAATTAACATACAATATTGTCTAACAATAGACATGGCTGCGTCAAAAAAAAAAAAAAAGACTATAGACATAGCAATCATTTTAGCTTAGTGGTAATACATTGTGTATTTTTTCCTAGGATTAAAGAAAATGATGATATTTGTACCCAAAATTAAAAATAAAAAATGACGATATAAATAAAGCAAAGAAAAAAAAATCTCTACGTGAACAAATAACAGGTGCAGAAGTGCAATATTAATTTGGTTATGATTATTAATTTGGTCAACTTTGTTATTAATTTGGTTAGGATTATTTAATGTGAAAACAATGTTAGAGTAGAATAAATGTAGAAATGTCATGTGTACATTAAACTTTGAAAAAAAGTCTCAAATCTATATCTATATCTATATCTATATCTATATAATATATTATTTACGAATCCACTATAAGAAAATTATTTTAGGAAATATTTAAATGCTCTTCTCACATTCATCTAGCAATAAATAACTTTTAATTCTCCTTTTTTTTTCCAATCAATATATTTTTTTTGGCTCAAGGTAAGTCATTTTAGAAAATAAAAATTATTTTAGCAATAAAAAAATAAATAAATTGTTGTATAAATTATTTTGCTGCTAATTTTAATTGCTATTTTTTTATTGTTGCAACTTTTTTTTAAGAAAAATATTATACTATATAGTATATAAATGATACATTAATTTATACTCAGAATAATTTTTGTATGATAAAATCTCAATTTTTTTTACGGTAAAAACAAATCTTTATTGTTCTAAAAAAATTCTTTTTCTAAAAAGAATTATTATTTATCTATATATATATAATATAATATTTAGTTTTAAGAAAACTTTTTCAAATACTCTTTTCTTAGCACATAAGTTATTTTCCACATAGCATATTTTCTTTAAAATACCACATAAGTTATTTTAATTTTAAAAAGTCAACAAGACTAGGAATTACAAAATGGGGTAAACTTGCAGGCCAAAATCGAACAATTGAAATTTAGGCAACTAAAATCAAGCAATTCTTAAACTTTGGGAGTTAAAATCAAGGAAAGGAATTATCTAATGCAAAATCTCTGTGGAAAATCGCACGGGATACACACACATTTAAACATTCAATATAATTATTTTTTTGTTAAAAATTATAAGAAATTACAATGGATACATACACATTCAAGATACCATTTACAACAACACGGGATACAGAAAAATTAAAAAAATTATAAGATAACACATGGGGTACAAACACATTTAAAAGCATATTTTCTTTAAAATACCACATAAGTTATTTTTATTTTAAAAAATCAACAAAACTAGGAAATACAAAACGGGGTAAACTTGATGGCCAAAAGCGAACAATTAAAATTTAGGCGACTAAAATCAAGCAATTCTGAAACTTTGGGAGTTAAAATCAAGTAATGGAATTATCTAATGCAAAATCTCTGTGGAAAATCGCACGGGATACACACATATTTAAACATCACATTTAAACATTCAATATAATTATTTTTTTGTTAAAAATTATAAGAAAACACATGGGATACATACACAATCAAGATACCATTTACCACAACACGGTGTTCACACAAATCTATATCTATATAATAATATACTATTTACGAATCCACTCTATGACAAAACTATTTAAGGAAACCATTAAATACTCTTCTCATATTCACCGAGCATTTATTCCTGTAAATTAATTTGTAGCCGCCAATTTTCCAGGCTGTAAATTTTCAAGGTATTGAAGGTATTACAATTTATGGTAACAAATGTAGAAATAAAAATTATTCAATTAAATACCTTTAATATACTAAGTAAATTATTTTGTCACTGATTCAAATTAAATACCTTTGACAATTCAAATTTGTATCCCTCCCAATTCGAATTAATAACCTGATCCCAAAATCAACCATGAACCAATGCAAATTAGAGTTTATATATTTTATGGACTATAAATAAGAGACTCAGAAATACTATTTTCACACACACACTCATCTCACGTTTTTATAAGTGGTAATTGTAATATTTTTCAACTTTTGTTTTGAAAAGTGTCAAAACAAGGAAAAAAAGGCAAAATTTTACGAAAATTGCTCAATCGCCCCCCCTATATACTCTTTCCCCCCCCCCTAACTACCCTTTTTACCCTCATAAATACAAATTCGTGAGCTATATCCCGAACTGGAGTTCGGGGTATACGTCCCGAAATGCCTAAAATTTCACCCCATATACACCCCCATACGCCTGCACTTCGTGAGCTATATCCCGAACTCCAGTTCGGGGGATACGTCACGAAGTGTTCAATTTTCCTGGCACCCCCAAAGTTAATTCGTGAGCTATTCCCCGAACCCCAGTTCGGGATATAGCTCACGAAATATCACGTTATATAATAACCCCCAGCTCACTTTTTCTTCCTTCTTCATTACTCTATCACTCACTCTCTCTAATCTCTTGGGCGATTTTGCAACTTGGGATTCACAAATCATCATTGGCGTCCTTGTTAGAGCAACAAACAATCATCAAAGCGTTTGCATAAGGTAATGTCCACTTTGAACCGATTATTTTGTGTTGTTGTTGTATGTTGTTCTACATGTCTTGTCAAGCCAGTGTCAGAGCATACACTGGTGTATTTCGTGACCTACATCACGAACTGCTAGGTTTGGGTTGTACGTCACGAAGTGAAGGCCATATGCGCGCGCCTGGGCTAAGCTTGTGGTGTCTGAACATTGTTTTGCTAGGCTTCGGGTCTTAGGTCACGAACTGCAGCCTGGGGGTGCTGTGGTTCTGGATTTAAGTCACGAAGTGCTGCCCAGCCTGCATGAAAATTTTAATGTTTTGTGCTATAGTTTGTTCATTGATACCAATTTGATTTTTTAATTATTGATGCATTTGGTATGATGATCAATACGTGTTGTAGAGAGAAAGATAAATATGTAGGGTTTTTTTTTTTTTTGTATGGCCATATATTTGGCCATTCTTATTAAGTTTATTCATTTTTTGTTATGTTGTTGAATTTGTTTGCAGTCTTGAATTTCTATGGCTGATGACGAAGAAGCACCGGCTGCACCGATAGAGGATGTGGTTGTAGTTGAAGCACCGGCGCAAGTGGAGTCGATAGAAATCGATACAAGCGCTCACTTTCAGACGGATAAAACATACGTTGATCGGGATGAGTTGATTGGCTGGGTTAGGGCCGTAGCCGACAAATTGAAGTTTTCTGTTGCGATAGTTAAGTCGGACTACGGTTCAAATAGAAGAACTCGTCGTTCGACAACCGGGTTAACATAGGACAACATGTGGAGATGCCTTTCATATGCCGGTGATCCGGGCTCAATCTCACCAGTCGTAAACGACTCGTCCAAATCAGCTTTGACCAATCGGAGTAATCGAAGATGCTCCGTAATATCTTCCTCCCCTAACTCCTGTGTCAAAGCCTCCAAGTTTGGTGGCACAGGTGGTTCTTTCGGAGCCACAACTGGACGCATTTTCAAATGCGATACTTTAGAAAACCATGTCATGTAGCCTGGCTCCATGTCCCAGCCGGCAGTCACCTCTGCCCCCCTCTCATCTTCATGTATAATCCACGATGCGAGGTCTTCCTCAAAGCGTTGATCAATTTCGTCATACGTCAACAAAGGGGGAGCTGACTCAGTGGGATGGCGTGGAATGCTTTACACATGTCCAAATTGCCTCATCACACGTTCAGGCAAATGTTTAGCTTTAAGACTCCCACATCTTAGCCAACCAGAGAACCAACATTCAGCAATCATGGGCCGCACATTACGATGGGATTCATACGGACTGAATATGACATTTATCATTTGCAGATTATCCAAATATGACCTGTAATTGTGTACGTCAGGGTGCCCTTGCCCTACATAGTACATAGCACACCGCGGCTGGTCTTCTTGGTAATTACTCTCGAATTCCCACGTGGTCATGTTAGGAAAATGTGAAATAATCCATCCCTGCAAAAATTTATCATAAACTATATCAACCAGATAACATAAACAGAGCTAAAACTACTAATCAATGGCGATAACTAAAAACATATAATGTTACCTCCAGCAGTGATAGGTATCCCGCAATCCCTTTGCTCTGGATCTTAGATGAATGATCCAATTCTTTAATCATCCACGTAAGCGCAGCAGCCCCCCAATTCCACGTACTAATGGCATTCAAATCACTGAAGTACTGAAGATAACACACGTCCAAGTAAACATCGCTTTTGTTTGTGAAAATGGTGCATCCTACGATAAACAACAAAAACGCTCTGATGCACCTCTCTCTATATTTCTTAATCACTGACTTCTTACAACCATTTTCTTTTGCTTCATCAGCCTTCATCAAGTTTTCAAAGTATATGTATTTCACCGCATCAATCGGCAAATGTTGGCCGCGAGTAATCACAAAATGGTTGTCCACCTCTGCTTCGCTAAGTCCAAGAAATTGAACGCATAAATCCATTCCTTCCGTTCTACTCATGCCACTTTGGTTCAGAAGTCGACCAGTGATTGGAATATGGAGAAGGCACTGGATGTCATCCAGTGTGATGCCCATCTCACCGACCGGAAGGTGGAAGGTAGCAGTCTCTGGATACCACCTCTCAGCGAAAGCCGTCATCACACCATGGTTCACGACGTTGTATTTAGTGTGCAACAATGGCTTCAGACCAGAGTTGTTTACAGCATCCCAAAACCAAGCATATTTCTGAACACGCCTCGGTAGATCTAAGTTAATCAACTTCCTTCCATGTGTCCACAGAATTTGGGTCTTGTTTACAATCTGAAGAAGAAATACAACTTATAAGAATTTGAGGAAATTTGAGGAAATTTGAAGAAAAACAAGTTATGAAATACAATTCAAATACCTTATCACGTTCATCGGCACTCCATATTTTAATTGCCCTGTGCTCATGGTATAACGTAAGCAAGGACGTATCTACCGGTCCACCAGGATAACCCCCACCTTCAGCATCAGCATCACCATCAGAATCCTCTGCAGCCATGTTAACATTTTCATTATCTTCATGTTAAGATGCTTCATCTTCAGAACGAGTTTCCTCGTGTGAGGGTCTCCTACGTGAAGCAGAGGATGAAGTACCCTCTCCTTCAATAGTCATTTGACGCGGACGTCTTTTAGGAACAAGCTTTGAACGGCCAGATACATGGGCCCTGCTTGGGCGGCCGTGTCTACCGGTACCGGTAACAGTATTTTGCTCCATATCTATACAAAAACAACAAACAACAAACAACAACAATTTATGTACTACTCATAATCAAACTCAATCAACCAACAAATTCAACCAATTCAATCTCATTCATAGTAATATCAATCAAAAGTGACATTCATAGTATTCATAGTAACATGTTCAACCCAACCAAACTCATTCACAACACAATGCAACAAACACAAATTAACATCACTACATTCAAACCCAATCAAACCCATTCAATCACAATTTTTGTCACCTATATTCAAACTCAATCAAACCCATTCAAACACAAAGTAACATCACTACATTCAAACTCAATCAAACCCATTCAAACACAAATTCATAAACAACTAACAACACTACATCAAATCAAAACTTAGGACGTTTCTAAACCTAAACAAACCTTAAACATTCTAAACCCTAACATTTCTAAAACTATGAAAATCAAATAAAAACTTAAAATTGATAGAAACTTACTTGATAGTGAGAAATATGGCGAAAATGTGGTGTTAGTAGTTGAAGAGTAGGACGTTTCTCTATGGATTTGGTGAAAAAATGGATGAAAAGAGTGGAAAAGAGAGTATGGAACAGTTTAGAACATAAAATGGAGTGGGGGGTTTTAATTCTGTTCTGTCTAATATAAGCAACCGTTCGGGTCTTATAACCCGAACTGGGCTTCGTGACATAGCTCACGAATTAAGTGTTATGGGGGGGGCGCCAGGGGTATGTTCGGGACATACATCACGAACCCTAGTTCCCGAACCACAGCACGCGCGCCATGGGGGGTTAAAGTTTTGTGCAACGCCCATGGTTCGGGACGTATGTCACGAACTGGGGTTCGGGATGTATGTCCCGAACTGCTTTCTTTGCCCAATTTCAAGGGCATTTTGGGATTTTAGGGGGGTTTAAGAGTAATGAGGGGGGGGGCAAAAGAGCAATTTTCAAATTTTACACATAATGAGTAAGATGATCATTGTTTTTGTCATTAGGGGGAGGCATGTTTCTTAGTGTACTCTGTATATGATATTATGCTAACATGTCATAAAGACATTTGTTAAGAAATCGAAGAACACTCTTTGGCAAGACCTATTAATATATTGGTAGAACTACATAGAATTGGGAATTTAACGGCAAGTAGCATTATCTTGCGGAAACAGTGAAACCAAATATCCATCCATATCATAAACTAATTTTTCTTAATTTTATACACATGGTTCATATAATGTGCAACTATTGGAATTGCATAATGATGATATATTGAAGTGGTAGAGTTAAGATGATAGTAACTCTTTTAGAATGTCTTTAAGAACAGTGCTTTTTCCAAATCCATGCCTCCACCTATAACCAGCAGTACAAACAAGACTCCTCTCACTAGGGATAGTGGGGTCTGTAAGGCCACAACTTTGAGAGTCACCCTTTATTGCTTTAATCTCTTTAACCAATGTAGAGAAGACTCCTGCCACCTTTAGCTTCTTGGTTACCCTCTCAAACTTATACCCTCTGTAAACATAAATCTGTAATCGATTTAGATTTTATTATAATTACTCATAGTCACACATATATCTGTAATCGATTTATAGTGTAAATCAAATATTTTAGGAAATGTTTAAATACTCTTCTGCTAACCATTAAACAATAAATTGTATTTAATTCTCTTTTCTTTCTTTTTTTGCTCAAGGTAATTCCTTTTAGAAAAGAAAAATCATTTTAGTAATAAAAATATAAATAAATTGTTGTATATTTATTATTTTCGTGCATAAATTATTATTAAGAAAAAAAGTTTTTCAAACAACAACAATAAATTATCATTTTTTTGCATTAATTTTTTTAGAAGAAATTAAGTATTTTTCACCAATATATATGTGAAAATATATATGTAGGAATCATTGTGCATACAACATTATAGAAAATATTGATAAAAAAATAAAGTTTTTTTAGAAGATACATGGGATACACACATTCAAGGAGAATGATTATGGTGCATAAGCTTTTTCTTTATGCACCGTGCATAAATAATGAAGATTTGGAGGGTGCGTTAGAAATTTAAGGGGAGCACAAAGCAATCTGATTGAAGGTGCACTAGAAATTTGGGAAGTACGCTAAGCAAAATGTAAAATATCACACGGGATACACACGCAGTCAAGATACCATTCAATATAATTATTTTTTTCCTAAAATTTTTATAAGAAAACACACGGGATACACACGCATTGAAGATACCATTTAGAAACACAAGTGGAACACACATTCAAAAAAATTATAAAAAAAAACACACGGGGTACAACCAAATTTAAAAGCATATTTTATTTAAAATACTACATTAGTAATTTTTATTTTAAAAAAGTCAACGGGACTAGGGAATGAAAAATGGGGTAATCTTGAGAGCCAAAATCGAACAATTGAAATTTAGGTGATTAAAATCGAACAATTGTGAAACTTGAGGAGTTAAAATCAAATAATTGAATTAGATGTAAAATCTCTGTGGAAAATAACATGAGATACAAACACATTCAAGATATCATTCAATATAATTAATTTTTTGCTTTAATTTTTTTAGGAAAACACACGAGATACACGCATATTCAAGATATCATTTAAAAACACATTCAAAAAATTATAAGAAAACACACGGGGCACAAACACATTTAATTTAAAAGTATATTTTATTTAAAATACCACGTAAGTATTTTTTTTAGAAAGTCAATGGGGCTAGGAAATTCAAAACGTGATAAACTTGAGGGTCAAAATCGAGCAATTAAAATTTAGGTGACTAAAATCGAGCAATTGTGAAACTTATGGAGTTAAAATTACATTAATCAATAAAGTGTTTCTTCTTCTCTGTTATTGAAAATATCGTTGTTGAAATTTTTTATAGGTTGAATTATCAATGCAAAAATATTTATAGATTTTAGTTAACATAATATTCATTTTATATGGTTAAAATATTAAAATAAACGGGATACGCACATTCAAGATATCATTTAGAAACACACAGGATAGTCACACATTCAAAAAATTATATGAAAACACACGGCATACAAACACATTTAAAAACATATTTTATTTAAAATACCACATTAGTAAAAAAAATTAATAAAGTCAACTGGGCTAGGAAATGCAAAACGTGATAAATTTGAGGGCCAAAATCGAATAATTGAAATTTAAGGAGTTAAAATCAAATAATTGAATTATCAATAAAAACTTATGTGGAAAATCACACGGGATATACACACATTCAAGATACCATTCAATATAATTATTTTTTTCTTAAAAAAATTATAAGAAAACACACGGGATACACACGCATTCAAGATACCATTTAGAAACACAAGTGGAACACATATTCAAAAAATTACAAAAAAAAACACAAGGGGTACAAACAAATTTAAAAGCATATTTTATTTAAAATACTACATTAGTAATTTTTATTTAAAAAAAGTCAACGGGACTAGGAAATGAAAAATGGGGTAATCTTGAGGGCCAAACAAATTTCAAGATACCATTCAATATAATCATTTTTTTTTGCTTAAATTCTTTTTTTAGGAAAACAAACGAGATACACACATATTCAATATATCATTTAGAAACACATTCAAAAAATTATAAGAAAACACACGGGGTACAAACACATTTAATTTAAAAGTATATTTTATTTAAAATACCACATAAGTATTTTTTTTAGAAAGTCAATGGGGCTAGGAAATGCAAAACATGATAAACTAAAGGGTCAAAATCGAGCAATTGAAATTTAGGTGACTAAAATCGAGCAATTGTGAAACTTAGGGAGTTAAAATCAAGTAATCGAGTTAAAATCATTTTAATCAATCAAGTTTTTCTTCTTCTCTATTATTGAAAATATCGTTGTGGAAATTTTTTATCAATTGAATTATCGATGCAAAAATATATATAGATTTTGGTTAACATAATATTCAGTTTATATGGTTAAAATATTAAAATAAATGGAAAGGGTAAAAAAAATAATTTTGAAAATTAAATATTGTGCATGAATTTTATTTTTCTTTCCTACCAAGTAGTTTAGTGGTAAAAAATTCACCTCTTAAAATAATTAGCCAGGGTATCTTGATTTCAAACTCTGATTGGGACGTCTTGACTCTTACTAACTAAATTATATATTCATAGGAATTATTGCACAAAAAATTCTAACTAATTTAAATATGAAACTTTTTATATTATTAGTAAAATCAATACAACGTCAATTATATGTGAGACAAGTGGTAGATACTCGGGTCATAAATTTTCAATTATTAAGGTACGATTTTTAATTACTATCATTTTTATCTTTTCAAAATATAATTTTATTTTTTGAATAAATTAAAGATTTTACGGGTCACCACAATCAACTTATAAAACTTGTCAAAATCAAAGTTTTTTTTGGTAAATAAATCAAAGCCTTTGATAAAAAATATTTTTTAATAAAAAGGTATAAAACGTATTTTCATTTTGAAATCAGCAAATCATTTTAAAAATTGCTTTTAATATCAAATTGATGTGTAAATTAATTGCCTATAAGAATTAATTGCCTATCACAATTAATTGTGAAAACTCTATGAGAAGAGGAGCATTGAGAAATGGACACGTGTACATAAGACTTTGAAAAAAGAGTCTCAAATAATATATATATATATATATATATATATATATATATATATATATATATATATATTAAAGGATTAAATATGTTTTTAGTTTCTATAAACATTTAAACATTCTACTTTTAGTCTCTCTAAATTTTTGTCAATTTTTAGTTCCTATAAATTTATTATGCATATAATTTTAGTCTCTACTATTAAACTAATATTTATTTTTGAATAATTTTTTCGTAGATATGTTGAGAGCATGGTAAAAAACCCTTTTGAAAAAAAGAATTTAAAAATTTAATTTCTAAATCAGTACTACCTCCGTTGCTTTTTACTTGTCGTTTTAGAAAAAAATATTTATTCTTTTTTACTTGTCGTTTTGGGAATTTAGGTTATATTTTTCCTATTATACCCTCCTTCTTATTATATTTTATTGACTAAATTTTGTATAATTTTTTTTGTTTAAACAATATAATCTTTTTATTGTATACAAATTTTGTTTGTTTTTAAATAAAGTTTGTTACAATTTTTTTGGAAATAGATAATGTTTGTTAAAAAGTATGAATTTATTGGTAGATTAAAAATATGATATATATTTAAAAAAGGGCATGATAGGAAATTTAGGTGCAAAAATACACTCTCCTATTTTGGTCTTTTTTTTCAAAAACGACAAGTAAAAATGAACGGAGGTAGTATTTCAGTTACTTTTATCTTTAACTTTTTAAAGTCGGTTATGCGAGGGAAAGATATTAGCACCCCTCGCATATGTTGTATCTAACGGAAACCGTTAATTAGTTTAGTATTTTAAGTGTTAGTTTTATATTTTTATTTTTTTGACTAAAGTGTTAGTTTTATGTTTGTTTTCTTATTATTATGAAAAGTGTTTGCAAAGAAAGAAAAATGTTTTAAAGACCAAAAAATAGTTTTTTTTATTAGTGTGCTTGACAAGAGTAGTATCTTAATTTAATTATAGGATTAAATATGTTTTTAGTTTTTATAAACATTTAAACATTCTACTTTTATTCTCTCTAAATTTTTGTGACTTTTTAGTCCCTATAAATTTATTATGCATATAGTTTTAGTCTCTACTGTTAAACTAATATTTAATTTTGAATAATTTTTTCATAGATATGTTGAGAACATTGTAAAAAATTCTTCGAAAAAAAATAATTTAAAAATTTGATTTCTAAATCGATATTTCAGTTACTTTTATCTTTAACTATTGAAATTCGAAAAATTCATATTTTAATTATTGAGGAGGGATTCGTTAACTACACGAGTATCGCTGAGATGTGTTACACCACTTAATATCTCAATATTCATGGTGAATTTCACCAATCCAACTGTTGATTATCATCATTATATATCAATGATTAAGTGCACACATTTTTACATAAATTTGAATTTCATAACTATGTCATCCAAACATTGACATTTGCTTATGTTTTTTAAAAGTTTATTATACGTTCATTTGAAATTACTTAATGATGTATCAAATAATTTTAAAATTTTATAACTTATATAGTTGATCTATTCAATAAGAAATTTTAATTAGTCGTTTAAATTGGTAAAATTCATCTTGAATAATGAGATATTTAACAGAGTACCTTATCTCAAAGTTACTCCTAGAGTCAACGGATCCCTCCTCTTAATTATTTTCATTTAAAAAAATTCAACATTTTTGTTTATTTATTTTTTATAGTATTCTAAACATGAACGGGAAAATTTTTTATTAAAAATTTAAAATTTTAATGATTATTAAACGATTTTTAAAATTTTGAAAAATCACAGGAACTAAATTGCATGGATAAAAAATTTATAGGGACCAAAACATACCACTTTTAATTATAGGGACTAAAAATAAAATTTTATAACTTTATAACGATCAAAAACATATTTATCCTTAATTATAAGAGTTTAATTACTATGCACCATCAGTGTAAAGTTATTTTACACATACATCTAATAATGTGATGCCACATTATTTCATGAATGTGACAAATCATGTATTTTTAAAAACAATAATATGACAATACATTATTAAATACATATAAAAAATAACTTTACAATATATATATATATATATATATATATATATATGGTACAGGTCAACGTTAACAACTATAACCTGCATGAATTTCTCCGCGCCCCCCATCCATTGCTCCGCGTACCCACCAATTGCGTTGCGTCCCCCCCCCCCCCCCCCACTCCATGTATATTTTTTACATGGGTCATAGTTGCTAACTATAACTCACATGGTCGTAGTTAGCAGCCCCCATATATATAATAATAGGCTATGGTTTCATAGAATATCAATATCTTGACATTACTAAAGTTACAAGTAAATATATAATAACACCTAATAGAATATAAATCAAATGGAATCAATAGTTTAGACTCAATAACTCAATATCTAACACTTCCTCTCAAACTCATGATGCAACAACAGTCAGCATCAAGAGTCTTTCAAACGAAAAACTAACTAAGTAATATAAAGTTCTAACACTTGAAGTAGCAAAGTTTTTCACAAGGAAGGGGGGGTTTGAATTGTGAACCTTTAAAAAATTAATTATAAAAATAAATGTTAGATTTATCAAGGATAATAATTCAAGACTGATCTTGGATTGATCTCGTAAGTATAAAAACACACTTATAATAAATATTAAAGAGTGTAGTGTGTGTAGTGTTTTTTGTAAAACAATTTGAGAAGAGTAAGAAGAACACACAAACAATTTTTATACTGGTTCACCCTTAATCTTGGGCTAGTCCAGTTTCTCCACTATGTCTCTTGAGATACTATCGATCTCTAAATACAAATCTTCTTTTGATCTCTCACAAGATCAAATTTCTTAATCTACCTTAACCTTAAGGTAACACTCAAACAATATGAACAATTGACTTGAGCAAATCTTTCTTACAAAGAGAAGTGGTTTTGTGTTCTAAGCTTTTATGATAAAATCAACTAAGTTGAAAAAGCTTATGAAAAAAATATCTCTAAAAATCACTCTAAGTGTTTATACAGATCCAGTATAGTATTTGAGAGCTTTGGAGTGATAGAGATGTAAAGAAGAGCTTTGAGATTGCTTGTATGATAATGATATGATTGCTTTGATGTGTGTTAAAACTCTTGCTCTTCAATGTTGATAGTGAGGCCTATTTATAGGAAATATTGAAGTCTTCAAGCCTTGATCAACACGTATAGCCGTTGCATAAATGTACCAGCAAGTGGAGCCTCTTCCAATTAAATTTAATCAATTATATTGCATGGAGGAGCGTCAGGCAGACCGGTCTTAGACTGCACTGTAGACAGATTAACTTGGAGGAGCGTGTGGAGCCTTTTTTGCTGAGTTGGAATGAAAGTACATTTGCTTGGAGGCCAAGAAAAACAGTTGGATGTATTTTGCACATGGTAGAATTGCTGTTTGTGAGTTGTCTTCAAAGTACAAGTAAAATCATTCTTTAATGATCAGTCTTAGACCAGTCTCTCAAAAGAGCTGACGAAGAACAATAAAATATTGTTGGAGAATGATATTTGTACTTGACATAGTGGTAGTAAACAGCTGTTTTACTGTAATGGCTATATATCTCTAGAATCTTGACTTTGTCCTTTCTATGTACTTGTCCATGAATTAAGGAAAAGGTGTGGGACAAGTTTCATTATAATAAAATCACAAAGGTACATGCCAACCGATAAATAAACTTTGTTGTTGAGTTTTGATTGGTCTATGTAACCATAAAGTGCAGATCAGATGAGAATTAAATAACAAGAACATTAGAGAAACATTCTTGATCTTGTGCACATGACTTTTGACTTTGTTCTTCAAAAAGTTCAACAAATGGAAGGATCATATTTATGACCAAATATATTCCTTCATAAAATGAACTTTGCCATGACTGATAAGAATCTTCAATAAAAGAGTTAATTTGTCCTTTGTATGGTTGACTTATCAATAAATGCAGCAAGCTTGATGAACTGTTCTAACGAACCCAGATCAGAGACCAGTCTTAGACTAATCCTGAAACCTTCAAGTTGCTTATAACATAGATAAAATGATCCATTCAAACCTGTCTTATTTAGTACACTCAAAAACACTTGTTAGACATTTAAATGATCAGAATTATACTTAAAATATAATTAAATTAGTTTGTTATAATTAAAACATCAAATAAGGATTTTGCCTCAACAATCTCCCCCTTTTTGATGATAACAAACTCTTTTAATTTATTTTAGCTTATGATTCTGATTTTGATTAAAAACAATTATGAACATATATCAGAGTTTAATTTATCAAACTCCCCCTCAATTCAAGCATTCATTGATCATAACATAATTGAGATAAAAGCATAAACTTATGAATTCACTAGATATTTCATTAATCATCAAAAGCTCTTTTCAAGAGATTCCAAACAGTTGAGTACATGATTAAGACAAAAGGATGTGAATTCTAAGATGCATAGTTTAGAAAATAAAGTACATAATAGGAGAAGTTCTTTTACTAACCAAAAGAGAACTTCTCTAACTATCTAGGTTCTTTCTAAACCAAATAAGTTCAAATAAGTGATTATCTAAACAACTTAACACAGAATTCAGCTTCAATTCTCCCCCTTATTTACTTAATATCTTCTCCCCCTTTTGGTATCATCAAAAAGGAAGGTAACTTGATCACTTTGGAGCAGGGCCAGAGGTAGGAGCATTGGTAGGAGTGGGATCATTTGGATTAACATCTGCAGAAGGGCTTGAACAAGCACTGGATGTTGATGCACTCTGCTGAGGCATAAAAACAAGTTCAGGAACAGGATTGTATTGTGGTGGAACTAAGCCAAGAGTAGGACACACAACCGTGGTAAACCAATTTCTCATAATCTGAGACTCAAAAACCAGATAAGTGAGCAAATTGTTGTTAATCTGTTGGCCAGTGAAGAGCTTAGCCAAATCTCTTCTGGTCTTAGATTTTTCCTTATCAACATGCTTCTTTTTTGCTTGGCTTCCATCATTCTTTTTCTCATTTTCATGAGCTTCAGGTGCAGGGTTTGATGGACCAGCTTGTCCAGAAGAACAAAAGGAACTTAAAGTTCCAAAGGTGGATGGAATTGTAGGGATGGTGCTGTCAGTATAGATTGGTTCAGACAATCTAGGAAAGTTTGGTGAGGATGTGAACATGGAGCAGAACTGAGACCTAAGCCTTTCATGAGATGAAGTCATAAGTGGTGAAAAGGATGAAGTGAAGATTGGTGAAGTGGATGAATGGGAATTGAAACAAGTTTGACTATATTGAGGGGTTTCAATCCTAATATTAGGATCCCAATTCAAAGAGGTATCTGTGGAAAATGGGACAGTAGCAGGGGTATCTGGTTCACTGGATTTTTCCTTTGTTCCTGATGAGGGATCAGTCTGAGACTGAACTCCAAGAAATGCAGCAATTTCTTCCAAGTCTTCTTCCTCAGTTCTCTTTCTTTTCACTCCAATTTCAGGCATTGGAGACTGCTTTTCTTCATCATTTTTCATATGTATGATGTTTCTCTTGTTGAAAGGATGGATAGAGTTATCCACCTTTTGGTTTGAGCAGTTTACTTTGAATAAACGAAACACTTTTGACATAATAATGGCATAAGGTAAAGAGTTTCTAACAAGACCTGATTTTGTAGCAGTGATCATGTGTTGCAGTATTACATGAGGAAGATTGATTCTAATCCCATTTGAAATGTGATAGATCATCATCATATCTAAATCAGTCACTTTGTCCTTACTTCCATTTCTTGGAAAAATGGCATGTTGTGACAGATTATGCAAAATCTTCATTTCTTTTTCCAGCAAGGTAGTTCTAGGGGTGACCTTAGGATCAACTACTTCTGTGAACAAATGCCTAAGAACAGTTTCCTTATTGATTTTCATGATATCAAACCAGTTATTACCATATATAATATTTCCATCTTGAGGTAATTTCAGTAAGTCAGCAATGGTTTCAGAGGTGAGTTTGATTTCAGTACCTTTCAAATTGGAAATGATTAAACCTTTGTCAGCATGCACTTCAGCATTGTGGTAAGAAGCTTGAACCAGTTCTGGATATGTAGTTTCATGGAGTTGAAAGAAATGTGTCCAACCAAGTGGTTCAGTGTACTTCTTCAGATCAATCCCTTCCTTGAGAAGCACATCATATTCAAAGTACCTACTCACAGCAATAGGCTTAGTTTTCCAATATTTTTCAAAGAAAGCTCTAGTGTCAGGATGCACTAAAGGAGTGGGAATGAGTTTGGTTCTTGGTCTAGAATCAGAGGAGGTTGCAGGTGCTTTTCCTTTGGAGATAGGTTTCTTTTCTTGAGGATTTTTGACAGAGATCTTTGCAGGAGCAGATTTTGGTTTAACTGGTGCAGGGGAGATGATCTCTTCTTCATCTACAGATTCAGAGTTGTGGATTGATGGTGTTTTCTCAGAGTCTTAATCATCAATGACATGCACAGTGTTGTCTTGAACAATAGGCTTCTTTGTACCAAACCCAGACATGATTCGTAAAGATCTTCGAAGCTTTGAAGAATCCACAGATTTGGATTTGTTCATAGACTTTGATTTTTTCGATCTAACCAGTACTGGAGGAGTATCTGCCATGCTTGGAACTGCTAGGGATGAAACTGGTGTGATCAAATCTTCAGAAGTAACTGGTTTGGGAATTGGAATTTAAGTGGTTTCTGATGGGAGAGTGGTCTCAGATAGGTCAAAAGCAGAAGTGGCGAGAGGTTCGTGTGAATGGGTTTGTGTTTCAGAGTTAGGGATTTGATTTAGGATGATTTCAAATGAATCTGGGTCGGATTCATATGATTCAGAGCTATATTGTTTGTTTAATGGAGAAGAAGGTGGTGGAGGTGGTGATGGTGATTTTGCAGAAGATAATGAAGTAGAAGAATAAACCCTTGGATTTTTCTTTGCAACATTTTTGGTTCTAGCCATTTTTGCAGAGAGAAAATGTTTTTGCAGAGAAAAGGATGAGAGATGATGAAAGGAACAAATGATGATGAGTGATTTTATGGAGAGGTGAAACTTGGAGAAGAGGAGAAGTTTAGTAGAATAGGAGAGTAGGTTTGTACTTGAGAATAGTGTTCTTTAGTACTTGATCTTATCAAAAAGTGTAAGAGGGAAATGACGAAGAGGTAACCGTTGCAAATATGGGAGAGAGAAAGCTAATTCTGCATTAATTTGTTAACTGCCTATACTCTCTTAACCGTTACCACTAAATGGGCCAAACAAGCGTGATAAAATTTTCTGGGCTGTTACACGCAAGAGTGGTCTTAGACCAGTCTTGAGTCTAAAAAGGATTTTTCAAAATGTTTAATTTTTCCTTAATAAAATTAAAACGATCTTCCACTAAAGGTTTAGTAAAAATATCAGCTAATTGATTTTCAGTATCAACAAAAACTAATTCAACATCCTTTTTATTAACATGATCTCTAATAAAATGATGCTTGATTTTAATATGCTTTGATCTTGAATGTTGAATGGGATTTTTTGATAAATTAATGGCACTAGTATTATCACAAAAAATTTTAACATTTGTGTACCTTAATGAAAAATCTTCAAGTTGGTTTCTGATCCATATCACTTGAGAACAACAATTTGCCGCAGATACGTATTCTGCTTCAGTTGTTGAAAGTGCTATGGTATTTTGCTTTCTACAACACCAACTTACAAGAGCTTCACCAAGAAACTGACATGCTCCACTTGTGCTTTTTCTTTCAAGTTTGTCACCGGCATAGTCAGCATCACAATAAGCTGTTAAATCAAAATGTGATCCTTTTTTGTACCATAGACCAACATCTGGAGTTCCCACCAAATATCTAAAAATTCTCTTAACAGCAGTTAAGTGAGATTCTTTTGGAGATGTTTGAAATCTTGCACAGAGACCTACAGAAAAGACAATATATGGTCTACTAGCAGTTAAATAGAGTAATGATCCTATCATTCCTCTATATTCCTTTTCTGACACATCTTTCCCTTTTTCATCTTTGTCCAAGTTTGTTGATGGATGCATTGGAGTTGACATGATTTTTGCCTCATTCATCTTGTATTTTTTAAGAAGATCCTTGACATATTTTTCTTGGCTAATAAAAATACCATCTTCTTGTTGCTTGATTTGGAAGCCAAGGAAAAATCCAAGTTCTCCCATCATACTCATTTCAAACTCACTTTGCATAAGATTAGAAAAATCTTCACACATTTTTTCGTTAGTTGCACCAAAAATAATATCATCAACATAAACTTGTACAATTAACAAATCTTCATTATTTGTTTTTCTAAAAAGGGTAGTGTCAATTTTTCCTCTAGAAAAACCATTTTCAAGTAAGAAATTACTTAGTCTTTCATACCATGCTCTTGGAGCTTGTTTTAGTCCATAAAGAGCTTTGGTAAGTTTATAAACATGATTTGGTTTATGTTCATCAACAAAACCAGGAGGTTGATGTACATATACTTCCTCATTTAAAAAACCATTTAAAAAGGCACTTTTTACATCCATTTGAAATAATTTAAAACATTTATGAGATGCATAAGCAATTAAAATTCTAATAGCTTCTAACCTGGCTACCGGAGCAAAGGTTTCATCATAATCAATACCTTCTTGTTGATTATACCCTTGAGCTACTAATCTTGCTTTGTTTCTTACCACTTTGCCATTTTCATCAAGTTTGTTTCTAAAAACCCATCTTGTTCCAATGATTGAATGATCTTGTGGACTTGGAACAAGTTTCCATACTTCATTTTTCTCAAATTGTAGAAGTTCTTCTTTCATAGCATCAGTCCAAGATTCATCTATGACAGCTTCATTAATTGTTCTTGGCTCAATTTGAGAGATCATTGCTAGATTGGTTTCCAAATTTTGAAGAGATCTTCTAGTTCTTACTCCATCTTCAGCATTCCCAATTATTTGCTCTTGAGGATGATCATTTATAATTCTCAGAGATTTAGGAACAGATGGTGAAGGTTCTTGTGGAGTATCATGATCTTGATTATTCTTTTCTATTTCCTCTTCTTCTTCATCAACAATCTTAGATTGATCTTCATATTCATCAAATTTAACATGCATGCTTTCTTCCAAAGATTGTGTTCTCAAGTTATAAACTTTATATGCTTTAGAAGTTAGAGAGTAACCTAAGAATAATCCTTTATCTGATTTTGAATCAAACTTACCCAAATTGTCTTTGATATTTAAAATATAACAATAACATCCAAAAATATGAAAGTAGGAAATATTTGGTTTTCTATCTTTCCAAAGTTCATAGGGTGTTTTATTCAAAACTTTTCTTATGGTAACTCTGTTTAAGATATAGCAAGCAGTATTAACAGCTTCAGCCCAAAAATATTTTTCAACACAAGATTCATTAATCATAGTTCTTGCCATTTCTTGCAAGGTTCTATTTTTCCTTTCAACAACTCCATTTTGTTGAGGAGTTCTTGGACAAGAAAAATTATGAGAGATTCCATTATCATTAAAGAATGATTCAAAGAGAGTGTTTTCAAATTCTCCTCCATGATCACTCCTTACAGATATGATAGTGGTACCTTTTTCATTTTGAACCTTTAAACAGAAGGTTTTAAAAGCATCAAAGGATTCATCTTTGTGTTTTAAAAAAAGTACCCAAGTGAACCTTGAAAAGTCATCAACAATGACAAAATCATAATTTTTCCCACCAAGACTTGTTGTTTTGACAGGACCAAATAAATCTATGTGGAGTAGTTCAAGAGGTCTTTTTGTTGAAATAAATTCTTTTGGTTTAAAACTACTTTTAACTTGTTTTCCTCTTGTACATGATTCACATACTTTATCTATGTCAAAATTTATCTTTGGTAAACCTCTTACTAAATCAAGTTTAGAAAGTTTTGAAATAGTTTTCATACTTACATGACCAGTCCTTTTGTGCCATGTCCATTTGTCTTTTTCAATAGAGACAAAACATGATTCAATAGGTAGTTCATCTAAGTATATAACATAAATATTCTTTTCTCTTATGCCTTTAAAAAGAGTTTTACCAGAAGAAGTCTTTTTGATTTCACATGTGTTAGGATTAAATATAACTTCAAAACCATTGTCACATAATTGACTAATGCCTATCAAGTTATGTCCAAGTCCTTCTACATATTGAACATTTTCAATTTTAGCGGAGTTAATCTTACCAATAGTACCTTTACCTTTGATTTTACCTGTCCCATCATTTCCAAAGGTAACTACTCAACCTTCCTTTTCTTTAAATGCAAGGAAGTTTTGTCTATCTCCAGTCATATGTCTTGAGCAACCACTGTCCAAGTACCAAGGCTTTCTCTTGACTGCTAGATGGCATTCCTGCATTTGGCGTTAATAGTGCTTTAGGTACCCATAGATTCTTGGGTCCTGGATTGTTAGTGAACATTTTCTTATAAGGAGTCTTTTTATAAGATGATTCCATATATGGAAGTTTTGGTAAGTCATTTCTCTTAGAATTTTGAAAACTTTTAGAGAATGTTCTAAGTTTGGTCTTAGAATGTTGTTTATTTTTCTTAAAACAAAATCTTTCAATATGTCCATCTTTAAGACAAAAAGAACATTTATATTTTTGAACTTTCTTTTCTTTAGAAGGAACAAAGAAATTTTCATATAATTTTTTCTTTTGAAACGATCTAAAACCTATACCAGCTTTGTCAAAAATTCCACTTTGGGATCCCATTATATTTTTAAAAGTTTTTGTAGCATTAACAAAACAATTTATGTCATTCTCTAACTCATGAACATTTTGTTTTAAGATGTTATTTTCTTCTAAGATTTTAGAACATTCTTGAGGTTTTTCTTTAAATTTTTCTAATTGAGTAGATAAATCAGAAAAATCTTCTCTATATCTTTTGAGCATATCTTTTAGTTTGATGTTCTCAGATTTGTACTCATCTTTTTCTTTGGTTATCTTAGTGACTTCGTCTCTAAGTTGACCATTTTTTTGAGTAATAATTTGAGCATCATATAAAAGATTATCAAACAAGTGTTCAGTTTTTTGACAAGATGAGCAAGGTTCAAATGTTACCTCAGAATCTGATTTTGCCATAAGACATATATTTGCTTCTTGATCTTCTTCTTCTTCTTCTTCCTCAGATTCGTCCCATGTTGCCATCATGGATTTCTTCTTGAATGGAGGTTTTCTTTGTTTTGATTTTGGACACTCATTTTTGTAATGACCAAATTGATTACATCCGTAGCATTGTAATTTACTTAAATCTGTTTCCGGTTTAGGTTCATTTCTTCTTGCCGGAAAAGTTTTCTTAAGTTGATTTCTTCTAACTAGTAATTTTTGAATTCTTCTTGAGAGAAGTGCAACTTCTTCTTCGGTGTCTTCTTGCATTGTATCATCATCATCAAAAGTGTCATCAATCTTAGAGCGCTCTTCCTTAGCTTGTAGTGCGATCATTTTCTTTTTCACAGGTTTATCTTCTTGAAAAATAGATTCATGAGCTCTTAATGATCCCATAAGATTTTCTAGTTTCATTTGAGTAAGATCTTTTGCTTCCGTAATAGCCGTAACAACATGTCTCCAATTTTTCGGTAAACATCTCAAGATTTTTCTTACTCTTTCATGTATGGTATATTTCTTTCCAATAGAGTTAAGTTCATTTATTATGACTGTGAATCTTGCATACATTTGATCAATTGTCTCATCTTCCTTCATTTCAAATAGTTCGAACTTTCTTACACCTATGTCAATCCTTGTCTCTTTTACATTACTTGTTCCTTCATGATGAACTTGGAGAGTTTCCCACATTTCTTTTGCGGTTTTGCATTCCATAATTCTATCATATTCTTCCCTACACAAAGCACTCTTTAGAAATAATTTAGCTTTAATATTTAAAAGTACCTTATCCGCTTCTTGAGTTGTCCATTGATCTTGAGTTTTGGGTATTGCGACATTGTCTTTGTCCGTTGTCATTGGTACATGTTCTCCAACTTCAATGACCGCCCACATATGGTTATCTTGTGATCTTAGAAACAATTCCATTTTGTCTTTCCAATAGTAGTAGTCTTCTCCTTCAAATAGAGGTGGCCTATTTGAGGATCCTCTCTCGGATATGAACTTTGCACCTTTCGTTGTCATTACTTCCTTCCTGAATCTTTTCTCTAGCACTTGTTAGATGCTTTACTTTAGAGCCGAGCTCTGATGCCAATTGAAGTAGCAAAGTTTTTCACAAGAAAGGGGGGTTTGAATTGTGAACCTTTAAAAAATTAACTATAAAAATAAATGTTAGATTTATCAAGGATAATAATTCAAGACTGATCTTGGATTGATCTCGTAAGTATAAAAACACACTTATAATAAATATTAAAGAGTGTAGTGTGTGTAGTGTTTTTTGTAAAACAATTTGAGAAGAGTAAGAAGAACACACAAACAATTTTTATACTGGTTCACCCTTAATCTTGGGCTAGTCCAGTTTCTCCACTATGTCTCTTGAGATACTATCGATCTCTAAATACAAATCTTCTTTTGATCTCTCACAAGATCAAATTTCTTAATCTACCTTAACCTTAAGGTAACACTCAAACAATATGAACAATTGACTTGAGCAAATCTTTCTTACAAAGAGAAGTGGTTTTGTGTTCTAAGCTTTTGTGATAAAATCAACTAAGTTGAAAAAGCTTATGAAAAAGATATCTCTAAAAATCACTCTAAGTGTTTATACAGATCCAGTATAGTATTTGAGAGCTTTGGAGTGATAGAGATGTAAAGAAGAGCTTTGAGATTGCTTGTATGATAATGATATGATTGCTTTGATGTGTGTTAAAACTCTTGCTCTTCAATGTTGATAGTGAGGCCTATTTATAGGAAATATTGAAGTCTTCAAGCCTTGATCAACAAGTATAGCCGTTGCATAAATGTACCAGCAAGTGGAGCCTCTTCCAATTAAATTTAATCAATTATATTGCATGGAGGAGCGTCAGGCAGACCGGTCTTAGACTGCACTGTAGGCAGATTAACTTGGAGGAGCATGTGGAGCCTTTTTTGCTGAGTTGGAATGAAACTACATTTGCTTGGAGGCCAAGAAAAACAGTTGGATATATTTTGCACATGGTAGAATTGCTGTTTGTGAGCTGTCTTCAAAGTACAAGTAAAATCATTCTTTAATGATCAGTCTTAGACCAGTCTCTCAAAAGAGTTGACGAAGAACAATAAAATATTGTTGGAGAATGATATTTGTACTTGACATAGTGGTAGTAAACAGCTGTTTTACTGTAATGGCTATATATCTCTAGAATCTTGACTTTGTCCTTTCTATGTACTTGTCCATGAATTAAGGAAAAGGTGTGGGACAAGTTTCATTATAATAAAATCACAAAGGTACATGCCAACCGATAAATAAACTTTGTTGTTGAGTTTTAATTGGTCTATGTAACCATAAAGTGCAGATCAGATGAGAATTAAATAACAAGAACATTAGAGAAACATTCTTGATCTTGTGCACATGACTTTTGACTTTGTTCTTCAAAAAGTTCAACAAATGGAAGGATCATATTTATGACCAAATATATTCCTTCATAAAATGAACTTTGCCATGACTGATAAGAATCTTCAATAAAATAGTTAATTTGTCCTTTGTATGGTTGACTTATGAATAAATGCAGCAAGCTTGATGAACTGTTCTAACGAACCCAGATCAGAGACCAGTCTTAGACTAATCCTGAAACCTTCAAGTTGCTTATAACATAGATAAAATGATCCATTCAAACCTGTCTTATTTAGTACACTCAAAAACACTTGTTAGACATTTAAATGATCAAAATTATACTTAAAATATAATTAAATTAGTTTGTTATAATTAAAACATCAAATAAGGATTTTGCCTCAACAACACTACCCCTCAAGTTGAAGCTTACTAAACTTTAATCTTGTTACAAATTTAACCCTGCAAATAAATTAAATTAACTATTAGCATTAACCAAAGTCGGGAACCAAATTCATATTCAAATCCAGATTGCGAGCATACACTCACTAGACAGATTTCAACTACCGATTTAGATATTCAGATTCAAAAGATTGTGAGTATTCTCTCACCAAATTCAGATTTTTCGATTGTGAGTATTCTGTTACCAGATTCAGATTTTTAGATTGAGTATTTCTTCACCGAACTTAGATTTTCATATTGTGAGTAGTCCTCACTAGATTTAAATTTTCAAATTGTGAGTGATCATTCTCACCGAATTCAGATTTTCAGATTGTAAGTATTCCCTCACCGAATTCATATTTTTAAATTGTAAGTATTATCTTAGCTCACCAGACAAATTCAGATATTCAGAACCAAACGTAACCAGACATAACAAAAAAAATCAGATCAAACCAAACATAACAAAGAGACATCAACCGTGCAAAATTGAATTGGACCAATTGCAAAACCAGAACCCAAAAGCAATTCCAATCTCAAACACAAACAAGATGCAAATGCAACTTTTCATACCTCCTGCCTATGAATTGCGTATAGCACTCAAAGTCTTATCCAATACATAACCATCGACTACTATGACGTCAAAATAGCTGCCACAAAATCAAATATTATCTTTTGCAAATAACAAAGTGCACCTCACCCATCAAACTAAATACAGAGAACGTACCATTGTGCCATCAAGCCACATTGAGAGATGATATGCCGCGATTGCAATACAATTCAACTAAGGTTTTTCTTTCATTTTCCTTTCAAATAACTAACAGTCAAGTAACAAATAAAACAAAATCGAAATTCACAAACTGAACAAAGAAGAATCAAAATTTCATTCCCAAACTTTTGGGAACTCGACAACGGAAGCTAACCAGTGGTTTAAGGCGGATCAAATCATGCTCTGATACTATGTTAACAATATTGATACAAAATAGACAAACAAATAACAGGCTAGAATTTCATAGAATACGAATAGCTTGACATTACAAAAGTTACAAGTAAATATATAATAACACCTAATGCACTATAAATCTAACAGACTCAATAGTTTTGACCCAATAACTCATTATCTAACACTTCCTCTCAAACTCATGATGCAACAACAGACAATATCAAGAGTCTGTCAAACGAAAAACTAAGTAATATAAAGTTCTAACAATATATATATATATATATATATATATATATATATATATATATATATATATATATTATCAGAAATACCAAATTCTCTCTTAAAATACCTTGCTCATTCATTTACTATAAATAAACAAACAAACCTACATGAAACCCACGCGGCCACGCCAATAACATACCAACAACAATTAATCTACCTTGCACTAAATTACAATATATACTCCCACCAATTTAAATAACCATTGGTAGAAAGTAACTGATATATACATGCATGGTAATTTTGGTAGCATGAGGTAATTGATTTATATATATTAATATATATAAATCAATTATTCCTGCTACTTAAATTACCATGCATGAATATTATTCTTTTCGCATGCTTCTTCTTGTTGTTCTTTCCACATATGCAGTGAATATTTTATTTTTTCCGTGTTTCTTCTTACCATCCATAAAATCACAGTAAAATACTTTTAAGTTGCCCAATAGAGGTCTTTTTATTTTCGTTTGGAAGGAAACAAATATTCATACTAGCTAACTAGCTAATAAATCATGCAGGCTGTCGCGCCGCGAAAATTGCCCGAGCGTTTAGGACACTCGGCATGACACAGAGTCGCCACCAAATTTTATTTGATTAGGAAAATATTGATAAAACCTAAAAACAATGGAAATATGGTCATCGCAACCATTTCCAGGTTTGGGAGTTGGTTATGCGAGGGGAAGGTATTAGCACCCCTCACATCCGTTGTACTCAACGGGAACCTCCTAATTAGTTCTAGGGTATTAAGAATTTTTAGAGTTTTATTTACATGTTTTTTATTATATTTTTATTTTATTAAGAGATATTTACATAAAAAGAAAAGGGGGAAAATTATATTTTTTATTATTATGCTTGACAAGATGACTCTTGCTCCTACGTATCCTCCGGTGCGATGAGGAAATCAAAGCTACGTAGTTCTGGGTATATTGTGTTGGTTTGTGTCTTTTAAGAAAGAATTTTGTTTTACCTCTTAAGGTGTTTTTTTATTTATTTACCTGAAGGTGAAAAAAAAGATTAACTTGATTGGTTGGCGATTTTTAGTGTCTTTTTATGGGTTTAGGTGGAAGACGACTAAAAGTCGGACAAAGTGTGCACTAAGCCCCCAATTAATCGAGAAGCGAACGGATGTGCATCCGCCTCCTCTTTTTTAATCCACAATATTATAACAAAAATATTACATTATTATTTTTTAATATTTAAATTACCTTTAGATTAACTAGTTAGATTAAATTTAATTGAAATAAATTAAGAGAATTAAATCGATTACACTAGCTACATGAATTAACAAATTAATCAAAGGTACATGCATAAAACCCGTTTCATCCTAAATCTAGACACCCAAAACCAATCAATCTATGACACATGGCAACTAATATTTTAAATAAATAAATATAAAACCAAACAAGGCAATCGTATGTACACAAAACAAAGCCAACACATAAAATCAGTAACTACAGTGAACAACACGAAGGCGTGATAAGAGAAAGAAGCAAACTCACACGAGAGAGAGAATAGAGGCGACTGGTACAGAGAGAGGGGAGTCCGGCGACGGCGACCAAGCACGCTGCGTTTCCGGCTGTGGTGGGTTGCGTTTCTGGCGATGCGCGAATCCGGGAGCGGTTGAATTTCCGGCGGCGGTAGATTCAGATTTGGTGGCGGTTGCGGCGGAACCGACCTCTTTGTTTCATCTTATTCTGTTTGAATTTTCTATTTGATTTGTTGGCTTCACTGTTCTTTTCCTTTGTTCCCTCTTTTGATTTGATGAAATTGGTGAAGGTTATTGATGTTGTTGATGGTACATGGTGGAGATGGAAGTGGTGTTTGAAATTGAGTTTATGATAATGAGTTGAAAGAGAAAGGGACGCACAACCACTCTATTGTTGTTGTGTTTTTGGTTCTGTAGGTGTGTGTGTGTGTATGTTTTTTCCTGTGAAATTTTTCTCTGTTTCCAGTTTTTTTCCAGTGTTGTGAGAATTGTTATTTATTTATAGTGTTGATTTTAGGGTTGTAAAACTTGTGTGAATCTCAGCCAGATTTGTTTTATTAATTTGTTTGAGAGATTTGTTCAGTTTTTGTGCTAGATTTGCTGTGAAAATATAAATTAGTGTGATTGCTTTGCTTGGCCTTCAAGATCAGAGATTGGTTTCAGAAATATGTTTCTACTGGGCTTTTCTCTTGCCTATGTTCACGCGGTGGGAAGATTTTGTTTAATATTATATCTATATTTTCTTTTCATATATTTTTTGTCACAAAATATAATACAAAAAGAAAATAAAAAAAACCATTGAAATAAAAGAATTTCAGCAAGAACCAAAAAATTTTGCAAAACTGGCCACTACAGGGGTCGAACCCCTGACCTTAGACTCAAACAAACACGCGCGCGCCCCCAATGCCAACTCTACTACAAGCATTTTGCTGATATTGGAATGAACTTAAAAATATATGTATCAAAAGTGGAGGGTAAAATTTGAGGTATGACACAGGCTATAGCAATTATGTTCCACAATTGTGAGTGCTTTGAGTACCATTATATACGTTTTTGTGCGGACAAACTTGGAAATTACTATATAAATGATACTCAAAACACTCACAATTGTGGAACACAACTGCTACATCTTCCATGACTTATAAACTAACTAGCTTGAATAGTGTGTTCCTTTCCAGACGAATTGTCATGGATTGATTTCTTGGAAGAGAAGAAACAGAATCGCACACAGAGGATGATAAAGCTGAAACGGCGACGAAGCTGACTTAAATGACACTGAAGAACGGTTGGAAATTAAGGTTTGGTCGGTTTATAAGGAAAAATAGGAGGAAAGGTAAAAAGGAAGTCCGAAAAACCCATTTTTACCCTTAAAAATTAGGGAAAATTCCATTTTGTTCCTAAGAACCCAATAGCGGACCTTACTGCTACAGATATCCGCTACCCGCGTAGCAGCTATCTCGGTCGGAGCGGCCTCTGTGTCTAACTTACCGCTACAAACCATCTCAGAGCGGCGAGCAACCGCTACGCTACACCGCTATAGCGCGCTATCAACAACTATATTGGACAGATACTAGGAACTAAAGAAAAGGATTTCATATATAGTTAATGAACAAACTTGACGAATTTCATATAGTTTAAGGACTATTATTATTTTCATACATTTTAAAGACTAAATAGGAGAGAGTTATCCTTGAGGGACTAAATTGATGCTTAACAGATAGGCATAGACACATAGTTAGATACATGTATGGACACATAGTTAGTATCCAGGAATGAAAATTTTATTGGTTACTTTTTAGATACATATTAAAAAGTATCGAACTTGTTTCGGTGGAAGATACGTATCAAACACGACACCAATACTCTTCCACTTTGGAAGTATTTGGGCTAATATACTATAACTATATACTATATCAAAAGTCAAAATTATACTATATCAAAAGTCAAAACAAAGCCTTATTCAAAACATTCAAAACAGTTTTGACACAGAAGTTTGGGAACTTCATTTGCCAATGATAACAATTATATGCAATCTTCTTTCTTACTAACAATAAGGTGTGGGAACTAAGAAAAACATGAACTATTATATCATATTATATCCATATGCATCATTATATGAATTTTCTTTCTATAGAAACATAAAGCTTGTTCTCTAATTGTTTTGAAATTATGATATTTCTTCTATGGATCATCAAATGAGGAACATTGAAACTAGGAAATTAGAGAATGATTCAGGACATCGTCCAATCAATATAATTATGGTCATGTTATACAGCTAGTTTTATAAAGCAAAACACCACATACTCATAACATAAAATCTCTTAAAACACAGAACCTAGAACCTCATAAAACACAACTAAACATTCAGCAAACTAGCTACAAGAATCACATCAATGAATAATATTTTAAAGTGCACATGACAATATAACATGGTGAAGATTCTAAAATGGTATTATCTGACATAAAAACACTTCCCTTGACCCAATAACAGTCCTTCCATGAGATATGTTCTACATAGACTAACAATATCAGACAAAGAACCATCCTGCTAGTACACACAAGAAAAGGAAATTTACTAAATTTCAAACAAATCACAATGCAAATCCAACTATAAAATTGAGCAATACATGAGAATAAATCAATTTAAATTTGTTTAAATTCCAATGCAAGTGGTGAAGAAAAATGAAAGAGATTAAAAACTTACAAATCACACAGGGTAGTAGCAATCGTGCAGGAGCAACGTAGCCTTTCTGGAAGAACAACAAAGCCACTTTACAGGAGTTACAGAGCTGTTACACATGGGACATAATTCTATGCCTTGCTAAGTGCTTACTATACCTCTTTCTCTTAATTTCCTTTAACTTGAAAACATTTTAAGAGAAGTTAGCGTAAGGCTTACTTGGTAACTAAGGACTGAATCCTACCTCTTAGCTCTTATACTTACATGGAAAAAACATCATTAAGAGTTTTACCAAATGTAAATCAAATCAAACACACAAATACACAATACAACTGCTCCTCTGAAAACTTGTAATTAATTTGAAACTAATTAGTGACATTAATGTACAAACAGTTTTGACACCAAAATTTGGGAACATCATTTGCCAATGATAACACAAAGACCATGTTAATAAAAAATGCAGTAAACTCATCCAATACCAATATATAATAGAGGGCAGCATATCACCCATTCAATATTAGTCAGATGAAAGCTTCTGCAAAGGAAATTTCATGCACTAAAATAAAGATTTTCCTGCACTATCAAGTTTCAATGCACAGTATCATCTATATCATCTAACTACAACCAAAATTTCACAAAAAAGGAAATAGACATCAGCAACTTAATATGTAAAAAACGCTTCTAATTCATATTAGCCGACATTACCAACTTATTGCATTCTCAGACAATCTGAAGTAAAAAAAAGATGCACAGAAGAATAGGATTGTGGTACGCTTGTTCCAATAAGGTTTCAAGTTTTAAGAAGAAAGAAACCTGTAAAATGCAGAGAAACCATAGTTAGCTTAAAAGAACATTGCGAGCTTCAAAATTGAAATTAAAGTCTAACCTTACATGATAGAAGAAAGAAAACCCCCAAGTTCTGAAATTGAAACCATGAAAGACCAAAAACCCCACTTCCTTAACTGCTTTGCCTTCGTATCCTCCACCGACCAAAAACCCCACCATTTTGGAAATCGTGGTGTCGATTCTGAAGTTACGATTCACTTATAAAGTCACCGTGGTGTAGTGCAAGTCTACGGTGGGAAACAAGACAGGAAGGAGATGGGTTTCGTATAGGGATGACATAGAGGGTTTAGCCGTATAGGGAAGAAGAGGGATTCGTCGTATAGGGAAGAAGAGGTTAATCGCAATTTCGGTAGAGAGAAACGGTGAATCGCAATTTCTTCATGATTTGCGTGCAGCAGAGAGACGGCAAGGGTTGAGAAAAGTGAAGGGTTTGTTTTGAACTTAGGGAATTAAAAAAAAAAATTAACTTTTTGAGAGAATGCAAATTTCCGCAAAAAATATAGAACGGTTTTTCTTTTTTATTAACTAATGAATGAGAACGGTTATTGTTGTACCCCAACAGTTATCTAAATTAATTTTGTAAAAATAATTAAAATTTCTATCAGAACGGTTTTAGGCAATGCTTGAAAACCGTTTTTTTTGTAACCAAAAAAACAGTTTTCAAGCATTGCCTAAAAGAATAAATGGAAAACCGTTCCCGTTGCCTATACGAGAACGGTTTAGAACTGTTGTATAAAAATTTAATCTTTTCACACTCTACTGCAATGTAATATGAAAATCGTTGCCAAAGACACTCTTTCAGAACGGTTCTTTTGTCTTCCAAATTTTGGGTGTTGCCGTAGGTCCAAAATGTTGTAGTGAGTTATCCTTGAGGGACTAATTTGATGCTTAACAGATAGGCATAGACACATAGTCAGATACATGATGCCCTGCGGAAACAAGGCCGTCAATGAGGTACGGATATGCAATTCTGCTTCGCAAAACTCTGCAACTCTACAACCATGGGTGGACGAAAGAGAATGAGGTGACAATTTTTTTTCAGACATGTATGGACACAGACTTGTCATATCCCGAATCCCAATGACTATCATGTTTAAAAGATGTACATTAGTATCCAGGAATGAAAATTTTATTGGTTACTTTTTAGATACATATTGAAAAGTATCGGACTTGTATCGGTAGAAGATAAGTATCAAACACGACACCAATACTCTTCCACTTTGGAACTATTTGGGCTTCATAGATAAAAACTAAGAAACAAATAAGACAAAATGAAAAGAGAACAATCTCCTAGAAAAATCAAATTGATAAATAAGTACTAGTTGTTGTGAACAATATATCAGCTCCGGTTATGAGTATATACTAATTATATTGAACATAATGTAAACTACAATGAAACACAAAATGGAAATTGCGTTGACAATTAAATAGATTGCAAAATACAACACCTCATCTTCAAGAAGCGCTGCTTAGATTAGTCTCATCCTCAGAGAGAAGAAGCTTTCCCTCAACAAAATCACAGCATGCTATCGGTATTTCAAGTTGCTTCTGCAATTTTCTCACAACAAAAACCTCTGACTCTTCACATATGGTTAGCACTGTGCCATTTCTACCAAGCCGACCAGTTCGACCAGCTCGGTGTGCGTAGTGAATTGAATCTGTTGGTAAGTCCAGATTAACCACAAGATCACATTCTGCCACATCTAAACCTCTTGCTGATAATTCATTTGTCACAAGAACTCTAACCTCGCCGTTCTTGAACTTCTTCAGAGTTGTCGACCTACCAAGCTTTCCAAGATCACCGTGTAACTCTGCGGCTTTCACCCCACGGGCCTCGAGCTTGAAGACAACATCCTTTAGCTGCTTAGTATGATTCATGAAAACTATCACATATTTTGCATCCAATGCATGAATACACCTTCTCAATGTATCAACTTTGTGCTGCAACCTCACAACGCAGTAATAGTGTTTCAATGCTGGAGGCAAACTCTCTACCACAGCCTTAGATGGCGTAGAGGAGTTAGGACTCGAGTTCGGTGACAAATTGACCGGCTCAGGAGACAAAGTTTCAAGTGGTACAATTTTCTTAGCTTGAACAAGAAGCGGATCACTACCCCAGCTTTTAGCTGCCCTAACAACCGAAAACGGCACAGTTGCAGAAACCATAATTAATTGACGCTCGGCCTTTTTAGCATTTGATTTTAGGTCTCCACCTGATCTCCTCCCAACATGCTCCAACAACCTGTGCATATCTTCGCGGAAATTGAATGACAGAAGCTCATCAACTTCATCTAATACCAAATATTGACATCCATGTGTGCGAAGCTTCCCACTTGCACTGAGCTCGGCTATCCTACCAGGTGTACCAACAACAATCGCAGGTTTGTTTTTCTTAAGAGCTTCTTCCTGCCTTGTTCGGTTCGCACCACCCACAAGCTGCTGAACCACTTTCTTGTTATCCACTCCCAATATCTTCTCAAACTCTCTCACTATCTGCATTCCAAGCTCTCTAGAGGGAGCAACAATCACCGCTTCCACTCCCATTTTCTTCCCACTCTCACCACCATCAACATCAACTTCACCATTTTCGCCTCTCAACGGCCCAATAACAGACAATATAGGAAGCAGATAAGCCAATGTTTTCCCTGAACCCGTATACGACTGAATAATGACATCATGGTTCTTCAAAATGGTAGGAACAGCAGCAGACTGAACATCAGTTGGAACATTAAAACCCTCTTTTACTAGCCTCTCAATCAAAACATCCGGAATACCAAGTTCTGAAAACGACTTAGCAGCAAACGGCGCATTATCTATTTGTTGTTTCTCTTTAACCCTCACACTTTTCTTCTCACTAATTCCAAAGGGTTTTCTATTACTCTTAAAACCCTCAGAAGATAAACCTAAAGGCTTCACCTTTTTTGATTTACTTATAATCTTGGGTTCAATTTCAATTTCACTTTTAACACCAATACTTGAAAGGGTAAGAGAATCACGATGATTCATACATTGAACACTACTATGAAACCATGAAAACCTAGAATTCAACAAAGCCCTTCTCATAGGGAATGATTCACCAACAAGCATAAGAAACCTTGCTGAAACCAAAGATTGCATCTTTGTTTCAAAACAAATTAACAACAATAAAAAAAACAACCTTATTCAATGATGTTTTTCCAAATGGGACAAGACAGTAATATTAATATCTGCTAAAATGTTTTGAAACAAATCACAAACTCTGATATAGATAAAAACATGAAAAACCCATATGAAAAATTCGAACTTTGGAACAAATTAAGGGTTGTGAAGAGTTTAAAACCTTGTAAAGATGAGGAAATGAGGGATAAAGAGTTGCAGAATCAGGATTTCAGAGTAGGGTTGTTTTGCTCTGTGTATCTGTGAGAGAGTTTCTGGAAGAAAATCACAAAGAGGGTTTATCGCATAAATTATTTTTATTTTTTTTTTACTTAATTTTTTTGTTGGGTTACATATATATATATATATATATATATATATATATATATATTCGTGTCTACTGTGTCCTGTCCATGAATAATCTTCTTCGAAAAATTTATTTCAACTGAATTTTCTCTTAATTTTATTTTAAATTGAAAAAGAGAAAAAATTTATTAATCATTAACATGTAATTGTCACTGACGAATTTAAACTCGACATCTTGAAGTTATAATGTTAAATTTTTACCACTAAATTAATCAGGGATGAATCTAAAATTTTTAATAAGTGAGGTCAAAGTCGTATACAACTAAGAGGTTGTGGTTAATCGAGGGTTGATGGTCCAATCCACACTTTAAGTACGGAAAAACTTCAAATCTTTGGGTCAGTTATCCTATCTTTTGAAGTGTTTTCAATACAGCGAGACGAATAGTCACTGCGTTTGGCGGTGGAAACTCTGGTCTCGACCAAAATTTTCTTAATCAATACTTTTAAGAGGCACAAATTATGGTGCATAAGCCATATGTTTATGCACCGTGCATAAATACCCTAGATTGCTTAGTGCACCTCTTAAATTTCTAACGCACCTCCCAAATTTCTAGTGCACCCCCAAATTGTTTAGCGCACCCCTCAAATTTTTAGAGGGTGAGCTAGAAATTTGAGGGGTGCGCTAAGTAATATGAGGGGTGTACTAAACAATCTGGAAATGCATTAAGCAATTTTCATTACTTATGCACGGTGCATAAGAAAAAAGCTTATGCACTATAACCACTCCCGTTAAATTGAAAGTTTATGTCATACTGATTATTTATGTAAAATTTAAGACATAATCCAAAATTATATGATATATTATTAAAACACATAAAAATTAACGGCGTTAAAAAGTATTACTTAGGCTGTCACACAATTTTCAAAACACTCTAATTCCACTTAAATTTTATTCAAAGTAATATCCATTTCTTTTTCTCTTTGTTTGGTCACAAGTTATGAGGACCACTTTCAAGAAAGAATATAAAGCTTGAAAACTATGACAAGTCAACTCCTCTAATCACAGTGAATATCATACAAAAATTTGAAAGCGAATTTGGCAGTTTTAATTGTTTAAAGATTCAACCAACATAAATAAATTATATCTATATATCTATTTCTCAAGCATGTCAAACTTCACCTACAGTATCACATTAATAGTTACATATACAATAGTATATTATCTTTAAACATGAAATAAACTAACAAAACAAAATAATTTACATATATGACTTCAAAAATCTAATTACTACAAAAATAATGCAATAGCCAGTGTGTTTTTGGTGGTAGAAGAATCAATGTAAACGCGAGCGTAGATTATAATTTTTTGAAGTTGTGGAGGTTGTGATCAAATTCTCTACAACTTCTTCTGGAATTATAAAGTCAGGATCATCAAGGCAATTCACATCATCAGATAAATCACTATCTATCCATTGCGACCAATCCACATCATCATCACTTTCTTCGTCCCAAAACGACTCCTTTCTATTTTGAACGTTGTTATTAACCAGAGTTAGCAGCATCTGATAGTTCATCCTTTCAAAGTCTCTGCATATCATTTTTTAGATTTATTGAATAACTATCTGGTCTATAAAGTTCAAATACTAAATTATCTAGATTGGGCATTATATCTGCATATAAACATCAAACTATAGTTGTTTGTACACTTACTTGTATGTGCAAATTGCATAAAGAAGATGAGCCAAAGCAGCTACCATGAAAAGTAACCGGACCTTGTTTATTATCCATGTTTGTTGCTCTACGCCGTCACTGGTTAAACGAATAATGAATGTTTCCACCGCGAGAGTAGCACAGAGCTCTGTAAATAAACGGTCGATAACATGTTATATGTTCAATCAATAATTACTGAGGTTTAGAAACTAAAAGCACTAGTTGGTATATATACTTACCAATGTAAAGCAAAGGCCTAACATTGTAGGTTAGTTTTGTGCTAGTCAACATAAAGATGAAAAACATTGATATGGCATAAATGAAGAAAGCTTTAATAACTCTTGACTCAAGCAACATGGCATTTTGCAAAGCAAATAGTTTATCCAAAGCATCAAACATGTTAGCTTGCTTTGCTTCAAAGGATTCCTATAGAGTAAAAAAAAATGATGTTAAATGCATGTGCATAAATGTAAAAATAGTCCTCATAAATAGGGACATTGCATGAAATATGCAGAACCAAGGTTCGAACACTACTGGTACGTTTAAAAAGGTAGAATTCTAACTATTGGGATATCACCAAAAAAACAACTCAAAAACAAAGGAGTTACAAACCTGAGCCGATAATATTGTTTTTGAATTTTCCATTAATCGATCATGAATTCCTTGCATTTGTTCCTGTCGTCGTATAAGCTCTTCTTGTTGCTTATGTCCATATTCAGCAAAATATTGTAGGCTTTTCCTACATTTCCAACAATTATAAAGGTTAACATTTTGACAAAAATTTAGAAAACTTTGTATTATTTTACCAAGTTTAACAAAATGGCTCTTCAGACATGTTTGATTTGAAATTCTAAGCATCAGAAGGTTGAAATTCTAAGCAAAAAGAAATAGATCATCTCAAAAACATTTAATCAATCTTACCTGCTTTCCTCTAGTGCTTTAAATTGAACTTCACTCAATGAATTTAAGCCCTTAAGAGCAGTAGATTGGCCCTCTAAAAGTTTTTGTTGTTTATCTAAGGAGATTCCTGCCATATTTCCAATATCTTCAGCTTTGCTTTGTAGATTATTCATCTTTGAAGACATAGCATCTCCAACTTTGATTACCTCATTCTCAATCTCAATGGTTTCATCTCTTAACTTTTCTATTTCTTTCCCCAAATTATTATAAGACTCTTTGAGCAATGCTACTCCGTCATCTAAATTCCTTTTCATTTCCTCTTGGCCTTCTTGTAGTTGCGACTGTGATATTGCAATTTTAGTAGTTTGCTCGTAAACACTCTCGGAATGCCTTAATACCACATCAATATGACCTTCAACGTTCTTAACCGTTTGAGCTACTAACTGTGTATGACTATTGACAGATTCAAGAGAATCAGAAATCTGTTTCGAGCCTTGTAATAGATAATCTGATTTCTCTTCGATGCTATCTAACTTGTCTTCGACATACTGAGCAGAACTTTTTAGTTCAGTCACGAGTCTCTCGGTTTCATGTTTGAATGCATGTGTCCTGTAAAAATAAACAAAATTAGTTCAAGTTGAAGCAAAATTAAAACTCGTTAAAATATTGGAAATATCGACTAAAGATCATTTGGAATAGTAATCGCACTTAACTGTAATTGATAGCAAATGGAGTTGGTTTCGAGGTAGAATTCAAGATAAACCTTATGAGCAAGATCATCCAAGTTTCTTAGGCATGAAGCAATTGATGTTTTCGAGTCACAATGGGGAAATGAAGCTCTTCCCGAATCTCTTTGAAAACAATCACTTAAATGCCAAGCTAATCTCGATCTTTTCTCATCGGTAGCCAAAATCTCAGAACATCCAGCAAAAAGATGTTGATAAGCATTTTGCCAACAAGCATTTGAGCCAACCATTTTATTCTTAGCATTCTCAACTAATTGCATTCCTTTTGGATCATTGAAAGGTTCAATTGAGAATTCAGCACTTGAACCTTTGAAATTTGCTTGATTTCCATAAGACCTTTCATTAGAGTGACTCTCTTTTGAAGATGAAAACCAACCCCATGATTCACATCTTGTTGATGAAAAAGAGACCAAAATAAGAACAAAAAGATGAACCTTGATGTCCATTATTTGAGAATTTTACCGCACTTTCAGTTTGAAGTTTCACAAGTGAAGATTAAACCTGCATCAAACACAAGTATAAATTAACTAAATTCTAACTTCTAACGAGTAAGCCACCAAATCAACCCCTAACCTTGTAAGACACTTTTAAATAGGTCCCTAACTCTGAGTTTACTCATATATTATTTAGTCTTTCAAAGAATATGTTAAGGACTAAATTGAGAATACGTGGATAAACTTAGGGACTAAATTGATAATAAGGACTTAACTGATAGTAAATGGTTAAATATAGATATCAATTTGACACTTAAATAGAGACAAGAACCTTTTTAAGAATTTAATAAAGTCATAGATTTATTTGAGAGTTTGTATCTAAGACTAATTTGGTGATTTACACAAATTCTAACATAACTTGAAAGGTTAAGGAGGAGAATGCATGATTGTGAATCATAGATTCATGTATAAATCACTTCTTGCAAAGACTTAGTGCTCGATACAGTAATATTTGTTGGATAAATAGAACATAAAATCATCATTCTCATACACCATCTTAAAACTCATGAAACAATGGAAACTAAGGGAAAACGAAACATATTTTATTCATAGTGATGATATCTCATGTAAATTGATGCATCACTTGACACAACATTCGTCTAAACTATTGACAAAAAAAAAAAATACAAATCTAAGATTATTACAATGAAAAAGCAAATCAATCACGTATCACACATACTATATATATATCACCAACATGAATAGCATTGAACATTAAAACCCTCTTTTACTAGCCTCTCAATCAAAACATCCGGAATACCAAGTTCTGAAAACGACTTAGCAGCAAACGGCGCATTATCTATTTGTTGTTTCTCTTTAACCCTCACACTTTTCTTCTCACTAATTCCAAAGGGTTTTCTATTACTCTTAAAACCCTCAGAAGATAAACCTAAAGGCTTCACCTTTTTTGATTTACTTATAATCTTGGGTTCAATTTCAATTTCACTTTTAACACCAATACTTGAAAGGGTAAGAGAATCACGATGATTCATACATTGAACACTACTATGAAACCATGAAAACCTAGAATTCAACAAAGCCCTTCTCATAGGGAATGATTCACCAACAAGCATAAGAAACCTTGCTGAAACCAAAGATTGCATCTTTGTTTCAAAACAAATTAACAACAATAAAAAAAACAACCTTATTCAATGATGTTTTTCCAAATGGGACAAGACAGTAATATTAATATCTGCTAAAATGTTTTGAAACAAATCACAAACTCTGATATAGATAAAAACATGAAAAACCCATATGAAAAATTCGAACTTTGGAACAAATTAAGGGTTGTGAAGAGTTTAAAACCTTGTAAAGATGAGGAAATGAGGGATAAGGAGTTGCAGAATCAGCTTTATTTTTTTTTTACTTAATTTTTTTGTTGGGTTACATATATATATATATATATATTCGTGTCTACTGTGTCCTGTCCATGAACAGACACATGGTGAGAGTTTCTGTTAGTGTCATGTCACTAAGAAAATCAGTTAAGAAATAAAGAGACACATACCTTCCCGGCGAAGAAGTTGACGCCGGTGAAGCAGTCGTCAATGCCGGAAGAAACCACCGGGATGCGTGCCGCTGAAGAAGAAGTTGAAAAAGTGATTAAGAATTAAGAAACAGGACACTTACGGTTAGAAGAACAAGAATAAGAGACGCGTTCATAAACAATTTTTCGTGTCTTTTTGAATTGTGATGACTCTTGAGTTTATAAAAAAACAAAACAAAAAGAACTTGGGATTCAAGTAACATGACGTCGGTACAAAATTACTTTATTCTCTAACTTTCTTACCAAATATTTTATGATTTTTTTTTCTCCAAAATAGATAATCAATTAAAATAGTTCACATCACATCATGAAAAGGATCTTCGTACACGATGTATAGAATCAAGATTTTTAAGTAAAGTTGAATGATTTGATGTATACAAATATTATTTGATGAAAATTCTACTATTTGAGAGTTTAGTTAGTGTATCGATATTTTTAGACAAAATTCATTATAATATCATATATTTATATTGAAATAAATTTAAATTTTAAACAAATTTTGTCTAAAGAATACTAATCTATACATCTATACATATAATAAAGGGAATACTTTGTTTTTGGTGTAGCTCTTTTTCATAATACCCAAAATGCCCCTAACGGCTATTTTTTTAAATTTAACTTCTATGATTTTTTTAATATTATTAATAACTTCTATAATTTCAATCTTTTTAACTTTTATCTTTGTCAATTAATTTGTTGTTTTCTAAAATATAAATTCACACGGACGTGCCCGTTTGGCCCACTAGTACATACATACATCTATACAATTAATAAAGGCAAAACTTTTAGTTTGGTGTAGCCTATTTTAATAATTCCAATCATACCCTTTTAGTGGTGGTTTCTTTTCTATCCAATAACCAACTTTTTTACTAATTCAAATTCAATAACACACTTAACGGCACAATATTAAAAACTGAACATTGCAAAATCATAAGTGAGAAACTCATGAGAATTGAGAACCACACTTAGGCATGTTTCATTCACACTATTTTTCTCTCTCTGCTTCTCATTGTTGTTTCATAGTTTATAGGTTATTTATCCATCACAATATGCATTCTTTCTTGAAGATATTGTGAAGGAAATTTGTGTTTGGTGGATGAGATGGTTTAAAAAATGAAGATATGCATGTGCTTGATGTATTTTGTAACGTTCACTAGGGAATTTTTAAGAGGTAAGTTTTCAATTTTCATACCATCTAACTTTATGTTTCTACTATGTTTTCAAGTATAATATATTTCATGTGTTGAAAGAAATGAAAGCAAAATTTTCTTTGTTCGATAGTTTTGATTTATTGATTTTTCAAGTATATGAAAGGAAAATGTATGGAAGCAAAACGAACGGGACAAGCAACCTCTTAAAAATTAAAACGTGACAAATTAATTTTTCAAAGTTAATAATTCCTTTAGTATAGTAATTCCTTGGCATAACTTATCATTAGTTTTTTATTTTATTTTGCAGGTTGTAGCAACAAACAATTGGATAAAAATTGAAATATTTATTCAGGTATTTCACTTTATAATGTGCAATAATTTCATTCAATTTTTCTTTTGAATTATAATCCACTTAGTTTATTCAATTTTCTCTTTTTTGTAGGGTAATATTTAGTATATTTCTTTTTGTTTGGAACTTTTATACATTGCCAACCATCCATGTTTAGACTTTTGTTTTATTTTCTTTTAAATTTATTTGGGGTTAGCAAAATTATTTTTGCAGAATTTATAGTATGGTGGTGGCATTGATCATATGTGATATCAAACACTAAAGAAGGATGGAGACTAAAAATGGAGAGACAAGAGAAGCACTAAAGAGAATTGAAGACTAAAAATGGAGGCCGCAACTCAAAGTTATGAACAAAGATTGAGTATAAAGAAGTACAACATTCTATAAAGACGTGAAAGGTACATATTTGTGTTGACAAAACTCAATTGTATATTTGGATTGGATCATGTGTTTCTTTGGTTAGTTCTTATTGTGTCAATTTTGGTGATTTTGCGCAATCGTTAAATGTATGCAGAGACACACATTAATTTGATCAGTCTTTTCTTTTTTGACGGAAATTAATTTGATCAGTCTTAAACAAAGTAATTTTTGGTTTTTGTTATATCTTTTAAACTAGCGGGTTCAATTAATAATAAAAAACAAACGCTAGCAGGATAGCAGGGTTATATCTTTTAAACTAGCGGGTTCATTTAATTTGATCAGTCTTAAACAAAACTAATCTACTAACGCATATATCTCAATTAATAATGTAGTATAATCCATCTGATGAGATATCCGCATTTTAAAAAACAAACTATATATAATAAAAAAAATATGTAAAAAATTTAGAATATCTTCAACATAAATTAGCGTGATAAAAATGTGGTTCACACAAACGGGCACGGAAGGCCCGCTAGTACATACATACATATAATAAAAGGAAAACATTGTGTTTTGGTGTAGCTTTTTTTGATAATACCTAAAACGTCCTTAACGGCTATTTTTTCAAAATTTAAATTCTATGATTTTTTTAATATTATTATTCAATCACTCACATGCCACAATTTTTACTTTTGAATTCATATTATTTTACTACTTTTTCGGTGACCTTTTAGTGGACAAAGTTTAGAGATTTAGTACTAAACCAATTGGATATAAGTAGGTTTTTTTTTACGAGAAAGGATATACAAAGTTATTAATGCTTTCCTCTCAATTTGATTTTTTCATGTATTGCTACAAATTTTTTTGGGAATTATATTGTAAGAGGGCTAAAACCCGTAATGGTGGGATTCCATTAATTTCATTTTTGTGTATTTTCAATTGCTGGGTATAAGTAGTTAAGAATATGCACGTTCAAATCACGACAAATCAATTTTCTTTCAAATTATGTGTATTTTCAAATATGAGAAATGATCATAAATGATTTGTAACCGCTATTCTATGAAAATTTCTCTTCTGTCCCCCTACATTTCTCTTTCACCCCCTAACTACCTCACTTACCCTCATAATAGCCAATTCGGGATGCAAACCGAACTTAGATTCGGGAGATACGTCCCGAAATTTCTTGCCTAGCACCCCCACCATTGCTGAATTCGTGACTTGCAAACCGAATCTAAATTTGGGATGCTCGTCACGAAATTCATTCAAAAACGCAACACCCCCAATTTAATTCGTGATTTAGGTCCTGAAATAGGATTTGGGATCCAAGTCCCGAATTTTTTTGTGCTTGTATCTCTTGAATTTTCTTCTAGGACATGATTGGGGTGTTTTGATTGGTTGGTATCTATGCATGTTTCTTCAAGCGAAATACTTTTAAAAGGTGAATGGATCTTAGAATAGAGGAAGATATGATGAGAATTGAGGGGCTACCGGGAGGGATATACGAGCAATGCTATACGGTACGACCGATTTTACCGACGAAAAACGACGACTTCATATTCCTTTGCTTATATATCACCGCTTATGTTTTTTTAGTATTATATTTCACATAGTATCTCATTCCACTTTGTCGGCATAATCATATCTCCTATGATCCCACTTTTTGTAATCCAAGTACAAAATGTTTTGCTGTCACCATTACATGAATATGTAAGTACAACTGGCTGGTTGGCGTTTGCACTATAGGACAAAGTAAAGGCAGTTTTGATTGCAAGTTGCAATGTAAAATGAAGTTGCAATAATAAATAAAAAAACAGAGAGAAAAAAGGGGGTGAATGGGCGTTGTTCTGTGTTCGTCTATTGTCGTCGATATTCATTCGTGCTATGAATCATTTTCCATTTTACCTCCTTCATCATCACCTTCACAGAGTACTTTTCTCCAACAATTTCTAAAAAAATTCGGGATCCAACTCCCGAATCCTACTTCGGGACCGTAGTCACAAATTAAATGTGGGCTGGGGGGGGTTTGGGCCTAAATTCGGGACGCAAGGCCCGAATTAAAATTCGGGATGCATCTCACGAATTTTTGGGGATGAATTTCATTTCTTACCAATGATGTTTACAAATGTTCTGCAGACGATACCAGTACTCGTTATTACACTAACCAGAGGGTTTTGTCCTCGTAATAAGAACGTTGATCATAAAAAAGTTATGCCAATTAATCTAAGGCATCTCATATCAAGGTACAATGGAAGAAATGCTTAATTGGTATTAGGTACTAGATTATGTAAGGTACAATGGGAAAAAGAAAAAAAAAACAGGTTTGCCCTAAGAGTTACAAAGAAAATATAAGATGCACAAGTTATTTTCTCTCTATACATGTATTTCTTGAGAAATATTTCAAAAGCACAACATTCTTGACTTATATATAGCTCATGAGGTAGGTTGCTCGTAAATCGTAATCCAATGAATTCTTCATGTTCTTAAAATATTAAATGTAACATTTGTGATATTTCAAATGTCACCAATTTTATGTGCACAATGAGATAGATATTTTTTCTATGTACAAGTTTTTTTTAATCATTTGATCAATAAATCATATCATAAGATCAAATGAAACATAATAAATTTTATTGATCAAATGATGAAAAGTACACTCGCACATCTGTTTTACATTTTTCCATATTAAACAAAACCTTGAAATGTATTAATTACAATTTTTAGAGGATCAAAACATTACAAGACATTTGTCAAAAAAAAAAAAAAACATTACAAGACAAAACAAATGTATTAGGACTATAGTATAATTTTACTATTTAATTTGTAAAACTATAGTATAACAATTCTTTCTCACACATACCCAATAAAATTAAACCAAATACATTCATATTCATATAAATTTGACTAAGTTAGTAGAAATATCGCATTTTATATACAAGAGTCAGAATTTAAACCTCAAACACTGTTATACATCGCATTTAATCACAAATACACCAAATACATTAATGCGGCAAAAACTTAACAACTTTGATTTCCATGTCCAGGTGGTCCAATCCAATGTATGATACTCTTACAAGGAATTTTTTTAATCAATTTTACAACGAACTTTAGTATATTATTATTAGTATAAAAAGAACGAATAAAATAAAAGGTTAAATTCACATGCACCGTGACGACCGCGTTCCATTTCCCACCTTTGCGAAACACACTATAAATACTTTCAATACCAAAATTTTCCTTCGCTTCTTACATTTCGTTCAAACAAACCAATAACCCTAACATTCATTCTCTTTCTTTGCTGCGAAATGGCATCGTTTGAACTAGCACCTCCCGGTGATGCCAAATCCGGAGATAAAATCTTCAGAACCAAATGCGCTCAGTGCCACACCGTTGAAAAAGGTGCCGGTCACAAACAAGGTTAGTTAGATGATCGATCTCTTTTTTCATTTTTCGATTTCAATTTTATTTTGATCTATATCTTATAAGCTTAGATCTAGATATTAATCGGCGATTTTACGTTGTTTTTATCTTAATTTGTGGTTATGTATTTTAATTGTTATTATTCGTTGTTTTTATTATTTGATTGTTTGTGGAAATGCTGTGGAAACCGTGCGAAAAATTGATCGCGATAATTGAATCTGATTTGATTCTCATTGAAAATGTAATTATTTAATGTTGATGCCGTCGGTTTATGATGATATTGTGAATGCATTGATTTTCAATTCTCAGTACATATTTATTGTGCTTATTAATAATTTGAGGAATTCAGTATTAAAAGATACGATTTATCGTTTACTAAATATATTTTCATCGAAAAAGTGTGTAAGAACTTTTCGAATAATTTGATTATTGAGACTAAAATATTTGGCTTGTTGATAATCTCTCAGGTCCCAATCTGAATGGTCTGTTTGGAAGGCAATCAGGCACTACTCCTGGATATTCTTACTCAGCGGCTAACAAGAACATGGCTGTGAATTGGGAGGAAAAGACTTTATATGATTACTTGCTTAACCCTAAAAAGGTACAATACAATCTAGTGTATCTATATCGATTGGCTATTTAATCACTGTCTTTGAAATCAAATTTTACCGCTAATTTGAGTAATGTTGATTGGCTATTAAGCATCGTCTTTGAAATGAAATTTTACCGTTAATTTGGGTAATATTGATCGGCTATTAATCATTGTCTCTGAAATGAAATTTTACTGCTAATTTGGGTAAACTTTTCGATTAACACTTTCATGAAAATGAAATTGAAATATTATAATGAATTTTGTAACCTGGAGCTTCTTGCACTTATTGAAATGATATTTTTTTATCTCACATTTTAGATGCTTTCTTGTTTAACTCTATCTATTACCACCTATAACAAACAAGTGCTTTTTGTTAGTTAAATATCATTTACTTATTTCAATTGAGAAGTTTTCATAAGTTGTAAGCTAATCCAAACTGGCCATGTACATGTTCATCCTGCTTTATATGATTTTAATTACGGGGTTTAATGTTTTTTGATGGTGTACATATAATGGTAATAAGCTAATATTGCTTAGTAATAGTGAGAAATGTTCTTCCACCACAATATGTTACTGATTTATGTATGCTATACTTTTGTGCAGTATATTCCAGGGACCAAGATGGTGTTTCCCGGTCTTAAGAAACCTCAAGAACGTGCTGATCTTATTGCATATCTGAAGGAAGCCACTGCACAGTGATTATATATTTTCATACATTCAATTTTACAATTCTGGAGATTTAACTTTCAGACATTTAGTTATGCGGAGCAGTTAGTACTCGTACTGTATCTTTGGCAAATAATGTAGGCTACATTGGTTTGCAATGCTATTTTGTTCATTTGCATTGTTTCTCAAAAAGCTGCCAAAAATTGGTTGGCTGAAGCTACACTCAATCAAATTTATCAATTGAGAGTTGAAACATTCTTATCATTATTTGGTTAATTTGGAAGCATAATTCAATTATTTGCTTGCCTTCATATATTGTCTTGTAATGTTTAACATTCTTTTGCTTAGCTGAATAAGTACTAGTATGCATGTTATTCAACATTTCATGATTAAGCAATATTTAGAGTTTTGTGTTATTCATGATCTATTAGTCTATTTGGTCCCACTATTATATATCTTGTGATCTTGTCATGTTGCAAAGACAAATTAAATTTGTGTTTTGGTGGCAACAAAGATTGCGAATGGTGTATATTTTGGAATGGGAAGCAAGGAAGAGAGCTATAGATGGCATGCAGTAATTTTGTGTGAATGTGTTTGAATTTGAATATACCACAAAATTAATAGGTATTGGTGTAGGTAGTAGTTATATCTTAATCAGTTCCCAACTGCTACATATACAATTTTTGCAGGGGGCAAAAATTGTTTATTTGATTAGCAACAATACAATCATAAATAATGAAACACATCACATATTTTCAAAGATTATTGAAGCAAACTATGCGTTTGGAATCACTTTCACAATCCACATTATCGAGTTGAAGCTCATGCACCCGCCAAATAGCATATGACAAACAACACACTATCAATCGAACAAATAAGTGAAAACCATTCTCTTTTAGCGAGGTTATCAGACCATTTTCTGTTTTTTATTCAGGCACTTTCTTCTTGTTTTTGGGCATTGTATTGTGTAGTAATAACACTTATAGTGCTCGCACTCGCACCTATCTTTCTTTTGAGACATTTTTTTCCTAATTTAATCAACAATTTTTTCTTTGTCAATACATATAGTTTAAAATAATTTATCAATCAATCTGTGAAATTTATTTTCTTAACAAAAATGTAATTACTTTATTTACATAAAATAAAATCAAGTAAAGTTAGTTTTATTATAAAAAATAAGAAAAAAGTTTGTTTTGATTTGTTTTATACAATCATTTTCCCTCAAAATTTGAATCAAACCGTGAGTTTAGTTTAATTTGATTCAATATAATTAACATCCACTACAACAAATTTGAGATTTAGTAACATTTGAAAAATGTTACTAAATCAAAAAAAGTGTTACTAATTATATTTAGTAACATTTCAACATGTGTTACGTAAAGTCTATGTTACTAAAAGGTTTTAGTAACACATAACAGTATTATTAGTAACATTTAAAAAATGTTACCTGTTTCGTAGCTAATTCCTAGTTGATCTGTAGCAAATAAGTTAAGCTAAGACTAAAGCCAGATTGAGTGGCAAACTTGCTATGAAATAATTTTCTAGCTAATTTATAGCTAACTTTAAATATCAAAACACAAAAAGTGTTACTATAGGAATTCTTTCACATTCACTACACTAACATTTTCGTTCAAAAAATGTTACTAAATGCCTATTACACTATCACTGCCACTGGCTAAATGTTTCTGCCAAATAAGTGTTACAAAAAGTTACTTTCAAAAAATGTTACTATATGTAAATTTTATTAATAAGTACAATTATGCCGAATCAAAATAGAATAAAACAAATTGATGATTTCTGCAATATTTGAACTAGTCAGATATGACAAATACCAGCTGAAATCGAACTCGTTTATGAAATATTTGCTCTTCATGAACAGCAACACACCGAATGAAATTCTCCATTCTCTAAGAAAACCTGAGGTGTTGAAAAAAAGAAAATTCCACATGAATGACTTAAAAGAGTCAAATCCAAACACAAAAAAGCAACTAAATGATTGCTGAAAATGCAAGAACAAATCACTGCCTTACAGTAACAAATGCACAGCAAAACACAAATTCAGAGAAGAGAAATTTACCTCACCTCAGCCCCCTGGAAAAGTAAAAAGCTTATCAAAAATACACCAACCATGAGTTGGAAAGCAAACTATTCCGATAAAAGGGCATAACTCAAGTATGTTACAGTCCTACATCTAAAGAATAAAGATCAAAACATAGTAACAAAATCGAATTGGCATATTTTCTGTTTCAAGCTACAGCTCAGTTTAACATGGCAGATGCAAGATGTATCTCTAATGTTGGCATATGCAGAAGAAAGTCATTGCCAACAAAGAAGCATAGGACAGCATAATCAAATCAGTATCCTGATTTAAAGATCATATCACCCAACATAAATGTCAATGAATGGATAAATATACCAACATCAGATAAGGCAAGACTTCCAGAATTGGATAATTTTTTTTTAACCAAGTACCAAATTACTTCAAGAGTAGAATGTAACTTATTTGACACTTGACCTCTAGAATTATAACCACTCTAATGCTATTCAACTACTTGCTTCTTCAATCAAACATTTCCCGCTTCAATTACTTCAAAATCTTGACAGTTAGCCTCCTTTAGAAATTGAAACCCTCTTAGATGCAAAATTCAGTAACTACAACTATGATGCCAATATTTAAAGATTTATCAGATGGTATTATCTAAGATATATATGCACGTTCCTCATTCCTATATTCCTTGCAGCCATGCGTCTAGATCTTGAAATAGGTAACTTCAAATTAATTAAATACACATAACTGAAAAGTTTATACTATAGCTTGACATTATTAAGATCTTCATTTACAAAAAGATTGATCCATAATTCCATAATTCATCTCATTACTCATATGACAACATATACACAACAAATTTACAAGATATAATTGGATCTATCTATGTGATAGGCTGTGGCAAAAACCTACACAACAAACCTACATACATATCCAATAATAGGACCATTTGGAAAGAAATAGGAGCAAGGGATATGTACCTGAATATGTATATCAGACTTGTTAAATGAGACAACTAGTATCACAAGAAAAATATGAGAGGAGCCGCTTGACCAATGCAATAATCATATAGTAATCCATTCATTCATATACCCCACTAACCTATATCATTCAACGAAACAACATAAAAACATAAAGTTAATTATTAAATTAGCATAGAAATTAAACAACCAATGTTGCAATTGAGCAAGGTTAACCACACATTATTATACATCTTGTCTACAGCAATTCTTTAGAAAAATCCAAGAAGAAAATCAAAGCAAATAAAAAATAGTAAAGCAACTTCCAATTGCCACAAATACCATAAGACACACACATTTGGAAAACCTTATGCTATGTGTGATCAGCTTTATCACATAATTTCTTACCTGAACTTTACCATTGTTGGTTCCAACAGCAAGATGAGTACCACGTCGAGCTCAGCCAACAGAACAAACACAGTCATCAACCCCTAAGTCACATAATTTAGTTACCTGCATAAATCATATCGAAATGGAATCAAATAATAAAAAATCAAAAGAAAAATAAAAACTCTCAGGTTACAATCTGCATAATCAAATACTACCAGCTAGCTCATAACCACCTAACAAATTGAAATTCATAAATTGAACACACAAATCATAAGAAAAAAAAACTCACCTTGCTGCTACAAAGCATTCCAGAGATAAACACAATTACGCAAACCGACAGCCAACACATTTTGCAAAGACCGGTCCACCAGATTAAGATAAAAATCATCTTGCGATGCAGGTGCATCGAAAATCTATCAAAACAACACCACAAATTCTCATCTACATAACAAAATTTAAGAAGCTAAATCAACATTATTCAGAGTAAAAAAATGAAAATCAAATACACCTTATAAGGCGATCAAGGAACCTTCCTCGGAGCCTTAACCGGACTATGATTAACATTGAGAACAACATCATCAGTCATAAACTGAGAAAGCGAATGCATGGACTGACAATCTCTGTCTTATACCTAAAAATATTCCTACTAGATAATGTCATCGATGGTGAGTTCATCTTCTCAGGTGTTACAGGAGCAACAACACCGGCAACATCAGGTCCGAACACTAGTGCCATTAACCATACACTAGTGCCGACGGTTGAGAAGAAACTGCCACTTCTCATCTGTTGCAGCAATCAATTTTTTTGTAGTGAAAATGCATAAAATAAGCCAACTATGCAAGATTCAAAGTCTACACTATCAATAGATAGATATTTGTTCCTAAAACTCTATTGATCACATCTAACAATGATATACAAAGGAGAATTTACTTGCTTAATTTGAAGTTAATTTATACAATCTGATTTTATACTCATGACCTAATCAAATTAACATATATGGATTCAACAAGAGAATAGATTCAACAAAGAAAATAATCTAAAAAATTAGAAACCTTATCTAACAAAATTGCGTTCAATAACATAAAAAATTGAGTTCAACACCGATAGGAGAACAGATTCAGCAAGAGAATGAAAATAACCTAACAAAATTGAGTTCAATAACCCTAAAAAATTGAACGCCATTTACCAAATTGAAGAGATGAGATTGTGAATTGAAGAGTACCGATGTTGAATGAAGAAGCTGCAACTGCAATTGTGAATCGATCGAGACGCGATTCTGAAAGCAAATCGAGGAGTTACGATTGCAATTGTGAATTGAGGAGAAGCGATTGTGAGTTCGATCGTTTTGGGAGAGGAAGCAGAGAAAACGGTGAAGTTGTTGACGAATTCCATGGAACAAAGGGTGAACTTGTGATTTGTGATTTGAGAAGAAGGCACGATTTGTGAGAAAGAGTAATGCGAGTGTGAGAAGAAGAGGAATGTGATTTTTGTTCAGAGAGTGTTAAAGTTATATTTTGTTACTGCAAGCTAATAACCACTCATAAAAAGTGTTAACTATACTTTGTGTGTTAACTGTGCAACATTTTTGAATAAATGTTACTGTAAGTATGTCTTTAGTAACATGTATAAGAAGTGTTAGTGGCAAGTGTTACTAAAGGGCCTAAATGCAGTAGTGATCTCTTCACACACTTGAATCTTGATGTTGTAGTTTGGTGGTAAGATATTAGATTTGTAAGTTTAAGGTAGAAACTTCAAATCCATCATTTTGAGATAGTTGTAAAATAGTTACTCTCAATTACGCTACATTACATTTTGAAGTATTGTCCGTTTTAAGCTACATGTGAGTTTTTACAGTTTTGTCTTTTGTAAAAGACGATGTGTTAGATTGAGAGAATATGGGTGTTGGATTTTCAAACAATGCGGGACTTTTGGGTGTTGTGAAACAACACTGACAATGTAAATTCAATAACGATGATATATTCTGCCAAATATTTCATTACACCTGTAACTTTAATTGTATAACATGAAGAAATATTTAATTTTTATTAAATGTGCATTAATGGCGCATACCCATCAAACTCAAAATGAGTGTAAATTTCATACACGGTCAATGTAAATTATTTTACATAGTCAGGACGACGACAACAACAACAACCATCTATTAGAAGAAAAACTTATCGTTTCGATGGTTTCATGGCAAATAGTGGAAGCTAATAATAGCGTTTGTTTCCGACACAATTTCTTAGTTGAACAGAAAATTTCTTACTTAACAATGGCAACAACAACACGTAATTCAACTCTCTATTTTTAATGCTGCATATACAGAGAGTGAGGAAGGAATAACGAGGGAGATGGTGAGACTTGAGAGAATAAAAAGGGGAAATATTTGGCTACCATATATCAACAAAAGATTTGGTTCAATTCATTTAATTTTACAACTTAGGAAAATTGTGTGATGCTGAGAGAATATAAAATAAAATAAAACAGGCCTCGTTTTGAACCGACATTATTATTTACTTGAATCCCAAGGTTCATTTCCTTTTATAAATAAACAAACTCAAGAGTCATAAGTCAAAATTCAAAAGACACGATTCATTGTTCTTCTTCTATCCTACGTGTTTCTGTTTTTTCTTATCAACTTCTCCAACCAAGGTTTCTGTTTCTTCACCGCCGGCAAGGTACGTATTTTATGACATTAAATGATTGAATGTTGGATATCATATGAACAAAACTCTAGGACACATACGATAATGTTCATCTTCTTACATTTTTTTTATCAAAAAATAAAAAATATTTGTGTTGAATTTGGAACTTATTTTGGTTGTTCAACTTGAAATTTGTTAAATGTGTTTTCATCTAAAACTTTCATAATCATATAATTCCTTTTTTGTTTCTTATTCTGCCACTTTCTTTCTTGTTGTTTTCCATGTATTGCAATGGTTCAACCAAATATCTTATTTTGTTTTTTATGATATCTTATTTTGATTTGATATTTTTCTAATTTGTTTTTGTCGTGTGGTAGATTTTATTCTGTTTATTTTCTTCTTTCAATTAACCAAGCAAAAGAAAATTTCTCTTCTGCCCCCCCTACATTTCTCTTTCACCCCCTAACTACCTCATTTACCCTCATAATAGCCAATTCGAGACGCACAAACCGAACCTAGATTCGGGAGATACCTCCCGAAATTTCTTGCCTAGCACCCCCACCATTGCTGAATTCGTGACTTGCAAACCGAATCTAAATTCGGGATGCTCGTCACGAAATTCATTCAAAAACGCAACACCCCCAGTTTAATTCGTGATTTAGGTCCCGAAATAGGATTCGGGATCCAAGTCCCGAATTTTTTTGTGCTTGTATCTCTTGAATTTTCTTCTGGGACATGATTGGGGTGTTTTGATTGGTTGGTATCTATGCATGTTTCTTCAAGGAAAAATTCTCTTTCCACCCCCCACATTTCTCTTTCCCCCCCAATATACTCTCATAAAAAAAGTTTACTCTTATACAAAAACCATTTTGGGGGAGGAAAGAGAATATTAGGGGGTGGAATGAGAAATTTTCTGGAGCGAAATCCTTTTAAAAGGTGAATGGATCTTAGAGCAGAGGAAGATATGATGAGAATTGAGGGGCTACCGGGAGGGATTTTACCTCCTTCATCATCACCTTCACAAATCACTTTTCTCCAACAATTCCCAAAATAATTCGGGATCCAACTCCCGAATCGGGACCATAGTCACGAATTAAATGTGGGCTGGGGGGGGTTTGGGCTTAAATTCGGGACGCAAGGCTCGAATTAAAATTCGGGATGCATCTCACGAATTTTTGGGGGTGAATTTTTCAACTTTTTTTCCAAATTCGGGACGTGCGTCCCAAACCATATTTTGGGACCTATCTCACGAATTTTTTTTTAGTCACTTTTCCAGTGTTATTTTAGAGTTTTAGGGGGGTTAAAAAGAAGGACGGGGGGTTAAAGAGAAATTTTCCTATTCTATGATCATAATTGATTTATTTTTTATTTTCAATTTTGCAATTCAGATTTATGGAATTGTTTGATGCAGATTAAGAAGGAGAACCCATAAACAAAGTTTAAGGACATATCAAATATGTTTGGCGCTAAAGGGAATGAGACTTGAGCCTTATTAACGAGAAGAAATCTTATAGAAAAAATACTCATTAATTAGCAAGTGATTCACAAAGAAAAAACGTGAGAAAGAGGATACAGAATTTTGGTATGATTTTTTTCGTATTTTAATATTGGCCTTCAAAAAAAATTCTTTATTATAGTTCCTTTTTACACAAAAAAAAACAATTGCATTTTTTTAGTTTTTTTTTTCTATGTTAAATTTTATTTTTTCTCAATTTATGTAAGACAATTCAATAATTATTATTCAGTTTTCTCTTCTCCAAAATAGCATGGTATGGATGAGTCTCATTGAAAGTTAATGTATCATTTCACTTAATTGTATGGTTCAATTTTCTTTGTTTTTTCTCTTATTTTTCTTCAAATTTTATTTCTATTACCCGTAACGCTTTCTAATTTTTTTTCTATGATTTTGTGTGTCATCTACCTTTGAAACATGTGGTTTTATCTATTCAAAGGTAATGTAACTGTAAAAGTGAGTTTTTTTTTTAACAAATACAAATTCATGAAAGAAGAAATAATAGAAGATATATGGAATTGACCGCATGATAAAACTACACACATCTCTCTTTACTATTAACATTTACTATTTATTTGATCATTGATTTTTAATCTTACTCATTTTCCTATCTATTAAAAAGAAAATTGGGTATACATTAGAGTTGTGTCAAAATTTGTGGTGTCAATATTTAGATGATCATATTTATGGCTTCAATGAGAGGTTTAGAGATTGATGGATGAATCAACAAATTCATAATATGGATCATGTACACTACGATGACGGTAAGAATAATTTCATCACACAAAGGGGCACGGAACGTGCCTTCCGTACCCGTTTGGCCCGCTAGTAAAAAACAAAACAAAAAGAACTTGGGATTCAAGTAACATGACGTCGGTTCAAAACTACTTTATTCTCTAACTTTCTTACCAAATATTTTATGATTTTGTTTCTCTAAAATAAATAATCAATTAAAATAGTTCACATCACATCATGAAAAGGATCTTCGTACACGATGTATAGAATCAAGATTTTTAAGTAAAGTTGAATGATTTGATGAATACAAATATTATTTGATGAAAATTCTACTATTTGAGAGTTTAGTTAGTGTATCGATATTTTTAGACAAAATTCATTATAATATCATATATTTATATTGTTTTATATTGAAATAAATTTAAATTTTAAATAAATTTTGTCTAAAGAATACTAATTTATCTTTGTGACTTAATTTGTTATTTTTCAAAAACTAACTATTAATAACACAAACAGATGTACGAAATATTTATAAATGAACTTCAATATATAAATTAGCATTATAAAATATATTGTCAATATTTAGAAATAGTTTTTTCTAAGACAATGATAATGAACTTCAATCTATTTGGCCCGCTAGTAGAATATAAGTTGAATATCTAAAAAATTTGTTTTTTCTAATTTACCCTTTTGGGGTATTTATTCCTCAACCATCCAATAATATTTTAATTGATATAAATTTTTATAAAACACTGTTGGATTGAAAGTTTATATTGTATAGATTATTTGTGTAAAATTTAGACAAATCCATAATCATTTAATATGTTATCGAGACACATAGGAATTAACGGCGTTTAAAAAAATTACACAAATTATTAATTTGGTTGTCTCAATATATAACATAACAAATGATTTTGAATTTGTTTGAAATTTTACACAAATGAACTGTATATCTTATAAAATCCAACTGTATATCTTATAAAATTTATATCGGTTAAAATATTATTGAATGATTGATGAATAAATACTTCAAATCTTAATGGGGTAGATCAGGTCTCACCATTTTTTTTATTGAAAATAGTAAATAGTCTGTGCGCAAGTGTAAAATTTTACACAAGACCAAAAGAAAAACTAAAAGAAAAGACAAAGAAACTATTTCTCTAAGACAATGATAAAGAAAGTAATAAATAGCAAAAAATGATTTAATTAACTATAAGATATATCAAAATACTGGCAAATAGATTGCAAAAACTGAAAGAATAATTATTATCAAAAAAAAATTGAAAGAATAAAAAAGAAAAAAATTTGTCCCAGTGTTTTGTTGGTGCGTTCTCAAATCATATAATCAGTTTTAATTTTTTATATTTAATTATTTTAAAATAATTTTAAATTTTGAATTTATTTTATCTATATTTCTTCAAAAATTTAAAAATAAAATACCATAATAAATAGATTGCCAATATTTTTTCCAAATATCCAAAAAAACAAGATATTGTTCTATTTTTTCTTATATTTTAGGACAGAGATTGTATGATTTAATCCTTAAATATATGATCAAACAATTTTTATTCTCCACTTTTCATTTGTACGATTTTGGACTTAATGTTTTCCTTTTTGCAGGAAACAAAAACTCATTTATTTTGTGAATATTTGTGATTGAGAAAAAAAAATGAAATATTACTCATTTATTACTAATTTATTTGTGAATATTAATAAGAAAAAAGATGAAATAATTTGTTTTCCTTTTTATGCATTACTATTGTTTCTAAAACATATATTCAATAATTCATTTTAAAGACTCTATTATCTCCTTGTTAACATTTCGTCAACAAAAAAAAAAAACAAGTAAAATTTACATAAATTTTAGAAAATGAAAACAGGAAATGTTTTCACAAAGTAAACATGCCTATTTTGATTCTCTAAAGTTTTGATGGTGTAAAATTAAAAAGTTTAAGGTTATTCTTTTAACAGACACATATTTATTATTCCTTCCTCGAGTTACGTGCGCACTATTTATATAATATATTTTGATCATATATTTTGATTAATGCATAAAAATAAACATTAGCATATATGACATGTTGTTCAATCTGTCTCAATGAATATATTCAAAATATTAAATTTTATAATTTTTTATAATTCATAGTTAAAAATATTTGTGATCAAAGATGTGCATTGATATACGTAAACTAAATTGTTCAGTTGTGACATTTATTTTTTAAAATGGAGGGAGTATGATCTATCTACAAATACAATATATACCTTTGATTTGAAGAGATAAAATATCTTTAATTTGTTAATCAAATATCACTCATTTTATATTTTAAAGTAAATTAGTTCTTAAAATTTATTATTTTTATTATATTACTTATACACCATACTAAGTAAAAATTCAGAACAAATCATAACAATTTTATTCCAATAGTGCTTGTAAATCAAGCCACATATACAACTAAAGAAGACATCAAAGATTACAATATCAATATTTAAATATTTAACAACTAATCTCAGATGAGTTTAGAGTTAATTTAAATGATTTATTCCAAGCATAATTGAAAGTGACATTAACATTTTCTACCAGAGGCTTACCACCAATAACAAGACAAACTTTTCCTGAGAGATTAAAAATTGAAGGATCAACGTATTCAACCGTTTCAAAATTAGGACAATTTATTTTCACATTTTTTTGAACACAATTAGGACACTTGTTTATGATATCCACACGATACTCTGGAAATTGCTTCAATATAGTACCCGTTGGTTGTTGATATATAGAGAGATCACTCATTGAACAATTTTTGCCATAACCTAAGATGTTAATTGAAGACAAATTATGAGAATGTTAATAAATATAAATCAATAATAAATTATAAAATTTACTAAACGTTTTAATTCATTAATTTGAAGAAAACATTACCTTGAGAAACAAGGACAAGAAAGAAAACTAAGGTGAGAATTTTAATTGTTGAATCAACCATTTTTGACATAGAAATGCTGAGTTTTATGGACTTAGTAAGATACAATATTGGAGATGTGTTGTGTTATATATACACATTTGGTCCTTAAATTATACGTTTTTTTTTGTTTATTCTTATCAAAAAGATCATTTAATTTTCACAATTTCTTTGACTAAAGAAAGTATTCTTTGACTAAATTTTCTTCCCCCCCTCTCTTATCCTGTAATTTTCTTTGACTTAATTCTATCAAAACGACTTATATTTTGATACGGAGGAAGTATAAAATATTTTAATAAAAATTTCTTTCCTCGCCCTTTATGATTTTTTTTTTGTTTACCATGATATTGTGTGAAGTTTTACCGTCTTTCAATAATGATTAATCTTCGTCAAAAATTTATAAATGATATAAGATGGATTATTTTATCTCAACCAATTTTTTCCATATGTAAAAGTAATAGATCGAATGAATGTCTGACAATAGGCTCAAAATTTTTACTACTTAAATTAATTCATTGTTAATACCTCTTTCCTTAATTATAAGACTCTGTTGCAATTTTCAGCTACATTTATTATTTCTTTACATACATACGTCTACTTATTTTACCTCTTTTTCTACACTTTATGATAAATGTTATAATAAAGTAAATAAACTAATCTCTCTTAAGAAATAAACTTGTAAAAATAATATCCACTCTCAATAAATTTATTACTATTTTCTATTTTCTTAATTCTCATAATTTAGTACTGATCTTATAATTAGAGACGAATATAGTATATATATCTTATAATATTATTAAATGTACGTATAATAACTATGTAAAAGTAACACAAATTTTTAACATATTTATTATTATGACTACTTTTTTTAATACTGTAATAAAAAGGTTTTTCTAATAAGGAAAAAATTGAGTAATAATGTAAATTATAAGTTATAAAAGTGTTTTTTGACTTTAAAAAAAAAAAAAAATGTGTTCTTTGACTAAATTAAAATTGCCATTAAAAATATTCACGAAGCCTGTACGTATAGTTGAATGCATTTTCTTCTAATAAACGTTGTATTGAATACACATATTTTAATCATAAAACTCATCATATTTTCTAATAAACGTTGTTGCAAGAGGCTACTTTTTCTATATATATTTGTTTTTATAGGAATACAACAAAAATACAAATAGGACACAAATATTTATAAGATTTTAACCCAGTAGCGGAGTTAGAAATTTTTTAAAGTCCGGAAAAAATCTTAAGTTTAAATAAAAATTGCAATTTTGAACAAAAAAATATTAGTTTTATCTTAAATTAATCCTAAAATAATTCAGTTTTTCCTTAAATTAACCCCTAATATATCAACAAAAATTGGTTTACAATAAAAAATCTCAATTTTGAACAAAAAAATATTAATTTTGTCCTAAATTAATCTCTAAAAATTACAATTTTACCCTAAAATACCAAAAAATTTGGACCGAGCCCAGGCACGCCACTGTTGGAGCCCAACAGTTATTCACATTTTATTTACCAATTCAACATAATTTCTTTTTCACACCCCAAACTCGATGCTTTCATTTTCATACCTTATAATTTTATTAGCCATAAAACACAATATTGAGAATTAAAACCTAAAAGTCATAAGCAAAATTGTAAAATGTAAAATCTTTTCTTGTTTTGCCTCAAAATCTAAATTGGTATTTTTCTTACGATATTGATTCTTGTGATCGATTTTTTTGCTCATCTTTTACATTTTATTTTTTATTTGGCTATTATAAACTTTACTCACCAAATTTTCATTTCTATAAAGTTTTTCACAATAAGTATTAGATTATCTATCTCACGTTATCAAACAACAAAAAAATTTCAAATTTTTATAATTTTTCTTTAGATTTCAAGTGTTAAGATCTCATTTTTTAATTCCCTTTTGCCTATTTAGCTAGGTTATTATTTCCCTAATTAATTACGAAAATTACATATTAGAAACAATCATATGGGATTTCAAAATATTGGTAACTTGGGAGGTCATCATAGTTGAGATGTCATCTTCCATAATCAATACAAGTTTCATTCATTGTTTATAAATAAATTGTGATGTATTATGTAAGAGGCCATTTTCTCAAACTTAGCTTAAGACCCGTAAAATATAAAAATGGGTTGTAGATCGGTTGTATATATATAGAACCAATATAATGAGAGTATACGATGAGGTCACAATAGGAAGAATGAAAGTTAAAAGTTTGATATCATCAAAAATAAAGTTTAAATTTTGATTAACACTACAAGAAATTTACCATATATGAACGGATAATTTTAGCGACGGCTAGTTAACCCGTGGGTTTAGGTGTTAAAAGGCCGTGGGTATAGGGTTCTGTGGATTCTAAAATTATTATGACACAAGTTCCATTAGTATGGGTTTTGAAAGATTTACCTAAATTTTCATTGGCGCAGGATATCTGTAATGTACCCTAGAAAAGTAGAAACTTCATCTCCCACTGAGATATTTCAATTTTGGGAAATTTGGCTATGGGAATTGTTGGTGTTTTAATGTACTATGTTGGTTTGATATATTTGTAAAATTTATTAGTTTTTTTTTAATATAATTGAAATTCTCATTTATAATTATAGATGACTTGATTTGTACAAAATATGCATATTGGTATTATTTAAAAAAGTATGTACAATTTATAAAAGAAAATGTAAAAAAAGAAAAAATTGTACAGACTTATACCAACAGACAGATGCGTGGGTGAAGTGATTTACAATAGTTGTTAATGTCTGATGGGTTCAAACTTATAAAACAGTAGTAAAAGGGAGGAAGGAAATATGACTGATATTGATAACAAACGGTAAATCAGAGACATCCACAATTTTAGGACAAAACAAATAACAGTAAAGCAGGAAATTCAATTGGTAAGAATACCAATCCTAAAGCATGCAAAAGCTGCAATGCCCCAATCACTAAAGTGACCCCACAAGATACTAACAATAAACCTGCCTAATGCCTCTCATTCCCTTCTATTCTATTTATATCTATTTCTCCAATCATCACATGCCTTCCTCATGCACTATCAGTCACATCATTGTTCCTTTTTATTCCTTTTGTCCTCTTCCTAGAATAGAACTTCCACATTCTTGGTTTAGGCCCAAACTCTTCTAAGCCCACTTCTTTAACTCTATTTCTATTAATGTCCGTGAGTATAGCTCTTAGATTTTGTCCAATGGCCGAAGATGCCGTAGTTATAGGCTATTGCAATGGTAATTTTTGTGGTACAACATAGTAAAAGTACACGGAACCAAACTGCAGTCGATATAGGTTTTTCGGCCTATACCTACGGTTTTTCGACCTTCACCAACAAAATTTTACCATGGCTATATGTCAAATTTCTTGTAGTGTAAAAAAGGTGTCTACGTTTATTGTTCTGTAGTATTTGAAGATGTAAAAAACACAAGAAGGGAGGTTAAAACACTTCTTCTAAGTTCTTGCAAACTTATCAGCGGATAAAACACAATATAAAGAGATAGGGAAGAGAGAACAAGACACAATCAATTTTATATTGGTTCCTCTCACAAACCAAGAATAGTCCAGTCCCCTTGTACTTCCAAGGGAGTTCACTATAATCACCAAGATTACAAATGCTCAAACACAATAGTAAGAGACTTCCTATGCTCAAGCTCACTAGTACGAGACTTCCTAAACTAAAGAATTAATAGTAGTTTGGGAATGTATGAACACTTGATGTAAATCAAATTTTCAAGGTAAATTACAACTCAAACACAAGAAACTAACACTTAATATCCTAAGACAATAGAATAGAAAGTGAGTAAGCAAAGCTAGTAATGTATATCAGAAGCTTTGTTGCTATCTTGTGAAATATCCAGCTTTGGCTCGTTGTAATCAACAACTATATTCTTCAAATTAAGATCTCTATTCATATGAAACAAAATAGAGACATTGAGAACATTTGATCGTTGTCTTGTCGTTAGGTCAGCTGAAGCAGTATGTAGGTAGTCACATGAAATTGAGCTCAATGAAGTAAAATATTGACTTCCTTTTATGGTTAAGAATATTGCTTGTACAAATGAGGTAAAGTGAATGCGACTAATGATACCATTATCTTACCATGATGATAAGGTTAACATGTTTTGATTTTTCTTCACTCATTTGAATTTATCAGTTGTCAAACCTTGTGGAATCACGTGATCAACACTAATAAACTTCCATCTTAAATTGATTAATCAGGATCTATATTCCCAGTACAACTTTTGAGTTGTATGCTTCTGAAACCTAATGATATTCTGATGACTTGTGTACTTTGGTAACTCATATCTTCTGATGTGCTATCAGAATTTGTGTAGGAGCTTCTTGTAAAGTCTTCAGAGCCTTATATATCTTGTTTCCGAACCTCTAAGCTTTTAATGCATATAAATTTTACTTAAGTTCCTGCACGTTTAGATCAAATATTAAAATACCCTATTGTTCATTAATATTTTGTTATCATCAAAACTTAATTAGGCAGTTGTCAGAACCACTCTTGTTCCAAGTATCTACAATATAATTACTTTCAATGAAATATATAGAATAAAAATAAAGTTTGTACATGTTAAATATGCTATTTTAGTTGATATTTGTCATGTACTATCTAATGACAAATATACCAACAATGAATTGATATGAGTTTGAATCTCGTAAAATATGTGATTAGGGGTTAGATTTCTAATTCACGCGTATGAAAAAATTCAATTAAGAGGGAAGAATTCGTCTTGTTTTGTTCCCCTAATTCTCAGACGGAGATTAGTCATCGGTAATGGCGGTGAACACTTCATACCAATATCAGGTTAACCAAAAAATGTATTTATAAATGTAAATTATGCGACAAAAGTCATAATAACCTTTTATTAATTAAATTGATGCTATAAAATTGTTGTTTATGATCCATAAGTCCTAGTTCAATTTGTTAAAAATGTTAAAAATGCTTTAGATTTCTATCTTATGTCTATGACCGGGATTCGAACCTCAGTCTCTTTATTTTATACGTGTGAATTTTCAATAATTTGTCATTTCGTCTATTTAGAAAGAAACATTATTATTCATGATCATTGTATTGAGCACATATATAGTAATTATAATTATAATTTTTTGTTTTATATGTGAAAAGGTAATAAAATTTTCTATTAAATTAGACTGGGGTGATTGATAGAGGGACACAAAATTTGAACCAAATGGAAATTAAGGAAATAGGTAGTTTCTTCTTGTTTCTTTCTAGCTCGTCTTCGTAAGTGTACAAATGCATGCAAGGGTTGGAATTTGAATGAGGAAATCAAATGAATTGTTATGGTAGTAGGGTTGCTCATTTTAACCGGTTTTATGGATTAATCATAACTAAATCTATATTCAGTTTTAAAAAATCGGTTAATTATATATGGGTATTATAATCAAAACTATTTTTATTTTATTTGAATATCCATAACCAGTTAATGGATGACCACAACCAAATTTTAGATCCAAATTTCTCAAAGTCCAATTCCAAATCAATTTTTCCATATTTTTCTCTCAATTTGAAAATCATGAACCCAAAATCCCAAAATATTCAAAAACTTTTTTTCGAAATCGACAACTTTTTTTCTCAAACTAGAAAATTTCGGACTTTTTTCTCTCGAAATCGGAAAAAGAATTGACCACTTTTTTCTCGATATCGAAAAAAATTCCGCAAACTTTTTTTTCTCGAAATTGGAAAAATTTCGATAACTTTTTTTCTCGATATCAAAAAAAAATTCCACGAACTTTTTTCTCTAAATCGGAAAAAATTCCGACAAATTTTTTTCTCTAAATAAAAAAAAATTCCACATACATTTTTTCTCAAAATCGAAAAAAAAAATCGATAACTTTTTTCTTTGAAATCGAAAAAAAATTCCAAGAACATTTTTTCTTGAAATCAGAAAAAAATTTGATAACTTTTTTCGCCAAAAATTAGAAAATCTTCTGGGAACTTTTTTTCTCGAAATCGAGAAAAAATTTGATAAATGTTTTCATCGAAATCGAAAAAAAAAATTCCAAGAACATTTTTCTTGAAATCAGGAAAAATGTTCGACAACTTTATTCATAAAAATCGTAAAAAATTCTGCAAACTTTTTTTCGAAATCGGAAAAAAATATAAAACTATATTTTTAAAAAAATAATTTTTATACTCAAAAACTAGTTAGTAAACCAAAAACTGGTTTTAAAAACCGGTTTTTAAAACTCAAAACTGGTTATAAAAGTTGGTATGGACATACCCAATTTTATAACTAGTTTTGTGATGTTAAAACTGTTTTATAAAATGATTATACTATCTGGTTATGCTAAGCGGATAAAATATGGTTTAGTTATAGTTATGGTTTTTAACCAGCGATGATCAACCCTATATAGTAGTGGAGATTGAATGAGAGTGTAGAGAGAAGGAGTTGAGGACGTGAGAGAGAAGAAGATTGGTGTGTGTGTCTGTGTTGCATGTACATATTATGTTCTCCCTTTTATTTAATTAAACCATCACCTTAATTAATTAGCCAAATTCTATTAACAACTTCTCTAATATTATATAAATTGTGAGTTGTTACGGATTACTTTAAATAGAACGTCGTTGTGGAAGAATGTGTGGTGGCGAAATATGGTGAAAAAAATCTTATATAGTATTGATTGGAGGGAAGAAGTTTTCCCGGTTGCTCTTCATATTGATGGAAAGACATTTGTGCTTTAGAAGTAGTGGTTGAAGAGAAAAATTGGTTTTCGAAAGCATTTGATAGGAAAATTGAGAATGGTGGTTTGACAAATTAAAATTTTGCATGAATATAGATGGATGGTGATGCGCCATTGAAGAGAAATTCCCAATGTTGTTCCTTTTGTCGGAACAAAAAGACTCTAAAAATTTCTAATGTTTTATCTTCATGAAGGAGCTAATTTTTGTATACGAAATCATTTTTCTCACTCACAAATTCGCTCTCACAAAGTAAACATGCCTAATTGTTCTCAAATTCTCTATCACTTTTGTGAATTTAGATCCTCTAAAATGACAAGGTGTAAAGTGAAAACTTTTAAAGTTGTTATTTTAACAAGCTCATAATTTGTTATCAAGTACGTATAATATCTATCTTTAATTTGACGACGTCAAAAAAAAATTATCTTTAATTTTTTGAACAAATATTACTCACTTTATAAGACATTACTTTTGAAAATCGCAATTTTTAACACCCAATTTTCCTTATTATTATTTTGCTATAGTACTTTCTTTTTTGAAGCAAACTATAGTACTTTATTTTGCTATGGTACTTTATACACAATACAATATAAATATTTTCCAGACAAAACATAAGAGTTTTATTATTGCTTGCAAACCAAGCTAGATATAAGACATCAAAGATTACAAGATCAATATGATATTTGACTATTTAACAACTAATCTCTGATGAGGTGGGAGTTAATTTAAATGGATGATGCCAAACATATTTGAAGGTCACATTAACATTTTTTGCCATCGGCTTACCGCCATTAACAAGGCAAACATTGCCCGAGACATTAAAAATTGAAGGGTCAACATATTCAAGTGTTCTAAATTTAGGACAATCTATCTTCACATTTTTTTGAACACATAAAGGACAATCATTAATGATATCCACTCGATACTCTGGAAGTTGCTTCAATCGAATACCTGTTGGTTGCTGGTAAATGGCGATATCAAAGGATGAACAATATTTGCTATAGCCTGAGATGTTAATAGAAGACAAATTATGAGATTGTCGTAATTATTTAATAAATTATAAAATTCATTAGACATTCAAATATTGATTTGAAGAAAACATTACCTTGAGAAATGAGGACAAGAAAGAAAATTAAGGTGAGAATTTTCCTTGTTGAATCAACCATTTTTGACATAATGCTAGGTTTTCTAGACTCAGTAATCTGAATAAAAATGTTGTTGTGTTGTGTTATATATACTTTTGATCCTACATGCATCAATAATTTATTTACAAAAATACCCATATTTAAATTATTATTGGAAAATGTAAATTCCTCGATTGCTCTCTCTAATAATGGTAGTTGGAAGTTAAAATGGACTTCTTTTTCAATGATATTAATTGCACATTGGTAATACGTGAACATTTATTACAACAATTTAAAGTACCAAGAAAAAAAGATAGTGATGAACATTGGAAATGAGGAAGTTGGAAGTCACAATGAGTCATTTTCCAATTGTAATAATTTCACTTTGATAATACACATATTTATTGTATCAGTTTAGAGTATCAAGAAAAAGAAGATGGTGCAACACATTGGAAAGATACAAATTGGAAGTTATAGTGAATTACTTTTCCAATGATAATAATTTCACATTGGTAATACACATTCATTTATTGCACTAGTTTAGAGTATCAAGAAAAGAAGACAGTGGAACACATTTGAAAGATAGAAGTTGATAGTTACAATGATATATTTTTAATGATAATAATTGTTTCTTGAAAATACACATGAAAGAAGATAGTGTAGCACATTGGAAAGATAAAAATTGGGAGGTACAATAAAAAAATCATTAGTAAGTAGTAAAATATTCGTGCTACGCACAATTAGCATGTCAGAGGAATAATTTATTTCAATACGACTTCGTTTTATGTGTTACTTTAAAAAATAATAATATCAACTTATATAAATTTTGAATATATATGTCAGAGAAATCTAAAATAATAGGAGATGAAGACTTAGAAAATATACATTTTCAAACAAATTATAAATGTTCATTCTCATCAACGATAATTTGTCTCGTCTATAACTTTATTATATAAAATCTTATTAATTCTAAAAAATTAGAAAATGTTTCTCAACATGTTTTGAACCCATGTCCTCTATGAAGTAAGTGATACATTTGCCACTGAGCTAAATCAATTAATTTGAAATAATTTGGTAAACAATATATAATCAATATGAACCAAATTTCCTTTTAATCTCACTTAATTTGTAGCAAGAGTATTCCTAATTGCATATGGTTTATACATATTTTTTGGTTATTTATGACTTAGATTAAATAGTACATGCTTTTTAATTTATTTTGGGTTAAATATATTTTTGGTCCCCGTATACATTTGAATCTTCTACTTTTAATTCCTCTAAGGATTCTCTAACATGACTTTTGATCATAATTTTATAAAGATGATTTAAATATGAATTTGTGAAGTGTTTGCGCTTAAAATTCCATATTTAAATTATCATATATATGTTAAGAAAATATGAAAAAAATTTAGAGTAATTTTTATAATATTATAAACATAAATACAAAATCTCATTGAAAATTTTGAATAGTACACATAGTTGATTGAAAAGAAGGGACAAAAAATCGTGACCGAAAAAATTTTGATGACCAAAAAGTAAGAAATGATTTTATAGAGACTAAAATTAGAAGGTTCATATATTTATAGGACCAAAAATATATTTAACTTTTTTTAAAATGCTTTATGGACGTAAAAAAAAAACTTTATTTTCCAAAAGTGTGGCAATTTATTTTATCACGCGTTTTGCCTTCATGTATTTGTTAAACAGTTAATTAAATCCTATTACCCATTTTGAACTGATTCTCATTGGTAACTTATAAAATATATGATATTTATGTAAGCAATACCACCCCTGCCTCCCTCTACGACCCCCACCCTGCCCCCAAACAGAGAACGGGTTTCCCTACCCAGCCCCCACACCCACCCGCAGAAACTATAATATAAAAAATGGTTTTTTATTATATTTTAAAAAAAACATCATGTCTCAAAATTGTGTTTTAAAGAAGATAAATAAATGAAAAAATCTAGTCCAACATAAAAAATATTTTGATGAACTTGATGACTGAGCAGAGGTTGTTCACGGGGTATACTGTGGCTGTGCAGAGTTCTACGACGGTTTCACACCTTCAGTTTGCTGATGATACTCTCCTTCTGTGGGTTAAGAGTTGGGCCACGAATCTTCTTTCACGAATCTTCTTCTTCCTCTTACAATTTTCTTCTCTATCTCATATGGGTTTGAATTGGTGAGATAAGTGAGAGAAACGACAAGAAAGAAAAATAAAAGAAAGAAAAACAGAACTTGAGAAGAAAGACAGAGTGAGAAAAGTCAAAATATAAGTTGTTATTTTGACAATGTCGGCCCCGTGAATTACTTTGTCTATAAAGTAAAATACACATTAGTCCTTCATAAAATCTAATAATAACACACTATTAAGCCTACATATGTTTTTTTTTTTCACAAGGACAATTGAGACAATTTTAGTTCAAAATGAGGATGATTGTGGTGAAAGTTGTTGAAATATGCCAGTTTTACCCTTAACTTTTAGTGTGTTTCAAATCAGATTTTTTTGAAAAGCAAGGGCAATTTTATAATTAACTCTGATAAATATTTATTATGTTAACTAGCGAGATACCCGTGCGACCGCACGGGTTCTGGGTCGAGAGTTAGGTCGTAGGGGATGTGAGTGTATCGAGAGTTAGGCCGTAGTAGCATGAGTGTGTCGAGAGTAGATTGTGATGGTATGTTAGGATTGTTTGTTCAATAATTATAGTTTGTTTTCAAAAATACAACTTGTTTTTCGTATATAATAATAATTATAGTTGATTACACTTTGTCAAAAAAAATTATAGTTTATTACACAACTATCAATCATATTTGATACTTGTTTTCGTATATAATAATAATTTTTTTTTATAAACAACAATTTATTTCCCGTGAACAATAATTAATTAAATTTTTTAACAAAAAAATCAATCATAAGGCTTTCTCATACTCAATCTAAAGCATACATTAACATGAAAATTAGTAGCTAACCATTGTATTGAAATAAGAAATTAAACACTATAATAAGGAAAATGAATTCAAAATTGTTCATATATCAAGAGCAGTAAAAAAAAAAAGGAAAATCTATGTAGAAGCATATAAACTATAAATTTGGTAGATTGAATCAGTTGTTAGGAAAAAAGCAAAGTAATATCAAAAACATCTTAGGTCAAGAAAAATTACAAAACTCAAAAGAAAGAAACACAAGCTAAACTCATATTAGCATAATTTAAAGATGAAGTTGAATAAGTCATTTGTCACCAAAATGGATAATCCTAAACCTAATATTGTAAAAGAAGGAAAATAAGAAACAAAAAATTGTGAGAAACAAAGAGGGATGAACCCATGTTTAATCAAAATCTATCCATTATTTTCTTCTAATCACAAACAAAAAATGCAAAATTTTGACCTTGTATAAAATCAACCTACCAAAAGTAGCTTCAATTTTTGTTCTTTTTTTCCCCATTTCATGCTCCTTTTTCGTGTTTCATGTTTTCTCTAATCTGAAAAATTCACAACATTTAATCAAACACATGATGTGCACATATACAACTGAAACAGAACAAATACAATTAAAATAGATGAAGAACAATCCCCAAATTTTACAGAATGGAAGAATTTGAAAACAATAAAAAAAACACAAATTTTATACAATAAAGAGAGGGAGATGAATGTAAAGGAAAGAAAAAGTTAATCAATAACCATGTAGCTTTTCTTCTTTCCGTGAATTCTGTTGTAATATTGGACCTGAAATTAATTCAGAATAATAAACTCATTACTAAATATATCAAACAAATATATTAACAAGAATAAAATAAAATAAAATTGAGATTAGAGATGAGTAAACTTATCTTAATTTTGTAGTGATTGTTGCCGTCAACACCATCAACGATGGATGACCTCCAAATTGTAGTAAACCATAGAATAACCTGAGACATGACAAAATCACTGTCCTTAAGGATTTATCCGCCTCTTAAACACAAATCCCCCAGGATTCAACAGGTCCTTCCCAAGTATGAATCATACTCGAGGTGACAGAACAACTTGAATTTGATATTGACAGGAAATGTACCCAAGAACAAATTGAGAGAGAAGTATAGAATGATTTTTCTTTTGTTTGGCCGTGTGTATGTGTGTATGCCTATATTATATTGTGTTGCATATTATACTGATCGTGTACCTGTAGTAGTTAATTGCAATGTGTTTTCCTTCTATATATACCAAGTAGTAAAATCCAATCCAATCATAATGGTATGGATCATAGAAAATTGTAACGTTGAGAAATGCCATGAATACTAGTTATTCGGATTTGATGTAGCAAATAAATAGCTACAACTAATATGAATAAATGAGCAATGAAGATATGACCAAGACAGAATATAAATATGATAAATAACTTTAAAATAAATTATTGTAATATCAAAATTACAACAATCCCCCACAATTTATTTTAAAGTTTTAAAAAGTCAAAGGACAAAGAAAAACATTTCCTAGGTTAACATCGTAGATGTAATGCATCGGAACAGTGTAGCAAGCTATGGAACTTGTCCTAGACTGATAAGACTTAACACACAGTGACTAAGTTTTGCAAGCAATGGAACCCAAGACACTTGATGCATGTTAGTGGTCTCACAATCACATTACACCCCCACAATTCTTGTTGTTACGCGGTTGTGCGCGAATAGGCCATGCGCGTGCCTGGTATTCATGAGTGCTCTAGAGATTTCGCCACGATCTCATGCAAGCGGCCCCACTTGACACTCATATAGGTGATTTCATCAAGTGCATGCTGCAAATCATACACCATCCATAAGGGATATGAAATTCATTAAAAGCTTTATAGCTTACCCTCTCAGTAATGCAGTGTCTAACACTTTCTCAAGTACACCATAGGAAAGGGACAAAATAGTTTTAGTGTTAGCAGAATTAAGTCGTGACTTGTTCTTACCACATTAAACATTATTCATGGGGTCTCCAATCACAAAGGTTAGATTCCCGTCACTTGTTAATTTCAGTACGTACTTTACACAAATGATGAAGAATAATTTTCTCACATCATATAATATTGACTAAGACGTCTCTAAGTCAATTAAACTCATATTTGCCAAGTTTATAATAATAAATTTGTTCTCTAAAATAAATATGTACAGGTCTGCTTAGTTGAGTAAGCGACACTACTTTTAATATAAAATAAATATATAATTTATTTCCACCGTTTCATATTCAATTAATCATCATTGTATTAGTTTAATACAATGGTTCTCTAGATAAATTCTAGCGACAACACTTCCATAAAGATTTATTTTACAGGTCTACTTGAAAACTTTCAAGTGACAACACTCATACACGGGATAAATTAAATCCATCCTTCAATTTTTATTTAGGTCTACTTGAATAATATTCAAGTGACAAACCCCCACATTTGAGAAATCAAATCGATATAAGTATTTATTTTCATATAGATTTTTTTTCTTCCATAAACCTCATTGTATTATTTTAATACAATGATTAACTCATAATATATCATTGTATGATATCTCTCAAATATCTCATGTGTCACAACCATATCCAAGTCTGCTTAAACTATTCTTTAAGCGACAAAATTTCTATCACATATCATATATATGTTTATATGAATTCTTAACTTTCAAATAATAGTAATAATAATAATAACAATAAAATATTTCAAGTCATGAAGCAACAAAAAATTAATTCCCACAATATTTTGCATATTATATATATGCCCCCCACAATAAAATATATTTCAACAACTTTCACAAACTAAAAATTATTTTTCAAATCAAATTATCAATATAGGACATCAACCTTAATTCTCTCAAAATAAATATGCTCATAATAAAATAATTTTTCTCACAAACTAAAAGACATATCAAACTAATTTATACTCAATAAAATTTCAACTTTAAAAATATTCTCTCAAATAAATAGTTATGCATCAATTTTCAAAGCATCTATCAATATCATATAAATATATATTTGCACATAACAATTCATGTTCTCATAATAATATTAATTCAATAACCAATACGCAACTTAATAATTAGAATCATAGACACAACAAATAAATTCAACCCATGAACAAACAACAGTTCTCGAAAATCTTAATTAAAATTTTATCAGAAGCCACTCCAAAAAACCAAAGTTATAATTAAAGTTAAAATCAAAAAATATTTTGTCACCAATCAACTATAAACAAGCCCCAAAGACACATCATATATGAAAGTAGCTCAAAACAATATTGCATCGTTAGATAATTTCTATGACTTCAAAACCACGATGTTCTTCTCTATAAACTAACATATAGGACTTATACACAAAATATACGAATATTAATTTCAATTTTATTTTAGAGAAAATCACACACCAACACCATATAAAATTGTTCCAAAAAATTTCAGAACGGTAAACTAAACCAATTAAATCTAACCTCATTCTCCAAGAGACTAGCAAGTAGCAACATATGCGCATCATAAATAATAGTGCGTCTTCAATATTAGGAGTGCCTTTTTCTTGTCACCCTAATTGTGACATCAATAGGCCAAGTACGTAGGCAAATTAACCTTTTTAACCTGAAGTTTTGTAAGTCCAATTCATGAGGACAAATCAAAGATAAATCCTTAAGATTGTTGTAATATTGGACCTGAAATTAATTCAGAATAATAAACTCATTACTAAATATATCAAACAAATATATTAACAAAAATAAAATTGAGATTAGATATGAGCAAACTTATTTTAATTTTGTAGTGATTGTTGCAGTCAACACCATCAACGACAGATGACCTCCAAATTGTAATAAACCATAGAATAACCCGAGGCATGACAAAGTCACTGTCCTTAAGGATTTATCCGCCTCATAAGCGCAAATCCCCCAAGATTCAACAGGTCCTTCCCAAGTATGAATCATATGTTGAGGCAAAAAATCCTTATTTGATGTTTTAATTATAACAAATTAATTTAATTATATTTTAAGTATAATTCTGATCATTTAATTGTCTAACAAGTGCTTTTGAGTGTACTAATTAAGACAGGATTGAATGGATCATTTAAACTATGTTGTAAGGAACTTGAAGGTTTCAGAATCAGTCTAAAACTGGTCTCTGATCTGGGTTCGTTGGAACAAATGATCAAGCTTGCTGCATTTATTGATAAGTCAACCATACAAAGGACAAATTAACACTTTTATTGAAGATTCTTATCACTCATGGCAAAGTTCATTTTATGAAGGAATATATTTGGTCACAAATATGATCCTTTCATTGTTGAACTTTTTGAAGAACAAAGTCATGTGCACAAGATCAAGAATGTTTCTCTAATGTTCTTGTTATTTAATTCTCATCTGATCTGCACTTTATGGATACATAGACCAATCAAAACTCAACAACAAAGTTTATTTATTGGTTGGCATGTACCTTTGTGATTTTATTATAATGGAACTTGTCCCACACCTTTTCCTTAATTCATGGACAAGTACATAGAAAGGACAAAGTCAAGATTCTAGAGATATATAGCCATTACAGTAAAACAGCTGTTTACTACCACTATGTCAAGTACAAATATCATTCTCCAACAATATTTTATTGTCCTTCATCAGCTCTTTTGAGAGACTGGTCTAAGACTGGTCAATTAAAAAATGATTTTAGTTGTACTAAGAAGACAGCTCATCAACAGCTATTTTATCATGTGGAAAATACTTCCAACAGCTTTTCTTGATGTCCAAGCAAAGTACTTTTATTCCAGCTCAGCAAACAAAGGCTTCACACGCTCCTCCAAGTTAATCTGCCTACAGATTAGTCTAAGACCGGTCTGCCTGACGCTCCTCCTTGCAATATAATTGATTAAATTTAATTGGAAGAGGCTCCACTTGCTGGTACTTATTTGCAACGGCTATACTTGTTGATCAAGGCTTGAAGACTCAAATATTTCCTATAAATAGGCCTCATTATCAACATTGAAGAGCAAGAGTTTTAGCATACATCAAAGCAACATTATCAATATCATACAAGCAATCTCAAAGCTCTTCTTTACATCTCTATCACTCTAAAGCTCTCAAATACTATACCGGATCTGTATAAACACTTAGAGTGATTTTTAGAGATATCTTTTTCATAAGCTTTTTTCAACTTAGTTGATTTTATCACAAAAGCTTAGAACACAAAACCACTTCTCTTTGTAAGAAAGATTTGCTCAAGTCAATTGTTCATATTGTTTGAGTGTTACCTTAAGGTTAAGGTAGATTAATGATGGTTGGCAAATGTGATACGCAATTATACACAGTCAATCATAGCAAGTAATAAGTGAAAAGAGTGTCGAACCCACAGGGAATAGAATAAGGGTTATACATTCCAAGTTCAATTAAAGTGTTTAGTCTATTGTAATGGTAACAAAACATAAATGATTTTTAACACAAAATATGGAGTAGCAGTGAGTAAGTTGATGATTGAAAATGATGATAAAAGTGTAGCTGAGATTAAGATCCATTTAACACATGAACGAAGCATAGTGAATGATAACTACTGTCGTGCCATCTGTGGGCAAGCTTGCCTTGTGGTGTATGTCTACAACGTTAGATATTAAAATGGGGTATAATGAACTGGCTCTGTTGAGGTTACTATTAATCCCATTAGAGTTCAGAAAAGCTCGTGCTTGATCCCACTAAGGCCCTTAACTTATCCATAAGAAAAGGCGGGGATTACATGTCTGCTCCCACTTAACCTTATTAACTTTATTATTTCCATTAACATGCTAGATGTCTCTACACATGCAACATGTATATAAATCTAAGTTGATCAGTCAAAGAGATAAATGTATTTTCTTAAAAACATAAAGTTAAAGATGACACAAGAACAATCATTCATTCACATAAATACTTCATTCATTATATTAAACTTCACATAATCTCAACTACAAAGAGTTTAGCTCAGAATGAGCATAGAAACAACAACAATAATAACAAGTAAAGTAGTGATACCCATTACAATGCAATAGATACTCCTACAGACACTGTCGTGCCTCTCGTTATCACCGGTCGCCTCCTGCAACATTGGATCTCTCCGGCGGCTCCTCTTCTTCTCAGATCTATTCAATCACTCTCTGGCTTTTCAAGCTGCTTCTTTTAGGTTTAGGGACGTGTATTTATAGGACAATCCTTCTTGGATCGGGTGCAACCTTAATTGTGACTACTAGGCCCAAGGAATAAAGGATATTCCATTTGCAAGGACCACTTAATCATAGTACAATCATTTGTGATGCTGACAGCTGGCAAGCCAGCCAGTCATCCTTATCCTTCAAAGATGCCTTTCACAATGTTCTAGCACATTCCCAGATTTGTCTTCTAGCAGCGCTTGACTTGTTGACTTGTACGGAACTCAATGTCTTGACAGTCATTATCAATAGATGCCTTTTGATGACGATCCAGAACCAAATAACATGCCTTGACATAAGTTGCCTCTAAACTAACTCTTTTTCATCAAAATTACATAATTATTCCTAATACATAATTGTAGACTCAAAACTAAATAAACTAATGAAATTGCATTAAAACATGGTTTGATCACCATATTGGCAGGAAATAACTCATGAATAAAGGCCTAAATAATACACAAATAATGTCTCATCAATTAAGAAATTTGATCTTGTGTGAGATCAAAAGAAGATTTGTATTTAGAGATCGATAGTATCTCAAGAGACATAGTGGAGAAACTGAACTAGCCCAAGATTAAGGGTGAACCAATATAAAAATTGTTTGTGTGTTCTTCTTACTCTTCTCAAGTTGTTTTACAAAAACACTACACACACTACACTCTTTAATATTTATTATAAGAGTGTTTTTTATACTTACGAGATCAATCCAAGATCAGTCTTGAATTATTATCCTTGATAAATCTAACATTTATTTTTATAGTTAATTTTTAAAGGTTCACAATTCAAACCCCCCCTTTCTTGTGAAAAACTTTGCTACTTCATCATACTCGAGGTGACAGAACAACTTGAATTTGAAATTGACAGGAAATGTACCCAAGAACAAATTGAGAGAGAAGTATAGAATGATTTTTCTTTTGTTTGGCCGTGTGTATGTGTGTATGCCTATATTATTTTGTGTTGCATATTATACTGATCGTGTAACTGTAGTAGTGAATTGAAATGTGTTTTCCTTCTATATATACCAAGTAGTAAAAACCAATCCAATCATAATGGTATGGATCATAGAAAATTGTAACATTGGGAAATGCCATGAATACTAGTTATTAGGATTTGATGTAGCAAATAAATAGCTACAACTAATATGAATAAATGAGCAATGAAGATATGACCAAGACAAAATATAAATATGATAAATAACTTTAAAATAAATTATTGTAATATCAAAATTACAACAAATTCTTCTTCCACGAATCTTCATCTTCCTCCTGCAATTTTTTTCTCTATCTCATATGGGTTTGAATTGGTGAGATAAGTGAGGGAAAGGAGAAGAAAGAAAAATAGAAAGAAAGAAAAACATAAGTTGAGTAGAAAGAGAGAGTGAGAAAAGTCAAAATATGAGTTGTTACTTTGACAGTGTGGGCCCCGCGAATTATTTGGTCTATAAAGTAAAATACACATTAGTCCCTCATAAAATCTAATAATAACACACTATTAAGCCTACATATGTTTTTTTTTTCACAAGGATAATTGAGACAATTTTAGTTCAAAATAAGGATGATTGTAGTGAGAGTTGTTGAAATATGCCAATTTTAGCCTTAACTTTTAGTCTGTTTTAAATCAGATTTTTTTAAAAAGCAAGGGCAATTTAATAATTAACTCTCCTAAATATTTATTATGTTAATAATAGATAATAGATAGGAGTGATATAGGTATGTTTTAGTGGGACACCCCCTACTAAATTTTTTTTGATACGTGGAGATTTGTCAAATTTGCAATTGCCAACTACAATGCTTTAGAGCAATAAACAGTACCAATTTAGTGCAATTGAAAATAATCTGATTATTGAGGTTTTTGATTATTGTTGGACTGAGATATTGAAATAGTGACTTAATAGGTTGTGTATTATATTTGGTCGTTAACAGCCAAAATTTAATATCATGTGTCACATATATAACTTAACATGCTATTAAGTTTTTGGTTAAACATATTTTTAATCTTGAAAAAATGGTGATTAATTTCTAAGTTTAATCCTTACTTAATTCTAATAATATTTGTAGTCCCTACAAATCTTTTCTTAATGTATCCTCATATGATAGCTCAAGTGGTAAGAGCTGGGGACATATGGGTTAGGTAGGGAAAAGTCTAGGGTTCGATCCCTAGCGAAAACAATTTATCATTCCGATGTACTAATTTTTTTATCTTAATGTACTGTTTAGTCCTTGTTAAAATCAAACTTATTTAATTAATATTAAACTCTTAAATTTTTGAATTATTTTTTTGCACTATGTTTATTACTATATAAAATATTCATTTACAAAAATTTAAAATTTTTTATTGTGAGATGAATTAAATATGAATTTGTTTTGTAAAAGAACATTTTGATTTTCAAAAATTCATATATAATTTATCTTACATTAAAAAATTATAAATTTTAGTAAATAAATAATTTATGAAGTGATAAACATGCATGTAAAAATTCAGTCTAAAATTTAAGAGTTTAAGATTAATTAAATAAATTTGATTTTAATAAATATTAAATCTAAAATTTAAGAATGATTGGTGTTTTTTTTTTTTTGAAGAAGCTAATCGAATATATTAAATAAAACAGGCTTCTTTAGTATAAGGTGTACCGAAGAAAGCTAGAGTAGTTTAAAAATACAAAGAGAAGAACAATAAAGACTACCACAAAGCAACCAAAGAAAAAATTATGTTACAATCTGAAGACATAACATAGGATTTAACCTCCAAACTGAATACTCAAAATCAAAAGCGACATAATATGCTTTGAGCCACCAAAAAGTTTGGAGTTTAACCTTTTCCAAAAGAGAATGAAGTTGATCCGATTTATTATGAAAATGTCTCAAGTTGCGGTCCTTCCAGATAATATAAAGAGCTGAAATCCAAATTATATTGAGAGCTAATCTAGACTTGTTGGAGAAGCCCCCAAGACCTTCAAATTGACGAAAATGCTCGAATAAAGAACCGTGAAGAGATGTTGAGAATCCTAACCACCCCGCTATTAGATGCCAGAGGTGACCATAAAAATCACAAGCAAAGAACAAATGATCTTGATCCTCGACTTTTCCGCAAGCAGCCGTACACAAGGTATCATTAAACACCAAAATATTCCTCCTAAAAAGATTAAACTTTGTTGCTAATCTATTCAGGAACAAACGCCAAATAAAAATATTGATCTTCAAAGGTACTTGCTTAAGCCACAAAACATGATTATAGCGGTCATCAATTGTCAAATCTGAGCTTGTCAAGTGATCATAACCACTTTTGACCGTGTATTTGAGAGAAGAGTGAAGTCTCCATATCCACCTGTCGGTCACGCCAACCTGCAAAACCACACGAGAAAGTTGCTCCACACACTCCCTAACCAAAATCTCTTCCCTCGCAAACAGTCTCCTTCTCCACTTCCACGCCTCACCATTAACCTCCCAACCCAAAGAGTACATCTCCGTAACCGTAATCAATTTATCAACAGCCAGACCAAATAATCTTGCATATCTAACTTCTAAGGGAATACCATCTAACCAAGGATCTTTCCAAAACAACGAAGAAACTCCGTCCCCGACCTGTCTAGAAATATTATTCAACAGCCACCCCTCATCTAACAAACCACTCCCCTGCCTAATATCATTCAAATTCTGCCACCACACGGAACCCCCTCCTCCGACACATAACCGACCTCCTTCCTCACCATATTTAGTGACCAACACCTTATACCACAAACTTCCCCTTTCCTCCAAAATCCTCCACACCCATTTACTAAGTAAAGATAAATTAAACTCTTTCAACCTCCTAACCCCCAAACCCCCATTCTCCCTATGTAAACACAAAGTCTCCCATTTTACCCAAGACAATTTCCTAATCTCCTCACATCCCTTCCAAAAAAATTTGCAAAAAATAGAGTCAAGGGTTGAAATTATACCTGAGGGAGCTTTGAAGAAGGAAAGAAAATAGACTGGAATAGAAGACAGTACAGATTTAAGGAGAATCGGCCGACCCCCAAAAGAGAGGTGTTTACTTTTCCAACCAGAAAGTCTACTTCTAATACGATCAACCAAAAGATACCAGAACTGAATTTTTCTAGAATCTCCACCAATAGGCAAACCCAAGTATACAAAAGGCAAACAACCATGCTTACAATTCATAACTACCGCCGCCTCATGAAGCCAAGATCCAGCCACATTTATACCAAACAACATGCTTTTATGAAAATTTACTTTTAACCCTGAAATTCTTTCAAACAGAAGCAACACATTCTTCAAAGCACGCACATTCGCCCAACTTTTTTCACCAATTAGAAGAGTATCATCAGTAAATTGTAAATGAGCAACCGACTAAGCATTTTGAGCGCCAACCTTATACCCACTAAACAAGCCATTGTCCACCATCGCCTTCATCAAAACATTTAGCCCTTCAGCAGCTAGCAAAAAAAGGAATGGAGAAAGAGGATCACCTTGCCTAAGGCCTCGCTCAAAAATAAATTCATCAGTTGGGCTCCCATTGACAAGAACTGATGCTGAAGCTGAAGAAATACACTCCATCATCCACTATCGCCAAACAATAGGAAAATTCATTTTGCACATAACCTCGGCTAAATATCTCCAATCAACAGAGTCATATGCTTTTTCAAAATCTACCTTGAACATAATTAAATCTTTTTTAGACCTGTGAGCGTCATCCACCACCTCATTAGCAATAAGAATACCGTCAAGAATTTGTCTGTCTTGCACAAAAGCATATTGAGATTCAGACACCACATTGCCAACCACTTTTCTCAATCTATTGGCTAGCACCTTAGATAGAATTTTATACAAACTACTAACAAAAGAAATTGGTCGAAAATCAGCCATTCTAAGAGGGTTTTCAATTTAGGGAACAAGAGTAATAAAAGTGTTATTTAAACCTTTAGTCAACCTTCCATTGCGATGGAATTCAGCAAAAAAGTTCAGTAACTCTACCTTCACCATATCCCAAAAATCTTTAAAAAATCCAAGATTATTACCATCAGGTCCAGGACTCTTGAAACTATCACAATCCCACACCGCCTGCTTAATTTCCTCTAACAAGAAAGGTCTTGTGAGATCAGTTCCCTCCTCACTAGATAGAGATTTAAAAACCAAATCTCCAAGACCCGGTCTCTCTATGCCCACCCTTTTAAAGTGTCCACTAAAATGATCAAAAATCACACCTCTCACCTCCTGAACACCCTCAACCTGCCTCCCATCCACATAAATAGAAACAATAGCATTGGAACGTCTCTTAGATGACATAACCCCATGGAAAAATTTAGAGTTTGCATCTCCCTCTTTCAACCAATTAATACGAGATTTTTGCCACTGCATACTAGACTGTAATTTAGAAAAAGCCATGATGTCACAAGACAATAAATGAAGCTCTTCGACCTCTTCATCTTCCAAACCTCCATCCTCCGCTTTAATATCCAAAGATGACAAACGGTCTTTTGCACCAGAAATTTTGCTAGCAAGATTTTGAGTATGATCCTGGTGCCAATTACGAAGACTACCTTTAAGCATTTTCAATTTCTCCTTGACCACATACCCACTCCACCCAAAAACCTGAAACGACAACCACTGTTGAGTTACAAATTCCTTGTACCCAGGTAAATCAGCCCAACACTTCAACATCCTTTGCGGTTTAGGGCCCCAATTCTCTTCATCAATAGTTAACAAAACTGGACAGTGATAAGAGAGACTTCTAGGAAGAGCAGACTGGACGCAGTTAGGCCAAGCTACAATCCAAGCCTTAGAAAGGAGATAACGATCCAACCGACTCATAGAAACTCCATCTCCCTTGTACCAAGTGTAATTTCGGCCACAAAGAGGTAAGTCGATAAGTAAATTGTCGTCGATAAACCGGTTGAAACTAGAAAAGTCTTGTCTAATATCCCCCACCATACAAATACGACGCTCCTCCACCGACCGAATATTATTAAAATAACCTAAAACACACCAGGCAGCCTCATTATCATTACTAATCAAATCTTCCACACGCTCCCACAAGGCTTGTCTCCCCCAACCATCACATGGAGCATAAACATTGATTAAAGAGAAGTCATAATTGGATTTAATAAACCTCCCTTTAACCACCAAACAATTACTAAAAGACATAGTCAGCAAAATATCCACCTCTAAAGTATCCAAAAGAGTTAAAATACCACCTGAAGGTGTTGAGAATTGAAGATGGAGTGATTGGAAAAAATGATGACATTTTTTTTTATTATCAGAGTTTTATCTGTTTTGCAATGTGGATGAATTTTAGGGGGGTGTATTGGATTGAAATTTTGAAAGACAATTTTATTGAAAAAAATCGTAAAAATGTTAAAAAACTTTGTAGGATTATATTGATTTTGTGAGATTTCAAATGACTTTTTTAAAAGACTTTTTACAATCAAGATTCTTAACACAAGATTTTGTGGGATTTGGTAGGATTGTAATATAAATTTTTAAGATTTCAAAATACATTACAAATTTTTACGATTTTGAAGGACTCAATGAATTCAAACATAAATGGAAACAATAACAATAAGAATTTTAATTATTTTAACTACAAAGTTATTCTTACTTTATGTTTTTCTAAATAACATTTCTCCACGGTAGATTCAACTTGAAATTCATCTGAACGATATTTTTTGCGAAAAAATTATGAAATTCTGCACATATCAGTACAAACTCTGCTCGTGTCTTAAATAAAAATGGATGTGCTGACTTAAAAAAAAATTGTTAACCGCGATTTAAAATTATCAAATATTAACTCAGTAATAATAACAACAAATATTGCCAAAAAATTACAATAATAATAATAACACAATAACTAATAAAACTAAAAAAAAATTAACAATCCACAAGAAAAATAAAAATAACATGTAATAATAATAATAATAATAATAATAATAATATAGCACATGAAATAAATATAATTGAAGTTTATAATATTAGACGTTTTAGAAAAAAAAAGGAAAAACATAAGATAGAGAGTGAGAGCGGGGCGGGATAGGAAGGGACAGAGTGAAGAGAGGAAAAACAAAAATGAAGATAACAATGAAAAATGATAAAAATTGATGAAGATGTATATAATAATAATAATAAAATAAATAAACAAGAGTCTCACGAAATCTCATGAATTTTGGTGAGATTGTTGATAAAGTGTTTTCTTTGTATTTTTAACTAAAAAGTTTCTCAAAATCCTTTTCATGAAAGAATCCATTAAAATCCGGAGATTTTTGAATAACAAGAGACATTTTAGAAGTTCTGAGAAATCTCAATCGAATACCGCTAGATTTCGTTGCCTTGAAAAAAAAAATTTAAATGTCTTGATTGAATACCAACAGATTTGTTTAGATTTTATAAAAGTCTTGATTGAATACCACAAATTTATTTTATCATTAAAAAATCTTTTAAAATCTTGATTGAATATACCCCCTTAATTTCTCTTACTATTTTTATTATTTGAAATTATTTAAAATAAAGTGGATTAAAATAGAGCGGAGTAGAATAAAATTGAGCGAATAGAACACTAAAGTTATCCATTCAATTCATCATAGCAACTAAACTAAATTATTAAACTCTTCCTAAATTCACTTCTTCACTCGCGACACAGCACTAAGAACAGAAAAGCAGCAGCACCACCTCAACCGCATCACCTCCATCTGTAGTTATCTCAATTTTTAGGTACCAATTGCACTCACAAAAACCCTATTATTCTTTTCAGATTTTTTGTTGAATGTTGTTGTTGATAGTAGTACCACTATTGAATTTTCACTGTGTTGTTCAATTTCTACTGTGTTGTTCTTGTTATATTTAAAATCATTTATTCTATTGAATTTGATTGTTTTATGTATACCCGTTTGTTAAATAATATCCTATTCTTGGTTGGGTTGAAGTGTCTCTGCCTCTCTGGTGGTCAGGAAACTGAGGAGTGTCTTCTAAGAATGAGATTAGAAGTGATCCTCTTTCAGGTAGCGTAGCTTTTAGTATTTTCTTTGGTGCTCTGTTTATATTCGGCGCCTTTGTTTTGTAAACTCTTCTTTTACCAGTCTATATTCGTCTTGAATAGAGACGTGGTTTTATTAATAATATATTTGTTGTTAAAAAAATAAAAAATTCAATAAGATATTTCTCTCCAAAACTTTATATCAGTGTTCAGTTTCTACAGTTCTTGATTTTTTGTTGTATTTGTTCTTGATTTATTGAATGTTGTTGCTGCCTGCAATGTTCATGAATATGGTGATATTTTCACATCCAATTATTGTCAAATTATACTCACACTTGAACTCTCACGAACAGAACTAGCAGTAGAAGAAATGGAGTGTTTGAAATCCTCGTTCCTATTATCCACACCACTTCAATTTCATCCACATTCACAACCCTACAAAACCAACACAAAGAAGAGGAAAAAGCTTTCAATTCGCATTTACAACACCTCACCACACGAAGAAGTACACCGTGACCCATGGTCTCGCATAACCGGCGACCCAACAAAACCAAAACCCAAACACATGACCCTTAAAAAGCCTCTCTCCGACGACAATGCACGACGCATAATCAAGGCTAAAGCTCAGTATCTCAGTGTTCTAAGGAGAAACCAAGGTCCAAAAGCTCAAACCCCTCGTTGGATTAAGAGAACTCCTGAACAAATGGTTCAGTATTTGCAAGATGATCGGAATGGTAATTTGTATGGTAAACACGTTGTTGCTGCAATTAAGAAAGTTCGTTCTCTTTCTGATATGCCTGATGGGGTTTATGATATGAGAATGGTTATGGGTTCTTTTGTTGGGAAGCTTACTTTTAAAGAGATGTGTGTTGTTCTTAAGGAGCAAAAAGGGTGGAGGCAAGTTAGAGATTTTTTTGCTTGGATGAAAATGCAGGTATTCATAATTTCTTTCACCATTTTATTACTCAAAAGTGTAACTCGCTGTCACATTCGTCCTTGAATGTATCAAAATTGCAAATACATTCTGAAATATCTCTATTATTAGTTATTTTGGTCTTCAAATTTGTTTTTAGGTTGTATTTAGGTAGTCAATTTGGTCCTCTAATGTGTTTTTTAGGCTCTGTTTGGTAAAGTCAAGCTATAAGCTAGCTGATAGCTGAAAAGCTAACTTATAGCTGATAGCTAATAGCTTATAGATGAAAAGCTAGTGTAGAATGAAATTAAAGTGTTTGACAAATTTAGTTGCTATAAATACAAAATGACATAAAAGTATATGGTTAGTGGGTAGTTATTATATTTTAAAAAAAAAAATAAGGAAATAATAATAAGGGTAAAAAAGGGATAAAATGTAAAAAGCTATAAGCTCATGCGCTACTTGAAATAACATCTCAAAAAATGCTATAAGCTAATTTTATAAGCTCCAAACAAGTCAATTTTTATCATACAAGCTTATAAGCTAGTCCAATAAGCTATAGCTTATTGGACTTACCAAACACACCCTTAGTAGTCAAATAGTTCTTAAAATTACAAAAGAGACGTTATGGACGTGTTTACAATTTAAATACATTTAAGGACCAATATGACAGCGAGTTACACTTAGGGATCAAAATTGTGGTTTGCCCTTTCTTTTAGGGTCAATTTAGTTCATAAATCTTTTAATCAAGGAGGCTTCAAAGCTTAGTGATTCTTGCACTATAAATTTTGGTGGACCATTACTAGTGGCTGACAGGTTATGTAGATAGTTGGGTGAAATAACATAATTAGCATTGAATTAAAATAGGTAAAGGAAGAGTACGAAATTTCAATAATGCCAAATCACTGATTGTCAACGAAGCAAGACAATTTTTCCCATATAACCTCTCTCTTGTTGAACACTATGCTTAAATTTCATAGTAACAGTAAAAATCCCATGGTGAAGATGTTTATGCATACTTGCTAATTATATTTCAAGAAAAAAGTTTTGCCTAGTAGACCACTGATAATATGCCAACTGAACTGAAAAGGACTAAAAATATGGTTTTCTTTTTTAAAGTAACAACATGATTGTAGTGTATTATTGTTTATTACAATTTATAAAGATAACTATTGTTACAAATGCCAACTTAAAGGACTCATTGATGCATTTGGCCTTTCTTTTATTTTTGTTGTTTGTTTGCTTGCCCACATTGTATAGAAATTGATGATAGTCATGTGGTTCAACAGCTGAGCTACCACCCGAGTGTTATTGTCTACACTATAGTGCTGCGCATATATGGGCAAGTTGGAAAGCTTAATCTGGCTGAAGAGATCTTCTTGGAGATGCTTGATGCAGGTGTTGAACCAGATGAAGTGGCTTGTGGTACCATGCTCTGTTCTTATGCGAGATGGGGGCGACATAAGTCCATGATGTCTTTTTATTCGGCAGTGAAAGAGAGGGGAATAGTTCTCTCTGTTGCTGTGTTCAACTTTATGTTGTCGTCGTTGCAAAAGAAATCACTCCATAGAGAGGTTGTTCACGTGTGGAGGGATATGGGGAGAAATGGGGTGGTGCCGAATGATTTTACTTGCACCGTAGTCATCAGTTCTCTTGTAAAAGAAGGGTTGCACGAAGATGCTTTCGAGATTTTTGATGAAATGAAGAATAATGGGTTTGTCCCCGAGGAATCAACTTATAACTTGCTTATAAATTTATATGCTAAAAATGGGAACAGAGATGAAGTACAACGGCTGTATGACGATATGAGGTTTCGTGGTGTATCTCCTAGTAATTACACTTGTGCTACACTTATATCTTTGTATTACAAATACGAGGACTACTCTAGAGTCCTCTCTCTATTTACAGAAATGGCAAGAAACAGAACTCCAGCTGATGAAGTCATATATGGTTTGCTTATAAGAGTTTATGGAAAACTTGGTTTATACGAGGATGCTTCCGAAACATTTGAAAAGATAAAGCATCAGGGCCTACTCACCAATGAGAAAACATATTTGACTATGGCACAAGTCCATCTTACTTCAGGACATGTAGACAAAGCTTTGGAAGTCATTCGACTCATGAAGTCTAAAAACATAAGCTTCTCTCGATTTGCTTATATTGTCCTGTTACAATGTTACGTGACAAAAGAAGATGTTGTAGCTGCTGAAGGAACATATTTAGCTCTATGTAGGACAGGACTGCCTGATGCTGGTTCTTGTAATGATATGCTCAATCTGTATGTGAGACTTAATTTGATAGACAAGGCAAAGGAATTTATTGTCCGAATAAGGGGCGGCGGGACACATTTTGATGAGGAACTTTACAGGACAATTATGAAGATTTATTGCAAGGAGGGAATGGTTCTAGAAGCGGAGAACCTGACAAATCAAATGGTTACGAATGAATCTTTCAAAAATTGCAAACTCTTCCAGACATTTTATTGGATTCTTTGTGAACATAAGGAGGATGTGAAAATTGATGATAAAGTCGTCATCATTAAGCCCACCGACAAACTTGATACTTCAGCTCTTGGCATGATGCTCCATGTATATCTGACAAATAACGACTTCAGTAAGACAAGAATGTTACTGAAACTATTGCTGGGTTGTGCAGGGGGATCAAAAATCGTTAGTCACTTCATCACGAGTTTGACTAAAGATGGTATATCTCCACTACAAAATTGAACACACCTTGGGCTTAGGCCCTCCTATGTTGCAAAAAAATAATAATTCATTACACCTCTTTCTGTGATATCTTTGTGAGATTTTCATTTTCAACCCTTTTTTATTTCCAGGAGAAATCGGTAAAGCAGAATCACTCAACCATCAATTGATTACACTTGGCTGCAGAATGGAAGAAGTCTCAGCAGCAGCTTTAATTAGCCATTATGGAAAACAGCGTATGCTGAAACAAGCCGAAGATATTTTTGCAGAATATGTAAATTCTCCAACTTCTAGTAAACTACTGTATAATTCTATGATTGACGCTTATGCCAAATGTGGCAAACAAGAAAAAGCATATTTGCTATATAAGCAAGCAACAGAAGAAGGGCGTGATTTGGGTGCTGTTGGTCTTAGCATCGTTGTAAATGCTTTGACAAATGAAGGTATGGCTAAATTAAAGTAAACTAGTGTTTGATTCATAAATTAACCTGATATGCAACAACTTGTGCTCTCATATAATTCTACCAATGAGTTGGTAGCATTTAACTGATAATTTTCCGCGTAATTTATTTTCAGGAAAACATCAGGAGGCTGAGAATATTATCTACCGGAGTCTTGAAGAAAACTTGAAACTTGATACTGTGGCTTACAATACCTTCATCAAATCCATGTTTGAAGCAGGTTGATATCAAGTATCCTGCTTGGATAAGAAAGATACAATTAAAAATGTCAATCTTGCTAAAACAGTTTATTCCGTGTTGTAGGAAAATTGCATTTTGCATCTAGTATTTTTGAGCGGATGTGTTCCTATGGCGTTGCTCCATCAATTCAAACGTATAACACAATGATAAGGTTGTAGGTTTTATAAGTTGTCTTCCACTGATAAAAGTTTTCGTATCGATTCTTTTGGCTGCTAATTTTTGGACCAATATTTAACTTCTTATGCAGTGTCTATGGAAAAGATCAAAAGTTGGATAAAGCTGTGGAGATGTTCAACAAAGCTCGCTCATTGGGTGTCCCTTTGGACGGAAAAGCACACATGAATTTGATAGGCTATTATGGAAAAGCTGGTACATGACAATTTTACCTTAACTGAGATGAAATTTTGATAAATATAGATGCAATGTTGCATTAAAAAATTCCATTATTCCTGTTCTCGTGTGAATAATTTTTACTGTTCCAATATGATTTGTATGCAATGGAGAATGCAAACATAATGTGATTAGAACATGATGATTGGTGATTAGTTCATTTACTTTTCATGATTGGTTGGTATGAAGCATGGACACAGATAGGGACACTGGACACGACACACACACTGACAAGTCGACACGGATAATTTTTTTTTGAAAAAATGATATAATTCAATGTAATTATGTATTTTGTAGGTATACACATAATCCATGAAGTATCTGTGCTTCACCTGTAACATGAAAACTCATAATTATGTATTTTGTAGGTATGATACATGAAGCTTCACAGTTGTTTAGTCAAATGCAGGAGGAAGGGATTAAACCTGGAAAGGTAAAGTTGAAAGTTTCTTCACTGTATATATTAGGTATTGTCGATTTAATTTATTTAAAAACTTGAGTTATATTGCAGCCCAAAATAATGACATATTTTACATCTGCTTGTTTTTAAATATGACTGTTTTAGAGAATTAATGCTAATTCTTTGCCTATGCTGGGGATAACAGATCAGCTACAATATTATGATCTATGTATATGCAACTGCCGGAACACATCATGAAGTAGAGAAACTTTTTCAGGCAATGCAGAGACAAGGTTGTTTGCCCGACTCTTCCACGTATCTTTCACTAGTCAAAGCATATACAGAGAGCTTAAATTACTCGAAAGCTGAGGAAACCATATATGCTATGCAGAGCAAGGGCGTTTCACCATCCTGTGCCCATTTTAATATTTTAGTCTCTGCATTCATAAAATCTGGGCTGATTGATGAAGCCAAGAGAGTATATGAAGGGATATCAACTTTTGGTGTAACTCCCGATCTCATATGTTACCGAACAATTATGAAAGGTTACCTGAAATATGGACGCGTGGAAGAAGGAATCAACTTTTATGAAAGTATATGCAAGTCTACAAAAGGGGACAAGTTTGTCTTGAGTGTAGCTGTGCATTTATATAAATCCGCGGGAATGGAAAGCCATGCTAAAGAAATATTGAGTTCAATGAACAAGATGAGGATTCCTTTCCTCAGGAAGCTGGAAGTTGGATCGGGACAGAGAGAGTGAGACATATAAACCTCTTCTAAGATGCATGTATGCTTGAGACCCTTAGGATAGTAATCCAGGAACTTGTTTAGAAATACTGTAATGAAAGGAACATGTCGATAGATATTTGACCAAATAGGATCGTCCAGTTCCTATCGAACGTATCACTAAAATACCCCTTGGAGGGGATAAGGCTAAGCGCAGCGAAAAGGGTTTCGCATGAGATGGGAAATCCAAACAACTAGCCCCACACGGGTTTTCTGAATATTGTCTGATAATGAGCGAGGAAGCAATGTGATAACAAAGAAGGGTTGGCTTTGGGTATGACCATGGAGCTTGTATATAACTTAATTAACCTATTACGGTACCCTGATTATAGCTTCATATACTGCTGGCAATGATGATTGACAAATTTGAACTGTTAGTTCCAAATTTACTTTTGCAGAACTTTCGTTGGAGCATATCGAGTCAGTGAATTCTGTATATGACTGTATGAAAGTAAGGTTTTTCTCAATACTTCCCAACTAAATGATGTTGAACTATGGAGAAACATATGCAACTATCATCACAATCACAGTTCACAGGAGCTTAGTGAGGTTACTTGTAAACATTTCGAGTTCACGACTGACTGTTTGGCCTCAGCTTTTAATCTTAGGTAAATAAATTTCCTCATATTTTAGTTTACATTCAACTTCAAGTGATGTATAGAATCATAAATGATTTCGATTTGCAGATTATATCTGATTGATGCTCTAAATTGTATATGGGTGACCACATCAATAGTATTAGAAATTGTAACCTTTGTATCATTTGATTTGAGTGGCCAGTTATGTAATAGAAACCATGATTTTCAAAAACAAGCTTAGACGATTGAAATGTAAGTACTACAGACGATGCCGCTTGCATCACTGATTCACTGAGACCTATAACAACTGTTTTCGCAGGATTTTACGTGCTGCAAGTGTTTCTTTGGCCTGCTGTTCCTCTGAATTAGTGAAGGTGGAATCATACTCGATATATTTTATGGCCTGTCAGTCTGTCACCCTAGTAACATGGGATGTTTTGGTTTTTGCAGGTGTACCTTCTCATATCCTTGATGCTCTTTCATGTTTACCAGATTTGAACAATGCATTCACTTCTTTCTTTTTCTTTCCATTCCAGCTGCCTCAATCTTCTCTTGCGTATTATAAAGTTCAAAGCATTAAAATTTAGTTCAAAGTTCAATATTTAATATTCAATGAAATAGGCTTATAAAAATATCATTAATATTTAAATAGGCTGGCCTAGTGGATCTAAAAGACTTTTTTTATGGTCTGTAGTTCGGCCTCTTTAGCTAAATAGACATATAAAAAAGTTTTGGTCTGCTCAGCTTAAAAAAACAAAAATGGACCTGACCTGGGGCTAAATAGGTTGGGCCGTAGGTCCTTGTAGGCAAGTCTGACCTATTCCCACCCTTAATCTTCAACCCCTTCTCTTTATTTTGCATGTATGGTGCACATTAGAAAGAGCCATATTTATAGGTGAAGTCTAACATTCAATTTTTGTTTCTCATACATCAGAGTCATATCTATCAAGATTGATTCATCTCTTTTAGAAGCTGAGAATCAACTTTAAAAGGGGCACAATTCAAACCACTTTTTTGTAACTACTATCACATTATTTTTTTACTTTAGTTGTCACAATAACATTAGTTATATTTATCTCATTATTATTATTATTATTATTATTATTATTATTATTATTATTATTATTATTATTATTATCTATTGCAGGTTGGCCAACAAATTCCTATAGTTTTAGGAGGAATGGGAATTATAACTCTACTTCTAGGGCTTTAGTGATAGATCGAGAGGCTCAATCAGAAAGAATCGGCATATATGGTAATGGTAATTTTGCCGATATACGAATCATGTGAAAAATTTAGAATTATTGTGATTAGAGTAGAGAAAAAACATATTTTTAATATGACTCTTGATACATTGGTTGGTGAATGTGTGAAGAGGATTTAACCATATGAAAGGCCAGTTGTAAGATTAATATAATTTGGAGGAATTCCAAACAAATTTTTGGCCAATGGTGGCCTAGTACTTGATATTAAAAAGGAATATTTATGACAACCTTCTAATTAATTAAATTGTTTAATATTTCTATTTCTCTCAATCTTAGAATGTGATTCCTTGTGGAAAATAATTTCATTTTTATGAATGGTTTTTTGCAACTTCTAAAGGTTAAAAGCATTTTATTAAAGCTAATGAAGCATATTTTCTTTTATAAAGAGATTAAACAATTTTCTTTTTATTACATGTAAAGGAGGAAAAATATGGCTCGATTCCCAAATTTTGTCTCTGTTTTGATCATTTTTATTTCTCTTTTTCTTGTTGTAACCAATTGCGGTAAGTAATTTTTTTACACCAATTTAAAATTTCTAAATTATCTTAAACATAATATTTTCAACACCTTTTAGTAAATAAACTCTTTCTTACTTAATATCACAGATAATCCTTACCAAAAAAATATGACAGATTATACTCCATGCAAGAGAAACTATGATTGTCCAAGAGATTTGTGCGTCCCTTATATAATTCCCAAGTGCATTGTTGGTGTATGTGTGTGCATCTAAACGTATTAATGTTTCTTATAACAATATAATTTTATTTGTACATCAATAGTCGCAATATTCGTACTTATAATTTTCTTCACTTTTATTTAAGTTTCTTTGACCTTTCAATTGTTTTGACAAGCTCAAAGAAATTGTTATATTATGCAAGTATATTACCTGAACCCCTCACCACGCTAGACCAAACCTAGTGGCTTACAAGTATATTATGCGAGTATTGAAGTATATTACCTTTAATAACAAAAACAGCTTTACTGCATAATTATAATGAGTTACTTCAATCTTTAATAAATATACAATATATTGTGCTGAAGAATTATTACTTATTTCTATATGTAACATAAAACTATATATGAATCGAGAGTATAACTGTGAGATTAATCAATCAAGTTGACATCATGGTTAAATAAACTCTCTTCAGAGTACAACACTACGATGAGTAAAATTCGAAAAATGGAGTGTTACCGAAAATTCGATAAATAGAGAAATGCTTATTGTTATGAAATGTATCGAACAAGAAGTGAACGAAACATTATGACCGACTTTTCTTGCATTTCCTATAACAATAAAGTTGTGCTCCATAACATTGCTAAGAAGAATATTATTGAGGAATATTCAATGGAAAACAAACAGAAACGACAATCTAACAACCATATATTTGAATGAATCATATCAAGAGGCGGCGGTGAGTGAGAGTGGTTCAAGAGTTGGCATGGAGGTTCCTGCTAAGAAGGCTTTGAGTAATGTTAGAGCAAGTTTAGGTCTATGAAGAGGAACTTCGTGCCCTGCACCCCTTACATTTACAAATGTGAGTCCGGCGTATTCTTCAGTCCAACCTCCTACCTGTTTGTTTCACATATATGTCAATGTCAATGCAATGAAGTGAATGTCAAGTAAACAATAATAGCAAAGGAGAAAATATAATACAAACAAATAAAATATATCGAATCTATCTATCTCTGTCGATCACTGAATTACCTCTCCGTCTTCATACCATGCACGCCAGGGGCTCACAGTTGGAAGCTTGAGAGAAGCTATGGTATAGCGAGTAGATGTTACCGGGATTACAGAATCAGTATTACCACTGGACATGACATAGATGAAATGAAGAAACAAAAAAAAGAGAGAGTAAGTTACTTTGGCGGCACAAATTATCAAACAAAAATGATAAATATTTGACTGCGAATAGATATTAGAAAATTAAAGTAACCTGAATATCCATATTCGCAGGCCAGTAGGAATAAGTTCACGGTATATATCGAGCACTGTTCTAGGAGAATCCTTCCAGTTATTACCTACCGCATCACTGCAACAATGAGAGAATAAGTGGATTTTGATATTGTGAATTTGTTAAAATCATGGAAATAAATGTAGTGATGCACTTTAACTGAAGAGTTTCCAAAGTTTCTATTGTGAGCATTACCTGCAGGTCTCCCATTTAGCCGGCTTATAATTTGGATCAACATGTAGAATCTTTTGGACCTCTGGTCGATTGAAGTATATAGTGCTGTGCTTCTCCGTGCAAGGATCATACACACTTCTGAGTCTTCCAACACTCTGTTAAATGACACATGACAAAGCATATGAATAAGGATTTGTACTGTAAAATCATATAATTCAGTACTCTATAATTCAGTGTTGAGAATATGCATCAGCATCCATTTTTGGAGTTTAATAGCCATAGTGTCGAAATTACTACCATTATCGATGCTTAGTAATAGTTGTGTGTGGGAGTTATCGACAGTAAGTAGGCAATAATTTAAAGAGTTTATTATGGATTGTTATATGATTTGAGATTCCATTTCCTTAGCCTTTCAAAATTCATTCTCTACAAGCGCCAAAGCTTTTACTATTCTTGAAAGCAATCAGTTGAAATATAAGGCAAAGCCCTGTCTTTTTTCAACTGTCTCTCCGTCTAGGATTTTCTCAAGTAGAAGTGTAAAGGAAAAAATAATATCTAAGAGATGCAAGTGCTGAATTCAAAAAGGAATTTGAGATGAAGTGAATGTAAGGGTTAACAATCAAAAAATACGATTCTGGAAATTCTGCACTAGTTTGCGAGCTACAGAAAACTACGTATGGCTTTAAACGGACCCCTAGAGCATGGTATGAAGGCTTACAAAAAGTCTCATAGGTGATAGGTTTTTTGATTCTCAATTTTCAAAGTAAATATTTCAAGCTATGAAGCAAGGACACAAACACCAGACACGACACAGACACTGACACGTTAATTTTTTATGAAAATTGATATAATTGAATGTAATTGGAAGTGCCGTGGCTGACACCGCAACAAGCTTAAAATGAGGAGTGTCCGTGCTTCAGAGACTTCAAGTTATCACTACATATTAATATATGCCGAAGATAGTCCAGTACAGTTAAAGGCAGTTCAGTAACTGCTTCTAACAGAAATGATCTAATTGTCGAGCTGTCATTAAGTCATAACAAGTATTATCAACTAATCTAATTATGCATAATAATCTGCTTAGTTTCAATATTATAACCCTTAAACTAAAGACAAGATAAAACAATAGCAGATGCCAGAAAGGTAGACTCACATGCTTTCTTTTAACCAGCTGAGCAGAACTACCATGGCATGTAGGGGTAAATATACTGTATGGGTCTATATTACCCATTTCATTATAAGCAACGTCCCAGATTTGTTCACATGAATGTGACGGTTTTTCGACTGCCTCAAAATCACATAGTAGGTTCAAGAGCTTGAATGTTTGATCCGAAATCATACCATTTGTCCACATAAACTGGAAAATCCCCAATTGATCATGGAAGTCATCTGTTAGAGCATTACCTACCTGCAGCAGACATAGATATATATATTATTCCCCTAATCGCACAGGCGGAATTTCATACTCGTGCAATCTTACATAGGATCTTTACTAGTTTTTGCACAAAATTGTAAGTCATACCAAGTAACCTTTCAGATTTATAGGATTATGTTTTGTAGCTGAGTTGTACTTGACAATAGCTTTACTAAGTTGGGGAACGTAATGCCCTGAAACAAAGAAAACCAGAATTAGAGAACTCAAACACTTGTAAATGTAATGATAAGTGTCATTATCTATCTCAATATTTGTGTTTACCTGCATAGCTCTCCCCACTGATGAAAAAGTCTGTTTTTTTGTACTGGGGAAAACGCTCGAACCACTTCAGTAGAAATACGAGATTGTCCTCAGCTGCAGATAAAGAATTATTAGTTTGATTTTTATTAGATTCAATTAGCATACATGAAGTGTTATGAACTCCAAATAGGAGAGCACATCCAAAACAACTACTTCATTAGGGAGAACCCCTAGACACGTATGTTTGGTTTCATTATCAATGGAGGCATAAGTGATTCTGAAAATATTAAATTGTTTTTGATATGTTTGAGTATTGTCGAGTAGAACTGATTTTGCTTCAGAATAGATTCTAACTCAAAATAGTGATTTAAAGCTTTTGCCTATAAACATGATCTTAAAACTTATTGTTCAACTCACTTTTTACGTGAATGTATCCAAACATAAATTACTTTACATTCAACTGAAATATAACAAAAATCAATTTTACAAACTCTCACTATTCCAAAGACAACATCATGAGTCATGACACTTCATCAACTTCCTCACCGGTCAAAAGAACCCTCTATGAACACCCCTTTAAAAGAAGTCAAACTCTCAACAAAAGAACTGACATAATGAGCATAAGCCTAATGGGAGCCGACTCATCTCAAATCATTCGATGACCAAGATTATTCACTGCATGAAAATGGATGTATTTGTAAATGCAAAAATCTTGATCCAAGTAAAGGACACTTTACCTGTCCTCTTATCGCCATTGTTGAGAATTTCAGATGAATTTGTTGAATATGAAAACCCAACTCCAACAGGAGAGTCAATATAAAGTATATTGGCAACTACAAAAAAGCACAAATTAAACAGTTTAACAAAACACAAATACTCACTCACTCCGGTCACTATTACGAGTAAATTTGACTTTTTTACTACATTTGACTACTAATGTATCCGGCTTTAATACATACCAGATACACAAGTCGTCAAATGTATCAAAAATGTCAATTTCGCTTGTAATAATCACCAGAGAGTACATTTTATTAAATGTTTAAACTTCAAACATAGAATCACTCAAAATCTATCACCTTGATTCCAAGAATAAGGATTAAGATAAAGGGTTTTGCCATCAGTATTAATATGAAAAGGACCAATTTCCTCAGCTTCACCATAAGCAATAGATGAACAACCAGGACCACCATTAAGCCATAAAACAAGAGGTTTTGAAGTAGGATCTACATGATCAGCTTCAATGAACCAATAAAACAAGTTCCTGCCAAAATCCTCATTGACTGTTATATACCCAGAATAGTGTTCAAAGCTGATGTTGAAGTTTTGACCTGGGAGTGCACTACTAATCCTGTCTAGCTTTTGTTGAACAAATGGGTCTGTTGTTGCAGATGAAAAATTTGTGTTGCATTGGAAAAGGGTAGCCAATATTATAATGTTTATGAATAAAAATTGAGACCATTCAGAATTGGCCATTTTAGATAGAGATAGAGTTGAGAGGTAGATACACTCACTCACTACATACTACCAATCACTTCTTTGGCCTTTATAAGAAGATGGACTTTAACAAATTATCTGAACTAAACTAAATCAATGTGATTTAGATTGATTTGGTTTGTAGTATGGTTTATCGTGAGATAAAAAAATAGACAAAATTATACTATTGATCTTTATCTTTATTATTTGTAATAAATTAATTGTTTATCTTTAATTTGAATAAATCGGTCTTTTATCTTCTTTTTTTTGTACTAAATTAGTTATTTATGTTACTTTACATTGTTGGTCATTAAATGGAAGTGAAAAATTGATTAACGATACAAATTTTAATAAAGATAAATAACCAATTTCTTATAAAAAAAAAGATAAATGACCAATTTGTTACAAATAAAAAATAAAAAAGATAAAAGATCAATTTTTTACAAATAAAATATAAATGATCAATTTGTTACAAACGAAAAAAATAAAAGACCAATAGTATAATTTTGCATAAAAAATAGCACAATATTATTAACTCTAATATTACCAACTTATTAAAAAATAAATATAAGATATTTTATTTTACTATTCACACGATACAATAGTATTAACAGTATAGTCCTGCCTCATAGTCACATATTACTTATTTTTTACTGGTGTATGAGTTTGGGTAGGACTTGCTAAATTGTTTGAGTAATGAATTAATTGATACTAGTTGATAGAATTATATTTAGTATTACAATTTAGTCGAGTTTCAGAAATAAAAACCGCAAATCAAACTGCACTTCATAGCTCAACATAAAAATAAACTGTACAATCCAAACGAAATTAATTTTCAATTTAAATTAATTCAATTAACAATTTTACTTTTGAACACCTTAATTTAACATGCGAAAGTACAATACTTTGTGACAATGACACAATTGGATTTATAGCCATAAATTAAATATCTTTTAATTTAATGGATTCAATCTTGCATCGGCAACTTGTTGTTTGTCACTTTTTGAAATTTGAGATAAGAAAAAAAATACCCCACATTCATAATATTTTTCTTAGAAAAAAATAAATTTAAGAAGGGGAAATAGTGAACAACTCGTGGCCGATTTCTAACCATAACAATTGTCATTAAATTTTGTGTCAAAAAAAATGTCATTAGTTTTTATTGGGCGGATTTTTTTTAATTGGGAAGAAGTATTTTTTTTGTTTTTACCATCAGTTTAATCTAATTCGGAAGTCAGTTCTGACATTAAAGTAGTTTCAGTTCCCTCTCGATCGTAGTTGCGGGGGATCGAATCAGAGTCCTCTCTACTAAGTTCTGCGCCAATCACTAGTAAACCAACTAACAATTGGTAATTGGGAAGAAGTATAATTTACTCTAAATGGAAATAAACACGTGTATTTTTTGTTTTTATATTTGTTATGAATTTAAGTATATACAAATGTTATTTATTTTTGGCTAAATTGCATTTTTGGTTCCTTATGTTTTAAAAACTTACAATTTTGGCCCTCTATAATTTAAAATAGCAGTTATGGTCTCTTATGTTTAGCCCATTTTGCAAAAACCAATTTTAACTTTTTCGATGCTGAAAAAGAACAATGCTAAAAAAGAACACCGTAGAAAATTTGATTTTGGCAAAAGGTTAGTACTTAATCAATTCACAAAAGCTAAGAATCAAACTCGTAGAGTAAGAAGCAAAAATTCTCCTATTTCATTTTCATCATCATCGTCTTTTTCTAGGAATGTAAATGTGAGTAGAAGAGGTAAAGTGATGATATTGTTACTTACTGAAAATGGAATTAGTTGCAAGTTTTGTTTTTATAATTATTAAGTTTAAACATAATAAATATAATATGATGTGGCATCCATATCACTCAAATAACTCGATATGTCAGTATTTACTTAGTCAAAATTAATTTTTGTAAAAGGGGTTAAACATAAGGGACCATAATTGCTTTTTTAAAATATAGGGGACTAAAATCACATGTTTTTGAAACATAAGGGGCCAAAAATACTATTAAGCCTTTATTTTTTATGCAAAAAAAAAGTTATTTATCTTAGTCAAAAAAAATTTATTTATTAGCCATTTCAATTCTTAAATATGTTTTTAGATAGATAATTTAATTTTAAATATAATTTTCAAGGTCAATTTAGTGTCTAAAACTACGAATAAAAAAATAGTTAATACATTTGTAATTGTAACACAGTTTGAAATTATATATAGCAAAGCATCTCATACAATTTAGGACTAATACAACTTCATTCACTATTATAAGAGTTTAATTAAAATGTTATGTGGATATATAATAATTTTACGCATACATATAATAATATGTTGCCACGTCAATTAATGAATATGACATTCATGTATTTTTATATTTATACATTGACAGAATATACTAATTAAATGCTATAAGAGTTTAATTAGTATGTTATGCTGTAGTATAATTATTTTAAACATACATTTAATAATGTGTTGTCACATCAATTAATGAATATGATAACTTTTTTTTTGACAGAAATGAATATGACAACTAGAACACAAGTTTTATAAAATTAGTAGGCTTTGTATAAAATGAAAGATTTTTTTTTTGAAGCAACCAAGAAAAAGAATATATTAGCTCAATAGATTAGCACAAGAATGAAGTGGAAGTATTAGTCACAAGAAAGGGGGGGTTTGAATTGTGACCCTTTTAAAATTCAATCCTGCAGTCAACTAAATGGATCTCAAGTGTATACTTGGATAAATGTTAGTAAACAATAAAAGAGATTGATAAGAGAATGTTCTCTACTATAGAACAACTTGTTCTAAGAGAACAAGTAGAGATTGTTCAAAGAACGTTCTCTCAATGTTCTCTCAACTATATGGAAATCCAAATGAGATGTAAACAATGTGCTTTGTGTGCTGTGTATTTATATCAAATAAATAGTTAAAGGTAAGAGAAATGCACACACAAAATTTATACTGGTTCACCCGAATTCTGGGCTAGTCCAGTCCCCACGCCTGTGAGTTTTCCACTATAATCTTAATCCAAGATTACAATTTTCTTTTGATCTTAAGCCCAAGACCAAAAATTCTGTCAAGCTATACAAGCTTATCTTCCACCTTATACCCAAGGTGATCTCTACCTTTCCTTCTAAGGTAGTTGCTCAACCAATAGTTACGTATTCTTGAGCAAGTTCTTTCTTATTACAAAGAGTTGTTTGGATCTAAAGCTTAACAACAAACCACACCAGGTTTATAAAGCTTTCTTAGTAACTGTAAAAATCTCTCTAAAATCACTCAATAGAATTGCTGATCCAAGTATGCAATTATGAAGATTTGGAGTGAAAGAGATCAAAGAAGAGTTTGTAAAGAATCTTGTCCACAAAGACAAGTGTAGTAGGATAAATTTTGCTTGCAAACTCTTGCTTTGCTCCTGCTGTATTCCATGCTATTTATAGTTGTTGAAGAGCCTTTGGAATCTTGGAGAATGTATGAGAAAATCAGAGAACATTAAACTAGCCGTTACTCACATATGAAAAGTGAGCTGGAGAATGTTCTGAGAATGTTCTCCAAGAGGAGCGTCTAGATGAGCTGGCATTGTACTTCCATTACTTGATGAGCAAGTGTGACCGTTGCATTTGAATTTTGCTGTCATATGAGAACAATGCTTCAGGGAGAATGATAAGAGAACATTCTCACAGAACTGTGTACATTCTCTTGAAGGATATTCATTGAATAGTGGGAGAATGGTGTGGGGACAGCTTTGTCTTCAAGTAACCAGCTGTGATATGATCCAAGCTATTTGAAAAGTACTTTTGCAAGTACAAGCTTGATAGATAATAGAGTATAGCCTTTGTTGGAGAAAGGACTATCACTTCTTGGAGAAAGAACATTGAATAAGTCTTTGCAAGTACATTACAACTCATAGTTAGAAACTTGTTGTCTTCTCCTCATTGGTCCATGTTCATTTCCATCATAATAAATTCAAATGATAATTTATTATGTCTTGAGGTCAAAGAACATTCTTTGGCACATGCTCCATGTGATGACTTAAGATAGAAAGTCCCATAAGTTGTTAATCACTTGTCTTGCCATAAATGAGTATTTTGCTATATAGATCTTGTGAATAAATACTCATGAAACGTGCTCATTTGTCTTGTTCATTTATCACTTAAAATAAATAAGTGTTTTCCCTTTGAAGAACAAACACGTTGGAGTCCAGAGAATGATAAGAGAATGATGACTGTCTTTCTTGTAACATTCTCAGAGCTAATATCAAAATGGTTCTTTTGCTTTGAAAGAGAGTTAGAGCCCATACCAGAGAATATTCTGAGAATGATTGCTGAAGCTTTTCTTTGAAGTAAGATGTAGTGCTGGACAGAGAATATTCTCAGAATGTTCTACTGAAGCTTTTCTTAAGGGATGAGACATGTAATCTTGTTGCTGCAAAACTTCTCATAATTCAATTGATGTTTTACACACATTCCTTATATGTGAATTGAGTATCTTTGAGATGCTTTAGTGGAGGCGTGAGTATACTCATCATGAGAATTATCAACTTCTAATTTGGAGAATGATTTAAGACATTTATGCCCTTTCCATAAGCTCTTTTGAAAACTCATGAATATCGTTCTCAAATATTCTCATCTTAAGAAATCTTGGTAGGATGATACTTTGAGTAGATTTTGAAGATCCTTAGAAAATGCATCATTCCTTTTGATGTTAATTGTGGTAGTAAATCCTCAAAGCATGTAACACAAAACTCATTGTGAATTTTGTCATGCAACATCAAATATATTTGTGTGTAGCTTATGATGCAGGTTTTTCCATCCTCATTCTTGAACTTATGACCCTCATAATCTTCCTTGATTATTCAATACCATTGTAAACCTTGTGGTGTAGAAGAAGACTATTAACCATGACAATCACTTTCTTGCTTGAGCCTTTCAATGAATCATCTTATGATTCAAACAATATCCTTTGAAAATATTCATGAAGCTTGTGATGTTATTGTTATGATGATCTGATGCACTTGTTGATGTGAGTGACCTTTAGCTTGTCCACTTTTATCATTATCTAGCTTTCAACAAAAACTCAAGTGCAAACATTAGTAGATCACCATTCATAAAACTTAACATTTATTCCATAAGGTTTGTTGTCATTAAAACATGTACAAAAGAGATTTTGTCTCAACAAAGAAGTGCTCAATATATGGTAAAAAGAAAGTCTGTTTACAAGCAAAACAAGGCCAAAAAACAAAGAAACACACTGCCTTCGACAAACATTTGAGCAAGAAACAAAAAGAAGAGAATTAACCATCCAGTATCTCTAAGCATGCTAAAGGATTCATGCACCACAAACTAAAATCATTTGTCAATATCTCTATAAGGAATACAAATTTTATAAAATTAACAATTTGATTAAAATTTTATATTATGTAGATTATCTATATAAATTTTTACAAAATTTGAAATCTATATGATATGTTATTGAAATCCATCAAAATTAACGATATTCAATAAAAACTCATAAATTATTAATTTTGATGGTTTAATTAATAACATATCAAATAATTTTTTATTTTTATAAAATTTGACATGATTTTTGTTATAATATTATTATAATTTTGACGGGTCCATAGACATGGCCCTATTAAAAATTGATATGCAAAACGTGGCTCTCTTTTCAAAGTTGTCTACACACATGCCTATTTATGACGGAAAAAGCCATGCTTGCTGATAAAAGGAAACAGTAGTTGACTCAAAATTGGTTAAAATGTTAAGAGGTGTAATAATTGAATTGATGTCAAAATAGTTATTTTTTGGTACATAATTGATGTCAAAATAGTTGATTATGTGGGTCAAAATTAACAATATTGACTCATATGTAATTAATTAATGTGCCCTCAGCATATGCGCCCTCCACCACCCGTAATTTCTCGCACGCCCTCACACAGATTTATCTAAAAAGTGGGGGGTGCGCGAGAAGGTCGATATTACTTTACTTTGATCTATAAGTCGACATTCATTTTATATATATATATATAGGAGGGGTGAGCAGATAACCCAACCCAAAACCGTAAAATTCGAATGCAAAATTGAACTTATGGACGGATTGTAATGGGTCAACGGGTAAGTGTTTTCAGTTATGGAAGGGTTGATATGGTCGAAATTGAATCTTTAAAAGGAAACCTAATGAAGACTGAAACCGACAGAAACTATAAAAAGTATCAAACCAAAGTGAATGAAACTTATACCTAAAAATAAAGTGAATGAAACAAAAAAAAAATTGTAAAAAAAAAGTCAAAATTGTCAAAAATAAAGTGAATGAAACTAAAAACATGCAAGAATTACAACATAATAGGTAAGTAGGTAATGACTAACTATCTACTATATTGCTCCTGACTTGTAGAAACTAATCTACCAAATCTAAGTTAACCTGAGAATGGAACTAATAAAACCAAAAGACGCCAAAAACAAGATGCAGCAGCTTGATTAGAGAACATATAAAAGTAAGGCTTAAACATCAATTAGGTCCCTGTATGTACACGAAATTTCCGTTTTAGTCCCTGTATCGAAAATTTTGACAAAATAGTCCTTGTATCGCACTTTTTTTTTTGACGTTAGTCCCTCTTAGTCTTTTCCGTCCAATTTGGTCCACGTGGGTAAAAGTAGTAGGGTGACTGGATTAATGATATTAGGGACCTAAAACAAAATTTTTGGTTGATTGCAAGTTATAACACAAAACCCTAATTCCCAAATTCATAAAATCGCGTTCTCTCCTTTCTCTTCTTCTCTGGTCTGTTCTGTTCTCTTCTTATTTTTTCTCAAATCTCCAAACCAGTTCTCTTCTATCCACGACGGTGACAAGAAGTTGTTATTCTTTCTTCGACGGCGACAGAAGAGAGCGCGCGATAACCATTTTGTTGTTTTACTCTCTAACCAAAATTTCGTGGTGTCTGAAACATCATGAGTTCTTCATCTTCGTTTTCGCAATCAATTCCATACCATATCCCAGTATGTGGTTGCAACAAAACAATGAAGATGTTCATGGCAAATTGTAATACCCTAATTTTGAGCTTTTCAAAATAAATAATTTATTTAAAAATTATTTCTTATTTTTCATAAGAAATACCCAAAAATAGGTTTTTGATATTTTTGTTTTACAATTTATTCTTTTTCCTTTATTTCTTTTAATTTTTCGCAATTTATCTTTTTATACGAAGAACAACAAAAATAATCAAAAATAGTTTTATCATCTTTATTTAAGTTTATATTTCATTTTTATATTTTACTACATTTTTATTCATTTTTTTTCCTATTGATTTTTACATTTTTACCATTTTATAAAAATTCTTTGTTTTTGACCAATCACATTGCGACACCTCATCATCTCCACCTCATAATCATTTTATTACACAAATACCACTCACCTAATCCTATCACTATAAATACACACCTCACATCACTCAATCATTACCAATCATTTTTCACTCATCCCAATACAAAAAATCAGAAAAATTACATCCTCCTTCCTCCACCAACACTTTTCCGGCGCCACCGCCGGAATTCCCTTTTCCGGCCAACTTCTGGCCAACCAAAAACCATCCAAAATTAACAATCAAATAGTCGATTCTTATAGTTCGGACCCTCCTGAATCCAAATCCGGCTTCTGTTTCGCCAAAAAACGACCGGAAAGCAGTGAATCGCGAGCTTGAAGTTCCGGCCAAAACCAAACTCTCCGATCCGGCTGTTTCGAAAGCAAACGAAGGTATATAAGGATCATTTCGTGCTTATGATACTTATCTGAACATAAATCAACCGTCGTTTATGCTTGTATGTGCGTGAAACTCATTTTTGAAATTTTAGATTCAAACTTGCGTGGTCTTTTTCATCCTGTACGAACACTGATTGTGAAAACTAATGATATATTCGTGATCTACGCGAAAAGTACTATAGAATCGACTATTTATTTGTGCGAATCGGTGATTTTTTTGATATTGTTGTTGTTGCTCTAAACCGAGTCACGGACTCGTTCATGGTGCTCACCGAGTCATTGACTCGTGCACATGAGGAAGATGGTGGGTAGCGCGACACGTGTCGCGCTCTGGTTGGATCGGCTAGGATTCATTCAGCTGGGTGCTGGGTCGGACCGGGTCGACCCAGTTCGCCCGGATCCGGCCCGTTTGATTTTATTTTTTTTTGTAAATTGTGACTTGGGCCTAACTTTTGGGCCCAGTTTTAGTTTTTGTTTGATTTTTTTTATTATTTCTGTTGCTACACCAGTTTTACTGCTGCACCTCCTTGCTGATTGAATTTATTTATGATATAATTTATGAAAAATGCTATTCCATTTTATATTCGAAAACTCGTATTCGGAATAAAAATAAATTGGACTCTGACGTACGTCTCGCGTCCTCAATTTATTTTTATTTCGAATATTTTAAACAATTTAATTAATGTAGAGATAAAAGGGCTTGACTTACGACTTGTCTCTGTTTATCCTATTTTAATTAATTTTGTTTAAACGATCTTTTTCCGTTACTTCGCCTGATCATTTATAACGTCGTAATTAAATAAAATATCAATTGTAAGCTGGATTTGATTTTGAGTGAAATAAAGATAAATTGGGCCCTGTTTGACGACTCGCGCTTTGAATTTATTTCTTATTTCATTCAAAATGTGATTTGATGTTCTGAAATGTAAGATAAGCGAGAGCCTGACGTACGACTCGTCTTGAGCTTATCTTACGTTTGCGTGCTAAAATGTTCATTAATTTGCCTTTCTGTCTGTCAGTTTCATTTTATGCCTGATTATCTGATTACTCATTTATTTATGTGTCTGCATATTTATTTTGAGTATTATTTAACTATCGCATTATTACACTGTCATTATCATATATCATGCATTTGCATCTCTCAGCTTCTACCCTTTTTTTTCTTTTCTTTTCTTTTCTGATCTGAAAATCTGTTGTGAACTTGTTTTTGGATATGGAATGTGAATAAATCAGTCTCTGTCGTACGACTCTGGCTTCGAATTATTCGCATGCCATTTAAAACGGAACACTCTTTAATTAAATGAAATGGGAAGGAGCCTGACTTACGACTCGCCTTCGGCTCGTTTCACTTTAATTAAGAATGTTCATCTAATAAACTGAATGAAAAAGAGGGAGTCTGTCGTACGACTCGTTTCTGCTCGAATGATTCGGTCCCTGTCGAACGACTTATGATTGAGGATCATTCTCATTCACAAAACAATTTCCTAAAATCTAAAAGACACTCAACCCATTCAACTGTTTTCCTGCCCTTGCGTAGTCAGCTCTTTTTTCAACTGCTCTTGTGCAGTCAAATCTTTTTTTCAACTTCTTTTTTCCTAAATGGATGGCGCTTTATCCATTCCCCTGCTACAGACAAACGCTTAAGCCTCCGAAGCGAGCATACAAGCATACTGTTGTATCAGTGGAATGCGACTTAAGCATCGTTCACTAAAACCAACCAACACACAATCTTTCTTTTCAGGAAGAACTACGTGAGCTTTGAATTCCTCATTGTACTTGGGGGATACGTAGGAGCGAGAGCATCTCTCGTCAAGCCAAATAATAAAAAACTCTTTTTTTCCTTTCTGTTCAATATGCGGTAATCTTTTTCTTTTTATGCGGTTATCTCTGTTTATGCAAACCAAAATTCCTCAAATGGTTCCCGTTGAGTACAACGGATATGAGGGGGTGTTAACGCCTTCCCCTCATGTAACCAACTCCCGAACCCGATCTTTTTAAGGTTTTATCATTATTTTCCTTTCCCCTCACGGGATAAATAAAATATGGTGGCGGCTTCATTGTTTACATTTGTGCATTGCATTTCATCATTGCATATTTGTATATTTTTTGCGCCGGGTACTACAGCTGGCGACTTCACTGGGAGATAAATGATTAGAGAGTTAAGCCTAGTTTGAAGCTTTTGGTTTGCTTATTCCAGGTTAGCCGTATCTATCCTATCTTTTACATTACCGCAAAATATTGAACTGTCTGGATTTGCTGGCTTTGTCTTCTCTTCTACTCCTTTTTTTTCTTTTTGCCTTTATGGCTTGGTTCTTGGTTACAGTGTGATTATGCTCCGTACCCGAGCTAGAGTGATACTCAGGATTAGTTGAGGGATTGTCATGTTGGGCTCCCTGACGAACGTCTCTGGGCTTGGATGTGATGGTCTCGACCAGAATAGATTCACTTGGAATAATTGGACTCCTTGGCTTACGCCTTGCGGGCTTCATGTTTCCTTGTTGGGTCCGAAACTCTGGTGGCCTTTATTAGATGTCCGAAACTTTTGTCTAGGGACCACCGTTTAGAACATGTGTCGAGGTTATAATGTCGACTCATCCAGTTGGTGTTATGATCTCGCCCAGATGAGGTTGCTTTTGGGAAAAGTAATCAAGATTTTGGGTAACCTTATCAACCTAGAACAACATGTGAGAGGGTGGGTTACAGGTAACCTTAAACTTTTGGCCTCAGAGATTCCATTTTGAAAAGAACCCAGTTGTTATGAAAATGGAAGATTTGTGACTTTGAGATCAAGTTCGCTAGATGATACAATGTTACTGTGATCATATACATGCATTGCATTCATACATCCATGCATCCATATAAATAATCATGCATATTCATCTTTCATACATTTACAAAAAAAATGTGGGAAAAAGTCTTTGAAAAAATATGCATTTTCATTCATAAAAAAAAATCATGCATTTTTTATCGATTAAAAAATCTCATTTTCATTCATTCATTCATTCCAACAGCTACCTTCCTGGCACCGTTATAGAACAAGAAGAGTTGCTCATCACATTATGGACAATTGGCAAGAGAAGCACGATGCGCTCAAGGCTGAGGTAACCCAGATGGGTGGACAAGTAACTCAGTTGGGTGGACAGGTAACCCAGTTGGATGGAAGAATGACCTTGTTGGGTGGGAAGCTAGATCAGATTCTTGAGATGTTGGCTAATAAGAATGTGCAACCAAAGGTGGTTGAGGCTCCTGCACCTGCAGTTATGGTTGCTCAAGAAAATGCTTCTACTGGCTATGATTGGCCTACTTTTGGTTTGCCTAAGGGTTATGTTCCACCAGGATATGTGCCAGTCACTTCTGCTTCAATTGTGGAAGCCCCTGCTAGGGTTACATCTGTGCAACAAGTAATGGATTTGGATCAAGACGCATTTGAGGATCCTAGAGATGTGTACCAGGGTCCCGAATTGCGTGGGCCTAGGTTTGCTTACCAAGGACCCGTGCTTCCGGTTAGTGAACCAAAGTTTGATTTTGCTCCTCAGTTGGAAGAAACAAAGCAGAAATATCAGGCTCTAGAGGAGAGGTTAAATCTGGTAGAAACGGGTAATGATCCGTTGAATTTCTCGAAGATGTACTTGGTTTCTGATTTTGTGCTTCCACCAAAGTTCAAAATGCCTGATTTCGAGAAATATAAGGGTTTGAGCTGCCCGAAGAATCATCTGGTTATGTATGTCAGAAAAATGGCCTCTTATTCTCATGATGACAAACTGATGATACACTGTTTCCAAGACAGTCTGGCTGGTGTGCCTCTCAATTGGTACATGCAACTTGAAAAAGGTAACATCCTGTCGTGGAGGGATTTGGCCAATGCTTTCCTCAAGCAATACCAATATAATATGGATGTGGCTCCAAGCCGCACTCAGCTCCAAAATACCACTATGAAAGAGGGTGAATCTTTCAAGGTTTATGCACAAAGATGGAGATCCTTAGCTTCTCAAGTACGTCCTCCGCTCTTGGAGACGGAACTTGTGGACATGTTTACCAATACTCTGCAAGGGACTTACTTTAAAAGGTTGGTTAGTACTACTTCCTCTGATTTTGCCGAGTTGGTCCGAGTTGGTGAAAGAGTCGAAATGGGGATCAAGAACGGGAAGATTTCAGCTGCTTCTAGTTCACAAAGCAATAACACAAGGAAGCCTGGTGGTGGCTTTAACAGAAAGAAGGAAGGTGAGACCAATGCTATATCTTCAAGAGGCAGTCAGGCGCAGCCGGTAGCACCTGTTCAGTTTCCCTACTTTCCCTTTCCATACTTGGCTGCTGCTCAGCACCAACAGTTTCCAAATTATCAGTATCAAAACCCAGTGTCTCAACATCATCAACAGGCACCACCAAAACGGAATCCTCCACAAGCTCGTAGGGTTTTTGATCCTATCCCCATGCCGTACAGTCAGTTGCTCCCTTATCTGATTCATAGTGGTAAGGTGACACCTAAGCAAATAAGACCTTTGCTTCCACCATTCCCTGATTGGTATGACGCTAACGCTAAATGCGATTACCATGCTGGTATTGTGGGTCACTCTACTGATAACTGCAAAGCTTTTAAGCACAAAGTACAAGACCTCATTGATGAGAACGATTTGACTTTCAAAGAGAGCGGCCCCAATGTGACCAATGATCCATTGCCTAAGCATCCGACGGGTAATGTAAGTTATGTTGAAACTGGCGGAAATTTGATAAGGGATGTTTCTCTGATCAGAACACCTCTGTCATCTGTCCGAGAGATGTTGCTGAGTTATGAAGAGTTTGAGAAATTACACACTGATTGTGATGATTGTCAAAAGGATCCAAACTACTGTTCAAAGCTGAAGGAATGTTTGCAACAACTGATGGATCAAGGTTTAGTGCAGGTGGGATATGCCAAAAAGGAAACTTTGGTTGCCACTGTTAATCAGAATGAACATACAAAGCTCGAAAGTAACGGTCGGAAAGAAAAGGGATCTGTTACATCTTTGAAAAGCTTAAAAGTAGCCATAGAGGAAGGGCTGTCTACCGGTTTGGGACAGATGTTAGTTGTGCCTGAGAAAAAGGATCGCTTCGGTTTGGGTTATCAGTCATCCAAGGGGATGGCAACTCTGAAGAAGGTTCAAGACAAGATTCCAAAGATTGAGGATGTTTTTAGCAGTGCTGGTTACCGTGTTGATGGTCACATTGCTATGATTAATGACAAGGATGTTGATGGAAAGATCCAAGATTAGGTGCGCCAGTGTTCTCCAGAGATTGTGCTTAAAAGGCTGTTGGAATCCCTAAAGTTGTTTTTATTTCAAAGCAATTTGTTTTCTTTTCAAAACACCTTTGTTCAGCCCTGAATAAATGGTTGTGCTTGTAGAGCCACTTTGTTTTAATGTTTAATTTGCAATTAATGAAAAAGTACTTCTTGTGCAATTTCTGTCTTATTTATTGTTCTTTTACAGTTTCAAAAAGATAATGAAAAATGGCAATAATTTCTTGCATTCATAAAACACTTTTGCATTCAATCAAATTCAAAAAAAAAGAAAAAAGAGAATCATCATTTAGAAGTGAATATATTGAATCATAATTGTGCCGTAATTCTTCATGGTTTCGGGTTGCAAGCTTCGTTGAACAGTTAATATGATTGTTGGATCAAAAGCATAAAATGATTGAACTTTATTGATGATTGATCTAAGAACTGACGAAGAAAGAGGTCATAATGGTTGCCTCCCCATAACAGGATATGAAAAAGAAAGTTGATCAGGCATTTTATCTCTTGTCAAGTATTTGTTTGCATTTAAAGATTATGTAATGCACATGCATGTTTCGGAATAAATCCATCTGTATTCACTTCTTTTTCTTATTACTTGCAAACTTGGAGCGAGGATGAAGAAAATTAATAACTGATTTTTGTCGATGTATGCTTTCAATTGTGAAAAATCTAGCTGATGATGAAAGGCATTGTTTCATAAAAAAAATTGTGATTGAATCGAGTCATTTTTGCATATGTTTTGTTGTTATCTAATTCTCCCAGTTTCTTGAGATATATCTTTTTAAGAAAATAAGCAATTTTGGTTTGATACTTGACCTGACACTTTAAGAGTATATAGGTTGTTTTGCACTTTAGGCTATTATGAAGGTTCGGAAATGATTCAATAAAATCGGTATTGTCTTAACATCTTAGACTCTTTGAAGTATGTAAGATCAATTTGAGTACTGATTTTGACGAAGACCTGAACATAAGTTTTTAGTAACTCTCAGTAGTTTATCTTAGCAGTCGGCACCATCTTGTACACAAACTAAGCAGGAAATCGATGAACATAAGTGAATGATCCAGAAATGAAATTTGCATACTTTGGTTAATTTCAAAAGTGGGAATGCACTTATTGAGTTAGATGACCCTCACTCGGTTGTTTAACCCAGCAATTGTTGAAAAACCATAGTAAATATACCCATTTAGTAGTTGGTTCAGAGGAGTCTGGTTCTGAACTTGGTAGGGCGGGTTGTTATCCGATCCCCCACAACTGCATTTGGAAGAGAAAGAGGGGTTTACCAAACTGATTTTACCAGCTCCCCTCGATTTATGATCATAATCACTAACAGATTTTTCTACCATGAGTGTGTACAAGATAACGGGCTTAATGTGATTGCACCTGAATGAAAAGGGTGAATAAAATTTAAGCAAAAGTTAGAGTCACAATAAAATGTTTCAAATTTGTCTTCATATGATGAGAGTCTTTGACTGCGATGTGTGGTTTTGTGTTATTACTGTACCTTTGGTATTGATATTTATTACTTGATTTTCTTTTTTAGCCGGCAACCAGGTATGATTAGAGTTGTCATGTCTTTTTCAAACAAGTGCTAAAAAAAAGAGTTACTATTTATGTGCTTAATGACAAGCAAATGTTCAAGTATGGGGAATTTGATAACACAATTTATATCTTCTTTTGGCTTGATTTACATGAATCCTAATTTCATGCTATAATACTCAAAAGACCTAAATGAAGCTAGGTTCACTTCGAAAGCATTCGGCAAATGTATTGTTAAGCTGACTCCTCCAGTTTGTTGAGTAAACTAATAATTATCTCTCTTTTCTACACATCGTATGTGTTTCAAAAAACTTGCATGTGCAAAATACTTTTTCAAAAGAAATGATTCTACCTGCAAATCAATACTTGACATCAAAGAGATCTGAGTTGTGGTCTGATCATGGGGCAATGCTGATTTGAAACGCTCCTAGCTAGGGGCAAACTATCTATAGATTCTGCCAAACAGGGGCAAACAAGTTGAATACCCTGCTTATCAAGAGTGAATTGGTTCAAGAATTAGATACACTGCAAATATCAATAGGTCAGGGGCATATCTGTCATAGATTCCAGTGCTTGGGCATACTGTGTCAAGATTATATTCTCCTGAAAAGTCATATGTGGTGATATATGGCAGAACTCTGGTTGTTAACATCATGTATGGTGAAGAGTTTCCACTCTCAATGCACACTGCTGCGATACCCGACTCTACATGAAGAGGAAACTTTCAGACAGAAAGGATTGACTCAGTCTCCTTTCACCAAAGCATGGCCTTGTAAACCCGAGATCGTGAAGAAGGATGGTACTGTTATGATTCAGTAGAATTCATTTATTTCATTGCCATTATCTTAGTTTCAATTTGCAATCATCTCATCAAGGGATTAGCATTCAGTGGTAAAAACTCTCCGCATTTTCGCGCAATGAATAAAATTTTCACTTTCAATCATATTGTGTCTGCTTGCTTTTATGTTCTGATTGCATATGTTTGTGCTATTCATTTTGTTAATAAATAAAGCATTTAAGCATTGTGAAAAATAAAAGCATTTGAAAAGATTACAAACTGTTTTGATTTTTAAAACATCTGAAGGGAAACCAGTGGCATACAGTAAACTGTCCCAATCCATTACAGAAAATCATGGCAATCTCTCAATTCCATCTCATGAAGAAAGTTGCTATCCTTTTTGGAAGCTTGATTGGACGTTCGTCCCGCAACAATAGTCAACATCTCAAGATTTCACCTCAATGGAGTTACTCAAATTCTCGGTGCCGGGAAATTCAAACTCTCCTCAAAATAAACCTAGAAATTCATGCATTCATGCATATTCATGCATTTACGCATATAGGTTCATGCATAAAAAGAATCACACCAAATCCTGCACATAATCAGATATTTCATCTGCATTAGTTCTGCATTTAGGCATCAGAGGTGCACAATCATGCATTCATGAAGTACATGTTTAAAATATTGTCTTAACAGGTTGCAGACTTTGATCTCTTGTTCAGTAACAAAGGTCTGCGGACCTACTCCAGCAAGACGGTTATTGAATCGTAACTTCTAAACAATAAGGGTTGATGAATCTTTGCCCCAATGAATTGGTCAACAAAATGTCATCCCCAAGCAGATCAATCAGTGCATCATATTCTCAATGAGAAAGGTTGAGGGGTCTGTTTCTTTCCCCAGTGAGGCAATTGATAACTGTTCATCTCAGTAAGTCGGTTGGAACGCCGCATTTTCAGAAAGATGGTTAATGAATCGTAATTTCTTGACAAAGAAGATTGGTGAATCTTGAATCTTCCCAGTGAACTTATTTGGTTCTTGTCACTGATATTCAGCAAGTTGGTCAACAGAGTTTCATCCTTGTCAGACGGATCTTCACTCTACACCTACCAGAAAGGGTTGATGATCTTTTCCTCAGTGAATAATTCAGTAATGGTTATATACAGCAGATCGGTCTACATACAACTTCCTCGGTCAGAAGAGTTAAACAGATCATTTCTCCAATGATTCAGTTGAGATGGTTATCTCCAGTAAGAGAGTTGAAATGCTGTATCCTAGTAAATTGTTTGTTAAACAGTTTCTCCAGCAAGTTGGTTTCTGAACCGCATCCTTACTGAAGTTAACACATTGTGTTTCCAATAAGTTCTTCAGCAAAACAGTTGTCAAGCAGTCGTCTTGTGAATTTTGTCAAAGATAATGGCAGAATATTCGATCTACACTCATAGGGCGAGTAATGATCAGTTTTTGAGTAATACGCTCATAGGGAGGGCTACGACTCAGTTTTTTATGATCTATACACTCATAGGGCGAGTAATGATCAGTTTTTGAGTAATACGCCCATAGGGGGGGTGACAACTCAGTTTTTTTTTATGATCTATACACTCATAGGGCGAGTAATGATCAGTTTTTGAGTAATACGCTCATAGGGAGGGCGACGACTCAGTTTTTCATGATCTATACACTCATAGGGCGAGTAATGATCAGTTTTTGAGTAATGCACCTATAGGGGGGCGACGACTCAGTTTTTTATGGTCTACACACTCATAGGGCGAGTAATGATCAGTTTTTGAGTAACGCACCTTGAGGGGAGGCGACTCAGCTTTTTATGGTCTATACACTCATAGGGCGAGTAATGATCAGTTTTGGAGATAACGCACCCTGAGGGGAGGCGACTCAATTTTTATGGTCTATACACTCATAGGGCGAGTAATGATCATTTCTTTCTCAGGTATTCAGTTACTAGTTATTCCAGGTATGTTTCCACCTTCATCTTCCATATGCATTCATTATCATTACATCACATTCACACCACAAAATTAGGGCATTTGTATTTAATTATCTTTTACTTCGAACGCATAAAGGCGCAAGTCATTTACGCATTCGAGTATAAGACAATTAAATAGGGGCAGCTGTAATACCCTAATTTTGAGCTTTTCAAAATAAATAATTTATTTAAAAATTATTTCTTATTTTTCATAAGAAATACCAAAAAATAGGTTTTTGATATTTTTGTTTTACAATTTATTCTTTTTCCTTTATTTCTTTTAATTTTTCGCAATTTATCTTTTTATACGAAGAACAGCAAAAATAATCAAAAATAGTTTTATCATCTTTATTTAAGTTTATATTTCATTTTTATATTTTACTACATTTTTATTCATTTTTTTTCCTATTGATTTTTACATTTTTACCATTTTATAAAAATTCTTTGTTTTTGACCAATCACATTGCGACACCTCATCATCTCCACCTCATAATCATTTTATTACACAAATACCACTCACCTAATCCTATCACTATAAATACACACCTCACATCACTCAATCATTACCAATCATTTTTCACTCATCCCAATACAAAAAATCAGAAAAATCACATCCTCCTTCCTCCACCAACACTTTTCCGGCGCCACCGCCGGAATTCCCTTTTCCGGCCAACTTCCGGCCAACCAAAAACCATCCAAAATTAACAATCAAATAGTCGATTCTTATAGTTCGGACCCTCCTGAAGGGCTTCTGTTTCGCCAAAAAACGACCGGAAAGCAGTGAATCGCTCTTTTTTCAACTGCTCTTGTGCAGTCAAATCTTTTTTCAACTTCTTTTTTCCTAAATGGATGGCGCTTTATCCATTCCCCTGCTACAGACAAACGCTTAAGCCTCCGAAGCGAGCATACAAGCATACTGTTGTATCAGTGGAATGCGACTTAAGCATCGTTCACTAAAACCAACCAACACACAATCTTTCTTTTCAGGAAGAACTACGTGAGCTTTGAATTCCTCATTGTACTTGGGGGATACGTAGGAGCGAGAGCATCTCTCGTCAAGCCAAATAATAAAAAACTCTTTTTTTCCTTTCTGTTCAATATGCGGTAATCTTTTTCTTTTTATGCGGTTATCTCTGTTTATGCAAACCAAAATTCCTCAAATGGTTCCCGTTGAGTACAACGGATATGAGGGGGTGTTAACGCCTTCCCCTCATGTAACCAACTCCCGAACCCGATCTTTTTAAGGTTTTATCATTATTTTCCTTTCCCCTCACGGGATAAATAAAATATGGTGGCGGCTTCATTGTTTACATTTGTGCATTGCATTTCATCATTGCATATTTGTATATTTTTTGCGCCGGGTACTACACAAATACCGTTGAAAACCCTAACAGGAGATCTGGAAATGTGCTAATTGGGGGGTAAGTTTGAAAGAATGTGTAATTTGTTTTTCCATGTCTTGCATATGAATTTTATGTTTATTGGTTATTTGAATTGATAATGGTTAATTGATGTGTAGGGTGAAATTAGTTGCAAATTGTATCTATGGGATGATGAAATTGATGGTCATCCTCCATATGTTCGACCAACTGCTCGTCCAATTGCAAATGAGAAAGCAAAAATGGGTGAGAATAAAGATTGTAATTGCAACTGCTCCGAGCTTGTGAACGATATAGTTTCCATTGTTGAAGGTTTTGAAAGCAAAAAGAATGAGAAGTTGAAGAAGAAGTTGCACAATGAAAGGAATGCAACAAAGTTGTACAAAACTTTATTTATTGTATCTTGGATTATGTTCTTTGCATACTTTAAGTTGTTTGGCTAAATATTGTAACTTGTTTATGGGAAGCATGGTATTTTGGTGGTGTCATTATTCTAGTTGTGTAATATTTGAAAATGTAATGGTATTGTAAGACTTGATGAGAATTTGTGTATGAGAATGAATTTGTGTTTTATTATGAATGAATTTGTGTGTTAGAATGAATGATGTGTATGAGAATGAATTTGTGTGTTAGAATGAATAATGAGAATGAGAATGAAAGAATGAATTTTAGTTTGAACAATTTTGTTTGTCGAAGAATGTCCTATAATTTGGAGTGGAAGAATGTCCTATAATTTGGAGTTTGTTTTGTTAATGTTCAAAAATAGTGATATAATTTGGTTTATATATGAGCTTTAATTTGGAGTCTGTTTTGCTCTCAAAGTGACTTATAATTGACCCGTCATAATGACCTATAAAAATGACCTATAATATTTGATGGTAAAATGAGCGAAAAAAGTTTTTATAAAATTGTGCTATTACTTGTCATACATAATCAAAAGCATATGACCATTAAGGCATATGATACAAAGATTCAAAATACATTACTTTCACCAAAAAGCATATGACCAACAAGACATATGACTGAAAGTTGTGCAAAGCACTACCTTAAACTAAAATTCATATGGTTTTCTTTAAGGTTTGAGAACCAGACTACATACTAGTTGTCAGATTACATAGGTGCCAAATTACATACTAGTTGTCTCAAAATACAGAGTTAAATTGCATATTAAATTACTGAGTATATCTTCTCAATGCACCCAAGCATCCTCCAACTTTTGGGTCATTGAAGTGAGGCTGTGATGATGGACCAAAACCTTGCATATCTTCATCATCTTCATGATCTTCATTAACTTGGTCATCTTCATCTTCATCTCCGGAATCAATTGTCATAGGTTGGTTAGGATCACTTCCAGGACCCTTTATATTTTTGCACCTCAGAGTTCTCATCCTATCACTCCTCCTTAAATTTGAATAATCCAATTGTCTTGGAACTTTCTTAGTTATTTTCTTATTCTGCAAAACAATATACACAACCAAAATATATCCAATGATATGAGAACAACTTATGCACTTATAGCAGAACAAAGTTATGTAATGATATTCAATTATAGATTGGTTTATGCTTATTCTACTAAAAAGTACATAATGTACTAAAAGTGCTTAATTGCGCTTAATTGCCTAAAACTGCCTGATGAAGCTATATCATTGCTTATCAGTTGTATGCAAGTGCTTATCAGAATTTAAAATGATTATCAGTTGCAAAAGTACTAAAAGTGCTTAATTGCACTTAATTGCCTAAAACTGCCTGATGAAGCTATATCATTGCTTATCAGTTGTATGCAAGTGCTTATCAGAATTTAAAATGATTATCAGTTGCAAAAGTACTAAAAGTGCTTAATTGCCTAAAAGTTATTGTTGTACCAAAAGTGCTTATCACAATTAAAGGTGCTCAATACTTAACTGGTTTGAGCACAGTTTCAGTTCCAACTTGAGCTTCTTCATTTGTTGTAACAATTCCAACATTTCCATCTGCCTTTGTAAATTTCTTTCTCTGCAAAACAAGTTACTAAGTCAGTTATATCCAATGATATCAGAACAGCTTATGCACTGATAGCATAACAACTTATGTAAAAAAAGTGCTTAATGTACTAAAAGTACTTAACTGGTTTGAGCACATTTTCAGTTCCAACACCTGCATCTTCATTTGTTGTAATAGTTCCAACTTGTCCAATGCCCTTTCTTGTTTCAGTACCACTGGTCCCATCTTCCTTTCTCTTTTTAGTTCCAACTTGAGCTTCTTCATTTGTTGTAACAATTCCAACTTCCTTTTTCTTTTTAGTTCCAACTTGAGCTTCTTCATTTGTTGTTTCAATTCCAACATTTCCAATTGCCTTTGTAAATTTCTTTCTCTGCAAAACAAGTTACAAAGTCAGTTATATCCAATGATATCAGATCAGCTTATGCACTGATAGCAGAACAACTTATGTAAAAAAAGTGGTTAATGTACTAAAAGTACTTAACTGGTTTGAGTACACTCTTTACTTGTGCATCTTCCATTTTGTTTTCAGGTCCAACTTGTGCATAGTCATGTGGTGTTTCAGTTCCAAGAATCTCAGCTGCCTTTGGTGTTTCAGTTCCAACATTTGCACCATTGTTCTTCTGCATCACAACTGCTTTTTTTGTTTTCTTTTTCTGTAATCATTTATATCCAAGTTAACTAATGTACTAATAGTTCCTAATGTACTAAAGGTGCTTAATGTTCTAAAAGTGCTTAATTGCCTAAAAGTCATTACTATACAATTAAAGGATTTCAATACTTAACTGGTTTGAGTACAGTTGCAGATCCAACACCTGCATCTTCCATTGTTGTAACAGTTCCAACTTGTCCAATGCCCTTTCTTGTTTCAGTTCCACTGGTCCCATCTTCCTTTCTCTTTTTAGTTCCAACATTTGCATCTTCATTTGTTGTTTCAGGTCCATCATTTGCATTTGCCTTTGGTGTATTCTTTTTATGATAAAACATATCAACAATCAAATGAGTACTAATTAACCTAACTAATTTAGGCACTACTAATGAAGTGAACAACTTAACTGGTTTGTGGACTTTTTTTGCTTCATTCCTCTTTTGCATCACATCTGCCTGTGTAGTCTTCTTTTTCTGTCCACATCATGAATAGAAGTATAACAATGATTATGGGAGGTTGAGTACAAAAACATAACACAATAACTTCAAACATGGTAATTATAACTAATCACTCAACTGGATTTACTATTGGAGGAGCATCACATTCAAGTGGGTGAGATAAAATGAACTCATTTGTAGATGAGTTAACTAATGGATTTGCAACAAAATTCACACTAGGCTCAGAAACATTAGTAGCAGACCCATTAGTAACAACATCAACAACAGATGGTTCAGCAACAAAAGGGGCAGTCACAACATTCACATTGGGTTGAGTTTGAGTTGCCTCAAATGCTGCTACAAGATCTGCAGCAAGCATCTCAAATTCAGCATCATCATCAATAGTTGTAGACCCAGTAAGTGGTGCAGCAGAAGTTGAAGCATCTGTTGTAGGTGGTGGTTGTGGATTAGGTGCTGCAGTTGTTGAAGCTGTTGCAGAATTTGTTGTCTTCTTAGGTTTTCTCTACACGTAGTTTCAAAAATCATAAGTCACAAATAAATTGACAATTTGAAATGACTTAATAGTAATGCATATAAGTGCTTAATTACCTTTCTCTTTTGAGCTTCTGGGTTAATTTCAGTACTTTTGAAATATCTAGCATTATGTCCTTCACCACCACATCTAGTGCAACAATAAGAAGTTTTTGTCCTTCTCTTTGCAGGATCTTCATGTGGATCCCTCCTCCTTAACTTCTTAGGTCTACCAAGACCTCTCTTGTATGCTGGAGGTAGCATTTCTTGATCAACTTCAACAGTTGGCCACATGTCTTGGCCATTGATAGAACTTACAGAAAAACTATAACATCTCTTGTAGGTAGCAGTTGAGTAATACTCATGCACAAATTTTTCAGGATTTCTCTTTGTATACCCTATTGCACTAACTGCATGTCTACATGGGATTCCTACTAAATCCCAAAAATTACAACTGCAAGTTCTTTTTCCTACATCAACAATATACTTACGTTTGTCTATTATATGTGTGACTTGATATTCATTATTTCCAGACCAATGTGCCTCCCAATTACCACTACCTTCAATCTCCTTGTCTAACCTAAATTTTGGTTTAGGACAAATTATCTGGTTCCACATATTAACCTTTTGTCTTAAATTAGAATTCCTAACCATCAAATAATTTCTTATCCATTCACACATGGTTAAGATTGGTTTGTCTCTAGCTAACAGTATTGTGGCATTAAAAGCCTCAGACAAGTTGTTCATTAAGACATCACACTTAGGATAGAAAGAAAAAGCATGCTTACACCATAATTTAGTTGGGTGTTTCATCAGCCAAACCCAAGCATTGTGGTTGATAGATCTTAATTCCTCCATATGAGCATCCCATGCTTGATAATAGGTTGCCTTTGCAGCTCCCATCATCAAGTTCCATATACGTATACCTCCTCCAAATTTCTTCTTGAAATTGGCATATAAATGCCTAAGACAAAGTCTGTGCACAACCCCTCTTTCAAACATTTCCTCAAACACTTGCATCAAACCCTGAAAATTAAAATAAAAGACAAATTGCACTTAAAACTACAAATAAAGTCATTAAATTACCAACGACAAATTCACAAAAATAAAGTCACAATTAAAATTATGCTTCAAAGTAAAGTTAGAAAAGCACTGTGCTCATACCTTTTGTTGATCAGAAATAAAAACCCATCTCTCTTTACCTATGTCCTCCAACAACAAAGTCATAAACCATCTCCAGGACTCTTTTGTTTCAGTTTCACAAACACCAAATGCTAAGGGAAAGTGCTGGTCATTTGGGTCTCTTCCAACAGCAATAAGAAGTGTTCCACCATCTTTCGTCTTCAAATGGCATCCATCTACTCCTATAAAGGGTCTGCAAGCTGATACAAACCCTTTGTTAATGCCATCAAGACAAAAGTAGAAACTACCAAACCTTGGCAGCAGTGTAGGTCCAATTCTGTCAACATTGATCTTGCAAGTGTTTCCATTATTCACCCTCCTTAGCTTTGCACTGTACCTCCACAACAAATTGTATTGTTTTGCAGCTTCACCTTCAACATATTCCTTGGCAATCTTTCTGGCCTTCCATGCCCTGCTCATAGTGATCCCAACTGCGTATTCAGTTCTGATCTCAGACACAATTTCCCTCAACTTCACTGTATCACTTGAAGCCAACCTCTTTACAACAGTTTTAGAAACCCATTTAGAGGAGGCAGTTTTGTTGTCTGTAGATCTAGGGCATGTGTGTGGACCAATATAACCCTTCATTCTATATGTTTCTTTATTCCCCACTTTACTCACAAAAGCAAAAAAGTCACAATTGCCCTTACATCTTATCCTTACCCTCACTTTGTCATTTTTCTCATATCTATTTTGTCTCCCATTCAATAAAGTCCAATGAGTCATTGCTGACTTAAACTCCTCAAGTGATGAAAATTCAAGCCCCTCTCTCCACTGGTAATTCTTATCTAACTCTTCTAACCTAAATTTTTCATACTTTGGTGTCTTAGGCTTCTTCTCACTATCTGAAATATCAGGGTCAGTGCTATTAAGCTCATCACTAGCATAAGTCTTCTCAAACTCATCACCCTCAATTACAATCGCACCAACATTTGCATCTTCATCATTCACCCTATTTCTTTTTCTTGCTACTGATTTTTTTCTTTTTTTCCTTCCGCCTCCCACATCATTCTTCTCACTGTCATTCACCATTTGTGGAGGAGGAAGCTCATTTTCTAAATCAATCCCAAACCCATCATCCAACCCCATAGTCCTCTCATCCTCACTGTCATCTAAAACTACACCCCTAACCTCATCATCTTCACTACTATAACCTCCATAATAACTACTATCAGAAACATCTTCATCATCAGTTAGTTCAACATCATTTCCATCACTTGGTTGTTGTTCTGGCTCAGCAACAACTATGCCTTTACCAGAATAATCAACAAATATTTGCAACACAGTGTTTGTTTCAGTTGCATACTCTAAAGCTTCATAAGCATCCTTGTCATTCAATATTTTTCTGTATTCATCATCACAGTCCTTATACCACCATATCCTATATTTCTCTTCAACTTTACAGTCATCTTTCACTATACCATCAATTTCAAAGAAACTCCATTTATCAGGATCCATATTAGAGACTTCATGTTCATTACCCCCTTTGTAATATAACGTCCTTTACAAATTCACCCCCATAATGAATTTTCAGATTGAAAGTCATCCCTGTAAATTAATTGTTTATTAGCTTATATTACAAGTGTCAAACAACTATTGGTTTATTTCATACTACATAAAGACACAAAAAGAAGCACTAAACCCTAAAGCAGTAAACAACAAAACAAACATCAACTTTGAGTTTCAATATTCTAAGTCTACAGTTTACCCACATGTATAATGGTCCCCACCACCAACCTCATTCACAAAGCAACAACACTTAATATTCTTCATTTACTACACAACAACTCAAAAGCCAAAATTCAAAGCACTGCAAAGGAATCTATTTTTACCTCAGTTGTGCCAGTTGGAAGTTGGAACCCACGCAAATATCTTGACCGTCGATCTACTTCAACAACAAAATCGTCGCCGTCGCTGCTTCTTCTTCAACTCGTACACGCCGCCGTCGCTTTCTACTGAACTTATGCCCTCTGTCGCCGTCGTATTGCAATGGACAATGGATTCTTCAATTTTCAATTACAAGTACGACTTGAGTTTCTCCAATTTTACAAAACAGACCAGAGAAGAAGAGAAAGGAGAGAACGCGATTTTATGAATTTGGGAATTAGGGTTTTGTGTTATAACTTGCAATCAACCAAAAATTTTGTTTTAGGTCCCTAATATCATTAATCCAGTCACCCTACTACTTTTACACACGTGGCATGGTCCACGTGGCCAACCGTTTGCCACGTGGACCAAATTGGACGGAAAAGACTAAGAGGGACTAACGTCAAAAAAAAAAGTGCGATACAGGGACTATTTTGTCAAAATTTTCGATACAGGGACTAAAACGGAAATTTCGTGTACATACAGGGACCTAATTGATGTTTAAGCCTAAAAGTAAAATACTATGAGATGCAACTGTTAAAGTTCAAGTAAACTCCATCAAAGTCATGGAAACAAGTTCAAGTAAACTCCATCAAAGTCATGGAAACAGCCCCAGGATGATAGGTATGGAACATTTTGATTGAATCATATCAAGAGGTGGCGATGGTAGTGGCGGAGGCAGAGAATTTATAAAGCCTGGACAAAATATCAAACTTAAGTAAAAAAAATTAGTTTTTCAATAAAAAAATTCAGTTTTGCCCTAAATTAATCCTTAATAATTTCAATTTTACTCTAAACTAACCCTTAAAATACCAAATGTTTTGTTTTGCAATGAAAAATCTCAATTTTAAACAAAAAAAATTCAATTTTGCCATAAATTAATCTCTATAAATATTAATTTTACTCTAAATTAACACTTAAAATACCAAAAATTTCCAACCATGTCCGGACTACAGCCTCTAACAGCTCTTATGGTGGATTCGTCCATGGCGATGGCTATGAGTGTATACTTCTATCACATAGAAGTTAACTATCTTCTTAACATAATTTTCTTCAATTTTTAAAATAAATCTTTACCATAAAGATCAACATAATTTTCACCTATCTCACTTAGAATTCAATTTCACCACTCATATATACACATGCACGTTTTGTGCATTTTGAAAATGAAGAACCATTCAAATTCATATGTATATATTATTGCTCAATTATACTATTTATTATTTGTATTTTTAGTGCTACCAAAAATACAATATATTCCACTTATAAACTAATTTAAGTTTGCTTAATTAAATTCTCTAATTTAATTATCAAATAATAGATTAATTGAAACACTCTTTAACGTTCGGATAGTACGAAAAAATATTTACTTTTAAGAACCACTAGAAGAATGATATAATATTTCTTTTTGTCGTTTCTCTTGTTAACTCTAGAGCATGGTATAATTGTCAAACTCTAATATTTGTCAAACTCATTTCTTGTTTCAATCAATTTCTCTGGCCAGGGTTTTTATTTTATCATAGAGCTTAAACTCATTATTGAAAATTTACGGATCCCATCTTGACTAATCATTAGTTATACAAGGCGTACACAAAAAAAATTATTTAATCGTATCCAATATTTTTTCAACTAACACCCTAAAGTATTAAGTGTCCAGAATTAATATTTTGTTAATTACTATGATAATTTTAGGTCAAAGAAAATCATTATATTTCGTCTTGAGATTTTCTTTTGACAATTTATAGTAAAATTTAACCATTAATTTTTTTTATTGAGTTAGTTCAATGATCATATTAACATATGCATCATCTATTTATGTATATTAATAAATGAAATTTATTAATCTTATCCGATAAAGAATATTATATATATATATGAGGAGGGATCCGTTGACTCCAGGAGTAACTCTGAGATGAGTTACTCCGCTTAATATCTTATTATTCACGATGAATTTCACCAATCCAACCGTCGATTGTCATCATTATATATTAATGATCAAGTGCACACATTTTAATATAAATCTAAAATTTGTAGATATGTGATCGACGATTTGTGTATCAATAAATATTTTATAACTGCAAGTGCACAGTTTCGTCGTTGAGTTTTAAAAGATATCGAACCACAGAGACCAACAGTCGAACTACCGTATTTCTGTCGTTGCGGTGTAAATCTAAGGCTAATGAATTTTAGGGTTTGTTTAGAATTTTAGAAATTAAAGAAATTAAATTTAAGAATTTAAATTAATTAAATGAAAGCGGGATATCGGTATGTAACTTAATTAACCATCGGGAACTTAATGAATTAATAGCGCGCGTGAAAAAGGTTTATTTTTCAGAAGAACTTTCTTAATTTAAAGGTCTAAACCTCACACTCTCGTTTTGTTGATAAAAACCATACAATCTAGACTAGGGGTTTTGCTGTCACTTTTATACCACCTCAGTTTCGAAAGTATATTTTGAAAATCAATTAGTTCTAATTAATCCTAACGTGGCTCTCGCTCGTTCAAAGATTAATATCAAATTCCTACTATCTAGTTAAAACCTCAAACTCTCGCTCTATTGATTTTAACCTTAGTTGCTTTGTTCTTCTCACTCAAAGCATAGGGGTTTTAAAATTAGGAATTCGAATAAGAAAAATAGTTGAAGTGCGCGCGCTAAATCATCATTAAACTCCCTTCGGAGAATTAGTTTACATACCGATATCTAGGAAATTTAGCTAGACATAATTAAGAAATTAAATAAACAAAAACAGAAAATTAAATTGAACATAAATAAATAATTAAATAAAAACATTAAATAAAAACCTGGAGAGAATTGCTGAATAAACTTGCTTGAATTAAAGAAGGTAAAATTCTTGACAGGGAATTGAAAACGGAATTAAAATCGGACTTCCGATGTGGAAGAACCGAGACAGTTTACAATGCGGGAAATTTAAACTGACTGAAATAAAAGAAAATAAAGCGTAGTCGGATCAGGAATTGAGTCTTCTATTTATAGGAGATTTTTGGCTTCCACGATCCTTGAATTTAGGAGAGGATATGTTCACTTTTGATCTCATCCGTTAGCCATCCGATTAGGAACAAACGCGTGCTTTCTCCCCACGTCACGGAAAAATTAGTTCAATTGGATCAGAATTTTGTGGCGGGCGCCGTGAGTATGGTGGCGGGCGCCACAAGGCTTCTGGGGGCATTTGCCCCTTTCTGCTGGGCTCCTTTGGTGGGCTGCGCGGATTTGGGCTTTGCACCCCCTTTTTGCTGCGTTTTTGGCCCTTTTTGCTCAATTCTCTTCTCCGACCTATTTTATTAGACAAAACTAAAAACAAAACAAATACCCGCATAAAAAGACATAAATGAATTAAAAACATATGCAAATGCAACTAAAGTTCACCTAAACTAAGCTAAAAATACGATATGATTTCGTGTCATCAAATTCCCCCACACTTGAACCATTGCTTGTCCTCAAGCATGAAAGAATAGTGAATTGCATAGCACAAGTAAAAACACATGACACGATCATCCTACTCATACGTGGTTGCCGGCTAAGCTATGAAAATCAAATAACAGTGCAAATAACAAAAACACCGCAATGACACAAAAGACTCCCATTACATGAAAACAGACCTGAAGTATTTCCTTTTGACTCTACCTCTCTCCTAAGTTTCATTTCCCCTTTTCATTCTAGCGCAATCACATTAAGCCCGTTATCTTGTACACGCCCATGGTAGGAAACCTGTTAGTGATTATGATCATCATATAGCGCGGGGTGCTGATAACATAAGTTTGGTAACCCCTATTTGCTTTACCCACTTCGCAGTTGCGGGGGATCGGATCGTAACCCGCCCTACCAAGTTCAGAATCAGACACCTCTGAACCAACTACTAATGAGTTTCTATACTATGGTATTTTTTTCCTTCTCATGTTTCAACTTTTGCTGAATTTTCATTTATTATTCCAAGGAATCAACCAATAGCATTCATAACATTTATAATCAAAATCATTCACTTATATTCTTCGGTTTCCCACTTAGTTTGTGCCTTGAGATGGTGCCGACTGCTTAGATAAACTACTGAGGGTTCATTAAAACTCAAGTTCAAGGTATTATCAAAACTAGTACTCAAATCAATTTTACACATTTCTGGGAATCTCGGGTGTTAAAACGGTATTGATTTTATCTAACCGTTACCTAACTTTCACAAAATAGCCTAGATAGTGCAAACAACCTATATACTTTCAGACAATCAACATCAAGCATCAGAACTCAATACTTTTGCTTTTCACAAGAAAATTTTTGGTATGGCTCAAGAAATGAGAAAAATTAGACAAAACAAAACCAACACGCAAAAACTACTCAATCTAAGTGAACTATCCTAAGGTTTTTATTATGCATGCTAAAATAAATGACTGAAAAGTAAAGGAAAGCGATAAAGCTTCCTCCCCCACACTTAAATCGAGCATTGTCCCCAATGCAACGACTAAAGGTAGGAAAGAAAGTGAAAACCTGTGAGACCAAGCTACTGGCGGCCTGGGCCGCGCCTCCTCGTGCGCCTCTCATGCTGTGGAGGAACTGCACCCAACTGGTGAAAATAGTCATCGAACTCGTCCATGCGCAAAGTCATGTCCGCCATGCCATCAATCAAACCACGCTGGTCAACCTGGAACTGCTGCATCATCACCATCATCTCTGTCTGGCGTGTCTGGATATCCTGAACATGCTGGTCTCTCTGGGAATCAAGTATAGAGCGCTGCCTCATTTCATTCAAAATAGTATCAAGGGTGGCAGACCCGCTCTCATGACCAGCTCCAGAGGAAGTACCTGTAAAATAGCCAGAAGAAGTGTGTGTGGTGTGTGCGTTAGCGCTCGGACCCTCGCGCTCCTCCTCCTCGTGCTCGTCACTCTCTCCCTCATCAACAGGTGCGTTTGGCACCATCCATTGGGGAACAGCAGGGTCGGGGAGGAAACGGTAATTGTCTCTGGTGCGCACATTTATGCGTGCGGGGTCAGGGAGGATTACATCGGGGCAGGCTCTGTTATCAATCATCAGAATGAATTTCCCATCACCCCTTGTTTTCACTAGTTTCATATTGCGTACCATATCTAGATCAATGGTACGGGACTCAAGTGGGGTGAGGGTAGAAAGTTGTGCCCCATGGTTTAGCAAGCGTGCTAAGGTTGTGACAAGACCACCAAAAACAATTGCCCCTTTTGACTTAACCATTGAAAACATGTGATACATCATAAGTCGGGCAATATTGACCTTTTCTCTTGAAACGCTGTGAGTGAATAACAAAAATAGCTCTTTTTCATTGACCTTGTTAGAACTATAACGACCAAAGACGGTGCAGGCTAGTAATTGGCGAAAGTATCGGATAGCGGGGTTTTGGATTAGGGACGCTCTATTTCCTTCAAAACTATTTGTTTCCTTACCGGTTAAACCCCACCAAAGTGCTCTCGCGGCTTCTAACCACCCCACTTGTGTTGGTAACTCATCTAGTACTCCCTCGCCGTGTGGAAGGTGCAACAACCCGGCTAACTCATCAAAGCTAAAGTTGTAATCAACATTAAACAAACGGAACTTCACACGGTCGGGGGTGGGGTTAAGTTCTAGAGAACTAAGGAACTCCGCGGTAAGTTGGACATAAACGGGGTCCTTAAAAGAAAACAAAAAGTCTAGTTTGAGGGATCGAATCAAGTATTGCACGCTATCTGATAATCCTAAAGTTTCGAGGCAAAGATCATCGGCATACCTCGTGGGTTCGTATTCCTTTTGGAGGAGGAGTCGGTAGAGCCTAGCTTGCCCTCCATTTTGGAAGTTGATTGCATACTCCTCTTGTTGTGCCATGACCTTTACTTACCTTACCTTGAAAGATACTTAGGAAAAATGAAAGGAAGAAACTCTCTGTGAAATGAGAACTATGGTGTGAAGTGAGTGTATCATGAAATGTGAATTTATAGTGGAAAAAAGTGGAAATAGTGTAGTGATGTGTAGTTGGAAAATTGAATGAAAACTTAATGATGTTGTCTACATTGCAGAGAGAATCAATTCCTTTCCAAACCTTCAAGGACAAAAATCATTCAATACAAAGGCAGGCTTACTGTAACACGCTTCTTTCTGCACAAAATTTGCCAAAATCATGCATTTCCATTCTGTGGCGCGCGCCACCAGTTTCATGGCGGCCGCCACAAGGCCAATTCTTGTGATTCTAGGCCATTTTCGTCCTGTAGCGTGTTGTTGTTCAATTGAATCAATACCTATACCTGTCTAAAAGAAATAGCACAGCTTTGCACACAGTTGAATTTAGTTCTAACAGGCTAAAATTGGCACAATATTAAATTTCTATCACAGAGCAATTATTCACAAGAAAATGCATATGAGCACACAAGAGCATAAAAACAAACGGTCTCTCACAGGAGTTTTTATTCATAAACTAAATCAATTTAAATATAGTTATTGCAAATTTTCTGAAAATCAAATCATACTATTAATAAAGAAAATTTCCTAGGATTTATTTATTCTAAAGCAAGGGAAATTAAATAAAAATCCTAGGAATGCGGTAAACACGTTGGGACGGTCCTAGCCACTACGATTATGTTCGACTTCATTCACCACAAAGCCTAACTCATCCCAAATATTCTCTACTTGCGCGGCGGCGGTATCCAAGAAAGCATAAAATTCCGCGCGCAACTTAGTCAGCTCGGCCTCCATTGCATTAGCTTTAGCTTGCAATGCTTCGAACATAGCCAAAGATACGGTCGGTGGCCCCACTGGGGCATCAGCAGCAGGAGCAGAAGTAACAGGAGAGGTAGCAGTAGGAATAAAACCATGAGATTCACTTGGATCAGATTCAGAGAGATCGGTGTCAAGGTCTAGGTAGGCTTGGGGTGAAGATGGAGGTGTCAGGGGTGTATACTGTGGTTCTTCCAAATCATAAAGCCAATTGTTTTTGTCATGAATGCTCGTTCTCTGGTTAGGCAAGGTAAAATGGGGCATGACTTGGTTATTGATGAGGAGGTCAAACTTGTCGGCTCCTAGATTTCCTATAAGGCCACGGTTGAAGCAGAAGTTTATATCCATGCGTCGGATTCCTCCCAAAGGTTGGAGCTGGTTAAGGGGGAATCGCAGTCCAATAGCATCGACAATCATGGTAACTAGGCCACCTATCAGGATGGGTCCTTGGCACTCAAGGGTTATCTTATGTAGGTTACTCATCATAAAGGTGGCCCCATTGACAGGTCGGGACTGTGTAGCACATAACATGATAAAAAGCTCCTCGCGGGACACAGAGGTGATGTTTTCTTCCTTTCCGAAAAGAGTGTGGGCTAGGATTTTATGGAAGTAACGGAAGGCTGGGTTGTGTATGTCTTCAGAACGAATGTTTTCATAATCAGCAAACCCCTCTCCTGAGATTTTTCCCCAAAAGTAGTCTAGCTCACGGTAACGGAATATGTCCTCCTCGACAGATGTGACAACATGTTGATCACTCGGAAAACCTAGGAGGTTGGGCATTTCTTGGTTGTTGAAGGTATATTCAATGTTGAACATTCTAAAGTTTATAAGGCCTCTTCTGAATCCTTTTCCAATCTCAGGGTGATAGGAAAATGAGCTTAGGAACTCGAGGGTTAAGTTACGGTAAGAGCTAAATCTCCTTCCCACAGCAAAGCCGGTCCACCCGACCTCATTAAGCAAGAACATCACACTCTCTCGGATTCCTAACTTCTCCATAGTAGCATTGTCAGGGTAGATGGATAGGTGCATATCTCTCTGAGCCAGAATCTCATAGTCTTTGGCCTGTTCTACTCCTCTGAACCTGATATCATGATTCTCAGCTCGATACATCGTGTAAGAAAGAAAAGGTATCTAAAAAAAATAGAGTTGAAAAACATATACCAAAAATATGAGTGAGAAACAAGTTATATAAATACCGCTTTACTTCTTTAAAACATAATAGAACAGAAAAATAAGCAACAACTAGTGACACAAGCAAAATTATTATTATTTAAGCGAAACTAAAACCTATATGTGGGTTGCCTCCCACCGAGCGCTTTGTTTAGTGTCGGTGAGCTCGACAGTTTAGAGTTTTACCTCTCTTGCGGTGGCCTAATCGGGAACGATTTCCATGGCCACTTATCAAGTATTCTCACATACCCCTCACTCTTTCTCTTTTTTCTCTTATAGGGCAGTTCAGCTTTCCTGCCCTCTTCTATTATCTTACGTTTTGAGAGAAAAAAGGATTTACTGATTTTAGGTGGGGGTTTTGGTTCAATCTCAGGTGTCCTTCTCTCTTTTGTTTTAGGGCTTTTATTTGCCTTCCCAAATGTTACCCTCATCCTCTTTGCACTAACGTTATCCTCAAATTTTCTTTCCCCTAATTTACTCTTTCTATTTGTGCCCTTATCCCTATGTGCATTGATTTTTACATTCTTTTTCTTTTCACATGTTTTGGGAATTGGGTCTACTTTAGCCTCTACTATCTCTTGAGGAACAAGGATTGGTGGATTGTAGGGAGCAGGGGAAACATGTGGTGTTTCCTTCTCTACCTCTTTGACTACCTCACTAGGGAGGATTATCGGTGATGCTTCTTCGATCTCCACTCTTTCCTCGCTGAAACTCTCAACATCATTACCGTCCTCACTAGGCCTCTCAATCTCGCTTTCATTAACGTTTGCTACGACGTCTACTTGTCTCTCGTAAGAGGGTTCTATGGTTGTCTTGGTGAACTGGGCGATCAATGTCTCCAGCGACTCTTGGGAAGTCGCTGTTGAGGCAACCATGGCGTCGAGCAGCCTTTGGGTTTCGAGACTGTTTTGTCTAATCTGTTCATTTATAAGCTCGTGTTCCCTCATTATTTCTCTAAGTCGGTGCTCGTGACTAGCCTTAGCGGACTTTTCCATAAATTCATTATATGCTGCTAATAGGCTAGGACTGACAAATTCTTGAGGGTTCGAATGTGGAGGATAGTAACTGTACTGAGAGTTAAGGTATTGTCCCTCGGAGTATAGGGACGGTTGAGGCTGGTAGTTATATGGGCAATTTTGATTAGGGTAGTTGAAATTTTGAGGATAGTCATTATAAAAAGGGTTTGAGTTGTACATTTAAGCTCAAAGGACTATCCTAGAATTGTTTATTATATTTTATTTTATTTTATTTTATTTTTTCGATTTTTAAATTTAAAATGCCTTAGTCTCTACGGTGTAACGACGGAGTTACGATATCGACTAAATTGGTCCCCGGCAACGGCGCCAAAAACTTGATCGACGATTTGTGTATCAATAAATATTTTATAACTGCAAGTGCACAGTTTCGTCGTTGAGTTTTAAAAGATATCGAACCACAGAGACCAACAGTCGAACTACCGTATTTCTGTCGTTGCGGTGTAAATCTAAGGCTAATGAATTTTAGGGTTTGTTTAGAATTTTAGAAATTAAAGAAATTAAATTTAAGAATTTAAATTAATTAAATGAAAGCGGGATATCGGTATGTAACTTAATTAACCATCGGGAACTTAATGAATTAATAGCGCGCGTGAAAAAAGGTTTATTTTTCAGAAGAACTTTCTTAATTTAAAGGTCTAAACCTCACACTCTCGTTTTGTTGATAAAAACCATACAATCTAGACTAGGGGTTTTGCTGTCACTTTTATACCACCTCAGTTTCGAAAGTATATTTTGAAAATCAATTAGTTCTAATTAATCCTAACGTGGCTCTCGCTCGTTCAAAGATTAATATCAAATTCCTACTATCTAGTTAAAACCTCAAACTCTCGCTCTATTGATTTTAACCTTAGTTGCTTTGTTCTTCTCACTCAAAGCATAGGGGTTTTAAAATTAGGAATTCGAATAAGAAAAATAGTTGAAGTGCGCGCGCTAAATCATCATTAAACTCCCTTCGGAGAATTAGTTTACATACCGATATCTAGGAAATTTAGCTAGACATAATTAAGAAATTAAATAAACAAAAACAGAAAATTAAATTGAACATAAATAAATAATTAAATAAAAACATTAAATAAAAACCTGGAGAGAATTGCTGAATAAACTTGCTTGAATTAAAGAAGGTAAAATTCTTGACAGGGAATTGAAAACGGAATTAAAATCGGACTTCCGATGTGGAAGAACCGAGACAGTTTACAATGCGGGAAATTTAAACTGACTGAAATAAAAGAAAATAAAGCGTAGTCGGATCAGGAATTGAGTCTTCTATTTATAGGAGATTTTTGGCTTCCACGATCCTTGAATTTAGGAGAGGATATGTTCACTTTTGATCTCATCCGTTAGCCATCCGATTAGGAACAAACGCGTGCTTTCTCCCCACGTCACGGAAAAATTAGTTCAATTGGATCAGAATTTTGTGGCGGGCGCCGTGAGTATGGTGGCGGGCGCCACAAGGCTTCTGGGGGCATTTGCCCCTTTCTGCTGGGCTCCTTTGGTGGGCTGCGCGGATTTGGGCTTTGCACCCCCTTTTTGCTGCGTTTTTGGCCCTTTTTGCTCAATTCTCTTCTCCGACCTATTTTATTAGACAAAACTAAAAACAAAACAAATACCCGCATAAAAAGACATAAATGAATTAAAAACATATGCAAATGCAACTAAAGTTCACCTAAACTAAGCTAAAAATACGATATGATTTCGTGTCATCAATATGTCATCCAAGCATTGACATTTACATGTATTTTTTAGAGTTTATTATACGTTCATTTGAAATTACTTAATGATGTATCAAATAATTTTAGAATTTCATAAAAACTTGTAGAGTTGATCTATACAATAAGAACTTTTAATTTGATGGTTGGATCAGTGAAATTCATCACGAATAATGAGATATTAAGCGGAGTAACTCATCTTAGAGTTACTCCTGGAGTCAACGGATCTCTCCTCATATATATATATATATATATATATATTATATATATATATATTGATCTATCCGGATTGTTGTTGTCCTACTCACAATAATCTTATGATCAAGAACAATTTTAATTAAGATAATAAAAGATTTGTTTCTCATTATCAGGATATCATGATAACAAATCTATAATTTTAATCTAGGACTTTATAAAATTAACTATTTGTCTAAATACTAAATATGTTAATAAAATCAACATTAAATCTAAAATTGATTAGATGACTAGTTGAATCTTGGGATTCCTAATTATTCTCCACCACTTTGCTATTCGGAATATCTTCTCTATATACTCCTATCTTATTGACAAGATTTATAAGACGAGAAAAGTATTGTTCTACTATTTCTGAAGTAGATATCTCATACTTATCAAATTCTCAACGTAGAGACTGCAATTTGGATGCTTTCTCAACTCCTTTACGTGACAGCTTTTGTATGTCCCACGCTTCTTTAATAGTTTTGGCATTTGATATTTTGTCGAAAATTGAATACTCTATTCTTTGATGAATTTGTGAGAGTGCCAATTGGTCCCTTCGGCGAGCGGTTTCATCAGCTCTTTATTGTAAACCGGTTTCAACAAAACTCCAAATATTGTGAGCTTTAAGATGTGTTGTCATCAACATTTCCGATATTATAATTGGTTCCTATATTTCTCTCAAAGTATGCACACATAAATTTTTAACACAGTAGAAAACTTTATTTCTCACACACTAAAACTCTTTTTGACATTAATACTTGTAGGACCTAACCTACTCTAATGCTAATTTGACATCAATGAGACATAAATTAAACACAAACACACACTATCACACAACTAAAAGAAACAGAGGAAAAAAATAATTGTGTTGAACACTATTTTTCAGTCACTAATTGATATGAACTATGATACAAGCAAGCCTTTATATAGGCTTCTAAAGTTCACAATTAAGTTAATTTATTTCTTATGGATTAAGGCCAATACCATAAACGGTGCTAGTGGAGAGAAAGGTGAGGCGGTGCTGCAAAGTTCAAAAACGGTGATAGAGCTCCACTTCTTCTTAATTCTTCTAGTGATTTTGATTTAATATTTAACATAGATTCTATGAAGGATAGTTTAATTTTCATTGTAATAGAGTAAGTTTGTCTTTGTCACAAATTTGTCTTTTGTAACACCCCAAACACGATACGCATAATATATTAAACTTTAAAATAGTTTCTCTGATTCAAAACCATGCAGCGGATAAAATAAAACTTCATGAATAACACTTCAATTATGAAAAAAATACAACTATCGGTTTAAGGTATTACTAATTCTTCTTACATTGCTAAGATAATTACATTAGCTTACATATAGGAAATCTTTTTCTAAGAACTTATACATTTTCATTTTGAAATAAAGCACTAAAGAATAAGACTCTATGAACTCTTCCTGAGTGTCACTATCAGAGCGAGGCTTCACCAAACCAAAATGTCCATACTCAACAACCTAAGAACATGAGTTCCCAAGAGCCCAGATAACACAAAACAATGGGGTGAGAAACCATCCATAACGTAACTAAAAATAAGGTATTCAATAGTTACAATATAGTAAGAATAGTTGAATAGAAACATCTCAAACTTATCCAAACAAGATGACGTTTAATCATAAAGAATCATCCAACATTCTTAAATTATCATATTGGTCACATTCCCGTCTAATAAACATAATACATCCACAATGGTCAATCTCACCAATATGCAAACATATGCCAAGTATCAATTACCAAATAATAGATTCCAAGGCCACATAATCATGTCAAGTTCTCCTATAAAAACTATATGCATGTGGTACCAAACCTACACACCGAATAATTGTTGGCTACAGAGTACTCCTCTATAATAAAAACCAACCCCACCGAATCACACCGAATAGACTCAACCATGTATGCATGAAAGCAAATCACTAATTAACAATTACTTGACATGATAAGGCACACCAATCACATAATATCATGATATTCAAGTACTCACTGAATCACACCGAATCATATTTAGTCATATAAGCATATAAGTATCACATCTTTAATACATCATAATCTTATATGGCATAAATAACATTTAACGATCAACAAAGATCATGTTATAACACCTAAACACCATCAATGACTAAAAACATTATTGTCTGTCCTGTCATGATCGCTTAGCGAGCTCCAAGCCACCACCAAGCGACCATATCAGCAAAAACTCATTTTTCTGAAAACTGTCACGCTCGCTTGGCGAGCTCCAAGCCGCTGCCACCAAGCGACCATATCAGCACAGCTCATTTTTTTTAAAACTGTTACTCTCGAGTTTCAAATCCAAATCACTCAAAAACACGATTTGAAGCATGATTAAGCATAGGAATCATAAATTCATCATATATAATCATCATATACACATAAATCATGGATTTTAACATGAATCTTGAAGAAAACACTTAGGTTCACCTGTTAACATAGATAATCTGACATAAACATTAGAAGAGGAAGAAGTGAAGAACCCATGGAAGCTAGGGTTTCATAAACATAATAAGCCAAAACTAAATGCATAGTCTTACAATAAGAATATATACTAGAGAATAGAAAAGCCTAAAATACCCTTATTATTAAATAATAATTATACTATCTAACATCACCAAGATTTAACCTATTTTATCATTTTCTTCAAAACCCCTAAATCCTCAAATTCAACATGCAAGTTTATATTTTTGTCAAATAGAAATTTGCTTAGAATAAGAATCAACATCAAGAAAAGAGAGTTTATTACTTTTCCAAGAGATAAGAGAGTTTCCAAGAAAGATGCAAAACCCTGTAGTGGACTTACGATCTGTAGGATTACTAGCCCAATCAGCATCTGAATAAACACGTAACTCCAATGAGGACGATGAGGGAAACAGAAGACTCTGAAATTGAGACCCCCGAAGATAACGAAGAATACGAAAAACTGTTTCCCAATGAACTGTAGTGGGAGAGATAACAAGTTGACTAACAACATGAACAACATATGCAATATCAGGTCGAGTAATCGTAAGATACACCAGACTACCAACCAAAGTACGGTACAAAGTGGGATCTGGTACAGGAACACCATCAGACTGAGAGTATTTCACATTCAATTCAAGAGGAGTATATGCTACTTTAGTATCAGAAAGACGAGCCTGTTCAAGAATGTTGGTGATGTACTTAGATTGAGAGAGAAGATAACCTTTAGGAGAATAGGCAACTTCAATCCCCAAGAAGTAGCGAAGAGTACCTCAGGCTTTCATCTCAAACTGCTTGGCTAACTGTAATTTCAAATCATCAATCCCATCAACATCATCACCTGTAATAATCATGTCATCAACATATAATGAAAGTAAAATATGACCATGAGAAGTGTTTCTAACAAACAAAGCAGAATCATGATCACTACAGCGGAACCCAAGAGATGTAATCACAGTGGCAAACTTCTCAAACCAAGCTCGTGGAGCTTGTTTCAAACCGTATAAAGCTTTCTTCAACTTACACACTTCCCCCGGATTATGAGAAACACCTTGCGGAGGTACCATATAAACTTCTTCTTGAAGATCACCATTTAGGAACGCATTTTTAACATCCATTTGGGAAATATTCCACTGACGAATAGATGCAACAGCAATAAGGGTACAAATAGTGGTCATCTTGGCCACAGAAGCAAAAGTTTCTTCATAATCCATACCATATTGTTGAGAGTATCCCTTAGCCACAAGACGGGCTTTGTAACACACAATAGACCCATCAGACTTGGTTTTAATCTTGTATACCCAACGAGACCCAATAGCACGTTTCCTGGTGGAAGAGGTACTATGTCCCAAGTGTTCGTCTTGTGTAAAGTAGCAAGTTCCTCTTGTTGGAGTAAGCCCTAAGAGCCAATCTATTTTCATAGTATTTGCTTTAGGAGTTTATTAATAATATAAGGCATTACTTTCATTGTGTTTGTAAGAGTTCAAAGTAATGAAATCCCTAGAATAGATAGTCCGTTTAATATTAAGTATGACTTAATCATGAGACAAAATTAAACATAAGGACGCTATTCTTAAAGTATCCGTAGTCGAGCTTTAAGGTGAAATTGGGATAACCTTAAAGCATAAAGACTATTATGAAGATAGGCTGATGATCGCATCTCATGGATCATAGGATAAGGAGTTATCAAGTCTTGACATAAGTATACAATATTAAGAGTAATATTTATACTGGATTGACCCGCCATAAGAGTGCTACATGCTAAGTTATGCAAAGTGTCATAAGTCACTCTTATAATGATAAAGGTGTAAACCGCCCTTAGACCTGAAACCACCCTTGTACCCTAGATGTGGAGTTGAGTACTTTGTTGCTGATCTAACGTTGTCCGTAACAGGATAACCATAAAGGCAGTTAATGGGTACTTCACGAAACATGCTATGGGGCAGCGGTGTCCTAGATGGAATTTGCCAATCCTGCATAACAGGATAAATGTCATGGGCCCAATATTGAACTGGACAAAGATGACACCAAGTATGCTTTGTGTTCAATATAGACATAAGGGGCAAAGGGGTAATTGTACACGCATATCATAGTAAAAGGTTATGTTGAGATCACATATAATTTCTCATGACTTGGGTAGCAATGATGTGTTGCTAGATACCGCTCATTGTTTATTATATTAAAAGGAAAATTAATATAATTGCCAACGTCATGGAAACCTACAGGGTCACACACATAAGGACAGTCTAATATTGAGATAATTAAGGAACACCGTAAGGTACGGTAGGTATGCAAAGTGATAAGGGTATCACGGTAATTAAACAAACAAGACACACCGTAGTGTACGGTGGGCGCGCGCGCAAATGAGCATGAACACTCATGTGGGGCGCGCACGCCCTAGGATATCTTTTAGAAGATTTTTTTGTTTGTTTATTTTATTTTTGTCCAAGATAAAAGATTTGTCTTGTTACACAAGACAAATATATCTATATATACAGAACTCTTGGCAAAAGGAAAAAGACACCAAAAAGCATAAGATATATTTTAGAGTTGGAAACCCTAAAATAATCCTTCTCTAAAAGCCTTCATACTCAAGGGCTAGCACTCTTTTGAAGGTGACCGTTCGTGTGGACTGAGTAGAGGCGTTGTTCTTCGTCATCAACGCTCGTGATCGAATCTTGTTCGTGGCTTTAAGGGTTCTACTCTACTAGAGGTAACAAACCCTAAACACATAACATGCTCATTCATAAGGATCAAACAAAGGAAAATTTTAAAATTCCGCTGCTTTACCGTTACTATTTTCCTTCACCTCTGCCATAGCCTGCTGCCAAAGAGGATCAAGAATAGCTTCCTTATAGGAAGATGGCTCAAACAAACTGTGAATAGAGGTTAGAAAAGAAGCAAAAGAAGAAGACTAAGTGGAATAAACAAAATCAGGCAATTGAGTAGACTTACGATCACGAGAAGGATAACGAGGAGGAGGAGGTGGTGGAGGAGTATGATCAATGATCATAGGAGGTGGAATAGGATCAACAATCGTAGGAGATTGTGGGACAGTCATAGGGACAAAAGGGGCATTTGTGTTTGGAGTAGCCATAGTATCATCCCTGCAATTCTCAACATTACAATCATTGCAAATATCATTAGGAGGACAAAAAGGATCAATATTAATTAACTCAGACCTGCTAGAGGTGTCATAATCAGAGGAAAGGGAGTAAAATGGTATGTGCTCAAGAAAAACAACATGACGAGAAACATACAATTTCTTGCTTGAAGGATCATAACAACGATAACCCTTTTGACCATCCCCATAACCAAGAAAAACACATAGTGTTGAACGAGGAGACAATTTATTACGTTCTACCTTTGGAAGCAGAACAAAACAAGTAGAACCAAAGACCTTTAAAGAGGTATAATCAAGAGGGACACCATACAATTTTTCAAAATGAGACAAACCTGAAGTAATGGATGAAGGAATTCGATTAATAGCATGAACAGAAGTGAGCATTGCTTCACCCCAAAACTCACTTGGAACAGAAGCAGACAACAAAAGGGAACGGGTTGTTTCAACAATATGACGATGTTTCCTTTCAGCAATGCCATTTTGTTGAGGAGTACAAGAACTCTGGTGAATAGTACCATTATAAGCGAGTAACTCAGAGAATTGATTAGAAGTATATTCACCCCCTAAAAGAATGGAAACATTTTATAACAACATTATGTTGGGTTTTAACCATAGCTCGAAACATAAGATAAATACCAAAAAACTCAGAACGTTTTTTCATAAGATAAACCCAACAGTAACGAGAATAATCATCAATGAAAGAGACATAATATCTGGATCCACCTTTGGTAAGAACCGGAGACGGACCCCACACATCAGAATGAACTAAATCAAAAGGTGCATTAGACACAGAAACACTTTTACTAAAGGGGAAAGCAGAAAATTTAGCAAGTTTACAACCACAACAATCAGAAATATCACTAAATTTCAATTTTCCTAAAGCTCCAGTGGAGGCTAAATATTTAATCTAGATGCAGAGACATGACCAAGACGAGAATGCCATAAATAAAAGTTAGAAGATGATAAATTCAAACGAATAGATGATAAGTCAACAGTGGAATTCGAAGTTGAGGCTGCAATATCTGGAATTTTGAGTTCATCCAAAACATAAAGCCCCCCGTATCTACGGCCAGTCCCAATCAGCTTCCCAGATCGTGGATCCTACACATGACAATGAGTAGAAGAAAACGCAATTGAGTAACCAGAATCACACAATTGACTAACAGAAGCAAGATTCAAAGTAAGATTAGGTATATAATAAACATTAGGACGAGACAACTTAGATGTGGACATTGACCCGATTCCTGCTAATGGCATAGAAGTGCCATCAGCAGTCGAAATTGACATCGATGACATAGGATTTAAAGACAAAAACGACTTACGGTCATATGACATATGATTTGATGCTCCAGAATCAAGGATTCATATGGAAGATGAAATACCTGACAAGTTAGAGGGGGTCAAACCTTTAATAGACGAGGCAGATGTGGCATGTGGCTGAGCGGCAAAATTTTTATGGAACTGCTCAGCAAGATCAATCACTCGTTATGTAGTATTATGTGGGTATACATGACCAATACCAGAGTCAACAGGAAAAGGAGCGGTAGCAACAACATTAGCCATATCAAACAACCAACAAAGGGGATCAATCCACACCAAAAGCAATCAAAAATTGCAATACATAAAACTCTACAATAGCTCAATACCCACACACAGAACTTTCAATAAACTCAAAAATTATTGGAAAAATCTCAACTTACTCCAAAAGAACAATCAAATAGAAAATAACACCACAACTGAACAAATAAATTCAAGCAATAACCATAAATTCAATAACAATTCCAATTCAAATTCCAAACAAAATCTCGTAGATTCACCAAATACCCAATACCACAATGAGAACCAAAATTGAGATCGATCGAAAAATTGTGGAAGAAAACCAAACTTAACTCACAGGACTTGTGATAAGCACTTTTGTTTATTAAAATAATAAAATAAACAACTACATGGAGAAACCAGTTTGCAAATCCTAGAAGCCATTGTCCATCACTCCCACTAACTCAAATCTTTTGCACTACCACCGAAATTCTACTTATCCAAAAAGAATGAATTGCTTCAGATAAAAAAAAAATAGACTTAAATTGCTACTTCTATATATATATATATATATATATATATATATATATATATATATATATATATATATATATATATAATAACACATGAATAAAAGGTAGACGGGCAACAAGCTGCGCCGCTAAACCTTTTTGTATAGCAAAACCTAATCTTTGAAAAACTACATTCATAGACCTAGGTGACACCACATTGCTATGCATGACTTTTTGGACTCGTTTCAAAAGTTCTACAGCCTCTAGTGCTAGAAAGCCAAAAGTGTCAAATGCAAAAGGTATAAAAACATGTTGATTGTCACGACACGCTTGTTCATGTTTGGCAATTTCGCTTGAAGCAGCTTTGAGGGCTGCTCGTCCCACAGTAAAATCACCACCTCCTAGACCCACAAGTGGGGAAACTCCAGTCAAATCTACATAAGCATGTTTCCCTCATACCCATCCATACACCAGAAGATCCGCCGGGCGAAGTGTCGATCTCCCTTCTTGAGGGTCAGTCAGAAAGTTCACTGGCGCCTCTTTCTTCACAGAAATTCCTGCACGCCTAAAAATATCATAAAGCACGTCTCGGACCAAGTCATGCTTGTATTTGAAGCCTGGAAGCTCCCTACAATGAACTGCATGCTCCCCAAAGATGTCAAGGCAAGCTTTACGACATACAGGGCAAACTTCATCCTTAGGAAATAATGGAATCATGAGGCGGTACCTAAGAATGGTACGATACTCTACTGGGGACATGTGTTGGCCTAATCCATAAATGGGGATAGCTAGGAGGAAGTCTTGAGCATGTGCCGCTTTCAAACATCCAAAAACGGCTTTTTGTCTAGTAGTCATGTTGAAATCAGTTTCTATGTCTTGAACAATCTTGCCAAAAAGGACACTCGCCAAAACATGCTGGGCTTTTGTTGGAACGGTATCCTTGCTAGCAAAATTACAAAAGTCAAAAGCCGGAATCGTATCACGAAGACCATCCAAAGCATTACCAAAATCAGAGTCCATACCACATACTCCCCTGTCCCTCAATATATGATCTTGCAAAATCAAAGATTGAGCCCTGGAAACTACAAAGGCATATGAGGTGGCCTCTACAGCTGAATACAAACCTAATTCCCCAAACTTTATAGGTAAAGAAGCAATCCACCATTGGAGGTCTCCAAAGAATGGGCCTCCCCCCACCACAATGTCTTCAACCGCCGCTCGCAACTTGTTATCAAACAGGATAGACGCCTCCTTCATATAAATTGGTTGACATGTTCTAAGCCCAAAAAAGAGTTTAGCGATACCCATGCATGACCGAAGTAGAAGAAGCTCACTTTGTGGGTCTCTTAACCGAGGAAGAAGATGCATTAACTCGACAGCTCTAACAGCTCTTTTCATGGCCACCCCTTCAATAAAACCTTTATCTTTACTAACAGCCTCTCCAAGCAATTTCACCCCCAACAACGGCCTCCCAATTTCTGAAGGGAACAACCCTTTAAGGAGTTTGCTTCCATCACAAGAAGGCCAAAATATCTCGGTTTTATGAATATTCAAATGAAGCCCCAATCCTGGACCCGTTTGTCTAATAATATCAAGTGCTTTAGCCACTTCCACCGAATCCCCTATGATAATCTCGTCATCTAGATACCAAGCATGAAGAAGAAACTTACAATTGTCTCTAATCTTATGACAGAGAGGGTGTAACACAAGAGCGAAAAGAAGTGGTCCCAATGGGTCTCCTTGTTGCACTCCCGTGGTTGACATAATATGTCCATCCCCCAGGTACAACCTTGCTGGCTGACCATAAAGAAGCTCAACCCATAAAGAAATAGATGGACATCTTGCTCTTACCTCTTGTAACAGCGCCGACCTGTCAACCATATTAAAGGCATTCGAGAAGTCAACTGTGAGCATAGCCAGAGAACCATCTTCATATCGCTGGTTCAGTACCCTGTTGGCACTGTGCAAAACAGCCTCTTGAAATCATGCAAGCGGCGAACCATTGGCGATGCTCACAAATTTTCAAACAGTCCGTAACCTCTTTCAATGGAGAAACTAACCAAAGCCACTGATTCTTTTTTTATTTATTTATTCAATAGAACCAATTGAAAAATAAAGCAAACAAATCAAGCGAACCAATAAATAGAAGAAATCTACAGAATCAAATCAAAGTAACTTGGACAACTAACCGTAATTCAGAACATCCACAAACTCTTTTACGATTGCGTTCTCAAATTTTTGAGAACTTGACAGCTTAAGCAAACAAGTGTTTCAAAGCGGATCAAACCATGCTCTAGATTCCATGTTAACATAGATAATCTGACATAAACATTAGAAGAGGAAGAAGAGAAGAACCCATGAAAGCTAGGGTTTCATAAACGTAATAAGCCAAAACTAAATGCATAGTCTTACAATAAGAATATATACTAGAGAATAGAAAAGCCTAAAATACCCTTATTATTAAATAATAATTATACTATCTAACATCACCAAGATTTAACCTATTTTATCATTTTCTTCAAAACCCCTAAATCCTCAAATTCAACATGCAAGTTTATATTTTTTTCAAATAGAAATTTGCTTAGAATAAGAATCAACATCAAGAAAAATATAACAAGTAGAACACATTCCCAATTTATGATTTTCCCCAAAAACCCATAAACTACCATTAGAGACATTGGAAAGCTTGGAAAAGAGAAGAATGCTCCACTCTTCTTTCCATGAATAGTCTCTAAGATGAATAAATTCCTCCCCCATACCTTATATTGAAGCTTTATCTTGAATCTCTAAGCTTTCTCTCTTCTTCCTCTTGATTCATCTTCTTTTCCTCTAAAACTATTTCTTCCTCTTTCTTTCTCTACTTTCTCTATTCTCTTATTTTTCTCTTTAGCTTCACTCTTTCTCTTTCTTCCTCTCTTACAAAAATAATCACCAAATGAACTCATCTTTCTAACTTTAGCTATTTATACTTAGGGTTACTACACAATTCCTATTTACACCTCTTTTCTCAACTTAAGTGAAGACTTAGTAATTCATACCCAAACTGAGGCCCAATACTCCAATAGCTCAATAACCACCTATTTTTACTAAATTAACTCATATTAATTAAAACTCATAATTAATTAATATAATTAAATAATTTAGTAAAAACAGATGTTACATGTTTCATTGTAATTGAACTTTGTATTTATTTTTTCCTTCAATAAGATTTTTTTTTACTAAGCTTCAATAAGATTTTATTCCACTAGAATATTTTTGTAAGATTTTTAACGAGTTAGAAATTTTAATACATCTTGACTTTTACCTTCGATATTGGCCTAGTCCCCTCAAATTTGTCAATAAATTTTAGATAGTTTGCATATAATAGGTGATAATTATAAGATGTCAACTTAATACGGATGTAATGATGTGCTTTTGAAATTTGAACTTTTGGCTATAAAAGTTAATCTTGATATTTGGTACGATTTGAATAAAATTTTGATATGTCTTAATTGGAGGTCATCGTGATACCTTTGAAGTTAAGAAAGAAGAAAAAAAAAGTTTCTAATTTGACGCAAAAAATATAAATATTATTCTTTATAAACTTATTGAATTTCATTTCATTACCATCATCTTAGAATACAAAAGGCATAACTGAAAGATCTACTAAATTAAGAAACTAATAATAAAATACATATATTTGATTCCACTTTAATATTTCAATAGAAACTCATGGATTTTATAAAAAAAAAACTCATAGATTATAGCGGAATGAATATTGCATAAATTATTTGTTAGTGCAAATAATTATTCATCGATTCAAGATCTTGGTCGTTTGAATCTTGTACTTAGGGCATATTTTAACACATATACAAAGATTATAAATACACATCGGAGAACAAAAATTAGAGCACGTAGGGTTATTTTTACAATCTTCGTCATTATCACATGCAGGAAATGCTGCAAAATAAAGAAAAGAAAATAATGTTACTAAAAGAAGAGAAAATCATTTGTACAAAAGACAAGACAAAGAAGTAAATGGTTTACCATCGACATTCATTGCAATAAAAAATAGAGAAAGAAATAGAAACAAAACATAAATGAACTTAAAAATCACAACCATATTTTCCTCTTTTTTATTTATTTTTGTAACGAAAAGTTGATCAATTTATATTATGTGAATCTCGTGCATTTCATTAAAAAAAAAAAAATTTACACTTACGAAATTGTAAAACACACTTTCAAAAATAAGTATCTTTATTTAATGGCTCTTAAATAAATGTTATGAACCTTTGTTATGTTTGTCTCTTTCAAACACATAAAAAGGAGGTCACACAAAAAACGGTCTAATCATAAGAACACATAATTTAATCTAACTTTTCATCATATGTAAATGGGATGAAATAATTTAGAATACGGTAAAGTTATATGTAGGAATAATATAACAATGGGATGACAACATATTTATGCACAAGTTAAACATATTTTATGATTACTTTTATTTTATGATAATTTTTATTTTCATAAAAACTTTTGATTTAAGCGAATATGTATCAAATTATTCAATTGCATAATTTATTATAGTTTTTGATTCACCTCAACTCTATGATTATTTTTAAGAAAAGCTAGTACTACAAAGGCATCATTCAGATTTACCAAATTCAAAATTATAACAAAACATCATTTACCCGCAACACCGCAAAAGTATTATTGATGAAGAAATAGAAAACTTTAAAGTTAGGGATGTCATGATTTATTATGTAAGTGAGGATCTCCGTGAAAATTGTCCCGTTTGGAGATTAAAGATGGACAATATTTTCCCTTAGGAGATAAGAATAAAGGAGAAAATTCTCCGAAAGAGGTATGGGAATGAGATTTTATCCCCCTCCCCTTAGAGACTCCGCCCGTGAACATTTTATTAAAATAACATTTCTAAATGTATATATGTTTAAGTACTTTATATATTATTTTTAAATATATTTTCACGCAATATATGCATATAAATTGGTTTTTACATTATGTTAATTTTTATCACAAGACTCGCAACAATTTCTTAATTTTGTATTTTGTTTTATGGTTAAACTTCATTATATTTTTACAACTAGTTTTATTTAAAAAAAAATAGAAGTTTGATACTTTTTTTAAAGTTGATGGATCCTGACTGGTTCTAGCAAGTGCACTATTACTTCGTCGAGTAATAGTATAAAATATATCGTCTCTACAGGGGTCGTTCCAAGTCAACAAGTTTCACTTAAAAATATTATATACTTACTAATCTATAGTTGGAGGATTTAAATGGCTAAAAACAAATTACAAAATATAAATAATGTGTTCACTTTTTTTAGTTGTAAAGATTTAGTTGATGTCACATCGATCAAAACAATTAACTAAATTGTGTCAAAAAAAATAAATGAAACTTATACCAAAAAATAAAGTGAATGAAACAAAAAAAATTGTCAGAGATTTGATATTCATGTCATTCACCCCACTAAAAACCTACAAGAATTTCAACATGATAGGTAACTATCTTCTTAACATAATTTTCTTCAACTTTTAAAATAATCTTCACCATAAAGATCAACGTAATTTTCACCAATCTGACTTAGAATTCAATTTCACCACTCATATATACACATGCACGTTTTGTGCATTTTGAAAATGAAGAACCATTCGTCAAAAAAAAAAACAAAAAAGAAAATGAAGAACCATTCAAATTCATATGTATATATTCATTGCACAATTATACTATTTATTATTTGTATTTTTAGTGCTAGCAAAAATACAATATATTCCACTATAAAATAATTTAAGTTTGGTTAATTAATTTAATTATCAAATAATAGACTAATTATATATCAAAACACTCGTTTGTATATGACCGTGTAGGTGTAATACTAAGCCAGTAATAAATTAATCAAATTAATATTATTAATTAAAGTAGGCGTCTACCAAATCCCCATAACTTTCGGATAGTACAAAATAATATTTACTTTCAGGAACCACTAGAAGAATGGTATAATATTTCTTTCTGTCGTTACAACTCTTGTTAACTCTAGAGCATGATATAATTGTCAAACTCTAATAAGTTAACAATTATGACTTAAGAAACTCATTTCTTGTTTCAATCAATTTCCCTGGCCAGGATTTTTATTTTATCATAGAGCTTAAACTCATTACAAGAAGTTGGCGGATCCCATCTTGACTAATCATTAATTATACAAGTATTTAATAGTATACAATATCCTTTCAACTAACACCCTAAAGTATTAGGTGTCTAGAATTAATATTTTTTTAATTACTATGATAATTTTAGGTCAAAGAAAATCATTAGATTTCTTCTTGAGATTTTCTTTTGACAATTTACAGTAATATTTAACCATTATTTTTTTTTACTGAGTCAGTTCATTGAAACTCAAGCAACAAGTTAACCTAATTTTTCCCTCCTAAATACTATCATATTATTCTTTCCAAGAAAAAAATTCAAATTTTCCCTCTTATATGAAAGCAAACTCTACATCAAAAAACTCTTAGAGCCTGTTTGAATGAGTTGTGGTTTTTAATTTTTTAAAACTATTTTCAAAATCAAATTTGCAAAACTGTTTTTTCGAAGAAAACAAAATCAAAAATTGTTTGGCCGTTCATTTTTTAGAACTGTTTTGGAGAATAGAAAATAAAAAAAAAGTTGTTTGATAATATTAGATTATTGCCATTAATGAAAACTCTCAGTTTTCCGTGTCTTTTCAAAGTGCTATTTTTTGAATAAAAAAACAAAAACTGAAAAGAAAAACACTCTTGAGCTGTTTCGCTTTTTTGGTTTTAAAAACAACAAATTTGCAAACAGTTTTCAGAAACGGTTTAACAAGATAGTGTTATCAAACAGGTTTCCAATTTTCTGAGTTTTTAAATAGAGAAAACTGTTAACTAAATTACATTAGTAAAGAAGGTTTTAGCTTATCTTGTTCTTTTTCTTTCTAGCCGCCATTAGAGAGGGGTGATTTAGGGTCAATTTAGACCTATAATCACCCCTCTTAATCCTTTTTATATTCATTTTTATTTTAATAAGTGGTTTTCACATAGTTTTTAGGTTTTTTTTTTCAGTTTTTCTTTGTGTCTTGTGTTATTTCACACTCGTCTTAGTGCGAAGTTGTGTTGATTTCCTATCTTAGTGCGGAGTTGTGTTGATTTCCCGTCATAGTGCGGTGATTTGATTTCACGTCTTAGTGCGGTGTTTATTTTGATTTCTCGTCGTAGTTCGGTGTTTGATTTGTTCAGATTTGCAGATTTACTTCGATCCAAATTCAGTGCAGATTCAGTGATTTTAGCATCATCAACGTTGCAGATCCGGAGGCATGATTATTCCGGACATTTGAAGTTTATCATATCAATTGTAGGCTTCGTCACATTTGTAGACATTAGGCTGTTTTGTGCTATTAATTCGGATGCTGTGAGCTTGTTCGCAGATTTATCCTTTGTAGTTTTTAACGAATTTAAATATATAATAATTTTGATTGATGTACTATACCCATTTGAATGAATGAATATGGTTGTTTTTGAATAATAAAAAAATAGAGAAAACTGTTTTCAAAAACCGATTCAAACAGGCCCACGTCTCCGTTGTTGTTTTGTGAAATTAATTAGCTCTATTTACGTCTTCTCATAAGACGATTAAATATCCATGTGGTGTACCAATGTCATCTCAGTAGTTATCATTCATGTAGTGTTCTTAATTCTCATTGTCTCTTATGCACACCAATTAACCGGCCACCTGTTTGTTCATTTTCGAGAAAAAAAATAAAACCTTTTGTTTCCTCATAAATCTCTCTTTAGTTTCCACTCCATCTCTTTCTCTTTTCATTTTTTTGAAAGAAATTAAGGTAGTTGCTTCAAAGAAAACAATGGTATTTTATGCAATTTCTTATAATATTTTTGGTTATTGTATGTTTGTGGTGTTTTTGCAGGTCCTTACTTTGAAAAGTTGACATGGTTTATTTTTGTAAAAACAGGTTTGTTTCCTTTTGTTTCTAGAATATCTACTATTACATCTTTAGGATTTTGAAATACTATTGCTTTCTATTGTTTTAAAATGGTCTTATTTCCACCCTTATTGAATCATTATGATTCTTTATATTTCATGTGCAATTTTTTATTCTCCATTGCATTTTCTCATTAATTTTTGCAAATGTTTTTAGCCATTTCAGTTTATTCAAAATCACAAATTATTATTTGGGTTATTGATTGATACACGCACGTGGTTAAGCGTGGATGAAATTTGTACTATGTTTCACAAGTTTACTAATAAAATTTTGCTACTTATAGTAAGATATGTTGTGGTTATGTTATGTAGCACATGATATCCATTTTTTAAAATTTTAATTTCAGTATAATATTTGTGTGTTTTGGAAATGATTTACACTCCTAATTCAATCACTTGAGAAAAAAAAAGACTTTGTTGAGGATCCTACGTACTATGTCACGCCTAAACCTCCATAATAAAAGAATGGGAGATATCAAGCTCTCATATTGATAAGCTTTCAGCAGCATTGAATAAGCCTATTCAACTTTCAATATCATCCTTAATATATTAAGAAACAATACACTATACTTGCCTCTTCGGTTTCTTCTTATCTCATTATAATTGATCTATCAAAAAACAAAGCATTCAAGGAGGAGAAAAAAAAAAACTTCATTTCTCATTAACTTCGTTTAGAATGAAACTAAAATCACTTGATGTCAAAATTTATCTCGAACACTGAACTATTAGAATCATTTCCTAAAAACAAAGAGGGTGAAAAAGAAAAAAGTGACTCCACCTTATTCACAACATTGAATATTTCATTAGATCTTTATTTTCAAACTTATTCTCATTTACATGCAAGTAGAGTCTTCCATTGATCATTTTGGTATTGTTATTAATTGTCTTTTATAGTTTTGGTCTTTGTATTTTTATTTATTTACAAAAGATATTTTTAGTCGCTCAAAACATTTTTGAATGGTTTTGTGCATATTTTTTATTTAACTATGTATTATTTTATAAAATTAGATGAAATTTAAAAATTAGACAATTATTAAAATTCGGGAGAGAACTTGTGCATTTACAATGTGATTTTTCACCATACAAAAAATTGTCACTTTATTTGCTTGCAAAATCTCAATCAAAAGTTAATTGCTCCAAATGAAGATTGATGCTGAATTTGATAGGTAGGACCACAGTTCCATCCTCTACATCTGCGTTTAGGAGAAACTGGAATTACATGATGTCAGAACTCACCCCGAACTCTGAACTACTAGGGATTATTTTCTCCTAAAAATCAGAGGGTAAAAACAAAAACAAAAAACCCTAATTCACACTCTCTAATGTCAGAGATGTTAAGATTAAAACTATGCCTCTAAAGTTTATATCTTAATTTTGTTTAAAGTCTAAACAAAATTAAGATCAAACCTAAACCTTTTAGAAAAAGCAACGTTGTTTTAATTTTGTTAATTTTTTTAACAATAGTGATTTAATAGTCATTAAACTGGAATGAGTGTGTGCTCATAATTTCAAATAGATACTCATACTATGCATCCTTTATGCAATTTTTCAAAAAATTAAAGTGTTATGAAAGTTCATTGTGTTGCTCATAATTTTGCAGAATTTGTTTGAGACATTTCAGATGATCGAACACTTGACATTTAATTAAAAATAAATGAGCATCAGTCGCTCAACACCTTAACCACACTCCTTGAATTCAATCTATTAATCATTTGAATATAAATTCGATTTTTAAGAATAACAATTCTTAATCAAATATTATTTTATTACTTTTTGTGGTCAAACTATAAATTACCAAATTTATAAAATAAAATGTTATCGTAAAATTTATAAATTTGGCATTTCTTTTGCAAATTTTTTCTCATACATAATTTTTATATATAATTTGCCCAGCGCATCACGCGGGTAGAAGATTGAAGCCCAGATACTTGATACGATATGGACACGATACGATACGGATACGGCGATACGAGAAAATTTTAAAATTCAAGATACGATACGGCTAGGATACTTCAATTAAAAAATTAAATATATAAATACAAAATATATAAAACATAACTAAAATTAATAATAAAGAAACATTCACATTATTAAAATTATTAAAACAAATAAATTATATATTTTAAATACTATCCAAAAAGCGAGTCATGCGCATCTCCACTAATGACCTATAATTTTGTCGCTTCTTTCATATATTCTTCATCTTTCTTTGATAAAAGTTGAAAATTTGTATGCACATTAATCAAATCATTAGCTCTTTTGGATCCATTTTATTTCTTTTCAAAGAATGGATCAAATATAAACATAGGATACGCATCGGGAAGTATCTGACAAGTATCACAGAAGTGTCGGTTTTTTTTATTTAATTTAATAATTGGATACTTCCCCGATACGTAGAAGGAATTATCGGGAAGTATCTGACGCATATCGGTATCGGATACGGTATCTGACACGATACTTGATCAATTTTGGAGTATCAGGGCTTCATATGTAGAAGTACTAGTTGTTTATAAAGAAACTAGTGTGTATACCCGTACGATGTACACGGGGAATATCTTTTTAGAATTAAATTATAAATAAAATATTTTATACTTTATATTTTAAATTATTTTAAATTTGAAATAAAAATTTGAGAGTGTACCATAAACACAAAAAATCAACACAAAAATAAAAGAATTTTTATACTTACCTATAATAAAAAGAAAATCAATGCACACAAATATTGTCTTATAGCTTTAATATTTTTGAGGAAAAAGATGAAGTAGAGGAGACAATACAAAATTGTATCCATTTCTATAGGTTTTAACTTTTAATAGATCATGAATTTAAATTTTAAAATAGTGTTTAGATGAAATCAAAATTGAATTATATGAATAAAAATTGGTAGATATATATCAACTTGCCACAACTACTAAATAGTTAAAAAAGAGAAAAAGAAGGTGAATGTTCTTCTGCTTAATAACAAAGCATGCATAGGTAATAGCTAAATCAAATAAATGAATGCATAGAGAATGTATTAAGCACATGTGTGGAAATGTGTCTCATTCATAGGTAAAACTAATTAAATATTAATTGTACAATTAAAAAATAAAAAATAAAATAAACAATAATAGAATTAGTACTATTAATAGCAACTTTAAAAATAGCAAGTTATGTCATTTGATGACAAATGTCAAACTTGCCAAAGAACTACTCTTGCTTTATTATACTGTATGATATTTTCTTACACATTTTGTCACAAGAAGACCTTGAAGAGTGAATTTTTCCCTATTAATGCGAGTCAATTAGCTATATTTTTCTTTTAATTCACTGCCCAATCTATATGTTGATAGATTTTTATGTAATTCATAAAAATATAAAGCAACTCTGTTTATAATTTAATGGTCATATCAAAATTTTTGTTTTAAGATTATTCTAATATGTTATGTTTTGCTGTATATATATACTCTGTCCCAAATAATAAATAAAAAAGAATAAAATTCTATTTTTTTTTCTGGTAAAAATTATAAGGGAAAAACCATACAACTCAATAAAAATTATAAAATTATCAATCTCTCTCTCTCTCTCTCCCCCCTTATATCAATAAATATTACATTTACATCATCTCCTACAACTTATTTCAAAGAAATCTAACAAAAACAAGTTTAAAATTATCGTATTTTACAATTTTTTTTAATAAGCATAAATTTCAATTTTCCGTTTTCATGAGAATATCAACAAATCTAAGAAGTCTTGAAATAAAAGAGTTATGATATTAATATTCCCTTTTTGTGAGATGAAATGATTAAAGATATTAATAATTAATGAAGATGAAGAAGACACTTTTGCAACATCAAAAATAGAATGTGATTGTTTTTTATAATGTTATGGCTCAAGGTTACTATACTTTTTTTATTACTAGACATATAATAGCTTATAGAACCTGTGCATGCACGGGTCGAAGTTCTAATATATGTTTTAATTGGAGGTCATCGTGATAATCGCTGTGAATATAATTTAGATATGTCTTAATTTTGATATGCTTTAATTGATTAGTTAGAATTTTTTGTGCAATAATTGCTATGAAAATAATTTAGTTGGTAAGAGACGTCGCAATTTGATGGATTCAGAGTTTGAAATTAGGATATACCTTGCCTATTTATTTTAAGAGGTAAATTTTTTACCACTAAACTACTTGGCGAGAAAAAAAATTGTGCACAATATTTAATTTCTATACTTAAATTTGTTTACCCTGTACATTTATTTTAATATTTTAACCACATAAAATGAATATTATGTTAACTTAAATCTATATATATATTTGCATAGATAACTCAATTGATAAAAAAATTTCCACAGAGATATTTTAAATAATGGAGAAGAAGAAAAACATTATTGACTAAAGTGATTTTAACTCCTTAAGTTTCACAATTACTCGATTTTAATCACCTAAATTCCAGTTGCACGATTTCGGCACTCAAGTTTACCTCGTTTTGTATTTTCTAGTCGAATTAACTTTTATTAAGTAAAAATTATGGATGTGGTATTTAAAATAAAATATGCTTTTAAAGATGTTAGTACCCCGTGTATTTTCTTATAATTTTTTAAATGTGTGTACCCCGTGTGTTTCTAAATAATATCTTGAATGTGTGTGTATCCTTTGTGTTTTCTTATAAATTTTCCTTTGTATTGTGCTCTCAGTTGCAAAGTCTAAGATATGTTGAAGTAATCTTTTTAATGGGCTATTTCAGCGTGCCATCATGCCACAATGGGTATATCGTGTCACGATGAAGACTATGTTTGATCTTAGCTCATCGTACTCATCTTGAGTCATCGTACTCATCTTGACTAGTCGTATTCATCGTGGAACGATACATGCCATTGTGACACGATGAGGTATGTATGTGAGCAGATTTTTCTACATTTTGCTCCTTTTTTCTATTTTTAGCCCATTTAATTTTTCACTTTTCTTGTTTCTTCGACAAGGTACTTGAATACTTAGAGATTTTTATGCAATCTAGCTATGAAAAGAATCTAATCTATACTATAGTACTATAAAAAAACAACATATAAATTCTTGTCATCACAACTTCAAACTTAAACTGTTGTTTGTCCTCAAGTTACATGCCTATAAAATAGAATAAAAGATAGATCAATATGATGAGAATTTCACAATTTTTTTATGTGTCGACAATGAGATCGACAATTTTTTCCTACGCGATCATACTTACTGAGTACTCGGTTCAAGAGACGGCAATAGTAGCAAATCCATCAGTGTTCCACAAGTGTTCACTTTTCAACTTTTTTCTCTTTCTCACTTTTTCGCTCAATTTTGATAAGAGTGTACACTCAAATAAACGTGAACATGCCGTTTTACCATAGGCTTGCAAGTATTCTAAGTGATCAATCAAAGTAGTTAACATATACATATTAGAGGTCAACAATGAGATCGACAAAAGTTGAAAAGTGATCATACTTACTGAGTACTCGGTTCAAGAGACGGATAGTAGCAAATCCATCAGTGTTCCACAAGTGTTCACTTTTCAACTTTTTTCTCTTTCTCACTTTTTCGCTCAATTTTGATAAGAGTGTACGCTCAAATAAACGTGAACATGCCGTTTTACCATAGGCTTGCAAGCATTCTAAGTGATCAATCAAAGTAGTTAACATATACATATTAGAGGTCTTTCAGGGTTATAATTTGACTTATGTAAATGAGGGATATAAATAAAGGATAAAAGTATAGGTTTATAAATTTTTTTGGAGTTAAGTACGGATACATACTTTCTTTTTTGGGCATAGAACCTGTTACATGTGGGTACCTTTTTAATGTGTTACAAGAGAAATCTTCACTTTTTTGTGAAGGAACCTCGTATTGATGTCGATTCTTTGACTACCACAATGCTTTTTCTTTTACATTTCTTTCTAGAGACTTGTTTTTTTTGGAAATATTGAAATTATTTTAGATTTTTCAAATTTCGTCTTTTTTTTTCTTTCTATTTGCATTATGATAGTTCTGTTGTATACACCCCAAACTTAGATGTTGTTAGTTCCATGAGCAACCCCAAATCTATAATGTTGATATGGACAAGAGAAATATAAATTTGACTTAACTTCTAAGAAGTGGTAAAAAGGGTTTAATTTTCAGGTCTATAGGCTTGTAATGTTGTTTATCACCGAAAGAAAGAGATAATATTTTAAGTGGCTCAAAGGGGCTAAACAAATGATATTATAATATAGGTTTAAACATACATTTGGTCCCTGTATGTACACCAATTTTTCGTTTTAGTCCCTGTATCGAAAATTTTGACAAAATAGTCCCTGTATCGCGCTTTTTTTTTGACGTTGGTCCCTGCCGTCCAATTTCATCCAAGTGGCAAATGTTTTGCCACCTGGACCCTGCCACGTGGCCAAAAAATGTTGCTGACTGGATTAATGAATGCTAGAGGGACCAAAACCAAAAAATTAAACTGAATGCAGGGATCAAAACCAAAAAATTGAACTGAATGCTAGAGGGACTAAAACCAAAAAATTAAACTAATTGCAAAATGACCCATTTAAACTCTAAATCCCTAAATTGAAATTTGTTTCTCCACTCTTCTCTTCTCTTCTCATAAACCAGCTTTCATGGCAAAAACAACTTTGCGTCGATCATTGCACCCCATTTGGATGTGTTTTTTGATGAAATTATGAGAGGCATTGCGAATGTTGACAACGTGATCAGAAAGCGTGTCGAGAAAACCACCACGGTTAGGCGGTTATTGATCGGGATCGTTGAAAGGAAAATCATCAGGATATTCTTTTTTAGCAACGAGTCTCTCTGTTGAAAGGTTGATGAGAAGAGAAGAGTAGAGAAACAAATTTCAATTTAGGCTATGGGACCAAAATAAATATGGGTGCCTTGAAAGGCTATGGGACCAAAATAAATATTGCCTCATGCATATTGTAAAAAATCAATTAATCGACCAAGAATAAGGGCAAACTCTAGAAAATAACACGACATGGATACACTCATAAAATAGAAAGAAAGGGAGTAATACTAACTGGTTTGGTTCTGGCAAGTGCACCGGTTCTTGATCAAATTATAATATAAAAGATATCGTCTCCAAAGAGATCGTGTCAATTCAACTAGTGTAACTTAAGAAATAGTTTATAGTTTGCTCTCTCTTTCTAGTTGGGTATAGAAATATAGATTTAAAGTTGTGTTTAAATTCATGGTTTGAGAGAGTGGTTAAGTTTCCTTGAATCTTTCCTATATTCTTGTACGTTATATTATTCTTGTACAAAAATAAATTAATATTCTTGTACGTTATATTATTTTTTAACAAACAATATGTTGTTTTTATAGAGTATACTAATTTGATCCATTAATCTATAAGGAAATACTAATTTAACTAACAATTATAAAATGAAAAAACAAAGTTAGCATCTTACAACAGTGTAAGAGTTTTACTAAAAAAAGACAAATGGTGCAAGAGTAGTCTAACATCAGAATATTTTGGTGAAAGGTTTCAAATGAACAAATGCACTAAGAAGTCCCACATCCAATGTGGCTAGAAAATAGTGTGGATGAGTTACTATATAAATACATAATGTATGATTTTTTTTGGGTACATATTGTATGATTTGAAACAAAGCAATCAAACTTGGGATTAGAACTCGAGCATGACATTTTCGAGTTTTCAAGGGACGCGTGAGAAGGTTAAGGGGGCGAAACAAAATTCTCTATAACAAAAATTATCAAACTAAAAGTGAATGAAACTTATACTGACTAAAAAGGCGCAGGAATTATAACATGATAGTAACAACTATCTACTATTGCAGTAAGGTACAGGACTACAATTAACCTGAGAATGAAACTAATACAACCAAAATTCACCAAAAACAAGATGCAACATCTTGACTAGAGAATAGATAAAGTCATAAAACACTAGATTTATAAGATGCAACTGTTTAAGTTAAAGTGAACTCCATTAAAGCCATGGAAACAGCCCCAGGATGATGAGGTGGAACAATTTGATTGAATCATATCAAGAGGCGGCAATGAGTGTGAGTGGTTCCAGATTTGGCATGGAGGTTCCCGCTAAAAAGGCTTTGATCAATGTTAGAGCAAGTTTAGGTCTATGAAGAGGAACTTCGTGCCCTGCGCCCCTTACATTTACAAATGTGAGTCCGGCGTATTCTTGAGTCCAACCTCCTACCTGTTTGTTTCACTTATATGTCAATGTACTGAAGTGAATGTGAAGTGAACAATAGCTAGGAAGGAAGAAAATTTAACAGAAAAAATATGATATATGATTGTTTGTCTGTGTCTCTATCTAGTACTGACTAACCTCTCTGTCATCATACCATGCACGCCAGGGGCTCACAGTTGGAAGCTTGAGAGCATCTATGGAATAGCGAGTAGATGTTACCGGGAGAACAGAATCTGTATTACCACTGACATGACATAGATGAATTGAGAAGAAACATAAGAAAATGTAAGCTGCTTTGGCACCAAATATTATTTAAGGAAAAGAAAATGTTATATAATTGACAGTGGATGAATCACCAACCTGAAAATCCATATTCGCAGTCCGGTAGGAATAAGTTCACGATATATATCGAGAACTGTTGTAGGAGAATCCTTCCAGTTAGTACCTACCACCTCACTGCAATGAATGAGAATAAGTCGATTCAGACCTTGTGAATTTGTTAAAAACAGGGAATAAAATGCAGTGGTTCACTTAGTTCTGTGCGTATAGTCTCTGAAGTCACTACCAATTATCAATAATTTAGTTAATATCAAAGGAATATGAACATTGTAGTAAAAGTACATCAGCAAATGTTGGGAACTTTTTGTTCTTTCACTAATCAAACAGACCAGAACGAATACGATAAATGTCATTTTGTTTGGTGTTTGATTCTTCAATTGTTTGTTTGATATTTGCAGTGGTTGTGGCAATAGGACAGATATAGTATTATGACTCTCATGATAGTAATAGTATTACGACTCTCATGATATTTTCATACTGTTTTTCGATTAACCATTGCAGTTAATCATATACTTGAAGCTGACTCCTAGTTTTTTTTGTCATTTCTATTTTTCAATGTTAATAAGGTGATGATGCAATTTATAACACAAACCGTGGAAATAACTCGAGACTTTCAAAAGTTTCTTTTATGAGCATTACCTGCAGGTCTGCCATTTGTCCGGCTTATTGTCTGGATCAACATGTAGAATCTTCTGAACCTCGGGTCGATTGAAGTATATAGCGCTATGCTTCTCCGTGCAAGGATCATACGCAGTTCTGAGTCTTCCTACACTCTGTTACATGACAGAGCATATGAATAAAGATTTATACTATAAAATCATATAATTCAGGTAACTCAGTGGTGTCTGGTGAGAATATGCACCAGTATTTTTTGGAGTTAATTATCCACAGTGAAGAGTTTCTACTATTATGGATGTTAGTCGGACTTATGGACAGTAACTAGGCTACAATTTAAAGAGTTAAATATTCATGGCAGTTATATTTGTTATTTTCTCAAATTAAGAGGTAGAATTATTAAGGTTTAATCCCTTCATCAAGGTTTTATGTCACTGGGTTTTCCTTGGTAAGGTTTTTAACGAGGCAAAGTGTTTTTCACACTTTGTGTGTTGTTTTGGGTATTGGTCTAGTCCCCTAAAGAAAAATAGCCTAAACTTGTGAATGATGGGTTTTGATATTCTAATTCTCTAAACTCAGTTAATAGAGCAGAAAGCACTTCGGTAACTGGGTGTAACAGAAATGATCAACTGCTGAGCTGTCATAACAATATATTGATCCCTAGAAGTGTACTCATTGTCATATTGGTCTTTGAATGTATTAAAATTGCAAACATGTCCTTAATGTCTCTTTTGTTTGTAATTTTGTGGACTAAATTGACCCACGAAAAACAAATTTGAGGACCAAAATGACTAATAACAGAGACATTTGAGGATGTATTTGCAATTTTGATACATTCAGGGAAGAATCTGACAGCGAGTTACACTTTGAAGACTAAAATGGTGGTTTGCCCATTATTTATCATCTTTATTCATAAAGATATAACATTATTCTTTCATTCTTTGGTTTAAAATGACAAGTACGAAGAAATGGGAAATCATAAAACAGTATCATGTGATTTACAAAACATGTACTGCATCATCATCAACAATAAAACGTCAACAGCCAACAATATTAGGACCCGTAATGACAAGATAAAACAATAGCAGAAGCAAGAAAGATGAACTCACATGCTTTCTTCGAGCCAGCTGATTAACATTAGCATGGCAAGTAGTGGTAAAGATACTGTATGGATCTATATTACCAATTTCGTTATAGGCAATTTCCCACATTTTCTCGCATGACTCTGATGGGTGTTTGATGGACTCAAAATCGCATATCAGGTTCAAGAGTTTGAATGTTTGATCCGAAATCATACCACTTGACCACATAAACTGGAACATTCCCAGTTGATCATGGAAATCATCTATGAGAGCATTTCCTACCTGCAGCAAACAGAGATGTATATTATTGATTGAGTTAATGATGTCGAATAAACTATCTATTTAAAGAAAAAGTCTTTCCCTAATGACACATGGCTAAATTTAAATCCCTATATTTGAACAACCCCGTATCAGATATTTACTAGTTTTTGCGCAAAAATGGAATTCATACCATGTAACCTTTCAGATTAATAGAATTTTGTTTATTAGCTGAGTTGTACTTGACAATAACTTGGCCAAGTTGGGGAACATAATGTCCTAAAACAAGGAGAACCGATATCAGGGAACTCAAACACTTGACAAGTTGACATGATAAATGTCCCTATCTATCTCACCATATGTTTTTACCTGCATAGCTTTCACCACTGATGAAAAAGTCAGTCTCTTTATACTGGGGAAAACGCTCAAACCACTTCAATAGAAATATGAGATTATCCTCAGCTGCACATAAAGAGTTATAAATTTAATTTGATTCAATTAGAATGCAGGAAGAATGGTTGGTAAAGTGTCATGAGTACCCAAAAGGAGTACTCATCTAAAAAGACTAGTCTGATGGGAACAACCCTTTCCTAGAGGTCAGCCTCTCAGCAAAAGTACCAATATAATGAGCGTAAGCCCAGAAGAACTCATCCTATAGGACTAGTTCACTACGCCATATCTGGATAAACAATTTAACTAACCACGTAGCATATATGTTCTAATGCATAAATTATTAGTACAAACAACAGTCATATACACATTGTTTTTATATAAATAGGTTGCTCTCATAAGCTATCGTGGAGAACTTATTTTTTTTAGTGTGAACCGGATATCCGTATAACTATGGAAACTAATCTCTCGAGCCGGGTAGAACCACAAAGAGTGGTCAAACTATCTCTCACTAGAATTTAACACTGATGCATTCCTAGAGCTGGATTCGAACCCATGGTTGTGGAGAGCTTATGGAAATAAGCTAAAATCAACTTATGAACATGTCATATGCTATTTTCATAAGCTCTTCCAAATAAAATGCTTATGCTAGTAGAGAAGTTCGAATAAGTCAAGCATGCCTAATGAAACAATTTGAATATGCTACCTTACCTGTTCTCTTATCACCATTGTTGAGAATATCAGATGAAGTATTTGAATATGAAAATCCAACTCCAACAGGAGAATCAATAAAAAGAATGTTGGCAACTACAACAAAGAAAGAGAAAAAAAATGAAATTATTTAACATAACATAGATTCATAGCATACATTTTGAATGGTTAAACACAGAACGACTCACCTTGATTCCAAGAATAAGGATTAAGATAAAGGGTTTTGCCATCTGTATTAATATGAAAAGGACCAATTTCTTCAGCTTCACCAAAAGCAATAGATGAACAACCAGGACCACCATTAAGCCATAAAACAAGAGGTTTTGAAGTAGGATTCACATCATCTGCTTCAATGAACCAATAAAACAAGTTCCTGCCAAAATCCTTGTTGACTGTTATATACCCAGAATAGTGTTCAAAGCTGATGTTGAAGTTTTGGCCTGGGAGTGCACTACCAATCCTGTCTTGCCTTTGTTGGACAAACGGGTCTGTTGCAAATGAAAATTTGATGTTGCATAGGGAAAGGGTCGCCAATATTAAGAGCAAAATTTGAGACCATTTAGCATTGGTCATTTCGGATTGTAGATACATGCAATACCTCTCGCACTTACTACCTCAAAACCAGTGGTGGAGCCAGACCTTGATTCAGGGGTGCAAACAATTAAAATTTAATTAAAAATTATAATTATAATTTTATATAGTTATAACATCCTATATCGATAATCTAGATACGATAAAGAACATACATAAGTCTTACGAGATACATTAAATATTAAATTACATTTGTCTAGGCATAAGCCTTACAAGTTACATCTCATGAAGTAGCAAATACAAGTCTTAGAAAAACAGAAACCCATAAGTCAAGTCATTATCGTAGTACATCATGTTCAATACAACATAGCACGAAATAAAATAAAACTCGTAATGACTAAATTTCATCTGCAGCAACATCAGCTACTCCGTGGGCTTCTTTCCTTGCTTAAACTGACAATCTATAATGAAATAATTGTGGGGTGAGACTACTAAGTCCCAGTGAGGTCCTCAATACCCCTCTCAATGGTGTACTAGCACCGGGACTCTCAATAAAAATGAATAGCTTAACTTAACTCATAATCATATTATTGATTAGCATAATTCAATAAAAATTAAACACATCAATTAATCTTGGTTCATTTAGTAACTTATGGACAGTCTGCGGTGAACGGTTCTCTGTGGCCTGGCTCATCCGTCACTGGTATAAATGTAGATTGATACGGAGAAATCAGCTCACATCATTAATTCTTAATCATGAATTCCTAATAATATACTGGAATTCCTCATATCATAAAAGCTAGACTCATAGCATCAGGGATAGACTCATAGCACAAAGGCTAGAACAAACGGTGGTATAAAATAGGTCACCCTGTCTATCAATTGTTCTCACTAAATCAATTACCGATCCTCAAAATGACGAGGCATCAATACTGAGGGATTAAACCTCCTATATTATCTAGCCATTGAGTCTTATCTGATACTAGTGTATTTCTAATCAAATCATCAACCTCCGTTTCAAACATAATTTTGCACCGGTTCATTTTAACTTAGAAAAAACATATTTTTATTTTGAACAAAATCCTGGAAAACATGGACCGGTTCAAGCCAAATAATACACAGGTACAAAAACTGTAGTCCTCTTCATTCTGCAAACAGAGACTTTCTTGCACCGGTGCCAGTTACCCAGATTTGCACAATTTACTCTGCACTGCAATTCATTCACCGGTTCATTACAGTTTCGCTTGCACCGGTTCATGTTCAAACACTTACGAAAAATCATTACATCACAACTCAATCCAGTCCAAAACTCATTTAAAAACTCTTTAAAACAATAACTAACATGAATCCAGTCAAGATTCATTACATGCAAGGGCTTAACCAGACCATTCATTAATCAATTTAAGAGTTGACTAACACTAAGATGTTCAAAACCTAGATCACACGCATTTCTAAAATAAAATGTGAAACTCTATGCTTTAGACTTATTGCTGCCATGTCTCATTGTCTCTACTTAAGGGCCTGTTTGGCAACACCGCAAAATGAGCTTATAGCTTATAAGCTCATCATGAAAAATAAGCCTATAGCTTATTTTGGTAACATTTTCTTCACATGAGCTTATAGTTTATTTTGACCAGCTTTTAGCTTATTTTTAGCCTATAACTTTTAGCTTATTACTTTTTCTTCCAACTTTACCCCTATCATCTTATTTAAAAATAATTAAATATTATGTCAATTCATATCAATAAGTCACTTCAAGAGTTAATTTTATCAAATACTACAAATTCAATCAACTAACTTATCAGCTATGAGTTCATCCGCTATAAGCTAGCTTATAAGTTATCCGCTATTTTTTGTCAAACAACCCTTAATCGACAAAACTCACCTCAATACTGAGCAATCCTAGCTTTGAGCATCCACGCTTACAAGCTTTGCTTCTAATCCTCCCTTGCTACACTACCATGCTCCCAAAACATGACTCTTCCTTTAAATCATAAAATACCGAACATGCAGGGGCTTGGAGATTGGTGAATGTGAGTGGGGTTTTATAAGAGAATGTAGGGAGGGAAGAAAGAAATGAAATTAAACTTCCTCTGTAATGTTTAAAATATAGTAGTAATAGTAGTTTAGGATTTGCATGAATGATAATGAAGTGAATGGAATGAATAATGGTGGTGATGGATTGAGAATGGCTTGAAAGAATGAAAATGAATAGAAAAGGAGAAATGAGAGGTTTTTTGTTGCAGACTTTGACCAATAAAAGGAAAAATGAATTGAATGGATGATAATCTACTAAGCTCATATTTTATAATTAATCAAGTAAAGTGTTAGATATTGTATATGATATTAATGTATTCAGAAAGTATTTAATGTTTAATTTTTAAATAAAAAAATACCAACAATTTTGCGATAGTTATATGATATTTCTCAATTCCTATCAGAGAAGTATTCGATGTTTATATTTTACCGATTGTTTGAAAAGAAATAAAATGAATCCAACAACAAGGATAAAAATTTGGTTTAACATACTTTATGTCAAAAAAGAATTGGTTTAACTACATACAAATTTTCAACTCTTGTCAAAAAAAGATAAAGAATATAAAAAAGGAGCGATAAGGTTTAAGAGATATTAGTGTCACTTCAAAATAAAAAAGATATTAGTGGAAATGCACATTACCCGCTTTTTGGATAGTACTTATATATGTAATTCACTTGTTTTAATAATTTTAATAATGTGAATATTTCTTTATTATCAATTTTAGTTATATTTATATATTTTACATTTATACATTTTATTTTTTATTAAAGTATCACAATTGTATCATATTTTAAATTTTAAAATTTGTCCGTATCTCTATCCATATCGTATGAATCTTCATAGATGATAATTGCTTTGATCAATCTTAGCTTGTTTACTCTTTCGACCTTATTTATAAAAAAAACAATATAGAAACAAAAAAAAAAATTGGCTTTATTTATCAACAAATTCACTCTATTTAATATTATTTTTTTCAAAAGTACCTATAATAATAAGTATAAGTATGCTAACACAATTTAATGATGCCTCTTTTTTTTAACGATGATCACAGAATTTTAAAACTTTTCATGTTACTACTCCCTTCATTTCAAAATAAATATCAAAATTATTAGCAGTTTCACTAAATTAATTATGTTATATTAGTTTATTTTGTTGAGAATTGTGTATAAAGTTATAATAACATAGTAAAATTGGAAAATGTTGCATTATAAATTGAAAATAACAATAATTTTAAAATAATTGTTTAGGATAAAGCGGCATTCTTTTTAAAGCAGAGAGTGTCATTTTGATTAATAAGTTTGTTATTACCACTACTCTTCCACTTTCGAGACACATGACTTAAGTATGGAGACTTGTTAATACTAGGCCAAATGCATCACATGTCCTTTAAATTTTTAATTTGTACTACATAGGTCTTTTACGTGTTTTTGTAACACATAGATCCTTTAAGTTTTAAAACGGTAGCACATAGGTCATTTCAAATTATACTCATCATCTAAATCTTCAAAACGTAACATCACTTAAATATCTTTCATCTCTACCAAGTTTCTCAACAGTTGAACCTCATCACTTAAATATCATTTATCACTTAAAATCAGATGATGAATATAACTTGATAGGATTTATGTGTTAAAGTTTTAAAACATAAAGGACTTATGTGTTATAATTTTTTTTAAAGGGCTATTTGGTACAAACATAAAACTTAAAAGACACGTAGATGCATTAGACCTTAATACTACTACCAATGACTTTTTAATACTAAGGTTATTTTAGGACTTGTAACATAAATTTTACAGAAAATGAAGATAATAAGTGTGCAAATGACAAAATTTGCTTTAAAAAAATATAAAGGGATTAATTTGAGATATTAATAGAGTCAAAGACTTCTTTAAGAATGACTTACAAAATCAATGACCAACTTGATAATTTAATCCATATTTTAATTGAGAGAAATAAAAAATTTCATGTTGTCCTAATTCAGTTGATATAAACATCGTATTTTATATATTACTTTAAAAAAAAATTAAATCTCATACAAATAATTTCTTTCACATTCTTATTTTTATCCTTATATTTATCATTACATTTATCCTTATCCTTATAATTAAAAGTTTTATTACCTAATTTATCGTTTAAGTAATATTTAACCTTAATTTTTTTCCTCCTAGCACATCTAAATTTACTTCATTTTAAACAAAAAATTAAGAAGTTTTATTGTCTATATAAAATACTTTTTTTTTTTACTAAAAACAACGATATTCATTCATTCAAAATTGTAAAGTACATCAATCGATATCATAACATATTCAAATTCGCTAAAAACTAAAAAGGATAAATCGGCGAACAAGCTCACCGCATCCGAGTTAATAGCATAAAACGGCCAAATGATAAAGCCTACAATTGATATGATAAGATATAAATGTTCGGAGTACTCATGCTTCCGAATCTGCAACGTTGAAGACGCTAAAGTCATTGAATCTGCTCTGAAGTTGGATTGAAGCAAATCTGCAAACCTGAAACAAAACAAACACCGTACGAAGACGGGAAAACCAAACCGTACGAAGACGGGAATAAAAACACCGTACAAAGACGGGAAATCAAACAACTCCACACTACGGGAGTAAAACAACACCGAAAGAAGAAATCACTTATGTTAAAATCACTTATTTAAGTAAAAAGAAACTAAATAAACGATCAAGAGGGGTGATTTTGGATCAAAATTGACCCTAAATCACCCCTCTCTAGAGGATGAAGAAGAAAAAGACAAAAATTAGGGTTTATTTGAAGGAGGGGGCGGCTGGTTTGGTGTTGGTCAAAATACTTGAATGGTCAAAATAACAGTGTAAATAAAAGAGACAAAATATACTTTCTCCATTTTAAAATGAATGTCGTTTTTTGTGTTTTTATACATATTAAGAAATGTAATCGTGATATTAAAAATAACGACACTTTAACTAAATTAACCCTACTTTATTCTTTGTTTTCTTGAAAATTGTGTATAAACTAATAATTAGAGTGTAAAATTGAAAAATATTGCATTAAGAATTGAAATTGAAATTTTACTATATATATATATATGTAATATAATTACACTTGAATGAAAGTTAAGCGGACAACAAGCTGCACCACTATCCTTTTTTGGATGGCAAAACCGATCATTTTAAAAACTACATTTTGAGACCTAGGAGATACTATATTGCTATGCATGACTTTTTAAACTCTTTCCAAAATATCCACATCCTCTGGTGCTAGGAACCCAAAAATGTCAAAAGCAAAATGTATGAACACATGTTGATTGTCAGAACACGCTCTCTCATGTTTGAGCATTTTACTTGAAGTAGTTTTGAGGGCTGCCTGTCCTACAGTAAAATTCTCAGTTGTCAGAACACGCTCTCTCAAATCTACACATGCATGTTTCCTTCCTACCCATCCGTACACCAAAACATCAGCCGGCCTCAACGTAGATCTCAGTCGTACACCAAAGAATTAAAATACGACAATCATTCTAAAACAATATTTTTTAACTAAAGTGACATTAATTTTGAAACGGAGGAGTATATCTTAACTAAATATAACTAAGGTAGGTCCTATATTTTTTTGGTCCTATATAGGTGTAGTATAATAAATAAATATATAAATAAATAAATAAATAAAAATATAAAAAAGTGATTGTTCAAATTTTATAAATCTGGTGTTCAAGATTATACATCTCGCGCTCACCTCGTGCAATGCACGAGAGATTATATATTAATATAATAATTAGCTGTCAATAAATATTAATTAACAAAACAATATTATAATACCCAACATATCCCCATTTATTCAGTTTCATTTTAATGTGTTATTTTTCCTAAGTTCTATAAATACACATTTTCATTTCATAGATTCATCACACCAACAACTCACTTTCTCATTCACCATTGGATCTACCTATCATTCACCATCTTCTCCATTGATCCGTTTCTCTCTCTAACCGTTAGTTACATTCTTTCTCTCTCATTGTTTTCATGCTCATTTTCATTTGTAATCATTTTGATTTTTTTTTTCTGTTTGAAAATTTTGATTTTGATTTGAATTTTGATGACCCTTTGAGCTGATTTGATCTGGGTTTTTGTTGTTTTGTTTTGAAGGTAAAGAATTTGTGTTGAAGATTTAAGAAGATTAATCAATGGCACGTAAGAAGATTAGAGAGTATGATTCTAAGAGATTGTTGAAAGAGCATTTTAAGAGAGTTTCTGGACAAGAACTGCCACTTAAGTCTGCACAAGTAAGCATTCTATATAGTTCTTGTTTTTGTTAGTTTTGTTTGGTTCTTAAATTTTAAGGTTTTGTTTGATTCATTTGATGCTCACTCACATTGAAGTTTGAAGCACCTTATAATATACTTGATAAAGATTATTGTTACTTGTATTTATTACTACTCTGTCCCAAAATATAAGAGAAAATGAGTCGAGGTAAGTTGATGTATCTAGTTAAAAATTTGGACCAAATACATCAACTTTCTTTGACCATTTTTCTCTTATATTTTAAAACGGAGGGAGTAAGTGATAGTAATGACTATTTTACAATCTGTCTCTGACGGGATTTGAACTCTGTTCCTTGAGGTTACTTGACTAAACCCTTGGCTAGTACTTTATGGACTTGTTACCATCTTATGATGTGTAAGTGTCTACAAGTTACCAACATGGTGTGAGACGTTGTTAGATAACAGGTCTGTTGAGCATGTGATTGAGAGTTCGATTCATGACTAGTGCGTATGAAAAAAAGTTACCAACATAGTGTAACAGGTCTCTTGAGCATGTGGTCGAGAGTTCGATTCATGACTAGATATTAGTCTTTGACTTTAAGTTAAGTGATACACTGAGTAACCCATTCTTTTATACAAGTTTGTGATTGAAACTGAAAAGATCTAATATGATCTAAAATTTGTTAATTCAGAAGTGACTATGATCTATCTTCAATATGACAACTAAATATTGTTTTGAGCTGTGCTGCTATATATGATGATGTATGCAATTGTGATTTGTGAAAAAGTGCATTTTTCACATTGAAAAAAGTTCAATCTTGAGATGATCTAAAGTTGTTGGGTGTTTTTGTTTTATTCTTCAGGTTATAGAATCAACTGATATCAATGAGCTAGTAGAGAAGGAACCATGGCTTTCATCTTCAAAATTGGTTGTGAAACCTGACATGCTATTTGGAAAACGTGGAAAAAGCGGTTTGGTTGCCTTGAATCTGGATTTGGCTGAAGTTGCTGGTTTTGTAAAAGAGCGTCTTGGAAAAGAGGTGCCTTTTTTCCTCTGCTATCCAAACCTTGGAACTTATTTTTTCACTTTTTTGATAAATTTTTCGTAACTTCATGTTCTTCCTTTAAGTGTTTGTTCATATCGTTCTCTAAAATGTAGGTTGAGATGGGTGGATGCAAAGGACCTATAACAACTTTCATTGTTGAACCTTTCATCCCACATAATGAAGAGTTTTACCTCAACATTGTCTCAGAGAGACTAGGAAACAGTATAAGCTTTTCTGAATGTGGAGGAATTGATATTGAAGAGAACTGGGATAAGGTACAAGATGAATCTCTTACAAAAATTTAATTCTCAATGTTTAATCCGCTCATTTATTCCCTTATTATTCCATATAAGCTACAAAGTGGTTTGTCATTATTTCAGGTTAAGACTGTATTTATTCCAACAGGGGAATCTCTTACATCAGACAATATATCAGCACTTATTGCAACCCTTCCCCTAGAGGTATATTCATTTTGCTAATTTGTTATTCTATGGTACTCTTTTTACCTAAAATGTGTTCCAGCTTTCTGTGTTGGTTATTATATACGAAGCACTCACACAAACATGACACCGATTCATAGTGCAGGTTTGGTTTCAATTCTAGAGGAGTTAGAATTGATTCTAGAGGTGTAGAATTGATTCTGACTTATTTGGTTTCTCAAAAGTAGAATTGATTCTACCTCCAGAATTGATTCTACTTGAAGTTTGAAATCTTAGCTTCTGATTGGAGAATTGATTTTTACGCTCAACTTTTTTGTTCAACTCACTTTATCGTAAATCAATTTTTATCAGAATCAATTTTACATAATCAATTCTCTGTCAAAATCAATTGTTCTCACCGCATAACCAAACATACTTAATAACTTGAGAACATGGAATAATTTGATGCAACCACAAGTGTCTACTATCTATGTCAGACACCAGACAGACCTTTAATCTGAAGTGTCGGTGCTACTTATTCTATAACTAATACTTTTTTGTTGGTGGATATGTTGTTTCAATATTTATTGGTTTTCCTTTGATGCTTATAGGTCAAGGGAGAAATTGAGGATTTTCTCAAGGTGGTTTTCAATATATTTCAAGGTATAGTATGAATTATCCATTTACAGAACATCAAATGTGCTTGTGAAGACAACTTAATTGACAGTTGCTTTTGAAATTTTTAAAAATTTTGTTCTTTTTCTCTATCATGTTAGATCTGGATTTTACATTCTTAGAGATGAATCCTTTCACTTTGGTCAATGGGAAGCCTTATCCTTTGGATATGAGAGGAGAGTTAGATGACACTGCTGCTTTCAAGAACTTCAAGAAGTGAGTTTTTTCCCGCGCAAGAGTATTAATTTTATTTAAACAATGAATATCATATCTCTGATTAGCCACTTAGAACTGATTAACTGTATGATATTTCATGATTAACATTTATAGATGATAATGAATGTTCTTTTTTCAGATGGGGAAACATTGAATTTCCATTGCCATTCGGAAGGGTTATGAGTTCTACCGAATCTTTCATTCATGGATTAGATGAAAAGGTGAACAAATATACTTTCACATGTACCTACATTTCAATTCAATTCTGGTTCTATAAAATATTTATTCTGAAAAGCTTCGGATGTTTTGTTGGAACGTTTTATTCTCGCAGACAAGTGCATCTTTGAAATTCACGGTGTTAAACCCAATGGGCCGAATTTGGACTATGGTAGCTGGAGGAGGTGCCAGTGTAATCTATGCTGACACGGTGCGTGTTTCTGTTTCTTCAAAACTAAGTTCATTGTTAAACTTTATTCTTTTGCAACTTTAAGCAACTAAATTCTTTTAATCAAATTTATTATAATAGGTAGGAGATCTTGGTTATGCTCCAGAGCTTGGAAATTATGCAGAATACAGTGGTGCACCTAAGGAAGACGAGGTCTTGCAGTATGCAAGAGTTGTAATTGATGTAATTAATTCTTATCTCAAATTTTTGCGGTATACCATTATCAATTTCTAGATTTGTTTGAAGTGTGCAAAGAATAAAGATAACTTCTTCTATCAAATCCATGCCACTTAGAAACCGATATTATATTGTAGTGATTATGTATATCCGTGGTAATCTCTTTGCAGTGTGCAACTGCAAATCCTGATGGCCAAAGGAGAGCTCTCGTGATTGGAGGAGGAATAGCTAACTTCACCGATGTTGCTGCTACATTCAGTGGCATAATTCGAGCTTTGAAGGAGAAGGTTAGCCTTATCATCATAAACCTTTGCTCAACTATCGATCATAAAAAATTGATTTTTTTCATTCAATAATCCTTAGATTATTAAGAAAAGCAGAAGTTTATTTTGTGTTTGTTTATATATTCTATTAAACAATGTTGTTGAAGAAAAGCTACTCAAAACAATTTCTCATTTTAAGCAGCAGTTTTTAGATTTTTATACAGATTCTCATTTTTATACGACGGTAGCAAACAAATGGAAACTCTTAAAAGTGATTATTTATTAAAAAAATTGATTGTTTGAGCCATTTCAAACCAGGAACAAAAGCTAAAAGAAGCAAATATGTACATCTATGTGAGGAGAGGAGGTCCTAACTACCAAAGGGGTCTCGCGAAAATGCGGGCACTTGGGGAGGAAATTGGAATCCCTATTGAGGTTGGCTATTTATAACATGTCTTCATCGATGTTGATTCGGAAAATTCTTTTTAATTAACCTGCTTCTGATCTATTTGACTATCTCTTTTCAGGTTTATGGACCTGAAGCAACAATGACTGGTATATGCAAACAGGCAATCCAATGCATCACAGCTTCTGCTTAATTTTTTTATCCATTCTTATGCCAATGCTTTGTCTTAAAGTTTAATTAATCATGTGTTGTTGTTTGTAGTGATTGTTGATTAAAAATTGTATTTCCAATCTATCAGAATTTGATTATTTTGTTGAGATAGAGTATAGATTGTTAAAAGTTTAATCATCTAATAAAGTGGTCAAGAATGCTTTGTATCATAGAGTTCTGATAGTATATAGTCTTAACTCAATAATGTGACATATGTAACTTGTTTTTATGATTTCATATGATAAAACTTAAAAACTCTGAGTATTTTTAAAATATTGAGATTTAGTAGGCCAAAATATGTCAAATATTTGCACTGCGCTCTGTGTGAACTTTGTGTACTTTTATATCTACGAAAACAAATTTTATGTCTAATATTACATAGTCGATATGATAAATTTTTTAAAACTTAATATTTTCAAAATACCAACATTAATGTTGCTGGGTTGTTTGGAAAGAGTGTAATGATAGAATTTTCAATAACATAGAGTTGTCTCAGAGTTAGATTCTAGATAAAATTAAGATGCTTGTTTGGTGGTGGTTTAAAGCAAAAAAAACTTCATGCGTGTTTAGATTTGCATATGTGGTGGTCTAACCCTTGAGTTTGTATTGGGTATATTTCCTTTGACCTTAATTATAAACAATTTTCCACTTTTTAGATTTATTGGATATGTAATGTATCTAACTTATGATTAAGGCCGAAGGGAGTACATTGGTAATTGATTATATTGTTTTGGTCATATGTGATTGATTGGTAACAATTGCACTTTGTATTTTGATGTCACCCATGCTTAGATGACTTTTTTAATATAATTCATTCACTTTCTTTAAAGTTTTTTTTTGATAAGCTCTTTAAAGTTTAACTAATTCATGTTTAAGGTTTGAATCTTGGCAATGCCATTTTGTAGAAATGTTTCGAATTTAACTCTAATTTAGAGAAGCAGTCCAAATTAATAATTTTTTTTTAATTTGAAATAAATAAATCAAATTTGAAAATTTAAAATTGAAAAAAAAAATTAGAACTATAAAATTTAAAATTTGATTAGGAATATTGAGGATAATTTAGTCAATTTGGTGGTAGTAAAGAATTATGTATTGATAATTATGTATTGATAATTGGTAATAGAAACAACATCAAAAATCTTATCCAATATCCTAGATAGAATTTTGGACATTTCAAACATATTAAATAGTTTCATTTTTTTAAATAGACAAAACAATAAAATAATCATAATTTCACACATACGAGAGGTAGCTGGAGTTCGAATTCCGTCACAACATTCAACTTAATAATTAATAATATTTTATCAGTTAAACTAGAACTTGTGAATAATATATTGTTTCATTAACAGATGCTAAACAAAATAGTCGAACTTCCATGCAATTTTTTTTTCATTATTTATAGAAATCATAACAATTATTTTTTGAACTTTAATAAAAGTTACAATATTATATTTTCAACTTATTTATATGAAATTAAAGTTGAACTTGTTTTCAACTCTCATTCTCCAATGCAACAACACATTTGTGTGGCTGCTAAACAGTTGCCACCTCTAGGGTAGCCCTTTTCTATGCAAAATTGGTAACAATTGTTTGGAGTAGTTGCACACACACCAAAAGCACAATGTAATGTTTCGTCTAATCCTGTTAAAATAAAAATAATTATTTAGTATTTTGGAAAAAAAATTGGTATATAAATATACAATTCCTATAGTTTGAATTATAAAATATGTACTAATTCCTATAATAATTGTAATGAAAAATTTAATGAAATTGAACTAATTTGTTACCTGCAACTACGAGTGAAGCAATGCATATAATTGCAAAGGTAAAAAGGAAGATATTAGTGTGGGTTGCCATTCTACCTAGCTCAATTTTAATTTAAAACTGTTTACAAAGAAACACTATGAAATAAGCTATTTATAACATGACTAGGGTACCTTCCCTAACCAAAATAGTAATAAGATGACAAGGCATCATATATGCATTTTATTATTTTTTTTTTGACACAACAGGGATGCATTTTATTGTTTTGTTTTTCTTTATAATTAAGTTAAAATATGTAATCAAGATATGAATATCGATCGTGGTTAACGAACTCGGCTAAATAATAATTTTTTGAGAACTTGCGTTCAAATTTTTTACAGGGCTTTACTGAGTTAAAACCAAAAAAAAAATACATAAAATCAATATATTGAGTTCCCGTGAGTTAAACTCAGTTAATAGAAATATTGTACGTAATATACAGATATCATAGTTCGAACTCTTTTACACGAACGTAATCATCTTTAAATAGGTGAAATTTTAGATTATCTGACAAAAAAAAATCCATGCATTTAAAGTTTTAAAATCAATACATTGAAAATTTTCATTCTCTACGTTAGATAATATGATTTGTACTTGACCAAAAATGGATTTGATTTTATTGTATAATTTTATTTTATTTTGGTATTTAGATTGGAGTAACCTTTATATACTAGTAAATGACGAACCAGAACCTTATCACCATTAAGTGGATGAATGCTTTTGGGTGTGGTTAACTAACTTAACTATATAGTTGTCAGCAAAAAAACTATGGCTATCTATAAGGATCGTGCTCTCTTTTCTTTTTCTTTTTTTGGAGAAGACGTGAGAGTAAAAATAAAATAAACAATATTATTTATTAAAAAAAGTATATAATGCCAATTTTTCATTCCCTCAAATTTTGTTTTCGTGATTCAACAACAATTGTTGTATGTTTCTCTATTTAAAATAAGGAAAATATTAACGTGTGCTCTAAAGGCACATGTTAGTGAGATAAAAAAAGAAGTTTTTGTATTAAGATTTATGTATTGAGTGTAATTTTTTAATTTTTTATATTTTTAATGCACAAAGTTTAAGAAAATAATTCTATTTTTAGATTCTTAAAATGTGCCATTAGAGTACGTGTTAACATGACTCTTAAAATAAAATAAAATCAACATATGTTGAAAGAATTCATTCTCTGCAAGCATGAAAATAATTTTATTTATTTTATTTTATCAGTGTAAAATTATTTTACACATACAACTAACAATACATTGTCACATATATAATATATGGTATTTAAAAACACTTGATGTGTCATATTTATTAAATAATATGTCAACACATTATTAGATGGATGTGTAAAATAATTTTACATTAACAGTGCATAATAATTAAACTCTTTAAAAAATAATGTATGATTCACTTAATTTATTTTAATTTACCATTTTTTGAATCACAAGAATCTTAATTATGTTTTGCGTAACCTATTGTGGATAGTAAATAACTGATTAAAAAAGTGGCAGCAGAAAAAAAAAGAAAATCAACCAAATCTCAAATATGATTTTCGGGTCAAAATCAACAAATCAAACTTAAAAAATGAGGGAAAAGAAATATAGTCAGATTGAAGAATATGATTTTGATTTTTAAGTTAACTTCCATCAATCTAGTACGTACTATTTCTTCCGTTCCAAAATAAATGTTTTACATGCTAAAATTGTTTGTCCTAAAATAAATATAAATTGTTTATAATATTGGTTTTTCTTATTTTATCCTTTAAAGCAATTATTAGGTAAAATAAAAAGTACATTCAAAGATCCACTTTTTAATATTCTAATGTCTACAACCAATAAAAAGATAGAGTATCTTAGTAAAAATCATATTCTCTCTCTTTCATTTACACATTTTTCTTAAAGTGTGTAATTTGGTCAACTATAACACTTAAAATGAGACGGAAGGGGTATCAGATATGAATGTTTTGATACCGCTTATGATATTCTTCAAGTATGTATTCATTAAAAAAAATTCTTACAACTTAAAATAATATTAGATGATATTAACCTATCTATATCCTAATATTTCAATTCTACTTCCGTTATTTATTATAAGAGAAAAATACATATTTTAGATTTATCAAAAAAATGAATGTATCTGGTTTGGTTTAAAATATATACAGTAATGGAGTTTATATTATTATAAACCTAATCAGATACATTCATTCATTTACGGAAGTAGAATAATAAGATAGATATACTTTTGAGAAGAAAGATCAATCTTTATATATATAAGATAATTACATATATATCGAAGGTAAATAGACAACAAGCTGCTTCTTTTTTGAATTGCAAAACCAATACGCTTAAAAACCACATTTACAGATTTAGGAGACACAACATTATTATGCATGATTTTTTGAACTCTATCTAGAAGATTAACAGCATCTGGAGCCAAAAAGTCAAAAGCAAAATGTATAAAAACATGTTGATTGTTAGAACACGTTTTTTCATGTTTTGTCACTTTGCTTGAAGCGGCCTTGACTTGAATGCTGTCTGTCCAACACCGAAACTCGCAGTCCCTAATCCTACAAGTGGAGAAACTCCAGTCAAGTCAACACATGCATGTTTTCCTCCTACCCATCCATATATCAAAACATCAGCTGGCCTAAGTGTCGATCTCCTGTCATGTGGGTCAGTCAAAAAATTTACATGTGTCTCTTTCTTCATATTTTAAATTAAAGTATATTTATTTCTTAAAAAGATTTTCTAAAGTATAATTAAACTACGTTCCTTATTATAACAGATAAATAGATTTTCTAGATTCATTAAAAACCAAATGTATTTGGATTCATTAATAGTCTAAATACTTTAATTTTTAATAAATCCAAAAAATACATTTATCTCTTATAATAAAGAACGGATGTAGTAATATCTTATGATAGTGAACTCTAAGGACACAATTAGCATTTCTTCTTATTTTATTTTTATCTATAATGGTGTTGCAGTGTGGTTACCATTTGCACACCTTTTGTCTTAAAAAAATTTAAATGATTTTTTGAATCCCTTTAAGTTGGTATTTTTTTGTTTTAGTCTCTGTATTTTTAATTTTTTTTAAAATTTATCTTTAAATGTTAAAATCATTTTTATTTTTATCCCTAAAGTTGAAATTCACATGAAAATTTGAAGAAAAATCTGAACGAAAACTACATATTTTCTCACGAATTTTGACATTAGGAACTAAAATCAAAATAATTTTAACATTTATAGATAAATTTCAAAATAAAATTGTACCAAAAGAAATTCAAAAAAAAATATAGCGATTAAAATAAAAAACACAACAACTTACAGGACTTAAAAAAATCATTTAAACCTAAAAGAAAGTGTACATATGTCTTATTATATCAGTTTTTTTGTAGCGATGATGAGGTTTTGATTGAATAGTGTCTTTTGTATGTGGAATATTCTGGAAATATATTTCACGCCTAAAGAACTTGAAGATGTTGTGAGGTTTTCAGCAGTCTTAGTTTTTTTTTACATAGACGAGATGACAAAGTTACCAATAAACTCACACATATAAGTGGAGTGACTAGAGTTTAAACCCAGGTCATGGACGTCTGGCGTAACAATTTTGACATTTTCTATCAGTTGAGCTAGGACTTCTAGACTCAACAGTCTTAGTTTAATATATTATACTATTTTAAATGACTCAGAACTACCTCTAATTTTTTTTAACGACAAAAAATTATTAAAAGTAAAATTAGGTCTTTGCTCAAGATGAATAGAAACCCGTAAAAAAAAAGTTTATAAAACAAAGGCGCCGAATAAAGCGGAACACCGATGAAAATATTAAAACTAACATTACTTAATAGAGGATCACTTCTAATCTCATTTTTAGAAGACCATCTTCATTTTCCCTAGTACTAGAGAGACCTCAATCCGACCCAAAAAAATATATCTATACACTAACTTCCGACCTCGAATCAAAATTGATCGGCCCATCATAATTCAAAGAACAACTCCCTTAGTTAAAAGTTGAAGAGACAACGGTAGAAAAATAATATCGATATATAAGTCTTAGCTCGCAAACCTCTTTTAAATGATCGACACCAACGCGGTATAGGTCAACCAGATATAAAATAATATGCAAATCTTAACATATTTGGACACCATTAGAGATTAAAAAGAAAATTATGCATATCTCAAATGCTTCATTTAATTAACTATTGGATGTGGAATCAAATTTAAGGAGCTAGTATTGTTTGCTTTGCTCCGGTCGATATGCTTTCTTAATTATATTTTGTTGTAAGTGAAATTCGGTTTGTAGCATTGTGTAGCTGTGCAAAATAGAGTCTTGATTGAGTGTGCTGCATAGCTCTTGTGTCTTTTTATGTTGGACTAGGTTTAATTACTTCTATTTATAAAAATAAGTTTTTTGTTCAACATCAATTTAATCTAGTTTCGAGCGAATTTTAGTATATCAAATCATTTCAGTCTCTTCTAAAATGCAGTTGTGAGAATCAAACGGTAGTCTTTTCTACCAAGTTCAACACCAATCACCATTTGAAACAAGTTTATTTTCAGAGAGAATAAAAAATAGTAATATAATTATGAAGTATTTCAACTCGTCCCTATCCCGTTGCCATGTCTAATAATGATTATGGAGTGTGGCCGGGTGGAAAAATGGATGATTGAGTCTATATTAGATTTTATGAAATGATTAAATATATTTTTGTAAATGCTAACAATTCAAGATAAAAGTAATGAAAATAAAAAATTAAATTTTGAGCTCGGTTTTCTTTTGTTGAGAAACTTTTTATGATGTTCTACATTTATTTAGTTTATATGAGATAAAATTGTTGACCTTTAATGCCACTTTTTTGTAATTATTTATAGAAATTTAAACATAACTACTATATATATAATAATAAAATTGTTTCAAAATAATAATAATAAAATATAAAACTTTTTTTTTTGGTGCAAAAATATAAAACTTCATTAATAATAAGAAACCACGCAGCAATAATTTTTTAACTTAAATTACAATATTATTTCTCAACTTATTTTTATGAAAATCAAAAGGACTATTGAGAAAATACAATTTTTTTTTTTGACAAAATATTGAGAAAATACAATTATCAAACATAGATTTCTCAATCATCAATGCAACAACACATTTGTGTGGTGGCTAAACAGCCGCCACCTCTAGGGTAGCCCCTTTGTGTGCAAAAAGGATTACAAGAAGTTGGCATTGCACATATTCCATCAAAGCAATGTAATGTTTCGTCTACTCCTGCTAAAATTAATAGAACATCATTAGAAATTTTATTTAATTTTTTGGAGGAAAAATTTACATATATATAAATATACAATTCCTATAGTTTAAATTATAAAATATGCATTTTAAAGGCTAATGTCATATTCTATGATTGTAAGTCATGGAAAATTTAAGGAAGGTGAACTAATTTGTTACCTGCAACTACGAGTGAAGCAATGCATATAATTGCAAAGGTAAAAAAGAAGATATTTGTGTGGGTTGCCATTCTACTTCAGTTTTAATTTAAAATTGTTTACAAAGGAACACTATGAAATAAGCTTATTTATAAGATGAATAGGCTTATCTTTCTTGACCAAAAAAAGTAATAGGTTGACGAGGCAACATATGCATTTTATTGTATGTTTTTATAATTAAATGAAAAAACTAAATTGAGGTCCGCGCATTATGCGGGTTGAGTCAAGTATTTTCTAACAATATTGTTATACTCCGTCAAAAAAAAAAAAACAATATTGTTATACAAAATGTATTATAAAATATTTATAATAGTGAACATGTAGAAAATAGTACTAATGAAATATAAATAATATATATTTATTTTTTTCATTAAAGATTAAATATTAACGTACTTATAAATTGAAATTTTAATCTAAAATCTTTCATAAAGTTTATTGTTATATAACTTTAATTTTTAATTTTGCATATGATTTAACCAATATCTTAAGTTGAATTTCAAATGACATAACTAATATAATATTTGTTGGTTTGTTTATATAATTAATTTTTACAAGTTGTATAATTTTTTTACTCATTCTAAGAAATTATAAGATAAAATTGTGAGATTTTTTTCGAATTCAATTAGATCTACCTTGAAGTTTTAATAATGTATGAATTAAATCCGATCAATTAGTCATCGTAAATTTAATTATCAAAAAAAGGTTTGAAAAAATATTAATGAAGTACACAAAATTGACATAAGAACTTAGGTAAAATAAACAATTCAATTATTTTAGTGTATATATATAAATACTCATGGCAATACAATATATAGACGGTTTATGTATGTTCAAAATAAAAATAAAAATAATACAGTGTAAGTAAGTGAGAAGAGTAGCCAAGAAAAAAAATTGAAAGAGTTATTATATACGATCTTTTAATGTGTTCTAAACAAATTGAATTACAATTTTATTTCTTTCTCGATTATAATATTTTTATTTTTAGTTTTTAAATCTCTCGAACTAAAAAATATTCATAATCGGATAAAATATTTAAGTGTTGTTGAAAGAATCTTTATAGGAGGACCTTGAACAACAAACTTATTTGATTATTGAAAATACTATTATTTTTTGCTATTAATTATTATATTATTATTATTATTATAATTAATATGTGAAATTTTTTATAAAATAATAATAGTGGGAGTTGAAGAAATAGTAACCGAATTTAAGTTATTAAGTCTGAAATAAAAAGGATATTAAAGATGAATGAAAAATGAATAAGTAATGGATGAGATAATTAGCTTCAATAGATAATACTATAGAGCATTAGAATAGTGTGTTTTGAGAAGTGCCACATAAGAATATTTTTGGCATGACAATAGTTTGATTGTATGGTATAAAATTGGTGAGGTGTGTCAACAATATAATTTGATACTCTAATTTAATATATTATAATAGATATATAACCAAAATATTGGCTCAAGGGGTTAATTAGTTTCTAATTATGAATTTTAGAAGAATCTGAATTATGTTTACCAGAGTAACAATTTTTATTAGAGTTTATTTAGCTCACAGCTGAACTCTAAAATATTATTCCTCTATAGCAATAATCAGAGAATTAATAAAAAAAAAAGAAATATATAAAAATATATAAAATCATGAATACATTAAAATTTTGATTCTCATTTTTTGAACAACAAATATATTATTATTAAGACCAAATCTCGGCACAAGACGAATTAAGTTCGGTAAAAGAAGAGTTACAAAACAAAAGTGTCGTATATAAGTGGAATACCAATAAAAATATTAAAACATGTACTACCTAAAAGATAGTATACTTCTAATCCCATTCCTCAGTGGCGGATCTAGGACCCTGGATCAGGGGGTGCAAATTTTATACATCATTCAATAATAATAATAATAATAATTTTTTTTTTGAAGAAACTAAATGCATTTTATTATAGACCGAACACTAGACAGCACAAGGCGTACACATCTAGCCGGTAAACTTATTTACAAAAAGAGTACCACAGTATATGAAACAAACACACTACCACACAACACTCAAAGAACTCTACCTCCCACCTAAACAAAGCATCGGATTAGCGATCCACAGACTGAAATTACACTGGAAATCTTTACTTTTTGCTCTCCACCACCACCACACATGAATACGAATGTGGTGTAAAACTCGGTCAACATCTGTAATTTTTTGCTGAAATATAAATTCATTGCGTATTTTCCAAATCCACCACATCGAAGCTAACCACACCAGCTGGAAAACCCTTTAAATCTGATTGAGGTCAACTGCAGCCCCGTAAATTGGTTGGCATGCTCATTAATTTCCATAGATAAAGCACATTGAACACCTAACCATTGTAACACACCAGACCACACATTTTGAGCAAAATGACATCGAAAAAATAAATGGGTTAAAGTTTCAACCTCCTGACAGCCAAAAGCACACATATTAGCCCCCATCGACACAATACCCCTTCGCAAAAGATTATCCCGGGTGGGCAGCCTATTCTGTAGAGCCCGCCAAGCAAACACAGAGACTTTCAAAGGAGCTGCTTTATGCCACGGTACCGAACTTTCAGCCCCTCCTACTTGAGGTCCGTCACCCTATTGAAGCATTGAGCGATACGCCTCTCGAACAACATAGCCAGTCAAAGTACCTCCCATCCAACACCATTTATCAGACACATTATCCTGCAATACAACATTAGATAAAAGAGCACAACATTCATCTAGCACTTTCTCCTCCCAAACGAATAGCCTTCGCCTCCACACCCATCCTCCACCGCCCACCCCCCACCCCCTCCTACACATCTCCGCAACCGATACATCAGACTATTAATAATAATAATAATAATAATAATAATAATAATAATAATAATAATAATAATAATGTATTCCATCACGTTACTTCACTTCATCCATTTTCTTGATATGACTTGGAAATTTAAATCATTCTCATTGTATGTTTGTGTAAAAATTAATTTACGTTGACGATGTGTTTCTATTAAACTCTTTAATTAAATAACAAATATTTAAATTAATTTAAATACAATTTTTTTTTTTGAGAATATACAAAAATTTAATTTATGGTCTTGTAAATATAACTTAGTTGATAGTCATTAGAGACATTATTAAAAGAGTCTGAGATCGTGTAGCCAAAAAAATAAAAAGAGGTCGGAATCAAACTTCAACTTCTCCGATTTTTGACATGTAAAGTGTGTCTTCTAATATTTATCGCTTGAAAAAATATATAATAGTTAGAATTTTATTTTTAAAGTTTTTTTTTTGACAATCTATTTTTAAAGTTAGATAAATAAAATATTCAGAGTTATAATCCTAACTTCTACATATCCTACCAATTAAATAAAATTTACAGGAATTGAAGCTCTTCATTATAGAGGAATTTAAGTAATAACTATTAGTGGCTAGACGGGCACGTTTCGTGCCCGCCTGTGTGACACGATTTGATGAAAATATATTTTAAAAAATAGGCTTAAATACACTTTTGGTCCCTTAATTTATTTTTTAGTTTCGTTTTGATCCCTTAACTATTAAAAGTTTCGTTTTGGTCCCTTAACTTAATTTTTGGTTTCATTTTGGTCCCTTAATTATTAAAAGTTTCATTTTGGTCCCTTAACTATTTTCTTGTTTTCATTTTGGTCCCTTAATTATTTTTTTGGTTTTGTTTTGGTCCCTTGAAATGAAGACCAAAGTAGTTGACGTAGGAAGAGTTAAGGGACCAAATCGAAACCAAAAAGTAAGTTAAGGGACCAAAATGAAACTTTTAATAGTTAAGGGACCAAAATGAAACCAAAAAATAAATTAAAGGACCAAAACGAAACTTTTAATAGTTAAGGGACCAAAACGAAACTAAAAAATAAGTTAAGGGACCAAAAGTGTGTTTAAGCCTAAAAAATATTAATAGTTTGATGAGAATTAAAATGTATAGAAATTATTAAGATAGATGTTAAGAAGATTGAAGTTATAAAAGTTAAGAATAATAATTTTTAAAAAACAATAGAAGTTAGAGTTTTAAAAAAACTGTTAAGGGTATTTTAGAAAATATGAAAAAAGGCTACACCAAAAAAAGTTTTCCCTTTATATATAGTATAGATTAATTAAAAAAATTAAATAATACTTCTAAGCTTGAAGAAGGAAACGACAAGAAAAGTCAATTTTCTGGAAAATTTGAGCTGATTTTGGGTTAGGTGGTATGTGCAAAAGCTAGGATAAAGTCAGCAAGAGTGGCACAAAATCTTGGGTGGTGTAGATTAAAAAACTCAGGGTTATGCAAAATAGAATTAACGGATAATTGGTTCAAAGTTTAAAAATCTAGGGTCCGCAAGTGCCGACCCTCACACTAGTGTAGATCCGCCCCTGTTATTCTTAAAAGACACACATCAACTTCCAAACACAAAGAATCTTCAACCCGTTTCAAAAAGATCTCACTAAACACTAACTTTCGATCTTAAATCAAAAGTAATCGGTCCGTCAGTATCCAAATAACAATCCTTTAGTCAAGAAGAGACACTAGTAGATTGAGAATCTAGGCAGGTAATTGTATCAGCTAACAGATTTTGGAAACAGTCAACACCGATGCAATATAGGTCAAACAAATATAAAAAAATCTACGATTCTCAAGAGATTCAAAAACCAATAGAAACTCAATATAATCTCGCAAATTTTAACAGATTTAAAAACGGTTTATCAAAAGTTTTGATTCTCTACATTAAAGAATTTGATTTATCCTTGACCAAATAAGGTTTTTTTTTACCAAATAAGGTTTTGATATTTATCAATTTTTTGTATTTAGTTTGGAGTACCTTTATAGTTATACTAGTAAATGAACGAGCCTTTGTCACCATTAGTGCGTGGATGAACGAGCCTTGTCACTATATAGGAAGGATCGTGCTCTCTTTTCTTTTTCTTTTCTTGGAGAAGACGTGAGTGTACGTAAAAATAAAATAAACAATATTTATTGAAAAAGTATACTATGTCAAATTTTCATTCCCTCATTTTTGTTTTCGTGATTCACCAGCAATTGTTGTATGTTTATTTATTTAAGACAATAATAAAATAAAATCAACATGTTGGAAGAATTTATTCTCTGAATCAAAATATTTTTTTTTAATTTAATGTATTAGCTAATATATGAAGTAGTATATTATTTAATTTGTATTACTTTTTGGTCTAAGGGAAAAGAAGAAAAAAAAATACTCCAAAAAAAAACTAAAGTACTCGTTGCTTATATATAGTCTGAACTCTGAAGTCTGGAGACGTCCGCAAACAAAATGAGATTTAACTTTAGTGGATGAGAAATTAGTTGTATAATTTGAGCTAGAATTATTAGAATAATAAACAAATATATGAGTATTAGCTTCAAATAAATATGGGAATAAAATAAAATAATGTATATTTAATTATATGTTATTTATTCTGATGGTTACGTTGTTTGTGGTGGCTATGAAGGAGGAGGTACCTGTAAAACAAGGTTAGAACACTGACGCTCAAGTCAATATGTAAAAGAGGCAGAATAAATGTAAATTAAGGTAAACTCAAATCATACTATGGTGTGGCTAAGAGCTACACTTATATAGAGGAGTTTATGTATGGCAGATCGAATACCTGTGAAAAGTGAAGGGCCATTGAAATGAATCTAACGACTGGCACTGAGGCACATGTATCGTTCGTCTAGGACATGTGCATTATAGCATTGTTATGAAAAGTCCTTGAAATCCGCACAGATAGTTCGAGCACAAATTGGCCTACACCATCATGTATCTGTTATTGAACATTTGACCTATTCGGAACAATTGCCCTCCAAGCCCTTAAGTTGTTTAAATGACTAAATGGATTGAACACGGAATTTGTCTATGGAAGTTCTGGACGGAGAATCTCCCCGATAAGAATGGAATACGTAAAGATTTTTGCATTAAGTGTCCTTGACTCTACGGTTTTACATTTGTTGGAACTGAGGAGACGCAAATGCGTTTAACTGGCGACGCGTGTTGTAACACCCTAATTCCCAATCGAATGTTAAAATAAAATAGTAATTATTTTCTCAAATTAGAATGACACTTGCAAAAACTAAGACTCACTTTTCTATTTATTTAAAAACTCGCAGCGGAAAAAAAGTAAAATTAAACTTATACAAAATTGACAAATTAGGAATATATATTAAGTTGTGCGTAATAAAAAGAAAGAGTATGTATTCTGAATAATAAATTTCATTTAACCAAGAATTATAACAAAGGTCTAATCGCCTTGTTGCGGGATTTTTGAGACATACCCCACTACAGTTTTATTTTTCATTTCCAAAGGAGGGGAAAAATTAAAAACCTAGAAAGAGAGATTCTAAGGCACGGGGTTAGTTGCACTCGAGAAAGGTATTAGCACCTCGAGCGCCCATGGTACTCCATGGTAACCTCTCATATGTTTTTAGTGCTTTTTGAAAACATGCTTGAAGAATGGAGGGGGAAGTTGTATAGAAGAAAAGAGAGAAAAGAGAAAAAGATTAATGTCATTTTAAGTCTCACATTTTAAAGATTCATATAAACACACTAAACCATTCCCTTAAAGAGAATGATTGAATTCTTGCAATGTTTATAAGAATCGTTAAAACTTGAGACTAAGAATGATAAAAGTCTCTTGAGAGTAAAGTAGTAAAAATTTAAGAAAGTTTTCTTTCATAAAGTGAATAAAAGAAAAAGAGTTTTGTTCTTTGTGAAAAAGAGTTTTTCAAAGTAACGTAACTATGGTATTGTGTGTAAAGTAATAAAAATTTGAGAAAATTTTCTTCATAAAGTAAATAAAGAAAAGGAGTGTACATATATATATATATATATATATATATATATATATTTTGTTTGTAAAAAAGAGTTTTTTGAGAGAAAGTGTAATTGTTGTATGTAAAGAAAATTTTGTTGAAAAGAAAGAAATTGTGAAAGAGTATAGGTATTGTTATGTAAAGAGGAAAATAATAAAATGTAATTAAGTAACTTAGTGAAATAGTATAATGACGTTGCGACTAGAATGACCCTACGATTATTTTTGGTTATCTTTATAAAATATCGCGTTTGGGTTGGAGAGGAATTTTGTCGCGAGAGACCTCGTAATCAATTGAAATTTAACTACGAGTTCTCTCGCTTGGAAATGAATTTATGGCATTGTGTGTGATGTGTGAGCTAGGAAAGCAATAAAAGCGATAAATAAAGTCCTACGCTATTACAACCCAATTGAATAATTAATTTACAACCATATCGAATTTGAATGAATAAATAATAATAAGAGGCAATAAATAAATAAATAGCAATGCATAAAAGTAAAATGCAGGTGGCGGAAAATAAATATGATAATGAATATGCATCTAATCAATCAAAAATAACGAACATAGCAAGATATTATATTCTAACTAAAAAGTGGAGTGTGTGAAAGAAATGTGTCGGAGGCGAAGACATGGTAATACATTTTCGAAAGTCACTCACAACAGCAAATAATTCTAACTAACAAATACAAGCAAAAACATAATTTTATTTATCAAAGGAAAGGTTTTTTTTTTTTTTTTTTTTCTGAGAATGAATTTAGACCAAAAGAGGTCCTTCACTATCAATGCTAATGTTAGAGCTCAATGATTTTATAAATTAAAATATTGTCTCTAACATGCATTTTTAAAATGATGCATTGTCCTAATCTAAATGCAATGCATGTATGCATGTAAAGAAAATGTGAAGTAAAATTGTAATGTGAGATTGTAGTGTGATGCAAAATTTTGTGTCAATGTCATGTGAAATGCAAAATGTAGATTTTGATGCAATGTAATGTAGAAATGTAAAAAGAAATGTGTAGTGCAAATGTAATTAAAAATGAGATATGATGTAGAATTTTGTAAAGAAAGTGTTATGTGACAAAAAAAAAATGCATAATGCGATGTAATGCAAAAATGTAAGATTTTTAAATGCGTGTATGCATGAAAATTTTAATAAAAAGCATGTTATATGTTTCATAAAAAAGAAATTAAATGAAGACATAATCATGTTATCAACTATAAAAAGCAAAAAAGAACAAACATAACATACTTCAATTTTTTTAGTATTTTCATATTTTTTTAAAATTCTAAATAAATAAATAAAAAGTCATAACGAATGAACTAACATTTTTGTTTTCCTTTTTTGTATTTTTATATTTTTTGCATTTTTCTAAACAAATAATTAAAAATAAAGTTCTAAACAAATATTTTTTCATTTTTTTTTGACATTAAATAGTTAAAGAGTTTTTTTTTAGTCTTAGAAATTTTTTTATTTGTTATTTTATGTATAGGATCAAAGTCTCAAACTTACACATAATTATTAAAAAGGGGTAAATATATAGGGAAGAAATGCAATCAAATTAATAAATAAAAACTAAAATAAAATAAATGAATGATAAAAACAGAAAAAACAGATAAAAAAAACGAAACAGGCCCAATATCCATTTTCTGAACAAACCCACAAGCAAAGAAAAACAAACCGGGTCAACCCAGACCCGGCCACAGACCCGGTTCGGTGAACCGGTTAGGGGGCGCGCTGAGAAATTAAGGGGGGTGCGCGTAGAAACTGAAGAAGGGGGATTAATTGATCTTTTTATTATTTCCCCATTTAGTTAAAAACAGTTCAGATTTTCTTCTTCTCTCTCGTTTCTCTCTTCCTTTTCTCTCTGGTTTCTTTCTTTTCTTTTCAACCTCCATAACCAACCCTCAAGAACCAAAGATGCTCAGATCCAAAAACAACAAACACAAACCCTACACTAAATTGCTTTCTAAACATGAATTCATCAACCAAAAACGCAAACAATCATCAAATCAAGCGGATCGAACCTCACAGATTGCGAAACCCTAACCCCCAAATTAATCTGATTTATGCAATCAAGCATAATACGGGTTCAAATTCATGGCAAAGCAAACGAATCGTGCGGATCTAACCCTAAATCTACAAAAAAAACTCATGAAAGCATGTATGGAAAACGACAAGAATGATTCATACCGTCCTTGCAGTGAATCTTGCAGGTTTGTCGCGTTCTCCTTCCTCTTTCCTTTGATTTCGTCCTCTTTTCCTTTGTTTCGATCTTCCCTTCTTTCTCTGTTTCTGACCCAGAACTCTTCTTTGTGTTTGCAAGGGTTACTAACGGAAGGAACGACTAAGGGAGTACGAACAAGTCTCTTCACAATATGTGAAGAGATTTTGTTTTGATTTTTTTGTTTTTTATGTGTTTGTATTTTCAGTTCTGTTTGAAGGATTTTTGTTTTGTTTCTGATGAATTTGATGAAGGATTTGGTTGTTTGAAGGGATGTGTTTTTGGTTCTATGATTTTTGTGTTGTGGTTCTCCCTGCCGTTCTCTGTTTTTTGTGTGTCCCCCTTTGTGTTGTAATTTCGATTCTGTTTAATAGAGGGGATTCTAGGGTTTGATCTATGAAAGAAGAAAAAATACAGAGCCACTTTTTTTGATCAGTATTTTGGTTAGAAAGCTTATCAATTGGAATGGGAAAGATGACAAAAATGTCACTTTCCTGTACTGGTTTTTTCTTCAGAAATTGGTTGTGAACATTGGATCCTTTTTTCAAAATCTGATTTTTGTTATGTGTTGTGATTTTTGGTTGTGAAAGAGACCAAAACAGTACTGAGAAAAGAGAGAAAGAAGAACCGTATTTTTGTGATCTTTTTCGGGATAATAATAATAATAAGAGATAAAATATAATAGTGATGAATGAAAAATAAAATTAAAGGAAAAAAAAGGACCGAAAAAAAAAGAGTTAAGAAAGAAAAAAAACTATTTTGTTGGATTTTTGACTAATAATGATAATTATAATAATATGATATGATAGTGATGATAAAATAAAAGGAGGTAGTAAAATAAGTGGTGGAATAACGATTAATAATAATAGTAATAAAAGTAATAATAATAATAATAATAATAATAACAACAATAATATTGATAATAATAATAATAATAATAATAATAATAATAATAATATGGATCAAAGGGGAAAAGATGATAAAAAGGAGAAAGTAAAAAAAACTATTTTTTTTGCCTTTTTTATGATCATATATATATTTTAGTAAATGAACAAAAAAAGGGAATCTTGAACTAATGATAATAATCCATAAAAAGTAAAGGAAAATAAATAAAGTAAAAGAAACATTTTTTTTTTGAAAAGGATTTTTGATAATAATAATAATAATAATAAAAGTATTTATAATAATGATGATAAATGATAATAGTAATAATAATGGTTAAAAATAAGACGATGATAAATGAGCGGATATGAAAGTACGACGATAAAAAAAGTGATAAAAAAAACGAACATAAACAAAACGACGTAATAAAGAACAGATGTGATGACACTTTTATTATGCGATGAATGTTTTTTTGATATTTTATAACGAAAAAAAAAGAGGACAGTGGATTTTAGGTCCAAAATTGGGGTACAACAGCTGCCCCTATTTAAGTTTCTTCACCCGGAGAGATGAAGATTGAAATCTTTGTCTAGACGGGATTGAAGATACTTAAATATAAAACGTGCACCATTTTTGGACCTAAAATCCTCAAACAATGTTTATGATGCAAATATGAATGTATGAGATGCAGATGATGAATTTTTTTAATTTTTGTATGAATGTTGGAAAAGACAGACAAAGGAAGAAGACATAGTCAGGACTCCACGGGGGAATAACATAACATGATCCGACTGGAAAAATAACAAGATGTGCCCCAAGTCCATTGGAAGAGGAACTCCACTGGGGAACAGGGAAAAACACTGGGGAAAAAAACCGCTTGAGGAATTGTAAAGTGTATCTGGTAAAACACAAGCTTCTTGTGTGGAAACTTGTCACTTGTTGTCTTGAGAATGTAATTGATGGTGTACAAGCTTCTCAGATGCCGAGACTGCCACTTGTGAAATTGGATACAAGCTTCTCGAATGACGAGACTGCCACTTGTAAAATGGTGTACAAGCTTCTCAGATGCCGAGACCGCCACTTGTGAAATTGGATAAAAGCTTCTCGAATGACGAGATTGCCACTTGTAAAATTGGATACAAGCTTCTCGAATGACGAGATTGCCACTTGTAAAATTGGATACAAGCTTCTCGAATGACGAGACTGCCACTTGTGAAATTGGATACAAGCTTCTCGAATGACGAGATTGCCACTTGTAAAATTGGATACAAGCTTCTCGAATGACGAGATTGCCACTTGTAAAATGGTGTACAAGCTTCTCAGATGCCGAGATTGCCACTTGTGAAATTGAATATATGGCCAATCCGGAAACAAACCGGAGGGAAACTGTAAATCAAGACTCTGTGTCCAATCGAAGAATAAATTCAACTGGATATTTTCCTTTTGTTGTAGGAAAAACTGAAACAACCATCTTCCACAAGAGAGGAGTCTAGTGGGGAATTTTGAAACAAGAGAGATGTACACTTATTTGCCTAAGCTGACACTCTAATTGAAGAGAACAACATGCCCATCCCGACTCTATTTTGTAGACACAGACAAGACAAAAGAGATTGGAATATAGTATATGATGTAACAAGGTATGAATAATGTAAATGCTCATGGCACATGTAAATGCTATATTTGAATATATGAAAGTATGTATGAATGCTTGTATGTTATGAATGTATGTGTATATGTATGTATGTGAAACATCTTTTGTCGGACAGGCAAAGTGACCAAACCGGAAACACAAGCCAACGTCGCGTCACTGCTCAAGATATCTCTGCAAAGTGTAGATGTTATTGTAGATAAAGCAAGAGAACTCTTCTTGGGAAGGAACAACTTCTCTGGGGAAATGATTGTTCAATCCGAAACGATCTGTATACTAAACTTGACTGTACAACATTGTCAACTTTCATAGGGGATGTATCCTCCTTTCAGCAAAATGCCCCCCTCATCATAATCAAACTTGCGTATTAGAATTAACCACAATTGGAGTAGTCGCGGATATTCCTTCTTTTTGTATTCACTCTAAAGAAAACGCTTGTCGTTACTTTTAATCAAGAGCGCATGTGTTTGTTTATTTTTATTTTAAAAGTATATGTATATATTTTTAAATATGTCCTTTTTCATTCTAATTGAAATCATCAAAACATAAAGAAATTTTGTAAGACTAAAATATGAAATCCAAACAATGAGAGCAAGGCTCAAATTCATGTATAAGAATGGTAGTCTGCCAATAGCGTGACTCCATGGATCATTACAAAATTGGAATTGGTAATTAAAATGGAAAGGGTACATTGAACACAATAAATCTATTCTCCCTAACAACTTTTGAATTCCACTGTGTCCTCAGCTTCCAAGTACAAATGATTTTGATCATAACTTCTTCATTGGCCAACACGTGCCCCAAATGATCGAACTCAAGCGAATGCAGTTACTTTGTCTTGTTTCCCTAACTTTTGCCTAGATCGCCTTTTCAGGTTTTCGATCTACCGGGAAGTGTATATATTCTTTCTTTTTTTTGTCTCATTTTTGTATGAACCACCCTTTCGGGTTTTCGATCCACCAAGACGCCCTCTTTTTTGACTAAGCCGCCCTTTCAGGTTTTCAGCTTGACGAGCTATATACACTTTTTTTGTTTTTTATTTTTGTTTAGACAAAGTACTTCTTGACTGCATCTGCATTCACTGGACGAGGGAGTTCATCACCATCCATGTTTGTAAGAATCATGGCACCACCAGAAAAAGCTTTCTTGACAACATATGGGCCTTCATAATTGGGAGTCCACTTGCCCCTAGCATCTGGTTGAAAAGACAAGACCTTCTTGAGCACAAGATCACCTTCTTTAAACTCTCTAGGTCGAACTTTCTTGTCAAAAGCCATTTTCATCCTGTTCTGATATAACTGCCCATGACACAAAGCAGTCATGCGCTTCTCTTCAATCATATTAAGCTGATCGTGCCGGGTCTGACACCATTCAGCCTCTGTCAACTTTGCTTCCATCAAAACTCTCATTGACGGGATCTCAACCTCTACGGGGAGTACTGCTTCCATACCGTATACCAAAGAAAATGGAGTTGCCCCAGTCGATGTGCGAACTGAAGTGCGGTATCCGTATAAAGCAAAAGGCAACATCTCGTGCCAGTCTTTGTAAGTGACAACCATTTTCTGCACAATCTTCTTGATATTCTTGTTTGCAGCTTCAACAGCACCGTTCATCTTAGGCCTGTAAGGAGAAGAGTTGTGATGCTCAATCTTGAACTCGTCGCACAGCTCTTTCATCATCTTGTTGTTCAAGTTCGATCCATTATCAGTGATGATTCTGTTTGGAATACCGTATCGACAAATGATCTGATTCTTGATAAATCTGACAACCACTTGCTTTGTAACATTAGCATAGGAAGCTGCTTCAACCCACTTGGTGAAATAATCAATAGCCACTAAGATGAAACGATGACCATTCGAAGCTTTTGGTTCAATCATTCCGATCATATCAATCCCCCACATAGAGAAAGGCCAAGGAGAAGACATAACATTCAACAGAGTCGGTGGCACATGTATCTTATCAGCATAAATCTGACACTTATGACATTTTCTCACATATTTACAACAGTCAGATTCCATTGTCATCCAATAGTAACCTGCCCTCAACATCTTCTTAGCCATAGCATGTCCATTGGCATGGGTACCAAAGGAACCTTCGTGCACTTCATACATTAGTTGGTCGGCTTCACGCTTGTCCACACACCGAAGCAAAACCATATCAAAATTTCTCTTGTAAAGAACATCACCATTCAGAAAGAAACTGCCAGACAACCTTCTCAGAGTTTTCCTGTCTTTTCTAGATGCCTCAGGCGGGTACTCTTGATGTTGTAGGAAATTCTTAATATCATAAAACCACGGCTTATCATCAATCGCTTCTTCAATTGTGAACACATAAGCAGGCCTCTCAAGGCGACTAATATTAACACGAGGCAAGTCATTCCACCGATTCACTTGGAACATGGATGATAAAGTAGCAAGAGCATCTGCCATCTGATTCTCATCGCGAGGAATGTGGTGTAATTCAACTTTATTGAAGAAAGTCAACAAGCGTCTTGCATAATCTCTGTATGGAATCAAGCCAGGGTGGCGAGTTTCCCATTCTCCTTTGATCTGATTAACTACAAGAGCTGAATCTCCATATATGTCAAGGATCTTGATCCTCAAATCAATAGCTTCTTCAATACCCATAATACACGCTTCGTACTCTGCCATGTTGTTTGTACAATCAAAGAGTAACCTGGCAGTGAATGGAATATGATTACCCATAGGAGCAATAAGAACTGCGCCAATTCCATTGCCATAAATGTTGACAGCTCCGTCAAAGACCAAACCCCATCTGGATTCAGGATCAGGGCCTTCTCCAAACAATGGTTCATCACAATCTTTCATTTTCAGGTACATGACATCTTCATCAGGAAAATCAAACTTGAGAGACTGATAATCATCAATTGGCTGGTGTGCCAAATGATCAGCAAGAATACTTCCTTTTATTGCTTTCTGAGTGCGGTATTCAATGTCATACTCAGATAACAACATCTGCCAGCGTGCAATCCTTCCTGTCAAAGCGGGTTTCTCAAAAATATACTTGATTGGATCCATTTTAGATATCAACCAAGTAGTGTGATTAATCATATACTGGCGGAGACGTTTAGCAGCCCAAGCCAGGGCACAACAAGTCTTTTCAAGCATGGAGTAGCGAGATTCACAGTCTGTAAACTTCTTACTCAGATAATAAATAGCATGTTCCTTTTTACCAGTCTCATCTTGTTGTCCAAGCACACAACCCATGGAATCTTCTAATACAGTCAGGTACATGATCAAAGGCCTTCCTTCAACAGGAGGAATCAGGATAGGAGGTTCCAAGAGATAATCTTTAATATTGTCAAAAGCCTTCTGACAATCTTCCGTCCACACCACTCCTTGGTCTTTTCGGAGAAGTTTGAATATTGGTCCACAGGTAGCAGTCATGTGAGAAATAAATCTGGATATGTAATTCAATCGACCAAGGAACCCTCTTACTTGCTTTTCAGTTCTTGGTGCAGGCATTTCACGAATGGCTTTCACTTTGCTAGGATCCACCTCAATACCTTTCTGACTAACCACAAATCCCAAGAGTTTTCCGGATCGAACACCGAAAGTGCATTTGTTGGGATTCAAACGAAGCTTGTATTTCTTTAACCGTTGGAACAATTTCAGAAGATTATCAACATGTTCTTCTTCAGTGCTGGACTTGGCAATCATGTCATCAACATAAACCTCGATCTCTTTGTGCATCATATCGTGGAACAGAGTTGTCATTGCTCTTTGATATGTAGCACCCGCATTTTTCAAACCAAAAGGCATTACTTTGTAACAGAAAGTCCCCCATGGTGTAATAAAGGAAGTCTTCTCTCTATCTTCTTGAGCCATCCGTATCTGATTGTAACCAGAGAAACCATCCATGAAGGAGAAAACTTTGAACTTTGCTGTATTGTCAACCAGCATATCAATGTGAGGCAAAGGAAAATCATCTTTCGGACTCGCCTTATTCAAATCTCTGTAATCAACACACATTCTGACCTTACCATCTTTCTTCGGAACTGGTACTATGTTGGCCAACCACTGAGGATACTCCGATGTAATCAGGAAACCCGCATCAATCTGTTTCTGAACCTCTTCTTTTATCTTGATCGCCATATCCGGACGTGTTCTTCTCAATTTCTGCTTAACCGGCGGACATTCAGGCTTCAACGGCAAATGGTGCTCCACAATACTGGTGTCCAACCCTGGCATATCTTGATAAGACCAAGCAAACACTTCCATGTATTCTCTGAGAAGTTCTATCAATCTGTCTTTGACACTAGCATCCAACAATGCACCGATCTTGACTTCTTTCTTATCTTCTTCAGTACCCAAATTAACTACTTCTGTAGGCTCTTCATGAGGCTGAATGGTTCTTTCTTCATGCTCAAGTAACCGGGTAATCTCATCAGGAATGTCATCCTCAATCTCCTCTTCAGCTTCAAACACAGGGAACTCAAAGTTGGGAGAGGGCATAGGTTCATTGTGTTCAACGGGTTTATCAACAATTAATCTGCAATGCAATTATGATTTATGCTTGATTTTTAGAAAACAGATATAAAAGAATGAGCATATGCAGATTTTTTTTTTTTTTTTTTTTTAAAAGATATATTGTTATGTTCTTTGTGTTACCATATTCCAGGAAAAAGCAGAAAGCAATAAAAAAGTTAATGTACGAATAAAGTGGATACTGAATAATTCTTTATTATTGATGATTTCATTAAAATAAAGCCCGACAACTGTTCTACCTTCGCTTTGGGCATAGCGATAGGAATATTTATTTCTTAAACGTAGGCCCTAAAACAATGCATACTTTCATCTTGGGCAGAATGAAAGATTTTTGAAAAAAGAAAACAACGACAAGACATTACTCAGAACGAGATACAACAGAAGGAGCATCCACAACACTCCAATTGCAGCAGATTCCTCCACGCTCCACCAAGTCAGCAATTTCCTCGGGCTCTTCATCAATCACGGCATTCACCTTCTCATCTGAAACATTTGGGTAGATGAAACCAGCACTCTTGAACATATCTTTAAGAGGTTTGACAATATTAGAAGATTCAGGAGCCTTACCAATCGAGCCAAACCCTAGACCTTCTCGATTCTTGTTTTCTGGCAATTCAACCAACTTGCCCCAGCCTGTAGTAGATTCATTAGATAGCACCTGTTGTGCATCCTTCAAGGAGGCCATACACACACTACCTCTCCTATCATTTGTTCCTTCATCAATAGTTAGACCCTGGAATAAGGTTCCATCCACAATGCTACCACTGATACAAGAGTATGATGATAGTTGGCTTACCAACAGAGCTTGCTCACCACACACAGTTACGATCTTGCCATTCTTTTCAAACTTCAGCTTTTGGTGCAAAGTCGAAGTCACAACACCCGCATCATGAATCCAAGGGCGCCCTAATAAACAACTGTAAGCAGCATTGACATCCATAACTTGGAAAGTAATCTGAAAAGTATTCGGTCCAATGGTAATGGGCAAATCAACCTCACCCATCACCGTCTTCCTCGTCCCATCGAAAGCTTTGACAACCAAACCACTTCGCCGCATCGGAGCACCTTTATAACTCAGCTGGTCAAGAGTAGTTTTCGGCATTACATTCAGAGATGAGCCGGTATCAACAAGCACATTGGATAAAGCATCAGATTGGCAATTCACGGATATGTGCAAAGCAAGGTTGTGGCTTCTCCCCTCAACGGGAAGGTCTTCATCACTGAAACTCAGATTGTTACAAGCAGTGATATTTCCCACAATGCCGTCAAAACGGCCAACTGTCACATCGTGATCAACATAAGCCTGGTCGAGCACTTTCATCAGAGCGTCTCTATGAGCTTCGGAGTTCAGCAGGAGGGACAAAATAGAGTTTTTGGCAGGCGTTTGAATCAACTGATCAACAATCTTGTACTCGCTCTTCTTTATCAACTTCAACATTTCATCAGCATCGGAACCAACACTGGTCTTACCCTTGTCAAGATCAACACATACTTCAGGCCTTTCCACCACCAACGGCTCATTTGTAGGAGCATCAGTCTTTCTCAAGGTAGGAGGTGGCAGCACACGACCGCTTCTCATCATCTTACTTGATCCCACAATATTGGCAACCGAGGACAAAGCAGGAATGGGAACCTCTTCGTTACCCCTCATCATGGTAGCATTGTATTTGTATGGAATCGCCTTGTCAGAAGTATACGGCACAGGACCGGGCAAACATATCACCAAAGGCTCAGCAGCAAATTCTTGACTATTATAAGTCAACTCAAGACATCCGGAATTAGTGAACTCCGGAGTGATTACAAAGACCTCATCATCACTGCTGTCAAATTCGAACTCATCATCGGATTCCTCAACACCTTTTTTCTTGTACGCAATAACCAACTCCCTTTTGTTCAATAGAGTTTGTAAATCATCCCTCACCTTCTGGCATCCCCTTGGGTTTCTCGGGCAAGTCATACAAGCAGCGTGGTTATGTTGGAACAAAGACAGTTTACATAGATCCACATGAATCTGAACCAAAGACTCTTTAATCTGGCGAATATTGAACACCCGATAACAACTTGAGTCTACTTGTACCATATTAATATTGGCAGTGCCATGAGGAGGGAGTGGGTTTGCCTGCACATTTGGGTTCGTATCTTTGAACTTCAAAGCACCTTTCATCAACAGAGTTTGTACCTGATTCTTCAAAGCATAACAATGCTCAATGTCATGACCTGGTGCTCCTGAATGGTATGCACAGGTAAGATCAGTCCTATACCAGTATGGCAAAGGATTAGGCAGTTGTGGGGGTGGCCTAGGCTGAACAGAATTATTCGCAAGTAGGGCGGGTAACAAATCAACATATTTCAAAGGGATTGGATCAAATTTAGGAGGTCCTTGAGTACGATTATTGTTTTGTGGTGGATTTTGTGGTCTTTGATTTTGTGGTTGTTGATTATATGTTTGTTGATTTTGTGGTTGTTGATTATATGGTTGTCGATTATGTGGGTTTTGATGATAGCTAACATTCAGAGGAGCTGTAACGGCAGCTACATGATGTTGAGGATGATGAAAATAATTTCCCCTTGGCCTACCATGGGCGACCATGCCCACTTCTTGTTCCTTCTTCTTCCAAAATCCAGCACCGTACCTTTTGCCATTTCCACCAGAACCAGAAGCATCTTTCATCAAACGTCCTTCTCTAATCGCTTCTTCCATACGCACGCCAGTTTCCACCACATCAGTAAAATCACGGTGGTTACTGGAGATCATCCTATCAAAGTAGAAAGGGTCGAGTGTTTTCAGGAAAGTCTTCGTCATCTCTTTTTCATCCAAAGGCGGGTTAACCTGTGCGGCCAATCCGCGCCACCTCTGAGCATACTCTTTGAAGCTTTCCCGTTCTTTTTGGGACAGAGAGCGAAGCTGATCTCTATCAGGTGCCAAGTCAACATTGTATTTATATTGCTGCATGAATGCTTCACACACATCAGTAAAAGATTGAATCTTCTCACGATCTAAGCTCACATACCACTTCAGAGCAGCAGCAGTCAAACTATCTTGAAAACAATGAATTAACAGCGGGTCCTTTCTTGTATATGCAGCCATTTTCCTGGAATACATGATCAAATGACTCTGTGGGCAAGAATCCCCCTTGTATTTCTCAAAGTCAGGCATTTTGAATTTAGGAGGCATGTCAACATCTGGAACTAAGCACATGTCATGAGCATTCCTTCCAAACAACTCTTTACCGCGGAGAGCACGAAGTTCTCGCTGGATTTCGTCGACCTGATTCTGAATTTCTTCATTGTGACCAACAGATATCACGCTTTCAGCTCGATTAGCATGGTAGATAGGTTCTGTCTCGAACGGCCTTACATTCATAGTGAGAGGTGCAGTAGTCATTGCAAGAGGCGGAATAGGAACTGTAACCTGTGGAATGGTAACAGCCTGGAATTGAACATTGGGATGATTCTGCTGAGACCCTTCGCCAAAATTAGCAGGCATACCCCATGAGAAATGCATTGGAGCAGTGGGCATTGGTTGACTGACGAAGACCAATGGAGCTGAGACCAGGATGTTTCCTGGGATAGAGACATTCAAACCCTGTGTTGGAGGAGGCAGAATAGGGATAGCCTCCGCCGCATTCAAAGATTCAAACATAGCCGTCAATTGGGCTACACTAGCTTGCAGAGCGGTGACCTGTTCTTGCAACTGTTGATTCTCTTGTTCAAGTCCTTCCATTTTCTTCTTGAAGTTTGCACGAGTATTGTATGTGCGAGTTGGCTTGTAACGACTGCGTCGGGCCAGAATCTGTCAAGAACGAGAGACTCAGAACCTTGAAAACCGAATCATGAATGCAAATGATATATGATATGTTATGTGAAAACTATGATCATTATTTTTGTTCTTTTTTCTTTCTCAAAGGACTTTAAAGTAATATAACAAATGTAATCAAAATAAGGACCTGGATTCATTAAATAAAAGGGATTACAACTGTTTGAAGCATACATAACCAAAAGGAAAAAAAAATACAACCAAGAAAGAAAAATTACATGGAAATAAAAGAAAAAGTACATTCGACATAATAATTTGGCATTACAAACAACTTGACATTACAACTGACACCTTGACATTACAAATAATCAGAAATAAAAACAACTGGTCCTAATTTATTCTGTCCTCAAATCTTCACTTGTTCTTGGCCCTTTTCTTCAAAACAGCTATTTCTTCCGCTTGTGCACGATCTGTCTCTTCCCAAGCTAACCTTTCCGCGTCAAGGCTGTCATACATTTCCTTCCACATCTTTCCATCTTCAAAGTACTTTGCCTTCCACGCATCCCTATCTTCTGTCATCCTTGTCAACAACACTTTGAGTTCATCCTTAGTCTTGAACAAGGCCTCTGTTGATGTTGGTACTTCAATGACGCGAACTGGCTCTTCAAGTGCATAAGGCATCTTAAATTCAGCAACCCTATCAGCGAGCCATTCTTTGTACGGCTTTCCAGCAACGCAATTCGTCTTTCCTAGCGCCTTCATCTCCATCTTATGAACCTTTTCCCAAGCGTGCATAAATCGTCTTTTGAGGGATGAACTTTCTTCCCCATTAGTGTAGAAATGCCTTTCTAACAAGATATAGTCAGGCGCCTTCGCCATTGGAAACCCAAACTGACGTCTAGCGAGGGACGGATTATAAGTGATCCCCCCTGATGTGCCAATGAGAGGAACATTGGCGAATTCACCGCATCTGTCAATCACAAACTGGCTATCATAAAAATCATTATACCATTTCACATCTTCAGAAGTAATAGACATAATTCTTTGAGACCAACTGAGACCTTCAGGATTCTGTTCGAAAACTGGAGATCGAGGTAAGTGCGGAACAAACCAATTACGCAACAACTGAGCACAACAAACAACGACTCCTTTTCCTTTCTTGACCTTGTGATGAATACCATAATAAGCGTCGGCGAGCAGTGTTGGAACAGGATTTCCAATCAAGAAGATCTGAATAGCTTTGTAATCAATAAAACCGGGGACATCAGGGAACAAAACCAACCCGTACATGAGTAAGGCAAAGATAGTTTCAACAGCACGGGTATTTTTTCTTTCAGCAAAGTGGAAAGCTTTTTGAAACAAGAACTTTGCCCATATACCTTTGGACTTTGGTTCCTCCTTGTCAACCCAATTTCGCTTTACCTCCATCATTTGCAAAGAGAGCACATTGGCGAGGTCACATAGCTTCAACTCATCTTCATAACCATTGTAGGGTGTCTTCTCATTTACTGGCAGACCAAAGTGATACGCGTACTCCTCTAGGGTAGGAACAAGCTGATAATCCCTAAAGGTGAAGCAGTGATAAAGTGGATCGTAGAACTGGAGGAGGACGTTGAGGAGTCCGTCCTCGACCTTGGTGTGAAGAATCTCTAAAAGCTTTCCATAACGGCGTTGAAAATTCCCATAATCAGTCACATGAATGGCCAATTCTTTTAACTTTGACAAATCTGGATTCTTGAAACCGTACTTCTTGGTAAGCCTCAATCCAGGGTCCATATCTATGATTACACAAAATTACTTTAGGCCCCTTGAGAAAGAATTTTTTTTTGTGTTTGGCTTTCAAAGGACTTTTAGGACAACAATCATATAGGATTTTTGTTTTGATGATCAAAAGTTTTTTTTTTTTTTTGAAAGAAACTTTTTCTTTTGTTTTGTTTAATTATTCTCTTTTTTTTGATACCCATGATGATTGCAGAGTTTATAAAGAAATCCTCTAAGTCCTTTGAAAAGTAACGGAAAAGGTTTTTTTTTTCATGAATGCATGGATGTATGAGATATGATGATGCAACAAACACAAACATAAGCAAACATGGTTGGTTGAGATGTCACAATGTTGGAGCCAAAAGGTAAACCACCCACAATGTATGAACTATTGGTTTTCTTCTTTTCGTAACACGGGTTCTACAAAGTTCCCAACGTCATCAACTTTCCTTCTTGAATACCAATGTCCATAACTGAACTCACGGCCAAATGAAATATCCAAGGGAAAGTCTCGATTGAGCGTGGTATCGCGGAACAACTAATCCAAGACTTACTCTCGGCTTAGCCATCGCACCACATCCTAAAGGCAAAGATGGGTTAAAGGTGACTAGGTCCACAATATTAACAGATACATGTCATAGCAACAATCTACGCGAACCTCACGTCGAAATGAATACTACAACATGACCCTCCATTGTGCGTGGTTTCATCACATGTGTGTTTGTGCAAAACTTTACTTTCGCCCATTCACTATGATCCTACCAACACCTATCTTATGGTGCACTCAAGCTCGGGTCAAGCTTATCTCAACTCAACAATCCCCCACAATATATATAAAGCATGTAAATAAATAAACACATATAAACACATAAGTTAGGTTCAACCCTCTTAAGGAGAGAATCCCCAGTGAAGTCGCCATTTTTCTGTTGCGGGATTTTTGAGACATACCCCACTACAGTTTTATTTTTCATTTCCAAAGGAGGGGAAAAATTAAAAACCTAGAAAGAGAGATTTTAAGGCACGGGGTTAGTTGCACTCGAGAAAGGTATTAGCACCTCGAGCGCCCATGGTACTCCATGGTAACCTCTCATATGTTTTTAGTGCTTTTTGAAAACATGCTTGAAGAATGGAGGGGGAAGTTGTATAGAAGAAAAGAGAGAAAAGAGAAAAAGATTAATGTCATTTTAAGTCTCACCTTTTAAAGATTCATATAAACACACTAAACCATTCCCTTAAAGAGAATGATTGAATTCTTGCAATGTTTATAAGAATCGTTAAAACTTGAGACTAAGAATGATAAAAGTCTCTTGAGAGTAAAGTAGTAAAAATTTAAGAAAGTTTTCTTTCATAAAGTGAATAAAAGAAAAAGAGTTTTGTTCTTTGTGAAAAAGGGTTTTTCAAAGTAACGTAACTATGGTATTGTGTGTAAAGTAATAAAAATTTGAGAAAATTTTCTTCATAAAGTAAATAAAGAAAAGGAGTGTACATATATATATATATATATATATATATATATATTTTGTTTGTAAAAAAGAGTTTTTTGAGAGAAAGTGTAATTGTTGTATGTAAAGAAAATTTTGTTGAAAAGAAAAAAAATGTGAAAGAGTATAGGTATTGTTATGTAAAGAGGAAAATAATAAAATGTAATTAAGTAACTTAGTGAAATAGTATAATGACGTTGCGACTAGAATGACCCTACGATTATTTTTGGTTATCTTTATAAAATATCGCGTTTGGGTTGGAGAGGAATTTTGTCGCGAGAGACCTCGTAATCAATTGAAATTTAACTACGAGTTCTCTCGCTTGGAAATGAATTTATGGCATTGTGTGTGATGTGTGAGCTAGGAAAGCAATAAAAGCGATAAATAAAGTCCTACGCTATTACAACCCAATTGAATAATTAATTTACAACCATATCGAATTTGAATGAATAAATAATAATAAGAGGCAATAAATAAATAAATAGCAATGCATAAAAGTAAAATGCAGGTGGCGGAAAATAAATATGATAATGAATATGCATCTAATCAATCAAAAATAACGAACATAGCAAGATATTATATTCTAACTAAAAAGTGGAGTGTGTGAAAGAAATGTGTCGGAGGCGAAGACATGGTAATACATTTTCGAAAGTCACTCACAACAGCAAATAATTCTAACTAACAAATACAAGCAAAAACATAATTTTATTTATCAAAGGAAAGGTTTTTTTTTATTTTTTTTTTTTTCTGAGAATGAATTTAGACCAAAAGAGGTCCTTCACTATCAATGCTAATGTTAGAGCTCAATGATTTTATAAATTAAAATATTGTCTCTAACATGCATTTTTAAAATGATGCATTGTCCTAATCTAAATGCAATGCATGTATGCATGTAAAGAAAATGTGAAGTAAAATTGTAATGTGAGATTGTAGTGTGATGCAAAATTTTGTGTCAATGTCATGTGAAATGCAAAATGTAGATTTTGATGCAATGTAATGTAGAAATGTAAAAAGAAATGTGTAGTGCAAATGTAATTAAAAATGAGATATGATGTAGAATTTTGTAAAGAAAGTGTTATGTGACAAAAAAAAAATGCATAATGCGATGTAATGCAAAAATGTAAGATTTTTAAATGCGTGTATGCATGAAAATTTTAATAAAAAGCATGTTATATGTTTCATAAAAAAGAAATTAAATGAAGACATAATCATGTTATCAACTATAAAAAGCAAAAAAGAACAAACATAACATACTTCAATTTTTTTAGTATTTTCATATTTTTTTAAAATTCTAAATAAATAAATAAAAAGTCATAACGAATGAACTAACATTTTTGTTTTCCTTTTTTGTATTTTTATATTTTTTGCATTTTTCTAAACAAATAATTAAAAATAAAGTTCTAAACAAATATTTTTTCATTTTTTTTTGACATTAAATAGTTAAAGAGTTTTTTTTTAGTCTTAGAAATTTTTTTATTTGTTATTTTATGTATAGGATCAAAGTCTCAAACTTACACATAATTATTAAAAAGGGGTAAATATATAGGGAAGAAATGCAATCAAATTAATAAATAAAAACTAAAATAAAATAAATGAATGATAAAAACAGAAAAAACAGATAAAAAAAACGAAACAGGCCCAATATCCATTTTCTGAACAAACCCACAAGCAAAGAAAAACAAACCGGGTCAACCCAGACCCGGCCACAGACCCGGTTCGGTGAACCGGTTAGGGGGCGCGCTGAGAAATTAAGGGGGGTGCGCGTAGAAACTGAAGAAGGGGGATTAATTGATCTTTTTATTATTTCCCCATTTAGTTAAAAACAGTTCAGATTTTCTTCTTCTCTCTCGTTTCTCTCTTCCTTTTCTCTCTGGTTTCTTTCTTTTCTTTTCAACCTCCATAACCAACCCTCAAGAACCAAAGATGCTCAGATCCAAAAACAACAAACACAAACCCTACACTAAATTGCTTTCTAAACATGAATTCATCAACCAAAAACGCAAACAATCATCAAATCAAGCGGATCGAACCTCACAGATTGCGAAACCCTAACCCCCAAATTAATCTGATTTATGCAATCAAGCATAATACGGGTTCAAATTCATGGCAAAGCAAACGAATCGTGCGGATCTAACCCTAAATCTACAAAAAAAACTCATGAAAGCATGTATGGAAAACGACAAGAATGATTCATACCGTCCTTGCAGTGAATCTTGTAGGTTTGTCGCGTTCTCCTTCCTCTTTCCTTTGATTTCGTCCTCTTTTCCTTTGTTTCGATCTTCCCTTCTTTCTCTGTTTCTGACCCGGAACTCTTCTTTGTGTTTGCAAGGGTTACTAACGGAAGGAATGACTAAGGGAGTACGAACAAGTCTCTTCACAATTTGTGAAGAGATTTTGTTTTGATTTTTTTGTTTTTTATGTGTTTGTATTTTCAGTTCTGTTTGAAGGATTTTTGTTTTGTTTCTGATGAATTTGATGAAGGATTTGGTTGTTTGAAGGGATGTGTTTTTGGTTCTATGATTTTTGTGTTGTGGTTCTCCCTGCCGTTCTCTGTTTTTTGTGTGTCCCCCTTTGTGTTGTAATTTCGATTCTGTTTAATAGAGGGGATTCTAGGGTTTGATCTATGAAAGAAGAAAAAATACAGAGCCACTTTTTTTGATCAGTATTTTGGTTAGAAAGCTTATCAATTGGAATGGGAAAGATGACAAAAATGTCACTTTCCTGTACTGGTTTTTTCTTCAGAAATTGGTTGTGAACATTGGATCCTTTTTTCAAAATCTGATTTTTGTTATGTGTTGTGATTTTTGGTTGTGAAAGAGACCAAAACAGTACTGAGAAAAGAGAGAAAGAAGAACCGTATTTTTGTGATCTTTTTCGGGATAATAATAATAATAAGAGATAAAATATAATAGTGATGAATGAAAAATAAAATTAAAGGAAAAAAAAAGGACCGAAAAAAAAAAGAATTAAGAAAGAAAAAAAACTATTTTGTTGGATTTTTGACTAATAATGATAATTATAATAATATGATATGATAGTGATGATAAAATAAAAGGAGGTAGTAAAATAAGTGGTGGAATAACGATTAATAATAATAGTAATAAAAGTAATAATAATAATAATAATAATAATAATAATAATAATAATAATAACAACAATAATATTGATAATAATAATAATAATAATAATAATAATAATAATAATAATAATAATAATATGGATCAAAGGGGAAAAGATGATAAAAAGGAGAAAGTAAAAAAAACTATTTTTTTTGCCTTTTTTATGATCATATATATATTTTAGTAAATGAACAAAAAAAGGGAATCTTGAACTAATGATAATAATCCATAAAAAGTAAAGGAAAATAAATAAAGTAAAAGAAACATTTTTTTTTTGAAAAGGATTTTTGATAATAATAATAATAATAATAAAAGTATTTATAATAATGATGATAAATGATAATAGTAATAATAATGGTTAAAAATAAGACGATGATAAATGAGCGGACATGAAAGTACGACGATAAAAAAAAGTGATAAAAAAAACGAACATAAACAAAACGACGTAATAAAGAACAGATGTGATGACACTTTTATTATGCGATGAATGTTTTTTTGATATTTTATAACGAAAAAAAAAGAGGACAGTGGATTTTAGGTCCAAAATTGGGGTACAACACGCCTGAAAAGAAATAAAGTACTAATAATTTAAATGTTGCATCCAACATCTTTAAGATAAAGGTTCTTTTATAATCAAAATGACAAACTAAAAAAAAATAGATAAAATCCCCCCCCAACGTCACGGATATCAGAGTGAAGCGACTAATACGGACTTTGAGCACAAACTGAGATCCAACGGTCCCAAAAAGCCTTAAGACTCGTTCTCTACCTGAAAATCTACGATTGTAAGTCGTAGGGCAAAGCCAGCAGAACGGGGTTGAGTACTAATATTATAATATTCAAACAATAAGAGAGAATATTGATAAATAACTAAACAATACTAATTAATAAATGCGAGGAGAAGAAAGGAATAACATAATATAAAACAAACAAAAAAAACAAGCTAACAACATATGACAGGTTTAGAAGATGATCAAATGACAAAGTAAATAAGACTAAAATCAACTCTCCAAAAATTCACGAATGTATATGGTAACATGAAATCTAAATCTCCCTAAATGCATGTGGTACCCAAGGTCGAATGTCAGAGTTATATTCCTGAAAGCACTTCTCAACACGACAACAAATTTGGAATGCCGATCAAATCACTTTCGAACATTCCACAACACGACAACAATTTAGAATGCCGATCAAATCACTTTCGAACATTCCACAACACGTCAACAAGTTTTGGAATGCCGATCAAATCACTTTCGAACATACCACAACACGACAACAATTATCTCAACACAATTTAACCCTCAAAAAAACTAAACTGATTTATAGTCTACCAACACTCAAACCACTGCCTATACTCTATCACAAGCCATCCACCATCTCCAATTCCACAAAAGGTAGCAATAGGATTTAGACAACAAAGCTATTCATATATTTCATGCAGAACAATGTTTTTATGTAACTAGTTTTTATTTTACTATTATTACCACCGCCCAATATACTAACTCCATTATACTTGGTTAGATAATTAGATAAATTGGTGAAAATAGCCCCTGAAACTTTAGACTGGTTTTTCAACAGAAACTAGCAAATTTTTATTTTTATTTTTTTTAAAAAAATTACTCTTAGTAAAAGTCACTGCATATCTAGATCAAGAAAACACTTTAGTATGGCCTAGTCCTACACTATCTAATCTTACTAAATTCATTCTACTCTATCTAATCTTACTAAATTCATTCTACAGTACATACTCTTCCTCCTAGTAAAATAATCAAATTAGTTTTAAAAAAACAATAACAAGGAAAAGAGGTTTATCTTACTTTATGTATCAGTAGCTATTTGGTCTAACAATCAATCTATTCCAAAACCAATTGAGATTGATTCCCCACAAAGAAAATAATTTGTCCCCTTTTAATTAAATCAAAACTTGATTCATAAATTTATTGTAAGCTTACCTTTATTATTGGATCCTGATTTTAGAATTATTTGAAAACAAACTGGACCTAAAATCATTTGCATCTTAAACCATGCCAACCACCCTATAGCATAACCCCTCTAGAAAATCATAACACCACCCCTTCATGTGTATATCATTATATACCATAGATATGAGTCTCTGTCAAAGAAATCAATTCACACAACAAATATGTATATAATCAAAGGTAATTATATATATATGGGAAAGTCATAAAGTAGCCAATCATATTCTTATGTATCATATCATGAAACCAAGTCATAATAGAATTGAAACATATCAATTTCGGTGCACAAGAATCTGCTTCAAAATTAATATATATATGTATGTAAACATTACCAAACACATGATGACACAGTCACGAGAAACATGGCATAACCCAAGCAGAACAGATAGCAAACGGCAAAAATAGAAATTTCCAGCGGCAACCCGTTAGAATCAAGGCAATACAGAAAACTATCCCACCCAATACCCAAATATTAGACTTTCCCCTAACCTTAGTTTTGATGACTCTTTCTCTGTTCCTAGCTGCTGCAAGCAAACTCAATTCTTCCTCTTCCTTTCAAAGTTGTTCTCCTTATTTCTATTCAAAGACTATTTTCTTTTTTCTGATTTTTTTTCAATAGGGTTTTAACCTAGACTTACTTATGCCAAATCCTCACTTACCTTATCTTTGGGCTTCTCCTATCCACACCCCTTCTCTTTACTTTATTCTAATACAACCTAAGCTCATATATTTTACTTAAGTATTACTATTCTTTTATTTTATTTATTTTAATTTTTTTTTTGTTCTTTTCAAACTTCATTCTTCATAATTCTAAATTCATATCATTAAATTTTTTTTGCTAAAATATTAACTCTTAAATACCCCATAAACACGTGAAACAACAAAAATAACATAAACACAAGAAATAATCAAATACCTAATTAGAAATTCTATTCTAAAAAAAATCGGGGCGTTACAACTCTCCCCCACTTAAATAATTTTCGTCCTCGAAAATTACCTGAAGGAAATAACTTCGGGTATGACTTCTTCATTTGACTTTCGAGTTCCCATGTTGCGTGTTCACCTATGGGTCCTCCCCATATCACCTTCACGGTAACAATCTCCTTATTCCGCAAGTGTTTCACTTCACGATCTTCAATTCGTAATGGCAAGGTCTCCACAGTCAAATTCTCTTTCACTTGTACATCATCAGACTGAACAATATGGGATGGGTCTGAAATGTACTTCCTCAGCTGAGAAATATGGAATACATTATGTAAGTTTGAGAGTAACGGTGGTAGTGCAATCTCATAAGCCACCTTTCCTACTCTCTTAAGGATCTCGTATGGCCCAATAAAACGTGAAGTAAGTTTCTTAGCCTTCAATGCTCGTCCCACACCTGTCACGGGAGTAACTCTTAGAAATACATGTTCACCTTCTTGAAATTCAAGCGCTTTTCTCCTCCGATCATAATAACTCTTTTGCCTGCTCTGTGAAGCTTTCATTTTCTCTCTAATCAGTTCTACCTTTTCGGTTGTCTGACGGATCATATCTGGGCCCAACACTACTCTCTCACCTGATTCATGCCAACACATTGGTGTTCTGCATCTCCTACCATATAAAGCTTCAAAAGGTGCCATACCAATAGTTGAATGATAACTATTATTGTAGGTGAACTCAATTAATGGCAAAAAGCGATCCCAATTTCCTCCTTGCTCTAATACGCATGCACGCAACAAATCTTCCAATGATTGATTTGTTCTTTCTGTCTGCCCATCAGTTTGTGGGTGATATGACGAACTCATCTTCAATTTCGTGCCCAATGCCGCTTGCACCTCTTCCCAGAAGTCGGAAGTAAATCGTGGATCTCTGTCAGATATGATACTCATAGGAATACCATGTAACTTTACAACGACTGCAATGTAGATCTCTGCTAACTTCGGTAGAGAAAAAGAAATTTGGATAGGGATAAAGTGAGCTGATTTAGTGAGTCTGTCAACGATCACCCAAATTGAATCATGACTTGCTGAAGTTCTCGGTAACCCAGTCACAAAATCCATGGAAATACTATCCCACTTCCACTCTGGTATACTCAAAGGTTGCAGTAATCCAATTGGCTTCTGGTGTTCCACTTTTGACTTCTGACAAGTTAAACAGGCGTATGCAAAGTTAGCGACTTCTTTCTTCATACCTGGCCACCAAAATATTTCCTTAAGATCCTGGTACATCTTTGTAGCTCCCGGATGGATACTCAAGTTACTTCGATGACCCTCCTCTAAAATTCTCTTCTTCATTTCTGGCATATTAGGCACACAAATTCTTTCATGAAATCTCATGGTCCCATTTTCATCAATTCTGAAGTCTAAAGCCTTTCCTTGTTTGATTAACTCTAATAGATCAATCAACTTTGAATCTGATTTCTGTCCTTCTCGAATCTCTGCTAATATTCCACTAGTCAACTTCAGCATTCCCAACCTCACACTACTAGACGTAACTTCACACACCAAACTCATATCACGAAATTGTTCAATCAACTCTATCTCTTTGACCATGAGTGTCGCCATATGCAGGGACTTTCTACTCAAAGCATCTGCCACAACATTCGCCTTTCCCGGGTGATAATTCAATTCAAAGTCGTAGTCTTTCAAAAATTCTAACCATCTTCGCTGTCCCATGTTTAATTCTTTCTGACTGAAAAGGTACTTCAAGCTCTTGTGATCGCTGAACACCTCAAATTTCGAACCGTACAAGTAATGCCTCCAAACTTTTAGTACAAACACCACCGCAGCCAATTCTAGATTATGTGTAGGGTAATTTCTTTCATGAGTTTTCAACTGTCTCGAGGCATACGCAACTACTTGTCCCTTCTGCATCAATACTCCACCCAACCCCATCTTTGATGCATCACAATAAACTACAAATGATTCATTCGAACTTGGCAAAATTAATATAGGCGCTGAGGTCAACCTTTGCTTCAACTCTTGGAAACTTTCTTCACAGCTCTTACTCCACACGAAAGCATGCCCCTTCCGGGTAAGTTGAGTTAATGGCATGGCTAATTTGGAAAAACCTTCAATGAATCTCCTGTAATAACCGGCAAGTCCAAGGAAACTTCTTATCTCGGTTACCGACTTGGGAGTTTCCCACTTCAACACTGCATCTACTTTGGATGGGTCAATTGCTATCCCACCCTTTGATATCACATGTCCCAAGAAGCTCACTTCTTTTAACCAAAACTCACACTTGGATAACTTGGCGAATAATTTGTTATCTTTCAACACTTGCAATACTGTTTTCAGGTGTTCTCCGTGCTCTGCTTCGGTCTTGGAGTATACCAGAATATCATCAATGAAGACAACCACGAACAGATCTAAGTAAGGTTGGAAAATTATGTTCATATACTCCATAAACACACCTGGTGCATTAGTCACGCCAAATGGCATAACTGAATACTCATAATGGCCATAGCGGGTCCTGAATGCTGTCTTTGGTATGTCCTCTGGCTTTACCCGGATCTGGTGGTAACCTGACCGCAGATCAATTTTACTGAAAACACACGCTCCCACTAATTGATCCATTAAGTCGTCAATTCGCGGAAGAGGATACTTGTTTTTTATGGTGACGTGATTTAGTTGTCGGTAGTCTACACACAACCTCATACTACCATCTTTCTTTTTTACCAACAACACTGGTGCTCCCCACGGCGATACACTTGGTCTGATGAACTTCTTCTCAAGTAACTCTTCTAGCTGTTTCTTTAGTTCATTTAATTCCACTGCAGACATACGGTACGGAGCCATTGATATTGGTCGTGTTCCAGGGACTACATCAATAGAGAATTGTATTTCCCTTTCAGGTGGCACATCATAAATATCTGTGGGAAACACTTCTGGAAATTCACGAACCACCGGCATATCAATGACATCTGTCATTTCTACTAGATTCAAGGCTGCAAATATCATAAACACTGCGGCACCTTCATTCATTAGCTTCTTCACCTGTCCAGCATTAACAACCTCTAGTTCTTCATTCTCGTTTCGTTTAGGAAAAGTTACAGTCTTAGTAAAACAGTTGATATGGGCACGGTTGAATCTCAACCAATTCATTCCAAGAATGACATCTAATTTTCTCAGAGGTAAACAGATTAAATCAACTCCAAAATCTACCCCGTACATGGTCAACGGACAATTCAAAACAACTGACTGGGTGGTGATCGAGTCATTAGCTGGTATGTCAATTACCATTTTACCCCTCATGACAGATATCTCAAGATTCAATCTTTTAACACAGTCTAAAGCAATAAATGAATGTGTTGCACCAGTATCAATAATAGTAATTAGAGGAAACTCATTAATAAAACAAGTACCTCTGATGAGATTGTCGGAATCTGAATCTTCCTCACCACTAAGAGCAAACACCTTTCCTTTGGTAGGCGTAACGTCTGATTCTTTCTTTGACTGCCCACAATGAGTACTGATATGACCGGGCTCTCCACAACGGAAACAGATAATATTCGAGCCCTTGCATTCAAAGGCCATATGTCCTGGCTTACCACAACGGAAACATTTGGATTTTTCCTCTGTGCATTCATTTGCTCGATGCCCAGTCTCGCCACACCTGAAACACCTGGGGAGATTAGAACCACCTCCCCCACTAGTCTCTTCCCGACCAGCTATTCTCTGACGGCCTTTAGGATCTTTTCTATCGTATGGTTTACCGCGGTTCTGACTAGTATTCCTTTTTTCATTAATGACCTTATAGTGATTGGTCCTAGCACGACTGTCTACATCATATATTCTGCATGCTTCAACCAAGTCTGCAAACCGGCGAATCCGTTGACATCCAATGAACTGCTTGATTTCTGGTCGAAGTCCATTCTCAAATTTGATGCACTTAGAAGTTTCAGCACCAACAGCACTGTAGAACTGACTGAACTTAATTAACACTCCAAATTTTGCTGCATACTCAGCCACCGTCATGTTCCCCTGTTTCAGCTCTAGAAACTCAACTTCCTTTCTCGCGCGGACGTCCTCAGGATAGTAGCTCCCTAAGAACTCTATTTTGAAAATAGTCCAGGTAATCTCAGTTCCCGCAGCCTCTAGTCTTTGGCGGGTGTTGCCCCACCAGGTTTCAGCTTCTTTAATCAGCATATGTGTCGCAAGCCTGACTTTCTGTGCATCTGTGCACATCATAGCCCTGAAGATCCTTTCCATGTCATCCATCCAATCTTGTGCACCTTCAGGGTCATGCATCCCCTTGAAAGTTGGCGGGTTATTCCTCATAAATCGATCCAACCGCATTTCATCAGCTCCACCTTGTTGACCTTGGAATCCTGTCAAAGCTGCATTGGACTGCACCAAAGCCTGAACCATGTTGTTCATCGCGTTAGCAATAGCTGCGTCGTTTCTTCCTGCCATCTGAAACGTCAATAAAAATCCAAATTAGTACTTAGTCCGCCTAGATCAACTGCTCTGATACCAACTTGTAACACCCTAATTCCCAATCGATTGTTAAAATAAAATAGTAATTATTTTCTCAAATTAGAATGACACTTGCAAAAACTAAGACTCACTTTTCTATTTATTTAAAAACTCGCAGCGGAAAAAAAGTAAAATTAAACTTATACAAAATTGACAAATTAGGAATATATATTAAGTTGTGCGTAATAAAAAGAAAGAGTATGTATTCTGAATAATAAATTTCATTTAACCAAGAATTATAACAAAGGTCTAATCGCCTGAAAAGAAATAAAGTACTAATAATTTAAATGTTGCATCCAACATCTTTAAGATAAAGGTTCTTTTATAATCAAAATGACAAACTAAAAAAAAATAGATAAAATCCCCCCCCCCAACGTCACGGATATCAGAGTGAAGCGACTAATACGGACTTTGAGCACAAACTGAGATCCAACGGTCCCAAAAAGCCTTAAGACTCGTTCTCTACCTGAAAATCTATGATTGTAAGTCGTAGGGCAAAGCCAGCAGAACGGGGGTGAGTACTAATATTATAATATTCAAACAATAAGAGAGAATATTGATAAATAACTAAACAATACTAATTAATAAATGCGAGGAGAAGAAAGGAATAACATAATACAAAACAAACAAAAAAAACAAGCTAACAACATATGACAGGTTCAGAAGATGATCAAATGACAAAGTAAATAAGACTAAAATCAACTCTCCAAAAATTCACGAATGTATATGGTAACATGAAATCTAAATCTCCCTAAATGCATGTGGTACCCAAGGTCGAATGTCAGAGTTATATTCCTGAAAGCACTTCTCAACACGACAACAAATTTGGAATGCCGATCAAATCACTTTCGAACATTCCACAACACGACAACAATTTAGAATGCCGATCAAATCACTTTCGAACATTCCACAACACGACAACAAATTTGGAATGCCGATCAAATCACTTTCGAACATTCCACAACACGACAACAAGTTTTGGAATGCCGATCAAATCGCTTTCGAACATACCACAACACGACAACAATTATCTCAACACAATTTAACCCTCAAAAAAACTAAACTGATTTATAGTCTACCAACACTCAAACCACTGCCTATACTCTATCACAAGCCATCCACCATCTCCAATTCCACAAAAGGTAGCAATAGGATTTAGACAACAAAGCTATTCATATATTTCATGCAGAACAATGTTTTTATGTAACTAGTTTTTATTTTACTATTATTACCACCGCCCAATATACTAACTCCATTATACTTGGTTAGATAATTAGATAAATTGGTGAAAATAGCCCCTGAAACTTTAGACTGGTTTTTCAACAGAAACTAGCAAATTTTTATTTTTATTTTTTTTATAAAAATTACTCTTAGTAAAAGTCACTGCATATCTAGATCAAGAAAACACTTTAGTATGGCCTAGTCCTACACTATCTAATCTTACTAAATTCATTCTACTCTATCTAATCTTACTAAATTCATTCTACAGTACATACTCTTCCTCCTAGTAAAATAATCAAATTAGTTTAAAAAAAACAATAACAAGGAAAAGAGGTTTATCTTACTTTATGTATCAGTAGCTATTTGGTCTAACAATCAATCTATTCCAAAACCAATTGAGATTGATTCCCCACAAAGAAAATAATTTGTCCCCTTTTAATTAAATCAAAACTTGATTCATAAATTTATTGTAAGCTTACCTTTATTATTGGATCCTGATTTTAGAATTATTTGAAAACAAACTGGACCTAAAATCATTTGCATCTTAAACCATGCCAACCACCCTATAGCATAACCCCTCTAGAAAATCATAACACCACCCCTTCATGTGTATATCATTATATACCATAGATATGAGTCTCTGTCAAAGAAATCAATTCACACAACAAATATGTATATAATCAAAGGTAATTATATATATATGGGAAAGTCATAAAGTAGCCAATCATATTCTTATGTATCATATCATGAAACCAAGTCATAATAGAATTGAAACATATCAATTTCGGTGCACAAGAATCTGCTTCAAAATTAATATATATATGTATGTAAACATTACCAAACACATGATGACACAGTCACGAGAAACATGGCATAACCCAAGCAGAACAGATAGCAAACGGCAAAAATAGAAATTTCCAGCGGCAACCCGTTAGAATCAAGGCAATACAGAAAACTATCCCACCCAATACCCAAATATTAGACTTTCCCCTAACCTTAGTTTTGATGACTCTTTCTCTGTTCCTAGCTGCTGCAAGCAAACTCAATTCTTCCTCTTCCTTTCAAAGTCGTTCTCCTTATTTCTATTCAAAGACTATTTTCTTTTTTCTGATTTTTTTTCAATAGGGTTTTAACCTAGACTTACTTATGCCAAATCCTCACTTACCTTATCTTTGGGCTTCTCCTATCCACACCCCTTCTCTTTACTTTATTCTAATACAACCTAAGCTCATATATTTTACTTAAGTATTACTATTCTTTTATTTTATTTATTTTAATTTTTTTTTGTTCTTTTCAAACTTCATTCTTCATAATTCTAAATTCATATCATTAAATTTTTTTTGCTAAAATATTAACTCTTAAATACCCCATAAACACGTGAAACAACAAAAATAACATAAACACAAGAAATAATCAAATACCTAATTAGAAATTCTATTCTAAAAAAAATCGGGGCGTTACACGTGTCCCACTCGCTCGTAGGTAGGAGGCGACACACCTAGAGCACTTAAGTGTTGTTTCACTTCCCAATGCACATATGAACCGTTGATTCTGATTTTAAAATTTCTTTAAATCTGGTCCGTTGAAAGTGACTCTAAACTCTTTATTAATAAGGCTTGGACATTATCACTTGAACCTCTTGCATTCTTGTTTTCGAAAAATTCCTTTTTGTGCTGATTCAGTTGGTCCTTTATTTCTGGCGATTATCCATAGTTGGTCCTTTTTTTCTAGCGATTATCCATCGTTTGTCTTCTTCATCGATCTTCTGTTCATAGACACTTTCTTCTTTGCTTCAAGATACTTTCTTGTACTCTCTCCTCTTTGCTTCCATTATTTATTTGCTCTTGTATGTCTTTTTAAATGGCAAATCTAGAAAACACAATGATGACGATTTTATCAAAGCACCCAATATTCTTGTAAATATAGAAGTCCTTGAAACTCTTAGGTTAAACCCTGATGTCATAGATTTAATTTTTTTATTGATTTAATTTTAAAATTATTTAATAATGTATCAAATGAATTTTAAATTTCATAAACACGTGTAGAGTTAATCTTTTCAATGATTTTTTTTAATTGAACTATTGAATCGATAAAATTTATCATTAATAATAAAATATTATTAAACAGAATAAATCATCTCAGAATTACTCAAGAATCACCGTCTTCACCGATCACTTCTCATTAAATAAATTAAAAAAAAAAATCCTTCCCATTTCCCACATATTTCAAGCACTTTTTCCCCGTTTCATAATTCATCACTGTTCACTAACCCTCTCTCTCATAACAGTTTAACCCAAACCCTCTCTTTTCCCTAATTTCATTCATTTTCCGATTTTGTCAGTTCAACCCAATCTCTCCGCTAATTTCTTCAAATCCTTCTCTTCGTCGTTCCAAGGTATCAACTCACTCCTTTTCTTACTAACTAAATATTCTCAGATTCATTCATTCATTGCATGCTTCTTCTTTTCTCTGAATCAATCACAATCACATGTAGAATTTGTGACTCAAGTATTAACAATTTGTGTTATAAATTTTGATTGGATGCTTGTTCTGGTGATGTGATGATTGCAGCCATTAGTTGGGGATGCCGCGTTACAGATTATGGTCATCGCAATGTGAATTAATCACAATATCTGTTAGGATATATAGTAATGAATGGCTAATAAGAGCCGTTAAAGTAGTTGAGGGTTGTTATAGGAGTCAATTAGTTAGTTAGTTACTCCCTCTGTTTCAAAATTAGTGTCGTTTTAGCTAATAAGATTTGTTTCAAAATTAGGGTTAATGTAGGGTTAATTTAGTAAAAGTGTTATTTCTTTTAACATAATGATTACATTTCTTAATCTGTGTGCAAACATAAAAAATGAAACACATTTTGAAATGGAGGGAGTAATTAGTTAGCGGAGGTTGTTATAGGATTATATGTGTATAAATAGGAGACTACCATGTAGAGTGGATCATTATTGAATATTATAAACATTGTGAATAGAGTAGTGACTCTATTGTGAAGGGGAAACCCTTGGAGGAGAGATTTCTCTCCTGTTTCTTAATAAAAGTGTTCTTTCTTAGGAATCCAATTCTTGGGTTTCTATCAATATCGCACAAATCGTGTTAAAATTATATGTACTATCATATATGTATAACAACTTAAATGAGAGATGAATGTGAAGTTTTGAACTAGGAAAGAGTTAAAAGGAGATAACACTTTGTAATTTATGTTCATATTTATACTAAAAATGTCAGTTTTATTCATTTCAATTGAAAACAACGGAAGTCTCTGTCTATTAGCATTTTGCTGCGGTCGTAACAGTGTTTTCGGCGTGATTTTTTTTCACTCTTTAAATACGGGGTAAAACGTTAAGGCATCTACCTATACCGGTTTGTTGCGGCCGTTTTTGCAGTAAGGGACTGTTTTTTAAAACTTTGCTCTAGTTCCTTTCATAAGTATGTTAAATGGGTTGGAACATATAATGCTTTGATTGGGAACTTTGTGTTGTACTTGATTGAATTTGTAGCTTCTAAGTGCTGAAATAATGTTGGTGGTTTAGGTTCTAGGCTTATTCTTTTCAATTTTGACAAGCCAAGACAAACAACTTTTTATGGGTTGAAATCTGTATGTTATTTGAAGTTTTTTTACGTACCTGAGCTGACATTTTTTGTCATTCAAGTGAGTTAGAACTTAGAAGTGTGCTTCTACATTCTCAAATCATATTGTAATAATAAAAACAAACAAATCTTGCTAAAACATCAAGACTTTTGTGCTTTTTTATTTGTCGTAAATTTCATCATCAAGGAAGATGATCATATACTTTCTAGTTGACTCTAATCATCATCTCTGTAGGAGATACTTTCTGTTTATTTTGTTCCAAATCGGTTTTTATGTCTTGTTCAACTTCTTTTAATTTTAAATTATTGACTATTCTAATTCAGTCGTTATGTATGACCTATTACAGATAAAGACGCTGCTACCACCATCTAAATTCACAAGGCAACATTTTTCCTTTTCACCACTTTGTTGTTTAATTGGTTGGTTGGCCCCTCAGAGGTAAACAAACTGAGACTGTTATGTGTACTGTATATGTATTGTTTTTTATTTGATAAATTGCATTGCAAAATTACTATACCACACTTTTTTTTTACCTTTAGTACCAGACTAGCAGGATTTTATTTTAATTTTTGTGTATATTTTTTCTTGTAGATCAGACGATAATAATATGATAGGGTTTCCTTACTGTATTTAGTACTGCAATTTTTCTGTCAAAAAGAAATCTAGTACAGCAATTTTCAAAATAAAATATTACATACTGTTGAATTACTACATTTTAAAAATAAAATTGAGGCACTTTTACTTTACAATACATATATAATATTATAAACAATTATAATTTTCAAATTTTATTCTACACATATTTCTTATAATTTTAATCTTTTTGAAAATTGTTTTCTTTTCTACTCTTAAATATTTACTCTAACTTGAATACTCGAGGAAATTTCATTTTCCTTCAACTTGCCTGTAAGCAAGATTTTTATTTCTATCATATAATACTCCTCCTATTTGTGCTGGAAGCTGAGTTTTGAGTGTCTCTCTTTCTTGTTCTTCAGAGTTTCATCACAGTGGGGAGAAAGAGAGAATGAACAAAGGTGGACCAGGCGGCGGTGGGCCCACTGCAGCAGCGGCAGCAGCTGCTGCTCAAAAGCAAAAGACGTTGTTGCAGAGAGTGGAAGGTGATATTGCCAACATCGTCGACAATTTCAGCCACCTCGTCAATGTTTCCAGGGTATGTATTTACCTTCATTTTCTGTAATTGCCATTTTGATTGTGTCTTCAAGTTGAAGCAAGTATGATCACTGACATGCCATATGGATGTGGTTATTGGTATATAATTCATCCAAAATTTAATTAGTATGGAAATTTTGTTTTTATTTGTACATATTGAGTCCCATTTTGATGCCATATGGATTTCTTTTATTTGATAAGTGATGATCCATGTACTGTATTACATCTTGCACAATGGTGTTGATGATATCCAATTATCCTGGAATTTATTTCGTGGTGGATGTGTCTGTTTTAAAAATTGGGAATTTTGTTTTTATCCAAACCCAATGATGGTTTTTGAACAGTGCACATTTTGAGTTCCATTTAGTAGTAATGTTTTGCTATCTGCTTGATTTTCTTGTGAGTATACTAATGAATGCAACTATGTAATTATTTATAAAAGCAAGTAGATGGGATGAGTCTATGCTTTGAAATATATGTGACACGGAGGAGATGCTGAATAAAATAAGGGGTAAGAAAGGAGTGAGAGACGATGACACTAAGAAAGAAGAATCACCTATACAATAATCGAGTTAGGATCCTCTCCATTCCTGAAAAGAAATGGCAAATGCCATTTGGAGAGATATAGACACAAAAAGTAGGTAGTGGGTTCCACCACCAAGTAGGTCCCACCATCATTAAATATTTTTTTAAAAAATTTAAACTTGTTTGTGTCTATATCTCTTCAAATGGTGTTTGCCATTTCTTTTGAGAAATGGAGTGGATCATAACTCGCAATAATCTATCTTAAATTAACTTGGAGATGCCATCTGCATTGAGGTCTTGACTCTTGAGGATGTGTATTATGTGGTGATTCAATATTTTCAGATGTCTGCCACTTGCTTACACGGGTATAACAAAAGGTTAGGACTTAGGATGAGATTTTAGGATAAAGATAAACATGGTCTATTGAGAATGCCAATATCAGATTTATTATTTGAGTTGGCTTTATCTTGGAAAAAGAAAATAGTGTTTGTTTCTTCAACATTCTCAAGTTTATGATCCATAAATGGCCGTGAGTGTAAGAGTCTGAGTTGTTCAGGGATTAATCATAAATAAACAATTTATGTCTTTAACTTATTGCTTATCCCATTATGTCCTTAGTGTTTATAACTCCAAGAAAATGGTGTATGTAGTCTTCTGATTGACATGTTCTTTCTTCTTGTCAAACACAATTAGTTGTTTAGATTGCCATACACGCCGAAACTTATGTGCATAATGTTCTGTTGTTACTTGTTAACTTCATGCAAGTTTGCACTGTTGCAGGTAAATGATCCACCTGTTAGAAATTCACAGGAAGCTTTTATGATGGAGATGCGTGCTGCTAGGATGGTAAGACCACAATTCTGTTACTTCTTAAGCTTCATTCCGAGTATTATTTTTATGGGTTTGGTGCATTGAAGTTCTAAGTGTTACTATGGATTGGACTGGAGAGAAACTTGTGTGTCAGTACTCTGTACCTTGCTACCTATAGGAGTGGTGGATTGTGTCTGATATCACTGGACGTGTCAATATTTTAGAAAGTGCATTTTAAGCAACACTTATTAGATATAGTTGAATAATAATCGCATTTCTCCATTGTTCTGGTTGGTTGTCAGGTTTAGTGTTGGCTTTTAACAGTGTGTGGTTTGGGGTAAAAGGAGGAGTGAATTTTAGAATTATCAGTAAAAATAACTCAAAAATAGGATGGGGGACCAAATTTTTGAAAAAATTGAAATAGGGGGACCTAAAAACTGGTTTTTAAAATAGGGGGACTAAAACTTTAAATATTTCAAAATAGGGGGACTAAAAGTGCATTTAAGCCTTTTAAATTTTAGTTGTTTGGTTCATTTTTTTGAAAGGGAAGGGATAAAAAATCCCATCTGATATTAAATGTCACATTCTCGCTCTCCTCCCCTCCCCACCTTCAACATATAATTAAAATCCTCCCCTCCCTTCTAATAAATGCACTCCTCTCCTCTCCGTCTCTATTGAGATATGTTCTTTTTGCTCATATTTTGATATTGATGAATGACACAGGTTCAAGCAGCTGATTCTCTACTTAAATTGGTGTCGGAGCTGAAGCAAACTGCAATATTTTCCGGATTTGCTTCCCTTAATGACCATGTAGAACAAAGAAGGGTTGAATTTAACCAACTGGCAGAAAAAACAGACCACACATTATCTAGGATTGGAGAGGAAGCTGCCGCTAGCTTGAAAGAACTTGAATCCCATTATTCTTCTTCTGCACAAAAGACTATTCAAGATACACAACCATAGTTGAGAATCTAGATCAATGCTGCCTGCACATCTCACTTAATGTAAGATATCTTAAGTTTATAAGTAGATTGTATTCTTTTGTTTTGTGATAGTGAATCTTGACACAATGGTTAGAGACAGTGTTGTCTATGTGACTAGGAGATTGTAGGTTTGTGGAATCAAACTCTTGCAAATAATTTGCAATGAGATTGCCCCTTATTTGTTTTGTTTTAAAAATATCTTTAATTTCTTTATTTGGGTGACTTAAATTCATCATTAGGAATTGTTATTAATGCAAAATAGCCTCTAACATTCTGGATGCATGGAATATTGGATGTAGTTATGCCATGTGGGATATAGTGTTAATTTGGAAGGGGAGAAAATTGTTTTGCACTTATTGAAAGGATTATCAATTTTGTTTCTGACAAAAAAATATCTTCCTATTTCAATGTTGTCAATTACAAAGATTTGAGGGATTAAAAGATGTTACACATAACCAAACTATTTGGTTTGTAAAAAAGAGACTTAATTATACATGTGTTTCATTTGAAAGTATTTACCCTTAGATTTTGGAATTTTACTTTGTTCGTGTATATATCTTTTTTATTTTATGTGAAAATTGTGTTAGCTTCAGTTTACATTTTTTTAATTTGGAATTATTCATAAAAATTGTTCTGTTCCACCCTCAAGTATGCTACACCACGTTCCGAAGTATTGACTGCTTTAAGCTGAGTGTAAGCTGTCATGAATTTGTCTTTTGTAAAAGGCGCTTTGTTTGGTTGAGAAGTATGAGTGTTACATATAAACTATCATTTGCTTCGATTTTCAAGGAATGTGAGACATTTTGGATGTACTGAAACAAAAATATTTTAGTTATTGAAAGTGAGTACCATTTTAATTATTGATATTACAAGGTATTGATGCAGGAGTAATTCAACGCAATTGCATCAGATGCGACTAATAAGATTTGTCTCAGTATTAGGGTTTTAGAATTTATTATTTTCAGTATATTTTTAATTAAGATAGGATAATTATATTTTAGATTTAGATTTAAGTTATAATAAAAAAAGAAAAAAAAATCTGTTTTAACATGCAATATGTAGACTTATGATGCAGGAGCAATTCAACTCAATTGCAGCAGATGCGACTAATAAGATTTGTCTCAGTATTAGGGTTTTAGAATTTATTATTTTTAGTATATTTTTAATTAAGATAGGATAATTATATTTTAGATTTAGATTTAAGTTATAATAAAAATAAAAATAAATAATATCTTTTAGGTTTAGAGTTAAGTTAGAATAAAAATGTATATTGTGAGATTCTGTTTTTATTTTTTTATGTTTATTTTACTATTTAAATACAAATTGTAGTCATAACTCATAAGGCGAGGGGAATTCAATAATAATAATATTTTAGAGTTTTCTCTCCTTTTTGGTGGATTTCAAATTTACATTATGGTGGATTCCAGTTTTAATTCAAAGGTTTAATGTTTGCTATTCTTTTATTAGAATTAGCGCTTGCTTTTCCTTTTCCAACTTTCGACTGCGTCAGGTATCGAATGCTCTCTTTCTTTGTTTTAATTTGAGTTGAGAGCTACAAGTATGCTTAAACCCCATTTTTTTCTTGGCTTAAACATCATTTTCGTTTTGGTTTTAGTTCCTGTACCGATTTATGTTCTAAATAAGTCCCTGAATCAACTAAATTTTATGTTTTTGGTCCCTAAAGCTAAAATACGTAGGAAAATTTGTAAGTTAGATTTTCCTATGAATTTTCCTGTGGATTTTCGCTTTAGGGAATATCAAAAAAATTAGTTGATTTAAGGACTTATTTAGAATAAAAATTAATACATAGACTAAAAGCAAAATTTCACATACACATAGGAACTAAAATGATGTTTAAGCTTTTTTTTCTTTTACTTTTCCTCCATGGTGGCACCTAACGTCCACCATATTTCGGTTCATGCCGTTGTTAGACCTTTTACCGGTTGGTCAAGTTAGATATACTAAATGGCTTTTACATCATCAAATGGTTCCTCTATGGCTCTATTTAATGATTCACTATAATTGGGGAACATCAACCACCATCTTATTTCTTAACACATCATCTTGCCCTAGCTTTTAAACAACCACCATCAACTACCTTCATGTGAAATTTATTTTCTAGTAGTGGTTCAACTTGTCCATAATTTTACATTAACATTAATGTCTTATGTAGTTTTAGGATTTTTTTAATAACCTACTTTTGTTCTAAAAAAAATTCAAAAATACACTTTTCAATAAAAAATATGTACCGAAACACCGTACTTTTTTGGGCATATGATTTTAATCGTAGTTCTTCAATCAGTCTATAATGGACATGTTACTTTATCTCGTAACGGTCACATGTATATTTTCATAATGAGAATTTTTAAAAAAGATAACTTAGAGAATCAATCTAAAAAGAAAAGGGAATAAACTTAAAAGATCAATATAATATGAGAAAAGTAAACTTAATTTTGTCAAAAATTTATTTGAATGCATAAACTATATAAAATAATTTTTACACATATCATATGTCTCACTGTTTAGATATTTGTCTAAATATTTTGAATAATATATAATAACATAATAAAAAGTAAACTCACAATAAAAATAATAATGATATTCTTATATGGTATGGTGGTGACAATATAAACATGAAGTTGTCAATTTAAGGACATAGTAAGAGTGGGCAGATAGGAGAGGGGAGAATATGACGCCTATCCATTCCTTTTTCAAACCATTGTGACCATTTCCTCTCTCAAAATCCATCATACCAATCTATGAAATCACCATACTTAATAAAAACACATTAATTTTCATATAGTTTATTTTTTAATTTACCATTTTCTATATATAAAATATTGGTTTTTCCTAATTGTGGTTATGTTACTATCTTCTACCTCTTTTTTCCACAATTTCCTCTCACACAAGATATGAATCTCAAGTGTTTTTTTGATGATAGGTTGTTGTGTTCCAATCAACAACCAACTCATTTTCAATATCCACATTTCATTTCTTTCATTAACCAAACAACCTTCTTCCTTTTTTTCTTCTTCAAAACAAATTTGAAATATTGTAATATTCATTTTACCATGCACTTTAAACATTATTGTTATTAGCTCTTACATAGCCTCAAGAGTTACAAGGGTTGATGCCATTTATAACTTTAAGGTTTGTATATTGTTTTCCTTGAAATCTTTTTACTTTGTCACATGAATCTTCAACTATGAAGCACCAACATAGACACGGACACGACGCAGACACTGACACGTCGACACAAATATTTCTTTAAAAAAAAGATAAAATTGAATGTAATTGTACGTGACGGTATCGTATCGGTGTCTAGACACGCCTAATCCGAAAAATGTGTGCGCTTATATATGTTCAACATACATGTCTTAAAAGTTGGAAACTTATCATTGTCACAAATATGTGTCACCATGTATTTATTTGTTTATATTTCTCTTTTTATTAATAATTGTTTTTTGTTACAAACGATTGGTAGAACTTATAAGGTATCTACATAATTTGTACTTTCTTTTTCTATAGTGATGCTTTTGCATTCCATAACGTGGATACCATGAATGTAGTTTTTTGTTCTTTATGCTCTGACTTTTATATCATGGCATCATGCATGTTAAAAATAGAGCTTATTTTTCTCTATTCATTTGTACATTTTTTTTCACAAGAAGAAATTAAATTACATTTTGTTTAAGTTTGTGGATACAATTGTTGTTTCACATTATGTTGTTTTACCACAAGTCAACAATACATGTTTCATTTCTATCTCCATAATCAATTTTCAAATTTTTTTCTTCCAGAAATTCTCTTAGGGGGTGTCATTGTGTTGCACATTCATAGTATCAATGCCTTTCAAAATGCCTGATCATCAAGAGGTAAGATTTTATTATCATTGTTTGTTTTTACACAAGCATAGTTGCTTATCAAATCAATCACAATAAGTCCATGGTTTCTTAAGTAAAGATATGATCGTTGCGCGGTTGCAGTAATGTTTCAAACTTTTATATAATGAGGTAAAATGCAGCTGCAATATGAAGTATGGACACATGCACATACACCGCACACGACACATACACTCACACGTTGACACCAATAAAAATTTCAGAAAATGGCATAAATATTCATGTAATCACAAGTGTTGGTGTCATGCCGGTTGGACACTGACATGTGTCCGACACCGGAACATGCCTAATCCGAGAAGTATCCACGCTTCATCGAAATTGCGGTTGTGATACTGTTGTGGAGACCTCAAAATTATTTATATTTCGGCCACAATTGCAGTTGGAGACTGCATATTAAAACATGGATATGATTCTTTTGGAATGAATTTGTGCAAATTATTCATGATTTTGAAAATTTGATCAAATTTTTTGTTGTATTCATATATGCAGATGAATCACAGTAAATCAGAAGAATCTCTTGAGACGAATTATAACGTTCATAGTTATCAGAAGAATCAAAATACATCAGAAGAACCTTATGAGACAAATCATAATGTTCATAGTTATCCAAGTTCAGGAAACAGTTCACCAACTTATTACAAAAAGATGAATCAAGAAGGAAAAAATGCATTCACAAATGAACATTCAGCAAGTGAAGCCACTAAAGATATGGACCAAGGTTCTAAAACCGATGCAAAATTTGCGAATAAAACAAGACCACAGAAACTAAGTCCACCATCCAAAAACATTTCTGATGCTTTTACAAGACAAAGTCCAAGGACAAGGATTCCTTCAAATACTGATACTGCAAATCAAGGAATTTCAAAGGGTATGCCTGCTCATCATACAAAGAACAACAGTCAAGGTGGGCCAGGAAGTGGAACTAGCTCGCGCAGCGACAGTTTAGAGAGCACAAGTTGTTCTTCAAATATTAGGCCACATACTGGTGGTGATGTAAGGTGGGATGCAATTAACATGGCTTTGAAAAATGGTCCTCTTAATCTTAGCCATTTTCGGCTTCTTAAGCGTATCGGTTACGGAGACATTGGAAGTGTTTATCTTGTTGAGCTTAAAGGAACTGATGCTCATTTTGCTATGAAAGTAATGGACAAGGCTGCTCTCATAAGTAGAAACAAGCTTCTTAGATCACAAACTGAAAGGGAGATTCTTGGACTTCTTGATCACCCATTTTTGCCTACATTGTATTCTTACTTTGAAACTGATAAGTTTTACTGTCTAGTTATGGAGTACTGTAGTGGCGGTGATCTTCATTCGCTTCGACAGAAACAACCAAATAAGTGTTTCACTGAGGAAGCTGCAAGGTTTGTTGAATATATTTGCTGCATTTCCTTTTCTGTTTTTGTTGAATATAGCACCAAAATTCAGATTGGTGGCTTATCTGGTGTCCAACATGTATCAGTGTGTCTGACACCGACATGAAACTGACACATGCAGTTACATTCAATTGCTTTTATTTTCCTAAGCTATTACCAGTGTCATGTCTGATGTATGTGTACGTGCTTCATAGACTATTACTTTCATATAAATCGATATATTATGTTTGTCCTCATACTCCGAATCACTTGTGATAGGTTCTATGCTTCAGAGGTTTTGTTAGCTCTTGAGTACCTACACATGCTAGGCATTGTATACAGAGACTTAAAGCCAGAGAATCTTTTAGTTAGAGATGAAGGTCACATCATGCTCTCAGATTTCGATTTATCCCTTCGCTGCTCTGTCAGTCCTACACTTGTCAAGTCTTCATCTACCCACGCAGCAAGCAGCGGCGGAGGAAGTGATTATGGAAGTATATTGAATGATGACACGGCAGCTGCTCAGCCATCATCAACGGGCTTCTTCCCTCGCATATTGCCTTCGAAAAAGAATCGGAAGGCAAAATCAGACTTCGGCCTATTGGTTAACGGAAGTCGCCTTCCGGAACTAATGGCAGAACCAACCAATGTGAGATCAATGTCATTTGTAGGTACACATGAGTATCTTGCACCTGAAATCATCAAAGGAGAAGGACATGGTAGTGCAGTAGATTGGTGGACTTTTGGAATATTCTTGTACGAATTGTTGCACGGTGCAACGCCTTTTAAAGGCGCAGGATACAAAGCAACACTTTTCAATGTTGTTGGACAGCCGTTAAGGTTTCCGGATAGTCCTCAAGTTAGTCCTGTGGCTAAAGATCTTATTAGAGGATTGTTGGTGAAGGAACCACAGAAGAGAATTGCATATAAAAGAGGAGCAACAGAAATTAAACAGCATCCATTTTTCGAAGGAGTTAATTGGGCTCTAGTTAGAAGTGCAACACCACCACATATACCAGATATGATAGACTTTTCAAAGTATGCTAAAAAAGAAACAGCACCAACACCAGTTGATAAGAAGCCAGAAATTGCTAGTGATAAGAAAACCAAAAATTCAACTGAAAATTCTTATGTTGATTTTGAGTATTTTTAGCAGAAAGATACAAATTTCGATATATAGTTATATGTACTTGTTTTTTGACAAAATTTGATGTACAAAGAATCACTTCTTTTCCATGAGAAAAACTTGAAGGCACATATCAGAGAATTAATCATTGTAAACACATACATTGTAAATTCATTAAATGAATTATTTTTCTTAGTCTCTTTTTCTGCCTCTTAATGTTTTTTTTTTTGTGGATAAAGTAAATAACCAACCTGAAACTTATGCATAATTTGTGAGGTCTCGGGTTCAAACCCATGCGAAGGTGTAAGAGCTGGCCCCAACAATTTGGAGCTTTGCTCAAATTTTAAAACCATACATAACATACATTCACAAATATCACAGAAAAACACTAATTTATTGATGCACATGTAATATTTTATGAACATTAAATATATAATAATTATTATTATTATAATAGGACTTAATCATTTTCAGACCCTAAAAATTTTGCCGAAATTTTAAGATTGGGTGTTGCCGCCTACCCCACACATGTGTTAGGGTCGGCCCTGTGTACAACCTAACAATATCAGTATTATCAATTGAGTTAAGACTTAAAGACTCTTATAAATTTTGATTTTGATGTGAATCCATTTGGATTCACAAATACAAGGATCTCGACTTATGTGTATAAGTCTTGAATTGAAGAAAAAATGCAAGAAAATTCTAGAAGTAAAGGGTAAAGAAAAGATACAAAATGATTAGGTAAGAGTGAGAAAATGATCGCCACATCCGCGATGAACTTTAAAATCAATATTGTGGATTTGCTACAAGAATAAGATGGTCTCGATAAGGATCTATGATTGGTTCATACAAGAAACCTAGAGGAGCAAACAAACTATCATTCCTCAAAGTTTGAATTTCTAATTTCATTCAAAACTTTCTAACAAACAAACCTTATGACTTTTTGACTGAATTTTTTTAATTATTTTTTATTTTTATTTTTGATATTTTTGAAATTAATTTCTTTTATTTTAGTTCAAAATAAATAATTATCATAATTAATTTACTAGTATAATTTTATAATACTTGAGGATTTTCTAATTTATCTTTTTTTTGGTATTTAGAAATCGTGAGGGTTCAAGTCCCTTTATCCCCAAAACCCCTTTTAATTCTCTAATTTGTTATCTTCTATCCCCTTTTTTAATAATTTAAAATTCATAAAAAAAAATTAATAAAGAAAACATAGAATTGATAGATGGGAGATAGAAGAGGTCCATCTCTCGTAAATTTCATAATTATGTTTTATGCTGGCGAGTCTCTTTGTATGTGTTGTCAGAAATAAGGGAACTCCGTAGAGTTTTTTAATTTCTTAATCCCTCCATTTTTTTTTTGGTTTTAGATGAAGTGGTAATCCACTGAAATTAAATAACTCACACAACTGCGAGGTCCCGGATTCAAACTTGAGTCACGACATTTGGTCTAGCAATTTCAGCATTTACCATTTGAGCTAGAACTTCTAGACTAAATCCCTCCATCTTGTTTATAAACCACTATTAAAAATTTTCACGCATTATAAGAAATGTAGATAATATTATTAATATGTACTCCAAAAAAAAAAAATTCCCTCAAAAAAAAAATGTACTCCAAAAAAGATAATTAGGAAGTAAAAATAAAAAAAAAAATGTTTGCATTGTAATTGAAAACAAAATGAACCTATTTTTTCCCTCGTAGAATTTTGTTTCCCACGCTCAAAATTGAATAAAACGAAGTTACAAACCCTAGAAAGTAGAAACACTGCTGGCCCTTCACTTTCCAAACCATCGGAGAACTCACAAGTCGACGGCGAGCAACCGAGGTATTTTGTTTCCCTTTACAATCCAACGCAATTTTCCTTTTATTTCAAATCTTGCTTTATAATTCCTCATTTTCTTCTTCTTTCTTTGATGTTACTGAATATTATTATTCCATTTCTCATTCTTACCCAACACAGAATATCTGATTATGTTGAACGAAGCTCGATGATTCTAGAAAAGACGAAGAAAAGAAAACAATGTTATGATAATGAAAATGAAGATAAGTTGAGTGATTTACCAGACGGTGTTATCCTTCACATTTTGTCATTCTTGAACACCAAACACGTCGTTCAAACTTGCGTTTTATCTAAGAGATGGAAACATGTCTGGAAATCTATTTCAACTCTTAGGTTGCATTCTCCATGTTATTTTTCCAATGTGAAGCATTTTGCCACATTTGTGTATAAGATTTTGACTCTTCGTGATACATCAAATGCACTACACGCTCTAGATCTTGTTCATCGTGGTGATATTGAGCCACAATTAATTAAAAAGATTTTAAAATATGTTTGCTCCCATAATACTCACCTCCAGGAATTAGGAATTGATGTCTATGGTGATAGTTGTCTCATTATGAGCTGCGTTTCTTCATGTCATGCTCTTACATCTCTTAAACTTTTCCCTAGAGGTAGTAGTTATATATTTCCAAAATCTTTGAATTTGCCTTTGTTAACCAACTTAGGTCTAACAAATTTCACCTTTTGTGGCTGTGAAAGCGGTTGTACTGTTGAGCCGTTTTCCGCCTTTACCAAGTTGAATAGTCTAGTCATTTGTAGTTGTGAGGTAAAGGATGCTCAAATCCTCAACATATCAAGTGATACACTTGTCAATTTAGCTATAAAGTATCCTTTGGAAAAAATAAATTTAGCTATACAAAATTACTCGATCGAATATGTTGAAATCAAGCTATCTACTCCAAATCTTTATACCTTCAGTTTTACCGGCAAACTTATTCCGAAAATATGTCGGAGCGGACATTCTTCTGTTAAACAAGTAAATATTGATGATTTACGACAAGATGATGCTTCGGTGGAGCATGGTTTGGTTCTATTCAACTGGCTGCTTGACTTTGCAAATGTAGAATCATTGACGGTGACTTCAACTACTCTTCAGGTCCCATGTCATGTTTTCAGGCTTTATTCTTGCTTTCTTCTTAACTTGCTTTTTTATATTTGTAAATTTTTGTTAAAATTCAATTCACTTGCATGAAAGTATGAAACTGATCTTAATTCGTCATCATTGCTTAGATTCTCGCCTTAGTTCCTCATTTGTTGGAGGTTAAGCTCCCATCTTTGTGTAACTTGAAGTCATTGGAAATAGTATTGGTACCGCTTTGTAGTGGATCTTTATTCGAAACAATCAAAGATGCCATGTTAAAGAAAGCTGCTGCCAAGTCTCGTAAAGAAGTTGCTAAGTTAAGAAAGGCATTTAAAGCACGTTTGGAACCATTTGCCATACCTGATGGAATAGTTGACTTCTTGCGACAAAATTCGCCGTCGGTGGAAGTTAAACAAGTTAAAGAACCTATAATATGGGGATGGAAGATCATCAAGTAATGTTTGCGATACGCCCGGCCTGCCTCATCCTCTACAACACGTGCTTCTGCTACTCCTGCTTCTGTTGCTGTGCCTAGCTCTGCTGCACCTCCCAATCTTCATCGTTGTTGCGCTGAGAAGGTAAAACATTCCTCACATGCATTCTGATAGATCCTCTGAGTTTCTGGTACTAAATATTTTGGTGCTGTGGAGATTTCCATTTTTCTGATATTTCAGAATGAGATAATAGCATACTAGATAATTGTAAGAACTGTTGTCTGGAATTTATTCAAGTAGAAATTGTTCAAGAATGACGACAGATGCATCTATAATTCTATATTAAATCAGCTGAATCACTCTGCAAATAGTACTATGCTTGTCTCTGTATGAAGTATGAACATATGTCTTTTGTTTTTGGGAGTTTTTATGAATCATTCAGTTGCTACTGGACCTTGTTTATCGATGACTTTTTGGTTTTGTTTGTTTTCTGATCTTGATAATACAAGGTTTTCTTTAATATATAACTTGAACTAAAGAATACATTTTATTTTGTTGATACTACTTTTCTTATGAAGAAATAAGAAGTCCATCCAGATCCAAATTGCATCTTCACAATTTATATTTCTTACATGTTTGTTGATCTTTAGGGATATAATTCCTTAATTTGGATCTAGAATTGCAATATAACATCAAAGGTTAGTACTTTTAAGCTGTTGACAACGCATAAGAAATGATATGCGAAATTTAACTATGATATGCAGCTATGATCATCTAGTACTGCAAACTTTAGCTCATTACTAGTTTACAATGAAATTTAGAAAAAACATAACATCCTTAGTTTGAGGGATTACTAGAGATTTGGTTCACTGTTGGGTGTTGGCTACCTTAACTGGAGACCGATTGGTTTATCATATCCATAGCTTATCCTAGTACTGTATGAAGGATTGGTTGTTGCATATTCCCTATGGCGGAGTCTAACTAGACCAAGTCATAGGCCCTATAGGCCGGCCTTGTCTATTGCCACCCCTTAACCGGAACAATGCTTAATATCTTTGTTTTACATGTGTATAATCACAATGTGAGCGATGAATTTTTTAACAATGTATTCATCCATTTCACTAAATGTGCTAGATCATTTATCATTTATTTATTTCATTATTTTAAGAGTATTTTTATGTGACTGGGATTGTGATTTGTGATAGCCTCTAAAGATAGAAACATCACTCATGATGTAGAATGTTTCCCCTTTGAGTCATCAACCTAATTTGTTTTTCATAATTATTCATCGTGTGTCTTGATTTTTTTTTTCACCACCTCAGGCTGATTAATTCAGTTCGGAGCGATTTTTGATATCAACTATCAAGTGGTTTTAGTCTCTGCCCAAGCACAGTTGCGGGGGATCGAACCATGGTCCTCCCACCAAGTCCAACGTCAATCACCGTTGAACTAACTAACATTTTGTCAATTGTCTTTATATTTAGTCGAATGCAGCGCATTTGTTTTCATGATTAAACAAATTTTAGTATGTGTGTTTGATCAATGACTTTAGTGTCATCAACGCTACAGATTCGGAAGTTTGGATATTCCGGACACTTCAGTACAATCATACTTGTAGGTATATGCAATTTTCTGTTTTATTTATGCTATTAACATGGATATTGTGAATTTGTTCGGAGTTTCCTCCTTTTTGTTTTTGGCGATTCTATATTTGTATTGCATCAATGTACTCTATCAATTTGAGTGAATGAATATTTGTCTAAAACAAATGTCTCTTTCTCAAAATGATTTTTAAATGAGTGTATTTAATTTTTTGAACTCCTTATTTCTATTGTATTTTTGTTTAATTTTCTAACTTTCAAACTCCTAATGAACTTTATTGTCAAAAAAGAAAAGAAAACAAACTTTTAATGAACTACAAAGACTAGCTATACATTTATCTTTTAGGGTGAATACAAAACACATTGAATTACAAAGACTATCATATTCATTTATTATTTTCTTGAGGGATATATATATGCAGTTCCTTTAATTATAAGTCATTTTCATGTTTGTTTATTTTGAAAATTGTATTCAAAATGGCCTACTATCGTATGAATATGGCTTGGTTGTGTGGAAACCATAAGCCTCATATCTCCCATTGTATATGTACTTTAAATTTCTCTATTCTCATTAACATTGCAAATTCCCAAAACAAAAAATGAAGACCAAGATGGCAGGCAGACTTGAATGATCAGTTGCAATCTCTGTTAGGCAAATTATGAATGATCTTTAGTATCACTCTTATTTTGATGAAACCACATATTTTGTATTTGATGGTGTACTTCACATATAGATTGTATTTTGTTTTTGAAAACATATGAATTGTATTTTGTATTTGAAAATGTATGGATTTATATTTTATATTATTGTTGGCTTTGTTTGAATTAAAATGGTTCTTGAAAATCATGTCATTTGTCTCTTCTTTTATGAATAGTTAGTCCAATTAAAAAAATAATAATAGCGAATAGATCAGAAAACAAATAATAGCAGAAAATACATTGGAAAAACAAAATATTGCATATTAATTAAAGTATCCGAACCAAACCAATTAGTTAGGTTCGGTTTCGTTTTTTGAAAACACAAAACAAACCAAACCATATCAATCAACAGTTCATTGGTTGAAATATTGAATTCATCAAAAATCGATCAAAACCTGTCCAATTACACTTATGTTAATTCAATTGTAATTGACGCTAGATTCAGTAGGAACCCAATTTTTCCCTCATCGAATTTTGATTCTCACGGGCAAACTGAACAAAAGGAAGTTACGACGAACCCTAAAAAGTAGACACAACGATTCGTGACTCCTGCTGCACTTTCCTAACCATCGGAGAAGTCACAAGTCCAGGGCGATCCACCGAGGTATTTTGTTTCCCTTTACAATCCAATGCAATTTTCCTTTTAAATCATCAAATTTGCTTTATAGTTAATTCCTCATTTGTTTCTTCTTTATAATTTTGCTTAAACAACACAGAATGTCCGATTCTGATGAAGAAAGCTTGATGATTCTAGAAAAGACGAAGAAAAGAAAACAATGTTATGATAATGGAAATGAAAATGAAGACAGGTTGAGTGATTTACCAGATGGTGTTGTCCTTCACATTTTGTCATTTTTGAACACCAAACACGTCGTTCAAACTTGCGTTTTGTCTAAGAGATGGAAACATACATGGAAATCTATTTCAACTCTTAGATTACATTCTATAAAGTATTTTTCCACTGTGAAGGGTTTCGCCACATTTGTTTCTAAGATTTTGACTCTTCGTGATACATCAAATGCATTACACGCTCTTGATCTTTACCATCACCGTGTTATTGAGCCACAATTACTTAACAAGATTTTAAAATATGTTTGCTCCCATAATACTCACCTCCAGGAATTTGGAATGGATGTATGTGGTGATAGTGGTCTCATTATGAGCTGCGTTTCTTCATGTCATGCTCTTACATCTCTTAAGCTTTCAATTTCCTTTAAAAAAATTAGATATGTATCACGATTATTTCCAAAATCTTTGAATTTGCCTTTGTTGACCAACTTAGATCTAACAAATTTCATCTTTTGTGGCGGTGAAAGTGGTTTTACTGCTGAGCCCTTTTCCGCCTTTACCAAGTTGAATAGTCTGGTCATTTGTAATTGTGAGGTAAAGGATGCTCAAATCCTCCACATATCAAGTGAGACACTTGTCAATTTAGCTATAAAGTATCCCTTGGAAAAATATTACTCAACAGACTTTGCTGAAATCAAGCTATCTACTCCAAATCTTTATACCTTCGGATTTACCGGCGAACTTATTCAGAAAATATGTCGGAGCGGACTTTCTTCTGTTAAACAAGTAAATATTGATGATTTCCGACAAGATGAAGCTTCTGTGGAGCATGGTTTGGTTCTATTCAACTGGCTGCTTGACTTTGCAAATGTAGAATCATTGACGGTGACTTCAACTACTCTTCAGGTCCCATGTCATGCTTTCGGGCTTTATTCTTGACTTCCTTGTTTATATTTGTAAAATTTTGTTAAATTCAATTCGCTTGCATCAAACTGATCTTAATTCGTCATCATTGTGTAGATTCTCACCTTAGTTCCTCATTTGTTAGAGGTTAAGCTCCCATCTTTATGTAACTTGAAGTCATTGGAAATAGAATTGGTACCGCTTGATAGGGGATCTTTATTCGAATCAATCAAAGATTCCATGTTAAAGAAAGCTGCTGCCAAGTCTCGTAAAGAAGTTGCTAAGTTAAGAAAGGCATTTAAAGCACATTTGCAACCATTTGCCATACCTGATGGAATAGTTGACTTCTTGCGACAAAACTCGCCGTCTGTGGAAGTTAACATCACAACAATTTTCTCACATCGTTTTGATCTTATGCAGGTAGTTATTTAAAAATCATACGGGAGCTGAGTGTTGTAATTTTTGAGAATCTGAGTTTATACAATTTAAAATGAAACAACCCTTACAAGAGTTTGTGATTGGTTGTTACTTGTTACTAAACAGGTTAAAGAATCTATAAGTGGAGCGAAGATCGTCAAGTATCGTTCACAATACCAGCGGCCTAGCTCCTCCTCTACAGCACCTGCTTCTGCTGCTGCTCCTGCTTCTGTTGCTGTGCCTAGCTCTGCTGCACCTCCCAATCTTCATCTTTGTTGCGCTGAGAAGGTAAAACATTTGTCACATGCATTCGGATAGATCTTGAGTTTGTGGTACTAAATTGTAAGAACTGTTGTCTGGAATTTATTCAAGTAGAAATCGTTCAAGAATGACAACAGATGCATCTATAATTCTATATTAAATCAGTTGAATCTTCCCTAGTAAATTATTGTTCGTTTTGTTTTTTATACCTATTAGACTTTTTTCAAATGATTTATTTTGCAGTGACAATTGATAGTGTTACCTTTTCTTCCTTTAGGATGATAAATCATCAAATGAAAATTAGGTGGAGAAACATCAACCTAACTTCTAGATAACGGGCAATGAAGAATTCTCAGTTTGGCTGACTTACTAAAACATGTTTGATTTGACAATCATTTGGTCTATCACACAACCTCTTCATCATCTCGGACTATGTATCGGATACTAAATTGTAATGTACAAATCCTACACTCTGCAAATTGTATGTCTGCTTGTCTCTGTATGAATAGGTGTCTTTTGTTTTCGGGAATTTTTATGAATCATTTAGTTGCTACTGGACCTCGTTTATCGATGACTTTTTGGTTTTGTGCAATAAATTTGTTTTCTGATCTTGATAATTCAAGGTTTTCTAGTTTCTTTAATATTTAACTTGAACTAAAGAATAAATTTTATTTTTGTTGATACTACTTTTGTTATGAAGAAATAAGAAGTCCATCCAAATTGCATCTTTACAATTTACATTTTTTAAGGGAATGCCAGAGATTTGGTTCACTGTTGGGGTTGTGTCTGCCTTAACTGGAGACTGATGTGTTTATCATATCGTTAGCTTATCCTAGTAATGTATGAAGGATTGGTTGTTGCATATTTCCTATGGCAGAGTCTAACTAGACTAAGTCATAGGCCTTATAGGCCGGTCTGATCTATTTCCACCTTAACTAGAACAATGCTTAATATATTTACTTTACATGTGTATAATCATAAATTAGACTGTGAGCGATGAATTTGTTAACAATGTATTCATCCATTTCACTAAATGTGCTAGATCATTTATCATTTATTTATTTCATTATTTTAAGAGTATTTTTATGTGACTGGGATTGTGATTTGTGATTGGCTTTAAAGATAGAAACATCACTCAGTTATCATGTGTCTTGATTTTTTTTCCACCACTAGTATCCGGCTCATTGAGCTGATTATTCAATTCGGAGTGATTTCTGGTATCAACTATCAAGTGGTTTTACTCCCCTCCTAGCAAGTTGAGCTAAGAGTTAAGGAGCATGAGTTCCAGGGTTCAAGTCCTGGCAAAAGAGTAAACTAACATTGTATTAATATACTAACAACTAACATAGCCAATAAAAAAAAATGGTCCTCCCTAACAACTCCGGCATCAATCACCATTGAATTAACTAATGTTTGGTATGTGTTTTGATATTTAGTTTAAAGGCAGTGCAATTGTTTTAATGGTTAAACAAGTTTTAGTATGTGTGTTTGATCAATGATTTTGGTGTCATCAACGTTACAAATTCGAAAGTTTAGACATTCCTGACACTTTAGTATATCGATGTACTCTATCAAATTAAGTGAATGAATATCTGTCTAATTTTTTTTTTTCTCAAAATGATTTTTAAATGAGTGTATTTCATTTTTTAAACTTCAGATTTATTTTTATTGTTTTTTTATTTAATTTTCTAACTTTCAAATTCCTGATGAACTTTGTACCAAAAAATATTCCTAATGAACTTTGTACCAAAAAAAATTCCTAATGAACTTTATTGCCAAAAAGGAAAAAAAACTACAAAGACTAACTATACATTTATCTTTTAGGTGAATACAAAACACATTGAATTACAAAGACTATCATATTCATTTTTTTTTTCTTGAGGGATATATATATATATATACACGGTTCCTTTAATTATAAGTCATTTTCATGTTTGTTTATTTTGAAAATTGTATTCAAAATGGCCTACTAAAAACATGGCTTGATTGTGGAAACCATAAGCCTTCCTTCATAGCTATCAGAACGAGATGACCTCACCATGTATATCTATTTTTAAAATTCTCTTTTCTCATTAAAGCACAAAATCTTATTTTATCGGCAGATAAAGCAACAAATTTTTTTTACAAGGGGTAAAGCAATGTTCGTGTATTTTACAAGGGGTAAAAATGTATTAACCCTTGATTAAATCAATTGATATGTGTGATTCAAAAACAATAGCAACGAAAATACATCAGAAAATCAAAATGTTCCAGACCGATTATAATATATGAACCAAACCAATTAATTTACTTGAATTTTATTTTTAACAAAGCACCAAAAATCGAAGTAAACCGAATCAATAAAAATTCATTGGTTCATATATTGGATTCACAACTCGACGGCGATCCATCGAGGTATTCTATTTACATTCTCAATTTATTACCTTGACTGATGAAACTTCAATATACTTTATAGTATTTTGTTTCCATTTACAATCCAACGCAGTTTCCTCTTACATCATCAAATCTTGCTTTATAATTAATTCCTCATTTAATTTGATTCTTCTTTCTTTATGCTTAACCAACACAGAATGTCTCATTGAGATGAAGAAAGCTTAATTATTCTAGAAAAGATGATGAATAGGAAACAATGTGATCACAATGAAAATGAAGACAGGCTGAGTGCCTTACCAGACGATGTTATCCTTCACATTTTGTCATTTTTGAACACCGAAGACGTCGTAGGAACTTGCATTTTGTCTAAGAGATGGAAATATATCTGGAAATCTATTTCAACTCTTAGGTTGCATTCTCCATATTATTTATTCAATACGAAGCAATTCGCCACATTTGTGTCTAAGATTTTGACTCTTCGTGATACATCAAATGCACTACACGCTCTAGATCTTGTTCATCGTGGTGATATTGAGCCACAATTAATTAAAAAGATTTTAAAATATGTTTGCTCCCATAATACTCACCTCCAGGAATTAGGAATTGATGTCTATGGTGATAGTTGTCTCATTATGAGCTGCGTTTCTTCATGTCATGCTCTTACATCTCTTAAACTTTTCCCTAGAGGTAGTAGTTATATATTTCCAAAATCTTTGAATTTGCCTTTGTTAACCAACTTAGGTCTAACAAATTTCACCTTTTGTGGCGATGAAAGCGGTTGTACTGCTGAGCCCTTTTCTGCCATTACTAAGTTGAATAGTCTGGTCATTTCTCTTTATGATGTAAAGAATGCTCAAATCCTCGACATATCAAGTGAGACACTTGTCAATTTAGCTATAAAGTCTCCTTTGATAAAAATAAATTCAGCTATACAAGCTGAAATCAAGCTATCTACTCCAAATCTTTATACCTTCAGTTTTACCGGCAAATCTATTCAGAAAATATGTCGGAGCGGACTTTCTTCTGTTAAACAAGTAATTATTGATGATGCACGCCAATGCAATGCTTCGGTGGAGGATGGTTTGGTTCTATTCAGCTGGCTGCTTGACTTTGCAAATGTAGAATCATTGACAGTGACTTCAACTACTCTTCAGGTCCCATGTCATGTTTTCAGGCTTTATTCTTGCTTTCTTTTTAACTTCCTTGTTTATATTTGTAAAATTTTGTTAAAATTCAATTCACTTGCATCAAACTGATCTTAACTCGTCATCATTGCTTAGATTCTCGCATTAGTTCCTCATTTGTTAGAGGTTAAGCTCCCATCTTTATGTAACTTGAAGTCATTGGAAATTGAATTGGTACCGCTTGATAGTGGATCTTTATTCGAATCAATCAAAGATTCCATGTTAAAGAAAGCTGCTGCCAAGTCTCGTAAAGAAGTTGCTAAGTTAAGAAAGGCATTTAAAGCACATTTGCAACCATTTGCCATACCTGATGGAATAGTTGACTTCTTGCGACAAAACTCGCTGTCGGTGGAAGTTAACATCAGAACAGATTTCCCACATCATTTTGATCTTATGCAGGTAGTATTTAAAAATCATATGGGAGCTGAGTGTTGTAATTTTTGAGAATCTGAGTTTAGATAATTTAAAATGAAACAACCGTTAGAAGAGTTTGTGATTGGTTGTTACTTGTTAATAATCAGGTTAAAGAATCTATAAGGATTAAGGGGAGCAAAGATTGTCAGGTATCGTTCGCGATACGCCTGGCCTGGCTCCTCTGCTGCTGCTCCTGCTTCTGTTGATGCGCCTGGGTCTGCTGCCCCTCCCAATTTTCATCTTTGTTGCGCTGAGAAGGTGAAACATTCCTCACATGCATTTTGATAGATCCTTTGAGTTTCTGGTACTAAATTAAATCCGTTGAATATTCCGTAATAGTTATTGTTCGTTTTGTTTTTTTATACCTGTTAAACTTTTTTCATATGTATTATTTTGCAGTGACAATTGATAGTGTTACCTTTAAAGATGATAAATCATCAAATGAAAATAAGGTGGAGAAGCACCAACCTAACTCCACATATCCACTTCTAGATAACGGGCAATGAAGAATTCTCAGTTTGGTCTATCACACAACCTCTTCATCTAGCTACCATCTCGGAGTATGTATCGGATACTAAATTGTAATGAACAAATCCTACACTCTGCAAATTGTACTGTGCTTGTTTCTGTATGAACATATGTCTTTTGTTTTTGGGAGTTTTTATGAATCATTCAATTGCTACTAGACCTCGGTTATCGATGACTTTTTGGTTTTGTTTGTTTTCTTTAATATATAACTTGAACTAAACAATATATTTCATTTTGTTGATACTACTTTTCTTATGTAGAAATAAGAAATCCATCCAAATTGCATCTTCACAATTTATATTTCTTAATTGATATAGGTTGTAGTAAATAATAATTCCTTAATTCTAATCTGTCATTCATATTTCTTACATGTTTGTTGATCTTTAGGGATATAATTCCTTAATTTTGATCTGCAAAGTGCAATATACCATCAAAAGTTAGTACTTTTAACTTTAAGCTGTTGACAACTCATAAGAAATTATAATTTGAGACTGTGTTTATCATATCCATAGCTTATCCTAGTACTGTATGAAGGATTGGTTGCTGCATATTCGTTATGGCAGAGTCTAACTAGACTAAGTTGTAGGCCCTATAGGCTGGCCTGGTCTATTTCCATCCCCTAACCAGAACGAACAATGCTTAATATATTTGTGTTACATGTGTATGTGTATAATATAGAGATGAAACCATTCAATAATATTAGCAGAATATTTCCCCCTTCGAGTTGGAAACATGAGATTAGCCTTTGAAGATAGAAACATGACTGGGATTGTGATTTATGTTTAGCCTTTAAAGATAGAAACATGACTCATGATGTAGAATATTTCCCCTTCGAGTCATCAACCTAATTCTTTTTCATAATTAATCATCATGTGTCTTGATTTTTTTTTCACCACCTCATTGGGTTGATTAATTCAGTTTAGAGCGAGTTCTAGTATCAACTATCAAGTGGTTTTAATCCCCGCCCAAGTTCAGTTGCGGAGAATCGAACCATGGTCCCCCTACCAAGTCCAGCATCAATCACCATTGAACAAACTAATGTTTGGTCATGTGTCTTTATATTTAGTTCAAAGCCAGTGCATTTATTTTCATGATTAAACAAGTTTTAGTATGTGTGTTTGATCAATGACTTTTGTGTCATCAACGTACAAATTTGAAAATTTGAATATTTTGGACACTTTAGTACATTCATACTTGTAGGCATATGCAATTTTCTATTTTATGCTATTAACTTGGATGTTGTGTATTTGTTTGTATCTTTATTGTATCTTTTTGGTGAATAAACTTTATTGTATCTTTAAGGTGAATACAAAACACATTTCTTGAGGGATATATACGGTTCCTTTAATTATAAGTCATTTTCATGCTTGTTTATTTTGAAATTGTATGAACATGGCTTGGTTGTGGAAACCATATACCTACCTTCATAGCTACCAAAACGAGATTACCTCACCATCGTATATCTATTTTTAAATTCTATATTCTCATTAACATTGCAAATTCCCAAAACAAAAAATGAAGACGAACTTGAATGATCAGTTGCAATGTTGCAAATGGCTATAGAAGAATTTGGAGAGCCATCCTTTTGGCAAATTGGGAACGATCCGAAGTATCACTCATATTTTGATGAAACCACCTTTAACTTGGAAGTTAACGTGAAAATACAGAAAGATGGAAAATGACACTGCTAAGGAAAAGAGGCTCTTTTCTTGAGGCAAAGAAAACAGGAGGGTGGGGTAGGATTATTCCAAACTTCGGAAAGAAAACGAAAGATGGGAAGGATATTGTTAGTGGTCTTAGAGCTGCTACCGGCGCTGCGGTGCAGACGAAACTTGCTGCTATTGAGGGGGAACTAGCTGATGTTGAGGGAAAATTAGAAGGCTTGGATGAGATCATCATAAATAAACTTCAGAATATGAATGAATGAATGAATGAAAGAAAGAAGAGTGCATCACAATGAGTGACATTATAAAATGCCATTTTCTATAGAAATGAAGAGTGCAAAAAGTTGGATTGTATTTAGGATTTGAGATATAAAATTGATTTTGTTACAATGTTGTGATGCATTAATGAAAAGCAAGGATTTGCATAATATAAAGATGTTATTGCAGACGACATCAACACTTACATGTCTTGCATATTTCTTACCGTTGTAGTATTACTTTGACTTTGATGTTAATTAGTACACTTGCTAATTGTATCTATAACCAATCCTTAGTATTACTTTGAAGAACAATATGCAAGACGACAAAACTCAAAGAACCAATTGAGCACAACGGTAAGAAATACAACCCATTTTTTTTTTTTTTGACATAAGAAATACAACCCATTGTTCACAGAAAAAACAAATACCCCTAATAAACCAAGATAAATACTTGCACCAAGAAAAAAACCAAGATAAATACACAGCAAGATGTTTAAAACTTCCGAGCAGTAAGTTGAAATCTGCATGAGATCATTGAGATGATATCTCCACATAAAGAAAACAAAAAACAAAGTAAAGAATGTACAGAAAACATTGTAGTCAAAAAAAAAAATGTAAAGAAAACATTGGATCCTTGTAGCCTTGTAAATGTAGAGCATAGTGCACAACAAAGTTGACAGAAATATAAACATAAATAAAGATAGAGAATAATACCTCATACAATGCTATGTAATCATTTTCATAAATATCTATAACAAGATAAATAACATAAGATATAGAATAGCTAGCTTCTTAATTTGGGGATGTTATTACACTGAAAGTCCCCTTTTACAAGGTCCTTGAATTCTTTGTGAATAATACCAAGCTTTTCTATCTATAAAGGGGGGGCAATCCAAGTCCAGGAAGTGCTTATTTTTAAGTCAATCATAAATGGGGAATGTGTACTCCCCAAGGCATGATTCTGCCTGTTGTCAGTGTTATGTTTGTGTCTGTCCAGTATCTGCAACATCCTCTTGAATATTCTCTCCACCCAACTTCTTCAATTATTTATTCAAACAACCATACTCCAAAATTTTAACTTAGCATAATAAATGCTTAAACCCAAAGTAATAGTCCAGTCTAATAGCATTAAAATAGACCAAAAGTAAAAGATGAACTCTACAGCTTTGCTTGAGTAGTTAATCTTGTTCTAAGCTCCTCGGCTACAGCATCAATGAATTCCTCGGTATTCAAATAGTGCGACCTAGAAACCCTACAACAAAATAAAGAGCAAGTAAGTAGTAATTTTGATTTTTTAGCTTAAGGAATAGTTAACTGTAATGAAGAGGACAGCTGGCAACAGTATAGAGAATGATGACTCAGCAAATTCAGTTGCAACAAATGCCAAAGATGTGGGAGTGAGGAAAGGGAGCAGAGTGCGTGTAGCCAATACACGTCTCAAGGGTTATATATAGTAGATTCTAGAATGTAGAGAGGCATTGAATTGTGTGTGACTCGTTACTTTCTCTCCCTGATTTTTCTTCTGTTATTGCATTTTTCCTTTCTGCAATTATACTGCCATTCCTTCCATTTTGGAAGTGAGTGAATTGAGTTATCAATAAAATTCTCTTTATATCTGATTCATACGTTACAATTGGTGCTTTCATTGAATCCATGGCAGACCAAGAGAAGATTTTAGAGCTTCAAGCTAACGTCAAGCGTAACTCAGACGCATTGGACCAGATCCAAGTGGAAATGCGTACGAGACTAGATCGAGCTGATTTGTCCAATGCAAATCGCTTCGATAAGGTGACTGAAGCTCTTGATGGTCTTTACACCCTCATGCAACAAACGATGAACAAAGCAGAGTCTTCCCATGGTAACCTGAACTCGAGCAAGCCACCGTTTCAGGTAAGAGCTGTGAAACTTGATTTTCCTCGCTTTGATGGTAAGCATGTGTTAGATTGGATTTTCAAGGCGGAGCAGTTTTTTGATTACTATAATACGCCGGATTCGGAACGGTTGATCATCGCTTCGGTGCATCTCGATAGCGATGCAGTACCATGGTTTCAGATGATCCAACGTTCACACCCATTTCACTCATGGCAAGAGTTCACACGAGCTCTAGAAATGGATTTTGGGCCTACTGCTTATGATTGTCCAAGGGCCACACTGTTCAAGTTGGCCCAAACCGGATCTGTGACTGAGTATTTTAAGGAATTTAACGCCTTAGCAAACAGGGTGTATGGGGTTAGTAATGAAGCTTTTTTGGATTGTTTTATAAGTGGCTTACAAACAGAAATCCGACGTGATGTCACAGCATTAACCCCTTCCTCCATCACTAAAGCCTATGCCTTAGCCAAATTATACGAAGAAAAATATACAAACCCTCCAAAACCCAAAGACAATACCCCATATACACCCAAAAATCAGCTCAATTCTTCATCAAACCAAACTAGATATAGCCCAACCACCAACAAACCCGAACAAACAAACTCAATTAAGGCCAATTTACCACCATTATTACCCACACCTAACCAGAAAGCGACTTCCATCAAAAATATTTCATCGGCTGAGATGCAATTACGCCGTGACAAGGGTCTATGTTATTTCTGTGATGACAAATTCTCTCACACACATCGTTGCCCTAATCGTCGACTGATGGTACTCCAATTACATGATGATGATTCAGACCTCGATCCCGATCCACCAAAAGAGACAACAGAGCTGGTAGTGGATGGAGAGGATAACCATCACTTATCGTTGAATGCGATGAAAGGTCACAATGGGGTGGGAACAATCAGATTCACTGGAAAAATCGGAAAGATGGAAGTACAGATACTAGTGGATGGGGGCAGTTCTGATACTTACTTACAGCCGAGAATTGCTCAATTTTTGAAAATTCCAGTGGAAACAACACCTAATTTCAAGGTGTTAGTAGGGAATGAACAAAGTCTGATTGTGGAAGGCATAGTGAAACAACTGCAGGTTGAAATTCAAGGCCATGAATTGATCATCCCTGCATACTTGTTACCGGTGTCTGGAGCTGATTTGATATTGGGTTCCTCATGGTTAGCTACCTTAGGACCTCATATTGCAGATTATGCATCATTAACTTTGAAGTTCTATCAACAAGGGAAATTTGTCACACTGCAGGGAGAACATTCCAAAGGACCGCAACAGTCCCATCTTCATCAATTGCGTAGAATGCAACACACTAATGCCATTGATGAATGCTTCACTATTGAGATGGTCCAACCAAGAGTTAACCAAGATGTGTTACAGGGGTTAGCTGAGGATATGGATCCTGAATTAGCTTTGTTGCTGAGAACTTATCAGGAAGTGTTTCAAACACCAACGGGACTACCACCCCAAAGAGAGCATAATCATGAGATACACTTGCATAAGGGCACAAAACCAGTGAAGGTGCGACCTTACCGTTATCCCCATAGTCAGAAGGAACAAATTGAGAAGATGGTACAAGATATGCTGGAGCAGGGCATCATCAAACCTAGTACTAGTCCATTTTCGTCACCAATCATTCTAGTTAAGAAGAAAGATGGAAGTTGGCGTTTTTGCACTGATTACAGAGCTCTCAATAGTGTGACCATCAAAGATAGTTTTCCCATGCCCACAGTAGATGAGTTACTAGATGAGCTTCATGGAGCACAATTCTTTTCTAAGTTAGACTTACGATCTGGATACCATCAGATACTAGTCAGTCCAGAAGACCGCCATAAAACAGCATTTCGTACACACCATGGGCATTATGAATGGCTTGTCATGCCATTTGGGCTAACAAATGCCCCAGCCACATTCCAATGCCCCAGCCACATTCCAAAGCTTGATGAATACTGTATTTGCTGATGCTTTACGTAAATTTGTGTTGGTTTTTTTTGACGATATACTTGTGTTTAGTGCTTCATGGAGGTGTCATTTACAACACTTGGAATGGGTGTTGCGAGTGTTAGAACAAAATCAATTGTTTGCCAAATTATCCAAATGCTCTTTTGGCACTAAAGAGGTGGATTATTTGGGACACATTGTATCAGGTTCAGGCGTTACTATGGATGGGAACAAGATACAAGCAGTGAAAGACTGGCCACGACCAATTAATGTGAAGCAGCTAAGAGGCTTTCTAGGATTAACAGGGTATTACCGCCGATTCATTAAGTCTTATGCACAAATTGCTGGTCCGCTGACTGACTTATTGCGAAAAGATGCCTTCAAGTGGCAAGAAGAGGCAGAACAAGCTTTTGAGAGATTGAAACAAGCGGTGACAACAGCACCAGTGTTGGTACTGCCTGACTTTACACAACCATTTACCATCGAAACAGATGCGTCAGGTACGGGAGTGGGAGCTATACTGAGTCAGAAGGGTCATCCCATTGCATTCTTTTCCAAAAAGTTGTCAATGAGGAGACAAAAACAGTCAGCTTACATAAGAGAGTTGTTGGCTATCACCGAAGCATTGGCAAAATTCCGGCATTACTTATTGGGCCATCAGTTTATCATCAAAACTGATCAAAAAAGTTTGAAGAATCTGTTAGACCAGTCATTACACACACCAGAGCAGCAGGCTTGGCTTCACAAATTTGTGGGATTTGATTTTAAAATTGAATACAAGCCAGGAAAAGAAAACATTGCAGCAGATGCTCTCTCAAGGATCATGATGCTCACATGGTCAGAACCTCAGTCACAATTTTTACAAGACTTGAGAGAAGCATTAGATAAAGATAACACATTACAAGAGGTGATTACAGCATGTAACCAACAAGGCCAGACTAAGGAACATTACACCACCAGAGATGGCTTATTATTCTGGAGGGATAGGTTGGTGGTACCTATGGGTCAAGGACTTGAAGCAAAAATCCTTGAAGAGTATCATAAGGCCCCCATAGGCGGTCATGCTGGTGTGGTAAGGACAATGGCTCGGATCAAGTCCCAATTTTATTGGCCTAAGATGAGAGAGGATATTCAAAGGTATGTGCTGCAATGTGCAATTTGTCAACAAGCCAAGACTAGTAATTTGCTACCTGCAGGGTTATTACAACCCCTTCCAATCCCTAATCAAGTATGGGAAGATGTGGCGATGGATTTCATAACCGGATTACCAAACTCTCATGGATTTACTGTTATTATGGTGGTAATTGATCGATTGACAAAATATAGTCATTTTATGCCCCAAAAATCTGACTATAACAGCAAATCAGTGGCTGAAGCTTTTATGGAGAATATAGTAAAATTGCATGGTCTGCCCAAATCGATTGTATCTGACAGGGATAAGGTGTTCACTAGTGCTTTTTGGAAACACTTGTTCAAATTACAAGGCACAACCTTAGCTATGAGTATGGCATACCACCCTCAAACGGATGGCCAATCCGAAGCCCTTAATAAGTGTCTGGAGATGTACTTGAGGTGCTTCACGTTCAACAATCCAAAAGGGTGGTATAAGGTGTTGGCATGGGCTGAATACTGGTACAACACTGCTTATCATAACAGTGCAGGAATGTCACCTTTTAAGGCTGTATATGGGAGAGAACCTCCAGCATTGGTGCGATATAATCACAACCCTGCAGACAATGTGTCAGTGTCAGAACAGCTACAGCAGAGGGATGTGGTGATTACACAGCTGAAGGCGAATTTACTCAAAGCACAACAGAGGATGAAACACCAATCTGATAAAAAGAGAAGAGAATGGCAACTGGAAGTAGGTGACTTAGTGCTAGTCAAGCTGCAACCATATAGACAGCACTCCATTGCTTTGAGAAAGAATAATAAACTTTCCATGCGATACTTTGGTCCTTTTGTTGTATTGGAGAAAATAGGTGAAGTGGCTTACAAATTGCAGCTCCCACCAACAGCTAAGATCCATTCCGTGTTCCACGTTTCACAGTTGAAGCCATTTAACGGTGATTCATCAAACCCATATTTGCCAATGCCTTTGCTTACCACAGAGACAGGCCCTTTGATTCAACCTACTGCTGTGTTAGGTACCAGAACCATCATACAAGGTGATCAACAGATTCCACAAGTGCTCATCCAGTGGGAGAATGGTGACATACCAGAAAACAGTTGGGAAAATTACACTGAGATACAACAGAATTATCCTCTTTTCAATCTTGAGGACAAGATTACTTTCATAGGGGGAGGTATTGTAATGAAGAGGACAGCTGGCAACAGTATAGAGAATGATGACTCAGCAAATTCAGTTGCAACAAATGCCAAAGATGTGGGAGTGAGGAAAGGGAGCAGAGTGCGTGTAGCCAATACACGTCTCAAGGGTTATATATAGTAGATTCTAGAATGTAGAGAGGCATTGAATTGTGTGTGACTCATTACTTTCTCTCCCTGATTATTCTTCTGTTATTGCATTTTTCCTTTCTGCAATTATACTGCCATTCCTTCCATTTTGGAAGTGAGTGAACTGAGTTATCAATAAAATTCTCTTTATATCTGATTCATACGTTACATTAACATTCTGAAAGAACTATGATATGGCTAGAAATTTTACTTGGGTCCGTGAATAAGAAGCGCAAGATCCTTTGTCATTTTTCCTAATTCAACTGTTCCAATGCAAGCCGCTTCTAGTTTCTGCGTAAAGTCCAGCAATCTTGCATTTCCATCCAACTTTGCTCTGTAAAAATTAGGTAGTATTTAAATAATGCTCTATAATACATAATATCTTTATCAAAATCATTATTAGCTAAACCTACAATGGAAAAAGATCAAATTATATGGTTATGGTATGAACAAAAAAAATCATGAGTTTCAATTTCAACGCTTACCTATGTGCAAGACCTTGTGACCAGGCAAAAATTGAAGCAATACTGTTAGTACTGGTTTCACCACCCTTCTGGTGAACCCGAAAATGGCGGGTAACAGTGCCATGGGCTGCCTCTGCTTCAATAGTTTTCCCATCCGGGCAAACCTGTAGTGAATTTTAGCTTCTTGAACATCCATGCCAATATGTAACAAAACAAAAGACAGATAGAAACACAATAAAAGGATACGAATGAAGGGAAAAGTTAAACAGTGAAAAGGGTTAGAAAAGAATACCAGTATTGATGTCATCAATCCAAGAGAACCAAATCCTGTTTAATAGAAACTATTTTTCAGATCATCTTAACAAAAGCAACAAAATTTTCAACAACTAAATTTTAAGTGAGAGATAAGAGCCTACGGATATCCCACCTTGCGCTATGAAATCACTCTGCACATCCCCATCATAATTCTTGCAAGCCCATACATAACCTCCATCACTTTTAAGAGCATACGCAACCATATCATCTATAAGACGATGTTCATACCTAAGAATCAAGAATGTGAAATTATCAATCTGCTTATGAAATGAAATTCTTGACAAGCATGACAAGCAATTCAACTAACCATATTCCTGCAGCTTTAAACTTCTGACTCCATTGGGTGTCATAAACTTCCTGGAAAATATCCTTGAATCTTCATAAAAAGAAAAGAGTTAGAAATGTGCTCGGGTGTCTAACAACTACAAATTACAATTATAATAGTACCTCAATTAATTGAAGATGCATGAAATATAAAACATGAACATCAAATAAAACAAGTATACCTTCCATCATATTTTTTTAGAATAGTATTTTTAGTGCTAAGATAGAGAGGCCATTTTTTCTCGTGAGCAATGTTCATTGAAGCCTCAGCAAAAGCCCGAATGGACTGTTTCAAGACCAAATACCACATAATTCATTATTGCAGGTGTAATCAAAATAGTTTTCAGACAGAAAATAATAATAAAAACCATAGTTCAAATCCAAACCTCGTCAGTATTATACATGGCCAGAGCTACACCTCCAGCACCAGTGAAGTTATACACCTCTAGCTCTTTAGTTTCTTCAGGTCCATCAGGTGCTGTAAAGTGCAAAAAAAATAAAAAAAACATTGCAAGATACTTTAAATTTATAGATCTCAAACTTCGTAGTCATTTAGAAATTGACAGAGCAGAAGTCTAAGTTTGGTCTTTGGTTGACAGGATATTGACTTTACCGAAAACCAATTTTAGCTTTCCTGGGCCTTTTATAACAGCATCAGTTGCACGATATTGATCTCCAAAAGCATGTCTTCCGATGCATATAGGCTTCGTCCAGCCTAAACAATAGTCAGTAATTAACACTTTGTTTACTCTTTTGCTTATCAAAACAAAAAAACACTTTGTTTAAAGCAAAATTCATATATAAAATAAGTTTTAATTTTTTTAAGTACCTGAAACAAGTCGAGGAATGTTTTTACAGATGATTGGCTCCCTAAAAACTGTACCTGTAAAGATATAGAGTGATAGTTTCCATAGATGTCAGTTACGAACTCAGAACATAAAACAGGGTTGCAAAAAGCTTCAGAAAGTTTAATTACCATTTAAAATGTTCCGGATTGTCCCATTTGGGCTCTTCCACATTTGTTTTAGGTTAAATTCCTTGACACGGCCTTCATCTATAAAAAAAGAAAATCCGTGGATGTGAATTTCAATGAACACACAGGCAACATGTTGGTACACCGTACACGACCTTAAGTTAAGATGGACATGGAAAGTCACATGTCATTCCAGATAAGAATAACTATGATACCTGGAGTAATAGTTGCACATTTGATAGCTACATTATACCTACAATAAAAGGAAAATAAACCCGGAACTATATTAGGAGGCCTCGTGTAAGACGGTAAGAGAATACTACTCAACAATTAATACAGAAATGAAAACATTAAAACTTTAACTCCACAGAATCCTTTTTTAAACACGGAATGGTATGCAGAGACGTCGCTGTGTCAACAGTGATCCCAACTAGGTTGGCACCTCGGTTAGCACCACCATTTCCAGCATACCGAAGATTGTTATTAAAAATAAAAGAAGAATTAAAAAGAAAGAGAAAGGGGTAGGGGGCATGGACTGAAACATTGCAGCTCCGCAGAACTTGAAAAACGATAACATTCAAAACAAAGATTATTTCAGTTTTGCATTATTTCTTTCTAATTTTGATCTTCTAACATTATTTCACAGCATTTTATATAGAGTATTGTGCATGTTTAATAGCACTTGGTCTTCATCTCCATTAAAATCATACTTATTTTTTCATTAACTATAATCGAAGGAAATTTGGTTATATCGCCACTCTACAGTGAGGGAACAATCCACCTTTTAATACTAACACATCTGGTGGAAAATCTAGCTAAAAAATCCAGAATTTGACAAGAGGGTGCCCTCAAAATGATTTAATGTGGGACAGGGTATAAATAAAACATGCCAAAGGGATATATCTGAGACTCAATTTCAAGCTTTGAGTGAGATGAATGGTTCATCTACTTCTAGATTAACACCCTGGGGGCATCACAATTCTAGTTTAGTTATTGTCGTGTTAGAAACAAATGCACAACATAATGTAAAACAACATTCCAGTCATTAAGATGGAATTTGTTTCATGTTAATATAAATACATTCCTGGGCATGTATGAAATTCCTAAGAACATTCCAAATGAAATGTTACTCCACCAATTGAAATATTCATTTCCAACATGTATGTTTTAAGGAGTTTATATTTATATAGCATGAAACAAATGCCCCCTAAAGCAATACGTATGTAGTCTTTTCAGATTTTCAAGGCAACTTTGAATAAGAAAAGACATTTGTAAGGTGTCGAGAAAAATGGGATATCTTAATTGAAATGCAACTATTTGAAGGGTAAGCCTGAATATACACTGAATCCTTCAAGCTAATTTTGGAATAAGAATTAAACAAGATAGGGGTGGATTTTCCTCTTAACATTTAACAGTATTGCAACTCTAGATCATAACAATAGTCATAGAAAAAGAAAACACACATGATACAAAATCTCAAGAGCAAAGAAAAGCAAAGAAGCCTTTTGGGAAGTATTAGAGCACATACTTTAGTGTAGCTTCCGCACTTTCAATGGTAACTCTATCATTAGTGGCATCTCGATGAGGAAGGCCAAGGTCAAAATATTTGATATCCAGTTCCAAAAAAGGGAAAATAAGCTGCAAAATGTAAAAACACAAAAAAAATAAAGAATAAGAATTCAAGATAAGCCTGAGATTAATAGTTAGTTTAGTTACTAGTTTGTTAATGCCTATAAATGGCTTGATGTAATCACTTATTACTAATCAAATAGCAATTTTACTCTTCTCCCAATCCTCTCTTTTGTACAATATCTGCTAAATTTAACAAGCACGCCGGGTTCAATAAGTTAGCCCAAGAAAACAAAACATAACTACCTTATCTTTTATCATTCTCCAAATTACTCTAGTCATTTCATCTCCTGCACATGGAAGACCACGAAAGAATGATTATTTAAAAGTCAAAGTCAACTAAATGATGCTTTCTGTTTTGATACTTATTAACCACCAAGAACAGTAAGCATCAAATTATTCACAAGATACATTTTTTCACGATGGGAGACTCCCATTATCCATTTGAACCTGATTCTCAACAATGACTAAAGGGTCTGTTTGGATAAACAGCTTATAACACAACCGCTTATCATGTTAAGTGCTTATGTATAAGCTCACATAAGCTATTTTTATAGCAAAATATAGGATAAACATAAATTGTTGTTTTATATTCTACGTGCTATTTTCATAAGTTATATCGAAGAACTTAAGAAAATTGTCATAAGTTGTTTTCGTAAGTTCTTCCAAAGAGTCTCACAAAACTTATGTCAGTAGATAAAAAACTCAAATTAGTCAATCCACACCGGCTCTAAATCAGATAATAGCTGTTGTTTTGACATGAATGGGACAACAAATTTCAACAACAAAATAGATGGTCATCAGTTCCAACACATGGGTAATTACATTTAGTAGATGGTTAATGGATATTACAAAGTGTGGCAACCAATAAAGCACAGACACTCCTCTGATTAGGCGTGTCCCGGTGTCAGACACTATCATACATTGAATTCTATCATATTTTTCAACAAAATTATTCGTATCAACGTGTCAGTGTCCGTGCTTCATTGAAAAGGGTAGATATATAAAATAAAAACATACCATCCATTTCAACGATGGGATTGTGAACCGTTATTTTGTGAAACCCCATTTGTGATTGTGAAGTGTGAGAAAGGAAGGAACAATTCAGAGACAATTATGAACACACGGACGGCTGTGGGCTTAATTTTCAACGCCTGCCTTCACAATCACTTGTAGTGATCATCTACCTCTCTACAATTTATTCATTCATTAGTTCTTCTTTTTTGGTATATAGACAAAGGTCAATGGTAAGGGTGAAGGATATTAAATTGTATTCCCTCCATACTAAAATATATTGAGAAAAAAAATTGTACCACAGTATATGTTGGTTTATATTACCAATGAATCATTTAATGTTCTTTTTCCTCTTATACCCTTAATTAATTATTTTTCTTTCTTCTTTCAATTCTATAATTTATCTATTACAATCATTAATGAGGGATAATCTTGTAAAGTAATCCATAATTTACCTTTTCCATACAACAATGATTACATTTCTTAATTTGTCTGATTTGGTCAAAACGACATATATTTTGGTACGGAGGTAGTACAAATTATACGAATTAGATTTTAAAACTTTATATTATATAAATATTCGTTAAAATTTTGAAGAAATTGGAAATTAATTTATATATGTTATTGAGATCTATTAAAATTAATGATATTTAATAAAAATTTATAAACTATTAATTTTGAGAGGTCTTAATAACTTCAAATAATTTTCAATTTTCTTTTATAAATGATCTATATAATATAAACTTTCAATCTAACAGTAGATTTTATAAAATTCGTATTTGTTATAATATAATTGACGAATTGTGTATGTTATAGACAAAATAGAAAGTAGTTAGAAACTCACAGAGGATTGAGGATCAAACTTCAATCTATATAGTTGAGCTAAAATTTGTGGCCGCCCACAACTAATCCTCGAACTTTATAGACCTAAATGAACAGCAAACTATCGTGCACTTTGGTTAAAAATTATTCCACTCAATAATCAAATTTAAGTTCTTTTAAAATTTCTCTTTTAATAAAACTTATTAATCAATTGAGTTTAATATCTTATTTAATTTCCTTTTTTATTATCTCATTCATGTGGTGGTTCCATGGTTCCACTTACTTATGGAAATAAATTCCAATCTACATCGCTGTCTTTTTGTCTAAGTTGCTATTTTGTCTTCACCATTGTCCAAATGATATCTATATTCATGTGGTTGTTTATTTTTAATTTCATAATAAGTGACACTTAAAGTTATACAATACACACCACATCGATTAATTTAGAAGATGTGGTTGAATAGTTAATATTCATCTTTCCATAATCAATTGTCAAGAGTCCGATCTTCTTCTTAAATGTGGAGTAATTTTAAATCCCTTAATCAACTATTATATCCATTAGTTATAGAAAATATTTACTACCCATTAGTTTATCTTAATTAGTTGGATATCACATTTTATATATAGGGTTCGGTTTTCGAATTTCAAACACCTCACATATTTAATGATGAGACATAGTTGATGGAAGTTTATAAAATAATTTTTCTTATAATTTCATAAACTACTTTGTCTAAAATATGACGATACAACATATTTTAAATAATATTAGTAAATTAATTTTCTTACAATTTTATCGATGTTGGTATTTTTTTATCATTAGATAATATATCACATCATTTAAAATATATTGCATGATCAATTTATAGTTAAAAATTAAAATAAAAAACTAAAACTTTCAAATTTTAAAATAGGAGAACCAAAACTACAAAACGGTAAAAATGGGAAATCAAAACTACTCCCTCCGTCCCAAAATAAGTGTCCTACTTGCCAAAATTGTTTGTCCCAAAATAAATGTCATATCCTATTCATAAGTTTGATTTTCCTATTTTATCTTTCAAAATAATTATTAAGTGAGAAAAAAAGTACATTTAAATACTTACTTCTTAGTATTTCAACGTCTACAACTAATAAAAAGAGAGATACTTTAGTAAAAATCATATGACAAATGCTAAATAGTGCCCCCGGGGCACTTTTTAAGGCTTTAAATAGTAAGTTTTTATAAAAAAATTATGGAAATGTGTGAAGTAACACATTGAAAATTGAAATGTTCAATTTTTTGAATAAATTATTTCCTTAAATGAAATTTTTAAAGAGTATCCCCGGGGCACTGTTTAGCAAAACTTAAATCATATTCTTTCTTTTTCTCTTTCATTTATAAATTTTTTTAAAGTGTGTGATTTAGTTACTGTGACACTCAAAATACTACAGAGTAAAGTTTAAATTAAATCCTTTCTTCTTTTAAATTTCTTTTCTTTCTTTCACTTGAGCTTTTCACATAACGACACAAAGCTTTGTGAGCTGCGCAAGCAAGCAATAGCTTCTTTTTCTTCTCCTAATATTATCCACTAGTACTGCCTTGAAACGTCTAGAGACAAGACAGAGAGATCCATTTTCATTCATTTTCTTCTCTGTACGAAACAACTTCTGACCACAACATAACACAAACACAAAAACATGTTTCATGGTTTACTTTCATAGGAAGGAACAATGATGTTGTTGCAACAATCAAGCTTCTCTGTCATTCCTTCTTCTCATTTTCCTTCATTCAAACAAAAGAACCCATTTCTTCATCAGCAACAATTCCCCCTCCATTTTAGTAGAAAGGCTAAAGCTTCTACTTTTAGAATTTCTTCTCTTGGTGCTGGTTTTTTCAATGAAATTGCTCATAATAAGGTACCCCTTTTCCATATTTGTTGTTTTTATGCCTTTACAAATTCTGGGTTTCTCTCAAGTTTTTGTTTTTATATAGTTTTTTTTTAATATTGTTTTTTAAGCTAGCTATTGAGAGTTTCTATTAGATTTGATATGACATGAAAAAGTGTCTGAAAATGTGTTTATTAGTGGAATGCATCCCTCATTTTACACACAAGTTTTGTAGGATTGAATTAAGATGGTATTAGTGTCTATCAAAGATCCGCTAGGCTAATTTCGGGAGATCCCGAGTTCAATTCTTGAGTGGAACAATTCATAGTCAGATTTTACTTAACTCAGCTGCCGAACTCTAGAGTGATAGTGACCCAAGAAAAAAGATCCATTAGGCTAATTCGGGAGAATCCAATTCAATTCTTGGTCTGACTTTACTTAACTCGCGGCCAAACTCTAGACTGATAGTGACCCAAAAAAAGATCCGTTAGGCCTATTTCGGGAGAACCCGGTTCAATTCTTGAGTGGAACAATTCTTGGTCAGACTTTACTTAACTTTCAGCCGAACTCTAGACTGATAGTGACCCAAAAAGAAAAGATACGTTAGGCTAATTTCGGGAGAATCCGGTTCAATTCTTGGGTGAAATAATTTCTGGCTAGACTTTACTTAACTCGCGGACAAACTCTAGACTACTAGTGACCAAAAAAAAAAGATCTGTTAGGCTAATCGTACTGACTATCCGGTCACTCAGCTCACGTCTTGGGTGTGAAGGTGTTATGAGTCAAGATTGGATGTGATATATGACATGAAAAAAGTGCTTATAAGTGGGGAGACATCCCTCATCTTACAGGCCGATTTTGTTGGGTCTAATAAGGTCTAACCCAAATTTTAAGACTATCATATTAGTAGTTATTGTTTTGTTGTTTATTTACTGAATTGGGATTTGTATTCTCATTTGTGATATTCTGCTGTTAAGGTTCTGATTGCAGCTACAGTTTCAATGGCAATCGGGCAACTATCTAAGCCATTTACTTCTGTGTTTCTATATGGCAAAGAGTTTGATATCAAGGCTCTTGTTCAAGCTGGAGGGTTTCCATCATCACACTCTTCTGTATGAACTTGAAACCCTTAATCAGTAACGAAATCCTACTTTAATATTTCATCTATGCCGCTTGAATTTGTTGATTTTCAGTTTCATTCTGATATAGTTGTTTACATTTTCTTGTGGATAGGCAACAGTGGCTTGTGCAACACTCCTTGGCCTTGAGAGGTAACATAATTTAGTTATGTTAACTTGGTGTTTGGTTTATGGCATTTTTTTTTTGTACCCTTTTGAAATTGCAATTTTCTTAAAAATGTAATTGTTCTTTGTATTGTTTTTAATCCAAATGCAGAGGCCTCTCAGATCCCATTTTTGGACTTGCAGTTGTGTATGCCGGTTTGGTTATGTATGATGCTCAGGTGCGATGTTTTTCTATCAAAATATGGTTCTTTCTATCTATTTTTTCTTGTTATTTACTTCATTTGTGTCGCATCAGTGTCTTTGACATGTCCTTTCTATGTTAGGAAATAGGATCAAACTGTACTTAGAAAATAAACTAGCAATTGTATGGTCTACTTGAGAAACACCAAGGGTTCGATAGATTATGTCAAACTTAAGGCCGGATTAAAATTAAGATCTTCTAAGATACCGAGTATCGTTTCTGATTGTTTAATGTTTCATGTCTCTAAGATATTAAGATCTTCAAAGTGTGTATCTTAGCGGTATGAGTTGGGAAGCTAAGAAGTGTTGTGTAGGAGGTCTAGAGTTCGATCTCTGTTGCTAACATCTGTAACCATGAATGTCGGTAAAAACATTTCTAATAACCAGATTCACAACAAAAACTAAAGAGAAAAGAAAATGACAGAATTTAACAAGGTTCAAGTGTCCAACCTATAGTGACTATGTCCATTAGTGAAACACAGAAAATTTCAAAATGAACAAATGATGATAACAAGGAGTTGTCACTCAACTCCACTGTAGTCAAGATCGAGCACTGGTTCATAGTAGAGTTTTAAGATTTTGCGAATCACAACCATGGTTCCGCACGGCGATATGACCAGGATTGCTGGAGTGTGCAGTGTGGTTGGGCCAACCGTTTTACAACGGCCTTATCACGAGTTTGAGGTGGGATTGCTTGTTTTGGGCCAACCGTTTTGCAACAGGGCTTGCTGAAACGAGTCAGGTATTGCGGAAAAATTCCGTTTTTGTTAAAAACACGTGAAAACCCTGACGTGCAGGCTCCTTTCTTTGTCTCACTCTTTCATGGTCTTGTCTCCTCCCCGTGACAGCATTTGTTTTTCCGCCGCCACCAACTGCACACCGCATTCACCTTCTTCCATTCCTTCCCCTGTTTTCTTTCACGTAGCCCTTACTTTCTTTGTTTCTGGGTTTTTGGGGACTTTTTTTTATTTCACAAGTCGGAACTGTGTGGTGTAATGGCTTCAAGTGGGTCTCAGCATGTTCAACCAACTTCATGGAGTGGATCTGCTGCAGGCCTGAAGCAGTAGCACCTGCTGCTATAGTTGCAAAAATATACTTAAGAATTGATGGTTAGAAATTTTTAATTAACTTAGTTTAATGTTGTGATTTAGAAGTTTTTTATTTTTATGGTTATGTGTGTGCATTTGTGTATATGTAAGTACAACTTTGTGCTTAGGTAGGATCTTACGACTGGTTACGATATTCGACCTCCCTCCTGATCCTCGGTAGGATCTTGAGTTTGACTACATTGCATAATACTCAAACTCAAATTACAATATACCCAATGTCCATTGTGAAAGATATTATAAAATGATCTAATCTAACTCAAATTGCTCAATATAACGTGCTTAAAAGCCTTTAATGGCTATCTTATTGACAAGCCCAAACTATACTTATGGCATACAAATCATATTTTAGCCAAATCCCATATACTTAGAGTATATTGCATTTCTGCACTTCCACTTGTCTTACCTTTTATTGTTTAGGGTTTAGGGTTTACTTATTTCTTGTAAATCTTTGTAAATTTCTATAATTTCTTCGTTTCACCCTGTAATTATTATCCTCATCTTGACAACTTTTCTTTAAGCAAATTATTGCTACCACAGTCCACAGATGAAAACTGACTCGTACTTGTGAATTAGAGCCTGTTTTTATTTACTTATTTGAGTTCATCCACTAGCATAAGCAGTTTGAAAATATTTGGGATAACTTATGACATGTCTATAAGTTGTTTTCAGTTTATTCCATAAAAGCTCTTTAGGATAGATTATGAAAATAACTTATAGCATAAATGGAAACAGTATGACTTAGTTATGATATCTGTTTTTTTTTTTTGAAACGGCCAATGTTAGTAATTAGTATTTAGGTTAGTATTTTTCTCATTTGTCCGGGTTTGAACCCTGGACCTCCAACTACTTTAACCCTTAGCTCAAACTAGTTGAGCTCCTCAAAATCGTTAACCATTTGTCATTATCTTCAAAATCGTTAACCATTTGTCATTATCTTTTGTTATAGAAATAGCTTATACATAATACTTATATGATAAGTGTTTATGCTGTAAGCGCTTAATTAAATTTGTTATCCAAACCAGGCCTTAGTTATGTTATCTAAAAAATCTTTATTCATTTGTCATTCTGTTTATAGAATTTGATTATTTTTGTTATCAGTAGATGTGACACATTTGTCTTAATTAAGACTGTGGCTTTTTTTTCTTCTTTTTTTTTCGACGAATCAAAGCTGCAAGGGCTGAATTTAACTATGGCTTTTGTGATTTGTAGGGTGTAAGAAGAGAAGTGGGGATTCATGCTAGGACAATCAACAAACTACTTCTCCAAACTCATATCAATCATTTACATTCCAAAGAAAGAGATTCTTCGATCAACTCTCAAAAATTAGAAGGTAATGAGAAGTCCCTTGTGTCCCAAGAAACCCCTTCTTCAGAACCAAAACAAGCTAATGCAAGTGTACTAGTCAAATCAGAAAGCAAAATAAGGCAAAGTGATGGTGTTTTACAATCATCTAGCTTATTCTCAGATGATGCAAAAGAAATCTCAAAGTTGGTTGCTGATGGTTTACTGCCATTAAAAGAATCTGTTGGTCATACTGAGGTTGAAGTCATAGCTGGTGGTTTACTTGGATTTTTGGTTGGGTTGGCTGTTTATAATTTTAAGTAAAATCTTGATTATTTTTATGAATTATTTCATAATGTTATACCTTATATTGAATAGGATATAGAAAAATCAAAGAGAGGGATGTCAAGTCAGTAATAGCTAGGTTTATGTTTGTATTCTTTTTTGACTTAAATATTATGTTTATTATAGAGTATTTATTTATTTTTATCAAATGGAAACAAAATTACAAAACAAGGACATATCTGCTCTTAGTATAATACTCTTTGCTGTCCTTAATTACAAAAAATAATTTATTTTTTAGATTTATTATGTATTTGATTTATAATATAGTTCATATATTAATCATTCCATAAAACTAAGAAATGAATTATTTTTTACTAAAAAGCAAAGAGTATTAACAATTATTAACAACTAGCATGTAAATAAAGGCCACAAAAAATAAACGATAATATATTGTTAATATTTATGTAAAATATAGACAATATTAAGATTTAAAAAAGAAATTAATAGGTGGTCAAATATGTAGAATGAATTATATAAAAAAATATAAATATAAATTGACATGTGTAGATGTTTAAAATAATAAATATAAAAAGGATGGTACAATAAGGCTAATATTAATTTACATGATAGAATTCAAAGGATAAAAAACTATGTCCTTGTAAGCGAAAAGAATAGTATTGTTTCATACATAAGCATTACCTTCATAGTGACCAGCAAATACACCAGCTGAAACAGTTCCATCCTTAATTTCTACCACTGGAACAATCAAGAATACAAAATTAAACATAGCAAAGCAAATAGAACATTGTGAAGTTTTCACTTCTACACAAAATTTGTTCAGTTAGATATAAATTTTAAGGATCCAAATGAAACAATACAATTATTCCACAACTTTATATACTTAATCAATCACTTCCATAACAAATCACAAAGGATTACAGGGTATAATTAACATTATGCAGTTAAATTGTGTTACTAAAATTTGTTGGCAATTCCAAAATCATAATCGACAAAAATCAATTCCAGAATCAATTCAAAATTATTGAAAAATGAAAGTCATAATCGATAAAACCTCATCATAATTATAGAAATCAGCAAAAAATGTAAGAACTCAAATTGCACAATAATGACATAAAGTGATACTTACGTCAATGAGACAGTGGCAATTGAAGACATCCATTGATTGAGACGCACGAAAGGGGGTGAGCAAACGATAGAGAGGTGAATTGATATCGTCATAGCGACTGAGAAGATAGAAGTTTGGGCATGGGCAACGGGAATCATGGCAAAGCGGGTTACCGACATTACATTATGGTGACTGAGCACAAAGAAGTTTGGGCAGATTGCAAGGATCGAGAGAAATAAGTTCCACGCCGCGGGAAGGCTAACAACGATGGAGTGAGAAGCGCAGAGATTGTGCGACTGAGAGATCGTGGCATTGGTGACAAGAACACGTAAGAATAGAAAAATATTTTGAATTTGGGATTACTTTGAGGGTGGGTTTGGATTTTATGAATATAAGGATTAAAGAGAGAATGAAATTTGGATATTGAGATTTTAAAATTGGAATTATTGTTAAGGGGAATGTTGGATTTTGGGAATTTGGGATTTTGTTAAATATTTCTTATTTGGTCCCTATCTTTGTTAAAAAATTAAATTTAATCCCTCCGAATGACCAAATAATTGAAAAATAATTGACTAAACTAATAACTAATTTGAGATATCGATAGAGCAAAAAACCTAACTAATTTAAGATATTAATATAGTCAAAAACTTATTTGAAATTATGTCAAAATTGAGATTTTTAGTGGTTAGTTCAAGACAAAATTGAAATTCTTTTATTCAAAACTAAGATTTTTGTTTAAAATTAAAATTTTGGGCAGACTTTATAAATTTTCTCACCTCGCACCTGCTACCGGAAATATACGTCATGCCCAGTGACATCTACTTAAATTCTTATTGTCACACCCATAATATTATTTTGGACCAAGATTGAATGCAATAACTGATTAATGACTGCATTTCATTCAATCAAATTGAGATGGCTCATAGCAAGATCGGATAGTCAAATTTAAAATTCAATTTTATATTTAAAAAATAAATTAAAATTTAAACTTAAAAAATTATAATCAAATGGTCTATATTTACCGACTACAATGCAGTCACTTTGCATCATATCTATTTTTTAATATTATCAAATATTTATAAAAATGTATATAATTCCCGTGCTTGGCAAGGGTGTACATATTAGTTAGAAGAATAAAAGGAGAGAATCTATGTAAAACTAAGCTACAAAGAGGAGAACCACAAAGAAATATGACACCTAGGATTTTTAGCTTACATGGCACTTTGATGTATAGGTGAAGAAAAAAAACACACATAGACTTAAAATTAATATATTAAAATAAATACTTTCAAGACAAAACTCTAAACATGATGGTTTAACATTACTTTCAAGAAAAATTTAATGTTGGTAGTTAAGATTTTATCTAAGAAGAATAGTTTATTTTCTCTCATGTTTCTTATGTATCTTCATTTTCACCTTTAAATATGTTTCATTTATTTTTTATTTGATATCTCATTTTAATTGAGTAGTCCAAATATCACTATTTCTCTCATATCAATAGAGAGAATCCTATTCTCAAGAGTCAAGAAGAACACAAGAATTAAATCTCGATGACCAATGAGCCAACCATCCTCTCTAAAATCTTCAAAATTTAAATCTTCCAATGAGGTTAATTGACTAGAAAAGTTCATCCCAAAATAATAACAGCTTCCTCCATGTTCAAAACAAAAGTTTTGTCTGATAGACACAAGTGTCTCAAATAGTGCACGGTATATAACTCTCGAATAAAACTATAATTTATTGGGTTAAAAATTTATATCATATAAATTATTCATGTCTAATTTAACATAAATTAAAAATTATTTGATATGTTATTAAGACTAATTAAGTAAGTACTGTTAATTTTAACATATCTATATAACATATCAAATAATTTTTAGTTTATATAAAATTTGAAAATATTGATCTATATAATTTAAATTTTAAATCTAATAATAAATTTTATAATTGTTATTATGTAATTCACGACTTGTGTCATGTGCACTATTTAAAATACCTGTGCACATTAGATATTGTCAAAACATTCACAGTATTATGTGAATATAGCACAAATGTTTATGCAATACTCTTTTATGTCATATTATAAATAAATTTTACTTTTTATATATTAAAAACTCATGTATTGATCTATAATATGAATTAAATATATTAATTATTCAGGAAAAACCACAATAGTATAACTAAATAAATATTAGGCTTATTAAATAATTTTTTAGTCCTTATAAGTTCGCGTATATTTTATTTTAGTCCTTTATATATGTTATTTTTTTAAATTAATTCTGAATGTTAAAATTATTTTAGTTTTAATCTTTAAAACTAAAATCCGCAGAAAAATTTATAAGTTTCCTCCAAAAAAAATTTTGAATTTTTTTTGCAAATTTTAGAATTAGAAACTAAAACCAAAACAATTTTAATATTCAAAATAAATTCTAAAAAATAACAATAAAGACTAAAACAAAAATTACACGAATTTACAAAATTTCATTGATTATTCAAACTTAAATATTAAATTCAAATGATTAACAAATTTTATCAAATAATAAATATTAGAAGAACTCGAATTCATTTCCTGATTGCGGTTAGAAACAAATTTTTTAGCTAAATTTTATCTATCTTAACTGAACTATGGAGGAGAACTATAGGTTTATTTCCCATAAAACCATTTGGAATACGAACAATTTTTTTGGCAGAAAACAAAAGCACAAGTGACATTTGGCACAACACGTGTAGACTGATGGCATGTTGACATAACACGTGGGTTATTCTTGGTAAGTTGCACTGTCTCTAACTCCTATATATAAATAAGGAATAAACTAAAATGTAAAGCTTGTGTTAAAGGATCATACTATATAAAAGAGTGAAATAATATAAAGTGAAGAAGAAATTATTAAGAAAGAATGTCAGGGGCACAAGGAGCACAACCAAAAGAATCAAAAACAGCAACAACATATGAATCAATAGAAGGAGGAAAGAATCGTACAAGAACTGATTTACATTCAAATGAAGATCAAGGTAGCATTCAAGTGGATAAGTTAGAAGAAAAGGTTCATGATCCTGCTGGTAAAGGTGGTCCTGTCTTTGGTGCTGGCAAAGATGACAATAAGCAAGATCTTGGACTTACAGGCACTGGCTAGATATATAGGATGGTTCAGTAGTGTGTGTTTCTAATCATGTATCATGTATGTGCTCAATTAAGATTTTGTGGAATAAAAATAAGATATTGTGGTTTATGATGTACTAAGTTCTTCTTTATGATTTTATTTTTTGTTAAATAGTTTAATGAGTAGAAATTTCATCTTAAATTTGATAGCTTAAATGGGCTCCAATTATTACGTAAAATACTCCTAAGTACTCAAGTGTCTTTTTAAAGAAGGAAGAAATATGGAAAATGGGCTATAAAGAGCAAAAATAAGGAAGAAAATACAAAATCAGCTCACACACTGGTTGCATCATTTCATGATGGCTACGATGAACAAAGATGAAAGTCTTAGAACATCGTGCCATGATGAAACGTTGAATTGGCCCATGTAGAAGATTATAAATAGAGCTCTTCACTCTACTACTCAATACATCCAGAAATCTCAGACCTTGCAGCATAGCACAAGGAGAATTATTATCATCTCAAGGAGTCAAAGAGCGTTTTAAGAAGAAGGTTGTCTCTCTCATGAGATTACATGTAATTCTGGTTTGAAAAAGAATATATTTATTGTATCATTGTTATTCATTTGCGACTTACCAACCTGTTTTATAATAATTTGTTAAGTACATGTATTTAATAAATTATATCTGAGAAATAATAAATATCGTAACAGAGTCATTAATTTAGTCTTGGTTATCTTCTCATCTAATAATATAACTAAATATCTTGAGGATGCAAGACTAATATAGGGTTAACGCACACAAACTAATGCTTACATAAACATAGTGGTTTGGTTGTCTTGCTATGATTTAGGTGTAAAGAATAATCTTTATATGAGAAATCACATTCTACTACTTAGTTAACCTACCCGGATTTAACAATCTAGAACATTCTTAATATAACGCCAGATACTAAACAAGATTAGAGGAGGAGTCGAACGCCCTAACCATAACTTTTTTTATTGTCAAAAAAAAAATTTAATTGTTTTGATTGGAGTGACATCAACTAAACCTTTACAGATAAATTAGGGTGTGTATTGGATTGAGATTTTGAAAGATTATTTTGACAAAAAAAGTCTTGAAAATTTTAAATACTTTATGAAATTATATTGATTTTTTGAGATTCTAAGAGATTTTTTTCAATCAAGATTCTTAATACAAAATTTTGTGAGATTATAACACAGATTTTTTAAAATTTCAAAGCATTTTATAGATTTTTAAGATTTCGAAAAATTAAAGACAAAATTCCTTTACTTGTTATTTTTATTATCTAAAAAATAAAAACAATAACAATAATAATAAAAACAAAATCTTTTAGTCAAAATAATAATAACACAGTAACAATTACCGTTTTAACAAAAAAAATTGATAAAAAAACAACAACGATATGAATTAATTTTATTAGTAAAAAAATAAAAATGGTATGAATCAATCGTATATACATAAAAAAAATTACGATGATTCATTTATGAAGAATAAATTGCAAAATCGTTTTGTTGTGTGAATGTTGAATTGCATATAGGCATATAGCCTTTTTCAATCCTATATTCAACCTATTTATGTGATTCAAATAAATAAATAAATAAATAAATAAATAAAATCATCATATCCTATATGAATCGTGTTGCTGTTACATGTCCTATTTTTGTTTTGATTTGTGTGGCTCTATAGCATCGTCAATGAACAAAACAATATTGATTCAAGTAGATCAGAGTAGTCCTGCGTGGCCAATATGTGTTATCAAATATTTGGATATTAGGGAAAAGATCTGGTAATACCCTAATCCTAAACCAGAAATAGTAATGAACTAGAATATTATTCGATGATGTAAGATTGTGATACTGTAAAAAGAAATTTTATAAGAAAGAAGAATTAATTGATAGGAATATGTTAATTCATTCATTTGCCGTAAAGGGCTAAATATAAGCAAATTGGTTACAAGCCAACCAATCAATGCCAAGGACAGCCAATACAAGGACACCTCATACTCTAGAAATAAAATGCTAAAAACTCAAAATAGCAAAAAAAAAAATTATTTAGCCCAAAAGGCATGAACAAATACTCAAAATGGCCATTATGAGTCTTAAAAGTGGTTTTGTGGGCCTCCCCTAGAGCCATGCGCAACTGATGATAGCCCAAACGTAAATCCAACTTAGGAAAAGTAATAGAGCCATTCAGTTCATCCATTAAATCCTCAATCAAAGGAATGGGAAAATGATCCTTGATAGTCAGGTCATTAGGCCGTCTAAAATCCACACAAAGGCACCACAAACCATCCTTTTTTCACACCAAGATAGTGGGAGATGCAAAAGGACTCGTACTATGCCTGCACAATACCTTGATCAATTATATCTTGAACTACTTTATCAATCACGTCTTTCTACACTAATGAAAAACGATAAGGACACAAATTGAAAGGTTGCACTCCTTCTTTAAGGGAAATCTTGTGATCAAAACCAGGACGAGAGGGAGGTAATGCAGATGGTTTAGCAAATATATCAGCATAGTGATTAAGTAATTGCTCAAAAGCCAGAGGTAAGGAAACTGGAGAATATTCAGCTTGCAAGGCGTGACAAGTAGGTATCATAAAAGGGTAATCCACTTCAGTAATCGAAAGAAAACACAGCTTTGCACCCTTTTGTACAGCGTGAGCAAAAGATTTGGTGTTAATCAATTTAAGACTAGGAGTCGTGGCACCTCGAAGAACAAATTTACGACCATTAGAAATAAATTCCATTTGCAGTTTATCAAAATCCCAAAGGATAAGGCCTAAGGATTTCAGCCATTGTATACCTAGAATCAAATCACAACAGACCAATGATAACACAAATTGAGCTTGCTGTAAATTCCATTTAAAACCCCTACATATGAATGCAGCCTCTAATTTATGGCCACCACCACCAGTAACAGACATAGGAGAAATGGCTTCTAATTTACAACCAAGAGAGTTAGCTACTTCTAAATCCAAGAAATTATGTGTGCTACCACTATCAAGTAAAATGTGAAGCAATTTCTCGTCATGTAAATCGGTAACTCGCATTGTATGATAAATGGAAATACCTGTCAAAGTTTGTAAAGATAATTGGGAGTTTTCAAAAGCTTCAAGGGACTCAGATTCAGCCATTGTGTGTTCAATGTTGGGTTCTTCTATAAGGTAGTCGTCATCATCAAGCTCCAAAACCATGAGCTGGGAACGTTTATGTTTGAATTGATGTCTAGGAGTGAATTATTCATCGCAAAACATGCATAACCCTTTGGCACGTCGCTCGTCCATCTCATTGGCAGAGTAAGTACGAGTATGACGAGTGGAGTTGGGTTTAGGGTTCGAATTAGGGTTCGAATTTGCAACAGGGGTAGTAGGTGAGGAAGTTGGGGTTGATGGAGAAGGTGAAATAGAAGGTTTGGTAAGGAGACCTGTAGTTTTGGAGAAAGGGGAAAAACGAGAAGTGGTTCTTTGTGGTGAAGGTTGAGCAGCTTCATGAAGCTTGACTAAGTTAGCAGCATGAGCAAATGACGAAGGATTAAACATACGAACGTGCATCTGGGTGTTACGGTCAAGTCCAACTAAGAAAATACTGAGGGAATGTTCAGGTATCAATGAAACTTGTGTTAGGGCAAGTTCAAATTGATCGATATAGTCTTGTACCTTGTCGTTGTGCTTGACCTGAAGCAACGATGAAAGGGGATCTTCATAAGCATCACTAAATTAAAACGATTTGTAACGTCGGTGATGTATTGTTGCCAAAAGGGATAAATATCAAATTTCTAACGCATATAGTTGAGATGCCACTGTAAGGCTAACCCATCCAAGTGAATGGAAGCGAGACACACCCTCGAGGTCGTCGGAGTCTCATCCAACCAGAAAATTGATCACACTTATATAGCCAATCACAAACATTCTTACCATTAAAACGAGGAAATACCACTTTAGATTTCCTTGTAGCATACGCGTTCTGGTTACCGTTGCGAGCGGGGGTAGATCCGTGCCGACTGGTGGACGCCGGAGAACCTTGATCTGCATTAATACGCAATAAAGAACGTAACTCATCCATATCACTTTGCGCTAAAGCTGAAGTTGAATAAGTCGGAGGTCGAGTTCATCGAGAGTAAGCGGCAGAGACGAAGCCATGGTCACAGGTTTGATACCAATTGTTATCAAATATTTGGATATTAGGGAAAAGTCCCAGTAATACCCTAATCCTAAACCAGGAAACATAATGAACTAGAATATTATCCGATGATGTAAAGTTGTGATACTGCAAAAAGAAGTTTTAAGAAAGAAGAATTAATTGATAGGAATATGTTATTTCATTCATTTGCCGTAAAGGGCTAAATATAAGCAAATTGGTTACAAGCAAACCAATCAATGCCAAGGACACCTAATACAAGGACACCTCATAGAACACCTCATACTCTAGAAATAAAATGCTAAAAACTCATAATAGAGAAAAATGACAAAATTATTTAGCATAATAAAATCCTATCACAATATGCAATTGATTGAATTTGCAAGAAAGAACATGAGAGTAGTTCTACCGGCAAAAGAAAGAAAAAAAAGTCTTCAAAGTTTTTGAAGTCTTGAGGGTTTGAGTGAGATTGTTAGATGAGAGTTTGATGTGTATTTTCAACTAAAAAGTCTATCAAAATCTAGGGTCTTGGTAACGAGTCTTTAAACATACTATTTAAAGTAAATTTTTATTCAAAAATTTAAACAGCACAATTCCAATGCGTTGACTTTACTTATTTCTATGAATACTTACTATTTAAAGGGCTTAAAGAGTGCCCAGGGGCACTTATTTAGCATTTGCCCAAAATCTATTCCACAAAATAAATCCATCAAAATCACATACTTTTGAATACCAATAGACATTTTAAAAGTGATGAGAAATCTCAATTGAATACCAATAGATTTTGTTGCCCGGCAAAAAAAATATTGATTGTCTTAATTGAATACCTAAAGACTTTTCTAACTTTTGTAAAAGTCTTGATTGAATACCACATGATTTTTTTGTGATGAAAGTCTTTTAAAATTCTTTGAAATCTCAATCCAATACATCTCCTAAACCCACACTATTTATTTTTTGTCATTTACTTTATGTTATTTACTTTAGGTTAGTAAGTATTTAAATTCCTAAGTGAAACTTGTTGACTTGACACGATTCTTGTGGAGACGATATCTTTTATACTATTACTCGACGAAGAACAAATGTAATTACCGATGAAATTCATGATTTTTTTCCAGTTGAAGTAGAGAAGCGTACTTTAGTAGTCTCATTATTCGAGTTAATGGAAGACGATACAATTATTTGGTGGAGGATTGAAATGATTGTTATTCAATTAAATCTGGATATAATCTAATTCTGAAACTATATTTTTTATTACGATGAATTCGACATTAAAGGAGAGTGGAATGGGGTTTGGAGAGTCCTTTGCTCCGCTAAAACTCGTTATCTTCTATGAAGAGTGTGTAAAGGTTGCTTACCAGCACGTCAAAAGTTGTTACATCGTTATGTGCAATGTCCCCCTAGTTGCCCTTTGAGTAATGCTATAATATTGAGGATGCGTGGCATGATTTTTAATGTGATTGAGCCCTCGTTTAATCTTGGTGGAATAGTTCCTATCCTAATTGGGTAAGCCATCATTTCATTCATTCTAGTGGTCTAACCGAGTGAATCTCTCTTCCATCTCTCTTTCTCTAATGAAAGAGATTGTAAGAGCATGTGAAGTGTCAAATCTATCTGTCAGACTTCAACAAACAAACTGACAACAAAATTGAATGGCAGAAGACAACAATCCAGCATGGGCCCTTACTGCAATGGAAGCTCGTCGAGGGGGAGCATAGAGATAGAGACCACATTCTATCCGGAGAGACATATTACATCCTTCTTCCACAACAAACATTGAGTAAAAGGTCTAGTTGTGTGTGAAGAAGGACTTCGGCTTTAGGGATAATGGATTGCCTTAGATGTGTCAGTTGCATTACTCGAAGCAATTTGTTTGGTGAAAAATTTGGGTTGGGAGAACCTAATTTTTTAGAGCGATATTCACGACGTTTAGTTGAGTCGATTATTACCCATCTAACAACATATCCAAATTTATTACAATTGTTTTTAATGTAGTCCCTAGTTTATCTTTTGATTCAAACTTTGAGGTCAAGTTTGTTAGGTGCCAAACGAATATGGTTGTGCATACTCTAACAAGAGTGGTCAATACTTGGGCTAGTCACCATGTATTTGATATTGTTCCTCCTTGTATTCATTTTTAAGTTTGAATTGGTAAAAAAAATGCAAGAATCAAGGGCATTGTTTGTGGTTCTAGGCTGTTGAAATTTGTAAGTTGCATTTGTATTTATGAAATTAAGAAGACTCATTATATCATAAAATTGCAGGTATAATGTTGTATTCTTCCTTTTCTTGTATGCATATATACATTCAAGGGATTTCAATGTAGAATTAAATTAGTTGTTAAATGATCTCCACGAACCATTATGTGTTTTTCAGTATGTATCTCTTGATTCAAACCATTTTACTAGTATTGCTACTAATAGACAAAAGGAATTGATATAATAAGCTAATACAATTTTTTTTACCAATGGAACACATAAAGAAGATAAGTACTTTAATTCCACATGAGAAAAATATATTTTTGTCTATGTCTAACAACAGGTCAGAGTATTTATATATGTTAATACTTCACAAATATTTATATTGTAGATTAAATATGCTGATAAATATTTATAATGAATGACTAATTATATACTTTTAAAAATAAATGAGTAGATTAACAACATCAATAATATTTTAATTATATATATTAAAATGAAAATCATAATTCAGATCAAAATGAAATAAATATTAAAACAAGGAATGTAGAAAATGAAAATATACAACGAGAAAAGGTTGGAAAGGAATAGAAACATGAAATATAAAAGAGGCAAAAAATGAATAAAAGGGCAAAATTCAAAATGGTTGTTTTCTAGGTGAAGATAGTGTAGAAATAGAAAATATTTTGTGTGCACTCCAAAAGGGTGTATACCCCTTCAAATATAAAGGAAAAGAGAATGCTATGATAAATGTTATAACTTGGTGATGCGATAGATAAAAAGAGAGAGATAAAGATAAAATGATGTATTAAATAGGTATATAAAATTATAGTGAATACATATTGATTACTCGATCGAAATATCATATTTTAATCCCTATAAAAAACAAAAAGAAAAGAGAATAGAGAACCACAACCACCCAATTACATCATTATTGCACCAAATGATCCAACTTCCCTGTGACTCTGATGGCCACTGTATGGTCTGTAAACAAAATCCTCCGAACACCGAAACTTTACCTTGTCAGACATGCACCACTCCTTGGCACATCGCTTGCCTTCCGGCCCCTCCCACCACTTTCTTCAATTGGGATTGCCCAGACTGTTGTCAACCTCAACAAAACAACCATGCTCCGCCTCTCGCTGAAAACCTTATCTCTGCCATTAAAGCCATTCAATCTGATATTTCACTTACCGATGTAGAAAAGGCAATCAAACGCCAAAAACTGGTAGGTGGATCATCTAAACCACCTTCAGATAACAATAAAAGTAATGGCGTGCTTGATATTTTTGATGGAACCTTAAATTGCTCATTTTGTATGCAATTACCAGAGAGACCCATCACGGTTAGTTAAATTTTATTTTACCTATTAAAATTATTCGTAAATATTGTGTTCTTGAATGAATCTGAAAAACTGATTGAAAACATAAGTGTAAAAAATTATTAATTAAATATATCATTGTGCAAGACGATCAATAGATATAAGAATATTTTGTTTCTGTTACAATATCTAACAATTGTTTCTGTTAATTTTATATTTCAGACGCCTTGTGGGCATAATTTTTGCCTCAGGTGTTTTGAGAAGTGGATTGGAAAAGGAAAACATGTGTGTGCTAAATGCAGGAGCACAATTCCATCAAAGATTGCGAGTCATCCACATATTAACTCTCAACTAGCGTTTGCAATTCGATTAGCAAAATTGGCGAGATTAGAGGGAATAAGAGAAAAAGTAGTTAGCACAACTAATAATGAGCATTGGTTTATACAAAATGATGATCGTCCAAACACAGCATTCACTACGGAACGAGCAAAGAAAGCTGGGAAGGCAAATGCCTGTTGCGGGAAAATTTTTGTGACGATTCCATCTGATCATTTTGGACCAATCCTTGCAGAGAATGATCCGATAAGGAATCGTGGTGTTGTTGTGGGTGACACATGGTCAGATAGGATGGAATGTAGACAATGGGGTGCTCATTTTCCTCATGTTGCTGGCATTGCTGGTCAAAGTAATCACGGTTCACAATCTGTTGCTCTTTCAGGCGGTTACATTGATGATGAGGATCATGGTGAGTGGTTTCTTTACACAGGAAGTGGTGGAAGGGATCTAAGTGGAAACAAGCGCATAAACAAACAACATTCATTTGATCAAATGTTCGATTACATGAATGAGGCGTTGAGAATTAGTTGTCTTAATGGGTATCCTGTTCGAGTTGTGAGGTTAGTTTTTCTCTTCTACCTATTAATTAGTAATCTTAAAGAGTAAATCAACAATTTATCAATTATTTGAAATTCTATTGCAATGTTAAATTAGTCCTTAGAACTATTATCAATTTTAAATAGCCTCTTTAATTAAAAATCTTCTATTATACTAGTTGATAGAACACATGTATGTATGATTCTATCGTTGTAATAAAAAGTTATTGATCCACAAGAACTTGTAAACTTTGTGAGGATTGATCCTTACAATGAGCATAGAGTTCTATTTATAGCCTAAAGACCCTTAGCTTTGTGCATTCCATTGGCCACTAAGTTATTATGACATATTAAGTACATGAATGCATGAAATGAAGAAACGAAACCAACAGAAATTTGAGTATCCGTATGCCATGGATGTATCATCACCACACTTCAAGACAAGAGCAGATCAATGTGCACAAAAAGGGAGTGACTGACATGCTTACAATTTGGGGTGGGAGTAGGGCAGGACGGCTTATATGGTCCTAGGACCTAGCCTATTCAGGTTCAGATCAGGCCATTTTTTTAAATAGAGTAGACTTAGACGTTTTTAAATATCTATTTATAGTTAAAAAAGTCAGCCTACAGACAATAAAAAAGTTTTTCAAGCCTATTATGCCGACGTATTTAAATAAATATAAATAATATTTTTATTAGTTTGCATTAATTTGTCGCACCTTTTTTTTTTACACAAATTTGTCGCACCTATAAATATATTATTATAAGTTATAATTGAAATACGATGTATATATTGTCAAATTCTATAAAATATGATATTAAATATCAAAAGTGAATTTAATTTCATTGATTTATTAGTTCATTAGTCTACTTAAATTAATATAGATATAATTACTTGGTCGAATTAGTCATTCATTTTACATTAGTCTACAAAGAATTCTACTTGGTCGAATATAATTACTTGATTTATTAGTTCATTAGTCTACTTAAATTAATATAAATATCGACATCATCCTACAATTTAGAAAATACAAGGTCGAATTAGTCATTCATTTTACATCTTAAATTCAAATTATAAATTCATTAGGTTCTTTTTTAGCTCACTTTATTTGCCATCTAATATGTTTTGATTGAAAATTGTGTGAATTGTATGAATTCTTTGTTTTGTATTTCCAATTCATTTTATTTTCGTTCAGATCCCACAAAGAGAAACATTCTTTTTATGCACCAGAAGTTGGAGTGCGATACGATGGTATTTATAGAATAGAGAAATGTTGGCGTAAAAATGGAATACATGTAAGTATAGACTTTAAATATCTTATGTGTCATTGTAATGACATGCATTTTTGGTTATAGTGCCTGTATATTTTTTTATAATTAGTTTGTGCAAATTTTCACATGTTAAGAAGTTAAAAATAATAAATTTATATATATTGAACTTGTGCAATTTATATTATATATATATATATATATATAATTTTAAATAAATAATTATTGTTTTTCAATGAAAAATTGCTACTTTTGAACTTCTTAACATGTACAAATTGCACATGTTGACAAACCCATAATTAATAGTCCTTAAAAATCAAATTTGTTTAATATTGAGTTCCAAATATATTAGTTGCTGTTAAAATATACTTATGTGACAAACAGAAATATACTTATGTTTGTCAAAAAAGAAATATACATATGTTGAACTTTTGAGTGATTAGATATATGGGAGGACTAAATCTACAAAAAAAAAGTCCAATTACAAAAATCCCCAATTTCTTCTAGTTGTTGTTCATTCTTTTCTCTTTTTCATCTTACTCATGTCATCTCTTCTTCTCCCCACTCTATAGCATTTCAGCCTCTTCAATAACCTTGTTTTATCATCTATTGCTAACTCTAATCTATTTTAATTACTAGCTAGGATAATAATTAATAACTTTGGCAAAAGAAATTATTTTGTCTCTAATGTTCATTTAAAACCACCACCACCAACAACCTAGACCATTCCGATATCTATTGAAACAAATTTTGATTTTAGTCTCTATTGAAACAAATTTTGATTTTAGTAAGTTTTGGTTTCTTAAATATTTTTTGTCATGATTTTTTGTCCCTGTTTAAAGTTAACTTATATGTACTCTTTTATATTCATGTTTATAGTATTATAAATATCTCTCTTTTACACATAAAAAAAATGTCTCCAATAAAATATATAACTTTTCAACAAAAAATGAATTAAATATGAACTTGATAAGGACTATATAAACTTATTGATATAACAACCATTGTCTTTATTTAAGTACTTTTTGTAATGCCTAAAATATTTTCAACATTTGATCAACTTTACTATTCTCTAAACTTTATTATTCACTTTTAATATTTATGTGATATGATATATAGGGTCACAAAGTTTGTAGGTTCTTGTTTGTGAGATGTGACAACGAGCCAGCCCCATGGACAAGGTTTGTTATCTTTCTTTAATTTTAAATTTTCCTATCTATATTTTTGTGTTCATATATATATATATATATATATATATAAGTGAAAATATGGAACATGATTTGAATTTATATTGATGATCTATAGTGATTTATATGGAGACCGTCCCCGTCCGTTGCCTAAAATTAAAGAGTTGAAAGAAGCAGTTGATATAACTGAAAGAAAGGGTGTTCCATCATGGGACTATGATGTACGTCTTGTTATTCGAGAATATGTTTTTTTCGTATTTTTATATGTATTGAAGTGTTTTTTACAAAAATATTTGTTTGTTAGTCTAATTGTTAGAATTTTATCTTATAAGGTGAATAAGTAGATGTATAGGGTTCGAATATCAGTCTCTATATATAACATGTAATGTCTCTATCAAATGAGTTATGTTCAAAGAGACTATCTCTTACGATTTTTATTATTAAGTTTCTTTATTGCTTGCTTGATATTATCTTTGTATTTTTTTTATTTCATATTATTTTTGTTCTTTGTTAGACAAATTATTTGCATTTTCTTCAAGCTAGATTTTAAGAAAATTGAATGTTGTTTGATTATTTTTATTGATTTTTTCTTTTATATAGATTTTTGGAAGGTTTCTCAATTAATTATGCATTTGAATGAATTCCAGGAGGAGAATGGTTGTTGGTTGTGGAAGAAGCCTCCACCAAAAAGTAAAAAAATGGCAGCCATTGTGAAACCTAGTGATGGAATAATAAGAGATTTTAAGCCAAAGACAAAAAAAGTGTCTTTCAAACTAAAAGAGAGGATATTGAAAGGTATAAATAGCCTCTGACCCTTGTTCCTTTTTTCTTTTTTTTTTGCAAAAATGTTCATTGATATTTGAAGTTGTTGTTATGAACACATTAGTAATGGACTTAACTCATTTAGGTTGGCATAGTGTTGTTGATTTGAGACTTTAGAGTGTACTTCTCTTTGTATCTTAAACTCGATTTTATGGTGTCAATTTTGGTAGGCAAATTCACACAATGCATTGCACTGACTTTAATTGAAGCTCCGCAAGTTAATTGTGGGACTGAACTTTTAAAATTAATCGATATGTTGGATACCGAATTTTAAAAATATATATTTTGCTCTGTTAAGTTAAAACCATTTTTGCTCTATTAAATATATATTTTTTGTGTGTGCAGAGTTTGGTTGCAATATATGTCACAAGGTGTTAGTTTTTCCTCTTACTACACCTTGTGCTCATAACTTCTGCAAAACATGCTTGGAGGATGCCTTTTCTGGCCAAAGTTATATAAAAAAGAGAGCTTATGAAAATGGGTGCACTTTACGATCTTTGAAGAACATTATGAGATGCCCTTCATGTTCTAATGATATTGCTGATTTTCTTCAAAATCCACAGGTAATGCATCACAAGTTTTCAAAGTTATATTGAATATATGGAGCATAATATTTTTTAGGAAACAACCAAATTGGTCTATGATTTTGCATGACATTTTTATATAAGTCTTTAACTTTATGAATATTTTAAAAAGTCCTTTATTCTGTCAAATTTTATTTGCATTAGTCCTTTTGAAAGTAGGCTAAGGATTAAATTGATAGTAAGTGGATAAAGTTAAGACGAAAAATACAAGGATTAATTTGAAAGATTAATAAAGCTAATTTTTTTTTAAGATACTTACAAAATCAAAAACTTATTTGAGAGTGTCTTACAAAATTAGTGACGAAATTGATTGAAAGTTTTGATGGTTTTAGTAACTTGAAAGTGTCTATGCTTTTGACATGATTGAAAGTTTTGTTGCAAAAGATAGTATTATATGTCTCATAATATATAATAATATATAAGTGTCTCTTTTAAGTTTTTCTTTTATTTCAAATTATTTGTTCACTTTAGAATATCAAAACAGTATTTAACTATTTTTCTGTTTCCAATAAACTATATTTATTTATTGCATTTCAGTTCACAAAATTACTCTATTAAATATCATTAATTAAAGTATTTTAGTATACAAACTCATTTTATTTTAGAAATTAACAAAATTATACATTTTCTTAAAAAATGTGAAAAACTCATAGGGTATATCAATTAGGTGACAGATATAATAACTTCTATAATCATTTCTTAAAATAATATATTTTCTCTAATGTCTTTTTGAAGGTTAACAGGGAAATGATGGATGTTATAGAATCACTCCAACGGCAGACTGAACAGATGGATGAAAATTCTCAAGAATTAAACTATAATTAAAAATGATGACAATCTTAAGCTGCATGAAATTGAAGTTTCAGAACCTTGTGAAACTTAATCCTACATTAACGAAGATTTTTTTCAGCTTATACTACGTAAGAAATACAAAACCAAAGATTAGAGACATTCAAATGCATTTTATTTTAATAAAAACGATGAAATAAGTTTTTTGTTACTATAAAAAATTTAAATTTCGCTTTAGTCTTTATAAAAAAGTTCAGCAAGTTTTAGTGTCCCAATTTTTTTTAATTTGTTATGATTTTTTATCCTTGCCTTTATGTTAACCAGGGACGTCTCCGACTATTTTGAGATCCTACTCGAATGTTTAAATTAAAATTTTAAACAAAACAATACAAAAAATTCAATAATAAAAGACTCTATTTAAATTAAATGAATTGAACTATTTTTACACCGATTTTTGGTAATAGAAGCATTATTATCCATCAACACTGTAGGACTGGATATAATTTATTTATCGGTGTTCATTCAAGTCTCGGGATTTATGGTATCATTTCATGTGTTCTTTAAGAACAAAATAATTGTTCATATTAGTTATTAGTTTTAGAATTGCATATCTCAACATTTAATAATAAGTTGTCTCATGAAAACATAACAGAAAAATATTCAAATGAGCATTCAAAAGAAAGAAAAATAAAGAAATGAAAAGAAATGCAAAATCGCAAGAGAAAAAGAAAATTAAAGCAAGAACAAATCAATGTTAAATTGTAAAGAATGTAAAGGGTGGCAGTAATCCATCTTTGTCCGCTCCTGAATTTGTTTTCCACCGCGGCATAGGTGTTACAAAACTTTCAAAATATATCATCCAACCATTTGTACGTACATAGAAATTACAACTATTTTTAGAGAAAAGAAAATAACTTCCTACTCTATGATTTTGACAAGTTCCTTATTTAATAACTATTCTTAAATAACTTCTTTGAATGCCTTCTTTGATTTCCTTATTTAATAATTTGTTTGATCGACACTCTATGCTAACATTTGACTCTTTGAATGACTTCTTCGAATGTTTTTTTGAATGTCTTATAACATATGTCATTTCTTGTTGAAAATGAAGTTTTTGACGGCAACCTACTGTTTATATTACCAACTCGAATTTCTTCAACACCCATCAACTTGCTTCATGTAATTTGGTTGACAATCCAACATAAAGACTTTAATTTTATACATTAACAGAAATGTTGATAATTGCTTCACATGTTAGTCGAATGTCACAAAATAATTTAGTCAATTTTCATTAATATGATTAATTTTGACAAATCTTAGTCGAAATACTCACATAACCGATTGAAACAAATTTTTTTTCCTTCTTTTCAATTTATAATATCAAGAATCAATCGGTTTAATACTTTTGGTATTAACACCTACACTCATAAAAAATGGCACCAAAGTCTAAGAAATTCTTCTTACAATTGTGAGAATTGTTTACTATAGCTAAAAAGACACTTAGAATAAGTATAATAAATTGTCAAGTTTATCACTATATTACAAAAAAGTTTATCATTATATTAAATATTTACTATTAACTAAATTAAAATGTTACTATATTTTACAATTTACTTATTGAATCTTTATTTATTTTTAATTGAAATTCTAACATATATTTTAAATATAAGAAGACTTTACTATCAGATAATTTAATAGCAAGATGTTCGAACCTCAGTCTCTTTACAATTCACATTATAAATAATATCCCTATTAATTAAGTTAAAGAGAATGTTAACATATGTTCTTAAAGCATATGTTAACAAACTTAGTATAAAAATTTTGTCTTAAAAATTATACATTCTAAATTCCTAGATTGATTTGGTGATTTATTTCATTAATTTTTTATGGCTATTGAAGCTTTACGTTCCTTGCGTGGCAACATATGGATCGTACAAAATCTCATCTTCCAGATAATTCAGCCATAATCATTTCTCCTCCCAATTTTCCTCTTCTTCACTCTTAGAATCCATAACCACAAGATACGATAATGTTGCCTATATCTTTGTTTTCACTAAAACAAAGCCAAACCAAGCATTGATGTTACATATTTTTATTGTTTTAGACCAAATTAAGATTAAGAATACCCAGAAAAGAAAAGAGATTAATTAAAAAAAATAAAACAATTATAAAAAAAAAATATGATTTTGCTGACTCAACAAATAGCACAAAAACCACTTTTCATTTTTTCATATAAATCAAACCCTTCTTCATTCAATCACCATGTGCAACAACTTCATCAAGGTTTTACTTTCCTTAACCAATTTTCATCATTGCCCATTATGCCCATTTCCAATGGAAGATCTTTCAAGAGAAGGAATTTGAACAAATGTAAAACTGATTCAGGAAAATCTCCATTGCAAACTGACCCAGATAAGGTTTTCTTTTGTTCTTACATTTTTTGTTGTTTTTGTTGAAGATTTTGTTGATGGGTCATTGTTTATGTTATAAAGTTTGAATCTTTTGTTGTTGGTGATTATGCAGAAAGATGAACAAGTTGAAGAAGAAGTTAGTGGTGGTGTTGTGGTGGGTGGACAAGGTGAGAATCCTGATCTTCAGACACTTTTTAGAAGGTTCTGGAAAGTGGCAGCTCCTTATTGGTATTCTGATGATAAGGTTCAAGCAAGATTGCAACTTGCTGGTGTTTTTGCTCTTACTTTGGCTACCACTGGAATTAGTGTTGGATTCAGTTTTCTAGGGAGAGACTTCTATAATGCACTTGCTAGTAAGTTTATGTGTTGTATTGTACAAATGGAGTTTATTGCTTTGTGTTATCTTGCATTAGGAATGCTAATTCACTCTTAAATTAAACACATTCTTTAGTACATTTTATTATTACGAATCGGTAAAATTGTCTTGTTGAGTTGTGACAATCTAGGAGTTTGAGAATGAGATGAAGAGGTGAAACTCTGGCAAATAACATAATGTACTATTACTAACAACTAGCATTTGCCTATAATAAAGTATAACTATTACCCAACAGCGCTTATTTGCCTAACCAAGGTTCTGGGTTCGATTCCTGACTTCGGCGTGCAACAACGTTAAAACTCTTAGGGAGAGTTTGCCACCCATTTTGGTCCCACAAAGGCTCGAGGGATTAGTATATGAATTTGCGTGCAAAGGATACCTGGTTTACACCGAAAAAAATAATAAAGTATAACTATTTAGAGAATGTACTAATTATAGAATTAGAAAATGTGTTAAAGAGTGTGGTTTTAGATTGTGGTCTGCAATATGAAGGTTTGCGGTGTAATCACAACTATGACTGCAATCACAATTTAAAAGAATGTTAAAGAGTGTCTTAAATTAGTATGATGCTAGCATTCCTCTACCTTCCATTTGTCATCTATTTGAACTTTACATAGTTTGCTTTTATATGAGTTTTTCTGCTGTTTTTTTGTCTAATACATGATTTACTCTAGTATGAAATGACAATAATCAACTGAACCTGTATAAGTTTATTAATGCAAGATAAGGATCAAGAGCAATTTACGAAGCAGCTGCTTTACTACTTGGGTGGCTTTGCTGGAGGAATCCCGGTGAGCACATTGCTGCACTTTCTTAGGTATAGTTCTGCTAGACTTTGCTTTAGTTCTTAGAATGATGAACATTGTCATCTGATGCAATATAACTGGACTTAGACATCGTAGTATTTTTGGGCTATATTTGACTTTAATAGTCACACCTTTTTATGTTTTGAGGCTTCATCTGTCATATAATGACTTAGACATCATAACTTTGTTTTGGGAAACTTAGACATCATAATTATTCTTCCTCATTTGGTGGTCCTTACGAAAGTATATCTATTTCTCAATCATGTCTGCATTTCTTCCAAATTTGTAATTAATCTTGAAATAAGCGAATTCCTGCATTGTTTTTGAATAGAGAAATTTTAGTATATTAGTTGTTAGTATTTTCTCATTCGCCAGGGTTTGAACCCTGGTAAATAACTCCTTCTAATACCAAGTACATGAAGACTTTAGACCAGATAAAAATGAAAAGTTAATTCAAGGGGTCTATGTAACTTTTGTTCATTAGAAATCTTAATAAACTTCTTAATTAATATGTTAGTTGTGTTTGGAGAAGCTATACCAACAAATATATGTAGGTTTGTGAAACAATTACGCTGATGTTCTGTGTCTTTTTCTTTCTTCTAAACTTTTCTAGAATGACTGTATACAAGCTCTATGAATGCCTCCGCCTATGTTTCTAACCTTATTCATCGTTTTGTTCCAGTTTTTTGTATTACGAGACTATGCAAGGGAAACACTTTCATTGAGATGGAGGTCTTGGATGACGAGGTATTACATGGATCGCTACTTGAAGAATCAGACATTCTATAAAATTCAATCGCAGTCAATTATTGATAATCCGGACCAGCGAATTGTTGATGATCTAAGTTCTTTCACTGGAACAGCCCTTTCTTTTTCTTTAGCACTCTTTAATGCTGCCATAGACTTGATCTCGTTCAGTAACATCTTATATGGAATATATCCTCCTCTCTTTGTTGTTCTTCTCATATACTCTATTGGTGGTACAGCTATCAGTGTTTTCCTTGGAAGGGTAATAGTTTTTTTTCTTCTTCTAGCGATAGTTTTAAATTGAGGCAAAAGTTTCTAAGAGGAACTCTTAGACAGTTTGATTTTCATTTCATGGTAATGGTGAAAATGACAGGGACTGGTGACTTTAAATTTCTTGCAAGAGAAAAAAGAAGCAGACTTTCGTTATGGACTTGTACGGGTTCGGGAAAATGCTGAATCAATTGCTTTCTATGGTGGTGAAGAGAGTGAGATGCAACTTCTTCTGCAGCGTTTCAAAAGTGCTTTCGAAAATCTAACTGTAAGATTTTTCTTCTTAAGTTTACATTTTTTCTTTCTTTAAAACTGTTGTTGGAAACCTTGTATTCCATCATCGCCGATACCTCATGATGCTTTCATTGTGACGTCAGTACCAATATGAATTATTTTGAGTTCTTGACTTCAATGTTTAGTCATTTGAAATCTAAGCATAAGTGTTATTTCACTGCCAAATGTTAACACAATGTTGAATATTTTAACTTATAATTTCTTTCTTTGCAGCAATTGCTGATTTCTTCTAGAAATCTGGAGTTCTTCACCAATGGTTACCGCTATGTCATTCAAGTTCTTCCTGCTGCTGTTGTTGCGCCCATGTATTTCTCTGGAAAAATCGAGTTTGGTGTCATTAACCAGTCTGTCTCTGCTTTTAATCACATCCTTGGTGACTTTTCTCTCATTGTGTACCAGTTTCAAGCTATAAGTGCTTTTTCTGCTGTCATTAATCGGTTAGGTACATCATTCATTTTCCCTTTTCTTATTTTTCTTTTCCTGTTATGTAAGATATGAGCACAAGTGAATGAAGTTTCGCTTTGCAGAAACGAGTTTAACATTGTTTCATTTGTTTGTGGCTTTGTTTGCATATTCACTAATAAATGTCAGAAAAAGTTTAGAAGATATTAAGAAAAGTAGTTGTGGCTTTAATTGTCAAAAATGTTACTTTTACATAATCACCATTACAATTATTGATACCATGAGAGAAAAAACATTTATGAATCTCAAAGGTAAATTTAAATAGGGGCATTTTTGTAAAAAAAATCATAATGCATGTGGAATTTTGAAAAGGTCATTTATTAAGGGGAGATGAAATCTCGAAAGTGGGTCGTATAATACTGGGTGGAGGGAGTAAATAACATCATGAACAGAACAACTTGACTAAATTGACCTTGTGAACTATTTGTGTATTAGCCATGATCACAATGCTAATGGAATATAGTGACATGGAAGTGATGCACATTATTTATTTGATGGCAAATTCGGGACGAAAAGATTAATACTACATTGAAACAGTAAAATGCAAGTTATTCTGAAATTTTTTATTTCCTTTAAAACACAATTAATTTGAAATGGAGGGAGTAGTGTGTATCAAGAATAGGAGAGAAATGATTAGGGATCGGTTATAACATACAATAAGAATTCACGGACGAAGTAAACTAAGTCTTTTGAAATGAATACCTGAGAATTTCGTCGAGATTAGTTAACTTTTTTTTTAATATTTATGCAGGTGAATTTGACGATATTTTGGATAGAAGCAACTCTAAATCTCTCTCTGATTCTTTGGAAGACATAGATATTATTTACAAAGACAATATAAATTCATATTCATTGGAATCTAATGGATTGGCTCCAGAAGAGAGACATGAAATATTACTGGAGATAGAAAATTTGATTCTGAAGACACCAAGTGACTCGACACTTATTACAGACTTGTCATTGACAATCAAGGCGAAAGATAATTTACTGGTACGACATGAACTTCCCTCTAATTGTAAACATATAAAAACCATAGGACTGTACTTATACATTTCCAAATATAACCATTTTAACAGATAACAGGACCAAGTGGAAGCGGCAAAACTTCTTTATTAAGAGTTATGGCTGGTCTATGGAAAACTGGAACCGGAAAGATCATATACTATGTAAAAGGTGGGGAAGACGTTGAGAAATCCATTAGTTCAGATGTGAATACTCCTCGTGATATATCTGAAGACCGTGGAAAATCAATTAGCAGAAAATCTGGGATTTTTTTCCTACCTCAAAAGCCGTACATGGTTTTGGGTACTCTTCGTCAACAATTACTCTATCCAACATGGGGTGATGATGTAGTTCCCACAACAGATAGTAATAAACAAAAAAGTATGTGATTTCTAGTTTCTTTTCTCCGCACACTTAAATATATTATATTTTATTCTTTTGTTGTCTTCATACTTTCTTTTTATTTGTGACATGTGTATGAATCGTATTTGCTCTAATACGGTTATTGAGACCAATGTTGTCAAATAGTGGGGCTATAGCTTAGCAGAATTTGACGAAATCGCTATCGTTTCATGATATGCTATTTAGAACAAAGTGTTGTCAAATAACGGCTATTGTGGCGCTATAGCGTTGTAGAGCGTCGTGCAATTTGAACAAACCACTATTTACCGTGATTGTCAACATTGGTCGAGATTACAAGCTGCAGAAAGTTTTGGTCTGACATAGGCGATGTGATGCTCGAATGATGAGAAAGTAGTATTGTTTTTTCTTTTCGTGCCAAAAATGCTCTTGTAGTTTTTTTGTGGGAATCTTTACAGTTAGTGGTCATGAGGGTAAAATATCTTATCAAAAGAAAGGCTTAATTTGAAATTAGATTTATATGTAGTAAATATGAAAAATTAAAATAATAATATTGTTATGCAAGAGGTATAATTAGCTAAGTTCTTTCGAAGATGCAACTATAATGAGACTTTTTGAGCCAAGAAAACTATTGATATATTTTGAGTGAACTCTCTACCTACATAAAGTTAATCTAATACTTTTCTCCTGACCTTAGTCTGGATTACCAGGGTCCTCTTTTACTTAGGAACCGGAGGATTAACACCAAAATAAAATAAAATTAATCTAATACTTAACTAGGCCTAAAACCTTCATGAAAGAAACACAAAATACCTTTTGAATAACTGTCATGGAGATAAGTGAAGGAAACAGATACAACTAAAATGATCAACTTGGACCTTTGACTTTTACGTTGCATTAAGTTCTTGCCGAGAAGTGCTATCCATGATTCTTAAGAATATGGTCTCACCAGATTACCATTGAAGAGCTGAATTAATCATATAACTTTGTCAAAGAAAAACTATTATGTTATTTGATTAAATAGAAAATTCATTACCTGATTTATACCACTATTGATATTACAGGTAGATTAGCAAGGATAATGTGTATGATTTACTGTTGACTGTGAAAATTGTTGTGCAGATGTGCTTCCTTTCTTGTCGAACTCAGATGATATGAATAGTGAACTCGTGAAGCCAAAAACAAATGAGTTGATAAAGATCTTAGAGGATGTTCGTCTTGGCTACATATTGGCTCGATTCGGTTTGGATTCAACACATGAATGGTCTAGTGTTCTCTCTCTGGGAGAGCAGCAGCGTCTCGCATTTGCTCGTCTTTTGCTTTCAAAACCTCAACTGGCTCTATTAGATGAATCGACAAGTGCTCTTGATGAAGCCAACGAGGTATTCTTGAATTCCAAGATAATTTGACAGCTGTGTGAATATAGTATATCATCATACGCAAGTTCTTGTTCAATGAATATAAGTGTATAAAGTTTAATTAATGTCATGATTATAACACCAAAGGAGTACGTTCCTTTACGCATCATTTACCCCACACAATCTTACTGATCGTTATCCTTCGAAGAGAAACTCAGCTGCCTGCATATTTGTTAATCATATTCTGTCAAATTCATGCTAGTAAGAGATTCACACATGCCAAATTTCATATAGTAACATGCCAAGCAAGGGAATAACATATCTTGATCAGGACATGAGAGCAAGAGTTTAAATATAAGTTTCAAAGTTACTTTATTTTATTCACATGCGAGGGTGGTAGCGACTCATTTTCTTGTGCTTTTTTCGTTACAGGTTTATTTGTATGAAAAAATTGCAGCAGCAGGCATAACATACATCAGTGTCGGCCATCGATCAACCTTATGCGACTTCCACGACAGAATCCTACGCATATCTACGAATGATTCTAATAATGAACAACCAAATTGGCGCGTTGAACCCACTAGACGTGAATCCTCTTTAACAGTTTAGAAATGTATTATGATTGTAGCAGGGTTTCCGTATTGATATACCTTCAAATTCATCGAACGATACTATTTTGGAATATGGATGTCCACCTATAGATTTTCACCAGAAATCAGTTGTTAATTAATTGTTATAACGTTCACACAAACACATGCAGAAGATGTATTTTTAGTTTTACACTGATATCTAATGAGAAATCATCATACAACCACATAAGACTGCAGTGTCGCATTATAAAAATTACCGCAAAATACTCTATTCATATATATTTGTGTGTTAATTTTGTGCATCATCCAATTTGAATGCATTAAGAGTGCAAATTGTCGACATTTTATCTTTTGAATAAATTGACATTATTAATAACATGAGCTACAGAGATTATGATCCAGAGGGATTGGGACTTAATGTATGATCAACTGGATGGATTAGGAGAAGAGAGGTTGACACATTAGAAAATATCATTCACAAGAAAGAAAGAGTGAAAATATTTTACGATAAAAGGTCAAAACATAATTTTTTCAGAAGGAGACTTAGTTTGGAAAACTATTTTGCCTATAAATGGTCGCCAAATTGGAAAGGACCTTTTAAGGTTAGAAATGTTATTTTTTTCCAATAATAATGCCTATTTGATTTATAATTTAGATTCAAACACTCGAACTATTCCAGTACATGGGCAATATTTAAAAGGCGTTGGAAACAGATTTAGACATGTTTTCAACATTAGTGAATGTTTTGGTAAAACCTTGTAGATTATACTTCAAACCCTATCCAAAATATACCCATTGTCAAGCAACAAAGGACTTTAAAGCCCTACCTATTCTCTCATTCTTGTCTCCCTTTCAATCAGTTGAAGAATCACAAAGTACCACATACATGAAAATTAGAAATCAAACACAAACAAGTCCACATAGAGCAAGCACACAATACAACATAAGGTTTTGAAGGTTTTCCTTGCTCCCTCACAATTTGGATAAAAATATAATACATAGAATAGAATATTGGTACATTATTGGACGTGCATGGCAAGCATAGATACCCACCCCTAGGTACGGTGCTTCATGGGTAGCAGCAGGACAGGCTTTCCACATATTGTTTAGTATGACTTCTGGCCTAGATACACCTGGGTAGCAGGATAGGCTCTCCAATCATCCACATATTGTTTAGTATGACTTCTAGGCCAAGGACTACAACAACCCTGTTGAAAATAGTAAAATCAGAAAACCAGCGCAAAACAAAACAAACAATCTTTTATTTCACATATAAAACAAATCAAACTCACTTGTGGTTTCTGCTATTTTCACGCACAAAATAGTTGGTGAGTTTAATGACCGAGAATCTGCCCCCATTTTTAAACCGCCCCCTCAAATCACGATGGCAGATAAGAAAAAAACGATAGCAGCCATCAGACAGAAAAATTGCACTGTTCCTCAAACAGAAAACTTGCAACACAGGCTTAAACCCCTTATCAGAAGAGAAATTGCCGCTTAATATATTATCTATGGCCCCTTGTGTCAGTTTCACTGGTGGACATGCTAGACCTGCAGGGGGAGATTTGAAATTAAAACTTGAGCAATGAATAGAAAAATGTATATGATAGGAAGGGTATAATACTCACAATAACGTTGGATCGGGGATGTCCAAGAAGGGTTAGTGGGTGGATGGACAGGATGACTGATGATAACATGATTTTCCGAAACAACATCAAAGCGAATGATGATGATAAACCTATTTATTAAAAAATAGAAAAAATAAATTAACTAAAAACCTGATTGGGCATTGTTAACTAGACAAATAATTGTTAACTAAAATAAGCAGAACAAACTCACTTGTGGCATTGAAATTCCTTCACGGTATAGTTAGTGAGTTTAACAATGGTGCCAACCTCCAGCATTGTGGAATGGACCAACTCATCTTTGAAACCACTAGAGAGTATATCAACTTCATAATACCTTGACTCATCTACCAAATTCCGGGGGAGCAAGGCAGAAACAACAATCTTACCATCAGACAGACAGATATAGTTGTAAAGAGATACCACGACTTGCAGCACCAGCACCGGCTTCAAATCATTAGCAAGAGAAAAGCCATCACTGCAAATCATTTCTAGGGCGGATTTGTTTGGGTCTACACAGAAAAAAAAATCGAACTTAAATCTTGGAATTGAAATAAACATGATAGGAGGGGAAATAAAATTAATAAATCTTACAGTCAGAAAGACTAAGGGTAGACAGCCTTAGCCCTAAGTCAGAAGAAAAACCAAGGTCATTTAACCCAAGGCTGTCTCGTTGCTGTTGCGAAGCAGCATCATATTTGAGTAGGTCGGCTTCGTTAGCAGCATATTTGGGAAGCGGGGCAGGTTCTCCGATTATATCACATTTGTCGAGTACAACATCACAGTCAAAGATGAAAATAACCCTAATAAAATCAAGTAAATAATAAATATATAAAATAAAACCCTGAAACCTCAATGTTGTTGGAGAAAACAAAGTCACCTGTTTGAAGATCTGCTCCTGGTGTAAATAGTGAGTCTAATAACAGAACCTTTCTGCAACTTTTCTAAAAAGAACAAATTAAACAGATTACCGCAGAGCAATCCAACATCAGAATTCGTACCGTCAGATAGCCAAACACAACTGAAATTATTTGCAGTACTGGATTAATCTCTAAATCATTACAGTAGACGGAATCGTCGCTGAAAATTCTCGCGATCGCTCCTTGCGTCAAATTCACACCCATTCTCGCTGTTGGAATCAATTAGTGAATGGAGACAAAACCCTAACCGGTAACAATCGATACACTATATATTTGAAATATATAGTTTTAGAGCGCCAAATGCATGGTGGTACCTTTGGCTCAATATCATCCTTTGGATGAATCCTACACTCCAAAACGTTTATTTTTTATGCATTTAATTTTTATACATCCGTCAGTATAAAATTATTTAATACATGCATCTAATAATATGTTAATACATTAACCAAGGGGTGTGGTTGAGTTGTTGAGGTTCATCCTCCCTTAACCAAGGGTCGAGGGTTCGATCATCACTTTGGGCATGGAGCAGCTTGAAATCCTTGGGCCAACTATCCCACCCATCGAGGTGCCTCCAATCTAGCGAGGGATTAGTCACTGCGTTCAGCAGTGGATACCTCGATCTCGACAAAAAAAAATAAAATATGTTAATACATTATATGTATTGTGTTTAAAAACACATGACATGTCACATTCATTAAAATAATGTGTCATTATATTGTTAGGTATGTATAAAATAATTTTATATTGACGGTGCATAGCAATTAAATTTATTTTTTATTTAAAAAAAAAGTAAAGAAATAAGATTAAAATAAGAGAAGATTCAATTCATACCAACCGAGAGTAGTGAAAACCTATATATTTCTTTTAATTATTTTTTTTTGACAAATATTTCTTTGAATTGTCACATGTATAAATACTAAAAAATTTTGTGAATAATTAATTTAGACAAAAATGTGTGTTTGATTTGCAAAGTAGTAAGTACTAGACATGATAAAATAGTACATGATATATATGACAAAATTGTATTGAAGAGAGATAGGAAGATAATTTTTTTTATATTTGAAAATGAAAAGAGTATTTTTTCATGTTTTTTTGTAGTTGTTGTGGACACAAAATTGTCTTGTGGTTTATTAAAGGACAAAAATTTTTAATTTTGTCCAACCCCTTACTACCTAACTACTAATAATACTTTATTTTATCCACCAAAGTATAAATTTGGAATCCACCAAATAGAGAAAAAGCTCCGAAAAGTTATTTGCCTCATGGCTACAATAGGTCTTTATATAGTAAACTAAACCTAAAAAAAAGAAGCATATCTGTTTTAAAATAAAACAAAATATAATTTTTTTTTGTTCTAGCTTAAATCTAAATCTAAAAGATATTATTATTTTTTTTATTCTAACTTAAATCTAAACCTAAAAGATATATTTTTATTATAATTCTAACTTAAATCTAATAATATTGAAATTAAAATTAACTTAAAAAAAACAAATAATAAAATAAAATAAACTCTTGAATTGCTCCTGCATCAGACTCCTCTTCTTATGAAGAACTCGACCTCGAGTTCTATTATAATTAATAAAGAGATGCCTCTGTCCGGAACTCGTGAACATGAATGCCAAGGTCGAATACAAAACTTTGTGTAGAACTTCCTGATGTCCGCATAGATGGACCATAAATAAGTGCTTCTGATGTCTTCACATTCTCCTCCACCTCTAAAGAACTCGACCCCGAGTTCTCATCTTGATAAAGGGTCTCGTCTTCTTCATACTCATGATTGTCAACAATGTTGAAACTATCAAATATATTCATGGAATTCGGGATAGCTACCATATATTTATATCCCCTGCGTTTATCAGCATTTGCTTTCTTCTTTAGCCGAGTAGCCTCTAACTTAGCTCTGACAGCTTCTTTAACAATGTCATCAAGCTTCTTTTCACTCCAACTAAGAGTGTATGCCTTTTCATGAGGTTCTGTAAGTAACTTAACAAAACTTACCCTTTGTTTTTTTCCAATTTCATCTCCACGTTCATCAACATCCTCTTTCTCTAAATCATCTTGCTCATCGATCTCTTTCTTCTCATCTTTAGATTTGTCAACTACAACCATAGTATATTTATTAGCTAATACTTCAACTTCTTTTGGTTTGAATTGATCAGCATGATTATTGAGCTTATCTGGAAGAGATGGTTGATTTTCATCTAGGGTTTCGATAGACAAAGAAACCACATCAATTCCAGGTGCATAAGCTTCTATTGAGAGAGCACATTCCACCTTGGAGTTGACGGTACACTGTTGCACATCGTTAGAGCTGTTAATCTCTTTATTTCCGAAGTTAGGACTACTGGATGTTGCACTCTGTTCCTTGTCATTAGAGTAATTTTGCGACGAATAACTTCTAAAAGATGAGAAATTTTGAGGAGATTGCTCCATCAATTCTGCCTCCAAAGCTAGATTGTATACTTCATCCATGGTCCATGCAGTCAATAACCCCATCTTGTCATTCAAGGATCTCCTTAAGCCAATAATATATTGAGCAACCTTCTGGTCCTCTAGTAGTCTTAGTTCATTACAATCAGCATAACGAAGAAAATCAGTTGTGTATTCCGTCACAGTTTGCCTGCCCTGAACACATTTAATATACATCTTATATAAAATTTGTTCATAATCTACAAGTAAAAATATTTCAAACATCAATTGTTTCATCCTTCTCCAAGTTCGAATAGGGTTTTTTCTTTGCCTTTGTCTTTGAAGAACGAGTCTATCCCACCAAACAGCTGCAATACTTTTCAGCCTAATCGCAACCATCTTAACCTGTTTGCTTTCAGGGATGTCCACGACTTCGAAAAATCTGTCAACATCAATTTGCCAGTCTATAAATTCTTCTACTCCCATTGTTCCGTAAAACAAAGGAATATTAACCTTCACTTGGTAATCATGATAGTACATGTTGTTGTTGTTGATGTTGTTGTTGATGTTGTTATTATTGTTGTCGTCGTTGTTGTTGTTTGCGTTGTTGTTGGCTGACAACGCCGCCATCTGATCCAATAGAATTTTGACGTTTGCAGCTAAACCGTCAAAGTTTGCCCTAGTAACCGGTTGATCTCCCATAGCTGATCACGATGTGAAAAGAACAGGAGAAAGCCTGCTCTGATACCACCTGACGCGGAAGGAATAGGAAAAAGGAAAAGCAAGCGCTAATCCTAATAAATAGGTTTCCTGGAGTCCACCAGGAAGAGAATAGCAAGCGCTAAACTCTTGAATTAAAACTGGAATCCACCAGAGTATAAATTTGGAATCCACCAAATAGAGAAAAAGCTCTGAAATATTATTAATGAAAAGTTATTTGCCTCATGGCTACAATAGGTGTTTATATAGTAAACTAAACCTAAAAAAAAGAAGTATATCTGTTTTAAAATAAAACAGAATATATATTTTTTTGTTCTAGCTTAAATCTAAATCTAAAAGATATTATTATTTTTTTTATTCTAACTTAAATCTAAACCTAAAAGATATATTTTTATTATAATTCTAACTTAAATCTAATAATATTGAAATTAAAATTAACTTAAAAAAAACAAATAATAAAATAAAATAAACTCTTGAATTGCTCCTGCATCAGCCAAATAACCCTACGGTGTCACATTATAAAAATTACCGCATAATACTTTTTTTTTTTTTGACAAGAACCGCAAAATACTTTATTCATATATTATTGTGTGTTAATTTTGTGCATCATCCAATTTAAATGCGTCAAGCGTGCAAATTTGTTGACATTATTTTTTTAATAAATTGACATTATTAATAACATGAGCTAGAAGAAAAATGCTCTTCCCTCCGTTCAATATGCTCTCATACCCCTCAAATTGACAAAAATACCTTTCGCATCCTAAAATATAAAATAGAATTTGGTTTGTATTATACAAAACGAAATCTGTATAACATGCAAAACGCATTCACCTTGAAAAATCGAAGTGCTTTATTTTTAAGCTATGTTGATTGATTTCGCATTTTAAAATGCGAACTGAAACTTGGTTTCGTATTTTAAATTACGAAATTAGTCCAGTTCGTATTTTAAAATACGAACTCGCTCAATTTCGTACCGCAAAATACGAACGCTCCTGTTATATGACAGTTGCAGGCTTGACATGTTCATTGTCCACTCCAACACTCAACCTCACACCAGACCTTAGATTTGCGATTTTTTGAGCGATTTTTGTGTGTTCATGCCTGGATTCAACATTTTTTCACTCGTTTGAATGATCTTACACCTATTTTGAGTCATAGAACATGTATTGTGTGCTTTAACCATTTATGTTGTTATTATTCATCTTCTTTTTATTGTTTTTCTTGTAGGGGGAGATTCGAAGCTTATATGCCGGCTTGAAGATGGAAACTTGATAATCAAGTGAACACAATTTATTTTTTTACATTGTTATATATAATACTTTGTACGTCTATTATATGTTCAGAAGACTATATTTTTGTTATTAGTATAATGCTATATTGTATTCTGGGATTGATTAACTTTATGTTTGTAAGACCTTATGTTAAATTTCAATATATATGGGGCAAAAATACACCATCGATCCTTTATCTTATTTATTTGTAACATATTGGTCATTTATCTTTTGTTTGTAACAAATTGATCCATTATTTTTTTTAATTTGTAACACTTTAGTCCTTTATCTTTTTAATTTTTCATTTAGGTCTTTTATCTTTCATAATATGCACATGTAAACTCTTTTTCTCATTTATTTATTAAAAAATATAAGATAATTCTATTTTAATTTTTAAAAATATTTTTAATTAAAAATTGAAAAAAAAAACTTGAATAAAATGAACATATAAATCATCTTCATCTTCTTTCTTTAAATCTTCATCATTTTCCTTCAATCAAAAAAATTCTACTCAAATATACTTCTAAATATTATGAATTTAACCTATTAATGTTCTTCTAATCACAAAATGTTAGAAATAAACCTCTAAAGCTATAGAATAGAAAATTGAGATAGAGGAAGCTTTGTATTATTCTATTCATGTGTGTTTACATCATATACAAGAGTCCGATTTATATAGGATACAAGTAGGTAAGTGAAAGACCAAATGTATTTACCATCCACTCACTAGTGAGAATCATAGTGGAATTGGAAGGGAAGAGATGAACATCCACTAAAGCTCCACTAAGGGTATTTATTCATAACATTCCCCCTTGGATGTCCATCGATGATGTGCCTCATTAAAACCTTACTAGGAAAAACCTAGTGGAAAAAAATCCTAGCCAAGGAAAAAGAGTACAACATCCTTTTGCGTGCAAACTGCCTCGTTAAAAACCTTTCCAGGAAAACCCGGTGGGAAAAAATCATGGCAAAGGGAAAAAGAGTGCAGTTTTCTCCCCCTGTTTGAAGCATCTGTTAAGAATATGAATGTCAACATTAAATCACTATGCTTCATGATTTATCATCCTTTCAATAGAGCTTTCAGTCACCACTGTCTTCAAGACATCTTCTTTGAATTGTTGGTACTTGAACTCGATATGTAGAAATGAGAACTATTTAGTGAGATGGTGCTTCAATATCGTCATATGTAAATAATCACGTACTTTAGAATTGACTTATTCTGGGTCAGAAAGAATCTCATATCTGCATGGTTAATTTGACGAACATATATTCATAAAATAATTGCTTTAACTCTATCATGAAAACATATATTTCACAGTATTCTAATGCATTTTGGTTGGTGATAAATCCTATCTCACTAACTAGAATAAAATAACATTATCACGTCAATCAATATGATATTTAAGTAATACGCACGCATGCAAATTTAAAGTTTTCAAGAGTGTGATATTTGATCATGTACTCAATAAATATAATTTGTCAAGATTCAATTAGCTAATTGATCGATTTGCAGATTAAGATAAAGATTTCTCAAAATATTTATCTTAAGATATTTCTCTATATCTTTAGTCCATTTAGAATTTTTAATAGGAGATCCTTCAGGGACCTTCATATAATCATGTCTATCAAATGAGCAATATAATCATGTGAAAATTGAGCTCTTCATGTGCTACAAGGCATCTTACGTACCAAAATAATATGTGTATCCTTGAGCAACAAGTCGTGCTTTTTATTTCACAATTTCATCATTCTCATTTGTATACAATTATAATTTCACACTTTTTAGGTGTCTGGACTAAAGATCCACAAACATTTTGCTTGAAAAGTGAGTTTCATTATACTTCATTCTAATTTCTCAATTTTGACCAATTTTCACTTTTGTCTACAATCTTTAGTAGACTTTGGTTCATGATCCTCATGGTCATATATCAAAATTAGCGCTATATTATATTTAAAAACATTGTCAACGTTGACTTTCTTTCGGTTCCTTTATATTTCATTCATGACATAATGTGTTGAGATCTCTATATAAATTTCAGGAACTAAAAAAATCAATTATGTCAATTACTCTTTTCATATCCTCACTTGGGTCATCTTTCTTTATAGCATTCGAGGATTTTTAATCTTTGGATCCGACTGCACTACCACACTTCAGGGTGGTTAAGATTCATTTGCAATTTTGGTTGGAGCGTTAGCAGCTGATAATTTATTTCGTAAACTTTGCAAATAATTTATCTTTGGCTAAATTACAGTTTTGGTCCCTTATCTTATTTTTTGGTTTCAGTTTGGTCCCTTAACTATTAAAAGTTTCATTTTAGTCCTTTAACTATATATTTTGTTAGTTAAATTAGTCCTTTTTAACATTTGATATTTTTGTTTAAATAAGAACCTTTAGATCATGTAGTTCTATTATATCTTATCATAAATCATCATCACCTAATTCTATTTTCTTCTTCTTCTTCATACTTTGCAGCAGCAGTGTTGAATCAGTAATACCAAAAACAATAAAGAATTAAAATTCAACTATAAACCCTTTCCCTTTCACCTTCTTCATAGATAAATCACTCTCTCATCACATTTTCATTTCTCACAATCAAAATCTCCCTGGCTTTCACCATACAACACTTTCTCAGTTCACAAATTCACACTTCCACATTCAACCATCATCAAACAATAAATAGCATTGAAAATTCCCTGGATTCTTATTCCGCTCGCTCTCTCCCTTTTGATTTTGTTCTTTTAGTTTCATGCAAAGATTTTTTTGAGATGGGTAGCTTTAAATTTCATAGCTTTTTAATCTGATTCTGTTTTTGATTTGATTCGGATTTTAAGCTTTTTAGAACAACCCAAAAGTAAAATTTTGGTCTTTCTTTATATTTTGACCAAATTTTAATCTGGGTTTTTAAATTAGTTCATCTTGATCTCAATAGTTGAATCTCTCTTTTTTTACTTAAACCCATTTCAAAAAATCACTTTTTTTTTTTGTGCTTTTGTTTGTTGAGAGAGCGAACGGAGAAGGTAATGGCTACAGCTAAGAACACAGTTAAGAATAGTGGAAAATTTAACAAAGATTTTGGTTATACAAATTGGTGAAAGCCAAGTTAATTGGGAGATTGAAAAATGTAAATGTTCAGAATCTGCTGCTGCAAAATATGAAGAAGAAGAAGAAAATAGAATTAGGTGATGATGATTTATGATAAGATATAATAGAACTACATGATCTAAAGGTTCTTATTTAAACAAAAATATCAAATGTTAAAAAGGACTAATTTAACTAACAATATATAGTTAAAGGACTAAAATGAAACTTTTAATAGTTAAGGGACCAAACTGAAACCAAAAAATAAGTTAAGGGACCAAAACTGTAATTTAGCCTTATATAAAATAATATTAGGTTATAAACCTAAACTCATTTGAAAAATAAGGGGAGGACTTTCATATAATAACTTGTTGGCTTGATGTGAAGCAAAAACTCAATTTAAATGATCACATATTCCCAAAGTAGAATTTTGAAGTTACCATTTCATAAGTATCAATCACACATTTAACTTTAGACGTCTAAAGAATGAAACTTCAGGTCCATATGAAATATCAACATACATATGATACTTATGAAATACGTACTGAAAATTTCACAAACTTCTGGTTGTGAGTTGTCTAACCATTTAGTTGATTTACAAATAAAATCTTATATACATCTCAAATTGTACAGACTCAATATTTCATTTTTTCAACTTCCTTTGGGAACGAATCAAACAAATTATTGAACTGAAGAACTTCTGGCTCTTCAAAATATATCCAATATAGATCCGGGATAATCCAACCGGTCTTGCCAAACTGAATATGATTTGTAAACTTCTGGTTTACAATAATTTGTGCTTCAATTGCACTAATATATATTCTCAAAGTTTAACTTTGTTCTCGATGTAATAATATATTAGCTCTTCTGGAGCTTTGATCAATAATTTTGTAATATCCAAAATAATTTTAAACAAATTTTTGTAGAGAATATATAACTCAATTATATTAAACTTCAATATGTATATCATAATAATTGTCAAACTCCATGTACGAAAACAAAGAAACCAAACAATTCTCAATATGAACAAATAATATTGACAACAATTTTTTCCTTTTAAGCAATAATAATAAATCACAAGGAAATAAATAAATAAATGCACAACTGACCTATAATAGTGCAGGATTAATTCTTACGGGATAAATTTGATACTAAATTATTAGTTCTTCATGAGCTATGCAATATATTTTAACAATAAAATCAACTCTCTAATTATCAATCCTTCAGGGATTAACCCTTTTGAATTCTTTTGGAATTTCACATAGATTAATGTTGACTTCTTTAGAAACTACCATGTTGAATTCTTCAGGAATTCACATAGAATAATATGTGTTCTTCAGAAATTACATAATAGTTTTTTTTGATAATATGATATCAATCCTTATGTAATACTTCAAAAATGCATAAGGAATAAATAAACACAATAATATAATACAATTCACACAATCCTTTAAGGAGACTTGATATTTAAATTTTCTCAAATTCTTCAAAAACTATATCATAAACAATAATAAATAGAACCAATTATTTATGCAATCCTTCAGGATGCTTAAATGATGAATTCGCTTGAAATTCATCTAGAATTCTTGTGATAAGATTAATCAAATTAGTCAAACATATAGATATATAAACAATGTACTTCAAACACATATAATTTGTGATATGTGTCACAAATAAACTAGTATAATATCACAATATAATCATAAATTAGAGATAAATAGAATAGACTATATTACTAGAACCACTTTTGATCAATCAAACTAATAAAGGAATGATTATGGAAGAATCATCCAAACGTTTCCTTATAATTTTCCATCATGCGGTTATGGATTCTAGAAAAATCACAATAGAAACATGAACAACAATGAAACTATGAAATGCTCAAAATTAAATTTACTATAATATGTAAGCCAAAATACTAAATTTTCACTTTTGTTTTACACATCAAAACCAAATATTTGAAAGAATTCTAATATTAAATTACTAGTTTAAATCTTTATCAATTGCAACCAAATAAAAACAAAACAGGATTACCAACTGAATTTAAAATGTACTCACCAAAACTTCATAAGATCAATAAATTACCAAGAAATACTATTGCCAAATTATTACCATATTATAGAAATAAATTGAAGGAAGTCGGTTGTTATTTCCAACAAGTTTTTTTTTTTTTTTTTACTTTTTTATTATAAATAATCACATAGTTTGATATAGTAGAAACCATACATCAATACAACCAAATTTTGGATTAATTGAGTGAAAGAGAAAAAAAAAAAAAAAACAGGGTCAAAGTAACTAATCACTGATATATAGATTACATAGGCCTAAGCAGGCTCAAAAATGAAAAACCAGTGAACATCTACAACATAATTCAGTGAACATCTAAGTTGATTACAATCTATAATTTAATCAGGACTGAAATAACATAAGTCAATTAAATACCGTTACCATCTATAACTTTAACCGAATTGAAAATAAACTTCAAGAAACGAAAATAATCTTCAAGAAATTAAATCTTCGATCAATCTTTAAATAATAAGTAAACACACAAATATAATATAATTCACACCATATCATATAAATTAAAATAAACATGCTTATGTTCTTTTGAATGATCAAAGTGTTATGCTTCACCATACTAATGTCGGTCACAAAGCGTAAACAATATTGAACAATCAAATACATAAAAACATGATGTCAATTTATAAATTAGTAATAAAAAAAATGGTCATGATACATGAAAATTGAAATGAACAAATGAAATGAAATGAAAAGGAAAAACAAAACAGGGATTATGGTCGATGCAAATAAAAATTAGAACTCTGTCCATGTTTGATCATATGTAGTATATTGAATTAACAATTTTACTCACTTATCAATTATAATAGATCGTAGCTATGCTTGGTGTACATACCTTTTCAATTATAATTTTGATAGAGACTCGTGCTGATAACGTGTTAGAAATAAACATAGAATAGAGAATTGAGATAGAGGAAGCTTTGTATTATTCTATTCATGTGTGTTTACATCATATACAAGAGTCCGATTTATATAGAATACAAGTAGGTAAGTGAAAGACCAAATGTATTTACCATCCACTCACTAGTGGGAATCATAGTGGAATTGGAAGGGAAGAGATAGACATCCACTAAAGCTACACTAAGGATATTTATTCATAACACAAAATTAAAATTTCAAATTATCAATAAACCTTAAAAAAACACAATACAAATTTGTAATAAACACCAAAATCAAAACTTCCAATTAATCATGGATTCATTCCCACCACTAACACCGCTGCCAGACCACCAATTGCATAAGGCTTCACATGTTTCCTTTGCTGATTTAAATTATTACAGTGAAAGAAACAATAACATCTAATTGCTTTGCTAGAATAATGTAGTTCAACTAGAATAATGTAGTTTTCCTAATCTGGGTTTGATTTTGCCCATTATTGCAAATCTGGGTTTTCACACGAGGATTTGGTTTTGGGGTTTATTGCAAATTTGGGTTTTTAGGGTTTATCGAGAATTTAAGATTTTGATTTTTGTGTTTAAATAATAATAATAGGTTAGATTTATGATATTTGAAAGTATATTTGAGTAGAAAAATTTGTAATTGAAGAAAAATGATGAAGATTTAAAAGAAGAAGATGATGATAATGAGATTTTCATCTTATTTAAGTTTTTTATTTATGTTTTTAATAAAAATATATTTTAAAAATTAAAATAGAATTATCTTAAATTTTTTAATAAATAAAAATGAGAAAATAAATTTATAGTGCACATTATAAAAAATAAAGGACCTAAATGGGAAATTAAAAAGATAAAGGACTAAAGTGTTACAAATTAAAAAAATGATGGACCAGTTTGTTACAAATAAAAGATAAATGACCAAAATGTTACAAATAAATAAGATAATAAATGATCAATGATATATTTTTGTCTATATATAGCATAGTTCATTTATCTTACTAAATTTTCCTTTTATTTGGAGTATGTTTTATTGAATTGCATAGTTAGTTCGTAATTTCATTGATTTCCTAAAACAAATTTTCAATAATTAAGCACCATGAATTGGATGTGTGTATATAGCCATGAAAATTGATAATGAATATTTGCAATATGTACCAACGGAAAAAGAGCCGTAGGTAAAAAATTTCAGATTTCTCACAAAGCTTTGTACCAACGAGCAAACCCGTTAAAAATACCTATAGTGACGCAAAATATTTGTGGGTGTAGCAAACTATATACCTCGAAAAAATGGTCGTCGGTATAGGTATTTTGTATTGGATTATGATATATAATTCAAGCTGTTGTATCCGACGCTGGTGCGTTTTTTTTTTTGTTTTTCTAGTTTATTTTATTTGTTTCTTTTAAGATTGTTAGTTACGTAGATTTTAGGAAGTAGATAGAATACCTAGATTTTAGGAAGTAGATAGAATTAATTAGTTGCCTAGATTTTAGGAATTTTTTAAATTCACTTTATCTATAAATAGGTGTTGTGTGATCATTGTAAATACAATCACTTTTCAATAAACTTTTTCAATAATAAGTTCATTCAATTTATTTTCTCAAAGTTCATTCTCTTCTTATTCTTTGTTTGTTGTTCTTTGTTGAGGAGTTTTCCCGAACAAAGTGGTATCTAGAGCTTATACGATCCAAGGGATCAATTCTTGATCTTTCTTGAATCCAAGAAAGAATCTTTGTGGTTGTAGTGACTCAACCATGGTTGGTACTAACAATTTCCAAGCGAATTTGCCCGTTCTTGAAGGACCCAAGAACTAGGACATATGGGTAAAGCAAATAAAGGTTGTATTCAATGTTCATGAGGTGCATGATCAAGTTACAACTGTGGTTGCTCCATTACCAGCAAATCCGAATGAAGAACAAAGAACAACGTTTAGACTTGCAAAGAAGAACGATGCCAAAGGCCTATTCCTCATACATCAGTGTGTGAATCCAACAGTGTTAGAGAAGATTGTAGATGAAGAAACTGCAAAAGGAGCATGGGATACACTACTGAAGATTTATGGTGGTGATGCAAAGGTCAAGAAGGTGAAGTTGCAAGGGTTGAAGAGACAATATGAACTCCTTCAGATGAAGGACGATGAGAAGATTGCAGACTACTTCACAAGAATAGTGACACTCACTAATTAAATGAAGAGTTGTGGGGGAACAATTGATGAACAAGAACAGGTTGAAAAAGTACTCAGAACTTTAACCACAAATTTCAAACACATTGTGGTGACCATTGAAGAAACTAAAGATCTGAGTGAAATCAGAATTGAAGATTTGCATAGCACTCTTGAAGCACATGAACTTAAGCACACAGAGAAAGATCATGGCAAGGAAGATGAGCAAGCTCTCTTTGCAAAATTCAAGAAGTGGCAGAAAAAGAAAGATTTCAAGAAAACCAGTGAGAAAAGTGAAGACGAGCCTGAATCCTATAATGGAGGAGGAGGGAAGCAGAAAAGTAGAAAGAAAAAGTCAGTTGACAAGAGCAATATTTAATGTTACAACTGTGACAAGTATGGTCACTATGCAAATGAAATGCAAGAATCCAAAGAAGAAGAAAGATAAAGTCAGTGAAGAAGCAAATGTTGCAGAAGATCACTCAAGCTCCGATGAAGATGTGAGCTTTATGGTGACAATAGCTGATGAAACATCTGATTCAATGGAATGGTATTTGAATTCTGGATGTTCTAACCATATGACAAGTCATAGAGAATGGCTAAAAAGTGTTGATCCTAGTAAGAGAACTAGTATTAAACTTGCAGATGGTAGAAGTCTTACAGCTGAAAGTATTAGTAACATAGTTATCAAACAAAATGATGACAAGAAAGTCATAATTCATGATGTGTTGTATGTTCCAGAGATATGTTGTAATATGCTGAGTATTGGTCAACTGATACAGAAGGGTTTCTCAGTCACTATGGATGGAGAATCCTTGAAACTGTTCAATAAAGTGAAGAATTTTGTGCTCAAATCCACTTTAACGAAGAACATAACCTACAAGGGTAGTTTTTCAGGTGAAAAACTAATGTGCAAGTTTGCTGATGACAGACAAGATGTTGATGCATTATGGCACATGAGGTATGGTCATCTAAATTCTAGAAGTCTAAGTGAATGGAACTCTAAAGATTTAGTATATGGCTTACCAAATATGAATCCAAGAAGAGAAGTATGTGAAGTTTGTGTGAAGAGCAAACAAATTAGAGTACCATTTGTTTCTGAAATGCCTAAGGGAGCAGTTAATGCATTAGATGTGGTACATTCAGATATTTGTGGACCAATTGATGTGTTATCAACTGGTGGAAACAAGTATTTCATCACGTTTGTTGATGAATTCTCAATAATGATATGGTTATATCATATTAAGGCAAAAAGTGAAGTTTTTGAAGTGTTCAAAAAATTCAAAGCCTTAGTTAAGAAGCAAAGTGGCAAGTCATTGAAGGTGTTGAGAACAGATGGTGGAGGTGAGTATACATCAAAAGAGTTTGAGAATTATTACAAGAATGAAGGTATAATTCATGAAGTTACTGCACCATACACTCCTCAACATAATGACATTGTAGAAACAAGTAACAGAAGCATTCTAGATATGGCTAGATGCATGATGAAGCAGAAGCAGTTGCCTCGCAAGTTCTAGGGTGAAGCTGTGTCTACAGCTGTATACATCCTAAATAGGTGTCCAACCAAGAAGATGAAGGATAGAGTTCCTGATGAGGTATGAACAGGAAACAAGCCATGTGTGGCTCATCTGAAAGTGTTTGGCTCATTGTGTTATAAACACATCCCTGATGCTAGAAGAAAGAAGCTAGATGACAAGAGTGAGCCTATGATATTTGTTGGTTATCATAGAACTGGTGCTTATAGACTCTATAATCCTACTTCAGATAAAGTAGAAATTAGTAGAGATGTGAAGTTCTTAGAGAATGAGAACTGGGACTGGAAGCAAAAATCCATATCTAAAAACACTTGTGAAGTTGATTTAGATAATGGTTTGGATAACAATGAGATTGTGACAATTGTTAATCAAGTTCAAGGCAAGAATAATCAAGCAAATGATAAAAGTTCAGATGAAGAGCCACAACCACAGCTAAGACCTAGATCTCAGAGAACAATACAAATGCCAAGAAGATTGGAAGAATGTGAGATAGTCTCAGACAATGCAGTGAATAATGAAGGTGAAGTTGTTCAATATGCTATGCTTGCAGACACTAAGCCTTTAGATGTTGGCAATGCACTAAAGAGCAAAGTGTGGATGGATGCAATGATTGATGAGGGTGAAATAATTCAACCAGCTATGTTAGCTGAACATGAGCTAGTAAGCTTAGAACAAGCTATGAAGGAAAAGCATTTGAAAAATGCTATGAAAGGGGAATTGCAGTCCATAGATAAGAATGATCCTAGAAAGTCTCACAGGAATGCTGCTAAGAAGATACTCAGGCATGACAAAGGCTTTATGAAGTTAGGCTTATTGTTTCATACTGGTATGAGGTATGAGTATGCAGAATTATTGAGGTTTTCTAATGCTATTGGGGTGGAACCAAGACTGATGGAAGAAACACTTATGATTGTATGAAGAAAGATCAGTTGCTCAAGCTCAGAAGGGAGCTGGGAGTTATAAACTTTGACAGCTTGAATTAAGGAGGAGTATTGGATTATGATATATAATTCAAGTTGTTGTATCCGACGCTAGTGCGTTTTTTTTTGTTTTTCTATTTTATTTTATTTGTTTCTTTTAAGATTGTTAGTTACCTAGATTTTAGGAAGTAGATAGAATACTTAGATTTTAGGAAGTAGATAGAATTAATTAGTTGCCTAGATTTTAGGAATTTGTTACATTCACTTTACCTATAAATAGGTGTTTTGTGATCATTGTAAATACAATCACTTTTCAATAAACTTTTTCAATAATAAGTTCATTCAATTTATTTTCTCAAAGTTCATTCTCTTCTTATTTTCTCAAAGTATACATATGTTTGCCTATTTAGAGTATATTCTAGATATATCTAGAATACATAATTTATAGAATAACTTAGTAATATATACATGTCTAGAGTTTTCTATATAATACTTTAGTAATACATAGAATAAGCAAATGCACATTTGTACTAGGAAATGTCTTGAAAACTCTAGATTGTGGAGTATTTAGAGTATACTTTTCACAACTATAAATAGGCAAACATATGTATCAGTGTATTCAAGTCTTTGAAATGGAATGACAATAACATTGAAGACTCTTCACCACACTATATGTCTCCTCCTAACTACTAATATGTTGTCTCTTGTCTTTTGTCACACACTACTCACTACTATCATTCTATCAACTAATGTCATCTACACATCATATATACATGAACTTAACAAAAAATTAAAAGCATAATAAGTGGCCTAATGGCCAAATGAGATTACAAAATTAAAAGTACTTAACATATTCAAGCGATAATAAATCAAAAGTTCAAAAGATTACAAAAGAAATACTATAATGTTTGAACAATACTATACTAAAACAAAAGCTCGATAGTGCATTAAGGTAGGTCAGGTTGTGGCCGTGTAAATTAGATTGACAAGACAATCCAACAGAGGAAAATAAGGGTTTCTTTTTCTACAATGAAGCTTTGGAAGGTAAAAGGATGTGGATTAAAATAGATATTTAGAGTATTCTTTTTCTAAAAGTTCATTCTCTTCTTATGTTCATTCTAGGAACATGTTGAATACCTGCATGTTTTTGACACTCTTGACAACCCTTGCCAAAATTAATACAATCTTTCAAAATAGAAGGCCAATACATTCATTGTCGAAACAATAACCATTTAATTTTTTTTACCTGCTTGATGAGAACCAAGCGCACCACTAAGCGTTTCAGAAATAGCCAAATATGCCTCACTTTCACTAAGACATTTCAACAAAATTCCCTGAGTAGTTTTCGTAGATAAATCATTTCCCAAAGTTACATAGCTTATTGATTTGTATTTCAGTTTTTGACTAACTCCATTTGTGGGATTTTGCAAGTAATCAACAATTTCTTTACGCCAATCATTATAAGTAAAATTGTCAATGGCAAAAATTTGAAAACAGTCAGAGCTTTGTGGAATATAATTTTGTGGCGTGTATGAATCTACCCCCACAAGTTTTGGCATTGACAATACCTTATGACTAGAAGTCAATGGAGTTTCTGTCGAATCATTTTCTCCTTTATTTCGATTAACTCGTGTAGAAATTTATTTGGCACTTTGTATCCTGAAGCCAATTGTCCTAAATCATTAGCTATTAGGTTTTCAAGTCGAGGTATATGTTCAAATTGAACTAAATCAAAACGACTCAATAAAGTTCTTGCAACAGCAAAGTACTTAATTTGCATAGATACATTTGTACTTTGCTTCTCTATTGGAGAAATGAATATTTATGGTATACTGAAATTGGGTAGGAATTTGAGAAGGAGATAATTTTCAATGGTTCAGTTTCTATTGGAGAAAATATAATTTCCATGGTTCAGTTTCCACATAATTTTCAATCTTTTCGATGACTGAATGATCAGCAATGAAATCAACGACAATTTGACCTTTGACAGATTTCAAAGGTTTATAAAACAACGAATAAGTAGTGAGGGCAATAGCCCATTTACCTATTCGATTGTGTAGTATTGGTTTTGATGACATATGTTTGATAACATCAAAATGAGAATAAACATAAACATTTTTTGTACATGAGAAATATATACAAAGGCATAATTTTTCTATTGAACTATATCTAGTTTCTGCATCATTTAACACAGGAATAAGGTAATCAATAGGCCTTTCGACCCCATCATCATCTTCTTGAGCTAACATACTACCTATAGTCTTATGTGATGCAGAAATATACAATTTCATAAATTTAGTACGACTAGGTGGCAACAATATAGGAGGTTTGGTCAAGAGTAATCCTTGATCTCATCAAAAGCTTGTTGATATTCCTGCCCCCATGTGAAACTTTCTTCTTTATTTGGTCGTAGCAACGTGCAAAATGGCTGAACTTTGCCACTCAGGTTATAAACCTTCTGAAGAAATTGTTTTTTCCTAGCAGCGACTAAAGTTCCTTCTTTGTCGTAGGAGGCTGTGTTGCTAAGATAGCCTTCGTTTTATTTGCATTGATTTCAATGCCCTTCTTATGTACTACAAAGCCAAGAAAATCACCTACACGTACTCAAAATGCACATTTTAGTGGATTCATTTTTAATCCATATTTTCTCATTCTTTCAAATGATTGTTGAAGGTGGTCTAAATGACTTGCTTTCGACGTGGACTTTACTACTATATCATCAATGTAAACTTGCATAAAATTTTCAATAAAATCATGAAACATTGGGTTCATAGCCCTTTGATAAGTCGCACCAGCGTTCTTTAGGCCAAAAGGCATTACTACCCATTCATAAGTACATAATCCCCCTAGGCATTTGAACGTTGTTTTGGCAACATCTTCCTCAGCGACAAATTTGATTATAACCAGAATAAACATCTAACATGCTTAGATAATCAAATCCTGTTGCTGAGTCTACTAACATTTTGTTGCGGGGATTTTGGGATTTCCACCGCTACATTGACCTTTCATTTCCAAAGAGGGGAAAATGTCAAAAACCGTTTAAAAAGAGAGATTCTAAGCTCGGGGGTTAGTTATGGCTAGGGAAGGTATTAGCATCCTAAACATCCATGGTACTCCATGGTATCCTCTAATTTATTACTTTTTATTGCTTTTAATGTGCTTAAGAAAATGAGGGAGAAGTTGTAATAATTTGGAGGGAGAAGATGTATAGATTAGAAAAGTGTGTGCATGTGGAGATTGGATTGAGAAGAGAAAGTTATGACAAAGAATAATAAATTTAGTTTAAAACTAAACTAATAGTGCGACTAATTTGGATTTGGACTAAAAAAAATTTATTAGAGAGAGAAGAAGTTGTTTATTTGTTTTCCTATTTTTTCTAAAGAAAATTACTAACGCGCCTCTTCAGAAATGAAAGTTCATTTTTCTTGGTTTTTTAGCGTTGTGTGTGATGTGTCAATAGCAATAAAGTCCTACGCTATTACAACCAAATTGAATAATTATCACAACCATATCGAATCAAATGAAAAAAATAATAAAAGGCAATAAAATGCAAACGAAGAAATAAACATGAGTGTGAAATGCACTTACGAAGAAAAGAAAACAAAATGTCAAATATTGATGTGAAGTGTGTGTGTGAACATGCAATGTGAAATATAATGGGAATGTGCCAAAGAGTGAAAAAATACAAAGAGAACAAAGTCACATAAAAATCATCGCATATGAGCATACACTTTTAAAACTAGCAAGGAAGAAAATGAATCAATTAACAAGCATGGAAGACATGAATTTAGGCCAAAAAAATGGTCCTTAACTATTAATGCTAATGCTAGAGCTCAAGGATTTTTATAAAGCAAAATATTGTCTTTAACTTGCATTTTTAAATGGTGCATTGTCCTATCCCTAATGCAAATGCATGTATGCATGTAAAAATTTGTAGTGAAACATGTATTGTGAAATTGTAGTGTGATGTAAAAAAGTGTCGAATATCATGTAATATGCAAAATGTAGATTGTGATGTAATGCAACGTAGAAAAATATAGCATATAAATGTGATGTAATATGATGTAAAATGCGGACATGAAACACATATCATAAAAAGAGCAAATAAATGATAATCAAACATAAGCAAAAACAAAACATGTCAATGAGAACTTATTAATTAAAATTTAAACCTCAAAAGAGTTTCTTAAAATATTAGTGTAAGAGTTTAAGTTCAATAAGCTTAAAATAAGCTATTGTCCCAAACCAACACTTATTGAATAAGCTAGTACTAACACATAATCAAAGATAAGCAATTAAAAAAAAAGTTAAAATTAATTCTCAAAAAGAAGTACCTAAAATATTAGTGTAAAATTTAGGCTCAATAAGCTTAAATAAGCTATTGTCCCAAATAATCACTTATTCAAATAAGCTAAAAAAAAACATGATGATAATAAAATGCATGTAAATGTGTGAAGAGAGTAAAGGGGGTGCAAACCTGAAAATGGGAGTGCGGAAAATAAACAGATCAGAAAATGAAGTAAGCCCAAAGCCCAATCAACAAGTCCAGCCAGGGGGGTGTCAATAACAGCAAGGAAGGAGGTGCAAGGAGTAAACAACCCAATTCAATGAATCAGTCCAAAAACCAAAAATAAACCGGACCGGAATGGATTGACCCGATCCAAACCCGTTTCACTAAAACAAACCGGTGGGGGGCCCGCGAGTAAATCCAAGATCCAATTAGAGAGCGCCACGTGGTGCTGAAGAGGTCTCCTTCTCCAGTCATCTCTTCCGGCATTACCAAACGGATCCGGCGCGGTGGTTCTTCTCCAGTAAACTACAGATCATCACAAATTGTGAAACGAGGTACCATTCCCCTCGTTTTTGTGCGTAGAACTCGAATATGGCTTTGGATTCGCCTGAAACTGTCTAGATCTTGAGAAATAAGCGAAAACTCCGACGAACTCAAAAACTTAAACTCGCGATTTCGTCAAATCTGGGTGAAATTAAAGGTTGGTAAAGGTTCAGAGCATCATCGCGAGTACAAAGCACTATATATCGGTTCAAACAGAGCTCTAAAACACTCCCAATTGAACACTCTAGAACTCCGGCGACAGTGGCTACGTTTCGTGTGTTTCTAGCGTGAATTTGACCAATCAGAGGTTGGATTTGAACTCAGGAGGGTCTAAAACCTTAGAAAATAGCATTTGATTGTTGATTTTGTGAAGTTTTAAGGTGGTTGAATTTTCCGGCAAAGGTGGTTTCAGATCTGGTGTTTTCCGGACGTTTATGACGCATTTTTGGTGAAATTAACAATGGATTAGTGATGAGAAGATGATTAGGAAACTAATGGTGTATTTAGATTTCGATTTGGATGAGTTTTGAAAAATTGGTGTGGTGGTTGTGGTTTTTCGGCGACCGGAGGTGGTTTTCCGGCGCCGAAAAACTTTTAGTGATATGCTGTGATTGTTCTCTGAATTTTTGCTTTTGGGAATTGTGTAAAAATGATTGTTAATGATTGAGTGATGTGAGGTTTGTATTTATAGGAGAAAATTAGGGTAAATGGTATTTGTGTAATATTGTAGAAAAGCTTAAATAAAGTAAATGATAAATGAAAATAAAATAAAAATGGTGAGGTGGAATAATATGATTTTTACTATTTTTGGTAAACTTTGAGATAAAAAGGTGAAAATGAAATAAATTGAAATAAATGTGATAAAATGTAAATCTTTTTGATATTTTAAAAAATATGGTAATAAAAATTTAAAATGCGTGTAAAATAACAAAAAGACTATTTTTTGATATTTTTGAACTTTTACGCTAAAAAGCAAACTATTTAAAATAAACGAAATAAAAGATGAAATATTTAGAAATAAAAGGAAACTTAAGAAAAATGATAAAAATATGAAAAATGAAAGAAAAATGCATGAAAAAAAAATAAAATATTTTTTGTATATTTTTATGCATGAAATTGTAAATTTGATTTGTAGGTCCAAAATTGGGGTACTACACATTTCGACAACAAGCATTGCGTATTCATCTTGTAGAGTTGCTTTATTTAAATCTCTAAAATCGGTGCATACTCTAAGTGTGCCATTTTTCTTAATAAAAGGAACAATATTGGCTAACCAATCGACATACCTTGCAGTTCTAATGAACTTGCATCTGAGGAGTCTTTCAATTTCGTCTTTGATTTTCGACATTATTTATGGTGCAAAGCGACTAGGCAATTGCTTCATTGGCTTCTTGTCTGGTTGTATAGGAAACTTCAATTCAACCATATTTCTGCTAAGCTCTGGCATCTCGTCATAATCTCAAGCAAAACAATCCTTAAACTCTTGCAAGAGCTTAATAGTTTGCTCTTTTAAATCAGATTCGATCTTAGCACTAATATATGCTGGTCGTTTAACTTGACCATTTCCTAAGTCAACTTCATAAGTAAATCTTGAGCCTGCATTTTCTTAACAGCATCCCTAGGATCTTTTTCAGAACCCAAAGGTCCAACTTAATGGAGCACATCACATTATCCTGGTGCTCAAAACTAGTATGAACAGACAGCATTGGCGCAATATTCGCCAAGTTTTTCTCAAAAGACCTTTTAGATACTTGGTCGACTTCAGCTAAAAAATAGCTTTGATCTGCTTCTATGTTCTCGACCAAATCATCATCTCTCCACATGATGAGTCTTTGATGGACAGTTGAAGGAAGTTGCCCCACTCCATATATCCATTCTCTTCCCAACAGCAAATTGTAGTTTGCCTTTGATGGCACCACAAGGAAAAGAGTTGGCCTCACAATGCTTCCTACAATTAATTCGACTTGTATAGTGCTATTGGAACGACCAATTTTGCCCTCATAGTTAGCAAGCAAAACATTACGAGGGGATAAATACGTATCATATTTTCCTATCTATCCAAGTAAGGAATGAGGCATTAGGTTTACAGCACCACCACCATCAACTAACACTTTGTTAATCCCAACTCCATCAACATTTGCCTGTATGAACAAAGGTTTGAGGTGACTCCTCATAGCAGCATCTGGTCATTCTATCATAGATTGTTATTCTTCGCCACAACCATTTTGCATCACATAAAAACACAAAGGCATATGTATAGTCATAGGCTGAATGTCATCACAATCTTCTGCCTCTTCGACTTATGTTAAGACATCAAATTCAGCAAGTAGAATCGACATGACATTAACTAGCACATTAAAGTCTGGTTCAAAGTTGGAGTGTTTCGACTCCATTTCTTGATCTTCATTTTTCTTCTCCACAATTATGGGTAGTGGAGGAAAGATTCTCTCTTTGGCTGGCCTTCGAGCCACTTCGACAGGTTGCACATTTTGTCGGATGATGACTTATTGTGCATTATGTCGAATGTCAACATGTCGATTGAGATATTGAGGAATATTTAGATGCACATTAATTCTAGCATCCTTCTCCTGTCGTTGGAGACGACGCCATTGTGTTATGTTCATAGGATTCTTCCCTTTGTAATTATTGATGTAGCCAATTTTGTTAAGATCATTTGGTTGTTTGGGCTTTGAATACCTTTTCTCATCTTTCAATGGCCTATTGCCATATCCAAAATATTGACCATCAGAATGTACCCATTCCTCGACAGGGGAAAATATATTTGGAATAAATGTTTTCTTCTTCTGTCAATGACTTGGTGGACAGCCACAAGGGCTTGCCCTCTCTTGATAACTTGATTAGGGATATTATTTGACCATTTTCCTTTTTTATAAGGCATATACTGCTGAAGACTTTGGTTTGCCTCTTTGTCGAATACAACACTGCATTTGGGACAAAGCATAACATCAGAATTTCCCATTTGCACGGAAATCAATCAACTCCTCTTCAGCATTTGGGTACACTACCTACATCTTTTCTAAAAATTCACCTTTAGTAGCTTCGACCACATTAATGTCCAGAACTTGCATAGCTTCGACCACTTTAATCATCACTAGTTCTAAATACATTGCTTCTTCCACTCGCAGTGGATTAACATCCACTAGCATAGGAGCTTTGACTTTTTCAGCAAACTTCAATCTCACTTCATTAAGAGCTTTTTGGGACCCAAGTAATGATGAAATTTACAAAAACCTATATTCTTTTGTTGTTCTATTGGTGGTGTTTTCAAACCTTTTGGCACTATTATTTGGCCATCAATAACCAATAAATCAAATATTTCATCACATTTAGTCACATAAAATGTGTAAGTCTTAGCAATAAATCTATCGTTTTAGGTTCGACAGGATTTTGCCATTTGAAGGTCTTAATAATTTGCAAATATATGGAGGCCCTGGTTTTATTTCAGCCACATTAATTTCACTTATTTCGACAAAATCCCTTGTGTTGTCGAATTCTTGATCACTATCATTTGTTTCGATATATGCAATTTTCTCTTTCTTATGAAATTTAGTATTTCTTCGTTTTTTTTAGCTTTTTGTCTCTCGACTTGGCAATTCAATCTGCAAGTTGCGCCATATCTCGCAAATATTGCGTGTCGAGTTTTTTCCTAATCGAATAATCAAGGTCACTAATAGCAATTTTGACTAATTCATGGTCAAGGACTTGAGTAAAGCACCTTGCATTAAGAAGTCTAAACCTGTTTAAGTAATCATCAATAGACTCTAGGACTTTACGTCTCGCACTAGCTAATTCTTTAAGACTTATTTTTGACTTCCCAATGTAGAATTGTTCATGACAAAGTCGTTCATATTGAGTCCAAGTAAAAATAGAATGTGGAGCTAAAGTCGTAAACCAAGTAAAAGCATTTTTAGTCAAATAATTTGCAAATTTTCATTATATGCAATGTCTCCCGCTTCTGTCATGTACCTAGTTATATGTTCGACTGTTGACTCAGTTGTATCGCCAGCAAACTAAGTAAATTTTGGGGTTTTCCAACCCCTAGGAATTTTTGTTTCTAAAACATACTCTAACAGAGGAGACACAAAATTTGGCATATGTAAACTAACGTTAAGACCATTTAGTGCAAGAATGGTTTTGACTAAATTAGCTAAGTTATTTTGACCAAAGTTATTTGGCTTTATATTCCATTGTACATGTTGTTCTAATACTTGAGGCAAAGGTTGTTGCCTCTGGGTTGCTCTAACCTAATTTCGACAAATTGTTCAAGCATTGGCCTGTTTAATTGTACTTGAGAGATTGGCGGAATTGGCGTTTGAAGTCCACCAAAAAAGTCGGCAGTCGGCAATGCAACATAGTTGTGTCGCTAATGCTTGATAACTTTGGTTAGTATTTTGTATCATAAGGTTAAGAATTGTTCCGATTTGAGTTGTGAACAAATTCACCATTTCGTGGTTGCTCTCATCCATCTTTCGTCGCATTGACAACAAGGAATCTGTCGTCAAAGATGGCTGATTGGTTCAACCATGAACGTTCGCAACATTATGTTGGCATACCATAAGGATAAGTTTCATTTGGATTAAATAAGAGCATGGGTTGATTTGTAAAATCGAGTGTACTTCTATTATTTTGAACATTCATGCCATTTATTCCTATTGGTATTGAAGAAATCTGTGAAACGGTTGAAACATTGTAAACCGTCGAAGTAACCGCTGAAGAACTTGAAGATGGGATCGTGGATCCCGTCGTCAATGGCACAGGGATAAATCGTGTCGCCCCTATCGTATCAGAAACTAGAATTGTTGAAGTGAATGATAGAGATGAAATATGCAACTCTTGCTCATTCACTTCTCTTTCAAGGCTACTTTCAACATTCTCATTATTATTATTATTTTTATTAGTGTTGATACAATTGTTAGTGGTTCTTCCTCTTGCCATTTTAACATTTTTGCGTTGCTTTTTGAAAATATAGTTCAGAACTTACAATAATAACAATTTTAACAACAAATTCAGAATAACTATTTTTATAAAACGGAAATATGCACAAACCTGTCCCATTGGGACGTGCTAATTTGTTTACTGGGAAATTTGGTAAACAATCTCTAGTTTAAAATGTTAGTGAGATCAATTAGTAAATCTCGAGACATGTTTGTGCATTATTTATGAAGTTATTTCCCATAATTATGATCATTAAATATGATCAGAAAATGTTTTAATTTTGTAATAACAATGTTTTGATCGCAAAGAAACAAGTGTTTTCAATGCAAATGTTAGTAAAAACAGAAGGTTTTGTATTGAATATGAATAAGAGTTGAAGAAAAGTTGTAAAGAAATGAAGAACAGGTAAGTGATTTGAATGTATATTGCATAAAATGTAAATGATTACAATGAAATAAAAGTTGGTGAGAAAACAACATACATGTTCCTTTGCAATCTCGTTTTCTAAGGGTTAGGTACTTTGAGAAAACAACAAAATCTAAGAGACATGTATATTGCATAAGTTTTTACACCAAAATCTGCCTACTGACGCAATATTTATATTAAAGTGCACCTAACGGTTACACTTCTAAGAGACGACTAAAACATGACGCTTGTCCCACCAGTACATCCATGCAAATAACTGTCAAACACTCTCATCGACACTAGATATTAACTGCGAAAACTTATTGATAAATAACTTAGATTAATTTTCCTAAGTAAATATCAATAATGACTAAATTACATACTACGAATATCAGATTTTTATAAAAATGTGTGCACTTCGTCATTGGTTTATAATGATAATAATAAACGGTTGGATTGATCAAATTCATTGTGAATAATGAGATATTAAGTAGAGTAATTCATATCAAAGTTACTCCTAGAGTCAATGGATCCCTCCTCTAATATCATATTTGACCAAAAAAATATAATATAAATAAGAAATAGTCCCTGTAGTATAACTCAAGTGGTAAAAGCTGAGGGATATATGAGTTGGTTAGAGGGTGGTCTAGAGATCAATCTCTGACGAAAGCAATTTATCTTTTCGGTATACCAAAAAACAAAAATAATAAATTATTTTTGAATACTTTATAATTAAGGTTTACTGTATTTGACTGAATTTTTATATGCAGTGACCAATTGTCGAATGTGAGATTCTCCATTTTAATGTATGTTGACTTTAGTCAAAACAAATATAATGGCATATTTGACCAAAAAAGGATGTAATATAAATAATAAATTGTCTCCATAGGATAACTCAAGTAGTAAGAGTTACATGATATATGAGTTGGGTAGGGGAAAGTTTAAGGATCAACTCCTTACGAATTCAATTTATCTTTTTGAGTACCAAAAACAAAAATAATAAATTAATTTTGAATACTTTATAATGAAGGTTTACCATATTTGACTGAAGTTTTATATGCAGTGACCAATGTGAGATTCTCCGTTTTAATGAATGTTGACTTTAGTCAAAATAAATATAATATTATATATATTTGACCAAATATTTTTTTAATATAAATGATAAATTGTCTAGTAGAATAACTCAAATGGTAAAAGTTAAGGAATATATGAGTTGGGTAGGGAGAGGTCTAGGGATCAATTTATGACGAAAACAATTTATCTCTCCAATGTACCAAAAAACAAAAATAATAAATTAATTTTGAATTCTTTATAATGAAGGTTTATCGTATTTGACAAACTTTTTATATGCAGTGACCAATAATCCAACGTGAGATTCCTTGTCTTAATTAATGTTGACTTTAGACAAATAAAATATAATAGTATTATATTTGACCCAAAAAAATATATAATATAAATAATAAATTGTCCCCATATATAGCTCAAGTGGCAAGAGCTGAGGAATGTATAAATTGGGTAGGGTAGGTCCACGAATCAATCCCTGACGTGAGAAATTTATCTTTTCGATATACCAAAAAACAAAAATAAGAAATAAATTTTGAATACTTTATAATGAAGGTTTACCATATTTGACTGAATTTTTATATGCAGTGAGGCAGTGACCAATGTTCGAATGTGAGACTCCCCGTTTTAATGAATATTGACTTTAGTCAAAATAAATATTATATCATATTTGACCAAAAAGAATATAATTCAAGTGGTAAGAGCTGAGAGATATATATATGACTTGGATAATGGGAGATCCAAGGATCAATTCCTGACGAGACTATTTTATTTTTCCAATGTAAAAATAAATAAATAAATTAATTTGAATACTTTATGATGAAGGTTTACCATATTTGACTGAATCTTTTTGGTCAGGAAAATTCAATTTGACTAAATTTATATAAACTAATTTAGGAAAATTTGACTGAATTTATACCAATTTGATTGAATTTAAAGTTTTTGTTTTTTAAAAAGAAAGAAATATTTTAAAGTTGTCAACAAATATAGTAGTTATACTTGTTTTTCACCTAAGCAAAATAACAAAGTGATTAAATACTTACGCACACATAAAGTAAATTATGCTTAATTAACATACATCAAAATTTAGATTTTTATGCAATTTTTTGAATGACAAATATATATTATTAATAATCAAAAGATAAAAAAGAGTACAATTAGCAGAAATACTCAAGTTCACAAAACAATGATACATTTTGAATAAATGATCTACACAATAAAATTTGGGTCATGCTAAACAGTGCCCCCGGGGCACTTGTTAAGCATACTAAAAAGAGAAATAAAAGATAAAAGTAATGCACAAGTTCCAAGACAGAGATATTGAATGCACAAGTTCCAAGACAAAATTTCCTTTTTAAGGAGCTTAACTAGTGCCCCAGGGGCACTGTTTAGCATTTTCCATAAAATTTTAATGGTGCATTTTATAATATTTGTATTTATTAAAATGTTTTTTTTAACATAATAAGGTATCCTTTCAAAGAAATACATAATAAGTTATATTATATAAATTGGGAATAAAGAATAAATTAAGCAAAAAAATCAATTATTTTAATTCGAGAATTCAACATATAAGGTATGGATTAATTAATCTCTTTTTAGAGATATTTTCTTTAAAAAAGTTTACTAATAATTTTCTCTGAAAAATCCACATCGTTTCACATACATTGCATCTGATCATAAAAAATGAAAATGACAAAGGCGCCAAAACCCTTAAAATAAAAAATAAAATTACCAAAAAAAATAAAAAATGTTTGTGAAATTCACTTGATCGAGTGAGTGTGTATATAAATAAACGTGAGAACGAAAAAAAAACTACAGAGAGAGTATTATTCTTGTAAGAAAAAAAAGAGAGAAAAAAATGGTGAGATCAAGTAACAATGGTAGCAAAAGTCCTGCAAAAAGAGGGGTTTGTGCTGCAAGAATGTCAGCATGTGGCTCTTCGGTGGGTTTCAAAGCCCCTCCAAGGAAAACATTTGCTCTCAAGACTGTTGCTACTAAAAATAAATTAGCACCTTATACAACATCGATGCAACATACTTGTTTTGAGATTAATCCCCCTGCTCATAACTTTGAGAGGCGTCACAAGGGGGGTAGGATTTGCTCGCAATGTGAAACAAATAGTACCCCAGTTTGGAGGAAAGGTCCTAAAGGACCAAAGGTAATTACTTATAATCTACTAAAATTTTACTGTCACGGTCCACTGAAATTTTAATCTGTAATGTTTGTTTGTGATTGTTGATGTGGTTTTTGTGATCTGAAATAATTATAAATTTTACTAATTTTATAAATGTCTACCATATCGTTTTTTTACACTATTTATTCATCAATAACATAGTCTTAGTTTGCTTTGGAAATATTGGTCGAGAAAATGTTTGGAGTATATACAATTGAGACAATGTTATATGAAAGATTTTGTATTAGATATGAAGTTTTTTTTGAACAACAAGCACAATTTTTATAAATTTTGTATTAGATCTATAGTTGATTGAGATTTGGAGTTCTAAAATTTTAATATTTGGTGAGTAATTTGAACAAAATATAACTGAAATTGTTGGATTTACTTGTGGCCTTATAAGCGATTTGAAATTATTGTGCAGTCACGGTGCAATGTTGTTGTGGAGACTACCACAACCACAATATCAGTCACGTGATTGTAGATGTGGATCTCGATTTGAAATCATGATTCGATCCATGTCCCTTCGATCCGCCTATTAATAAAATTTACTGATTAAAAAAATTAAAAGTAATTTTGAGATCAATAAAATTATATATTACTTTTAAAATTATCTTAAGGTTTTAATTAATTGTATGAACATTTCAATAGATCACACTAGTATCATGAATGCATTATTTCATATCATACTCTGATTACACTTGAATATATAGTTAACATGTAACATGTTGTTTTGGTGCAGACACTTTGCAATGCTTGTGGAATTAAATATGGGAAGAAGAAGACGAAGAAGGAAGATGAAGAAGATGAAGAAGGAAACCAAGAAGAAGCCCTATGTGAGGAAGAAGAAAAAGTCCTAAGTGAAGGTGAGGAAGAAGAGGATGGTGCAAACCAATCTAAGAAATCAACTACTGGCTCATCATCTGAGTCTGAGGATGAGAAGAATTAAGCTTTCATGTTGAAGGATTCATACCTTTTGACATTTGGTTTTATTTATTTGCTTTTATTTCAATAATAATTGTGATCTAGTTTGTTTGATTGTGCATGGTGGTCTTATGTAATGTTTAATGCTTTCCGTTTTTGGAGTCTATGATTTTATGTTTGTTGTCGTTCGAGTCTTGTGGGTTTGTGATCTTGTTGGTTTTACATTTGGGTTCTTTGTGCTTTATGTACTTGAACTTTCGTTTAATAAAATTAGTCGATTTTAAAAAAAATTGGTGACTATGTTTTTTGATATTGGGAATTGTGAAATCAAAGCATATGTACATGCAACACAATGTAACCAAAATAAAGTTTGTTGCATTACACTTGCAATTATTGAAGATATGTTTTGTGCGAGCTGTCATGAATCTTTGGTTTCATGTTTTAGATTGAGAACTTGAGATATTTTACGGTTTTAGCTTATAAATGAGAATTTAGCCGTAAAATTTTAGCATAATTAAATTTCACCGTAGGATAATGAAATTAAGGTTTCATAGAAAGTAAATATTATGAAGTGTTTAGAAAATCTAATCGGATAGTTAGTTCAATGGTTGATTTTTTATATACTTTTGTATGTTTTAGTTTTTTTTTTTGTTACAAAGCTAATCAAAAAACAAAAGGAGAGAAAAAAAAGAAACGGAAATTATTCTCTAAGAAAGAAAGTTTTAGCCGCGTCGCTCTGAAGAATATCAAAGAGACCTAAGGGAGAGATGCTTGAATCATGAGATCAAAATCTGAAGATTTGTCTGGCTCAATTTTAAAACGGGGATACTATCATGTTCCACTACTCATTCATTCATAAAGATAAAGAGTACAAAAATTATTTGTTATTGTGGATGGAACGTTGGCATTCTTACACTTTTCAAAATCAGTTTGGGTAATTGATGACACGAATTTATATCGTATTTTTAACTTCATTTATATGAACTTTTAGTTCCATTTCATATGTTTTTATTTCGTTTGTCTCTTTTTATGCCGGTATTTATTTCTATTTCAGGTTTGTTAACTAAAATAGGTCGAAGAAGAGAATTGATTAAAAAACATAAAAAATGAAGTAAAAAAGGGGGTGCAAAGCACAACTTCACAAAGACCGCACCATACCATCCCAAAGGGGCAAATGCCCCTAGGACCAGCATGGCGCCCGCCAGGGCCCTGTGGCGTCTGATCCAATCTGTTTTCCTAATCGTATGACATTTGATTCTTCTGCCAAGCAAGCTTATCACCTCCTAAAATCATGGATCGCACAAGCCAAATATTTTCTATAAATAGGAAGACAAAAACAGAAATTCCTCTCCTTCTTTTTACGCCCTTTTTCATTCAGTTTTAGTTTTTAGGTAGTTTTCAGTACAATAAACTGTAGCAGTATTTCCACACCGGGAATCTGCTACAAATTTAAATTGAGTATTTGCATCAAGAATTTTGTATCGGTTCTATTCAAGCGTTTAATTCAATTTTAAGATTCACTAATTTTACCAGGTTCTTTTATGCGCTTTATTTATTGTTTATTTAATATGTCTGCTTTAATTTTCTGTTTTAATTTATATATTTACTTTTTCATTTCCGGCTAAATTCCTTGATATCGGTATGTAATCTTAATTCACCGTAGGGGATTTAGTAATGATTCGGTGCGTAACTTTATAAACTATTTTTCTGATCCGGGTTTCTAATTTTAAAACTCCTAAGCTGTTGAACGAGAGTAAAATAAAACAATTAAGGTTAGAGTCAATAAACCAAGAGTTTGAGATTTTAACCAGATAGTAGAAACTTGATATTAATTTTTGAACGAGCGAGAGCCACGTTAAAACTAATTAGAACTTATTGGTTTTCAAAATATGCTTTCAAAATTAGGTGGTAGAATAGTGACAGTAAAACTTCTAATCTAGGTTGGATGAACAAATTAAAAAGATATGTTTAAAATTATTTAGCAATTTCTTTATATTTTGGAATAAATTTTGTTAAGATAGTTTTTAAACAAAATAGGCCTAAAAGTTAGATGCAATGGCCGATTGTAGGTTACCTCTAGAATTTATATTATCTACACATAAATTCAAACAATTAAATTTTACAATAAATTATATTAAAATGGATTAATTTAAAAGTATCTAAATTTATAATTATATTATATTGGCCCCAATCAAAGGATTTAAAATGAAATTTTAGAATTAATTAACTACATACCTAACTTCAATAACGTTTTTGGTGTTAACTTTAATAGAGATTGTCATTATTAACACAACTCAGTTTTTAGGAACATCACATTTTATATGCAGAGACCAATGTTCGAATATGAGATTCCTAGTTTTATTGAATGTTGACTTTTTTTGGGTGCATAATGAATGTTGACTTTAGTCAAAATAAAAATAATATCATATTTGACCAAAAAAGATATAATGGAGTACTTCATCTGTCACAAAATAATTGACTTAGTTGACTATTTCACACACTTTAAAAAAAGAGTGTAAAGGAATCAGAGATAATGTGATTTTTACTAAAATACCCCTATTTTTAATTGGTAACAGACCTTAAAATTCAAAAAATTAGATATTTTAGTTACTTTATTGTCTCCCCAACCTATAATAATTGCACTAAATAACTGAGCAAGTATGTCAATTATTTTGGAACAACGTGAGTAGATAATAAATTAATTTTGAATACTTTATAATTAAGGCTTATTGTATTTAACTCAATTTTTTTAGTTAAAAAATTCAATTTGACTAAATTTATATCTACTAATTTAGCAAATTTGACTAAATTTATTGTAATTTGACTGAATTTAAAGTTTTTGTTTTTTTTATAAAGAAATGTTTTAAAGTTATCAACCTATATAGTTTGTACGTATACAAAATAAAAAAATCATTAAACACTCACGCACACACAAAATAGAGTTATACTTATTTGATATATTATTACGATACATCAAAATTAAGAATTTATGCACTTTTTGAATGACAAATATATATTAATAACCAAAAGATAAACAAGGGTACAATAAGCACGAGTACAAGAGTTCACAAAAAAATGATGCATTTTAAATAAATGATCATGATCTACACAATAAATTTTTAATGGTGAATTTTTTAATATGTTTTCATTAAAATAAATTTTTATTGGTGTATTTTTAATGTTCTACACAATAAATTTTTAATGGTGTATTTGTATTCATTAAAATGTTTTCTTTTACACAATAAGATATCCTTTCAAAAAATAATAATACATAATAAGGTATATAATATAATTTTGGAATATATATATAAAGAATAAATTAAATAAAAAATTCATTATTGTAATTCGAGAATTCAACATAAATAAGATATGGATTAATTATTATCTTTTTAGAGATATTTTCTTAAAAAAATATACTAATAATTTTCTCTAAAAAATCCATGTCGCTTCACATACATTGCATTTGATCATAAAAAATGAAAATTGCAAAGGCGCCAAAACCCTAAAAGTAAAAAATAAAATTACTAAAAGAAATAAAAAAATAGAAAATATATGTGTAATTCATTTGATTGAGTGAATGTGTGTATAAATAAACGTGAGAACTAAAAAAATTTTACTGAGAGTGTATTATTCTTGAAAGAAGAAAAAAAAAGAAGAAAAATGGTGAGTTCAAGTAACAATGGTAGCAATGCAAGTCTTGCAAAAAGAGAGGTTTGTGCTGCAAGAATGTCAACATGTCGCTATTTTGTGGGTGTCAAAGCCCCTCCAAGAAAATCATTTGCGACGAAAACAGTTGCTACAAAAAAGAAATTAGCACCTAGTACAGAAACGATGAAGTATACTTGCTTTAGGATTTATGCTGGTTATGACTTTGAGAGGAGTCACAAGAGCGGTAGGGTTTGTTCGCAATGTGAAACAAGTACTACCCCAATTTGGAGGAAAGGTCCTAATGGACCAAAGGTAATTACTTATAATCTATCTTCTCCCTTTGCTTATTTACTATTGTTTTGTTAACTATCGAGTAACTAAAGTCGTGAGTTTTAGTGTCAGGATCCATTGAAATTTTAATTTGTAATGTTTGTTTGTGATATGAAATAATTTAAATTTTTTAAAATTTTATAAATGTCTAAGATCGTGTTTTTACACTATTTATTCATCAATAACATAGTCTCAGTTTGCTTTGGATATATACAGCTGAGACACTGTTATATGAAAGATTTTGTATTACATCTGAAGTTTTTTTGAACAACAAGCACAAATTTTATAATTTTGTATTAGATCTAAAGTTGATTGGGATTTCGAGTTCTAAAATTTTAATATTTGGTGAGTAGATCTGAACAAAATATAACTGAAATTGTTGGATATACATGTGGCCTTATATGCGATTTCAAATTATTGTGCAGTTACGGTACAATGTTGTTGTGGAGACTACTGCAACCACAATATCACGCCCGTAATTTTAGATGTGGATCCAGATTTGAAATCATGATTCAATCCATATAGCTTTGATCTTCATATTCATATTACACTTGAATTTGTAGGTAACATGTAATAACATGTTGTTTTGGTGCAGACACTTTGCAATGCCTGTGGAATTAGATATGGGAAGGAGGTCAGGTTGCAATTGATAAAAGATGAAGAAGGAAACAAAAAAGAGGAAGAAGATGCCCTAGGTGAGTAAGAGGAGGCGGGTGCAAACATATCTGAGTCTGTGGATGAGAAGAATTAAGTTTTCATTTTGAAGGGTTCACACCTTTTGACATTTGGTTTTATTAATTTGCTTTTTATTTCAATAAGAATTGGGAACTATAGTTTGTTTTATTATGCATGTGGTCTTATGTAATGTTTAATGCTTTTAGTTTTTGGAGTCTATGGTTTTTTATGTGTCTTGTTGATCGAGTCTTGTGGTCTTGTTTTCTTGTTGGTTTTACATTTGGGTTCTTTATGATTTTTGTACTTGAACTTTCTTTTAATAAAATTAGTCGATTTAAATAAAAATTGTGACTATTTTTTTTTTTTTTGAAACACACAATTAACGCCTTTCATTCAATAAAATAAGGTCAATACAACGAGGTATATAATTAAAGGACATACGTCTAGCCCAAGATGTGGCATCTGTGGCATCTTTGGTGGTGAATTAATTAGAGATTTTTTTTGTGATGGTATACGACCTTATATGACTTTATACGATCGGCATACTAATTGCATATTCTAATGATGCTATTTTTATTATAGTCTACCTTGCTATTGTGTGTCACTGTAACTTGTTTTCTGATGTACTGATTCCTTATTGTCTTTCACCGTATATTGACTTAGTTTTGTAGTCTGTCACTAAATCAATTTTCATGTGTAGTTTTGTTTTGTTTTTTTTTTAAAAGTGTGTTTATTTTATAAAGTAAAATAAAAAAATGTGTTGATTAAGTATCTAGGGAGGACAAGTCTATATTAACTAGACAAATTAATTAGTTCATAAGACATAGTATGGTATAAAAATATACTATATAGAATATGTATGTTTGTATTATGTGATTTGAATTTCTTGCTGCCCGTTGCAGTTACCTGTTGAAGTGAGGGTCTAGCTTAATTAGGCGTACAGTGGTGGTCTTAAGTTGGGTTTTGTCTTAGTGATTATGTATACTTATTCTTTATTATTATTTGTTTTATGGTGCGAAGATTTATGTGTGATATTAGTCTTTGTGGCATCATTATCATCGTGGTTTAGTGGCTTAGTGGGAGGTCTTAATGACAAATATTATCTTTGTGGCTTAGTGGTAGGCCTTAATGGCAAATTATATCTTTGTGGCTTAGTGGAAGGCTTTAATGACAATTATTATCTTTGTGGCTTAGTGGCTTAGGGGAAGGTCTTAATATCAATTATTATATATCTTGGTGGCTTATTGACAGTAATGATTAATATGTTCACGGCCTTACTGATGGTGTATCATTTGAAATGAATTTTTTTTTATATTTTATGAGAATTGTTTAGAACAAAATGTCTATTTAACATAAACCAATATTTTACTTCAATGTTAAACTTTCTTATCTTGTTCATATTGATTTAAAAGAGTAGTACTTTCTTCTACTTTTTGCATAGTTTCAGAGTCGAAACTATTTCTTTTTGTTTTGGTTGGTAGAATGTGCGACCACAAGAACCTGATTCTAATATGGATGTTTGTACTTAAAAGTTAGATTACTTTAACTACTTTATAAAATTATTTTTACTATCTTATATTTTTGTTGAATGAGTAGTTATAGCTTTTTTTTTTCAAATTTTAAGTTTCGAGGACGAAACTTTTTTAAGGGGGTAAGAATGTAACACTCCAAAATTATATGTACATTTTTTTCCTAATAATTTTCTCAATTTATAATTATTCGGCGACTTAATATCTGAAAATGAATTTAATGATATTATATCGCACTTTATTTTATTTAATATTAAAACCCTTGTCATACTTTATTTCTTGTTTATTTTAATTGAACAATTTAATATGATTATAATATAACAACATTTTATGTGATTGATTAATTATTTATTGAGTATGTATTAGTGTGTCATTTGTAGTAATGGATAGACATATATAGATGGTTATTTGAAATAAAAAACTAAACGTGGATTGACCAAATCAACACCCTATGTATCCACCATACCCGATCGGCCAGCTTCCACACATGTCACTTAGGAGATAAATAGTTAGAAACGTATATGTGCTTGTGGGAAACCATATGTATATCTCTCTTATTATTTCTATATAATTCATTAGTTCCTCAACTCTCTTAATGGAGTAGTTTATTTAGTGTTTCATATATGCCCCATTCCATTCCAACTTCATGTGTTAATTTGATTGTTCGGTTGATCAATCTATTGTAGAGTCTCTAAAATTAATATCTTCAGAAGGAAAGCTATTCGAGGTAAGGGCTTTTATTCCGGTAAAATCATATGGAACATGGAATCATAGGGTAGGATGATGGTAGAATTCTTATTAAATATTAGATAAATACGGTAGTACAAATAAAAATAATAGTTAAGAACCTATTTTCGTTTTATTATTATATAATTTATGTTTATATTTATGGTGACTTTCTATCCATCAAGATGAGTACCTAAGTTAGCTATCATATGTTTTGTTCGGTTTGGCAGAGAAAGAGAATGAACAAATAATGTTATAGAGTCATGCATCATGGTAGAGTTAGTTGTGGCAGGTTTAATAGTTTTGCCTGTGTGACGGATTTGACGGTTTTGGGCCTGTGTGGCATGTTTAATGATTTTCGCCTGTGTGGCGGGTTTGACGGTTTCGGGCCTGTGTGGCATGTTTAATGATTTTCGCCTGTGTGGCGGGTTAGGCGGTTTCGGGCCTGTGTGGCATGTTTAATGGTTTTCGCCTGTGTGGCGGGTTTGACAGTTTCGGGCCCTGTGTGGCAGGGTGAGCCTTAGTGGCAGTTTTCTCTCAATTGAAATGGTATCATATCCGGATCATGGTCTAGTTGCATATCATGCATCGTGTCGTAAAAGTCTGGTTTCCTTAGTTATTAATTTATTTGTGTTAATTGATTTTATCTTTTATGTGGTGAGTGTTTTACTATTCTTCTTGTTTTATGTTTCTATGTTCTTTATGATCGTACTTGTGGTTTAGGAATATTGACCCTTGCAACCAACATTTTAGGTACCAAAGTTGAAGCAGTGAATGATGATTGAAGCTTGCGTATGCGGCGGGGGAAAAATAAATTGGGTTTTATCATTTGAAATTTTGAATCCGTTAATTTGACAATTGTATTTTACTTTGGAAATATTTAGTGTGATCATTTTATTTAAAGTAGCAATTGTTTTTTTTTCTTATACTTATGAAGAAAGGAAAATACAGCCAACCAAATTTTAAATAAATAAACATTTTTAAGAAATATCAAGGTTAAAAATCCGGGCTGTTACAACTTGCAACTATTATAATGAATTAATAATTGAAGATATGTTTTGTGCGAGCTTTCATGAATCTTTGGATTTATATTTTAGATTGAGAACTTGAGATATTTTACGGTTTGGGGTTATAAATGAGAATCTAGCGGTAAAATTTTAGCATAATTAAATTTCATCTTCTTTTCTTCACTTCGTCATTTTTCTTCACTTCGTCAATTTTAGCATAACCAAATCCTAGTACGTTATCATCTTCTTTTCTTCACTTCGTCATTTTTATAAACCATTGATGAAGTGCCCACATCTTCTTTTCTTCACATTCGTCCTATGTTATTTAGAGAAATAACTTAGATATATTTTGCTAAGTTTCTTTGATATAACTCACAGCATTGTATGCACACTTCTTGCGACTTTTAAAGGATTTCCATAAAAAAGGAACCAAATCCTAGTAAGTTATTTTAGCTTCATAACTTAGAAAAATTTTTACACACGAACTTCATTCCTCAACCTATCGCGACTAATAATAAAATAATGCACTTTGATTCCTTAGTCATATTATAGTCGAAAATATCGACTAACAGTTCCACATTAGCATAATTCTGAAGTGTCAACCTCCACAGTTCCACAAACTTTATCCATACCTCTACAACTGCTCATAATTCTTGGGTACCTCTTTTCTAAAGTTTATCCAGTCAATCACATTTTCCACACTTAATTACACTTCAAGTTGGAGGTAACATATTTATGTGCCTTAATTGGCATTGGATTCCTCTTATGTGCCTTAATTACACTTTATGTGATCAAAATTTGGTAATGACTCATCTATTTAATTCCATTTGTTACCTTACATTCTCCTCCAATTCCAAAACATTATTGTCCTCTTGACCTTTTCCGTAGACATAAATATGATAGTTTTGTTTTGCAAAGTTGGACCTCTAATTAGCAGAAGACTTCAAAACTTTTGAGCAATGAAAAAATCATAATGTTTGTAACCTGTAATTTCTTTTGTGTTGCAAATTTGAACTTTTGAACCCATAAATATATAGATATTCATTGCTGGTGTTGGAGATCTACTATAATTTCTGGCTGTATTTCAAATTGAGAGAAAATTAAACCATTGGATTTCATTTGTTGTGATGATTTCAAACTATATCATGAAAATTTGAATAATTTCTGGCTCTATTGCAAATTTTGCACATTTTTTCAGCTGCCAATTGCAAGTATCGCCTCAGGGTCAATTCCTCTTACCTCATTCGACATCATCCTCTAATACTTTGTTATATGAGTTTCGATTATTATTTTATCAAATAATATATTGTTGAATTTTCGCTTGTACGAAGATGCATTGCGTTTCTTAAATCTATTGCTTTGATGCAAAAACTCCCAAATGTGCACCTTTTCATACTGCAAACAATAACATGAGACAACATTGCTTTGTTGGAGGATTCAAAAGTTAGATTTCCACATGAATTTTTTTTGCTTCTATTACAATTCATTCCTTATGATCAAAGTAAACCACATTATTTGAACCAAAATAAGCCTTATGGATCACATGAGCTATTGATTTGTGGTAGGGACTGCAAGAAAACTCAAACCCGCGGGCTCAGTGGCGGAGTCAGAAAATTTATAAAGTTTGAGCATGCAAAATATCAAATTTAAAGAAAAAATTTAGTTTTGCAATAAAAAATTTCAGTTTTGAAAATAAAATCTTAATTTTGCCCTAAATTAATCTTTAAAATTTTCAATTTTACTCTAAACTAATCCTTAAAACACCAAAAATTTTGTTTTGCAATGAAAAATCTCAATTTTAAACAAAAAAAATCTCAATTTTGCCATAAATTAATCTCTAAAAAAATCAATTTTACCCTAAAAAATCAAAAAAATTCGACCGAGCCTGGGTTGGGGTGACACTAGATATTTTAGGTTTGGGTTTGGGTAGTGTCAAATCCGCACTCGAAACCACACCCGTTATATGTTAAATTATATAGGCTAAAATGCATTTTTGGCCCCTTAACTTTCACAAACTTGCAATTTTAACCCTTTAACTTTAAAAATAGCAGTTTTGGCCCTCTAACTATTATAAAACCAGCCTTAATTATATTAATTTATGGGGGTTTTATTATATTTAGCGGAAATTTGCATTTTTTTTAAAAAAAATTTGGTTAAATTTTTTTTTTAAAACATTGTTTTTTTATATATTTCTTACTTAGCAGCGGTTTCCAGTATAATTTGAGGCAATTATATTATAGTTAGCGGTGGTTTTATAATATTTAGCGGAAATTTTATTTTCGGGCGGTTTAATAAACCTCGCAAATTATGAATTTATTATGCAAAGTACACAGGTTATTTAGCGAGAGTTTATAACCGCCATTAAATTATACTAAAAACCGACGATAAATAATAGATCTATTAAAAAAAATGTATCGACTATTTAGCGAGAATTTTAAATCGGCATAAAATAGAACCTCTACTAAATATAATAAAACCGCCGTAAATTATACTAAAAATCACCCCTCAATAACAAAATTAAGAAAAAAATTTAAAAAAAAAGAAAAGAAGATGAGTTGGCAGTTTTTTTTAAAAAAATTAAAAAAAAATGTCACATGGCACGCCACGTCATTATTCTATCAAGTCAGATTTTGTTGACTTTAATTAGATAAGTAAAATGTAGAATCTTATATTACAGAGGTAAAACAACAAAATAATTTTACAGATAGTAAAACAACTTGATGTATTTTACAGGGTAAAAGGTAATTAACCTTTAACTTTTAATATTTTTTCATGGGTCTATCAAACCAAATCCAACTTCAACTTAAATTTGTAATCCAACTTTCATATTTTATCAAAATTAATGGTCCAACTCAACTTAACCTTAAGGGTCTGTTTGGATTGATGGAATGTGGTGGGATGGAATGGAGTGGAATATGTTTATGTTTCATTGTTTGGTTTTGTAAATAATGAATGGGATGGGATGGTATATGTGATGGAACTCATTCCATTCAATACCACTCATTCTTCCAATTTTCCATTCCGCCCAATTTTGGGTGTGTGCAATGGAATGGAATAAATTAATAACATAAATACAATTTTGTCCCTATTTATTTTACTCTTCTTTTTTTTTTTGAAAGGCAAATAAAATAAAATAAATTTGTTATGAAACTTTATTTCTTCCCTCTCCCTCGTCTTATCTTCTTTCTGTAATAATTTTTTTTGTACAAACCAATTTATGTTAGTGTATCTTCCCTCCCTAACAGTGATGCACGGGTACTTCGTTTTAAGAAGAGTACCGGTACCGGGTACCGGGTACCGGTACGCATCTGGTACTCAATGGGTACGCACCAATGCCGCACCCTTTTTTTATTTTTATTTTTATTTTTTGGTTTAGGTACTCGTTAGGTACTTACCGGGTACTCCAACGACTATTAAAATTAAAAAAATTATTTTTTTTTCATATTTTTTTAGAAATATTTTGTCAGAAAAATATCTTTTATTTGCTTATAAAAAGAGTATTAACCTAGAGTTGCAAGAAACTGTATAATAATATTTTTTTGAGCAATTTGTTTTTTAATTTGATATGATTGTTTTGATGTTTTTGAACAATTTTAATTACTTTTAATGTGTGTTACTTTTTATGTTTAATCAAGTGTTTTAAAAGTATGTTTTTATTATTTTATTTATATATTTATATTAAAAAAAAAATTATACTAACGTACCCGTACTTTAGTTTTTTTAAAAATGTCGTACCCCGTACCCGTACCAGTACCGGGTACCGGTACCGTACCCGTACTGTGGCAACCCTGCTTCTCTTCTTCTGCAACCATTTTTTTTTTGTACAAACCAATTTTATTATTCTTGTTTTTTTTGTACTAAAATTTTATTATTCTTGTTATTATATTAGTGTATTAAAAAAATTCACATCATATATACTCTTCTTCTCTTTGTTTTTTATTAAATTAGTATTACTACCTCCGTTCCTTTTTACTTGTCGTTTTTAAAAAAAAAGATCAAAATAGGAGAGTGTATTTTTACACCTTAATTTCCTATTATCTTTTTTTAAAGTATATCGTATTTTTAATCTACCAATAAAGTCCTACTTTTTCACAAACATTATCTATTTCCAAAAAAATTGTAACAAATTTTATTTAAAAACAAACGAAATTTGTATACAATAAAAAGATTATATTGTTTCAACAAAAAAATATTATATAAAATTTAGTCAATAAAATAAAATAGGAATATGGTATAATAGAAAAAATATAACCTAAATTGGCAAAACAACAAGTAAAAATGGACAAATGTTTTTTCTAAAACGACAAGTAAAAAGAAACGAAGGTAGTATTATTTAGTCTGACAATATATACTACAATAGTATTATTTTAATACTCCCTCTGTCCCATTATATAAGCACTTTTACTACAAAAGTCTAGTCCCAAAATATATGCCCCTTTACAATTTACTAGGTACATTTATTACTTTTTTGCTTACACATACCCCTAATTATTACTACTAAGTTGTATTGGAGTACAAAAATTGTAAAGGGATTTATATTTTGAGACTAAACTTTTGTAGTAAAGGTGCTTATATAATGGGACGGAGGGATTATATGATAATACATTTTTTTACCAATAAGATAGTTTTTTTTTTTGTCGAATAAGATAGTGGCTTTGGCTACTTCTCGATCTTTTTTAATTAGTTGAATTGATTAGAAAATGTATGATATTAAGATTTTATAAATAAAGGGTATAATTGGAATAAAAAAGTTATAACTCACTCCATTCCGTTCACTTTCCAAACAATGGAGTGGAAAATTAGTTCCGCTCCATCATAAAATATCCAAACAATAGAATGAAATCTATGTTTCATTTCGTTCCGTTCCATTCTATTCCGCTCCACTCCATTCTATACCATCAATCTAAACAGACCCTAAATTAAAATTAAAATTAGTGGTCAAGATTTGGAGTAACATAAAAAATTTACTCTTTAAGTCAATAGATTCCTCCTCATATAACAACTCTAATAGTCTTGTAAATTTAATTCAATTAATAAATATATTGTATTTTATGTGCGGATTAAGGTTTAAACTCCAAACACCTCGACTATTAGTAAGAGAAAACAATAGTGTTTGTAACCAGATTTTACTCCCTTAAATTTATGAAATTTTCTAGTTACACACACCCTATATAACGACGAACCAACTTGATCAAAATCCCTTTCAATCGTTCTTCCTCTTTCAAAACAGAAAACATTTCTTCTTTATTTCATCTTCCAAACCCATTCTTCTCCAAGAAAGCTCCTCATTTCTATGCTAGATTTCGAAGCAAATAAGGTTAGTTAAGTATCTTCTTCAATCAATTTATGTTTTCTTGTAGTTTTGTTTTGCTCATTTATGATAGAAACGGTTGGTAGAATCTTTTAGTGGACCCACTTATTAAAATAGAACTTAATAAGTCTAGAAGTCTTAGCTCAACTGACAAATCGCCCGAAAATTGTTAGGCCGGAACCCATGATCTCGAGTTTAATTAATTTCAGTAGATTACCACACTTATCTGAGACCAAACAAAGAGATAGACATTAATAAGAGGTAAAAGTTGATTGGTAGAATATTCAATCAATACCGATTGCTACAAGAATACAATGTAGTTGACCTGAAATAAAGCAGTAGTCATTGAAATTATATGTAAACCTCTTTGAAATGAATAGTCTTTTGGGTGTAATTCAAAATGTGAAGTCTTCGGATCTTATTAGTGAAATTGAATACTTGAAATTCAACTAATCCGGGTTTTTTTTTTGTGTGAAATAACATGTATAATTGAATTGTTTATTCCGGTCAATAAGTTGTTGTATCCCTACGGATATTGCTCTTTCTAACCATACGATTCCTAATACTATCCATACGGTTGTTGAATTTTTTATTTCAATTTTTAATGTGTTCTGGGTTGCATTAATAAAAATAAGTTGATCAGTGAAAAAGGGGAAGAATGCACTTGAGCGAGAATGAAGGAATAGAGGGGAAGACCTTCTTAGTAACGGGTGGACTCGGATTCGTAGGATCTGCTCTGTGCTTAGAACTCATAAGAAGAGGTGCCAAAGAGGTGCGAGCATTTGACCTCCGCCGATCTTCGCCTTGGTCGAAAGTTCTTATAGAGAAGGGAGTCAACTGCATACAAGGTTGGTTTAGTTTGTTTTGTTTTGTTGAGTTTCTTTTTCATTTCGGATCTGATATTACTATTTATTTAAAGGGGATGTTTCCCGCAAAGAGGATGTTGAAAGGGCACTCCGTGGTGTGGAATGTGTATTCCATCTTGCCGCCTTTGGAATGTCAGGAAAAGAAATGTTGCAATTCGGTCGAGTTGATCAAGTCAATATAAATGGGACATGCCATGTTCTGGATGCTTGCCTTGACCTTGGCATCAAAAGGCTTGTCTATTGCAGCACATACAATGTTGTCTTTGGCGGTCAAAAGATCGTCAATGGAAATGAGTCCTTGCCTTATATCCCAATTGATGGCCATGCTGATCCATATGGCCGTAGTAAATCAATTGCTGAACAGTTGGTTCTAAAGAATAATGCTCGCCCTCTTAAGTAAGCTGCTACGATCTCTTCTATGCTTGCTACAATCTAAGCCTTTGTTTGCGAGTTGATTTTTGGAGGGAGAGGAGAGGAGGACTTACTTTTCTTTTTTAAATTAATAACACTATAAAATGACGCAGAGAGAGTTTTACAGAACGTTGCTGTCCGGTTTATTGATTTCAAATAGCGATGAATGTCAAACCACAGCGTGCAAAAGTTGTTGCCATGTTTTATAGTTTAGCAAACTAGTGCCTGAGACCATATAGAAGGAAGTTTTTCGTTGTGAATGTGAGACCAGGCTAGTTGGCTCGGCAACATAGTTGTTTGGTAACTGGAAAGCACAAGGTAGTAGGGGGGATTAGAAAGCTCCTCTTATCTTTGAGATCATACAGTAAGGCTTTGTCTCGGCGGGTGTAATGATACTAGTAGAGGTAAACAGAAACAAATGTTTAAAAACCAAGAGACGTAGTTGAAATGAGCAAAGTAGTAAATAGAACCAACAGAGTTAGTTATAACAGATTGTGAGTCAGCATGAAGATAGGGCGTAGAAAGTGAGTGTGAGAGTTATACTCCCTTCGGTCCTTTTTATTAGAGACAATTCAGTCAACAAAAGTTGATGTATTTGGACCATTTTATGAATTAAATATATCAACTTTTATTGACTCAGTTGTCTCTTATAAAAAGGACGGAAGGTAGTATTCGAGATGATAGGTTAAGAAGTGGGGTATGTAATGTTTGATATAATTTTATTTATTTATATATTTTTAAATTTATATTAATCTATTGCAAAACCTTTTTTCATCCTCTCAAGGAATGACACCGGGAATCGCCTTTACACTTGTGCTGTTCGTCCTGCTGCAATCTATGGTCCAGGGGAAGATAGACACCTTCCAAGGATCATAGCCATGGCAAGGTTGGGTCTGCTTCTGTTCAGAATTGGCGACAAAACTGTAAAGTCAGATTGGGTTTTTGTGGATAACCTTGTCCTTGCTCTTATATTGGCAAGTATGGGACTTTTGGATGACAACGATAACAAGGGAAAACAACCTATAGCTGCTGGCCAGGCATACTTTATATGCGACGGTGATGATTTCTCTTTGTTAATGTCTCTAGTGTTGGAATTTCTAGAAGCAAATACTGATTTTTCTTTTGTTCAGGTTCACCTGTCAATTCTTTTGAATTCCTCCAACCTCTGCTCAGAAGTTTGGATTATGAACTACCAAAAACATCTTTGTCTGTCGAACACGCTCTTGTTCTCGGAAAGATTTGCCAGGGTGTTTATACAGTTTTATATCCATGGCTTAATCAGAAGTGGCTCCCTCAACCATTCATCCTTCCGAGTGAAGTACACAAGGTGAGTTCTTTTCTCTCATTCTAGCTAGTTGAATAGTTGAACACTTGGTATGTAGGCCTAGAAACATGCTAGACATTTTGAGATTTTCAATGATGTATTTGGAGGATCTTATTGTATGGTATTTAGAGTTCAAATCGTAGAGCTTGTTGCAGACTTTTGTTCTTGCAGTTTTTGGAAATTTCTTCGTCAATGTGTTTTGTTGGTTTTTTACATCGAATTTAAACTCAATTGAATGGTATGCTTTATTTTTTAAGTCACTTTGATATGTTTGTAGACCAATATATTTAAATCTTTTTTCCACCCCGATTTGTTTGCACTTCACAACTTGTATGCTTGAAATAAGTAATCCTTGGAACATGTATGGATTACCTTAATACATTTGCATTCATGAAAATCCGATGCAAGTAACAAGCATCCTGATATGTATATTTGCTCTTTGACAGGTGGGAGTGACCCACTATTTCTCTTATCTTAAAGCCAAAGAAGAGATTGGCTATGTTCCCATGGTAACCTCGCGAGAGGGGATGGATTCTACCATATCTTACTGGAAACAACAGCGGAAAACGAAAATTCTTGATGGGCCTACCATCTATGCATGGCTGTTTTGTGTCATTGGAATGGGCTGGCTCTTTTGTGCTGCTTTCCTACCAGTCATAGGGATTGTGTTTCTTCTCAGAGCTATATGTCTATTCGTCTTTCGGTCAATGTGGATGACAAGGCTGGTATTTTTTCTAGCGACAGCTGCACATGTCATCGAGGCCATTTATGCTTGGTACCTGGCTAAAACGCTGGATCCTGCCAATGCAAGAGGCTGGTTTTGGCAAACATTTTTTTGTGGGTACTTTTCATTGCGTTTTCTGTTGAAAAGAGCTAGGGAATGAGTCCTCTTTCCCGTCAACTGTACGATAAATTTATCGTGGTTATAATAACGAAAATAAAAGAGAAAACTTGTTGAAAACAAACATGCCAAGGTAAATTGTTGTAGCTTTCAAACTAACCTATGTTGTAAAATAGTCCTACAATAATAAATATGAAGCTTTACCACTTTCTCTCTCTGGAACAGGAAAAGAAAAAAAGTGATTAAGATGATCCGGTCCAGTAAAATTGGGATCGATTCACCAGTTTTATCGGTTTCCATTGGTTTTTTTGTTTTTTATCTGGTTCCGTAGATTATTGGTTTTTATAAGATATTTGGACTGATTTTAGGTCTGGTTCATGGTTTTTGGTTCAATTGATTATTGAACCAATTGATCCGGTTTTTACCAAAAGACATCTCTTAGTGATGTAATACAGAGGGGGAGAAGGGCTTGGAGAGTAAGTGTCTTTAAGTTGGGCACAAATCTTCTCTGTGATGTTCAAAATCTCCTTCTCTTGGTAATTCAAAATATTTAATGAACATGGCTTTAGCAAAACCATTTTGGCCTATTCAAGCCAACAATAAATAAAATAAATATTGCCGAGTATGAAGATTTGGACAAGTCTTTCACGGTGCACTACGTGTAAATAATACTATAACGAATACAAATTTTGTAAAAATTATAGTTAGATTGAAAATTAATATCATATAATACAAATTTTTAAAGAAATTGAAAATCATTTGATATGTAATTGAGACTTATCAAGATTAACGATATTCTTGATGACTCTCAATAAGATATCAATTGATTTTTAATTTCTATAAAAAATTATATGGATGGTATATATGATATATAAACTTTAACAAATATACTACTTGTGAATAACACTATAACGAATACAAAATTTGTAAACACTACCATTGGATTGAAAGTTTATATTATGCACAAGATTAATGGTTTATGATTTTTTATTGAATACCATTAAACTTCATGGATCTCAATAAAATATTAAATTATTTTCAATTTAAAAAAAAAATTGTATGGGTGATCTATATGATATAAATTTTCAATCTAACGATACATTTTATAAAATTGATATTCGTTATAGTTTTATTCATAAGTGGTGTATTGTGCACCACTTGATTAACTCGTATATTTTAGACAAAACCTACAAAATTACACAATATTGAACAAAGATTGCTATAGTTGTTGCCCAGTTCCCACTCTTACATTATTAATTTATTGTGCAAGTACTTCAATAAATAAAGATAAGCGGGGAGTTTAAAATTAAAAGACAGCTCCATTTATTTTTCTAAATTGATTATTCTAACTCTTTCATTTTTTTTCATCTGGTTGCGAGGTCTAAATATAAATATTTAAGTACGAATCATAGTTCTAATACTTTAGAATCTATTTCTTTTCTATAGTCCGTGCTCCAGATACTAGATAGAATAAATATCTGACGGGGTAAAGCCAAGTACTTCAATTTCAAAAGGAATAATCTTCACCTATCAAAATTGATTTGACAATCTAAACCATACTAACATCGTAACAAGAAGGAAAACAATAACACTGCACAAGACGGAAAAACAAACTAACAAAATAAAAGAAAAAAAGAAATTAATCGATGTGCAAATCACTTATTTAGATAAAAAAGACTAAGGAAAAGGATGCATAAGGGTGATTTTAGATCAAAAAATAATTCAAAGTCATCCATTTTCGATGAAAGAACAAACGAAAAACTTAGAGAGAGAAATTAAATATGTCTCTCAAATTAATATTGTCTTTTTTTGTCAAATAATTTAGTGGCTAAAAATTTAACCTTAAAATAAATAAATATAAAGTTTGGTGTTCGAACACCGATGGGTACATATAAAATATGATGTCACCATCAGCTGGGATAAACTCGTGTCGACCAGCTCGTTGAAAGTTGTTAAATGAAAAAATGATTATAAATTACCCACCTTTTATTTGTCAACTAGCTCATTGAAAGTTTTTAAATGAAAAATAAGAATAAAATTACCCAACTTTTATTTTTGAACAAATTTGGGGCTTGGGGGGGCACACAACTTGCATATGTCAAATGTTTGGTACGCAGGTTATTGTGTGATAATGTTGGTGTCAGTGACATTCATGGTAGCAGTCTCATTCATGTTAAGGAATCTCTTAGCAGTCAAATGCAACATTAGGAAGACATGGGGGGATTTAGCAACAGTTGGATAAAAAAATGGGTCCAAATCCAATATACTTGAGACAAGTTTTTAAATTTAGTGCAATAATAAATGGTATGGACCCTTTGTTTCCTAGACAGGATTCAACCTGACTTGCCATTTTATCTGGATAGATCTTGACTTGACAATCATTCACTTCAAACTTCAAAGAAATGGATGGCATAATTGACTTGAGGGAAATAAGTTGGATTGTTCTGTCTGTCTTTGTGTTACGGTTTGGATCGATTTTGAAGTAAAAATTATTTGATTTTAAGAATAAAGTTATAGACAATTGAGTTTGATTTTGATGAATCATTTTAAAAAATTGGTGTGATTAAATTAAATATGGTTTAAATTAGATAAGTCTTTGATTGATCCAATTTACAACTGTTAAAATTTTTATCACAAAAATACATTGATTAAATTATTAAACCAATAAGTAATAATAATAACCAATAAGTAATAATAAAAACAAATATTGCAATTTTTTTTTTGCTTCCAATCTTTGAGTTTTAATTATATTTCCATTATATATATAAGTTAATTAGATAAGTCTTTGCTTCTAATTTTTTTTGTGAAATATTGTAATATCTCACAAAAATTGAATCTACCAAACGTCAGTTGGTCTAGTGGTGATTGATGCTAAATTTGGTAGCGTTGATCGCGGTTCAATCCCCCGTAACTACGTTTGGGAGGGACTGAAACATCAGAACTCGCCCCGAACTATGGTCTATTAGGGCCCTTTTTCTAGGAACCAGATGATAAAAGAAAAAAAAATGAATATGAAATCCAATTCAAGAGATTTTAACAAATTATATCCAAAAATATTCAATAATATTCAGTTATGGGTGGTTTTTTATTTATCTTTTCTATTGATTTGCATTCATTTGAAGTCAATTGTATTTCTAAAGTCTTACTAAAAAGTCATATTTCAATTTTACATTTAAAAATGTGCAACATCAACACTATCGATATAAATATAATACTCATTGTTAGGATTCTTTCTAATGTACCAAAAAAAATACTAATTAAGACTTAAAGCGAACTTTAAATGAAATCATAAACAAAAAAAAATGAAGATAATACATTTTAATACATCTCTATTCTTTTCATTGTAGTATTGTACTTTATTTCATAGATCTCAATTTCTATGGTTTAACACTTTTTTTTATTAATCATTAGGACCAATGTTCATTTTACAACTATTTCTGACGAAATTTGAAACGGATACCTTGAGATTACAATGCTAAACTCTTACTACTAAGTTAGCAACTCAAGTATAAAAATAAATTGTCCCGTGAATTATGGTCTAACACTTTTTTGGTACATAACTATGGTATAACAACACTTGATCTTATAACTTAAATACAAAATCAAGAGATAAAAGCGATTTCACCAAACAAAATTAAACTTCAATGTTCATAAAGTGTTTTACATTAATAACCACTCAAAACAAGACACTTGGTTGAAAGTAATTTTACACCTTCAAGCATGTATACTAGGAAGTAAAAAAAAAAAAAACCTAAATAGCAAGAAAAAAAGCCACCAAAGCCCAAATATTTGGCATGATCATCAATCAAGTGAGTGTAGTTTTGGCCAAAGTATTTGACCAAAAAATGTGAAATCAATGGTGGCTGCAATTGCCACACCACAGCACAACCATACTAAGAAACAATGAAAGTTTGTTAGACTCAAAAATTTGGTTTCATAATGAAAGACAAGTCCCTAGCTAAAAAGACCTATCCACTCACTAACTGTACAATGCGACCGATCGAGGACAAACCATAGTGTCGTTGGATATAGTTACGCCATCATTATTCAAAAGGCAGAAAACACGGATGGATGGATGGATGGATGGCTAACAACTACCATCCACATACACTCCGTTGCCATTGGTAAATACGCCTTTTAAGGATCCATTGGATGATTTGAAACCATTTCCATTTTGGTGTGCTTTCAGGATTGACGAGTGTCCGTTATATATTCCATTAGACTTGGCATGGCCATTGATCGGTATTGTAACTGTCCTCCTTGGTTCACAAGCTGCTTCTATTAATCCTGTTTTATCGACAAGGCAATTATATTTAGTGTATAGCACGGTAATCATTCAATCAAACTATGTCTGAAAATGTAATCAAACAATTTACAGTGATAATCAAGAATAACAATTGGTAATTGCATTGACATGAAAGCATCGATAAATGATTTTGAATAGACAAAATACCTGAGAAGAGTGGAGAAGGTTTCCCTGGTCTCGACTTGAACTCAGGGTGAAACTGAACGCCAATAAAAAAAGGATGGCTAGCCAGTTCAACTATCTGCACTCATGAAAAAAATTATAATTATTATTTTCACACAAATCCTAAGATTGGTGTCATGCCATTACATTTTCATGTAAATACACACCTCCATGCGACATCCGGTTTCATCTTTGCCGACAAAAGATAGACCGGCACTCTCTAGCTGAGATACCATGTCAGGATTAACCTGTACATACATCATAACAATTACATTTAGGGACTATTGTTGCACACCTTTGCCTGTAAAGAAAGTATCGGCATACGAACACAATTTACCTCATATCTATGTCGATGACGCTCATCAACAGAGCTTGCATTACCATATCTATCATGAATACCAAAACATATTAAGGGCAGGTTTGATTTAAGATTATAATGAAAGTGATTATCAAATAAACTAATCTTTATAAAGATTTTCATTTGAAGCAGAAGCTGATTTGTGTATCTCTATGATAGTGAAATTCACTTCTTTCATATCATCAACGACATTAAAATCATGTTTCTTTAAAAACTACTAAAGCAGCTTCTCATTTTAATCAGAAAAATAAAAAATAAGATTTTGATCGACTTAAAAAGCTTAAATAATCACAATTAAAATAACTAGAGTCTAGAGATGTTTCTTTGCTCAAAAAATGATTTTTCTTTTGAATAATATAACAAAACAAGCTTTAAATTAACGAGGTGATGGCACGGCTATATATGTGTAAGTATGCTTCAGTTCTTAATTCTTACAATTTAGCAGATTTGCAGTCAGCAACTTGGAAGTAAGTTGTCCTTGAACCAAGACGCATAGTTCCTCCCATGTGTGTCTTTGAACCCTATCGATGAAATAAAAACCAGTTTAACTAGGTTCTCAAAGGAACACTTTTATCAATCGGTTGAAGGGTATTAAGAGAATATACTTCTGGCATAAATATGACACACGGGGTCTTGGTTTCAGGGTCGAATTCTGTACTAGTAGCGTCATGCAGACCGAGAACAGATCGTGCAAACTCAATAACAGCAATTTGCATCCCCAAGCAAATACCGAGATATGGAACATTATTTTCTCGAGCATACTTAGCAGCAAGAATTTTCCCTTGAACTCCTCTATCTCCAAAACCTCCTGGAACTAGAACTCCATTAGCACCCTGTAGCAAAGTCCATTTACCGATAAATAATTTCACTCCAATACAGTTATTGAAATAAAACAATAGCACTAGATTAGAAAAATTGAAGAAACGCATTCAATTTGAATAGTAAGAAACCTTCAAAAGACTCCAAGCAGCTCTATATGCATTAGGATCCTGCAGTTACATTAATCATCGTAAGGTTGACATGAAAACCAGAAAGTTAACAACATATTTGTATAATTGAAACATTATTAATCACCTCTCCATATGTAACATCTTCAAGATCACCAGCTGGAACCCAGTCGACAATAAGTTTACGATTGTGAGCAACAGCAGCATGCAAAAGTGCCTATTTGAAAAACAAAGAATATTAGCTTATAGTATATTGAAATTCAGTTTAATAATGCTTTACACCAGAAATTTCGATACACCCCTTTAGGAGAAAATGTATGAAGTGAATGCAAATGTTTATGGACCGCTAGTTTAGGAGAAAATTACCTTCAAAACAGAAAGATATGCATCTGAAAGGCCAGTGTATTTTCCCACCATAGCAATTCTAACCTGTGGAGCGCATAATAGTTGTGAGATCAACACTTGTGCATATTTGGAAAACTCGATATATCTATATTCATATGTTGATCTTTTAATCTTTATCTTTATATGAAATATTTGAGATGTTTGAGACTTACAGTTTCATGACATTTGTCATAAATCTTTGTTCTAAGGGTCCATTCTTTCAAATTAGGCTCCGCAGCAACACTGCAATAACAAGGCCATTAGTTCAATGAAAGAAACTTAAGTCAACTGCTATAATAACATAACTAACTATACGTTTTCAATCATCGAACCACAATGGATGAAGATTTTTTATGGAGAAAGGGAGGGAGATCATTTTACTGAATCGAGATTCAAATCATGAATATGATCTATTTATTGAATCTTATTATGAATCATAAGATACATATTCTCGATTGGGTTCACTGAGACACAACTCGCATGTATCGTAAGATATTAATAACCTTGGGAGGGAGTTATAAACCGATAAAAAAAAAAAGAATGAGTTTTGTCAAACAAACCCTGGCAGGTTTAATGCTTTCAGGATCGATTCATGCGCCTTTTGGTCCTATTTGTGAAAAATAAATCCAAAAGAAAAGACAAAAATCAGAAACTTTCACAAATTAAACCACTCAATGGAAAACATCTAATTCAAGTATTTTCAGGAAAAGTTCGGTCAATAAAAGCCTGAAATAAACAAACTGAATTTCATAAATATAGTTCTTGCAATTTTAGACGACAACCACAGAATTACTTACTTTCAATAGCAAAGGAATGTGCCAAATATTTGGAACATCATGGAGAGTAAGTACGTTTGGTAACTGCAGATACGAAAGTGTGTTTCACGATTATTAGTGAATTCGAAGGCCTTTTGTAATAGACAAAGACAGTTGAAAACAATAATGTCATATTACCGGCACATGACAAAATTGAGCAAGTTTTGCCTTAGTATTGTCGTCAAGTTCCTGGCAAAAAGGACGAGTAAAATTTAATATAGATTATTTAATCGTCATCAAACAGAACGAGCCGAACAATAATTAGAGAAATAAGGACAGAGGGTGTACCTTTGAACAGCGACAAGCAAGAAGATTAGGGAATAAACCTAATCCTCTAAGTTGACGAACACTGTGCTGAGTTGGCTTTGTTTTCTGCAGATTAAAACTCCGTATAAGTTTTTGCAATCAACAAAATTTCAATTTCATACTAGTATCACTTGAATCAATTTTACTTCTCAAACATTTCTAATTAGAATAATATTACAAACAGATGACATATTTTACAAAATACCTGTTCGCCAACAACGTTTAGAATAGGAACCAGACTGACATGAACCAAACAAAAGTTGCCAGGGCCTACACGGTATGAAAATTGGCCAAGCGCTTCAATAAATGGCATCGACTCAATATCCCCTGCACCAAAGGAAAATTATTTTGATCATTATAATTTCTTCTTATACAACACTTGTGTTTTTTTTCCTAATATAGAAAAATTTGAATAGATAGTGGAATTTTAATAGTTCTGAAAATCAAGTTCTGCATTAATCAAAAAAAATTAGGTAGGAGTATTCACTTACCTATAGTTCCACCCAATTCGATGACACAAACATCAGCTGGCCCTTCTTTTCCATCAACCGGTATCTTTGCTACACGCTCGATCCAATCTTGGATGGCATCTGTTATGTGTGGAACAACCTACAAATAAAGAAAATACAAATTGAAAACCAAGGCACCAACAACAATTAAAAAAACTTAATAGAGAAAAAATCAAAAAGATTAAACATACCTGAACAGTCTTTCCAAGATAATCTCCTCTTCGCTCCTTCTCAATAACAGACTAAAAACATTCAAATGAAAAATCCAATAATACATTAGGCATATTAATAAGTCAAAAACAAATAAAAAAATTTACATGTACAGGCCGTTTGTTTGTTTCTTCACCTGATATATTTTTCCGGTAGTGATATTATTGTCGCGAGTCAATTTGATGTCCAAGAAACGTTCATAGTTTCCAAGATCAAGGTCAACCTTCAAAACATAAAAAAGAAAGAATAAAATTGCAAACTAAAAATTAGAGTCAAATCAACCCGAGTGAACAAACAAAAGATAAATTTGTTTGTACTTTCATGTAAAATGACAAAAAAGAAAAGAGTGATCAAGAGGAAACAACATAAGTAGATTCACATAATGGCCAATAGCATTAGGCATCAAAATCATGAAAATAAATTAGTAATTTTCATCCTTATGATAGAACAAAATATATCTCTTTATTTACCTCACCGCCATCATCTAGGACAAACACTTCTCCGTGTTCAAAAGGAGACATTGTCCCTGCATCAGTGTTCAGGTAGGGATCTACAAATGATAGATACATTCAAACAAAATTAAAACAAGAACATGTGCTTTACATAAAGTAATAATAAACTAGAAAGATAATTTATTTATTTTCCTTATAGAATGGGAGAGAAATATCGAGCATAAAATCAGAACCGCTACATTTTATCTCAATATAAAAGAAAAAACAATAAGTAGAAAGAAATAGACAGCAAGAGGATAAAAAATCCTCAAAATCAGAGAAGAAAACATCAAAGGAAGAAAAAAAATACTAAAACTAAATAAAGAGCAAACTAGTCCCTTTTGTATATCAAACAAAGAAAAAACCCATTTTTGTTCAACAAGAGATGGTTATCCATCTACTGAGCCAACCAATTAAACGGCAAATTATTAGATACATACATACATACATACACATAATTACATATATTACACAGATGTGTGTATCTATGTGATTTATATGTATAGATGCATAGTTTTAAATTGCGTTCCACAACAGCAATTACAGCCGCCTATGAAGCACGGATACTCTTCAGATTAGGCGTGTCCAAGTGTCAAACATGATACATTGAATTATATCATTTTCTCAAATTTTTATCAGTGTCTTGTCCGGTGTCTGTGTTTGTGCTTCATAGCCAGCTGCAATACAAAAGATTTTGAGGTCTCTGCAAAGACATCACAACTGCAATTTTGACCTCAATAGAAGCATTTTGCTACAATATAAAGATTCATATGGTAACCGCAATTTAAAACCTTATATATAAGTTCAATCCAAAGAAGAAGAAGAAGAAGAAAAATACCAATCTTGATAGACGTAACTCGAAGACCACAAGCTTGAAGGAGGAGTCCAATACTGCTAGCAGTGACTCCTTTCCCAAGTCCACTCACAACACCACCAGTCACCAATACATACTTCATTTTTTCTTCTTTCTTTACTTGGATACTGAACTTGTCCCAAACAAAAATGCACAAAACAAGAACAACAAACACCAAATATGAGTGTCTTTGTATTAAGACAAAACAACAACAACAATAAAAACACAACCTATGACCACAAAAACAGACAGATATAGTGTCAAATGTCAACAATATAACTAAACCAAACCAAAACAACTAAGGTACTTATACTAAACAACTCACTAATCCTTATTTTGTTGCTCTGATAAAACTAAGAATGATGACAACAACAGTACAAAAAAACACAATGCAAAAATGAAAACACAAAAGTGATGTGATTCGGATAAGATATATATTGGCAGTGACAGACATTACATAGATATCATAAGTAGAAAAAATGATAAAGAAATTAAAAAAATAACAAAAAATAGAAAAAAGAAGAAAGTTTCAACAACAACCTCACAAAGGGAGAGAATAATTAGGAACCTTGTTTACAATGACGGGTTTTACAAAGATTCTATCTTTTTTCACTCTCTTTCTTCTTAGAACAATTTCTGTAACTGGGTTATTATCAGTTTTCAAAAGGGTTACTCAATATAGAAAAATTCTTCAATAAAAGTGAGAAAAGTAATAATCTTTATAATGGCTCAAATCAAACAAAAAATGAATGGTTTTGTAGGATTTTGAATTGGGATTTTGATTGTTTGTATGAGAAGGAAAATGAAGAAGAAATTTTGTTAGAGAAAAGGGTGGAAAAATGCAGTCTTCTTCTTCTTCTTCTTACAGGCGGCTGGTGAACAATGGAAGATGAGGCTTCACCTTTCAACTTTAAAAAGAACCAAAATCCATGGCCCAAAAATTTAAAATAATAATAATACTTAATTAAAAAAAATAATTATTAAATTTTTTATCAATCGACATGATTTTAACTGCATTGTTTTTTTTTTTTTTATGGATTTAACTGAAAACAAAAATAAATTAATTTTTATACTTTTGACAAAAATTGATACTATTTGTTTAGATATATTTTAAATACTAATCTAAAGTAATTGTACTAGTGATTTTATTTTATGTCGTGTAAAAAGATTTTATTTGAGTGTTTGTAAGTTTAACTCGATGGATAGAAATATTATATATAATGTGTAGGAATTAGATTTAAATTATGATAAATATATCTTTTTTTTTTAGAAGGTGAAATTTTAATTACTAGACTATGTAAAAAAAAGTATATGGTGATAATTTACAAATTTAATGCTTTGAATATTTTTGTCACTCAAGATAAAATAATAATATATTTTGATGTGTTGAAATTAAAAATTCCCTCCACCTTTTTTGGTTAGTTTTTTATTTTATATTTGAAATGGTCCTTTTAAGGTTAGTTATTGGGTATTTGGATTAGGTCAATGGAATTAAAATAAATAATAAAAGTAGTTTTTCTTCGGTTGAAGCAACCAATATTGATATTAATATATTGTTTAAAGGTTCTATTCATGGTTGTTGTGTTGTGTATGAAAAAGTGTAAGTAAAAATGTGGTATTAGTGTTAAATATTATTAATTGAATTTGCTAGTAATTAATATTTTTTTTTTTTGGTAAAAGCTAGTAATTAATATTTTATTAGAGTTTGTTTTTAACTAATCATTTTTGATACGTAGACGAAATATTAAGTCACTAGAAATTCACACATATAAAGTGGAAGAAGTGGGATTCAAACACGGTCATAGACGTTCGACTTAATAATTTCAACATTTTTTATTAATTGAACAAAAACTTTTTAACTTAAAATTGAACTTGAAATACAATAACTCAAACTCAAAATTGTTTATAAGATCCCAGTATTTCCCTCACATCAATATAATGGTAGATTATGATAAATCTTTAAGGCTAAGGTATAACGTGAAAGATCAATTGACAAATCTTTTACGGCGCACCAATTATCAATAAAAATATAATGAATATGAATTTTATAAAATTTACTGTGTTTGATTGAAATTTTATATCATATTCATTATCTATGTTAAATTTAAAGAAACGAAAAATCATTTTATATGTTATATATTGAGACCCATTAAGATTAATTGTTTATGTATTTTTATTGAATTTTGTTAATTTTAATGGGTCTCAATAACATGTAAAATGATTTTCATTTTCTTTAAAATTTTACATAAATGATCTATATATAAATTTAATTCAATAATAGATTTTATAAAATTTGTATTCGTTATAATATTATTGATAACATATGTGTTTTTTTATAATGTTCATATGTGTTAATTAAGTATAATATACCAAGATAAATTAACCTAAATAGTAAGAGTTTTTTATTCCCGACTCATGCACATAGAAAGAATTCAGCTGAACCGGAATACACAAAGTGCAATGTACAATCTTTTTTTTGTCAAGTAAGTCTAACATACTTATTTGACTTTTATAAAAAATAGTGTCACGAATTTGACTTTATTTTGTAGTATTCTTTTTTTTGGTTAAATTTTTGTAGTATTTATTATACTATACTTTTCAATTAGTTTCTAGAAAATAAAAAACAAAAATTGAATCATGTATTATTTATGTACACCAATTTTTGTAGTATTTTTGGTGCAAGTTTTTGGTAACAGAGCTAAAAATCTGTCAGAGTTTGGTGTAATTATTGAATCATGTAGAAGATTGTTAAATTTAAATCAGAATTGTAAAGTCAGTTATGTTATGAGACAGGCTAATCAAGGGGCTCATGGGTTAGTTCTAGCAACTCGTTTTACTGCTAGTTCTCAAATTTATGATTATTGTCCACTTTGTATTGAAACAGTTGTTATGAATGAAAAGCACTAAGTTTGTCCGTGTCAAAAAAACAAAACAAAAATTGATTAGTATATTTATATTTTTAATATACGATAAGTGGCAAATAAGTTACAATAAAATTATTTGTAAAAATTAATTGTTATATACCGACAGTGTTAAACTTTTTACATATGTATTTAATTAAATCATAATATATATCATATTTATTTATTGGTTAATTCCTAAAATATCTTTATTTATATATAGATATGTCAAATAATTTTACATTGGCGTTCCACACAAATTAAATTCTTACTTTTAAACCTTCACTTTAATATTACATACATTAATTTTCAATTAATTAAATTTTATTATATATTGTCTCTAAGAGTTTAGTCCAGTAGGTAGAAATATCAAATTTTATAAATAGGTCAGAATTTGAAAACTAAAAATCTCATTTTTTTTATTTTTGTTAGAAGAGGTCTTAAGTCCGGAGAAAAGAAATAATTATCTTAGGGATAGAAATCTCCATTAAATATGTAAATATTAAAGAACTAAGACAAGCCAGACACCTCACTTATTTAATGTAAAGTTAGAATTTCTAGGGATTAAGCCATTTGACAATAAAAATTATTTTTATTTATGAAAAAAAGCAAGATGTATTTAAGATTATGTTTGATATCATAGTGGAGTGCTAAAATTACGGTGACTCATCGTAAATTTTACAGAAATTATAATTTGTAACTTTTAAAAATCACGGTGGATCACTATAATTCTAATACACTCACCATAATATCAAACATACATTAAAAAAACGAGATCAAAACACAATACTTACAAGGATAAAAGGAAGATACACAATAGGATTTGTCTACCCAAAAGAAACGACCCTTTTTAACAAGAAAAAGCTTTAAAACATGGAAAGTTACAACAATGCAAGAGAGCTTACAACTCAATTCCCAAAAGTACCAACAAATATGTCAATGCATTTACTTTGATAATCCGCACATGATTCAAATTATAATTAAAGTTTTCTTTTAATTTTTTTGTTACAATTTTTTTAAAATAGTCAATACATTTTTACGTATCAATTAATCTCTTCATTAATACGGTAAAATGGTGCGTTTAATTCACAAAACAGTAAGTATATGACAGGACAAAACATCACAGTACATGATAGAACATGATAGGACAGGACAAGACAAAACTGTATTGAAGAGAGATGGAGAGATAATATTGTTTATATTCAAAAATAAAATGGGTACTTTCGTATTTTTTTATAGTTGCACTATGGATAAAAAATTGCCATGTGGTTTAGTGAAGAACAAAAATTCTTGTTTTTATTGTCTCTTATTACCAGTTTTGTCCAATCTCATAATCAGTTTTTAAAATCAAACAGAGTACAACAAATTTATCCAGTCATGTCCTGTTTTTTAGCCAATCAAACACACCCTTTATATGTTTTATAAATCATAAACACTACATATACGAGTGTAAATAGATCAGAGAAATTAAACAACAATTTAAACCAATCTAAACCGAAAATTTTGATTTTTTTTATGTAATAGAAATAAAAACGACAAAACTTAAGTTCGGGGGAAGGATATCCCCATTGAATCAGCAAGAATATAGGTACAAAATGAAGTTGAGCACCGCCTCCAGTTGGCTTGGAATAATGGTTTTCGACATATTGAGTGTGAATTGGATTGTCAATCAGCTTTGAAATTTATTTTGGATGGAGTTCCTACAAGTCACCTTTACACACTTGTTATTGATCTCATCAAGCATCAAGAGGTTCATTGATTATCCTTGGCTCTTGTTCATAAATTTAATTTTTAAAAATCAAAAAACCGAATTACTACTAATAATGATGCTAAACATTTATTTATCTATGTTAAACTATTTTATCTCATATTTTTTCCTCTCACAACTCACAATTGTTCTCGAGATACTTCGTTAACATGATTTGTTATAAAAACAAAATTCTCTTTTTTTTTTACAAACAAAAATATCATTGTTACTCTTTACAAATCTCTATCTTTATTCAAAGTTGTACGGATTTTGTATTATTATTTTTAGATTGTTATATAGGGTAGTTTAAGCTACCACATAGAGAAAGGGAGATAGTAACGAATATGCCACGTACTAAATACGTGTATCTAAGCTGGTCGATTGGTATGTTTCATTTCATTGACGGGGTTATAATTTTACCCACTTTGCTGTTTTTACTTATTAGCTCAGCAATATTTTTTTTTAGATAATTTTTACTTATTCGCTCAGCAATACCTTTTTTTTTAGATAATTTGGTGGTTAAATTTCACGTATTAAATTTCACTTGGACTAATTCAACAATACTTATGTAAAAGTAATAAAATATTCAACTTTAAGTTCGTTTGTTATTTTGTCCGGAAGTCTTAATTCAATTGGAATAAAATGTTAGGTTGAATGTCTATATGACCAGGTTCGATCTTTGCTCACTCCATTTTGTGTGTATGTGTTTATAATGTCTTTGTCATATATCTATAAATAAAAAAAGGACTACATATTATACGTCTAGAATCCTAACTCAACCGATAGAAATACCAAAATTGCTAGACCGAACGTCCATGACTGAGGTTCAACACTTGGTCATTCTACTTTGTGTGTGTGAGTTTATGATGATATTTTCATATTATCTATATAAAAATTTATTTTTTAGATTCATTGTAAAGTTTATGTATCTAAACAATTTTTTTTGATACATTATATCTAGACAATATTATAGTCAAGAATAAGATACATCAACTTTAAAATGAATCTAAAAAAATAATTTTTTTCTTATATATAAAACTCAAGGGAGTAGTAAATATAAAAAGTGATAGCTTACGTACCAAAAAAAATGATAGTTTATGAACTTGATAGATGATTTATTTTTTGATTCAAAAAAAATTGATAATTTATTTTAGGGTTAATAAATTTTTATCTTTGTTGACGGATTTTAGTTTATCCATTATAAATTTCTTTTATTATCTTTCATATATATATATATATATAATGTGAGAATTTTATCTTTATTAACTTTTTGCTGACGTAACAATGAACTTTGTTGACTTTTTAAATGTCACGTCAAAAAAGTCAACAAAAAAGATAAATACTAGTAATAAAATTTTCAAATTACAAAAGTAAAAAAAAAATTAAAGCACGTAAATAAAAACTCGCTCACATTATAAGAGGTAAAAGCCTATTAACGCTTTATTTTATAATAATATCTTTAAAAATGTCAAAAATCAATATAAACTAGTATAATTAAATTACATAAAAAGATTGACATATTTTTTTATGGAAAAAGATTAGAAAAATAATATTTTTTTAACAAAAAAAGATTAGGAAAATTTTGATTTAACACAAGATATAAAATCTAAATAAAAGTAATAGTAATATAAAATAGAGAAAAATGAATATGCATTGACAAAGTAAAATACTCCCTCCGACCTTAAATATAAGTAACTTTCACTTTTTTAGATACATTAAATAACTAATGTATTTAGTCTACAATGTAAGTTTGATACATTAATTATTCAATGTATCTAAAAAGGTGAAAGTTGCTTATATTTAAGGCCAAATGGAGTAATTTGAGAGTATCAACTAATAACAATCATGTATTATATCACATCATCTCATGCTATATCCCACTTTGGAGAGAAATAGAGACAAAGAAATTAATACTTGTATTTAGGTTAAAATTTAGTCAAAATTGTTTCAAACAAACCTTTAGTCTTTCTCACCATAAAGAATATATTGTTTTCTCTCTCAATAATATATTTAAGGGAAAATGCATAATCTCGCACTTTAAGTTTTATTTTTGTAACAAACTGATCTCTTAGTTTTTTTAAGTACTAAGTCGACCCCTTTAATATTTTAAATACAAATTTATCTTTAATTTTATAAAAAAATTACCTTGTTACCCTTGTAATGACTATCTATTACAAAAAGCTTAAATGCAGTTTTGACCTTTCTATTTTGAAGAATTAAGAATTTCAACCCTCCTATTTTAGATTTTTCAGAATTTTTTCACCCCAATCACATTTGTCTTATTTTCGCTTATGTGACAATGATGATATGTATGTTATATATTTTTTTTTGACACATGTACATTATCTTTATCCACCTAATAATTTTCTTTAAAAATTACTAGAAAATTCTAAAAAATGCCATAAAATTAGAAGAAAAAAAACTCTAAAAAATGTCATAAAGTTAGGGGAAAACAGTATAAAAAATCAAGAAAAATACTATGAAACAAGAAAAATACCATAAAAATCCATTAAAAAGACATTTAGATATATCGAAAAATCTGTTTGCATTGCTAGTATTTATGGTATTTTTCGATATATTTAAATATCTCTTTAAATCATTTTTATGGTATTTTTCTTGATTTTTTATAGTAATCTTATGGCTTTTTTGAAATTTTCTAGAAATTTTTAAAGAAAATAATTAGGTGGATAAAATGTGTCCAAAAAAAAGAAGATAACATACACATCATCATTGCCACATAAGCAAAAATAAGCCAAATGTGATTGGGGTGAAAAAAATTCTGAAAAATCTAAAATAGAAGGATTGAAATTCTGAATTTTAAAATAGAAAGATTAAAATTCCGAATTCATCAAAATAGAAGAGTCAAAACTGTATTTAAGCCTTACAAAAAAAAATGTTTACGTAATCGTTACCCTTCAACATTGCTTAGTTATTGCTACTGTTAGCATTTGATCATTTAGATCTCTAGCAACTTATACAAGTGTTGTACCACCATAATATATACATTTATATAAAGCATAGTATATCAAGATCAATTAATGATTTATATTTTAAGAAATTTTGTTAACAACCTTCAAATGACACATAGATTATTCCAACTAACCATCAGGTAAGCATTTTTGTAACAATCAGATAAACACACAATGTCATACACACAATGTCATGTCACTCAATAAATTACTACATGAACATTTTTTAACAAAGGATAACAATGTCATATGTTATGAAATTAAATAATAAATTTAAAACTTAAAAAGTTAAAAGGACCGATTTTGAAACACATAAATATGAAACTATAAGATTTTGCAACTATTTTGAAGTATGTATCAGATTCGTTCCCACTTATTTCATCTAAGACCTTTTATATTGGTTTATCCTATAAAAGAAATGTCGAATCAAAGATAAAAAGGCAATATTTTGTTCCATATTAGAGTCATTCATTCACACAAGACAAATAATATTTTTGAATAAAAATTGTATAAAGCAACACATGGCAAACCTAATTAGAAATTAACTCAAAAGAAAGAGACACAATTTAAGCACAAGACCATGCGGCTATTGGCCTTTGTTTGATGATGCCATTGCCAACTTATTGCCCCCAAAAACGTTGAAAATGAAAGGCTAATATTTATTGTTTCCTCTTATTTTGCATAGACCCTACTTCCTTAGATTACGTTCATCTTCTTTTATTTTATATTATCCCTTACTTAGGTTACATCTCTGACCGTTTTATTTGGATATAGATTACTAGTATAAGCTAAACAAATCTTATCTTTAATTATTTTCTAATTGTTTGCTTTTGGTTGATTAACAAATCCATATCTTAGTTACTGTGTGCCTTTAGACTCACGGCAAAAGTACTATTATTATTTTCTAATGTTCATTAAATAAGATTTATCTTAATTAAACTTGATCTCTGTGTTGGTTAACATGTGGTTGGTTTGAGTAGTAAAAGACTCGATTATTAATATATTTTTGTTTGAACTAGTTATCTCTGTGCATAATTGTAGAGACTAATTCTTCAATTTCATGACTTCTGATTAAATTGGAAGAAATTATTTACCATCTCATCTAAGTACTCTTGGGTAATTATTAATATATTTTAATAATTATTAATTCAACTCTCATCTACTAATTACTATGATCAACCGATCTTCAATGAAGATTAATCATCGCATAATATAAATATTGATTGATTAGTGAGTTAAATTCCCTTAGGAGTTAGTATAGTTAGGTGATTTAAAACAAAAGGTTAAATGATTTAGTTATGAATTAGAGGTGGACGTTTTGGTGTGGATGAATGAGTTCATTTTGGATGTTTTGGTGTTGATGACAATTGCCGTTTTTTATGGATGGTCATGAGGTAGTGTGTTTTTGTGTGTTTTTTGGTGTGCCCCGATTGTATTTGCATTATTTGTTTAGCTAACATACATAATTTAATAATAATAATCATGTATTAGATAGTATATAAAACCATATGTCTTAGATGACCATTTTTTTTATTGTGTCAAAAAAAAAATGACCCTTTTTATAAATAAAAAAACAAACCAACTGCCGTAATTTTATATATTTTTGGATAAAATGGGCTTAAAGGCATAGAAATCAATTGTGAATAATAGAAGCTCAACTTTAATGTCCTCATGAGTTTAATTTAGTTCGTAAGAATATCACACGTTATGTCTAATAACTAAAGTTTGAATTTTGATATATTCATTTATTTATTTATTTTAGAGGATGAAATTTTAACCACTAGATTGCCTATGATAAAAACAAAAGACTCAACTTCAACAAGAGACTGTTCAAAATATCGAACTTCATTTTCCAAAGTGCATCCTAACATAGCAAGACAATTCACTACTTTATTTGCCTCTCGATTTATAAATATGTTTGATATACACCTCCCAATTATTTCCAATATAAACATTGTTTTAGAGAATTATCTAGCAAATTGCACTTCCGATTGTTGGAACAAAATTGATTTTGAACAATGCCTCTAAAGTTTTGATGATAACAAAGTAATAAAATGAATTGAATATACTAATATATCTTCAAGTGTGCATGAGCAAATTAAAGATTAAAATTCTTATACATAATTAAGAATGTATTTTGAGAAAAAACATACATAAGAGCATAAAGTTTTTATAAATAGAAGCTGAAGTTAGCTCTGAAGGATCGAATTTTAAATTGTTGAACTCCGAAGTCTCAGACTCTGAAGTCTGAAAGATATATCAGTTTTAAAAGACTATAATAGATCATTATCATGATTCGAGTTTTGTTTGTCTTCTTTTGTTCACTTGCAGAAACAAACAAAGACTTTTAGAGAAGAATGAAACAGATAATTCCCTTTAAAAAAAAACAAATTCAAATATATTGAAGTTGAATAACACATATGTGAGATGACTCATTAACTCAATGACTTAAGTTTTTGGGAGAAAAAGTAGATCAAAGTGATGTCAAAATTACTTATGTGTTGAAGTTGATAAAAATTACTTTTTTCAACCCTCATTTGATGTATTTTCTCATTTTTGGATATTTTTGAGTCTCTACATATCTATCTTTATTTCTAAAGACATTATTTCTCACACCAAATATTAAATTAGATGTTGAGATTCAACATGACCAAAATTAAACATGGGAGAATCCATTCCCCAATTTCACATGCACTTTGATATATTTTAATGAGACTTATTTTAAAATAATGATTCAATATCTCACTCTAAATAAACTAACCTTAACTTCCAAACAATAATTCAACCGTTTAAGTTTGTTAAGATTGATTTTGATATTCACATGGGAGTTTGTTAAGATACCTTTGATGTCACATGCTGTATAGTTTGGTCACAAATTTTTGGCTTTTAAGTTTATAACAAAGACATGTTATTAAATTCAATAGTTCAAAATCAAGTCATGCATGAATGTTGTAAAAATATTATCTCTGTCTCTAAATATAAGATATTGTTTAACTACAACACATATGTAAATATACAATTTTGATCGTTAATATTTTTAATTGTCTAAAAGTAAAAATTATAAAAATTTGATATTTTAAAAATACTCATCAAAACAAAATCAAACAAAATCTTATATGATAATATTTATTACATCAATAATCTATAGTATATTATTAAAATAATATGGTCAAAACATGATAGATATAAATAATACAATTTAATCAAACATAGTCTTATATTTAGAGACAAATATAATAATAATAATAATAATAATAACAATTTTTTTTATAAATAGTAAAATTATGATAATTACTGTAGTAGTATCTGTTTTGTACCAAAAAAACAATCCAATTTGGCCAATCCCAAAAACGTTGTTTTGTGTTTATTGGTCCTGCACGCCTCAATGTGGCTTTGTTTAATTTTGATTTTATAACACAGACACAGTCATACATACATAAGAACAAAAACAATCCACATGCAACTGCTGCATTTTCTTGTGTTCTGGTTTCTGACTCGCATGTGAGTGTGCATTAGATTCATTTACTCTTTTTTTTATTCAAATAATCGGTGCACCGAAAACCGAGCTCATTGGGTCAACAACAAAATACATCATTCTTTCTTCTCACAATAGGCGTCATTTTCGGATTTTTTTTAAAATGAGTGTCACAGTTACAGTAGTTTAGAGCATCATTATTTAAGGAACTTATATACATCATTTTAGGCATGGCAATGGGTGGGGTGAGGACGGATTTTGCTTTCTCCAAACCCAAACCCATAAAGTTCGGGTAACCTCAAACCTGTCCTCATTTTTATCAGGGATAAAAAATGAAATCCCAAATCCATACCCAACGGGGTTCGGGTAACCCCAACGGATTTCAGGTATCCCCGTTTCATCTCACCTCTACATAAAATTGTGTTGCATTTTCATTTTTTAATTTAAAAAAAAGTCAACAACGCAAAACTAAATTTTTAATCAAAACATAAAATAGATAAAATGACTTGTTTAATACTAAAATTATATATAAAAATAAATAAATGAATGAAATTTAAGAATTTGTATAAAGATTTCTAATTTAGAAAATACAAAATATAATTTTAATATCAATGGGGCAGGTTCGGGGTGGGTATCAATATTCCCGTTACCTGCCCCATACCCGTCTTAAAAAATCGGGGAAAACCCAAACCCAAACCCAAACCCAATCAACTCGAATTTTCCCCGTCAAAATTGGGGCGGGACATTCGGGTACCCACGGGTTTGAGTTTTATTGCCATGCATTCATTTAAATGAAATATCCATATGCCTCTGACATAAATGAATTGCGAATAGTGAAGAAAAGATAATTTGCAGGCGATATTCATGCTCTTATATATGTCAATATACATTTTTGATAACAAATATTTTTAATTATGTATTATAAATTTTTTTTTTAAATTTATATTTTGAAGATATTTATCGAGACAAATTAAACAATATATGCTAATATTTTGAAGATATTTTTATATATTAAACAAAATATATGATCAAATAATAAGTTATATGAATAGTGCGTGCACACGTAACTCAAACAACACTTATTTTAAAATAAAAGGAGTAATAAATTTTGTTAATTTTTAATAATAAAATGAGTTTGTTTACTAACGTACCTTTATTATTGGTAGTTAATAGAGTAATTTAATAAGTTGAAATATACACATTTGTTTCTTACTATAAGAGATAAATATACTTTTTAGATTCATTAAAAAATAAATTTATCTAGATTCATCAATAGACCAGATACATTGATTTTTTTAATGAATTCAAAAAGTACATTTGTCTCTTAGCTTATAATAAGAAGCGGAGGTAGTAATAATTAATAAATAAGAGTAATTTATTAAAAAATACCAATAAATATTGTTTTGATATTTTAAAGAACAAATAATTTAAAACTCGAAAAACAAAGAACACCTTTTTTTTTATTCAAAAAAAAAAAAGAATACCTATTGTGAGATAAAGGTAAATTTTTTTTGAAAGAAAATACATGTTAAAGAATTTAATAAATATGTTTTAAAACAAAGAATTTAACAAAGAGTATTCAACTCAAAATTTGAGCATTCAACTTTATAAAACTTAAATTACTTTTTTACTCAATACAAATTTTTATCTTTTAATTTCCTTAACATATTAAAACACATGTTAGTAAAATCCCTTCTTTGAATAAAGTTAGACTACCTCTCAAAGGACAAAGTGTTTGTATCTAGAAATCAAACTCAGATTTTTTTCTGCTATTTATTCCGACTTTCTCAATATCAAGTTGGTAGAAGTGACAATATCAAGTTTATTTTTTGACAATAATAAACTCATGTCATTTCATTCATTATAATGGAAGAAATACAAGATGGTAACATAATTAAAATTTGGTGATTAACATACAATTTTGACGTCTTCACTAGGTGATGAGCAGCCGAATTTGCTTTTTCCTTGCAAAACTTATTTCAAAGTTTGGATAAAAATATAAAAGTGTTCGACACATTTTCATGATAGTGTCAAATTCGGTACGGTTGCTAGAGTTATCAATATTGCCGTCAACCACTAGCTTACTATCGGTCAATTGACATTCTTGATGCTTCCATGTCACCTAACCAAATTAAAACTACTTTTAAGCCCATCGCTTCTGCTTCATGCGCCGGGGGAGACCCATCAAACCACATTGTTTTAGATTTGACAAATTGACCTATATCATTCTGGATGCACATGTCGATGCCGTATCTGTTCAGCTCTTTGAATATCACAGCATCTACATTACACTTTAGTATGCCAGTTGGTGGTGGCTGCCACCTGCTACTGATGTCGCTACCCTTTGCTCTATATTCTATTTCATTTCTACGCGCTAAATTCCATTAGCACGAGCAAGTCTCTTGCTTGCTGTACCGTAGCCTAAACTTGATGTTGGAGTTGATTGCAATATAAGTTCCACATTGCTAATGAAGGAAAATAAAAGGTAAGAAAATTATATTGGAGAAGCCCCACATTGTTTAGATAAGTGGAGAACGGGAGAGTTTAATGCTATATAAAGAGACCTCAAGTTCCTTGTTTCAACACACCAACACCTGAAGTAGCAAAGTTTTTCACAAGAAATGGGGGGGGGGGGGGTTGAATTGTGACCCTTTAAAATTAAACTCAATTTGTTAGTAGTATAAGTTATATGATAAATCAAAACTTAAATGAATGAATTAAACCAAAACAGATAGCAGAGAATGTTAAGAGAATGTTCTCTAATCAGCCTATGTTAGATTGCAAAGAACGTTCTTGTAATATTCTTTCAGAATATTATGGTGTGTGTAAGTGTGTCTGTTTTGCAAGAGAATAAGGATAAAGAGAAGGAGTATAACACAAAGAGTTTATACTGGTTCACCCTTAATTGGGCTAGTCCAGTTTCCCACACCAAGTGAGGGTTTCCACTATTCTCTTTTGATCTTAAGCCCAAGACCAAAAACTTCTGTCAAGCTATACAAGCTTATCTTCCACCTTATACCCAAGGTGATCTCTACCTTTCCTTCTAAGGTAGTTACTCAACCAATAGTAACATATTGATGAGCAAGTTCTTTTCTTATTACAAAGAGTTGTTTGGATCTAAAGCTTAACAACAAACCAAACCAGGTTTATAAAGCTTTCTAAGTAACTATAAAAATCTCTCTGAAAATCACTCAAATGAATTGCTGATCCAAGTATGCAATTATGAAGCTTTGGAGTGAAAGAGATCAAAAGAAGAGTTTGTGATTCTTGTGCGTGAAAGACAAGTAATTGATGATTGATATTGCTTCAAAACTCTTGCCTTGCTCCTGCTGTATTCCATGCTATTTATAGTTGTTGAAGAGCATTTGGAATCTTTGGAGAATGTATGAGAAAATCAGAGAACAAAGAACTAGCCGTTACTCACAAACTTGGAGTAAGCTGGAGAATGTTCTGAGAATGTTCTCCAAGAGGAGCGTCTTGATGAGCTGGCTTTGTACTATCATTGCTTGATAAGCAAGTGTGACCGTTGCCTTTGAATTCTGCTGTCATATGAGAACAATGCTTCAGGGAGAATGATGAAAGAACATTCTCACAGAACTGTTACATTCTCTTGTAGTATCTTCATAGAATAGTGGGAGAATGGTGTGGGGACAGCTTTATCTTCAAGTAACCAGCTGTGATCTGATCAAGGGCTGTTGGAAAAGTACTTTGCAAGTACAACCTTGATGAATAGTAGAGTGTAGCCTTTGTTGGAGAAAGGACTAACACTTCTTGGAGAAAGAACATTGAATAAGTCTTTGCAAGTACATAACAACTCATAGTTAGAAAGTTGTTGTCTTCTCCTCATTGGTCTATGTTCTTCTCTATCATAATAAATTCAGATATTTAATTTATTATGCCTATGAGGTCAAAGAACATTCTTTGGCACATGCTCCATGTGATGGCTTAAGATAGTAAGTCCCATAAGATGTTTGATCAAGATTCTTGCCATAATGGAATAAGTTGCTGTAGAGATCTTGTGCTTAAATTCTCATGAAAAGTCCTCCTTTGTCTTGTTCATTTATCACTTAAAATAAATAAGTGCTTTGACTTTGAAGAACAAACACGTTGGAGTCCAGAGAATGATGAGAGAATGATGTCTGTCTTTCTTGTATCATTCTCAGAGCTGATATCAAATGTTTTGCTTTGCATAATAATTCCTATCTTTTTAATATCACTCAAAAGCACTTGTTAGATAACACAATGACCAAAATTATACATTAAAATATAATTAAGAGGTTTGTTATCAACAACACCAAGATGTGACACCATGGAGTAGCACTTGTAAACACTTTAAGTTTATATTTGTGTCTTTCTTTTTTCTCTTATGCTCTTGTTTTAGAGTATTGTGAGATGTAGTTCAAATATTTACTTTAGAGAGTGTGGGTGTATTGGGGTCATGGGTATGGTTGAGAGTGAGTTTATGTGTTGTAACAATTTTCACATAGTGTTTATTCTCTGGTTGTCGGTTTAGACAACGACCGTAGTTTTTCTCCGATTTTGAAGTTTCCACGTTATATTCTTGTGTTGTTGATTACTCTCCTGTCTTTTATTTTTACTTCTTCGGCACTGATATTACCAACACTTGATGCTCTTTGTCTTCCCATAACTTCTCATTTCTTCTTCTCCATAGGCACCACAACATCATAATGATGTCAATTACTTGTTGCTGTGAATAAAAAGCAGTGAATATAAACTCATTAAAACTCATAACATGTGTTAATCAAAGCTTTAACCGTATTCCAAAGTCATGCTGCCTCCCATATTTGTTTGGCCTTATAGCACCTAAAAAATAAATGTCATTCATTCTCAAGATTGTTATTGTTATCACAATAAACACAATATCAAGTTGGCAGAAGTGACTTTGTTGATTTTAAAATTGGAGCAAAAATTGGTAAAAAAAACTGATATATTTGGAGCACAATTTGGATAAAATATATCAAATTATTTTCGATTCTATTTTCTTTTTTATGTTGTTTATTTTCTTTTAGGTTTAATTATTATTTTGGTCATTTTTTTAGGCAAAAAAAGATAGCATGGCATCATAGTAATTTATTACTCCCTTAATTAATAAACATTACATTTTGATTTTTTTTTATAGGCTACGTTTTGATCTCTTATCATAAATAGTTAAGTCTCTTTAGATTAAAAATTGTAAATGAATCTCTTTTGAATTATCTAAACTATGTAATTTTGAGTATTTATATTGACACAATTGAAACAATTGAAACATATGTTTATTCAATAATTCTTATGTTTAATATTTTTTTATTATTTGGCCAATATTAAATTTAAGAACTATTTCACTAATAACCATAGTAATTATGTTTGAATCTTTGTACCAAAAAAATATTATGTTTTAATCTAGAATTATTCGTTGCTAAAGTAACTACGGTATAGAAATATACAATTAATCAGTATGAGTTATAATTTGGTGGACGTTGATGCATTTTGATAATATGAGTAAACTAAAAAATTAAGGTGCTATGTTAGAGAAATGGAGAACTTTAACATCCTTATAGTTAGTTCTATCCGGTTCGAGGGATTAATCACTGCAGTTGTGTGTAGAGGATATCTGATTAAAAAAAGAAAGATATGAATTTTGCGTCAATAAATTGCTCTTTAACTATTTTACTAAATTGTTGTAGACATACGTGTTCAATCGACATGATATGCACGCAAACAAAAGCGACTAGTTGCTTTTTTAGTCGCTTTTTTTAGGCAAGTAATGTATTGACTAGAAAATATTATCCAAGGGTGCGTTTGATTCACAAAGCAGTAAGTACTTGACAGAACAGTACAGGACAGAACAAGACAGTACAGGACAAAATGAAATAGTATAGGACAAAACAAAATTGTATCGAAGAAAGATAGGGAGATAATTTTCTTTATATTTGAAAATAAAAAGGGTATTTTCGTATCTTTTATAGTTGTACTGTGGGCAAAAGTTGTACTGTGGTTTAGTGAAGGACAAAAATTCTTGATTTTGTCCTGTCCTTGCTGCCTGTTTTGTCCAATCTCATAACCAATTTTTAAATCAAACAAGGTACAACAAAAGTTTTCATGTCTAGTATCCTAATTTTTAACAGATCAAACGCACCCTTAAAGTTAATAAGTGGAGACATTTTTATCATGTGGGTTGATCAAACGTCATACGAGAAACATTTTTATAAAAAGAAAGGATATATATATATATATATATATACACACACATCATGTTTTTGGTGCACGTTTTGCACCAAATTGTCCTTTTAATTTGTCGTTGAATATACAGACACCAGTAGAGAATTAATTTTACCTTAAAAAAGGCTATAGACCTTGTTTTGGATGCACTTTTTACATCGATTCGTCAAGGGTAAAAAAGCATCATAAGAGTATTTTTATCAAAAGAAATGCTATGGACCATGTTTTCGGTGCACTTTTTTGCACCAAATCGTTCCTTTGGTCGGTGGGGTGAACGGATTCTATAAGAGTGTTTTTACCAAAACAAAGGTAAGACTATGTTTTGGGTGTACTTTTCGAACGAAAAATATATTATCAAAAAAACTAGGTCTCTGCTCAAGACGAATATAAAAAGAGCACCAATGAAAATACTAAACCCTAGCTAAATTGCCTATCAGAGGACCACTTTTAATCTCATTATTAGAAGACATTCCTCAGCTTCCTGATCACCAGAGAAACCTTAACCATAACCAAAAAATATCACTAGACGCTAACTCCCGATCTCGAATAAAAAATGACCCCTATTTTGAATGTGATTCTTAGTTTCTATTTTGCATTTTAATTCTTATATTGAATGTTTAAAATTGTTCAAATTGTTTGAACTATCTATTTCATAAACCGGGTCTATTTTAAATTGCAATTATTTGCTTAGAGTAAGCATCCCTCTACAGTCTACATCTTAATAAAATGATAATTAGATTTGGAAATATTTGCACATGGTGAATTATTTGAGTTTAATGGAACATTTTCTCTGTCACACTATGTTAAGAATAATGAGGATTAGTAGTTTAGACGATTAGTTAGTTGGTTTATTACTAAGTAAGTAGTTAGAAAATATTTGAAGTTGATTATTTGATTGTTAGTTTGTTAAGTCTTTACAAACTCTATATATATAGAGCAACACATAATCATTTACTATTACTATCTTTTAACAAAATGATTCCTTATGAATTATGCTCACGTTCAAGCTCTCAAAATTTTTATCGTTTAATTTTCCCTATTATCAAATTCTTGTTTTTTTTTTTGAAAAGAACAAACTCAACTCATATTATTAATCAAATATTGTTCAATACAAGGAGGACTCAACTCAAAAATACAGCGACTAGTCCTAAAATATGCCGCACTATCTAGAGCATGAGTGACCATATTTACTTGCCGCTTAACAAACTTTACTTCAGAGTTGGGAACTAAAGACAACAAAGACTTAATATTAGAGCACCAAACTCGAAGAATGCATGACTCCTAGATGAAATAGCTTCAATAACAATTGTCGAATCACTTTCAAAAATTACATGTGTGAAGCTTCTTTGTATCACTTCAGTAATAACTTCCTTCATAACCAGAACTTCTCCCTCGATAATGGGGAAGAAAATGGGGAAGAAAATGTCATTGCACAGTGGTCTTGACCAGGGACGGATCCAGAAGTTTTAAGTAGTATAAGCCATATAAATTTGTAGAAATTAATATAGTGTAGGCAATATATGAATTAATAATATTTTTAGTCAGCTGACTTAATGACTAAAATTTTATCTCTTAGATATGAATAAGTTAATATATCAAGATTCGATCTCTTACATATTACGTATAATGTATCTACCAATTGAGAAAACACAATAAAAATATAACCTACAAATTTTACTGTTAGCCATTATTTATAATTTAATTTGTTTTATACATTAAGTATAGCTATTATTATAATTTTTTCTCATAAGTTAGTGAGGGCCAAGGCCCTCAAAGAGTTCCAAGTAGGTCCGTCCTTGGTCTCGACTCTCAACCAGTATCAAATGAGATTTTATCTAAAACAATTTGATTTAGTTCAATGCAAAATTAAAGTTTTTAAGTGCATTTTTACTTTAAAACAAAACTTTGCCCACCCCTAGAGCCCACCCCTACATCCCCTCCAAATCCCCCTAAATTGTGGGAAACAAAAATGACTCAATAGTCCCTTTCTCTTTGTTTTCCTTCTGGGTTTTGGATGGAAGGGGATGTGATATTTTAAATTTTAATTTTTGATTTACTTTTTTAACGACAGAAAGAGAGTAAATAATTAATTTACTTTTTTTTATCTTTAACTTCTTTATAAATTTAAAAATGATTAAATTATAATGGATAAATTATGTCAAAAAATCTAATGAGTAGAAAATTTAAAATTTTTTTGTTGTAAAAAAAAAAACCTAAATTGTTAATATTCCAATAAGTATAATTTCGGATTTTAATAAAAAAGTAAGAATAATTTTATAAACATAATAAATTATATTTTATCTCACTTCACCTCCTTAAAAATCTCTCTCCTTCACCTTCACCTGAGTTGAACCAAACAGACCTTTAAAAAATTGAACCAAATGTACTTTATTTAAAATATTTCCTCCAGTCCTCTCTTAAAACCCTCAACCAAACTAACATTAAAAAAAATGAATCAAACACTCACACTTTGTTAAAAATATTCTCCTTCTACTCCCCTTCAAAAACTCCGAAAATTTCTCTTTTGCCCCCCACGTTTCTCTATTACCTCCTTTAAACTCCAAATTGCCCTTCAATTCAGGACGTATATCTCGAAATGAAGTTCAAGATGTAGAACCCGAAGTATGTACGGATTTTTGGGGGATGCAGGCACCATTTCGGGATCTAGAACCCGAAATAGTGCAAGTTTTTAAGTTCAGCATCGATGTTGAAATTATTTCTAAATGAAAGTAGCTCATTTCGGGACGTAGATACTGAAATACATTTCAGATTTTAACGAAATTTCTGTATAAGGATAAATAAGGTAGTTAAAGAGGGAAAAAAATATCAACCGGAATGCCATGAACTTTTAAAATTTTCACATACTACCCTATACGTTTTGCATATTGAACCCCTAATCTTTTACTTTTGCACCCTGACCCAATAGAGATCAAGGGTGGACAAGACCCGAAAGTCCGACCCAAACTGACAAAAACCGGAACAAAAAACCGAGCCGGTTCGGGTTGAAACATGTCCGCGGGTTGACGGGCCAAAAAAACGGTTTTATTTGGACAGAGGCGGATCGGTTCGGTTTATTAAATGTGACCCCTGGGTACCTGAACCGACCCGTCATACATACAAGGACTAATTAATATTTAATACACACATATCTTAGTAATTAATAATATTCAATTCATTCTCCCATATAAGGAAAATTATTTATTATTAATTGATTAAAGAATCAATTACGAGGCACCACATTCAATGTAAATAACCAGCTGTGCACCACATTCAATATTTTTGAATTAAATTGTTTATTTCTTTTTACACTTCTCTGCCATTGAACCCTAGTATGTTTTTGCATCTAACACTTCAACTTCTTTTGCATCTACGATGGAATTCAATTATAAGCAAGACAAAATCAGAATTAAAGTGGTTGCTTCACTACCTTCTCCCTCCTCTTTCCTCATCTTCATCTTCTTATTCCAAAAATCTCCACCACTTCTTTCTCAATATTTGTTCAGATCTGGACCTGTTTATCATTTATATCTGCTTGATTTTTAACTCTTTTTTTTTGCAGATGTTAGATCTGGATTGTACTGATTTTTTTTAAGGATTTATTTTTTTTTCTTTTCAAATTCAGTGTGTAAACGGGTTATCCGCGAACCCAACCGCGAACCCGTGAATCCGAACAACCCGAACCCGCCTAAACCGTGAAGAGTAATGGGTCGGTGTGGGTCTCTATTTTCAAACCGTGGTTTGGGCCGGATTGGGGTTTTGGGACCGCACCGACCCAACCCGGACCGTTGTCCACCCCTAATAGAGATTGTCTCGCTCTCATCTTACACTTTCTCTACACAGACTCTCATTTTCTCTCTTCTTTTCATCTGAAACCGACGGCGGCAGCCTCCCCAGCGCCACCACCGGTCCACCGCACACGACCCAGCAGATCTGAGCTCCACTCCCCACCGCGATTCCCTGATTGCGCAAAGCGATTCGAACACAAATTTGATATGAATTTCGTTTTCAAGGTTTCACTTTTTTCTGAATAACCTTCAAATTCTCAGCCACAGGTTTGATATAAATTATTACTATTAGTTTTGCATTTTTTTGGTTTGATTTTCTGCAAAGTGTTTGTGTGACTTTAAACTGCATTTGTTACAGACACTGATACTGACATCAGATACGACACTGACACTTTGACATGGATTATTTTGTTGAAAAAATGATATAATGCGATGTAATTGTAAGTGTATGTGTCAAGTCGGTGTCAGACACACCTAATCTAAGGAGTGTTGGAGCTTCATAGTTCAGAAGCTCTATTATAATGTGATTAGAGAATGTTTAAGCTTTTAATCACACTATCATTTATGAACAACACTTGGTTTCATGTTTGCAGAAGCATGTAAAAGAGACATATATACAGCATTGAACTGATATCTTGACATATTTATGCAATCCTTGCTTATTTGAACTTTCAGTTTTAGAATCAAACACGCTACGGCTGAAATTGTCATGTGCAGTCTCTTGTTTTTAGCACATGACAATTTCAGCCGTGGCGTGTTTGATTTTAAAACTGTTTCTGGGACCGAACAAAATGAGGGTTAAGGGACTGGATAAAAACTGCAATTATTGTTCCCTATTGAACCGTGGGATAGCTTTTTCTCCTCTGAACAAGTTGTCTCAAACACCAAAATAACCTTTTGTACAGAAAACATTGTATAAGACATAATTTGTTCAATACCTTAAATTTTGTCCCATGTTGTTCTGTCCAGTACTTACATTTATCAAATCAAACGGACCCGTAGAAGTTAATTATAATGATAAGTGCTTATGAATAAGCTTGCATTAGCTATTTTTATAGCAAAAGATAGGAGAATTTATGAAAATACGCTTGAAAAACACTTATGAAAATTGTCATTAGCTGTTTTCGTAAGTTTTCCCAAACAGTGTTCGATAGGATCCAAATGGTATATAGATAGAAATTAACAATAAAACAGTAGAAATGGATGAATGGTGAAGTATTATTTAGTAGTAATTACTCTAGAGTTCATGAATAATCTAGAGTAATAAGGGAATACAATGGAAATAGGTAGTAATTTGCAGAAAAGTAAAATGGAGTGTTCCAGATACTCCTCTCTCCCAAAGGCTTCAACAAGCTAAAATGCATGATCATACGAAGAGTGTGTGATTCATATAGCACTCTCCACCCACTCATTGGGTGACATCTGTCCCACTAATTTCCTTTCCTCCAAGTTAGTTAGAGCCGACATCTCATGATTGTGAGTGGGACCACTCCTCTTACATCTTCTCTTATAAACTCTATCAAACGTATCAGTGTTACACAACTTATGTCAGTAGATAAGTTCAAATAAGTCAATCCAAACAAGCCCCGAGTCTGCTAGAAAGTACAGGTTTTTGCTAGTCAAATTTATTATTATTTTTGCTTTTAGGATCCTTTAATTGAAATTCAAGGGGCTGTAAAGAGTGAGGATCAAAACCAGTGCTCATGTAGATTGTTTGTTGCCTGAATTGAAAAAGGCATATAAATTGAGAGTCTTTTGTCTTCAAAATTTTGAGAGTTTAAGTTTGAGAGAAAAATAATCATTTACCTTCTTTTGATCTTAAATGTGGAGATTGCAGTTCACTTGCATGATGTATTCGTATAGAAGTTAATTATAATGAATACACATGAATGTTAAAGAAGTGTTTGTCTTATTGTCCTCTGAGAAGAAATTGTACTAGTTTTATATTTTCCTTTTCTTTTTGAGTGTATGTTAACAATGCTGGGATTGAACAATTTTGCTTACTCAAGAATCTCACTACGTGTATAATTTTGCTTACTCAAGAATCTCACTCAAGAAGATTGAACAATGCTGGGATTTTCATATGGAGAAATATTTCTGTTGCTGGGAGCCACTGCTGCTCTAATTGGTTGGTTCATGCTATGCTATTCTTACTTCTGTTTATCATATGGAAGATTTAATAAATCAACAGTAACAGTGTAAATTGTTTATCCGGAAAATGGATGTGCAATAGGTCCGAAGGATTTACCAATCATATCCAGAACAGTAGGGAGGCTAGCTGGGCGGTCTATTGGATATGTACAATTGGCCCGTGGACAGTTTGATTCTATTATGCAGCAATCTCAAGCTCGCCAGGTATTTTCCCTTTCTTCGACTGAACTTAATTCACATGGGTTAGTTTCATTAGGTCTTTTAATTTTTATAGAGCGAGTCCGACTATTAATTTCTAATGCGTTACATTTTGTTTCTACCTAAAAAATTGGGAAATATAACCATGAAAAAAGTTCATTTCTTAAAAATTCCTGGTATTTCTAAAATAACCTTATGCATACCTACATATTTTGTCTCAGGTTCATAAAGAACTTCAGGACACAATGGCACAACTAGATGCTATTCATCATGAAATTCGAAGTATATCAATCATAAATCCTGGCCCTTTAACTCGGAGGTTTGACAGTCATGACTCGACATCTATCTCAAATGGTATTGTTTACACTTATGCACGTTTTAATTTGAAACATATTATAGAATCCTATTATTTTATGGATACAGATGCCAAGATTTTGTATAACCATGTTATTGTCTGCTGTTGCAGAAACAGACAAGAGGAAACCAGAAGTTGCTGTGGTGAATAACTCAATATCCTCTCCTACCAAGGTTTATTGAGCAGTCACACAACCTGAGATGATTATCTACTATATAGTATGTTCTGGTCTAGGAAATGTGTTTTCTTAACTCTCTATTATTATTTCTAGGAATCAACTCCATTGCCGCCATCCAATTCGTTCAATATGCAAAGCAAAGCAACTACTTATGCTAGATTGGCAGAGGCTCCTGCCATAAAAAATGGTTCATTGGCAAGTAGCACTGAAGTTGAGAAGATTAAAGATGGTCTGCAGCTTATTGTCATGCCAGTTTCCGCTGAAAATACTGGACTCTTACCTAATCGTGGGGGTAATAATAATTTGTGTTGTGTAGTTGGTAATATGCCTTATCATGATTGTCTGATATTGGTGTTGCACACTATGTTACAAAGATTTTTTACCGGCTTTCTTATATTTACATTTCTGCATGTATTATGATCTCTGATTTGAAACAAGCTTTGGTTGTATTAGGAGCTGATGTGAAAGGATCTGACATAATTCAAGAAGCAATTTTAGAGGCAGAGGTAGCTCATAATGCAAAGGAATTCTTTTCACAGCCGCAAAATCAATTATGATTGATATGGTAATCCTATATAATACCTTAACTTTTCTAGATGTTAGCATTTATAGATTGACAAACTTTAAGGCTTTGTTTGCGAGTTTGGAGGGGAGGGGAGAGAACGGTTTTGGAAAAAGGAAGAAACAAGTGGAAGGAATAGAGAAGTTTGGGACGGGAGGAGTTTGGAGGGTTATGTTTTCTTCATAACACAACAACCCCCATAAGTAGTATTTATTTGTCATTCTCTATAAAAATATTTTCTAAAAAATGTAAAACATTTCTCTTTTTTTCTCTCTATTTCTCTTCCTCCAAAGCCCTCCCCTTTCCTCAAAACTCGCAAACAAAGCCTAAGAGAATATTTTTAGTTTTAGTTTCTTAACATGTGCCGTAGATCACATGTGTTAACAAGACCTGTAATTATATATTAACATGTGTACCAAAATATAATGATATATTCTTATATAAAAATAATGATATATGGGCACATATCATGATCCATCGTGACTCTATGAAATTGTATAAGTTCATGAATTTTTTTTTATGTTTGCTAAATTTGTTCAACAATTTTTTTAAGCCAAAAATGTCATTGAATAACATTGCAACAAATTCTAGTTTACCCTACCTTTTGATATACGGCAAAGGATGATAGAAATCTAGTTTGACTATATGACTTTTTGTGGTTATTTTGGATACACATTGACCATTACAATGTATGAAAGTACATATCTATATTTTTTTTGTTGATGGAAACATATCTATATTTTAGAGACAATGAAATAGATCGTTAAAATAATATTTTACTATATTTTTTCCTTCTATATCCATTATTACTCTGATTAACATTACTATTTTTGTTGTTCCTTTAACTTAGTAGAGATATTGCATGATAATATAGAGAAGATAGCTAGTTTGAATTCTGGTATATATCTATTTATCACATAGAACTTAAATGACTAGACTATCTAACCAAAAAAAAAAAAACATTACTATTTAGATTTGGTATTGCTTGAGTTACATTAGACATATTAAATAAAGTTGTACGTATAAAAAGAGACACATATAAGTATATTAATTTAAGTTTTCCATCTAAATAAGCTATCAAACTTTGTATTACAATAGTAAAATTAAGATTTATAGTCTACATCAATAAAATAAAATAATATAATATATTGAAAACAATAGTACTTTTGTCAATAAATTTATAAATATTAACTAATTAAAGACAAATAACACTTATGTACTATATTTAATTAAAATGAAACGAGACAGTAAGTACCTAAAAACAAATAACGCACAACCAATCACATATCTCTAACATTGATATCAATAATTTCTAACTCCACAAGTTTTTTACGTCGTTGCCGGAGATTTGTTGAAGCTTCAGAAGCTTCACAATCTAGTGTCTTTGAGTGACACAACCATGTTAATTTCCACACAGCCATGCCACTATGTCTATATTTCATCAGTTTTTCTTTATGTAATTGAAAAATCATTGTTATTTAAAGGGGTTCCAGTTTTCCACACTTGTAAAAACTCTAACTATTTATTTGTAGGAAATGTTCGTCGGAAATACACAATATTCTTGTAGTGTATTTTATATTTTAGTTTTAATTTCAAGGATTTTCTACCTATTTTTGTAATTGTTTTAGACTCGTTTTAATTTTCAGCCATCCGCAAATGATCATAATTAGTGTACAACAATGTCTTAAATATGGTTAGTTCATTGTATGAGAAACCCAAAAATCAAATTTAAATGTAAATATATAGGCTAATATATAGACTTGCATGCATTACGCATGGATTATGGAAGTTGGACAATATATGTAACTAGGAATGATGTGTATTGGGATCATGCTTATGAAGTCGCAACTTAAATTTGTGACCTTTTGTCATCATTTTGAACTATAAAATAGTTTATGATTTATCAGATTACTATCCATCCACGTAGATGGGGAGTCATCGAGTAATAACAGCACCAACAAGCAATTTTGAGTTGGTGAGGACTTTTCGGTCAATTAATAATATAATATTCATAATTTGTCAATATGTACCTTATAAATTTATACTATCATTCTACCGACACAAGTGAGTTGACATCATGTTTTAATCCAAAAGATTTTGACATTAAATTTATAGACCTCTCATTTATAAAGTATTCATCATTCAATCTATTCTTTAAGTGTGAGTCATTTTTAATTTATTATGCTCTCTCTTAAGTGAATTTTTTTCATCCATATGCGCTTGCACTACACCGTTACCGTTGTACTTAATGAAATATATCATCTGACTACTTTTGTCAGGAAAACTTTCATAGCATATGAGCCAGATGAGACATCGACTTGACGACTTGATATCAATGTTTAGTGATGAGGGGGAGCCGGGGAGCCGAGGGATCATCTTTGTGTTAGGCCGAGAACAACCACATAAACAAGTTGGACACAACATCATAACCGGAAATTTTAAAATATTGAATTTATAAATCACTTAAAAAATACTTAACATTCAATTTTCTATTCAATATGAAATTAAATCATTTTTACACTTGTTGTAATATTTTTGAAAATGTATTTATTTCACATAAAAGTTATAAAATACACTACTAGAAGCATGCTTTTGATGACATGAGTGAGATAGAATGAAAAATCATGTCAACAACCATTTCAACTGGATTGATCAATTCAAACGTGAAGAAAGCACCGTATTTTTCTTTTCTTTTAAATAATATTTTATATTATTAAATATAAAGTTTGTATAATTAAATACTTTAATATGTGCCCTTAGAAAACATATTAACACGACCCATATTTAATTTAAGATTCTATATTGATACCCTTTCTATTTCATCCAAATTTTATAAAATCTCTTTGATTTTTGTTGGCACCAAATTAAATATAAATATCTACACACTAAGAGGGTTAAAAATCTTTATATCATATATATCTTGAGAGATACCTAACTCTTCTCAATCTCAATATAGTAAAATCAACTAACTTTCTATATATTATCATATTCAGTTATCACTTATCTTTCTCATTGGGAGCACATTGCCCTTTGAGATAGATAGGAGGGATTGTGTATCACAATGGACATTTCTTTCTATTGCTTGAAAAGATGGAATTTGACATCCATTTTATTTTGGAACCCTATCTTATCATATTTTAAAGTCTAGATTCCCACACGTTACTTTGACTATTGAGTATGAACTATCTAGTTTGTAGGAGAAAGTAACAAATAAATTGACTTCATGAAAAGAAAAAGCTTAGAATTTCATTTGTTATGGAAATTGTTGATGCTATTGTCACCCATGTGACACTTGTTGAACTAGTTAAAATGTTTTTTCTTGTTAAAGAACAAATGCAAATAAGACATGTAATAAAAAAGAAGTTTATTTGTAAAAAAAGAAAAGAAAAGAAGTTTGAAAGTCTGACCAAGGAAAGGATTAATAAACTTTTACTATGTAATATGAGCGTTTGGTTTACTCTTTGTGATTTTTTTTTTTGTTTTGACAAAAGCAAAATCAGTATTAATATCATTAATAATCATGTTTGTAATACATATTAGAATTTCATCTCAATTTTAAAGTATAGTAATAAATGTAGTTACTTTTATTAAAGTGTGAGCCACTACATAGGTTTTTCTCTTTAAAAATTTTACTGAAGATTTATGAAAAGAAAAAGATAAAATACTCCAACGACTTCGGACAACAAGTCTGTATTCAAGTAAGTCCGTACTCAATTTTGAATCTATTGAGCATCTTCTTAGCTAGTCTACGCCCAACTTTATAATGAATATCATATATGAAATTTAAGACTTTTTCTTACAACAAGTGAAATATGCGAGAGTGACTATAACATTTACCTATGCAGAATTGTCCTCTCTTGTCAAGTAAGTTGTTGACAAAATTGATTGACATTTCATCAAGATTTTGTGTAACATGAAGAGAAAATCTAATGGGTTACCAATAATTTTGTACTACTTTATTTGCTCGAATTAAAATTGAAACAAGAAAACAAAGAAAATGAAAAATTAAAGTTTTTGGAATATAATTCCAAACAAAATAGTTTAGAATGAAAATTGCACACAAGTTACCCATACCTCGATTAGTCCGTGAAAGAAGATTCATTGCGCCTAACTGGCTTGGGAACCGGGGCAAGCAAATAAAAAATGCTTATCTGTAATTCTTTGAATGTCATGTTACACAATTGCTTGAATGGATAATGCACTCGAAATATCAATATTGCGAAGTGTTGTTATTGCATGTTGGACATCATCCATTGGATCATGGCATGGAGCACATGATGTGATGAATTGGGCTGCATTGAATTCTTTGTTGACAACATTAAGTGTATCAACTCCCTTGGTCATACCATTAAGTGCTACTTCAATTTACTTTTGAATGGTTCGTAACGTCTTTTTTAAGGCATTATCAATTTCTACTTCAGAATCCCCCCCCCCCCCCCCCCCCCCCAATTAATAGCAATTTTAGCTGATTTTTGCAAATAATTAGGGAAAACCAAATTCGATTTTGTAAACTTATTGTTGTCTTTAATTTTGATTGTTCTTTTAGTGCCTTCATTTTTGGGATTTGTATATAGATTGCTACAAAAATCTTCAATATATGCCACAATAGTAACAAAAAGAACTAAGTTTCTCATATTTAAATTTGACTTCATAAGAACCTTTTTTAGTTGTCAATTTTTTTAATACTATTGTACTGTGAAAATTTTAACATTTATTCTTTCAGTTAATTTTTTGTTGACATGATATATCTAAGTTTGGGAATATGTTGAAATTAATGTGGGTCTCTTATTTTCATAATAGGTCTCATATAAAGTGATGTGAGACTTACATGAGTTTCACCGAATAAAAGAATAAGTGTTAAAAAGAATATTTAAAAGAAAGTGTTGCTAGCCCCTTTATTGAATGTGTTGTTTAGCTTTTTCTTCTTTCAATTTTTTTTAGGTATGAACAAATAGTATGTACGTAACTGTAAAAATTAATTAATCTCAAATTAAAATCGCAAATGATGGTAAAATTCCTCAAAAAAATGTAATATTGTTGCATTCGGAGAACTGAATTCAAACTTGTAATCTTGTTTTTATTTATTTTATATATTTGTTATCCTGTATGTTGAGGTATCTAAAGGATTAGTGGTAGTGTTTCTCCAATTTTTTCCGGCGTATTCTCTATAGACTATCTTCATGTTAGAGTAAAGTAGTTAATTGGGCCTAACATATTTGATAAATCCAATTGGACCAATAAATTTATAATACAATAGCCAATTTTTTTAGAAAATTGCTCTTTATCCCTCTATGTTGCTCCGAGCCCCAAAATTTTCTTCGTTTTTTAAAAATCAAAGTTTTAGAATTGTTCAGATAAATATTTTCCGGAGTAGAAGTATGTTTGAAAAATATTATCCGAACCTGTGTTTTAAGAACAGAACGTGAACATAACATATTCATTAATTTGCGTATTTTGGTACGTATTTTTTGATCCTAAACGAATCTTAACCCCGATTTTGGTTAATCTCTCATATATGAACCCTAACCACTTGGTTTGTATTTTGACTTGGTTTGTGTTACAGACTAGAATTGCTTTATGTTAGGACTCGGTTTATGACTTGGTTTATATTTTCATGTTATTAATTTCATATTATTAATATTATTTTAGGATATATCATGAGCAATGAAAGCATAAAAGAAGCAAAAAATAAATTTTGGTTCTGAAAAGTCCCAGTTTGAAAAATATTCCAAATCAATTTTTAGATTTCAACGATTCCAGATTATATTTTCCGGAGACATTTGATTTTGTTGGTATTCGGAAAATATTTTTTGAACTGGGTAGATGTTTTATGTTTATTTAGTTTGGAGGTTCAACCAAAGCTGCAAATATGTTTTCAAGAAATTTGATCAACTTTTCATCTAGCTCAATTGGTCCATTCTTCCGTACTGAGAGAAAATATAGAACATTACATTGTCGTCGTTGGGAAGATCCATAAAACAGACGATTCCAAATGATTATTACCGTAGATTTCAAACAAAATGAGTGGAGAAACCCTTTGCATATGCTCCAATATGATGATCTTAGACCACAAATTAGCCAAATAAACGCAAACCCTTGAGTTTATGTGAGATAGAGTGTTGGAGTGGAGATGGTGAAGTGAAGGGAGGTTTAAAGGACAAGTTCACAAAATATTTTATGAAAAGAGAGCGGAAAATATTTTGCAAATTATTGTATGATTCGGAAAATATTTTTCAAACACATTCGAAATTTGCTGTTTTAGACTAGTTCGGAAAATATTTTCCGAATTTAAGCGCACAAAAAATATTTTACCGAACAACATTGCAACATTATTTTTTTAAATGAAGGGCAATATATTGCTGGGGCAACATAGGAGGGTAAATAGTCGCAATTTTTAATTTTTTTCTAAAATTTTATTAGTATTTCATTTTGTTGTGGTGACACCAATAATTATTTTACAGCCTGATTATGCGTGCTTCTTAACAATTATTTTTTGAATATGTTAGTGTCTTATTTTTTGTTAAGTCATTTTTTTTTATTAGAAATTGAACTCAACACCTCGAACCTTTAACTTAAATCAGCTAAGCTATCCCCTGATCACCCCATTTCAATTAATACATTGTATCAATTATTTAAATTATTAGAAGTTGAGTTAAGTAGTTTTAGTGAGGTGTTGATGTGGAGGTGTTGCATAGGGTGCCAATGTCAGGTGGGGTTGATGCCGCGTGCGATTGGTTTCTGTGATACGAGATTATCTGACCGCTAACAAATTTGGTGAGATTTGCAGGACTCTTTCTGGAGTCTCTGTTGGTTTCCAAATTTGTTGAAATTTGCAGGTTTTCTTTGTATCTGGTTGACCTTTTTTCGCGATGGTGTTTACTTTTTGGAGGCGGACTGCGAGCTAAAACTTATCTGCCTAAGTTTTTATTCTACCGTGTTCCCATCAAATTTTGACTTGCTGAGTTGTTATTTGAATTCTGATGGGCCGTGCACTTTTGATTCGAGTTCGGAGTTAGAGTCTTGTAGCTTCTTTATGGTTAAGGTTGATGGTCTTCTTTGGTAGTCTAGAGACGGGAGAGTGTCTTTCTAAGTATGGGATTAGAAGTGAAACTCTATTAGGTGGTGTCTGTTTTTGACTTTCTTCATTAGTGTACCGTTTATATACGGCATCTCTATTTTGTAATTCCGCTTTTTTCGATCTTTGAACATCTTGAGCAGAGATCGGTTATTATTAGTAATATTTTACTGTTAAAAAAAAAAGTTAAGGGAACTAACCCTATAGCTAAATTATTAGTAGTTGTATCAATTATTTAAATTATTTGTTTGGGGTGGATTTGCGGATGAGTTCATGGAGGCTCTTCAATCCATGCAAATTTCATGTTTAAGATATTTGATATTGGAAGCATGAATCTAATGGAATTTTTTTCTATTAAAAATTGGTTTACTCTGTTTTGGAGCTAGTATCTAGGGTTGAATTTGTTCCTCCGACGGTGTCTGGTTCTGTCCTGACTAAGATGTGGAAGTCTTGGACGCTTTACAAAGTGATTGTCTTCTCATGACAATTACTTTAGAATAGGATCTCATCACGCCAAAACCTCTTTAGGCGAAAGGTGATTACGAATATTAACAATATTAATTGTGTACTTAATGAAAATTCAGCTGAGTCTGTGGAACACCTGTTCCTAACTTGCGATGTTTCCTTGACGGCGTGGTACTCTATTTTTAGGTGTGGTTAGGGGTCCATAGTGTTTTGCCTGGGGGATAATAGGTTTGTTTGAGTTCTTATTCGGGATGATTGTATTGGTAGGAAGGCTTACTTAGGGTGGTTGCTAATTTTGCGTGTTGTTATTTGCCCAATATGGTGATTCTAGGAATGACTTGATCTTTGCTGGGAGATCTTCATCTGTTGAATACCTAGTTGATAGGATGGAAATTGTTTCTTAGAAGTGGTATTTAGTAAAAAACCCTTCCAACCCCTGCTCTCTTTATGAGTGACCTGTGGGAGGTGCAATCTTTTTTGTATTGGAACTGTTAGAATCTTGTGTGGTGGTGCCCTTGGGGTTTGGAGGTTTTGGAGGAGTGTCAGCTTGGTTTTTCTTTCTTTTCTTATTTTCTTCTCATTTTCTTTCTTTTTGCCGGTCGAACTTTGGGGATTGGTGGCTCTTAGACATTAGACAATGCCTCATTTCAATCAATAATACTCTCTCCGGCCTTTATTATAAGCAAAATTGACTTTTTAGATACATTGAAGAATTGATGTATCTTGACAATAATTCAGTCTAGATACATTAGTCCTTCAATGTATCTAAAAAGTAAATTTTGCTTATAATAAAGACCAAAGGGAATAAGTAACAACAATGATTAATGATTAGTCAAGCAGCTTGAATAAAATAAGAAATGCATATAAAATAAAATATATATACAATTCATACTGATTAAAAGAAAATATAATTAACTAAATTAATTAATAATGCTTGGAATTTCAAATAGTATCTAACACAAGAAAAAACATATACTAGAAACCAAATTTCCCTCCTCCTCACTTATGTATAACACATATAACTAATAATTAAGGCCATCATCATCATCATAATAACCTTAATTAATTACTTTGAAAATTTCATAATATCATGAGACTCACATCCAAGGTAATGAAATGGAAATTTCTGAGCCGAAGAAGTTGATCCAATACCAGAAGCCGCAACCTGATGATTATTAGAAGTGTTACATAATTTGTTTCTTAAATTATGATCCATTCCATTATGAGATGAAAGTAGTTTATCCAAGAATGACCAATCACCACCATTAATCAACCTTTCTCCTTGATTATTATTATGTTGTTGCATGAGATTAAGTCCTGAGCTAGGAGAAGTAGTTGTTGTGAGTCTCAACAAGTTTTGAGAGCATTCAAGGATATCCATTGATGAATTATGAAAGGATGTTGGTGGTGGTGGAGCTAGTGCTGATGATTCTGGACTGAATAATTGTGGTAGATGAATTGTACCATCAAAGGTGGTGGTATTGTTGTTGTAATCATATAATCCTAATTGTTGAATGTGATGATGATGTTTTGGTTCTAGAAAATGGTTTTGAACATTTGTTGATCTCATGTGGTTAATTATGTGATCTTGATCTTCTTCAATTTCTTGTTGGTATCCTCTATTTGTGTTTTTCTTTTTGAATACTCTGCATACCACCCATCCATCTTCCTGAAAAATACAAAAAAATAAAATTATAGTGAATAAATTTGTACTAAAAAATATAATGAGTTAATAAAAAAATATATGATTCAATGTATTTGTAAAAAAAGTTATTCTATATAAACATTAAACTCAAAAAAGTTGAAATCTTCGTTAGTTAAATAGCACAAATAACGATTTTAATTTCAACCGTATTCGGTGAAATATGAGCTTAGTATTTTGAGGTTATAAAATCAAACTCTCACAGCAAGATGACAATGAAATTTGGTGATATAAATATTTAAATTTCACTAGAAAATAAAATGAAATAAAACAAATGATTCTATTTTGTTATGTTGAATGATCATGTACACGGACAATGGACACAGTACTAATATTGACTCGTCGACACCGATAAAATAAAATTATATGATTCGATGTAATGTATCTTGTCGAATACCAATGTGTGTCTGATACTAGAATACACTTTATTTAAGGAGTATCCGTATTTCATAGTATAAAATTGAAGTTAAAGTGTGTGAGTGTGATGATTTTCTGACCTGAATTTCAGCATTATCATCATCATCAAGACGATACTCATGCATGATCCAATCAGTTTTGTGGCCATGAGGAGCCCTTCCGGTGTAGAACACTAAAGTTTTCCTCATTCCAATCCTTTTGGAGTTTGTGTGATATATGGCTTTGTCCCTTCCAGTTGCTTTCCAGAATCCAGCTGTAGTTGCTCTATTTGTTCTTGTTCCTGTTGGATATTTCTTATCCTTGTGACTGAAGAAATACCACTCATTCTGTGGCCCTGATCCAATCCTACACTTATCTGCAACAAATCATTCAACACACAAAAGGAATTAACTATGGTGTTTAACTAGTTCATCTTAATTACAGCAAAAACTCAAGTAATATATGCAGCACAGACACTTTAGATTGAAGAAGACATGTCCAGTGGCACATGTGGTTACGTTGAATTACTTATAATTTTTAAATTATTATCGATATTGATGTGTCACTAGTGTCTCTGTCAGTTCTTCATAGGCAATATTACATTTAAGAGTAGATAAAGTTAACGTCTATAATATATGTTTCCGTGAGATTAACTCTGTTGGTAGAAATATCGCATTTTACATGTAAGAGCTAGGTTTCGAACCTGGACACAACACTTATTCAACTTTAACGGGAAAATTCTAGCTATTAGACTACTTGACCAAAACAAAGATAACGTATATTTTTAGTTTGACTTGATGGATATGTCTTAACAGTATAAAATGGTTTTACAATGTCATGTCATCCAATCGTATCTCACGCCATGTATATTTTTTGTTGAGAAATCGTGAGATGACGGAACAATACTGAGAGATATGATTGGATGACAATTAGTCGGTGCATATCTAATAAACTCTTCTAGTTTTTATGTTTCTTATATGATCATAAAATCATATAAATAGAATGAAACAATAAATTATGCATGATTTTGTATGAATCTAAGCATATTATAGATGTAGTGTAGTACCTTTGAGGTCCCAAGGCTCAAGTCTATTGAGATCAACTTCTCTGATAACATCAAGATCAATAGCTTCATAAGAAACTTTCTTCCTTAAGTAATAGTAAAGAAGTTCTTCATCAGTAGGGTGGAATCTGAACCCTGGAGGAACTGTTAATTCTCCACTTCCTTGCATCATTATGTTTTGCTTATACCTTTTTAATTTATTCTGTCACCTGGAAGAAAACAGAGAATAAAAAGGATCTGTTTGGATTAAAATGATAAAATATTTGATTTCTTGTATAAGACTATAAGTTATAATTAAATGTAAATGAAACAGTTTTATTCTTATAGCAGGTGTGAATCTGAGTTACTATTATAGTCCATGATTGTTGAAATTCAAAAATAGTGGCCAAAGATTGATAATCTCGAGATTATTTATATATAGTCTTCTTAATCACCGTCAAACTATGTACTTTGTGTTTATAAAATTGAGATGAAATTAGAAAACTATATATTAATATTGTCAAAAAATACGTTCGAAATTGATGTTACAGTTACGCTGCAAACTTTTATATTACAGGAAAATAGAGAGTTAAAAAATGCGGCTTATACAGCTGCAACTGCGATGTCGTTGCAGAGACCTCTAAATCTATCATATAATTCACAAAGTCTAATTAACTTCAAACATTAGTTCTCTAAAACAAAATTGGGAAAAACGTTATTTTTTGAACGGCCAAGGACAAGGAGAGAGTATATTATAATTATAAAAATGATCGACAAAAAGTACAAGCGATACTCAACCTATCGAAGACAGCTTAGTAGAAGACTTGGGCATCATTAATTAATTAGTTAATGTTAATGAATGAAATTAACAGTAATTTATGAATTAAAACTATGATCTTCATTGTTTTCATGAGATATTTTAAAATGACACGTGGAATATATGAATGAGAACTAACCCTAGAAAGATTCTATAAAAGGTAGATAGCTTTTTCTGACTAATTGATCGATTTAAGAAAATCTTGACTTTTTATTCCATGCATGATTTTTTGAACTGATTTTAAGATATTTGACTTTAGCTAGCTAGGAACAAATTACAAGAACATGAACAAGACCTTATAAACAGCAGAAAAACAGGAATATGTATGCCACAAATCCATGGACTTGTTTGAACAAAGAACAATAACAATTATTTTAATGTTATGTTCAAATGTTTCATTTCCACCCTTTAATTTGCTACATGCATGGAATGGATCAATCAAGTTAAATGAGTTAGAAAGAAAGAAGAAAAATAATCTTGATATATATATATATATATATATATATATATATATATATATATATATATATATATATATAGTTTTGTATGCAACTATATATATGTAAAAAAGTAAAAAACATGCACTAGTTATTTTTTATGAAATAATTTAATTTAATTTTATGAAACTAAATGAAGAACCAAAAGGAAAAAGAAAGAAAACCCTTGTTGCTTAATTCTCTCTTAAATATTTTAGTTATGTTTGAGTATAAAACATATATATGTGAATTTGAGGACTAACTAAAAAACATGAAGTCAAAAGCTCTATATGAAAGTTAAAGCTTATGATTTAATTTAAGCTAGGTTTCATAATTCCTATGATTCATAAACTAAGCAAAGAGAAAATGAAAAAATAAAAAGGAAAAAATAAAAGAAAGTGTATATGAAAGATGATTAAAGGTTTTGATGAGAAAATGAAGAAAGAAAACAAACCTTATGTGATAAGCAATATGAATGAATCCTTAGAGGAGAAAAGGAAACAAGACAAAGAAGAAAACAAGCTTAGGTTACACTACTGTTTCTTAGCTTGAAGGGCACGGACTTGGGTTTTAAGGAGAGAGAGAGAGAGAGAGAGAGAGAGAGAGAGAGAGAGAGAGAGAGAGAGAGAGAGATTTGTGGATTAGTGCAAATGCTTGCTTGCTAGCTTCTCATACAATACAATGACTGACAACTAGGAATGGGCACAGAAATATATGATAAATATATTTTATACATGATGTATATATTTCTGTAATACAAGATGATGATGAAGAATTAGAAGATGAGTTAAAGAATAAAATATTGAGTATATTATGAGTTGCTAAATAGCTGTGTTATGATCACGATGATATCATAATTAAGGGTATAGACTAATTTAGGAGTTAGAGGGCTATAGTCTATAGAGCTTTCTCAAATTTTAACTTATATGTTGTTAGTGTAAAATATTTTAAACAAATAATGTATGTTGTTTTTTCTTCTTCTTTTTTCAACAATAAATATATTATTAATAATTATTAAATCTCCCCACAATTATTGTATGTTGTGTTTAGAAAGCGATTAGCTGCTACAATTTCACTTGTTAATATTCATATTTATATTTAATGTGAAACTTTAAACTCGCATTTCATACACATATATTAACATTTAACTCATGTATCAATTTTATATAATACTAAATGAATATATTGATTCTATGAGTTTAACTCAATTAGTAAAGATATTACATATAATATATAAGGACTAAGGTTCAAATCTTGATACACTTGTTTATTCATCTTTAACGGATGAAATTGTAGCAATTAGACTATTATAATAAATGAACATGTAATTTATTTAATTGGGTCTTTGCTAAATGTCAGTTGAATGGGAGACCTTACTCCAAATTTTCGCCTCATTAGAATGAAGAAAATCAGCTTAACTGTCAATTACTACTAATTTATAGATACAGTAACTTATTTTGTTTTTTTCTCTCACATTTACATTTAAATTGTAATAGAACAAAAAGTGGATTTTGTTTTGTTGTTTTTGTTTATTGTATTTTTCATTTAATTATAAGATGAAAATGTATCTGTCTTCAATCAAACCCTTGTGACTAGTCAAAGTCAAAAAAGAATAATAGAAGCATTTTGTTCATTCCAATATTCTCAATTCATGCACTTATAGCTATTATAATATCATTAATTACAATTTAGAGTGTGATCCTTCTCAAGGTCTCAAGTTTGATTTTTTTTCTTAATAGTAGTGTTTTTTGGTACATGGGAAATTTAAAATGCTCCCACTAGGGATTGAATCCTGGACCTCCCCCTACCCAACTCATATGTCCCTTAGTTCTTACCACTTGAGCTATCATACGGGGATTTTTTCAATAGTAGTTTGGATGAGCTTATTTAATTTCTTAAAAAAAATAATTAATTACAACTATAGATAAACATAGTTTCCCTTGTAAACAAAAAGAAAAAGCTGACTACAAGAGTCTTTTCTCTTAGAAATTTGAGGGTAAAAGCAAAACAAAAAAAAGGCGTGTCACTGTCAGTTTAGTTAAATTTGATGGTCAATTTTGATATTAAGTGCTTTGAGTTTATTCTAAAGGTAGTTGTAGGAAAATAAATTGTGATCTTCCCTACTAAATTCAGCGTTAATCACCACCGGATATCCTTACTAAATTTAGCATTAATCACCACTAGATCAACTAACGTTTAAATAGATATTCATATCCTACTAATAAATAAAAAGGCCTATGGATTTATTATTATCATTATTATTATTATTATTATTAATTTTTTTGGTAGGTCATTGTTTATTATAAAAATGTTTTTATATCATTTCAAGTATTATCACATGATTCGCAAGAAATCTGTTGAAGAGGGTCTGTCCTATTTTTCGGCTCCGTACTAGCCAATAAGCCATTTATAATTAAGAGATTTTCTTTGTTAACTAACACACACTTGAGTAATAATAGTCTAACATTGTAACTTTAATGTATCGAGTTCAAATCACATTGGTGCTACATTAATAGTTTCAATGCCATTAAAAAAAAACAGTTTCAATAATTTAGAGTTTTTTTTTTTTTTAATTTGCTACAAAATATATTTTAGAGGTTTTTGTAATTGAGAAATAATTGAATAAAGTAGTTATGTGAGTTTAGCTCAGTTTAGTTGGTAATGACATGTTATAGGATTTGAATCTTACTAGACTCACTTATTTAACTTTAGAAGATGAAATTCTAGTTAGTATGCTATCTAATAAAAGAAATAATTAAGTCGGATCAAAATATGAGTTCAGGTCTCATTTATTCACTAAAAAAAAAAATCTTATCATATATAATTTCAATTGAACATTCGAACTCACTAATAAAGTGTTGGTTAAGCATAATTCGATCTTATAAAATCGATTTGCAAAGTGAAGATTATCTCAAACTTATAAAAATATTTTTGGTCATATTGCTCAACAAATATAATGTATGACACTTGAAGCAAATTATACCATTTTATTTTTAGGTAGATAGATAAAATTATAAGATATTGAAAACTAACACATACTCCCTCTGGTCCTAAATATAAGAGAACTTTTACTTTTTAGGTTCATAGGATGATTGATGTATTTGGTTCATATTATAGTCCAAATACATCAATCATTTTATGAACCTAAAAAGTAAAAGTTCTCTTATATTTAAGACCGGAGGTAGTATAAAATAGAGAATAGGAGCTGCGAAAATATTTGTGGACAATTCCACCACTTCATAATTAATTAATCTATTAGACCACGTTAATTAAGCGTTTATAAAGCTAAAGTCCACTAATCAAAATATGAAAATTAATCCTACGGTTAGCCTTGAATCATGGTCATAAAAGTGAAGAATTTGCATCAAATTCAGTGTAAGTGTCAAACCTAGGGGTTCTAATTCTATGATCCTATGAAACGTACGCAATATTAGTTCATTGATTACTTAATTTTTAATCTTTTTGGTTCCTACGATGATGGCTTCCTATGGATATATGATGCACCATGATTCCGGATCCTAGGTGGTTATAAAAATCAACTAATTGTTGTCAAAAATAAAAATAAATATCAACTAATTGATTAAACCAAAATTACCATTTAAGCCCCACAAGTTTGTTTGTGTAATTTTGTCTTGATTATTGCTCTTTTAATCTCTTGTTGTCATTTTGCTTGTTTTCTGGCTCGTGTTTGTACTATTTGTGAATTGGATTTTTCCTTATATGATTTCATAAAAAGAAAATATATATATTTTCATTATGTTCCTTGGAAAGAGATTGCAGCATATGGTCATTACATTTTTTGACTCAAATATGGTGATTACTTGAGACCACATTTGTTTTCTAGTACATGATACAAGGATAAAATCAACTTGTCCTTGACCACATTGTCTTTTAACTCATCTAATATAATCCAAAGGTGTAAATTAAATTTTTGTCATACATGTAGACAGCATCCAAAGTTTTTTTTTTTGTAAGGATCCAAAGTTCATATACATATAGGCCCGTTTGGTGCGCAGGTTATGTAAACAAGATATGTTAAAGTTTTCCAATCTTATTTTAATTCGTTGTTTGGTGCACAATAGAAAAGGATAAACTTAACTTACCATTAAGCATATCCAATTACTATTTGTTATTTTATTCTTTATTTTCGGATGAGTTATCCAATTACTCTTTTTTATTTTTCTTATCATGTGTGCACCAAACACATGACATGATATGTGCTAATCTTGTCGCTATCATATCGTATTATTATTTAGCTTCTTATCATATCTTGTCGCTATCTATCCGGAGTTTAATCATACACCACACGCTAATTAGTTAGTATGTATAATTTAAAATTATTATACAAATTAAGTGAAAGGCATCAAACTATGTGTAATGTGTGTAGCACAATTTATCATCTATAATTTATTTAAGTGTTAACTATGTTTTTATTAATTACTATGGTTTAGGGTTTAGGGTTTGGTCAAAAAAAAAAAATTAATTACTGTGGTGCCCAAAAAATTATAAATAAATACTAAAAAAAAATTACTAAGGTCATGAGGGAAGTCGGTGAATCAGTATTCATATTAGATGATGAACAATTAAAAAAGTGAGTTGAACACAACATAATCTTAATACACTTATCAAAATAATAAATGACATGATCTTAATACAAAATCTTATAGTATTTAGTTTATAGATCTTCTCACTTATATATTGTTTAACCTTATTTTTTTAAATAATATAATTTACAACCTTTACATTTGCTATGCAACACATATTTGGTCTAGGATTTGATCCATTATATATATATATGTGTATGTAGTACTCTTTCTGTCCTAAAACTATTGTCCTTTTAACTTTTTAGTTTTGTCCTAAAATTATTGTCCTTTTCGGAAATTAATGTAAAATTCAAGTTAGTTTATCATTTGTATCATTACAAAAGTTAAAACATTAATTAAATATATTTTCTCTTTCTTAATAAAGTAAGGGTAAAAATGACTTAACTTATCAATCTTTATTATTTCTTAATCTACGTGCACAACTCTAAAAGGACAATAGTTTTGGGACGGAGGGAGTAGTAAGTTTTCCAAAAAAGAAATACATAGACCAAGTGGTTGATCAAAATATGGGCAGACAGTATTTTCCTCATTTCTCCCGTTGTAATCTATACTATTATTATTTAGGACCTTTTTTTTAAAAGAAATTGTACACGTGTCATTCTCACATGCAATCTTCTCTCATATCATTTTACCAATTAATGCTTTTGCTTAAAAAAAACCAATCAAAATTGCACCTATTTTAATGCTATTCCCACATTTTTTGATTCAAAAAATAAAAAATGGTGATCTGCAAGTCAATGCTTTTGCTTAATTGATGCTGATTTACTCTCTAATTAATTGGAAATGCTTTTATATCATAATATTTATTTAAAACATTTTATATTAATAATAATTTCGTACCATGTAATTAAAAAATTAAAAAAATATATCAATTAGGACAGTATTATCACATTTTATATTAATATCACATTTGTTAGCATTATTATCAAGAGACCTTTTTTTTTCTTTCTATGTAGGCAAAAAAAATATCATTATCGTTTTTTTTCTTTCTATGGAAGAATGATGGAATCTGTTTTTTTTCTTCTTTTCTATATAGCCATATTTACAAATAAATTTAATTATATATTTCTATAAAAATTAGGTGCCTTAAAATGCCTTTTATATAATACACAAAATATTTAATTTTTTCAATAAAAAGACAAATGCAATATTTATTTTAATTTTTTCAATAATTATTTTCTTTTATAGTACAATTTATTTGAATTTAATAATGATGCGCATAAATATAATTATAAAAAAGGTGTTTTTCCATAAATATTTTATTTATTATTAAAAAACGTATTTTAAAAAAATAAAATATAATATGTAAAAAGTAATATAAAAAAACAATAAAACCAAATGATATTGTTTGATTACGAATAATTAAAAAATGCTGTTTGTATTTTTTTTGTAAAATAATGATATAGATAAGAATGTCAATAAAATATTGTTACATCAATGCTATTTATTGCAAATATTTCTTCATTATGAATTTGATTGTGTACCTTTTACCATAAATAGTGCTTTTACATTCAACATTCTTCATACTATTTTGATATTCATTCATAAAATTCATCCAAAAACCTTTATCTTTTATGTTCATCAATATATTGATATATTCTTGCAATTGGCTTAACCTATTATTTGTGCATTGGTTTAGTTTTGCTATTTCATTTCTTTATTTTGGTTCATTATTTTATGACTCATATTATTTGTTTTCTTCTCTTCAATAGTAGTTTTCTTTTAGTGTATTCTATATTTTATTATCTTTTAATGGTTCTTTAAAGAAATTTAAGAATAAAAATATTGACAAATGATTTTACAATTTCAAAAATAATTTATTATATTTCTGAGACCTACCTCACCATTTACTCGCTATACTTGCATTGCATATCTATATAATAGTTATGGTTATCGGTTTCTATTTAGATGTGTGCTTTATTATGATATTAAATTCACGAGCTACGGATGCTATTAAACATTGTAATGTCAAAAACAAGACACAAATAGTAGTATGATACAAATGAATTTTTTGTCATTGGTCAATGTAATGGTAATAATGTTTCCATTTGTGCTCATGGTTGTTTGATTGATTATTTAGGTGCATGATTGAGAGACTCTATTATCTCGAGCATACAATTATATTTTTGCTACATGCTAATTTATTTTGTTAATCCATAAGTTTATTTTTGTTGCTAAATTATATATATACAAGCAATATTGAAAGAATATTTAAATTCTATATTTTGACAAAGAATATTATTTTTTTGGTACATAACAAAGAATATTTTAATTATATTTAAGGAAGAAGCTGCAATTAATATTCGGGATCACAATGTGTACACCAGATATATGATTAAATATTAAAATTATTAGTTTATTCTAATAAATCGAGTTTCCAAAATTAAATATATTTTCTAAAGATATTAATACATATATTAAATAGAAATAAAATATTAATTACTAATATTGCATAAAAATTATAACAAATTTTTATATTTTATATAAATCAGAAAATTAGTTTATTACTATTTTCATCAATTTTTTCTAAACTAATAAAGCCTTTTAGTGAGATTCTTGATTTATTTATTTTATTCATGCATTATTATCATACTATTTTTTCCTAATTTATAAGATAATTAGCTTCTTTCAAAACTTTGTGTTTTAATCGGTGACTTCCTACAAAAAGTTTATGCATAGGTAGAATCTTATATTAATATTTACAAAATATTTTTACATGATTCTTATTTAGAAAAGTTTATGCTTTGGTAAAATAATTTCAATAAAAATAAATTGTGTATTAAATTAAATAAATCTTATATTAAAATTTATAAAATATTTTTACACGACTCTTATTTAGTGAAATTCTTGATTTATTTTATTAATTTATTCTATACATTATTAGTATTCAATTAATTTATTTTATTAATTTATTCTATACATTAATTAGTAGTTGATCGAAATTGATCTTTCAATCCAATTAAGCAAACACTACAATAAGGCGGAAAAACAAATAAACATCGTACAAAGAAAGAAAAACAAACAAACACTGCACGAAAACGGGAAATAAACGCCGTACTAAGATGACAAAATCACAAACAAAATTGATTATCAAAAAAAAAATTTAAACTAAACTATATTATAATCATTTATTTAGATGAAAAAATATGCAAAAGAATCACATATTTTGGAGCAAGAAAGACTCAAAATCTCCCCTGTCAATGAGAGGAGGAGTTTTTAGATAAGCTTTTGATGCAAAAAAAAAGTTTAGTAGGGCCGACCCTAATTCATGTAATAGTTATAAAATTTTTAATATTGAGATTTTATTTTTTATAGTCGCATTTTTTACCCGTGCTTGACACGGGTCCGAATTAATGTAAAATTCAAGTTAGTTTATCATTTGTATCCTTACAAAAGTTAAAACATTAATTAAATATATTTTCTCTTTCTTAATAAAGTAAGGGTAAAAATGACTTAACTTATCAATCTTTATTATTTTTTAATCTACGTGCACAACTCTAAAAGGACAATAATTTTAGGACGGAGGGAGTAGTAAGTTTTCCAAAAAAGAAATACATAGACCAAGTGGTTGATCAAAATATGGGCAGACAGTATTTTCCTCATTTCTCCCCTTGTAATATACAAAAAAGTTGAGAATAATAATATGCATTAATACTGTCAAAAAAATAAAATAAAAAATAAAATGCATTAATGAGGGTATAAAAGGGAAAACAAAAATCCAAGTCCGTGGCTTATACACGTGGCAATCCATCCAACACAAAATATACAATTCAATGTCTCGGTTATACAAAACCGGGATCTGAATGGCGTTGTTTCAATTCAATATATATATATATACTCTAATCTCTATCTATATACACACACACACAATTCACCAAATGGATTCCTACGCAACCTCTCAATATTATTTCACATGATGAGAAATGTTAATGAATGACTCACATTATTTGTACTAGCTAGCTAACTAACGACTTAGCTGGTCAATCACGTAGATGAATGTAGTAATGAATGATCCAAATCAAAAAAATTAAATCACACATTATATATTATTATAGCTTTGTATATATATCTTCATTACTCCCTCTTTAAATCCCTAGCTACGTACGTACGTACCAATTTGATATAGTATATCTATAGTATACACATGCATCTTGCTTGCTAGTTTTGGTGCCGTTACCTTTACGAACACTGCATATATAACATTAATATTTTTGTTGAGTTAAAGCATATATATGAATGAGAATCTTACATATCCATGCATGCTTGTTGTGGCGTAAGATCTAAATGCAATACTTACATACATGTTATTGATTCCATGGACAGCTTAACTAGTTCATGCTAGCTACTTGTTGGAATGAATTAACACAATTTGAATTTGAATATATATATTTGATGCATTATTTATATGAATGGGGATTTAATTATTCGAAATGATCATTATATATTGGCTATCATATTGTGACATATATATAATGGTCAAAACAAGATCATCTTTACTTCTTTACTTCAAAACAAGATCATCTTTTCATTTTTAATTTACTTCGGTTTTTCACAAACGGTTTTGTCAAAATTAAAAGTTTGTAAATCTAACTTTGAGTCTCACATTTTGTAACTTTAATAACTTGTGTCAAAAGACACATGTTAATAATCACACATAAAATTTTGCATTGAAAAATTTAAATTTTATGAAGTTGAATTGAATGCGCAACTTTTAGAAAAGAAATATAGCATTTCTATGTTTTAGCGGTAAATACACGATGTTGAGTACAAGTGTTTGCATTGCAAATACTCGCTCTGTTCTTTTTATTTGTCACAATTGACCACTATATGCATATGCCATGCATATATTTGAAGACTAGTATATTTAAAAATAAATCCATAAGTTTTCAAATATAAAATATACTCCCTCCGTCCTATTATATAAGCACTTTCTTACAAAAAGTCTAGTCCCAAAATATAAACTCCTTTACAATTTAAAGGTACATTTATTACTTAGTAGCTAGTAATAATTAGGGGTATGTGCAAGTAAAAAAGTAATAAATCAACCTTTAAATTGTAAAGAGGCTTATATTTTGGGATTAGACTTTTTGTAAGAAAGTGCTTATATAATGGGACGGAGGGAGTAATTCATAAATTTTCAAATATAAAATATGATCTATAGGTGGGGTCACCATCAAAAATAAAATACATCAATATATGAAATGTTGAGGTTTAGGAATTGACTTTATTTTGGTAAAATATGCTGTTGAGCCAAATGTCCTAAACATTGTTCCAAGATGATGTTGGACCAGATGTCATAGCATATGTCTGAGACTTCTGCATTGGAATTTCATGAAATTAAGTTTATAAGTTCGACATCAAATAACAAAGTATAACTAAAATAAAATTTAATTATTTTTCCACTTGAGTCACCAATACACCATCCTTAATAAATTGAAATATACATTTACTTAGAGAACATTGAATTTATTTTCAATTTGAAAGGAAAGAAAAGTAAAATTAACAAAGAAATGGAAAAAAATGAGTGAATTTTTATAGACTAAACTCAATAAATGAATAATAATATGACCATTGGTTCAGTTCATCAGTTATTCAATTTCTAAAAATTGAATCCGAGAACCGAAACAAACTACATAAAAATCGATTTTATCTTAATTTGGATTGTCGATTTCAATTAGTGTAACATAGGAAACGGTTTGTAGATTGTTCTCACTTTATAGTTGGGTTTTGATTTAAAGTTGTGTTTAAATTCAAGGTTTGAGAGGGTGGTTAGGTTCCCTTGATTCCTTCCTCTACTCCTACTTGCTTTACTTCCTAAAGTTTGAGTATTATCCAGCGATTAACTATTTAGCAAGATATGCTGTCACTACAGACCTTACCCTTTATATACTTTTATATCAGGACAATCACCAATACAAGTTATATAAGTTTTACTACCTTCCGTTAATCTCTTATTTTTCTTCTGATATCTAGATTTTATGTTTCACCCGTCCTTTCATTTACTAGAGTGTTCTATTTCAGATCAGGTAATTAGAGGTCTTTTACGATACCCTAACCCTTTGATGGCATATTCCTAATAAGGCCTTTATTACTAAGAATATGAGTTAAAACCAAAATTAACACCGATAATTACTTTTAAATATGAATATTATAACATTCTTAAACCAATTTCAAATCACAAGTATTCATAGAGGAATTCATCGCAGTACCTTAACCTTAGAGATTTAACTACTTACTAGTGTGTGTACCCGTGCGTGCACGGGGAAATTTTCTTAAATTAAAAATAAAATATTTGATATGACATATTTTAAATTTTCTTAAACTAATTTAATTTTTTTAGAAAAAGTTTTGGGAAAATATAATCTATAAAAATACAACAATAAAAAGTAAGACAACAATGCGAGTTTGAATAGTATGGTATAACCTATCTTTGAACAAAAATACTCATATTGTTATTATAAACAAATTTTGGAAGAAAAAAGTGTCAATTCAGAATAAATGAAATGTATTCTTATTTATAGATGAAAAATCTAAAAAAGTGGATGAAAAAAAAATAATCCTTTGTATTTTTCACATGACAAATGAATCAAAAAGAGGGGATATTCAATGATGCATTAGTAGTGGATGTATCTCTCTCTCTTCCTTGTTTTGACTTGCATTGGTTAAGAGAAAGTGTACTTTCCCATGAAAACATTGAAAACACACCAATCTTTCTTCTCCCAATATACAAATAACAATGTGAATTTAAATTTAAATTTAAATTAATAATTCAAAATAAAGCAATTAACAAATTAAATAATAAAAATTAAATAAAAAGATAATTAAGGAAATAATTCTAATAATAGAAAGTTTTAAAATAGTAAGAACCTTCATTAGATGACAAATGTCATACTTGCCAAATAACTACTTTTGCTTTATTATATTCTATGATATGCGTAACATTAATAAGACAACTTATAATTATGCAAAACAAATAACCTTAATTAAGTACTGGACACTAGCTTCCTTCTTCTAAGCCTCCTCCTTGAATTGATATGCAATGCTTATCTTGAGAAACATCTTATTGAGCGTTTGAAGGCTTTGCTGACAGATGATTTTGAAGAATGCGTGAAAAGGTCTATTCATAGGATTTTAGCAAAGCTGAATCGTGCACCATCGTGGCACGATGGACATCATCGTGGCACGATGAATCATATTATGCATCTGGTGGATTTTTGTTCATTTGGTGGATCTGGCGCATCTGGTGGGTATCGTGGCACGATGAAGGCGGTTTTCGCCTAAACCTTGTTGATTTGATCCAATTGCTAATTCGGTTCATTTTCTTCATTTGTTTGCCTCTTATTGTCTAATTTCCTGATTTTGTTGCTTTCCTCTTGAGTAGCTTATCTTTTAGGCTTTTTGCATGAATTAGCTATAGAAATATTACAAATAATAATAAAAACTATCATAAAAACTATCCTAAAATATCATATAATTGACTGTTATCACAACCCTAAACTTAAACTATTGCTTGTCCTCAAGTAACATGCCTGTCAAACAAGAAAGTCAGACCAATAACATTTAAATCTGGTGATAGAAAATTTTCAACCTTTTATAATGTCGGGCTTAGTACCTCCAATCTTTGACTTTTGCGATCATGTTTCATCAATATTTTGGCTCAAGAGACGGTGGTAATAGTAAGTCCAAAAAAAATCTTAAGTTCCATAATCTAAGTTGTTCTCTCTAGTCAATTTTCACTCAATTTTGAAAAGGATGTTCGCTTGACCAACAACGTGAAACAAACTACTTGAACATAGGCTTAAAATAATTCTAATTAACCAATCAATGTTAAATCATACGCATTTTGTGGTCTTTGAGGGTTATAACTTTGCTTAGGTAAATTGTGGATTAAAAATGAAAGACAAAAAGTAAGTTTATAAAGTTCTTAGAGTTAAGTACGAATCTACCCTTTCCTTTTTGGGCATGAAGCCTTTTACTTTGGGTACCTTTTTGATATGTTACAAGAGAAGTTTTCACTTTTGTGAAAGAAAATTTAATTGATGTCGGTTATTTGACTACCACAATGCTTTTTCTTTTTCTTTTTCTTTTTCTTTTCATTCATTCTTTTTTTCTTGAGACTATTTTTTTTTTGAAAAATTTGAAAAATTTGATATATTTCAAATTTCGTCTTTTTTTTCTTTATTTTTTTTTCTATTTATATCTTTCTTTTTGCACTGTAATAGTTCTCTTGTATATCACCCCAAACTTAAATGTTGCTAGTCCCATAAGCAAACCAAACTTATGATTTTGCCACGGATAAGAGAACGATATTTTTACCTAACTTCAATGAAGGGGTAAAATTGATATAATTATCAGGTCAATAGGCTTGTAATATGGTTTATCACCGAAAGAAAGAGATAATATTTTAAGTGTCTCAAAGGGGCTAAAGAAAGATAATAATTTAATAAAGGTAGATTGAAAAGCTCTAGGTACCAATAAAATGTTCCTCAATACAAATTATGTAAAACCAATCGGTCACAGAGAATTAGTGCAAGTTCTAGAAAATATGCAAGTCACGGATACCCTTGATCAGTGCATTTTGACACATATTTTCTAATATTATAATTTAGCATATTAATAGTATTTCCTCCTTAATATTAAGTTTTTACTATGTTTCTAAGTCTTGGATCACAGTTGAGCCTTAATGAATTTATTTGACCCATTTTCGGATTTAATTGCATATTGAAACATTTTCATTGCGCAGACCATAACTTAAACTTCTAGTATCGGATTGAGGCGCGATCAATTGAATTTGGAAAGCTAACGGAAAAATATACAACATTCATGTTGAGGTCAAAATTCAGTTCGAAGCGCAAATGGGTAATATTTACACGCCAATGTCTCAGACTTAAGAAGAATAATTATTTTCAGCATAACTTATGTTTAATTTTGGCCCAATTGTTTTAAGGCCAATTTGTCTTGCATTATAAATACTAAAACACAGCGAGGGCAGAATCATTGAACATTTCACGTAAGAAAAGTACAATTTGTGATTGGTGATGACACGAAATCATATCGTATTTTTAGCTTAATTTAGGTGAATTTTAGTTGCATTTGCATATGTATTTATTTCATTTATGTTTGTTTATGTTAGGATTTGATTTGTTTTTAGTTTTGTCGAATAAAATAGGTCGGAGAAAAGAATTGAGCAAAAAGTATCAAAAATGGAGCAAAAAGGAGGTGCAAAGCCCAAATTCGCGCAGCCCACAAAGGAGCCCAGCAAAAATGGGCATTTGCCCAAATTTGCAAAGTGGCGAGCGCCACAGGAGGGTGGCGAGCGCCACCCAATTGAAGACCCAAGTGGCGAGCGCCACCAAATGTGCAAAGCCCAGTAAAACTGAATTTGCGTGACGTGGGGAAGAAGTGCACGTCTGATTCGTTTTCTGTTCCTAATCGAATGGCAATTGGATGAGATCAAAGTGAAGCTTATCTTCCCTACTTTTGTGGATCGTACTAGCAAGCTCATTTTCAGAATTCTCCACGCCTTATTTTCTTTATTTTCAGTACAATTTTAGTTTCTTGTTACAGTAACTGTAACGGTATTTCCACACCGGGAATCCGTTTTCAGTTCTGTTTTCACTTTCCTGTCAAGAATATTATTCCAGTTATTTCAGTCAAGTTAATTCAGCATTTATTCCAGGTTTTTTATTTAATGTTTTTATTCATTTATTTAATTATGCTTTATTTAATTTTCTGTTTTTGTTTATTAATGGTTTTTATCAACAAAACGAGAGTGTGAGGTTTAGACCTTTAAATTGAGAAAGTTCTTATGAAAAATAAACCCCTTTTTTCCGCGCGCTATTGTTTTATTAAATTCCCGATGGTTAATTAAGTTACATACCGATATCTGTCTTTTATTAATTAAATTTTTAATTTAATTTCTTTTAATTCTAAATTCTAGACAAACCCCTAAAAATCACTAGCCTTAGATTTACACCGTGACAACGGATTACGGTAGTTCAACTATTGGTCCCTGTGGATTCGATATCTTTTAAAACTACACGACGAGACTGTGCACTTGCGGTCAATCATATTTATTGATACACAAATCGTCGATCAAGTTTTTGGCGCCGTTGCCGGGGACCAATTTAGTCGATATTGTAGCTCCGTCGTTACAACGTAGAGACTAAGGCAACTTTTAATTTTCTGTTAAAATTTAAAATGAAAAAAAAATAAAAAAAAAAACATTACCCTTTTTGGTTTGTCGATTGTATGCCAAGTACCCGCTCTCATAGCGAAGAATTAGAAACTCCAGTCGACAACCCAGAGCGTCTACTAAGTGTAAGACGCCGAATTGAACAGTTTAGGGAAAGATACATAGTGCCCCAAAGTCAAATCATCTTTCCCGAAACAGACGAAGACTCGGAACAATCCGAAGAGGAATTAGAAATGGAAATAGGTCCTCAAAACCGCCCTCTAAAGTACTATGCTACCCCTACAGATGCTGAACCACATAACAACATTGTTGCCCCTGCGATAGAGGCTAACAATTATGAGCTTAAACCCTCCCTGCTCTCAGCGGTTCAGCAAAGTCAGTTCTCGGGTGGTCCTTTAAAAGACCCCAATCTCCACCTCTCTGTCTTCTTACAATACGCCGATACAGTGAAAGCTAATGGCGTAAGTCCCGAAGCGATAAGGCTTCGTCTCTTCCCTTTCTCTCTAAGAGATCGAGCCCGTGCTTGGCTCCAGTCCCTACCTTCCAACTCTGTCACTACATGGGAAGGGTTGAAGAAAGTCTTTCTGGCTAGGTATTTCCCACCTAGCAAGACTGCTATGCTAAGAGCCCAAATCAATGGATTTAAGCAGAAAGACAACGAATCTCTTTATGAAGCGTGGGAGAGATTTAAGGACATGTTGAGGCTTTGTCCACACCATGGTTTAGAGGAGTGGCTAATTATCCACACATTCTACAACGGTCTCCTGTACAATACAAAGATGACCATAGACGCTGCCGCGGGCGGCGCCCTCATGGACAAGCCCTACAATGATGCCTATCAGCTCATCGAGAGCATGGCTCAGAATCACTACCAGTGGGGAGGCGAAAGAACCTCCGCAGAAAAACCTCTATCGAGAGGAGGAATGTATGAGATAAGCGGCCTTGACCACGTCAGTTCCAAGGTTGATGCACTCACTCTGAAATTAGACAGCTTACTCAATGCTCCTGCTGCTACCGTAGCAGCAACAGTCTCCAGTTGTGAAATATGTGGCGCTCCAGGGCATGCTACAGTTGAATGCCAACTCTTGGCCGGAACTTCCTCCGATCAAGTGAACTACGCCCAAGGAGGCCCATATTCCAACAATTACAGCTCAGCTTGGAAGAACAGTCCCTATCTTTCATACAAGAACAACAATGCATTGTATCCACCTAGACAAGGACAATCCTCTGGTCCACCAGGTTTTCAAAAGGCTCCTGTGCTAAATCAAGAAAACTTTGGGAAGTCTAGCCTTGACGCCATGTTTGAAACCTTCATGGCGTCCCAAATGCAAACTAACGAGGGGATTAAAAATCAAAACCTGCATTTCGCTAAGATGTTCGAGCAATTGAATAGTAAAGTTGATGTTTTGACCACCCATCATAAGATACTAGAAACTCAAGTTGCACAGGTGGCTCAACAACAATCATCCATGTCTGCTCCAGCAGAAACATTTCCTGGCCAACCTCAGCCCAATCCTAAAGCCCATGTAAACGCTGTGACACTGCGAAGTGGAACACAGTATGATGAACCAGTTGACCCTAGGATTGAGAGGCCTGCCATGCAGCAAAAGCCAGATGAACCAGCTGAGAAAGAGAGTGAACCCAAAAAGAATGAAGGGAATGGCGTCGAGGCGAAAGAAAAAGAAACACCCTATGTGCCTCCGCCTCCTTATAAACCACCCATTCCTTTTCCTCAAAGGTTGGAAAAGACCAAAAGCATGGGGCAATTCAAGAAATTTGTGGAGCTTCTCATGCAGTTAAATATCACCATCCCATTCACTGAAGCTATCACACAAATGCCCGCATATGCTAAGTTTCTCAAGGAGATCCTAACCAACAAAAAGAGGATTGAGGATAACGAAACTGTTACACTCACTGCCGAGTGTAGTGCTATCCTTCAAAACAAAATGCCTCCTAAACTCAAAGATCCAGGAAGTTTCTCAATACCATGCGTCATTGGGAAGTTTGTTATTGATAAAGCCCTATGTGATTTAGGCGCCAGCATTAGTTTGATGCCCATGACCATATGCGAGAGACTCAAGCTAGGCGAGCTAAGACCCACCAGAATGTCTATCTAGTTTGCCGACCGTTCGGTCAAGATGCCTATAGGAGTCCTAGAAAATGTTCCGGTGCGTGTAGGTCAGTTCTTTATTCCAACCGACTTCATAGTCATGGATATTAAGGAAGACTCTAACACGCCTATCATTTTAGGAAGGCCATTCCTTGCTACGACCGGTGCGATAATTGATGTCAAAAAGGGAAAGCTCACCTTTGAAGTGGGAGATGAAAAAGTTGAATTCATTTTGACTCAATTCCTAAGCGCGCCTGCTATAGATGATACTTGCTATCTGCTTGACGTCATTGACGAATGCAGAAAGGAAATAGAGAATGATCAAACCGTTTACACTGAAATTCTCACATCTTCTCCAACTCCTACTCTTGAAGTTCAGGATGATGAGCTCGGTGAATGCTTTGAGATTACACCAAACCCGACGCCGTCTCCTGATCAATCTTCTCTTGAACTAAAACCTCTACCTGAGAGCCTAAGGTATGAAATCCTTGATCAAGAGCTTAAGCGCCCTGTGATTGTGTGCGCCGATCTAGGACAGTCAGAGACCGACAAGTTGCTGAATGTCCTAAGAAAATTCCCAGCTGCTTTAGGATATAGCATATCTGATCTTAAAGGGATAAGTCCTTCTCTTTGCATGCACCGCATCTACCTCGAGGAAGATTGCAAAACCTCTCGAGAACCGCAAAGAAGGATAAATCCCATTCTCACTGAACTAGTTAAGAAAGAAGTTGAAAAACTTCTGGATGCAGGAATAATATACCCGATCTCCGACAGTAAATGGGTCAGTCCCGTTCATGTCGTGCCTAAGAAAGGTGGAGTGACTGTAGTTACCAATGAGAAAGGAGAGTTTGTAGCACAAAGAGTCGTAACAGGTAGTAGAATGTGCGTTGACTATAGGAAACTCAACAAAGCCACACGCAAGGATCATTTCCCTTTGCCCTTCATTGATCAAATGCTTGAGCGTCTGGCTAATCATTCCTACTTCTGCTATCTAGATGGTTATTCGGGATTCTTCCAAATTCCTATTCATCCCGACGACCAAGAGAAAACGAATTTCACTTGTCCTTTTGGCACATTTGCATATAGGCGAATGCCATTTGGATTGTGTAATGCCCCCGCGACGTTCCAAAGGTGTATGACAGCAATCTTTGCCGATTACATAAATGACATTATGAAGGTCTTCATGGATGATTTCTCCGTATGTGGGCAAAGTTTTGAAGGATGCTTGACAAACCTAGAAAAGGTACTTGAAAGATGTGAGAAAGTCAACCTTGTGCTTAATTGGGAAAAGTGCCATTTCATGGTTCGTCAAGGAATTGTTCTTGGACATATAGTGTCCAACAAAGGGATTGAGGTAGATAGAGCTAAAATCCAAGTTATAGAGAATCTACCACCTCCCAAATCTGTGAGAGAAGTCCGAAGCTTTTTAGGACACGCCGGTTTCTATCGGCGATTTATTAAAGATTTCTCAAAAATCACAAAGCCGTTAACCGGGCTGCTAATGAAAGATGCCGAGTTCATTTTTGATGAGGAGTGCCTAACGGCATTCACGCAATTAAAGACAGCTCTCATTTCTGCCCCCATCATGCAGCCACCTGATTGGAGTATACCATTTGAGATCATGTGCGACGCTAGTGACTATGCTATAGGCGCAGTCTTAGGTCAAAGGAAAGATAAGAAGCTTCATGCTATTTACTATGCTAGTAGGACCTTAGACCCTGCGCAAATGAACTACGCCACCACAGAAAAAGAGCTCCTAGCTGTTGTGTTTGCGGTTGATAAATTTCGTTCCTACCTAATAGGGGCCAAAATCATTGTCTATATAGATCATGCCGCAATTAGATACCTAGTGAACAAAAAGGACGCCAAACCAAGGCTCCTAAGATGGATCCTGCTCCTTCAAGAATTTGATTTAGAGATCCAAGATAAGAAAGGAATCGACAACACAGTCGCGGACCATTTGTCAAGAATGGAGGGAATGGTGCCCGAAACGGTACCCATAAATGATGACTTCCCGTATGAGAGGCTTGTAGCCCTTATGGAGAGTGTCGCCTCCGAGTGCCCTTTGTTTCAAGACGACATCGAAGTCGTCAACTCTGTCTTCACGAGAGACTCTTTGCCATGGTATGCTGATTTTGTTAATTATTTAGCGGCAAGAGTCCTTCCGCCAGATTTAACTTACCAGCAAAAGAAAAAGTTCTTTAGTGATCTAAAACATTACTATTGGGATGACCCTCTTCTTTTCAAGAGAGGTGCCGATGGAATCTTCCGTCGATGTGTCCCCGAAGATGAGGCGCAAAGCATTATCACTCATTGTCATTCTGCGCCCTATGGAGGACATGCAAGTACTTCCAAAACCTGTGCTAAGATCTTACAAGCCGGCCTCTTTTGGCCCACTCTTTGGAAAGATGTCCACGCTGCCATAAGGAGTTGTGATCAGTGCCAACGCGCTGGTTGCATCTCTAGGCGTAATGAAATGCCGCAACATGGCATCCTTGAAGTGGAAGTATTTGATGTATGGGGGATAGATTTCATGGGACCATTCCCAACTTCTTTTGGGAATAAATACATACTTGTGGCTGTTGATTACGTGTCCAAATGGATCGAGGTTGTTGCCTCTCCAACTAATGACGCCCAAGTAGTGATTAGACTGTTTAAGAACCAGATCTTCCCTAGGTTCGGTGTGCCGAGACTTGTCATCAGCGATGGTGGCTCCCATTTCATTTCTAGGATCTTTGAAAGATTGTTATCTAAATATGGGGTCCGACACCGTGTAGCAACCCCTACCACCCGCAAACAAGTGGGCAAGTGGAGGTCTCCAATAGGGAGATCAAGCAAATTCTTGAAAAAACAGTTGCAACCTCTAGGAAGGATTGGTCTTTAAAACTGAATGAGGCATTGTGGGTATATCGGACAGCCTACAAGACCCCAATTGGGACCACTCCCTTCAAGCTTGTCTATGGCAAATCATGCCATCTATCGGTGGAACTGGAACACAAAGCTTATTGGGCTATTAAAGCCCTCAATTTTGATTACACCACCACCGGTAGGAAGAGGACCTTGGATATCCACGAGTTGGAAGAGCTTAGATTGGATGCCTATGAGAATTCCAGGATTTATAAAGAAAGAACAAAGAAATGGCATGACAAGCGTCTATCTAGGAGAGAGTTTAAGGTAGGACAGCTAGTACTTCTTTTCAATTCAAGACTTAAACTCTTTCCCGGAAAACTTCGCTCCTAAAGAGTGACTCTGGTGATACATTCACAGTTAATGGGCAGCGGTTGAAACATTACAACCTTAGGGATAGTGACACTAATCTTGCAAATTTTAACTTATCCGCCCTGTCCGCTGTCACGTGAACTAAGTCACCGTCCTTGAAGTCGAGCTAACTGACCCTAAACAAAGCGCTTGGTGGGAGACAACCCGCTGATTTTGAATTTAATGTTTTCCTTTTTAGTTCATTTTATTTTGCAGGTAATAAAGAGATAGCACGCTCGACGACTTTACAGTTGTGAAAGCTTCGCTACTCAGGTTGTACCCTTCCAAGCTCACCTTTAGTCGTTGCATTGGGGACAATGCTCGATTTAAGTGTGGGGGAGGAAGCTTTATCGCTTTCCTTTACTTACTGTCATTTAATTTTGCATGCATAATAAAACCTTAGGTTAGTTCACTTAGATTGAGTTGATTTTGCGTGTTGGCTTTGATATTGTCTGATTTTCCCATTTCTTGAGCCATACCAAAATTTTTCTTGTGAAAAGCAAGTGTTGAGTTCTAATGCTTGATGTTGATTGTCTGAAAGTATATAGGTTGTTTGCATTATCTAGGCTATTTTGTGGAATTTGGGTAACGGTTAGATAAAATCAATACCGTTTTAACACCTTAGATTCCCTGAAGTGTGTAGAACTGATTTGAGTACTAGTTTTGATAAAGCTTTGAACCTGAGTTTTAATGAACCCTTAATAGTTTATCTAGCAGTCGGCACCATCTCAAGGCACAACCTAAGTGGGAAACCGAAGAAAATAAGTGAATGATTTTGATTATACTTGTTATGAATACTATTGGTTGATTCCTTGGAATAATTGATGATAATTCAGCAAATGTTGAAACATGAGAAGGAAAAAAATACCATAGTATAGAAACTCATTAGTAGTTGGTTCAGAGGTGTCTGATTCTGAACTTGGTAGGGCGGGTTACGATCCGATCCCCCGCAACTGCGAAGTGGGTAAAGCAAACAGGGGTTACCAAACTTATGTTATCAACACCCCTCGCTATATGATGATCATAATCACTAACAGGTTTCCCACCATGGCCGTGTACAAGATAACGGGCTTAATGTGATTGCGCTAGAATGAAAAGGGGGAATGAAACTTAGGTGAGAGGTAGAGTCAAGAGGAAATGCTTCAGGTCTGTTTTCACATAACGGGAATCTCTTGTGTCATTACAATATTCTTGTTATTTGCACTGTTACCTGATTTTCATGGCTTAGCCGGCAACCACGTACGAGTAAGATGATCGTGTCATGTGTTTTTACTTATACCATGCGATTCACTATTCTTTTATGCTTGAGGACAAGCAATGGTTCAAGTGTGGGGGAATTTGATGACACGAAATCATATCGTATTTTTAGCTTAATTTAGGTGAATTTTAGTTGCATTTGCATATGTATTTATTTCATTTATGTTTGTTTATGTTAGAATTTGATTTGTTTTTAGTTTAGTCGAATAAAATTGGTCGGAGAAAAGAATTGAGCAAAAAGTATAAAAAACGGAGCAAAAAGGAGGTGCAAAGCCCAAATTCGCGCAACCCACAAAGGAGCCCAGCAAAAATGGGCATTTGCCCAAATTTGCAAAGTGGCGAGCGCCACCCAATTGAAGACCCAAGTGGCGAGCGCCACAGAATGGGTGGCGAGCGCCACCAAATGTGCAAAGCCTAGTAAAACTGAATTTGCGTGACATGGGGAAGAAGTGCACGTCTGATCCGTTTTCTGTTCCTAATCAGATGGCAATTGGATGAGATCAAAGTGAAGCTTATCTTCCTTACTTTTGTGGATCGTACTAGCAAATCCTCCCCTATAAATAGCAAGCTCATTTTCAGAATTCTCCACGCCTTATTTTCTTTATTTTCAGTACAGTTTTAGTTTCTTGTTACAGTAGCTGTAACGGTATTTCCACACCGGGAATCCGTTTTCAGTTCTGTTTTCACTTTCCTGTCAAGAATATTATTCCAGTTATTTCAGTCAAGTTAATTCAGCATTTATTCCAGGTTTTTTATTTAATGTTTTTATTCATTTATTTAATTATGCTTTATTTAATTTTCTGTTTTTGTTTATTTAATTTCTTTACTATGTCTAGCTAAATTTCTTAGATATCGGTATGTAAACTAATTCTCCGAAGGGGATTTAATAATGATTTAGCGCGCGCATTTACTAAACTATTTTTCTGATTTAAATTCCTAATTTAATACAAAGCTTTTGAACGAGAGTAAAAGAAAGCAACTAAGTTTAAAATCAATAGAGCGAGAGTTTGAGGTTTTAACTAGATAGTAGGAATTTGATATTAATCTTTGAACGAGCGAGAGCCACGTTAGGATTAATTAGAACTAATTGATTTTCAAAATATACTTTCGAAGCTAAGGTGGTAGAAAAGTGACAGTAAAACTCCTAGCTTAGAAAGTATGGTTTTTATCAACAAAACGAGAGTGTGAGGTTTAGACCCTTAAATTGAGAAAGTTCTTCTGAAAAATAAACCCCTTTTTTCCGCGCCCTATTGATTTATTAAATTCCCGATGGTTAATTAAGTTACATACCGATATCCGTCTTTTATTAATTAATTAAATTCTTAATTTAATTTCTTTAAATTCTAAATTCTAGACAAACCCCTAAAAATCACTAGCCTTAGATTTACACCGTGACAACGGATTACGGTAGTTCAACTATTGGTCCATGTGGATTCGATATCTTTTAAAACTACACGACGAGACTGTGCACTTGCGGTCAATCATATTTATTGATACACAAATCGTCGATCAACTGGTGCCATCATGACGAACTAAGAACCCTAGATCAATCTGTTGGTTAAAGATACTTCGATTCATAATCTTGAAGTTTAAATCTTAATGTAATTTCAATTGATGTTTCTAATTTTTTCTCTGTAAATTTTGTTGCCTCCTTAATATTATCACTTGCAATTCATTTATCATTATTTTCCTTTCCTCTCCCGGAATAAATTAAATATGGTGGCGGCTTCATTGTATTGCATTGCATATGCATGTTCTGTTTGTGCCGGTAACTACAAGTATATGTAATTCGTTTTGCAAGTTTAGCGAGGTTATTCGAAATATAGTTATCTCTTGTTTAATTTAATTCGGTTAGGAATTTACAGAGTTTATACGCTTGTTATAGGATTGGTTGGATTCACAATTAGACATTGATCGTGATTCTGGAACGCTTGTTTGCTCTATCATTGTAATACCCTAATTTTCTACTTTCGCAAATAATTTTTTTTTTTATTTGAAAATCATTTCTTATTTTTATAAGAAATACCAAAAAAATGGAGTTTAAATATTTATGTGCTTATTTTTATCTTTTTTCTTTTATTTCTTTAAAAGATAGCAATTTATCTTTTTATACGAAAAATAACAAAATAATCGAAAACTGTTTTTATCTCGTTATTTAGGTTTATATTTCATTTTCACATTTTTTATATTTTTATTTACATTTTTATTCTTTTTTCTTCAATATTTTGGCATTTTTTATCCTTTGTGAGTTTTTTCTACTTTTTTGAACCAATCAAACAATGACACCTAACTTCATAATCATTTCTCATTACCATTATCATATTAACATTTTCCTTAACCACAAAATTATCATTTTATTACACAATTGCCACTTAACCTAATTCATCACTATATATACCATTAAAATAATCAGATCAAGAGAGGCACGGATCTCAAGAAACCCTAAAAAATCAGTCACCACACTCCTCGCCGGCGCCGCCTCCGGCCACCACCTCAACCATCTCTGGCCGCCCTAAAATCTATCAAAAATCACAATCCAACACATGCTCCTGAAGCTTTCGACCTCGTAGAATCCATTTCCGGCCTCAGATTCACGAGAAAACCACCGGAACCACGGGTTTAAACCGTTCAAAGTTTGAATCCGAAAACAAAAAAACTCAAAACGAAGAAGGTATCATTTCGAACGCAATCGAACACCGTTTAACTTGATTTTGATTGATATGAACTCGTTTCCATGTGCTGAAGCTTTTCCCTGAACTATTTTCAATCAATTTCGATCGGAAAACTCTTTTTAAAAAATGCCCCCTCTTTCTCACCACACCCCCCAGCTGGGTTGGTGACTGGGTCGGTTGGACCCGTTTTTAAACCTAGACCCGGCCCGGTCTGGTGATGTAAGATTGGGCCTAAACTTTTTTGGGCCCAGTTTTTGTTTTATTGTTTTTTTTTATTTGTTGATTGCTATACCCCTGTTTTTTTAATACACCCCTGCTGTGAATGGAAATTAATTTGATGATAGTTTAAACTTGAAAGTTCTTTTTACAAATAACTAGAATAACGATAATTAGCCCTTGACGGATGACTTGTAGTTAAATTTATCGTTATTCCGGAACTTTTTAAAAACGAAGAAAAAATGTTAGTAAAAAATAAATATTGATAAAATAAGCCCTTGACGGATGACTTGCGGTTTGATTTATCGTTATTCCGTTTTTTTTAAAAGGTGAAGAAAATTGTTAGTAAAAAATGAATATTGATAAAATAAGTCCTTGACGGATGACTTGCGGTTTAATTTATCATTATTCCGGAACTTTTAAAAAGTGAATAAAATGCGTTAGTTAAAAAAGAATAAGAAGGAGCTTGACGGATCACTCACTTTCGTCTTATTTTATTTTAACTAACCGATTTCAATTATTTGTTTGACTTATACTTGTTGAATTAATATTTGCTTCGATGATTTAATTTAGCGTCATTATAACTGTTCAGCATCATCACTATCTGTCATTCATGTGCATGCATTTGCATCTCTATCATCTTCTACCTCTTTCTTTTTCTTTTGTTTATCTGAACTGGAATATGTGGTAATCTCTTTTGCTAAAAAATAGAATAAGAATAAACCAGTCCTTGACGGATGACTTGCGGCTTTGAGTTTATTCTCATTCTAAAAAAGCTAAAATACTTATTAATTAAAAATGAGATAGAAGGAGCTTGACGGATGACTCGTTTCCGGCTATTCTCACTTTTTATTTAATTCGATAATGAACTGAATGATACGGTGGAGCTTGACGGATGACTTGCCTCTGCTAGGATAACCTCGTCCTTGGCGGATGACTTGTGACAATGAGGTTATCCACATTCACTAAACAATATCCTAAAATCTAAAAGACACTCAACTCACACAACTGTTTTTCCTGCCCTTGTGCAGTCAACTGTTTTTTCACCTTTCAAACTCTTTTTTATCAGTTTTCTTAAATGGATGACGCTTTATCCATTCCCCTGATTCTGACAAACGCTTAAACCTCAGTTGAGTATACAAGCAATACTGTTGTCTCAGTGGAATGCGAATTAAGCATCGTTCACTAAAAACAATCAACAAACAAAACCTTTTTCAGGAAGAATTACGTGAGCTTTGACTTCCTCATTGTACTTGGGGGATACGTAGGAGTGAGAGTCTCTCTCGTCAAGCCAAATAATAAAAAAACTCTTTTTTTCCTTTTTTGTTCAATGTGCGGTAATTTAATTCTTTTTATATGGTTATCTCTGTTTATGCAAACCAAAATTCCTCAAATGGTTCCCGTCTAGTACAACGGATATGAGGGGGTGTTAACGTTTTCCCCTCATGTAACCAACTCCCGAACCCGATCTTTTCAAGGTTTTATCATTATTTTCCTTTCCCCTCACGGGATATATAAAATATGGTGGCGGCTTCATTGTTACATTTATGCTTGCATTCCACTATTGCATATTTGTATATTTTTTTTGCGCCGGGTACTACAATCATGATTAATCGAACATTCTGTTCTACACTTGTTAAATCAGTCTAAATTCTTATAAAACTAATTGGCGCTTGATTATTTAGTCTTATAATCAATCTAGGATAGAAACTGAAAAGAATATTCTTCCATTAATCTGGGATAGATAATGAACGAAGTTACATGATATCAATGGATTGATTTCTTTTCTTTTTATTTAAATCATCGATCATCTTCGTTACCTATTTTCGCAAACCAAAACCCCCCATAATTTATAGCTTTTAAATTGATTATAATATTGCTAAACTGATTGTGAGTCTTTGGGAGAGAAGTAAGGTTAACTACTTTGTACTACTTTCAAACTATTTCTTATTTTGACCATGAAATGACAGTGATCAAATTGGCGGCGTTGCCGGGGACTCTAAATTGATTCCTAACTTCACTAACATTCCATTTTGAGTTTTTGTTTTGTTTACAATTATGGAGTTGAACTTTGCATCGAAGCTGAACATTTTTTTTTGAAAAAAACTATATTTTTTTAGATTTGTTTGATTTTTAGATATTATAGGTGATATTTTTTTATTAGATCAGTTTAAAATATATTTTCTACAAAAAAAAAAGTGGATCATATTTTATATTACTATTAAAAAAATATTGTCTTTTATTTTATTTGCTTTGATCTTATTTTATTCAAAAAAAAAAATAGCACTATGAACACATTACCACAAAATTTGAAATCTTATCTAGATGAAGTGTATACTTCTCTTGAAGTAGACGAATCACTTGAAATTATTGCTTGGGCTTCAAGTATCGGATTGAGGTGCGGTCAATTTCATTGGAAAGATAACGGAAATATCTACAACTTGCATGTTGAGGCCAAAATCCATTTCGGAGCACAAATGGGTTATATTTACACGCTAATGTCCCAGACTTAAGAAGAATAATTATTTTAAGCACAACTTATGTTTAATTTTGGTCGCTTATTAAAAAAACAAGTTTAATTTTGGCCCAATTGTTTTAAGGCCAGTTTTTCTTGCATTTTAAATACCGAAACACAGCTAGGGCAGAATGATTCAGAATTTCACATAAGAAAAATACTATTTGTGATGCTGCCATCATGAGGAACTTAGGAACCCTAGATCAATCCGTTGGTTAAAGATACTTCGATTCATAATCTTGAGGTTTGAATCTTAATGCAATTTTAATTCATTTTTCTAATTATTTCTCTGTAAATTTCGTTGGTTCCTTGATCATATCACTTGCAATTCGTTTATCATTTGACGCTTGATTATATGTAATTCGTTTTGCAAGTTTAGCGAGGTTATTTGAATTAAGTTATCGTTGGTTCATCATGAACTATACAATTTTTTCATATTAGATTAATAGTTCTTCAGGAACTATACAACAAATCTTCATAAAGAATTGATCAGTTAGATTTTCAATTTGAGCAATTGTTCATGAGTGTTTTAATATTAAAAATTAAAGAAAATTAGTTCTTTAGGAACTATATCTCAAATGATATGAAAATAATGATCAGTAAAAATTTATTATTGGAATAATCTTTCATGGATGTCTTGGCATTAAGATAAATTAGTTCTTTAGGAACTATATTTGAATAATAAACAAGAATAAATTAATGATAGTATCTCACGTGATCGCTATGGTACGCTGTCAAAATAATTTCTAAAAACAAGGAATGTAGTATTAAGGTGGTTAACCTTGGTCGTCTATCAAAGACCTCTATTTTGATAAATAGTAAAAATAAGAACGATAAATGACGCAATAAATGGGTATTGGATGGATAATATATCCTAGTGTAATATTTAGCTTAAATAAGCAAAGAATGTTAGAATTAATTTAATAGAATTACATACACATATTCGGCAACAAAAGATTAAATCATTAATCATATTTTAGGCGGAAGCAAAAAACATGTATATAAAACAGGATCTACGACACGTTTTATTTATCAAGGATAAATATTAACAATTAGGTATTAGAAATACCTATGGATAAAGAGAGGAGGTGATCTGAAACACATCAACATCTACACGGTTAGCGGCGGCTGATTTGATTCTTCCTCAACCGGTACCTATATACCTCTAGTTCTCTTCAGATGGAGAGAAGAGAGAGTTTTGCCATGTACGGTATATTGGGGACCATAGCCTCTTTTATATTGGGTGGCCATTTTTCCCACTATTCTGTTAATGGGTCATCCAAACATCTAGACATCCACTCATATTGAGCTCATACCAACTAATTAATCAATTAATTAATTATCTAAATAGAAATATAATTAGCCTTTTACTTAATTTGATCACTAATCAACTAAGACTCTGTCATACCCCAAATTTTACCCTCCAAATTTTAGTACATATTTATTTTAATCAATTTTATTTATTTTTCTAACAAGAAACTTTTTGTATTAAAATATTTATTATCACTTTTTTTGTTTGTCCAAAATTATAAAAAATTAAAACATATATATAAAAAGAAGGAAAATATATAAACTTATGTAGAAAGAAAAATAAAAGACACAAAAATATAAAAAAAGAAGTGAATCAAAACAAAAGAGGACTAAATCTTTCATCTTGAAGAGCAAGCAAGGGAATTAACAAAAAATATAAAATAAGAGCAAATCAATCATAAAAACAAGTAAAATATGTCCATATTAATTTTCAAAGCAAATTTTCAAAGATTCTTACAAATTTTAGTAGACCTAATTCAAAACTATAAATAGGGGTCTTTTGTACACATTAGAGCACACACAACTAATTCTCTACACACAACCAAAAAACCACTAAGAGTCAATTCTCTTTTCTACTTTCTAGTGTGTGTTCTCTCCCCAAGAACAACACATTCACCTTCATCATCATCATCATCAATCTCCACCACCATCCACAACACTCATCAAAAACAGCCACCATTTACATAGAAAGAGAAAACATGAGCACAAGTAATTGGAGAAATTTGCAAGCAACAGAAACAAAGAAAGAAAGAAAAACGGTACACTACTCTACCTTTTACAATCAAATTGTTTTCTTGCTTTAATATTGGTGCCTTGTTATTTGTTTTTTTGTCACTCTAATTTACACTAACTATAATTTAGAGTCATGTATATAACATATATCAATAACAAAGCATATCTCTAGTCAATTTAATTCATATAATTCATTCAACTCATTTAATTTATTTCAACTAATTTTAAATTAATTATTTAATCTAATTGTAGTATATAAACGCTAAAAAGCGGTACACAAATTTTACTATGCTAATTTTATGTTCTTGTGAACAAAATATATTCTAAAAATAATGCGGATTAAAAAAGGGGCGCCCGAATGCACATTCATCCTCCCCTCGAATAATCGAAGATTTAGCGCACACTTCTTCTACCGGTTATTCGTCTTCCACTCAAACTCAAAAAAGACATTAAAAAACATCAACAAATCAAATCAATTTTTCCGCCTTCGGGTCAATTCTTAAAAGTCATTTTAAGAGGTAAAAACAAAATTCTTTTTTTCATAAAAAACACAAACCAACACTATACCCAGAACTACGTAGCTTTGATTTCCTCATTGCACCGGAGGATACATAGGAGCAAGAGTCATCTTGTCAAGCATAATAATAAAAAATATAATTTTTCCCCTTTTCTTTTTTGGTAAATATCTCATAACAAATAAAAATCTAATAAAAAACATGTAAATAAAACTCTACAAAATCATTTAATACCCTAGAATTAATTAGGAGGTTCCCGTTGAGTACAACGGATGTGAGGGGTGCTAATACCTTCCCCTTGCATAATCAACTCCCGAACTTGGAAATGGTTACGATGACCATCTTTCCATTGCTTTTTAGGTTTTATCAATATTTCCCTAATAAAATAAAATTTGGTGGCGACTCTGTGTCATACCGAGTGTCCTAAACGCTCGGGCGATTTTCGCGGCGCGACAGCTGGCGACTCTGCTGGGGACTTAGAGAGTTAGGCCTATCCATGTTAGTCCTAGGGTTAAATGTTTTATTTGCTTGTTTTTTATTTTATTTTCCCGCATTATTTTATTTGTTATTATATTGTGGGGTGATTTATCTATTGTTGAGGGAAGCTTTAAACACAAGCTTGAGAAAAACCTTAAGTTTAAGTTAGGAGTTGTTAGTATGGACCCCCGGGATGCACATCCCTCGGGTGATTTACGAAGACTCCGCTCAGGGTAGATCTATTTGAAACGTCCCTCAGGCATTGGCTAGCCCATCCCCCTGTTGGAATTTCGAACATAGTCAGCGACCTTGGGGACCTTTAGAACCCAATGAGTTCGTTTGAGGGAAACCCTTCAGGATTCCGCCATGTATCATGGGGAAAGCCTTGAATGTGGGCCACAACCTCAAGTGTTGCTAAAAAAGAAAGCAGAAAAACAAAATCCCTTAGAGCCACCCATGTGAAGGGTTTAGGTAGAAGAGCTTAGAACTGACCTAACATAAGGAGCCCTCCTATGTAGGTCGTCATATTAAACACATCCCTCATAAAATTTGAGTCATAACATGTCATTAAAGTCTTTTTGCATGCACATGAAAAATCTCTTGCATACTTATCCACTCTCATGCATTCTCATGCATTCATTCATGAAAAAACTCACCGTCCCTGAACAATAATACCTTTAGCAGGTATCCCGATACCCATGAACGGACTTGGAAGAATGTCTCAAGAAAATATGGAAGAACTCAAGAGAGGCCACGAGCAATTAAGGGTGGAGGTTGCCCAATTGAAGACTCAAGTGCAGTTGATAATACAAATGTTGTTGGGGAAAAATGAAAACCTGTTACCTTATCAGTCACAAGGCCATCCAGCGCCTCAAACCCTAGAACCATGGGTGATACCCTTGCCTCAGCAGCATTTACTACAACAGTCGTCCATGACACCTCAACAAAATCAACAACGACGAAATGGGTATCCACTTGGGAATCAGTCCGGTCCTTGGAATAATTATGGGAGGAGCCTAGTGCAGTTCGATCCTGTTCCCGTACCATATGGTCAGATCCTACCATACTTACTCCAACAAGGGTGGGTAGAGACTAGACCTCTCAAGCCCATGGTACCGCCATATCCGCCAAGTTATGATGCAAATACCAAATGTGACTTTCATCAAGGGGCACCGGGTCACACCATTGAAAATTGCAAAGCTTTCAAGTATAAGGTTCAAGAACTCATCGACAACAAGAAGTTAAGTTTCAAAGGGGGCATTCCATTCATCAATGGTCACCCTTTTATTGAACAAAGTGCAAGAACTCCAAGTAGCATCCCTTAGAGTTGGCCACTCATCAACAAGAATTCTCCTTCCAAGGATCATCAAGCTTTGAATTTCCAGTCTTAATTTAATTCTTTTGCTTTTAAAGTTGTAACTTTTGACTAGTATTCCTAATATAATAAACATGCATGTCTTTGGAATTAATCCATTTGTGTTCACTCTTTTCTTGTTTTATTACTTACAAACTTGAAGCGAGGATGATGAAAATAAATAACTGATTTTTGCTGATATATGCTTTCAATGGTAAAAAAAAACTAGTTGATGATGTAAGGCATTGTTTCACTTCCTTTTAAAATAAAATATATATCAAAATTGGTTAGTTCATGCTAAGTCAAGTCATTCTTGCACATGTTTTCATTGTTGTCTGATTCCCCCAGTTTCTTGAGATATATCAAATTTTTAAGAAAAGCAAGCAATTTTGGTTTGATACTCGACATGACACTTTAAGAGTATATAGGTTGTTTTGGTACTTTTGGCTACATTATGAAGGTTTAGTAATGATTCAATAAAATTGGTACCGTCATAACACCTTAGACACCCAAAAATATGTATGATTAATTTGAGTACTAATGTTGACAAAGACTTGAATTTAAATCCTAAAGTAAACCTTAGTAGTTTATCTTAGCAGTCGGTACCATCTTAAGCACAAACTAAGTGGGAAATCAATGAACATAAGTGAATGATCCAGAAATGAAAGTTTAAATACTTTGGTTAATTTTAAAAGTGGGAATGCACTTGTTGAGTTGGATGACCATCACTCGGTTGTTTAATTCAACAGTCGTTGAACATACAAAGTAAAACCGTGGTAAATAAACCCCTTTTAGTAGTTGGTTCAGAGGTGTTTGATTCTGAACTTGGTAGGGCGGGTTACGATCCGATCCCCCACAACTGCATTTGGGAGAGAAAAAAGGGGTTTGCCAAACTTTTGTTATCATCACCCCTCAATATATGATCATAATCACTAACAGATTTTCCTACCATGAGCGTGTACAAGGTAACGGGCTTAATGTGATTGCACTTGAATGAAAAGGATGAATAATATTTAAGCAAAAGTCAGAGTCATAATAAAATACTTCAGATTTGTCTTCATATGATGGGAATCTTTGACCACAATGAGTGGTTTTGTGTTACTACGGTGCTTTTAGTATTTGATATCTATTACTTGATTTTCCTATCTAGCCGGCAATCACGTATGATTAGAATTGTCGTGTCTTGTTCCAAACATGTGCTAAAAAGAGTTATTATGCTTGAGCACAAGCAAAAGCTCAAGTACGGGGGAATTTGATAACAAAAATTTATATCATTTCTGGCTTGATTTACATGAATTTTAGTTACATGTTATAATTCTCAAAAGACCTAATTGAAGCTAGGTTTACTATGAAAGCATATTTGGCAAATTTATTGTTAAGCTGACTCATCCTGTTTGTTATGTAATCAATAATTATCTTTTGTACATACCATATGTGCTTCCACCAAAAATAAATATTCAATTTCAAAAACTCGCATGTGCATTGTGTTAGAAATACTTGTCAAAAGAAATGATTTTACTTGCAAATCAATACTCGGCATCTGGTTAATTCAGCAAACAGTTCAATCAAAGAAGAACTAAATCAAGACGTTCCTAAGTAGGGGCATGGCATCTGGGGGTCGTACCAATCAGTAGCAATTTTTCATAATCAAGGGGCAGGTCCTCTAAGCTCCTGCTAGTCAAGGTCAAAAGTGTTCAAGAAATGGTCAGCTTGGGCCACTATCCCTGAACGCCAGTTAATTGGCGGGCATACCTCTCGAGAATTCAAATAATGGGCAGTCCGCGGCAATGTCATATCAGACTTAGTCTCAAGCAACTTCCTTTGCTCTAGTATTCAACATTGAATGTAGCACTCCTCTTGAATGATCATCCGCCACCATGGAGTGAAAGGAACCTTTGCTCATAGAACTCCAAGGCAGTCAAAAGTATTATGCCTGGAAAAAAGGAAAAAGGGGCAAGTCAAGGGTCATCCCACTCCATACTTTCAAGTTGTTCAAGTAAATCGTCAGCAACCGTTGAGTTCAGAATGGGTGTCGGGAGATCATGCTAGCAAAATTCTTATAACCTGTCACAAAAAACCCTTTCATACACTTTCAAATCATATTCATACATCATTCATGTCCGCATCCAATACATCAATAATGCATTTCATTTCATACATAGCATACACTACTAATAATCACAAATGCATCTGCATCACAATGCATTCATAGCATAATTAAGATTCTCCAATCCCAAAGGCCGATCTTATGCGGCATGGACTCCAAAGTCCAATCTTACACGACAAATTCTAAAGTCCGATCTTACGCGGTCAAACGAAAGTCAACCTTTCATTGGCAAATCTAAATCAAAGCTCAGGCTTCCCCAACATTTCATTTCATGCATCAGTCACGAACGACACAACAAGCATCAATCATGCATGACATAACATGCACAAGATGGCATGCATTAATATAAAATCATCACTCTCATCATTATCTCGTCAGTAGATCCTTTGGCAAACCTCAACAGTAGTTATTTATCTCGTCAGTAGATCCTTTGGCAAACCTCAGCAGTAGTTATTTATCTCGTCAGTAGATCCTTTGGAAAACCTCGACAGTAGGTATTTATCTCGTCAGTAGATCCTTTGGAAAACCTCGACGGTAGGTATTTCTCATAAAATCTCGACAGTAGATTCCCAAATTAATCTCGACAGTAGATCATCTAGAAAACCTTGACAGTAGGTATTTCTCATAAAATCTCGGCAGTTGATCCCCAAGTTAATCTCGACAGCAAATCATCCAGTAAACCCCGACAGTAGGTGTTTTAAGAAAACCTCGACAATAGGTATTTCTCATAAAATCTCGACGGTAGATTATACAGCAAACCTCGACAGTAGGTATTTCTCATAGAATCTCGGCAGTATATCCCCAGTTTTGCATCATGCATCATTCATACATGACATCATCATGCACAAAACACTGCATACATTGTCATGCAAGCGGAACATAACCGGAAAGTAGATTTAAGGTTTCCTCAGGGACTTTCAGCATAAAATGCTAAGTGGGTACCCCATATCCCCAGCAATTTAAGATTGCCCGGCTACGAGCCAATGTCAATAATTCTTACTTATTCCTAGGATCTAGACCCCTAAGGGGAAATGACCTAACTCATCTAAACACCCCAAAGGGTAATGATCTCGCATCATCGGTATATAGACACCCTCCGTGGCAGCTCCTGTCTTTTAGTAGAAGCACCATTCGGGGTCGTGTCTTCTTACTCACTGTAATACCCTAATTTTCCGCTTTTTGTAAATAAATATTCTATTTTGAAAATTGTTTCTTATATTTGTAAGAAATGTCCAAAATAGTTTCAAAATAGTCTTTTCGCGTCTTTCATTAATTTTGCATAAAATCACAAAAAATATGTTTCATTTCGTTTTCATTCGTTCATTTTTATTTTCATCGCATCATAATTTCAAAAGCATCAAAAATATTTTATTTTTATCAATAACAACATTTTATTCTTTTCAACCACAAATATCTTTTCCCAATAGCCAATCAGATTATGCCACATCATCATCTCAACCACTTAATCATTTTTAATACCCTTTTTGTATTAATCTCCCCTTAACCCAAAATTACACAATTATTACAAAAATGCCATCTAACCTAATATTCATCTATAAATACAAACCTCACATCACTCAATCACTAACAATCAATTTTCACAATTCCCCATAAAAAATCAGAGCTGATCACAACTCATCACCAGTCAGATTCCGGCGCCGGAATCTACCTCTGGTCGCCGGAAAACTCAACCACCACAACCCATTTTTCAAAACTCGTCCAAATCAAAATCCGATTACACCATTAGCTTCCTAATCACATTCTAAACACAGATCAACCATCCGTTTCATCAAAAACGCCGCCAAACACGCCGGAAAACGCTCAAATCCGAGCCTCCCTTCGCCGGAAAACTCAAAACCTCCAATCCTCACCAAATCTCAAAAATAATACATCAATAAGCTTCTAAACGCTATCCTAAACACAAATCCGTTGCCATTTTTGCGAAAAACGCACTGTAAACCACCCAAATCAGAGGTCCAGTCGCCGGCGTAAGTTGAGGCTCTTGATTCCGACGTTATGGCGTTCTGTTTGGACCGATCTATAGTGCTTTGTACTCGCGATGATGTTATGAACCTTTTCCATTAGCTAATTTTGACAAAACTTGCTGTAATCGTGATTTCTATTTTTCCAACCACGTCGGTTTCTCGTTCGTTTCGAAGAACCTGAGCATCGTTTGAATAAACGGAGTTTGGATCTATAATCTATGGCGAAAAATGAACGGAATGGTATAAGGAATCACAACTTTTGGTGACCGGAGATTGCTCCGACGGTCGCGCCGCCGCCGATGTTTGTTAAGTGGCCAGACTGGTCTGGAACGATGAGGAAGAAGATGATAATCCCTTGCCACGTGTTAATTGTTCAATGGCCATAAAATTACTCTGCGCGCCCCCCGTTTTACTCAACGCGCCCCCCAACCAGTTTGGTTTGTGAACCGGGTCATGGGTATGGATATGGTTTGGACCGGTTTGTTAACTGGTTTTGGGCCTGTTCGGGTCTCTTCTTTTTGCACATGCGCGTGCTGCTAATGCACCCCCTCTCTGGGTTGAGTGCATTTTGGGCCTTGGGCTCATAGTTTTCAAAATCTGTTTGCTGTTTGCTACACCAGTTTCAGGTTTGCACCCCCTGTTTCAACGTTGAATTTATTTATTGACGATGAATTTATTTATCCTTCGATAAATTTATTTATCTTTCGATAAATTCTTTATCCTTCGATAAATTTATTTATCTCTCGATAATTTTATTTATCATTCGTTAAATCTATTTATCCTTCGATAAATCTATTTATCCTTCGATAAATCTATTTATCCTTCGATAAATTTATTTATCATTTGTACAATATTACTTTATTATTTCTCAATTATTTAATTGTCTGAATATTGAACTGTGATCTGTCTGAACTTGTTTTTTTGAACTTTGTTTCTTTCTAAATAAAACAAAATACTGATGAATCAATTAAGGAAAAAAAGAGGGAGTGTGACGTATGTCCGCTCTGCTCGGGTAGGACAGTCTGTGACGTATGTCCCGGATGGTGGACTGCTTTCAATTTAATTGGTGATTCTCAGCTAGTTAATTAAAGTGAAAAAGAGGGAGTGTGACGTATGTCCGCTCTACTTGGGTAGGACAGTCTGTGACATATGTCCCGGATGGTGGACTATTCTCATTTTAATTAATGAAGCTCAGTTTAGTTAATTAAAGCGAAAAGGAGAGAGTGTGACGTATGTCCGCTTGATTCGAATAGGACAGTCTGTGACGTATGTCCCGGATGGTGGACTATTCTCACTTTAATTAATTAACTTTAAATATTTGAATGAAAAGGAGGGAATGCGACGTATGTCCCGTTCGGCTCGAATTGAACAGTCTGTGACGTATGACCGGATGGTGTTCAATTCTCATTCAACTGCACAATCTCAAAAAATCTCTAAAAAAACAATTCAACTCACTTCAATTCTTTTTCCTGCCTCCGTGCAATCAACTCTTTTCCACTGCTTTTGCGCAATCAAATCTCTTTTCAACTGTTTTCCTAAACGGATAGTGCTTTATCCATTCCCCTGCTACAGACAAACGCTTAAGCCTCCGAAGCGAGCATACAAGCATACTGTTGTATCAGTGGAATGCGACCTAAGCATCGTTCGCTAAAAACAACCAACACACAAATCTTTCTTTTCAGGAAGAACTACGTGAGATTTGACTTCCTCATTGTACTTGGGGGATACGTAGGAGCGTGAGCCTCTCTTGTCAAGCCAAATAATAAAAAACTCTTTTTTTTCCTTTTCAGTTTAATATGCGGTAATTTATTTCTTTTTATACGGTTATCTCTGTTTATGCAAACCAAAATTCCTCAAATGGTTCCCGTTGAGTACAACGGATATGAGGGGGTGTTAACGTCTTCCCCTCATGTAACCAACTCCCGAACCCGATCTTTTTAAGGTTTTATCATTATTTTCCTTTCCCCTCACGAGATAAATAAAATATGGTGGCGGCTTCATTGTTTACATTTGTGCATTGCATTTCATCATTGCATATCTGTATATTTTTTGCGCCGGGTACTACACTCACCCCAAGGGGTAATGATTTCGTGTCATTGGTAATACAGGCACCCTCCGGGGCAGCGCCTGTCTTTTAGTAGAAGCACCATTCGGGGTCGTGTCTTCTTACTCACCACAAGGGGTAATGATTTCGTATCATTTGTATAACAGGAACCCTCCGGGGCAACGCCTTTCGGATAGATGCACCTGTCGAGGTGACAAATGGAAAACTTTCGGATAGATGCACCTGTCGAGGTGACAAATAGATAACTTTTGGATAGATGCACCTGTCGAGGTGACAAATGGATAACTTTCGGATAGATGCACCTGTGGAGGTGACAAATGGATAACTTTTGGATAGATGCACCTGTCGAGGTGACAAATGGATAACTTTTGGATAGATGCATCTGTCGAGGTGACAAATGGATAACTTTTTGGATAGATGCACATTTCAAGGTGACAAATGGAAAAGTTTTGGATAGATGCACTTTTCAAGGTGACAAATGGAAAACTTTTGGATAGATGCACCTTTCAAGGTGACAAATGGAAAACTTTTGGATAGAAGCACCTCTCGAGGTGACAATGGAAAACTTTTGGAAAGAAGCACCTTTCGAGGTGACAAATGGTTATGTTTCAAGGTTAGGCATCATTCGGGATCATGCGTGCCTTTAGTTGAAGCACCCTACAGGGCGATGACTTCTTCTTGGTTTAATTACCCTACGGGGAATGGTTATCTTTCATAGATAGGCATCATTCGGGACCATGCCTGCTTTTAGTCAGAATACCCTGGTAATGACTTATTCTTAGCTGATCACCCTAAGGGGGAACAATTATCTTTCACAAAAATTAGGCACCCTACGAGACAATGCCTATTTTTTTAGTTTAAGCACCCTTCGGGGCAGGAACTATCCTTAAGATCTAAACATCGCCAAGGCGATAATCGATCTTTCACTGACAAAATTATGGGTATTTTTTATATTTAACTATCTTTCAAACAATTAAAGATATTTAAATAGGGGCAGCTGTCATACCCCAAATTTTACCCTCCAAATTTTAGTACATATTTATTTTAATCAATTTTATTTATTTTTCTAACAAGAAACTTTTTGTATTAAAATATTTATTATCACTTTTTTTGTTTGTCCAAAATTATAAAAAATTAAAACATATATATAAAAAGAAGGAAAATATATAAACTTATGTAGAAAGGAAAATAAAAGACACAGAAATATAAAAAAAGAAGTGAATCAAAACAAAAGAGAATTAACACTAAAATATAAAATAAGAGAAAATCAATCATAAAAACAAGTAAAATATGTCCATATTAATTTTCAAAGCAAATCTTCAAAGATTCTTACAAATTTTAGTAGACCTAATTCAAAACTATAAATAGGGGTCTTTTGTACACATTAGAGCACACACAACTAATTCTCTACATACAACCAAAAAACCACTAAGAGTCAATTCTCTTTTCTACTTTCTAGTGTGTGTTCTCTCCCCAAGAACAACACATTCACCTTCATCATCATCATCAATCTCCACCACCATCCACAACACTCATCAAAAACAGCCACCATTTGCATAGAAAGAGAAAACATGAGCACAAGTAATTGGAGAAATTTGCAAGCAACAGAAACAAAGAAAGAAAGAAAAACGGTACACTACTCTACCTTTTACAATCAAATTGTTTTCTTGCTTTAATATTGGTGCCTTGTTATTTGTTTTTTTGTCACTTTAATTTACACTAACTATAATTTAGAGTCATGTATATAACATATATCAATAACAAAGCATATCTCTAGTCAATTTAATTCATATAATTCATTCAACTCATTTAATTTATTTCAACTAATTTTAAATTAATTATTTAATCTAATTGTAGTATATAAACGCTAAAAAGCGGTACACAAATTTTACTATGCTAATTTTATGTTCTTGTAAACAAAATATATTCTAAAAATAATGTGGATTAAAAAAGGGGCGCCCGAATGCACATTCATCCTCCCCTCGAATAATCGAAGATTTAGCGCACGCTTCTTCTACTGGTTATTCGTCTTCCACTCAAACTCAAAAAAGACATTAAAAAACATCAACAAATCAAATCAATTTTCCCGCCTTCGGGTCAATTCTTAAAAGTCATTTTAAGAGGTAAAAACAAAATTATTTTTTTCATAAAAAACACAAACCAACACTATACCCAGAACTACGTAGCTTTGATTTCCTCATCGCAGCGGAGGATACATAGGAGCAAGAGTCATCTTGTCAAGCATAATAATAAAAAATATAATTTTTCCCCTTTTCGTTTTTGGTAAATATCTCTTAACAAATAAAAATCTAATAAAAAACATGTAAATAAAACTCTACAAAATCATTTAATACCCTAGAATTAATTAGGAGGTTCCCGTTGAGTACAACGGATGTGAGGGGTGTTAATACCTTCCTCTTGCATAATCAACTCCCGAACTTGGAAATGGTTGCGATAACCATCTTTCCATTGCTTTTTAGGTTTTATCAATATTTTCCTAATAAAATAAAATTTGGTGGCGACTCTGTGTCATATCGAGTGTCCTAAACGCTCGGGCGATTTTCGCGGCGCGACAGACTCTTAATTGATAAATAGCTAATATAATTAGTAAAGATATTTGCCCATATAATAATATTGGAATATACTACTAAATATTCCAACAAAGGAAACAACTTTAAGAGGTCGAAAAATACAAGTTTGACCCGGTTTTGGATTATTATTAAAAAGTCTGGAACATGAACATATTTATTTTGACTCCTTTGTGCTTCTAACTGGGTTGTGACCTCAACATGAAAATTGTAGATCTTTTTCTTAGATTTCCAACGAATATACTACATGAAAGTTGTAGATCACGAAAAAGTTGAGATGTGGGGAAATTTTTATTTTTATATTTTGATGCGAGATACAACTTTTTTTCTTTGTTTTTAATTTTGTATTGATTATGTTTGTTTACTAAAAGTCAGACGTTAGTTTTATAGTATTGATTCTGTTTGTTTGTTATCTTTGTTCAATTTTCTATTTAGATCTTAACTTCACTATTATTGCAAAGGATAAAAAGAAACATTCCAAAAAAAAAAATGAGACTTTATCGACCTTTTTTAAAATAATAACAGGCATGTGACACACCATTGTTGACTTCTCTATGTGATTTAATTTATTATTTTCCGAAAATCAACTACTTTTTTTTTGGTAAAGAATCAACTATTAATAAAGCAAATAAATGTGCAAAAAATTTATAATCATTTTCAACAAATTAACACTTTGTCAAAAAAAAAATAAACATATTAATTAACTCATAAAAAATACATATCACACATGTCCGTTTGGCCCATACCAAAAAAACACATGCCGGTTTGGAACGCCGGTATATAATAAGAGATATATACATAAGTGATTTGATTCAATGCTTACACCGTTACACTGTTACACCTAAAGATAATATCTTTTTGTTTACCGAATTAAATCCTTTTTAATTTTTTTTGACAGAAAATCCTTTTTTATTTAAGAAGTAAAAATAAAATAAATTAACTATAAGGGTCCGTTTTGTACGATGGATAGAATAGAGACATGATATGATATGAAAATGAATAAGAACATAATTGAATAATGACGTGATAAATATTATCTTGTCATGTGTTTGGTATACACATGATAAAAAAAAATAGTATTATTTTTTTCTATCACGTATTTGATATACACTGCATATTGACATGATAAAATATATATTATATTATTTTTATTTTGACTAAAAATATATATTTTATTTAAATAACCAAATTATTCTTAAAGAATAAATGTGTTATTAAAAAAAAGGTTAAATATGTTTTTGGTCCCTATAAATATACCAAATTTTGATTTTAGTCCTTATAAAAATTTTCTTCGACGTTTAGTTGCTCAATTTTTTCATCTTCACTTTTGGTCTCTCCTTCTAAGTAAACTCATATGTAAAATTCATACTTTTGAATATAATTTTGCAGAAAAATTTATTAAATTATAATAATTTCTCCCAAAAAAATTAGAATTTTTTAACAAATCATGAATTAAATATAAATTTTTGTAGTTAAAAATTCATATATAATTCATATTTTGGTAAAAATTTCCAATTTTTTTTTCTGTGAGACTTCAATAATATCTTACACATTTTTGAACAATTTTCATTAAAAAATACAAAGGCTACACATGAGTTAAATTAAAAATTAGGACTAAAAGTAGTGATTTAAATTTTATAGGGACTAAAAGTTGAAGAAAATTTTTAGAGGGACTAAAAGTAAAATTTGATATATTTATAGGGACATAAAAGATATTAACCCTTAAAAAATAGCATATATTTATAAATATTAGGTTTTTTTTTGGACTAAAAAAAGTACTAGTTTTTTTTTTTTTTTGACTAAGTACTAGGTTTTTTTATAAATATATAAATTTTTCTGCAAAATTATAAAAAGGAAAATTAGTTAACTAAAATTAATGTATTTAGTCCAAATTTTTAACCAAACACGTCAACTTTCTATAACCAATTTTGCCTTATATTTTAGGACGGAGTATTATAAGATAAGAATAAGAATAAGAATATAATAAATTAATAAGAATAAGAAAACATCTTGCCGTGAAATAGCGCTCACTCAACTAACTGTAGACAAACCTCTTCAATAGTTCAATCCAAACTCGTCGATGGAGATGGAACATATATCCCTTAGGACTGCATCATCCAATGTTCAGGTTAGCAATCATATACATGATGATATTGTCTTCTCTATTCTCTCAAAACTTTCTCTCAAATCTTTTAAGCGATTTCAATGTGTACATAAATCTTGGTCTCTCTTGTTTGATAACTCTTATTTCATAACTATGTACCGCAACCATCTCTTAACAAAATATTGTTCTTATTATGATGATACATCGCTCCTTCTGCATACGATAGAAGTTGCTGAGAATGAACGCGAAACTTTGTGGAACTTTCGTAGTGATCTTTTGTACGCTCTTTCCGGAGAGAGGTTTGAGAATATAGTCCAAATAGATGCACCAAATGCTATCAAATTCGATCGTCTTGTCAAGGATGATAATGGTTTTAGATTTTTGTATCCGATTAGTTGTAAAGGCACTCTTGATCTAAAACGTGATGACTTCTATGGAAAAAAGAAAGTTCTACTGTGGAACCTATTTAGCGATGAGTTCATGAAAATTCCTTCACCTGAACATAGTTATTTAAGGGTTTTTTCGGCCCATCATTTTCAAATTGGTTATGATCATGTTAAAGATGACTATAAGATGATTCGGTGCACACATTATTCTCCATCAATTGTCCCTTCTCATGGTATGCCATCTGGACACTTTTGGGAGATGTATAGCCTAAGAAATAATTCTTGGAAGAATATTGATGTCGATATGCCTCATTCTCGTTGGAGCCGTGAAAGAGTGTACATGAATGGTGTGTTTCATTGGTGGGATAAAAATGAAACACATGCATATTTGGTGTCATTTGACTTCTGTAAAGAAACTTTCATTATAACACCCATACCCTTAGATGATAGTTTTGATTCTAAGTTGGATAGTTTTGATCCTACGTTGGTCCAAAGACACTTGATGGTATTGAATGGATCTATTGCTTTTATGCTAAAAGATAGAAAGACATCTACATTTCACATTTCAATTTTGGGTGAACTCGGTGTAAAGGAATCGTGGACTAAGCTTTTCATTTTTAGACTCTTACCTAGTCTTGAATATCCTATTGGAACGGGAAAGAAGGGCAATATACTGTTTAGAAAAATAGACGGTAAATTAGTCTGGTTTGATTTAAGTACCGAGAAGATTTATGAGATTGATGTTACAACGACGCAGACAAATGATTACAAGATATTGTTCCACAAAGAAAGCCTTCCGAAGGGAGGAATATGTACAAATTTCACTTCTTGTTTTCATCCAAGAGATCTATGATTAAAGCTATTAGTCTTTCTATTTGCAAACTGATATGGTTTCTATCTTTGTTTCAACTTCATTACATTTTTACTTGATCATGTCTATGCCACTATGTTTTATTTTATGCTTCAGTTGTTTCTTTAATTAATATATGTTCCAAATTAGCTTATAAAATCAAAGCATACCATAACAAAAGGTAGAATTTCAAATATACAAAGAACTGTGTGCAAGTTGATCAATGGAAAATGATTACTTTCTCAACTAAGATGTTTTGGTAAACAAGAGTTGATTTGTTTGCTTTGTATGTATGCATGCAAATATGCTACCTGGTTAACAAAACAAGGTTGCTGAGAGAAAATCGTAAGAAGTATACAAGCCTATCGAAAAATAGGAGAGCCAAATATATAGTGAGAGAAAAGTTGCTTAGAGTGAGAGAAAATTATTTTATATTTTTGTCTCAAATGATTGAATATGACAAAGGCTACTATACTAGTATCAATGCAGTTGCTAAAACCAATTTGTGAAGCAAAAGTACATAAATAACTAAAAAAAAATTGACTTTAATTCTCCATATAATGCAGCAATCTGTTCCTCATCGTCAGCAGCACCCAAGCAGAACCGAGGTCTTTCTTTTTAGTAGCTTTTTATGTTAAAAGTTTGGATGAATTCAATTTCTAATAATGCTTCAAACTCAAAGAACATTACAGATCAACAAAGTTTCCAAATCAATAGCAAAACACCAATGTAGGGTATGAGTGATGGGCCAACCTTTTAAATTTCAATCCACAACTGCAATTGCAATTGCAGCCGCAATATTGTTGATATGTAATTAGTAATTGTTTAATGCTTTTTTTTTCTTTCTATTATATCCCTATACTAATATTGTTTATCTTTCTTCTTTTCAATTCTACAATTTATTTTTCCCATTCTATTAATGAAAGATAATTTTGTAAATTAACTCATAATTTCTTTTTTCTATGCAATATTAATTACATTTCTTAATTTGTGTGATATGATCAAAACGACATATATTTTGATACGGAAGTAGTAACAAGTAAGAGTATAGTTTCTTATATTGAAAAAAATATATTAATTTTTTTTTGAAATTATACTAGAACGGTTTATAGGCGTTGCCGAAAAGAAGTTATTAAAAGCCGTTCTCCTTGCTTATATAAGAACGGATTAGAGTCGTGAAGATTTACAAAATTTTCAAATGATACTGCAACAAAATATGAGAACCGTTGTTTATGTTACCTTACAAGAACGGTTTTTTTTCTTTCAAAATTTAGGCATTGTGGTAGGCCTAAAATGTTGTAGTGATGTTAGTCAAAATACCAAAATTTATAATTTTAGAATCCCGACTACTAAAAATACCTAAAATGTTGTTTAACTGTCTATCAACTTTGTATTCAGTTAGTATTTATGAGCAAACAAAACTAACTATAGTGGATAAATTGTGTAGTGTCGCAGTGATACCACTTTCAAAATTTCTTGTAGTATGTGAAAATTTAAATTTATTTCACACTGCAAGAGCCTCATTGCGCGTCGCAGCAACCACATCGACCGCAATCGCAATGTCCACACATGCAAGCACATCTGTTAACGCAGTTTAAAACCATCTATTAGTCACATACTTACCAAAGCAATTTTTTTAAAATTTATCGTGCGTTTTTGAATCACTTACTTAACCCCCTTCTAAATCACTAAGTGAATATCCATATAGTCTAACATTTGTTGTGATGCTCTTTGAAAATTTCCCATTGTTTCGCAATTTAATAGTAATGCTGATATGTGTTTATGTGTTTATGCTGTTTTGGTGTGATAATTGCTGCAGGGATCGGTTGGGACTTGGCAGTGAGATGATTTAATAGTAATGCTGATATGTGTTTATGTGTTTTTGTTTTCATTTAAATACTCCTTGTGTATAGGATTGAGGGGTGTATGTGTGTGTTGTGCATGTGTGTGAGATTTAAATTAAAGAAATCATTGTAACATACTAATGATTGAATAATAACTATAACATTTATTTTGTTGGATCAATATTCATCTTCAACTTTTAAGTTACATAGCAATGGAACTCCTACTTCTATACTTGAATTGAATGTCCTGCTTGTACCAACTCAATGTACCCTTCAAATCCATTAGGTTTTTTTCTTTGATCCTTTTTGTTTAATGGCTTGAAACTTTGATCTCATTGTATATTTATTTTTTCTTTTTTAAGGAATGCTGCAAGTGTGCAATTTTGCTTAGGAATTTTGATTGGATTTTGTTTAGTGGATCTTGTGTTTTGCTCGAATTTTTCCTTGAATGTTGAGTGGATTTTGTTTTTCTTGAATTAGAACTTCATCTGAGTTTTTCAGTTCAAGTATTGTTTATTCTTCATGAATTTTGTTCATTTTAAGAAATTTTGTTTCAAGCAAATTAGCAATGACACTTTTAGTGACAAGCAAGTTTTAAGAGGTTTTTGTTGCAACTATAACTACTCAAGATCCTTAGTAGTAATGTTCATGTTTTTGTTGTTGTTAGAAGCCCTGGAGGCCAATACTTTTAAGTACTTTTATCGAATTATTTATTAATAATATAATGTTTTATTTATTAATAATATAAGGCACTTCTTTATTATGTTTGTAAGAGTCCAAAATAATAAAGTCCCTAGAATAAATAGTCCGTTTAATATTAAGTGTGACTTAATCATGAGATTAAATTAAACATAAGGACATTATTCTTAAAATATTTGTAGTCGAACTTTAAGGTGAGGTGGGATAACCTTAAAGCATAGAGACTATTATGAAGATAGACTGATGATCACATCTCATGGATCATAGGATAAGGAGTTATCAAGTCTTGACATAGATATAAATATTAGGAGTAATATTTATATTGGATTGACCCGCTATGAGAGTACTACATGAAATGTTATGTAATGTGTCATAAGTTACTCTCATGGTGATAATGGTGTAAGCCATCCTTAGACCTGAAACCACTATGTACCCTAGATGTGGAGTCAAGTGCTTTATCACTAATCTAACGTTGTCCGTAACTGGATAATCATAAAGACAGTAGATGAGTACTTTATAAAGCATGCTGAGGGACAGTAGTGTCCTAGATGGAATTTGCCAATTCTACATAACAGGATAAATGTCTATGGGCCCAATATTGAACTGGATAAGGATGACACGGTCTATGCCTTGTGTTCAATATAGACATAGGGGCAAAGGGGTAATTATACACGCATATTATCACTTAGGTTATGTTTTGATCACATGATAATTTCTCATGACTTGGGTAGCAATGATGTGTTGCTAGATACCGCTCATTGTTTATTATATTAAATAGGAGATTTAATATAATTGCCAACGTTATGGAAACCTACAGGGTCACACACATAAGGACAGTATATTGAGAGATAGAGAACACCGTAAGGTACGGTACATTTGAGATAGATATGTTTTGTGATAAAATATCACAAATTAATAAAAGGCGGTACACCATAAGTTATGGTGGGCGCGCGCGCACATGAGTATGATGACTCATGTGGCGCGCGCCCTAATTAAAAGATATGGTGGGCTTTAATTTTAAATCTTTGTCTTGGAGACCAAGATAAGAAATATATATAAATATAAACCTAGTGAAAGGAGTTTCACACACTTGAGAAAATCATACTAGAGATTTTTCATAAAGAATATTAGGGTTACGTGAATCCTAATATTTTCTCTAGATTCTATCTCTCTCATATAATTCTTCACTCACGAGCTAGCACTTGGTTGAGGAAAAGCTGTTCGTGTGGACTAGTTAGAGACGTTGCGGTTCTACCTTCAACGTTCATGATCATCTCGTCCGTAATTTAAGGGTTCTACGCTTCAAGAGGTAAAACCCTAAACACATGATCATGCCCCTTCGTAAGGATCTCTTAAGGAATTTTTTTTGAAATTCCGCTGCTTTACTATGTCAATTTTCCTTCAGTTTTGTACTTAATTAATTAGTTAAATATTGGCAAATGTATGGCTCTGATTACATGTCTTGCTTCTTATTTATGTTATTGTTATACTTTATTTCTCTTGATTAGTTAGTTACACTATATTCTAATTAGAATGAATCAATAGTTTCAAGTCTAAAAGTTATACTATTCTTTCTAGTATTTTTAGTTGATTCAGAATGATTCTTAAAATTGTATTAGCTGTGAATGTTGTTCATATTATACTTAGTAATATAATTTTATGCTCATTTGATATGAATTGTAAATGATCTAGATTTATGTTATATACAACCAGGGACGAACCTAGACATAAATTTTTAGTGTGGCTAAAAAATTAAGTGGTTACTAAAAAAAATTATTCTGATAATTTAGTTAAATTATAAACAATATATAAGATTTTTATTAGCCTAACATGTATAGACTGTTCAAAAAAAAGTATAACATGTATATCTAAAAAATTACTACAAATTCGATTAGTTATCTATCATTTTTTGACAAATAAAATTAATATTTATTATATAAAATTAAACTATATAACTTAAAATAATATTTTATGTATAGTAAATAACTTGTAATCATCAATCATAAACTATGCACTATTATTTATACCAATAGTTAAATTAATATATGTACCGAATAATTTACAGTCATCAATAATAAACTTTAAAACCCCTCGGATTAGTCGGTCCTTAGACCGGATACCGAGCTTTCAAAAAAAAAATAATAATAAACTTTAAACTAATACTCCCTCCGTCCCATTTTATAAGAACCTGTTTGACAAAATTGCACTATTCATTTATCTTGTTTTTATCGTATTTTTTAATAATACAGAGATGTAAATATTACCATATACTCACTCCGTACCAAAATATATGTCATTCCGACATTTTTACGCATATTAAGGAATTTGTAACGTCTATAAATCTTGTCAAAATTATACATGTTTTTCTTCTTTTACCTTTTATCTCTCTTTGTTGGTATATGAAAAAATAATAAAGTTGGAGAGAGAGTAGTGACTTTTGTTGGTAAAAAGAGTATAAATGCATGGGTAATTTAGGAAGATCAAAATTAATGTTACATTGGTATTGTAAAACGACATATATTGTGGTACAATTTTTTTCTTCAAAACGACATATATTGTTGTACGGAGGGAGTATGATCTTGTTTGATTTGTTTTTATGAGTACTTTCAAAATATCAAATATTTATTATTTTTACTATTAGATAATTAAAGATATTAGTGATCAAAATTATAAATTAGCGTACGTGCAGTGGTCAAACAGTGTCTTATTAAAGATATTTGTTTGATTTATTATTTTTACATTAGTATCTGTATAAATTTGTATATAGAATGACTTAAAAATATTTATAAAAATATTATTATTATTATTATTTTAAAAAACATTTGGCTAGGCTGGTGTGGCTATAGCCTATCCTTAAGGAGGTCCGTCCCTGCATACAACTGCAGAGTTTGAAGGAGTTGTTGTGCCAGTACTGCATAACTATGATATAATTAATGTGGACTTTATGTTTATTCTTGCTAAGTATGAAGTTTTCATAATGGCAGGATGTGAAGATATATACTGAGGAAGTCATTGATAATGATGATGGTACATGAATGATAAGTTTTATTAGAAAAGTAATATTACAATCAGTTTAGGTGTCTTAGTTGTAATATGTACATGAATATTGATTATAAGTTTAATTTAATTGGGTGTTTGGTAAGCTTGTAATATGTACATGAAGCTTAATTATATTAATATATGTTTGTTTTATCCAATGGTTACTATCTTTTCGATAATGTTTAGTTATTTTAAGTATAGTCCATATTTGTGCTATGATGAAAACCGTGGTTTAAATGTATATGCAACAAATTCATTTGTGTGACCAAAATGTATAGTTCACGGTTAAATATGTCAATTATGTGGTCTTGTGTACAAACAAAAACACAAAATTGTGGCCTATTAATGAACAGACAATAATTGTTAAACCTTGGACTAATACATAGACAATGGTTACAAAAACGTTGAATAATGTAACATCGACACTTCCAAAACTGCGTGGACTAATGAATAACCTTGGCTTAAACCAAACCGTGGTTTAAAACCAATTAAATAACCGTGGCTTCTTTGATTGTTATAAGCCACGGTTATTGGGTATCGGTGGGCTAAAAAGTGAACAAAACCGTATACTTAGATCCACAGTTTTAATTTGGACCAAACTCATAAACTGTAACCAAATTCTGGCCTAAACTTCAATCCACGGTTTTTTGGTTTAGACCACGCTTTTTGCAGTGTGGCTATAGTAAAAAATGTTGTATTGAGTATAAGAGCTATATAAAAGTACAATTGAGCATCCAACCAAATACTATTAATTTTACTACTAACAAATCTCTAAAGATAGTTGCCTAGGAGATTTTCAAATGTCGAAATAGGATGAAAAACAAACCATATATTTGAGGTAACCGAGGGGAAGGTATGTTACTCACACTATCGCCCCTTCACGTATACATGGATAAAGTTGCATGAAAATCCACATAAAAAAGAAAAGAAAGAATGCAACAATTTTAGTTACATCTAAACTGTTATCTTCGTCTTCTTGCTCTGGTGGCGGTGCCTGGTCTTCTTGATTTGGAGGCACTTGCACTATAATATGACATAACAAACATGAATTCATTGTAGTTAACATCCCCGTTTATGACATTTCAAAATTTAAGCTAAATTTAAAACAAAAAATCATTGCATAATATAATACTAAAAACTCACAAATTTTTTTATAAACGAAAACATGAATTGAATATGATTTCGGATATCTCAGCTATGATAGAACCTCAAGTCACCAATGTTTTGAAATTCAAGATAATAGCTAAAAGGAAATAAAAAAAAAAAAGAGATCTTAAAATCGAAATCTAATGAAAAATCATCTAAATTTTTTTTTAAAATTATTTTGATACCGTGAAATAGATAATCAAATTTTGTTGTTGAAAACCTTTTATAGAAATTAAAATTCTGAGAATAAAGTTTATTATAACAACAAAATCAGAAATCGAAATATAAAAAAAGGTAGAAATACAATTGGTCGCGGGAATCAATAGTTGAAGAAAAGAAATACGAATTTAGATTTTAATGCAAGACAAGAAGAGATTTTACATTTTACAGTTTTGCTTATGCATTTTAAGTTTTACTTCTCAATTTTGTGATTTGGGAAATGAAATTATAGAGTATAAAAATAAAAGGGTTGAGTTTAGGGTGTAAAAAAAATTATGGTGAGTTGGTAAATAAAATATGAAGGATTATTGGGTTTAAATCTAGTAAATGTTATGATGTTTTTTATACTTTTTGTTATACAATTCCGCTATAAAAATAAATATTATTATATACACTCGTATATAAATTTTTTTGGACAATTCAATTTTAAACTTCTCTATTTCGTTTAAGGAGAAGAGTAAAAGTAGAAAATAAGCCGGATCAAACGGAGTCTTATTAGTAAGTTTTTCAAACCCGTAAAAGGTGGGGACGCACACAGAGAACGAACGGAGAGAACACCAAGTAGACGAGAGGAGAATGAAGGTGGGATGCACACCAACTGTTTGAGGATCCAACTCCCGTGCTTATTTCATCTCTTTTCTTTTCGCTTGTGTAATGTTACCATAGTAATGAGTAGCTAAAGACACTTTCGAATTTCTGTTTGAGTATATGTTTGTCTTGATCATGAATAACAAAAAAAATTATGAATGAAATTTATTAAGTTTTCTTTGAGTAATATTACACCAACAAATTCAAATATACCTAGCAAATGAGCCTAAATATGTGTATCTTTTCACGTTAGAACTTAATTTTGCCAAATTTGTGGAGATCTATCTCATTCCCTTAGACCTAATCCATATTATTCGATTGATTGATTGCTTTTATTTCTATTAATCCATAATGTTTGTGTAGCAACTATAAAAATACGATTGAAAATGTTGATGAAAGTACAGATAATATGGTTGAATATTTCTAACTAAAAGCATGATTTACGTACCTGGGTATTCTGTCGGGGAAGAAACACTTGGGGATGGAGCACCACTAACATGCACTGCGTGAGGAACAATAAATAACCTTATTAGTATATATCAAACAAGTAAACGTAAACATATATATATATATATATATATATATATATATATGTAAACTTAGAAGTGAATAGAATTGTTATAAAAAAGAAGTAAAAATAATTAATAGAGTTAACATTTTACATTGACAAGGGAGGGATAGTCTGCAAAAAGTAAGCAAATTGGTTATGTTTTTCACATCCAATGGCAAATTCTCATTTTTCAATTTAGTATCACAAATGCAATCAGAAGCAGATGCTAGAATTAATTCAAGAGAAAAACAGCATGAATCATGTGGTTGTGAATTTCGGTCCACAAAATATGGTTTACACTCCCCCATCATATCACCTATAATTGATCTACAGTATGTAGTTGGAAACAACATTAACGCATTGCATTTGGACATCAATATTACAAGTACAAAAGCCAAAACAGTGATCACTTTTGACATCTTGCTTCACTGAATATATATTTTTTTTTTAAGGAGTATATGGTTTGTTATATTTAATTTGAGTTTTCTACATATATGGGAATCGTTATATTTTCCTAACATTATGCAATCTAACCTGAATCTTTCTTCTATTTGCCCTTGTATAAGAGTAGGTTTGTTATCGTAAAAAATAAAATAAAGATACTAGGTTTGATATATGTTTGATGGTTTTTTACGCCCTCAAGACTTGGTATATTTTCCCAACCCCTCAATAATATTTCAACTGATATAAATTTCTATAAAATATACAGTTGAATTAAAAATTTATATCATATAAATTATTTGTGTAATATTATTTTAAAAAAATCCAAAATCATTTTTTTTTTGTCGAGACCGGGGTATCACCGCCGAACGCTCTGACTAATCTCTCGCTAGATTTAAGGCACCTCGATGTGGGATAGCTGGCCCAAATATTTAAAGCTGTTTCATACCAAGGTGATGATCGAACTCTCGATCCTTGGTTAAGGGAGGATGAACTCCAACCGCTCAACCACACCCCTTGGGTTCCAAAATCATTTAATATATTATCGAGACATTTAAGAATGAACGGTGTTTAAAATATCACATATAAACTGTTAATTTTGACGTGTCTCAATAATATATTAAATGATTTTAAATTTATTTGAAATTTTATATAAATAATCTATATGATATAAATTTTGAATCCGATAATTTATTTTATAAAAAGTTAGTATATCAGTTAAAATTTTAAACAATAGTTGGAGATAGATACTCCAAATCTTGAGGGTTGGTTGGTCCGCTCAGTTTATAAAATTAGATTTGTTTTATAACCTACGGCGCTGCTCCGCTCAGTTTTGAAAATTAGATTTGTTTCTTTACAAAAAAAATTAAATATTAAATTAGTGTATATAGTGTTATATTAATTTATTGATCTCATGTTCCTGATAACAAAATAAAGAACAAGATCAATAAACCAAATGCGGAAAATAAAGATTATGTAATTACCTCCGGTCATAGTCCCAATTGTTCCTTTAGTCTTCCAAGCTGTTACTCTCTACTATATGGATGGTGTATATTTTCTGAATAGTGAATTGAGAGCAAGTTGAGGGTGCTAATACCTTCCCCTTGCATAATCAACTCCCGAACTCGGAAATGGTTGCGATGACCATCTTTCCATTGTTTTTAAGGTTTTACCAATATTTCCTTTAATAAATACTCCCTCTGTTCCATTATATAAGCACCTTCTTACAAAAAGTCTAGTCCCAAAATATAAGCCCCTTTACAATTTAAAGGTACATTTATTACTTAGTAGTAATAATTAGGGGTATGTGTAAGTATAAAAGTAATACATGTACCTTTAAATTCTAAAGGGGCTTATATTTTGGAACTAGACTTTTTGTAAGAAAGTGCTTATATAATGGAACGGAGGGAGTAAAATTTAGTGGCGACTCTGTGTCATTTCGAGTGTCCTAAGAGTTCGGACAATTTTTGCGGCGCGACAAAGTGAAAAGAGTAGTGTAGAGTTTGGCCAGGTTTCCACGAGATGTTTTTTATTGTTGTACTCCAGCTATGACAAAATCATGTTCATGAAGACAACAATAAGCTCAAGCACAAGCCTACTGCTATATATATATATATATATATATATATTGTTTTGAGAATATTATTTTGTTCATGTATGTTTTCAGAATTTTGGTTTTAGTTCATGCATCGATTTTTGTTCTAAATAACCCCCTGAATCAATCAAACTTTTTGCTTTTGATCTTTAAAGCTAAAATCTATAGGAGAATTCGCAAATTTTCTGCAGATTTTCCTACGAATTTTCCTGTATATTTTTGCTTTAAGGACTAAAATTAAAAAGTTTGGTTGATTTGAGGGCTTATTTACAACAAAAATTGATACAGAGAGTAAAACCAAAATTTTGCGTACATGCAGGAACGAAAATGATATTTATGCCAACATTTTAATGATCTTTTTTCTATTACACCCTTACCTATTTGTTTGTCTTTCTTCTTTCAATTCTACAATTGATCTTTCTCAAAGCATTAATGAAGGATAATTTTGTAAATAACTCATAATTTCTCTTCTCTATATATAGCATTAATTACATTTCTTAACTTGTGTAACTTGGTCAAAAACGACAAATTTTTGGCACAAAGAGAGTTGTAAGTAGTACTCTCTCCGTTCCTAAATTACTGTCATTATAGTAAAAAATTCTCCTACCAAGATAGTGAATTTTGTGAGTTGTTTTTTCCTTTCTATTATTGTTTAAGTCACATTTTCTCTCCAATAATAAATTTTCTATTTCATGGAAATTGTACATTTGAGTTAATTAATGAGATAAGAAGAGTATATTTGACAACTTATAGCCTAAATTCATCAAATAACCAAATGACCCTTAAAAAGAAACAAATATTTGTTCTAAAATGACAGTGATTTAGGAACGGAGGGAGTGATGAAAAAAACTATCAACCTCAAACTCAAACAATTATAAGTTTGAACATTTTTTGTTCTTTGGAATATATTATGAACCCAAATGCTGATAGAAATGCAAGGATGGATTAAATGATAAATGGAGAAAAGAGGAATTAAGAGGAGCAAGAAAAGATGGGGAATGCTATGATTAAACATGAAAAGAGATTTGGAAGGGAATCAGAGAAGGTGAAAGCATGGAGGTTTGCTTTCAATAAAGTTTGTGATCTCAGTGGACTACACTACAATGATGATTTGTAAGTTCTTATACCCTAACAAATGAGCATATCGGTATTCCAACACTCCAGTCCTGCACATTACGTACAATGTTTCTGCTGACTTAGCTAAGCTCACTGGGACTGGGACTGGGACTGGGACTGTATATTTAGTTTCTATAAATTGTGGCCATAGATTTTCCATAGAAAATGGGGAGCACCATTTTTAGCAAACTAAAATTCTAATGTTAGCAACTGAAAAATTAGCATTTTTCCCCATATTTCTATAAACTGAAATGGTGTTAAATAGTATATTAGATTTTTGGTTTCTGAATATGGTGCTCCCTAATTTTTGAATAAATTCACTTGATAATGAAAATGCTGAAAAATGGGCTTCAATTGGTAACTCTTTGAATATTTTTTGTTATTTACAGAGTGCCTGAAAATGCTGATTAATATATATGTTTCATTTTATTAGGGGTCTAATTTTTAAGATTAGAACTGAACAGAGTGCCTGAAAAATGGTGTTTCATTTGTGTTTTGTTTTGACTTTTGAGCAATTCACTTTTGAGTGAAAAGTGAGTATTCTTATTCATTGATTATCAAATACGTTATAAGTACACCATTACTTAATACTTACTTTAGGAATACATATATATTAATCAATGACTTGTAAACTATCATTTAGTTGAGCAATCTAGACTTTTGATTTCTCATTCTTCATATTCTATTTCTATATATGCAGCTATGAATCTGAGTTTATTGAGAAGATTGTCAGAGACATATCAGCTAAACTACCTCCCATGCCTTTACATATCAAACATCTAGTCGGGCTCGATTCTCGTTTCGAACGAGTGAAGTCTCTTATTGAATATGATTCTGATGATAATGTTTACATGTTAGGAATATGTGGAGGTGGTGGAATGGGCAAAACCACATTTGCTTCGGATATATATAACAAGATCAGACATCGATTTGATGCTGGTAGTAGAAAAACAAAAACACATTAAGTTGCACATTTTTTTTATTACTAAGCAATTGCATTTTAAAACTACTTTCTACTTATTTTATAAGTAGAAAAACACTCTAATATCAACATTTTGTTTTTTGTCTGCGATACAGAGAAGTGTTTCACCTGTGTCCTTATCTTGACATGTTTCAAAGTTTCCTCCGTACTGCACTATGTCCCTTAGTAAATCAGGTTTGTTTTCCAATACAGCAAAACGCGCGTACTCGAACACGTCGATTCCTTCAAAACTAACACCTTTCTCATCCAAAGCATTGATGACTGATCGATGGCCCCCACGTAATGCGTCCCATAGAGGAACGTTTCCATTGGAATCTGCAGTTAATAAACAATTTAGTTGTTAGTTATGGTACCTTTTTTAAGCAAATCCATGTTGATCATATCATGATTAAAAAGTTTGCTTGTTGACAAGTAATTACCTGTATAATTTGGATTCGCCCCATATTTTAACAGAGTTGATACACACGTGCTTTTTCCATTGGACGCAGCTATATGCTGATTTTTAAAGAATACTATTAAGTACAATAAACTACAAGGAAAAAGATAATAACGCAAAAATGCTCACACACCAAAGTTGTTCTTTCGTTACTATCTGTTGAGTCAGGGTCCAATCCTTCTTTTAACCATTGTTCAATCAAGAAAATATTTTCTTCTAGTACAGCATAATGTAGCTTTATTGGCAGGTCGATCTTGCCACTGGCCAACAAGCTGTTAATATCTTCCAATGCATCATCCAAGAATGGACAGTTTATCTCTTTCAATCCCTGTCGAGTAAAATTAATTACACAATTCATTGTGTTTGAAAGAACATTCTAAGTTCACCATACAAACAACATAAGCAAAGTAGTCTGTAATTTCTTTAAACTTTTTAAGAAGTAAAATTATCCATACCATAATGAAATTCTCCATTACAATAGCTCCATCGCGAACTCTGGACTGAACAATCTTTAAGAAAGTGTTCCGCTCGATCTTCAGTAGTTGGCTTAACTGGTTTGTTCGGATTGTAAACATCTGTTTCTTGAAGCAAATCACATCAATCTCACCAAATACATCTCCTACATTTGCCACTCCAACCTAAAATTGAAATTAGTTAGCAATAAGATTCAAGTTCATGTAATATTACAACATTTGTCATTATATTGTATTTAGACTTACAGTTTGATTCCCATTGGCAATATCCATTAGCACCTGTGAAATAGTTAATGCATTAAATAAGAAATTTTATAATTTTTTTCCTAATACATAAAACATCTTATTTTTTCCTAATTCATGTTTAACACATACCACCCCTCCAATAGTTATGATGTAAAAATCCATTGGATTTTCGCACTGTGTGATAACATTTTCATTTGGGGGAAGATTCACCTGTGTCATCTCTAGGACCTGTTGTAGTAGAATTAATTATGTTTACAAAACAGAAAGATAAAATGCAAATATTTCAAGCTAGGATTAAAATCTTGTTTACCAATTCGGCGAGAAATTCTGTTGAAACTCCCTTAAACAAATAGGTATTGCTTACGATGTCCTTATATTGATACTGTGTAATGGCTGACCTAAGGGGTTTGTGGAGATAATCAAAAAGGCGGTTCTCCTCCTCCATGTTTAACCTATGGTCTAAAGTCAATTGAGAAAGTAACCGGTCTTGTAATTCACCGGCCAAATTATTCCTCGTGATAACAGGCGAAGCAATTTCTAAGTCTTCCCTCTGAATAAAAAATACATAAAGCACACATGAACATGAATAAAATAATTATGACAAATATTATACTATTTCGATTTAAACAAACCTAACTAATAAAATTACAAACTTTTGTGTCCTTCCAACACCGTTCGTGACCAAGTTATTGAAGACACCGATGACATAAGCAGTGAGTATTCCACTCCACAACACATAAAGAATGGTGATGACTTTCTCCATATTATTCACCGGATGAAGGTCACCGTAACCTACCGTTGAAACAGTAATCATGGCATAATAGATTGAATTAATGTATCTTGTTAGAAAGTCCTGATTATAGAAATCTTGATTTAGCCCTCCTATCCATGTCTTCTCTGAATTGTGATCTAACGATGCAATTAAATAAAGTAAACAACCTCCAGTGTGCACATTAACAAGTATAACCTACGAAAATTTTCCAACATAAATAGTCTATTATAAACCAATCTTCTTTCTTAGATTCTTAAAATTCATATACGTCAAATGCTTACCCACAAAAGCTTTACACTACGAATAAAAATGAAGTTAAACTCTAAGCATGTCTCAACCCTGTTTTCAGAAAACAAAATCATAAATCATACATTACCGCAGAATTTGTAAAGAATCCCAAATATAAAGGGGATATCCATATACTACAAAATGCCATAAAATAGACTAGATATGTCCACATCTTGTAGTGCGGGTCCATTGGAGATATGATTCTTTGTTGATAATCACCAGTATGTTTCATGTCCTGCGTTGACAGAAAGAAATTAAGAGAGATATATGCAAAAAAATGTGTCTAAAGTGGTATGTTTTATGTCTGGTGTTCATAGTGGTGGTGGTTTTAGTGTTGTTAGTTTTGTGTGTATGTGTGCGCGCATGCGAGTGTGTTGAAATAACCTATCAGTCCATATTAGGAGGGTCCCTACTAATATTAACACAGATAATTCAGTACTCAATTAAAACCTAGAATAATGTATACCATTAAAGGTTTTTTTTCCGAACATATTCTGAAAATCTGCTTTTGTAAGAACATTAACATTACAAAGATAAACAAGCATACCATGAAGGGTTTTTTTCGATCATATTCTGGAAATCTGCTTTCAATGTCTTCTTCCTTTTGTGTTCGTCGTAGAAAAGCAGAACTCATGATAGCAAATGAAGTCCTAGATCTTGTATAGTTGTATTACCTAAACCATACCATATTAAACTATTTTTTTAGCCAATCTATATTCAACTTATCTATCTCTATATAAAAACTAAACTGGAGTATATATTTTCCAGTAAACCATCTAAGAACTCAGACGGGAAGCTTTACCATACTCTCAGCAACATTTGCCAATCCTGTCCAGCATATGGAACATGGACAACAACGACAATTCAAGTCATAACAGAAGCTAGAGTGTATTAAGCAGATTATTAACATTCTAAAATTGATTGAACCTATGTTATAAGAACAATTTCAATATAATTAACAAATTAAGCACATATATAGCAACTTTTCTTAACATGTTACATAATGTTATCAACTATTTATATTTAAATATAGTTTCATGTATATTAGGCATTGAAGAATCAAACCCTTCTAAAACATGCAATTTCACAACTTTGAAACAATGAAACAAATCAAGGAACAAATTGAAACTAGAAGTAACTTTACCCGATTTCAGTGTCCGAGCAATCTCCACGGAGCTAAAACCACCGGCTTTGCCGACCTCGCAAATGAGCCTTCACCGGAGAACACAAAATCATGGCGGGGTTTCGGTCAGCGTCGTCGGCAACGCTTGATAAACTAAAGGTTGGTAAAACTGACAGTCAAACCTGAAAAGGATACATATCATTAAGAACAGAAAAAAATATGAATGAAAAATTAAACCAAATCAGAACACTGTTCTTTTTATTTTTTCACTTTCCAAAATGCAACAAATTTTGATGATGATGATGATGATGATGATGAATTTGAAAGGATCATGCATGAACAAGAACAAGCAAAAATGATGAATTTAACCAAACCAGCATTTTATCCAACACCATTCCATTTGCACAATGATGATGATTACAGGGTCATGCATGAACAACAACAAGCAAAAATCAAAACAAAGAACACAAAACAAATAAATATTGCAACACAGAAACGCAAATTGCACACCAAACAAGCATTTGCACAATGATGATGATGATGATGATGAATTTGAGAGGGTTATGCATGAACAAGAACATACAAAAATCAAAACAAAGAACACAAAACAAATAAAAATTGCACAAACCAGAACAAGGTGAAGATATAGCATTAATAAAAGATTCAAGAACATACCAGAAGATGAACTGAGGTGAGTTTGTGAACGGAGAATGAAGAATCTGAGTTTCATGGTAGAATGGAGAATCTAAGAACACGTGAGATTCGTGACTGAATGGGTTTTAGTGAACAGAGTGAGTGGGTTTTCGATAGTATCTTAATCTTTTCTTTTTTCAACACAAATCGTATCTTAATCTTCTTTTTTTCAACACAAATACTGTCTTAATCGCTTAATTACTCTTTAGTACCATAACTTATTCTTTTTATCCTTTAACTATTAAAAATTTTGTTTTAGTCCTTTTACTTATATTTTTTATTTTATTTTAGTCCCTTAACTATTAAACATTTTGTTTTGATTCATTAACTTAAACTTATGTTTCATTTTGATCCTTAACTCTTATCCCGTCAATCACTTTGGTCTTTTTTATTAAGATGATGGTATTAATAGTTAAGGGATTAAAATGAAATCAAAAAGTAAGTTAAAAGACACAAATGAAATAAAAAAAAATAAGTTAAGGGACCAAAACGAGACTTTCAATAGTTAATGGACCAAAACCAAATCAAAAAAAAAGTTAAGGGACTAAAATGAGACTTTTAATAATAAAGGGACCAAAATAAAACCAAAAAATAAGTTAAGGCACCAAAAGAATAATTAAACCTATCTTAATCTTGGTAAAAGTTATTATGCATAAGAGGGATCCTTATGCATGGTGCATGGTGCATAAGCACCAGAATTCACACGCCCCCCAAAAATTTCTTGCACGCCCCCAGCCCCGCCAGTGTCATAATCGATTTTTACTGGAGGTCAGAATTGATTCTCGCTAGAGGCCAGAATTGATTCTCACTATAGAGGCAGAATCGATTCTCCCTGGTCTGAAAGCAGGCCATAATCGATTCTCAATTGCCAGAACTCATTGTTTATTCAAAGAGCAGATCAGAATTGATTCTCACTAGTGGGGGGCTGGGGGCGCGTGCAAGAACTTTTGGGGAGGCGCGCGAACAATTTTCTTGCTTATGCATTGCGCATAAATGAACCTTATGCATAATAACCAATCATATTAATCTTATCGTATTTTTATTTTAATATTTAATTTATTTTAATTTTAATTTTGTTTTACATACAATTATTTTAGCATTAATCCTTTGTCCGTAGGTCAGGCCAGCCTACAGATAGTGTCGGATGCGGGTTTCACACCACCCAAACTCCCATCCGAAATTACAACCCGAATTAAAAAAATGTCATGAGGACCAAACATTCTTATATTATCTCTCTTTCACGAGTTCTCTCCCTTTTCTCTTCTTCCATTTCCATTTATTTTCTACTCCTAATTGTTGGAAACACACTAAAACTCATTTTGTTCAAGATCTACGAAGAATTAGGACAAGTGATTAAAAGCAAAGTTGTTTATCTCATCTTGGTGATGTTTTTGGCTTAAACAAAGTGGTAAGAAAAAAATTTCTCCCTCTTTTTGTTAATATTGTTGTGTGAGTTACTATGATAATAGATCTATAAGAAAATTTTGATTTTTTAGCACTTTAAAATTTCAGAGATTTCAAAGAAAATTGTGATATAATGAAATAAATTTATGATATAATTTTCTTACAGCTGAAGATAGCAATACTTGTTTTATGAGTTCATTTTTTGAAAGAAAAGATAGAAAATCAAAAGGGTTGAATTGTGAAATCGCGTTTGAAGGATCTTTTTGGTTGAATTGTGGAATCAAGGGTTTCTCATCAAAGGTTTTCATCAAGATTTGAAAAGTATCAAGATCTTGAAGTTTCACATGTGGCAGAGGATCAGTGGAACGATTGTTTGCATAAGTTCTTCGGGATTGAAGAATGGGGTAGTTCGAATCGTTGAAATCGAAGATTCAAGTCACGAGTTGTGTGAAGGTTCGCGCAAGACTATCGGAAGCTACATCGAGATTGAAGAATTGGTCTTACTCGTGTATTGTATTCCTATAAATTCTTATGCATTATAATTGTAAATGTTTTTTTAAATAAAGTATCGATTCCAATTTCCGTTGAATTGAGGGGAGAGGTACCGGCTAAAGCGAGGCCGAAGAAAGCTGCGAACTCCCATATCATCTCTTGTGTGTTTTTCTTTATTGCTTTATTGTTCATTATTATTGATTTTGTTTTATGGAATTTTATTGTTCATATTACGCACAAAGGTGTTCGATAAAATTCCTCATATAAGGCTTTGTTTGTGACATTCTAAGACTCAACCATAAAACTTGTGAAAAACATTTTAAAAAGAATAAGAAGTGTGTTTCAAGAGTGTTATACAATCTTTCCTTTTGTCAAAATATCCCCCGCCCCCCTCCCAAAACGGTCTAAATGAATAGCATCATAGTCTAACAGAACTAGATATGTTTGATTAGTTTATTAATATTCTCTTATTTAAAAACATTTTAAAAAGAATAAGAAGTGTGTTTCACATGTGCTTCAATCACTTTATTTTATTTATCTCATGATTATATAGTCCTTATATATTTGCATGACATTTTATTATTACCTCATTGTGCTACTTTATTCATTTGGGTGGTAATATATTTATTTTACGTCTTTATGCCTAAGACGTGTTTGCATGCTCGTGTGTGCTTTTTCATGCTCTTTGCTATTTTATCCATATAAAAGTGTTTAAGATGTGAAACTTATTTTAAATACATCAAAATAAGTTATTTTAAATAAATCAAAATAATTTATTTTCAATTCATTAAATAACCTATTTTTTTTAAGATGTGCACATAGTTAGGGAATATTGAGTATTAAGAAAGAGACAAACTTTTATTCATATTATTATGCTTATGGTTGTCTTTATATTTATTTAAAGGAGGTTGCTAACATAGATTATGTGGGTCAAAGTTGACAATATTAACCCGCAGGAAATTATTTAGCGCGCCTCTCATATATATATATATACATATACATATAGAGGAGGGATCAATTGACTCCAAGAGTAAGTTTAATAACTTACTCCAAATTTTGACCCTTAATTCTAATATCAATTAATGACTATGATTGATTGTTAATTAGAATGAGACTTATTTCTTTGTTGTACATGAAAATAAATATTATCAAAATATACTTTATATAGAATATAATCAATCAATTATATGCATTAGTTCTCCAAACAAAGATTTATTCCTTTGCTTATTTTTATTTTTTTTACATTTAAAAAAATAAAGAAAGTTAAAATATAAATGATTAAATAAAAATTGTATATAATTGGTTGTGACCATGAAAATATTTTTTTGAACAAAACCCAAAATAAAAATGAAAAAAATAATTTATTGCTGAAGAAAGAAAATAATTTTTTTGACGCAATAATGTCATTTGTTTTGATTAAAGAATCTTGCTTGGCCCAAAGAATAAGATACTACAGAAAATAATTTTTGTCATTTAGGTACCAAAAAATAATTTTGTTGAAGAAAGAAAATAATTTATTGCTGAAGAAGGAAAATAATTTTTTATCTATTAATTTTTGTTTAATCTAACCCAAAAAAATCGAAAAAAAATTGGTTAATCTAATGTAAGCTATCCGAAAAAAAACGGTTATATATATTTTTATTTAACTATTTGCATTTTAGTTTATGCTTAAATTTTTGTACGTAAAAAAATGAGCAAGGGAATGTATATTTGTTTTTGACAACTAATGCATATAATTAATTGATTATATTCTATATGAAGTATGTTTTGATAATATTTGTTTTCCACTACAACAAAGAAATAAGTCTCACTCTAACAATTATTAACAATCAATCATAGCCATTAATTGATATTGTAATTAAGGGTCAAGATTTGGAGTAAGTTATTAAACTTACTCTTGGAGTCAATTGATCCCTCCTCATATATATATATATATACTCCTCCGGTCACATATATTAGCAAAATTGACTTTTTAGATTCATTGAAAAAGTAATGTACTGAGTCTATATTATAGTCTAGATACATTACATTTTGAATGAATCTAAAAAATTATTTATTACTTATATATGAGACTAAAGGGAGTATATTTGTTCTATTGATTATGACATTCTCCAGTGCGTATATTTTTAATATGTGTAGGCTTGCGCATCTTTGGAGCCTGGTTATCAACTTCAATTAAATTTGCCATGGTTAAAAAATGGCATCACACAGGACTCCTCTCAAACAATCACAATGATATGAAGCAATGTGTGTAAAACAGAAATGGTATATTCATTACTTGATCATCATTACACAATAACCATATATATAGGCTACTCACACTAGTGTGGCTTAGCGACAGACTTATGGCTTGGCGAGCAAATATGCACAAGTGTGCGCAAGTATGCACTAGGGCGCCCAATACTATGACTTGTAAACTGCTAAGCTTATCACTAATGTTCTAACATATCCTCCCCTAAACTAAACATCTCTTAAACAAAATTTAGTTTATAAGAGAGGTAAGGTACTATGACATCAAATACATCAAGTAAGACTCAAAACATTACAACACAAACAGAAAAACATAAAAGCAAGGTTCTTCATCACATTTCATCAGTTAAGCAGCACATTCCTAGAAGTGTCCTGAACTTGCAGAAGCTTTCCAATTTCAGTGGCTTGGTCATGATGTCTGCTAATTGTTCCTTAGAGTTACATAACTCCACATTCACAACTTCATCTCTAGTTAGTTCTCTAAGAAAGTGGAATCTCACATCAATGTGTTTGCAACGACCATGCAATACTGGATTCTTGGTCATCTTTATGGAGGAACTGTTATCACACAGAATTTTGGTTCCTTCAAGTTGCTTGTGTCCCAATTCATTGAAGATTCTTCTTAGCCAGACTGCTTGGCAAGCACATGAAGCAGCTGCTACATACTCAGCTTCAGTGTTGGATAAAGTGACAATTGCCAGCTTCTTGGAGGACCATGATATTGAACTTTCTCCATAAGTAAACACATAGCCATAAGTGCTTTTTCTATCATCATAGTCTCCTGCATAATCAGAATATGTCCATCCTATTAGCTCAACTTTGTTCACAGCTTTATACACAATTACATAGTCAATTGATCCTTTTAGATATCTTAATTAAAACCCTCTTTGCAGCAGCCAAATGAATTTCAGTAGGTCTTTCCATGTATCTAGCAATCAAGCATACTGAATATGCTAAGTCAGGTCTAGTGGCAAGTAAGTACATTAGACTGCCAACTAATTGCCTATATTCAATAGTGTCAACACTTCTACCCTTTTCATCTTTCACTAATTTTGCACCAGGAACTATGGGACTGCATACTTTGTTGCAGTTTTCCATGCCAAATCTGATCAATATGTTTTCAGCATACTTTTGCTGATGGATGAATATGCTTCAAGTTTCTGTTTGCTTTACTTCAACTCCTAAAAAGAACCTCATTTTGCCTAAATCAGTCATGGCAAACTTACTCTTCATAGACATTTTGAAAGCTTCAAACATGTCTTCATTGCTGCCAGTATAGATCAAATCATCCACATATAAGCTGACTATTAAAATCTGCTTATTAGAGTCTCTTTTGACAAAGAGTGTGTGTTCATGAGGACATTTGTCAAATTTTTCTTGAAGAAAGTAAGTTTCAATCTTACTATACCATGCCCTAGGGGCTTGTTTTAGACCATATAGAGCTTTCTTCAGTTTGTAAACTTTGGTCTTATCTGCAGATTCATACCCATTAGGTTGATCAATGTAAACATCTTCAATAAGTTCTCCATGTAGGAAAGCACTTTTCACATCAAGTTGGTAAACTTTCCAACCTTTGTGTGCAGCCAAAGCAAGTATAGATCTGATTGTATCCCATCTGGTTACAGGAGCAAAAACTTCCTTGTAATCTACACCATATTGCTGACTATAACCTTTAGCTACAAGTCTTGCTTTATGTTTTTCAACCTTTCCTTCTTCATTGTATTTAGTCTTGTAGACCCATTTGACCCTTATTTTCTTACTTCCAGCAGGTAGCTCAGTTAGTTCCCAAGTGTCATTCTTTCTTATGGATTCTATCTCTTGACTCATTGCCTTTCTCCATACACTGTGTTTTGCTACTTCATCATAAGTTTCAGGATCATTATTTGCACTGTAAAAGGCTAGATTGTTCAGTGTTGTATCCTCTAAATTCTCCACATTAGTAACATAATCACTATGCCACCCAGGTGGTTTTCTGACCCTAGCTTGTGATGGACCAATAACTTCTTCATTGGCAGCTGGATGATCAATGACATCTTCTTCTTCTTCTTCTGGTTCTTCTTCTTCATTGACAACTTGCTGATCAATGTCATTGATATTCTGGTCTTCATTTTCCACAATCATTTCTTCTTCATCATCATTTGTAGTGTTATGTTGTTTGGTCTTCTTTTCACTCCAATTCCATGCTTTTGTTTCATCAAAAACAACATCTCTACTTATGATGATCTTCTTGTTTGTAGGGTCATAAAGCTTATAGGCTTTTGATTCTTCACTGACTCCTAGATGAATGCATTTGATACCTTTGTTATCTAACTTCTTTCTTTGAGTATCTGATATATGAGCATAGGCTATGCACCCAAATATTCTGAAGTAGTGCACTGATGGTTTTCTATCACTCCATGCCTCTTGTGGAGTCATATCCTTGACAGATAAGGTGGGACTTCTATTCATTACATGATTTGTCCAAATTACAGCTTCTGGCCAAAATCTCTTTGGAACTTGTTTACCACTGAGCATGCTCCTAACCATGTTCATAAGTGTTCTATTCTTTCTCTCTGCTACTCCATTCTGCTGTGGAGTGTATGCTGCTGTTAGCTGCCTCTTGATTCCATTATCACTGCAAAAGTCATTGAAGAGTTGTGATGTAAATTCACCACCTCTATCTGTTCTTAAGCACTTATGTCAGAGTGGATTAGTTGAAGTTTTGCAGTTGCTCTTCAATTGGCTGTCTTTGGGATTGTAATGAAAGTCATTGAAGAGTTGTAATGAAATACCTGTTCCCTCCATTGGATGTGGGATTAATTGGTCCACATATGTCAGAGTGGATTAGTTGAAGTTTTGCAGTTGCTCTTCAATTGGCTGTCTTTGGGATTGTGTCCCTATGTTGCTTGCCTATAACACAATCAGAGCATGTGTTATAAATTTCTTGCAATAGGGGTAAGCCTTGAACCATTTCCCTTTTGAACAGAGTGCTCAAACCTTTGTAGTTCAGATGAGCATATCTACAGTGCCATAGATGTGTTTGTTCAGCTCTTGTGATCTTCATGCACATTGGAATGATGATAGGTGCATATATCACAAACATTCTATTTGATGACATTTGTGTTGACATGATTAAGCCCTTACTTTCATGGTACAGTTTGCAACTATCTTGTGAGAATACAATCTTCAAGTTCTTTTGCTGTAATTGCCCAATGCTCAACAAATTATTCTTTAGACCAGGTAGAAAATAGACATCAGTTATGACTTGAGTTATGCCATTGATGCATAATTTCAAGTTCCCTTTCCCCATGACTGACATTTTGGAATCATCACCTAATTTCACAGATTCTCTAAACTGGTCATCAAATTCAAATAACCAATCTTTGTTACCTATCATGTGGTTACTGCATCCTGAATCAAGAAACCAGATTTCATCCTTTGTTGATGTTGTTGCTTGTTCTTGCGCCATAAGCAACAATTCCTCTTCTTCATCAAATTTTGCATAATTTGCATTTTCTTCCCATAAGGGACACTCATTCTGGTAGTGTCCTACCTTGTGACACTTAAAACATCTCACATTTTCTTTACTTGTTCTTCCTCTACCACGACCACGTGTGGAAGATCTTCCTCTCCCTCTTCCATACCCACCTCTTCCAGAACTTGAAGCCTTCAAAGCTTGTTCATCAGCACTTTCTTGTTGAGATTTCATTCTTTGTTCATGTACCAACAAGCTGCTCTGTAATTCATCAATGGACAGTGTTGTGACATCGTTTGATTCCACTATTGAGCATACCACGTAATTGAATTTGGGAGGCATAGAACGCAAGATCTTTTCAACTACTGTGACCTGTTCCACTCTTTCACCCTGTGAAGTCATACGATTGGTGATTGATAAGGTTCTTGCGAAGTAATCATTAACAGATTCACCATCTTTCATGCCAAGAAGCTCAAATTCACGACGAAGTGCTTGTAACTGAGCATGTTTAACCTTGTTGGAACCACTAAACTTTCTCTTCATTGCATCCCAAATATCTTTGGAAGTAGTGCGTACAAGAATGGTCTCCATGATGGTGCGATCAATTGCTTGATAAAGATAGTTCTTGACCTTGAGATCACGATTCTTGGTGGCGGTGATTGCTTGAAGTTGCTCTGCCGTTGCATTCGCCGGTGTTGGAGGAATTCCATCTTCAATCAGAGGCCAATAATCTTTGGATTTGAGAAGATTCTCCATCAATTCACTCCAATGATCGTAAAAACCATCGAACTTTGGTACTTGAGGATGAACGTAGGTAGAATTTTCCGCCATTGTTGAGCAGAAACGAAGAACAAAGAAGAATGAAGAAAGGAGGGAAAAGAAAAACGGTTATAACTGTTTTTGTGAAAACTGCGTTTTCAGTTGTGTGGATCAGAGGGCGATGTGAACCTTCTTTCCTCATGAATAATTTTTCTTTTTAGTTTTGGTTTTTTTTTTAACTTCCTTACCAAAAAAACAATCACAATGACAGAAACAACGTCGATAGGAGTGGGAATATCTTAACAGGTAGGAAATCTTTAAACTTTCTACTACTTGCCAGTATTATTGCATATTTATACAATTGGAAGATTACGTGAATAAGTTGTCTAGAGATTTTTTTTGCACAAGGGTGTGCTCAAAATTGCAGAATATTTGGAATACTCTCCAACATGTTAGTGTTGGATTCACATTGGTTGGAATTTGAAATCTACTCCTGTATATATTCTGCTACCTATTGATATTACCATTCTCCCAACAGGAATTCAATGTAAGTAATTAACCTGCAATGCATTTGTACAAATTGTGTTCCTAAATTTCTTCAAATTAGATAGTCTTAAGACATAATTTTTTTCTCCTATTTGACCTTGGATAGATTTGGTATGAAGCATTCCTGTTCTGTGTGACAGAACACAAATAATGCACAGTTGAAACTACTGACCTGTCTTCGTTGACATTGTTTCGATCCAACACACACACTTGATGTTTCTTCTACTTGATATGACACTCTTTTTGCAGAAAAAAATGGTGACTTCAAAAAATATATCAAAATATCCTTGCACAAATAAAACTCTCAGCATCTACAAACTTCTTGTCATCTTCTACTTTTACCTCACCCTGAGCAAGCTTAAGTTCATCTTCAACCTTCATTATCAAATTCCGCATCACCCTGAGCACTATTAAGTTCAGTAAACTCAGTCATTCTATCTAAATATTTATTCTCCCATGCCCATAATTCTTCTGTTTCACATTTCAATTTCCACTGCTCACTCGCAGGAGGTATTGGACACCCGTCTTGTAGATATATCTATAATAAATGTTATGATTGTTACATACATGCAACGAAAACACTAAATAAAAACAAAATCAAATCAAAGATAATTTTACCTGCATAAAATGGTTATTGTTAACATATCCAAGGCAGATGAGTCCGTTATTTTCTTTTAGTGCACATCGAAATGGAAAATATGTCTCTGAGTGTTCATATCTAGTCAGTAGAACAACAACAGTTTCATATTTCTGTGCAACAATTAATCCCATTTCGGGAAAAATCATCCATTTCTCTTCAGGTGCAGGGCCATTTTCTTCAAAGTCTAGAGCCTTTATGATCGAATCCAATCGTTCCTGCGACTCAAACAATTTGAGATAACTTTCAAGGTTACCATTTACCTCAGTTAAAAGATCATTCTGAATGACTTGATGAGACAAGTTGAGTAAACCGGCAACAGCCCGAAACCCACAATTACCATCTCCTCTGACATTAACAACATTATTAAAATATTTATGCATAAACACAGGGAGTTGATCCAGGTTTGGGAACACTAGGTTTTTGCTAACACTAAGTTTTTGCCTGTCCGCCCGTTTCTCAGACTGTTGCTTCCCAACTGATGATTCTTTTTTTAAAGCACTCTTAAAAGATGATATCTTTGAGCCCACACCCTCATTTGGACCTTTGCTAACACTAAGGTTTTGCCTCTCCTCCCTTTTCTCAGACTGTTGCGTCCCAAATGATGATTTTGGTTTTGAAACACTCTTAAATGATGACTTGTTTGAGCCCACACCCTTATTTGGCCTTTTGTCCAAATATATCACAATGACAGTGATATCATCATGAAAATCTGGCCTGGTGCCTTGAAAAAAAATACTACGCCTTCCACTAACAAAATTTCCTTTAGGAACTTCTAATATATCTCTATAATGTTTGTTCATTTTCCTAGCTCCAACCTGTAGAGAATATGCTGCAAGTCTTTTTGCAATTCCCTGCGCACAGAGAAAAAAAACACATCATATGCATAGATATATAAATATAAATATAAATAATATATTGAAAAAACAAGTAACTAGCAAGAACAAGCAATATATATCTGTGTGTGTGTGTGTGCGTGTGTATAGATACATACATTTCGTGGACTTGCGTTAACAATCTCAGCAGCTTGTTCATTTGTTACCAATTTCCAAAACCCACCAGAACCAAATATAATGAACTTATCAGTAAATTTTAATACTCTAGAATAAGTATCTGGTTCTGCTGATAACATAGGTGTAACTGAAGTCACTTTTTCCTGCAATGAGACTTTGAATGATTTCCATGTAGTGAACGGTGCCGCCTTCATATATGCATATCCAATACATCTACTAGTCTGTCAAACAAGTCAACAAGCAATATGTAAGTGAATCACATAAATTTTTTGTAATGTAGATATGTTGTTGGATGGTTACTTTACTTATACTAAAAGATAAATTGCAAGCAAAACAAAACAAAACCTCGCTCAAGCCATTAACACGCCATGCTCCAAAATTATTGAAGCAAATACGCTTATCATCTAGACGCAAATCGAAGAGTTCCTTTTGGATATCCAGATTACTACAGTTGTAATCTCTACCCATTTGCTTAACTCGCAATCTTTTAATTGGACCAACACTCTTTTGAGAACCAAGTATAGCACGTGAGCTTCCAACATGGGCGAGATATATTGTCCCCTTCCATATAATACAAATTAAACAACCTGAACTAACAAAAGATATCTCTGGCTGGTGATGTTGCTCATAATGATTTGTAGCAAACTGGATAAACCCTGCCTCTGTTTCAGAAACAACTTGTCTCAAAATATCCTCAGACATGTTGTCATTCTTTCGAATATACCCTGCATTTGCAATTTACAATCAGTTCATCAAACTTCCACTTTATTTTAGTTCTTATAAAATAAAACAGTATTGTTACATTACACATGATAATAATATTATAATAACATTAGAAAATCAGCTGCAAAACGCATGATAATAATATTATAATAACATTACACATGATAATAATATTATAGCTAATGTTACATTACACATGTTAACATTAGCTAGTTAAAATCCTATGGGCCTGATTTACTAGAAAAGTATAACATAGCAGCTGCAAAATGCACGAACACACTAGTATGCTTCCCCACACCACTACAGCTATATGATGGTAGCTGCAACAGATGCTAAGCAATTACGAAGCATTGCAATATGTCACCCTCGCCAGACCAGATCTATCATTCTCCATCAATAAATTATCCTAGTTAATGCATCAACCAACTGCCATTCATGGATCTGCAGCAACTAAAAAGGACTCTCTCAGTCTCAGGTACCGTAGCAATTAATAAAGCTAAGCCTCAACATTTAAAGCTTTCAACATACATTATCTACCTAGGGGGAAATCTTATGGATGCCAAAAAGACTACGGTCATCAACGGAAGCCGAGTACAGGTCAGTAGCTCATACAACTTCAGAAATAAGATGGTTATGTTACCTATTAGGAGAAGTAGGAATGAAGTGAACATTCCTACTCCAATTCTATTACGTGCCGACAAAGGTGTTACTTACTTATATGTGCTAATCCAGTATTGCATTAAAGAATGAAGCACATAGCACTTGACTATCATTTTTGTGTGCAAACTAGTTCAGAGTGAGGAGTTACGTTACAGGCATCTCACATATCGACCAAAGAGTAATTGGCAGATATCCTCCTAAAACCACTATCAACAATACTGTCTGTTTACTGGCAGAGCTAGTGAATACTCAAATGTGGGACTCACATGTATTTCACCCAATTTGAGACCTAGCTACATGTATTAAAACCATTGCTGCTAGCATTATTCCTACTCACATTCGAGACAAGATGGAGGTTATGGATGGTAATGTAAGTGCACCAGGTCGTCCCTATGTTTTAATAATTGTCAAAACACATGAAAATAGAGTAGAATATATTTTGGGTGAATTAAACTTACATTGACAGCGAAAAACCTTTTAAAACTATGAAAAATCAGTTTACAGGTCATTTGTATCGATACAAATGAAGTTTGGATCGATACAAAAGCTCTGTAAAATGTTCTGGCTGAAAAACACGTTTTTGTATCGATACATCTTTATTTTGTATCGATACAAAACTGATCTCAAAGGGACAGAGAAGCTGTCATGTATTGATACATGCTGTCATGTATCAATACATGCTGCTATGTATCGATACAAGTTTATTTTGTATCGATACAAAGCTGATCTCAAAGGGACATAGAAGTTGTCATGTATTGATACATGTTGTCATGTATTGATACATGCTGATCTTTGTATCGATACATATTTAAGCTTGTATCGATACATATCAGTCAAATTTCAATTTTTCATGCTGTCAAGTGTTTGTATGGATACAAATTCGATTTTGTATCGATACATAGCAGTAAAATTTGCCTAAAACTTGCTCAATTCTATTTTCCCTATAAATAGCAATATGAGGTTTTGTTGTAGTTGTGAGAATCCATCTGAAAAACACATTTGGGTTAAGGTTTAAGAGAAATTTTGGATCAAAGACTTATTCAACACAAGTTCTCCATCTTCTATCAAGTCACTTCAAATTTGAGATTGAGTATGGGATCAATCGAAGGTTCGTAGTTGATTCGGTGGATAACGTTCGGTGCAATTCGCGGTGAATCAGAATTGCAATCGAGTTGAGTTGTGTTGGAGGTTTGGGTTTTCATCAAGAGTTTCAAGATTGTGCGATATCTTGAAAGTTCAACAATTTGGAAGCGAAGGAATCATCTGGACGTTCGGTGCGAAGGTTTTCGGTACGAGTAGTATGCGCATTCACATCAATTCTTTTGATGGTGATGTGTGGGATGCCATTGAAAACGGTCGCTTTGTTCCAACCACGACCGATGCCAATGGTGTCGTCACTAATACGCCTATGGCACAATGGACGGTTGACGACAAAAAGAAGGTCAATTACGATGCGAAAGCTCAAAACATTTTAATCTCATCCTTAGGGATTGAGCAATTCTATCAAGTTTCGCATTGTACTACGGCTAAGGATATGTGGGACACATTGGTCACCCACTTTGAGGGTACCAATGAAGTTAAAATTTCTAAGATAAACACATTAAACCAAGAGTTTGAATTGTTTCATATGATTGATGGTGAAACCATTGAAAGTATGCAACAACGATTTGTGAAAATTATCAATAAGTTACAAGGTCTCGGTAGACCAATCACAAATCAAGATGCTACTAATAAAATTTTGAGGTGTTTAACTAGGTCTTGGCAATCAAAGGTCACCGCAATACAAGAAGCGAATGATCTTACTCAACTAAGCCTCACCGTTTTAAAGGAAAGAGAAAAGCGGGAAAAAGGATAAACATGGTGATAAAGAAAAAGAGAAGGAGAAGAAGTCCATTGCTCTAAAGGCTTCAAGCTCCAAGTCCAAAAGTAAAGAGCAAGAGGAGAAAAGCTTAAGTGATGAAGAATGGGAAGACCATGAAATGGAGTTATTTGTTCGAAGATTTTACAAGTATGCAAAGGCACATGGTATAAAGTTTTCGAAGGAAAATGGTCCCAAGTCACGAAAGCAATCAAGGGATGATATAGAAAATGAGAAGAGCAAGCCTAGTAGAAAGTGTTATGAATGTGGCAAATCCGATCATTTAAAACCGGAATGTCCATTCTATAACAAAAGAAAGGGAAAATCCTCCAAGAAAAATCACAAGGGTAAAAGAGCTTATGTTGCTTGGGATAGCTCAAGTGAAGAAGGATCTAGGTCCAATAGCTCAAGTGAAGAGGAGGAAGAACGCGCTCATGTTGTACTCATGAATGATTCACCTTGTAAAGGCAAGAAACATCACAAACGTCAAGTAAGTGATTCTAGCTCTATCTCTAATGATAATCCCTCATATGATGAACTTCAAAACGCTTTTGAAAAACTATATGGTGAAGCCACTAATGCATTTAAGAAATTGGCTAAAAGGAAGAAAGTGATTTCTCTCTTAGAGTCACAAATTGAAACATTACAAGATGAATTAGAGGCATTAAAACTTACCATGGTTAATTCAAAAGATGATTTTGATAATTCATCAAAGCATGAATGTGATTCTTGTTATATTTGGCAAGGAGAAGTGAAAAACCTTCAAGCTAAATTAGATAAGACTCATATGTCATCTAGGAATGATTGTGATGCTTGTTGTATTTGGCAAGGAGAGGTGAAAACCCTTCAAGCCAAATTAGACGAAGCCCTTGTACCAAAAGTTACTTTTGTGGATGTGCCAAGGAGTTTTAACAAGCCTAAGATTAGGCCTTCTAAAAATGACAACTTTGTTAAAAAGAAATTGAATCTCAAAAGTAAAATTTTGAGTCACAAGGATCATTCTAATGTTATATGTTATTATTGTTGTACTAAGGGACATACTATTGCAAAGTGTCAAACAAGAAAAGTTTTGATACCAAAAGGCATAATGCAATGGATACCTAAGTCCAACAAAGCTTGCACTAACCACATAGGACCCAATGAAGATTGGGGACCTTTTTCAAGTGTTTAAAGTTTTAGAAAAACGTCTTGAACCATTGACGAGAGACACCGACAACAATGGCGTTCAAGACATAAAAGGTGTAAAGGGATGAGAAATGATTTAACTCAATACTCATGAAAGTTGTGGAGCTTGATCACCTCCTAATGCTTGATACTTAAGGGAAGATTCTTATCTCAACTTTATTCCTTATTCCTTACTTTGCATTTATGTTTTCTTTTGTGTGGTTCTTTGCTCATATACATATATTCCAAATTTAATATGAAATTTGGTATGATATTTGTCTAATCCTTTGTTTCCAAAAATTTCGCTCAATGATATTGATAAGTTGTTGAGACTCATATGTAAAACTGGGGATTTGACAAAGATCATGACAAATGACATATTAAGTTCATATCCATGTTTGTATATGTTTGTTTATAATTATAATATATTGATGTGCATAAAATGTAAATGCTTTGTCTTGGTACCTTGATTGAATAATGTGAATTTTTGCTTTGATAATTTTGGTCACATTCATAATATTAGTACCTTGGTGAATAGATGTGTTTCAAACATACATATTTGTATAGGGTCATAAAGATTTTTTTCGAACATTTTTTTGTTTGTTGTAACTCTATGACTTTAATATTTATTTTGGTTGGATGACTTTATGGATATTTTTCATGTATGAATGGTTTATGCATGATAGTTCTTTAATTATATCTTCTCGTATTTTGATATGAAAAATCGTTATAATGTCGATGTTTTATAATATTCATGCGTTGGTTTTGGATTGTTGTTCTACTTTCCATATTTGTCATGATATTTTGGTATTCGTCATTTGAAATATTTTGGCATATCTTATATGTATTTATTTTGATTAGGAAAGTTCATCATATAGTGCATTTCAACAAATGTAAGTGCACGATATGACCATGTTAAAAACGTTTTGATACTTGATACTTCTAATGAGTTATCTTCTTCTTTTTGATATTGTCAAAGGGGGAGAGATTTGGATTGCACAAGCTAAGGAAAGAATTCTTGATTATCAACATATCAAACGCATTATGGCATCAACTCAGGGGGAGCGTGCTTATGGTTAGCTTTGATGTAATTGCGTCTGTATACATATTGCTATTTTATTGCATATTAGGTATAGGCTTAGTTAGCTTATGCAAAGTTTTGACAATTATCAAAAAGGGGGAGAATGTAAGTGCACCAGTTCATCCCTATGTTTTAATAATTGTCAAAACACATGAAAATAGAGTAGAATATATTTTGGGTGAATTAAACTTGCATTGACAGCGAAAAACCTTTTAAAACTATGAAAAATCAGTTTACAGGTCATTTGTATCGATACAAATGAAGTTTGGATCGATACAAAAGCTCTGTAAAATGTTCTGGCTGAAAAACACGTTTTTGTATCGATACATCTTTATTTTGTATCGATACAAAACTGATCTCAAAGGGACAGAGAAGCTGTCATGTATTGATACATGCTGTCATGTATCAATACATGCTGCTATGTATCGATACAAGTTTATTTTGTATCGATACAAAGCTGATCTCAAAGGGACAGAGAAGCTGTCATGTATTGATACATGTTGTCATGTATTGATACATGCTGATCTTTGTATCGATACATATTTAAGCTTGTATCGATACATATCAGTCAGATTTCAATTTTTCATGCTGTCCAGTGTTCTTATGGATACAAATTCGATTTTGTATCGATACATAGCAGTAAAATTTGCCTAAAACTTGCTCAATTCTATTTTCCCTATAAATAGCAATATGAGGTTTTGTTGTAGTTGTGAGAATCCATCTGAAAAACACATTTGATTAAGGTTTAAGAGAAATTTTGGATCAAAGACTTATTCAACACAAGTTCTTCATCTTCTATCAAGTCACTTCAAATTTGAGATTGAGTATGGGATCAATCGAAGGTTCGTAGTTGATTCGGTGGATAACGTTCGGTGCAATTCGCGGTGAATCAGAATTGCGATCGAGTTGTGTTGTGTTGGAGGTTTGGGTTTTCATCAAGAGTTTCAAGATTGTGCGATATCTTGAAGGTTCAACAATTTGGAAGCGAAGGAATCATCTGGACGTTCGGTGCGAAGGTTTTCGGTACGAAGACGGCGCAAGATTGGGACGTTGAAATCAGAGGTTGAAGCTTCTAGAATTGTTGAGATTACTTGGCTCAATTTACATTAGATTGAATAGGGTTATTCGAGTCATTGTAAATTGTGCACTATCAAAGAGTTTTTAATAAATTGCTCAAATCGTCCTTTTCACGATTTGGGGGGAGACGTACCTGGCCCGAAGCGAGGACGACGTGAAAGCCAAGGGAACTCCCTAATCATCTGGTTGTGTCTTTCTATCCCTACACTTTTACTTTCGTTTTATTGATTAATTGAATCAATTGAATTCGTGATCGTAAGTGTTCACCGCAATTCAATTGATTTGAAACTTGTATTTGTGATTGTGTTTGGTGATTGTGAAACTTGTTGATTTTGTTCTAAGGCTTATACCTAAATTCAATTTGTCGCTAATTGTTCTAAGGCTTATACTACGTTTCCTTTGATCGAAGGGTGCAAAGTAGACTATCGATCCGGTAGCCTTCCGCGTACTCGATTTTTTTTTTAAAAACCTCGTTGTATAGAAAGAGTCACTTATTCACCCCCCTCTAAGTGATCGCCATATAGTCTTACAGGTAACCCCATTTTGAGGGGGATCGATAAACATCAATAGAATGTTTCAAATTCAAACTGTAATTAGACAAGGATAGAAGTATATATTTACCAGTTGTCGCATGATTCTAGGAACAGATCCATACAATATAAAGCACTGACACGGACACCGAACACGACAGTGAGGACACAAATACGTTTTTTGAAAAATAATATTTAATTCAATGTAATTGTAAGTGTCGATATCGTGTTGGTGTCAGACACGACCGGACACGTCTAATTTAAGGAGCCTCATAACCCCTTCAATATAGGGAACAACTTTCCCCAAATCCCTGTTTTTGTTAAAGTACACTACTCAGTACTCATGTAATTTCTCAAAGTTAATATACAAGTTCAAACACTTTTAGGAAGTATACTGGGAGTAGCACTTTCAGATTTGCATAACTTGCTATTGGTAGTATTTGGCTTTTAAGTGTTAGATGCACATCTCTTTGGTTATTTTATTTGTGATACTACCCGTTTTGAGGGATTCATCTCTTCCCTTGTGCATAGAGGATATTTAGTTCAAATTAAAAGAAAGAAGAAAAAAAATAAACGCATAAATAAGTTATTAAGTTTAAGTAATTAGTAAATTTTTAAAAATCTAATTGTTCAAAAAAAATTGAGTTTACTCCTAAGTGAATTAACACCCAAAAAATCTCAAACATATATATATATATAATGTTAACAAAAGCAACTAGAACATGAATATGAGTTGAAAATCAAAACATTATCGGAGAAAAAAGAAATATAGAGTTAAAATAATGAACTCAATCATAAAATATCTTTAAGTTTTACTCAATTATTGATAAAAACATCAAATTTTATATACCGAAATATATCATATATTTACCTTAAAAATGAAATTTCTATTCGCTAAAAAGTTTCAATCATATATATACTCATTAGCTACCCTAAAAAATTGATAGAAATCCATTTAATTACAAGAGACATAAATGCTAGGGTTTTTTCCATGACGGCTCCGTTAGGGTTGATCATGGTTTTTTTTTCTCGTTAACTCGAATCAGCTTCTTGTCTCTCTGTCAAGCGAGGGTTTAAAGTCCTAGCACGGATCTCCGGAAACGGGGATTCTATCGGTTATGGATCGGTCTTGGCGGAGGGGCGAAGGTTGGTCTTGGGTGGGAGTTCGTTCACTATTTTTTCTTTGTTTTTCCTGCGTTTCTTTGTTCTCTCAGTTTGGTGTTTTTCTGCAATCTCTTGTTTCTGCAATCTCTTGGTTGAGACTTTCTGATCGCTCATGGCGTTTGGGGATAATGAAGGCTGGATATCTGTAAGGAGAAGGAATAGAGGAGGAAGGCAAAATAACTTGGTGAGTCCAGATATTGCTACTGCCAGAGAGTTTACCAAGGATAATTCCCTAGAAACTATTACGTTTTTCTTCACACGATTCCCAGAAAGGTATGGTGCGAAGGCTATCTTTAACGCCTTCCACAATTATGGGGATGTAGTAGAGGTGGTCATTCCGGCAAAGAGGGACAAAGTAGGTCGAAGGTTTGGTTTTGCAAGGTTTGCAAGAGTCTTAGACGTCCAAAAACTGGAAAAGGAACTAGATACTATTGTCTTTGGTGGTTTGAAAATCTTTGTTAATTTGTCACGGTTCCAACGAACTGAAGGAGAACAGAGGTTATATGGTGAGACTGATCGTAGATTAGATCGACAGAACCGTAAGAGTTATACTAATCAACGTTCAAGATCCCAATCGAGTGTACGACATTCCAGAGTTACAAGTCATATGTCACGGGAGAAAGGTAATACCACGTATGCTCTTATGGTTAAGACGGGGGGAGAACCAGAAAAGGGGGTTAAACCCTCAAATCAGATTCTGACTTATGATGCAGACGAGAAGGTTTTAGGGAGACTTAGTAAGGCTTTTATCGGAGTGGCAATTAATCCTGGATCGACGTATAATATTCAGAGTGTTTTTCATTCGCAAGGCTATTTTGGAGTGAAGGTAACCCCCTTAGGTTCTACCTTCGCATTGTTGGAAGGACAAGAGGAAGGGGAAGTGCAAGCCTTATTAGAAGAGGCGAATGGATGGTTAGAACAGTGGTTCAAGGAGGTACGCCCGTGGAATCCCAAGGATATTGATTGTGAGAGAGTTTTTTGGCTTAGGATATCCGGTATTCCTGTGCATGCATGGAATGAAGATTTTTTTGCTCGGGTTAAGAAAACTTGGGGTTCTTTTCTGAAGACGGATAATGTTACGTATACGAAACTTACTATGGATATTGCTAGAGTGTTTATCCAGACTTCTTGTATTGCTCCGATTGATGATGTGGTTGACGTTTTGATCAATGGTGAGATGTTCCAAATTCGCATCTTGGAAGACCAACAAGGACCTATGCGTTTAATGGTTCCCCAAACCTCTTGCGAGGATGGAAGAGACAATAACAGTAGTAGTAGTTCGTATTCTGAAGGGGAAGATGAAGTGAGGTCAGTGAGATTGGTGGGGGGGGGGGGGGGGGGACGATGACCGTGGGAGGGAAGGTGTTGATGATAATCTTCTTGATAGAAATCCAATAGAGAAAGCCTTTCAGATGCCTACAACTATGTGCAAGCACGGTTGCAAATCTAATCCTATTTTCTCCTTTGTGGGGTTTGATGAGAATGCTTTGAATTCAGATGGAGAGGGAAGAGATGAGGTTTCAGAGGGTGTTTGTGGGAAGGAATATGTAGGTGAACAAGTTGTACTAGGGGTGAACCAGGAGGTAGATGTTGGAGGGCAGGCCCAATCAAAAACTTCTTTTGGTGCTAATAAAGAAGGGGGTGCGAATAGTTGTCACATGGAGACAGCAGATAAAATGGGCTGCTTACAACAGTCCAATAATCATAATGGTAGTGGTAGTGGAGGTAAGGAGAAGGTAGTTAATGTTGGGCCTAGATATGTATCCAAGAGTTTACATTGTGATCCATCTTTACTTGCTGCTGCTCTGATTAACCAGAATGTTGTGGTCTCACGTGGTACTCCTTTGCAATTTCACGAAAATTCATCTCCTGCTTTGAGTACTGATTTTCAGACTGTTCTGAGTACGACGAGGGAGGTTTCGAAATCTTCTTTCGTTGCTGATTCTTATGCTTCTGGCGTTTTGGTCGGAAAGAATAACGAAGGGAGTGCCTCAGTTCTTAGGTCTTTTCCGTCGGCTGTTTCAAGAGGCGTCCCAATAGCTCATGTTAGATCAGAAGAACACAAGTCATGTTCTTGTTCTTCAGGTGCTAATTCAGTATGTGATTTCTCTATAACTTCCTCAAATATTAGAAATTGCAATTCAGTTTTCTTGAAAAATTATGAGAAGGATGTGGCTGTTAAAGTATGGCGTAAAGCAATAGAATTAGGGGTAGATGTATCTCCTAGTGGTAAGGGTCTGAAAGCTTTAAGTGTCTCAGGCGGGTTGGAGGAGATTTGTCTCTAAGAAATATAAGAGAATGAAAAAAGGGATGAGCTTGAGAGCTTTCGAAGGGAACATCCTAATGCTTTCTTCCCATGAAGATTGTTTCTCTGAATATGAGGGGGTGGGGGGGGAGTGCGAAGAGGAGAAAGTTGAATTTGTTGCTTCGCAAAGTTGTCTGTGATGTTTGTTTTCTTCAAGAAACGAAAAAAGCTTCATTTGAAGATTATGCCATCCATAATTTATGGGGTAATCAGGATGTTGGTTGGGTTTGTCAAGCTGCTGAAGGTTTATCTGGAGGTTTGATCACCTTGTGGAATTCTAAATCATTTAATTTGTTGAGTAGTTTTTCTGGTCACGGTTATTTGGGTATTAAGGTGGAAAAAGAGGGCGCAGTGTTGTTTTTTGTTAATGTTTATTCACCTTGTACTCTAAATGGTAAAAAACGCCTTTGGCCAGAATTATTGGCCTTCAAAAATCGCAGTGGGATTGGTGAGTGGTGCGTAGGAGGTGATTTTAATGCCGTCCTTCCTCCTTCGGAAAGAGTCGGTGTTAGCAGAAGCGGTCAGCAAGGTGAGAGAATTCTTTTTAATCGCTTCGTTTATGATATGGATTTGTGTGATATTCCGGTACTTGGAAAAAAATTCTCGTGGTTCAGTGCGGATGGTAAATCAATGAGCCGCATAGATAGGTTCTTGTTGTCGGAAGATTTCATTGCTAAACACAATATTTCAGGGCAGTTGATAGGTGATCGTGATATATCGGACCATTGTCCTATATGGTTAGTTTCTTCAGAGCAAAATTGGGGTCCGAAACCATTTCGTGTTGTTATAGGCTGGTTTGAACATTCTGATTTTTTTCCTTTTGCTGAGAAGGAGTGGAAGAGCTTTGAAGTTTCTGGTAAGAAGGCTTATGTTGTTAAGGAAAAACTCCGGCTACTTAAAGCAAGTTTAAAAAAGTGGAATTATGAGGTTTTTGGTATTCTTGATCTCAATATCGACAAAACGGTGCAAGACCTTAATGATATCGAAGGTTTAATGGGAGGAGAGGTGACGGCTGAAGCTCTTTCTATACGGCCAGGTTTGAGTGCAGAATTTTGGAAACAACTCCACTTCAAAGAAAGCCTAATTAAACAAAAATCCCATATGAATTGGGTGCGAGAAGGCGATTCTAACTCCAAATTTTTCCATGCCTCCATTAAAAAGCGTCACCGTCGGAAGCAATTGGTAGCTTTAAAGGATGGGGATAGATGGGTTCAAGGGGTGGAGGAGGTAAAGGGGTTTGTCAAAAACTTTTTTGAAATCAATTTCAAGGAACGAAGGGAACGAAGACCGACTCTTAATGGGATTCCCTTTCAAAAAAATTTTGATGATGACAACTCCCTTTTGACCGCGCCTTTCACCGTGGAAGAAGTTAGAGAAGTGATTTGGTGTAGTGATGGAGATAAATGTCCAGGACCGGATGGCTACAATTTCAATTTCTTTAAAACATGTTGGGAGTTAGTAAAGGGCGATATTATGGATTTTCTCACCAAATTTCACAATTCAGCTATTCTACCAAAAGCTATAACTGCATCTTTTTTGACACTTGTACCGAAGAAAGATCATCCTCAAAGTCTTAAAGATTACCGACCTATATGTCTAGTTTCGGGTTTGTACAAGATCTTATCAAAAGTTCTGGCCAATCGGCTGAAACAAGTTCTGGGTAAAGTTATATCGAAGCTACAATCTGCTTTCCTCCCAAATAGGCAGATTCTTGATGGTGTCTTAGTGGTTAATGAATTGCTAGATTTAGCGAAAAAAAGGAAGGATAAGTGCTTATTTTTTAAAGTCGACTTTGAAAGGGCTTATGACACGGTAAATTGGAACTTTTTAGAGTATATGATGGGTAGATTGGGATTCGGAGTCGTTTGGTGTAGGTGGATTCGAGCATGCATTTTCCAAAGCTCGATGTCTGTTTTAGTAAATGGAAGTCCGGCAGCTGATTTTGTGGTGGGTAAGGGATTGAGGCAAGGCGATCCTTTGTCACCCTTTCTCTTTTTGATTGTAGCGGAAGGTCTAACGGGGCTTATGACTAAGGCGGTAGCAAATCATCAATTCCAAGGTTTCAATGTTAGAAATGACATCATGTATCATACACTCCAATTTGCAGATGATACGATTATAGTGGGCGATGGCAATTGGGATAATTTATGGATTATCAAATCAGTGCTCCGAAGTTTCGAAATAGTTTCTGGACTAAAGGTAAATTTCCATAAAAGTAAACTATATGGCATAAACCTTGACTTCACTTTCTTATCAGCAGCTTCGTCTTTTTTACATTGTGGGGTAGAAAGTATTCCGTTCCGGTTTCTCGGTATACCTGTGGGGGCTAACCCGCGGCGTCGTGCTACTTGGACGCCTATTATTGAGTCTATGAAACATCGATTGAGCTCTTGGAATGGTCGCAATCTATCTATTGGTGGTCGGGTAACTCTTATTAATTCGGTTCTCTCAAGCTTGCCATTATACTTTTTTTCTTTCTTCAAAGTCCCTGTTTGTGTTGTGAAAGAATTGGTACGAATCCAACGTAATTTTTTATGGGGTGGTTGTTCGGATACTCAAAAAATATGTTGGGTCAGCTGGGACCGAATTTGCCAACCTAAGACTAAGGGGGGTTTGGGGATTAAGAATTTGACTCTTTTTAATTCTTCTCTCTTATGTAAGTGGAAGTGGCGATGCTTGCACGACGTCGAGGCCTCTTGGTACGACTTGTTAGCCTTTAGATATGGTTTGTTGGCTTCGAATTTGTTATGTATGGAAGGAGGAGGTGCTTCACATAATTTTTCTATTTGGTGGCGGGACATTTTGAAGATAGGCGGAGAGGATGATGAGGGGTGGTTTCGGAAAAATATTGGCACAGTTTTAGGAGAGGGCAATGACATTTTTTTTTGGAAGGAAAAGTGGATAGGTACATCTCCATTTTGTATTTCTTTTCCGGAGCTTTTTAGAAAATCTGGACAGCAACATAGTCCTATTTTGGCAATGGGTTATTGGGTGCAAGATGTGTGGAATTGGGATCTTACGTGGACTGAGAGGCTAAATGAGGTAGAGTATGGGTTAGTTCTTGATTTAATGGCAATTTTGGAACAAGCATTGCCTCAAAGAGAAGTGAGGGACAAACGACGGTGGATACCGAGCAACATAGGTGTTTTTACCGTTAAATCAGCTTATGAGACGGCGCAAGCTACTTCGAATATAATTACTCTTGATCCTTCTACTACAAAAGTCTTGAAGAGGCTTTGGTCTATCAATGTTCCGTCCAAAGTTAGTATTTTCGGTTGGCGTTTAGTTCTTGACAAATTACCGACACGTGAGGCTTTATTTAATAAAGGTATTCTATCCCATTTTCTTGGCCGTTGTTGTGTTTTCTGTTTCCAAGAGATTGAAGATACTGCCCATGTTTTTTTCCATTGTGTAGTTGTTAAAAATGTCTGGAGGGATATATTTGCATGGATGGGGGTTCCTCTTATCCCCTTTACTTCCTTGTCGGAACACTTTCTATCTTGTGGGGATATTATTAAGGGCAAGTCTAATAAGCGGTTTCGTCATGTGATTTGGTTGGCCACCATGTGGAGCATCTGGCGCACCTGTAACAACGTTTTATTCCGAGGTGATCGTGTACTAGTTTCCTCTTTAGTTAAGAATATTATTTACATATCCTAGTTGTGGTTCGTTGGAAGAACAAGATCTATTGTAACTTTTTCTTTTAATGACTGGTGTAACAATCCGTTGGAGTGTTTTCATGGCACTTAATGGAGTGTTCTTTTGGGCTTTGTAAGGGTTGAGTACCCCTAGTACTCCTTATAATTCAATTCTTTTGCTTATCGAAAAAAAAAACAAGAGACATAAATGCATATATACTCATTAACTACCTAATTTTGACCAAGTCAATAGAAAAGAAAACGTAAGCATGCTTTTGCAATAAAAAATCTGACAAAAACATTCCTATATTCTCTGCAACGCCACCGTCAAAAAAATCTAGCTTTATTAAATGGTTGAATTTATTGAAGATATAGTCAAAAGGGTATAAAAACAAGCTAAGACACGTATTTGTCGTTTTTAGATATGCATGCAAATACGTATAATTAATAACGTAGAAATGGAAGCAAGAAATAACAATTAAATACTCACTCAATATAATATCAAAGATATGATCCATGATATAGTTAGAAGCAGTGTCGCCTTTGTAACCGTCATAAACTCCAACAAAAAGTGCATCTTTGTGTCCAACAACATTGTTTCTATCTTCCATCTTCACATGCATGCGACTGAACCGTTGCCATGGAGTAGTCTCTAGAAACGGAACTAGATGCAACCAAAATGGGGCGACCGCCACCCTTCTTATTAGTGGGAATATAATACCTGTATATGTATGTATATTGTTCGCCACCCTACAACATATAATATACTATTTTGTTTGGATAAATTAATTATTAATTTAGTTTGTTTAATTATAGAAAATGTCAAAATTGTTAAATCAAACATGCATGTATAATTGAGTTTAAACTTCAGTTACTCTATTTTATAAGTGTGCTTTCAATATTTTGTCATTTCGTATATAAAAGAAAAACTACTAGTCAAGTCTTAAAAGTCTAAATCGCTGTTACATTATTTTATTTTATTTTTTGGTAAAAGAAAACTCAACTCATTTCATTATATAATTAATTATTAATACAATACGCAAGTTAGAGACAAATCATTGTTGACTGTGATTCCTATGATCAAGCATATATCAATGAGCATTTATGTATATTATTATATATTATTGTACCTAGTTAATGGTCACATATTTTATTTCCTGTTATAGCATTATGCAGTTATGGCTAGGCATGAATATGCTCGTGTGTAATATGTATATATATACTCAGTATATGAATGAATACAATATATCATTCTCTAAACATTCTTTCTTGGTATCAGAGCTTTAAACTTGAAAGCTCTCGATCCCCTTAGCCATGTCATCCGCTGCACAAACAAACAAAAAGAATGATCTGCCCTCAACCATCTCTGTTAAGCTGGACAGAGAAAATTTTCCCTTGTGGAAATCATTGGTCTTACCTTTGATAAAAGGAAGCAAGCTTGATGAGTATTTGTTGGGAACAAAAAAATGTCCTGAACAATATATCACATCAAACGATACAAGTAGCAAGAAGATCAATCCAGAATTTGAGGATTGGATTGCTCATGACCAACAAATTCTAGGTTGGTTGCGCAATTCGATGACGGTAGGAATTGCGACACAACTCTTGCACTGTGAGACATCGAAGGAACTTTGGGATGAGATCCAAGGTCTTGCTGGAGCACACACAAGATCTCAAGTTATTTATCTCAAGTCAGAATTCCACAGTTCTAAAAAAGGTGAGATGAAGATGGAGGAATACTTGATTAAGATGAAAGGGCTGGCTGATAAGCTCAAGCTAGCAGGATCTGCAATTTCAAATTCTGACCTTGTAATTGATCGATGATTTGTGTATCAATAAATATTTTATAACTGCAAGTGCACAGTTTCGTCGTTGAGTTTTAAAAGATATCGAACCACAGAGACCAACAGTCGAACTACCGTATCTCTATCGTCACGGTGTAAATCTAAGGCAGATAGGTGGTTTAGAATTGTTTTAGAAGTTAAAATAAATTAAATTAAGAATTAAAATAATTAAAGACGGATATCGGCATGTAACTTAATTAACCATCGGGAATTTAATAAATTAATAGCGCGCGAAAAAAGGTTTATTTTTCAGAAGAACTTTCTCAATTTTAAGGTCTAAACCTCACACTCTCGTTTTGTTGATAGAAACCATACTTTCTACGCTAGGAGTTTTACTGTCACTTTTCTACCACCTTAGATTCGAAAGTATATTTTGAAAATCAATTAGTTCTAATTAATCCTAACGCGGCTCTCGTTCGTTCAAAGATTAATATCAAATTCGTACTATCAAGTTAAAACCTCAAACTCTCGCTCTATTGATTTTAACCTTAGTTGCTTTCTTTTACTCTCGTTCAAAAGCTTAGGAGTTTTAAAATTAGGAATTCGAATCAGAAAAATAGTTTAATAATGCGCGCTAAATCATTATTAAATTCCCTTCGGAGAATTAATTTACATACCGATATCTAGGAATTTAGCTAGACATAAAGCAAGAAACAAATAAATAAAAGCTGTAAATTAAATAAAGCATAAATAAATAATTAAATAAAAGCATTAAAAAGAACCTGAAATAAAAATGCTGAAATAACTTGAATTAAAGTTGACGAAAATAACCGGTACAGAATTCTTGACATGAAAGTGAAAACAGAACTGAAAACGGATTCCCGGTGTGGAAATACCGTCATAGTTAGTGTAACTAGAAACCTAAACTGACAGAAAACTGAAAGAAATAATGCGTACGGAGAACAGAATTTCGTCCTCTATTTATAGAGGGAATTTTCTGGTTACGATCCACAACAATAGGAGATGATAAGCTCTCTTTTGATTCTATCCAATAGCCACACGATCAGGACCAGAAAACCATCAAACGCGTGTGTGCGCCCCACGTTGCTCAAAATCAGTTTCACTGGGCTTTTCACACTTGGTGGCGCTCGCCACCACATCTGTGGCGCTCGCCACTGGGCAGATTTGGGCAAGTGCCCATTTTTGCTGGGCTCCTTTGTGGGCTGCGCGAATTTGGGTTTGCACCCATTTTTTGCTCCGTTTTTGATACTTTTTGCTCAATTCCCTTCTCCGACCTATTTTATTCGACAAAACTAAAAACAAATCAAATTCTAACATAAACAGACATAAATGAAATAAATACATATGCAAATGCAACTAAAATTCACCTAAATTAAGCTAAAAATACGATATGATTTCGTGTCATCAAATTCCCCCACACTTGAACCATTGCTTGTCCTCAAGCATAAAAGAATAGTGAATCGCAATTCATAAGTAAAAACACATGACACGATCATCTTACTCGTACGTGGTTGCCGGCTAAGCCATGAAAATCAGGTAACAGCGCAAATAACAAGAATACCGTAATGACACGAGAGACTCTCGTTATGTGAAAACAGACCTGAAGCATTTCCTTTTGACTCTACCTCTCACCTAAGTTTCATTCACCCTTTTCATTCTAGCGCAATCACATTAAGCCCGTTATCTTGTACACGCCCATGGTAGGAAACCTGTTAGTGATTATGATCATCATATAGCGAGGGGTGCTGATAACATAAGTTTGGTAACCCCTATTTGCTTTACCCACTTCGCAGTTGCGGGGGATCGGATCGTAACCTGCCCTACCAAGTTCAGAATCAGACACCTCTGAACCAACTACTAATGAGTTTCTATACTACGGTATTTTTTTCCTTCTCATGTTTCAACATTTGCTGAATTTTCATCAATTATTCCAAGGAATCAACCAATAGTATTCATAACATTTATAATCAAAATCATTCACTTATTTTCTTCGGTTTCCCACTTAGGTTGTGCCTTGAGATGGTGCCGACTGCTAGATAAACTACTAAGGGTTCATTAAAACTCAGGTTCAAAACTTTATCAAAACTAGTACTCAAATCAGTTCTACACACTTCAGGGAATCTAAGGTGTTAAAACGGTATTGATTTTATCTAACCGTTACCCAAATTCCACAAGATAGCCTAGATAGTGCAAACAACCTATATACTTTCAGACAATCAACACTAAGCATCAGAACTCAACACTTGCTTTTTTCACAAGAAATTTTTTGGTTATGGCTCAAGAAATGGGAAAATCAGACAATAACAAGACCAACACGCAAAATCAACTCAATCTAAGTGAACTAACCTAAGGTTTTATTATGCATGCAAAACTAAATGACTTTAAGTAAAGGAAAGGGATAAAGCTTCCTCCCCCACACTTAAATCGAGCATTGTCCCCAATGCAACGACTAAAGGTGAGCTTGGAAGGGTACAACCTGAGAGAAAGTAACTACTGGCGGTCTGGGCCGCGCCTCCTCGTGCGCCTCTCATGTGGTGGAGGTCCTTCACCTAGCTGCTGGAAATAGTCATCAAAATCATCCATGCATAAGGACCTATCTGCCATGCCATCAATCAAGCCACGCTGGTCGCTCTAAAACTGTTGCATCATACTCATCATCTCTGTCTGACGAGTCCGGATGTCCTGGAGATGCTGGTCCCGCTGGGCATCTAAGGTGTAGTGCTGCCTCATCTCAGCTAAAACGGTATCAAGCGTGGCTGTGCCACTAGCATGGGCAGCTCCAGAAGTAGTCCCTGCAAAATAACCAGAAGAAGTGTGTGTGCTGTGTGCATTAGTTCCCGGAGCCTCGCTCTCCTCCTCCTCAGATCCGTCACTCTCTCCCTCATCAGCAGGTGCAATTGGTACATTCCAATCTCGGGGAATGGGAGGGTCGGGGAGAAAACGGTAATTGTCTATCGTGTTCACATTGAAGCGCACAGGGTCAAGGAGGATGATATCGGGGCAGGCTTTGTTATCAATCATGAGCATGTATTTTCCATCAGCTTGCTGCTTTACTAGCCTCATGTTTCGCACCATGTCTAAATCAATGGTACGAGAGTCGAGTGGGGTAAGGGTAGAAAGTTGGGCCCCGTGGTCTAGCAAGCGTGCTAAGGTTGTGATCAGACCACCAAAAACAATTGCCCCCTTGGACTTAACCATCGAAAACATGTGATACATCATAAATCGGGCAGTATGGACTTTTTCTTTTGAAACGCTGTAAGTGAACAGCAAAAATAGCTCTTTCTCATTGACCTTGTTAGAACCTAGACGGCCAAAAAACAGTGCAAGCTAAAAATTGGCGAAAATAGCGTATGGCGGGGTTTTGGATCAATGACGCTCTATTACCCTCAAAACTACTTGTTTCTTTTCCGGTTAATCCCCACCAAAGTTTCTTCGCGGCATCTGCCCACCCCACTTGAGTGGGCAGCTCATCTTTCACTCCTTCGCCGTGTGGTAAGTGCAACAACTCGGCTAACTCATCGTAGCTAAAATTGTAATCAACATTAAACAAACGGAATCTCACACGGTCGGGGGTGGGGTTTAGTTCTAGAGAGTTAAGAAATTCTGCGGTAAGTTGGACATGAACGGGGTCTTTAAAGAAAGCAAGAAATCAAGCTTAAATGAACAAACCAAATGGCGCACACTATCTGATAATCCTAGAGTCTCGAGACAAAAGTCATCGGCATACCTCGTTGGTTCGTATTCCTTTCGGCGGAGGAGTCGGTAGAGCTTAGCTTGGTCGCCATCTCGGAAGTTGATTGCATACTCCCCTTGTTGTGCCATGAACTTGACTTACCTTAGCTTGAAAGACTAGAAGAAAGGAAGGGAGGAAAAGCCTCTGTGAAATGAGAGATGTGTTGTGAAGTGAATGTGTTAAGGTGTGTGTATTTGTAATGGGAAAGTGAAGATGAATGTAGTGATGTGTAGTTGAAAATTTAATGAAACATAATGATGGTGTCTACATTTCACAGAGAATCAATTCCTTTCCAAGTCTCTAAAAACAAAACCATTCAATACAAGCTTACTGTAACACGCTTCCTGTACAAAATTTTGCCAAAATCATGAAGTTTCATTCTGTGGCGAGCGCCACTATGCTCATGGCGAGCGCCACCAAGCCAAATTTTGCATTTTGGCCTTTTTCGTCCTGTAGCGTGTTGTTGTTCATTTGTACCTATACCTGTCTAAAGGAAATTGTACAGGTTGCACACAGTTGAATTAAGTTCTAACAGGACAAGAATTTCACCAAATTACATTTCTAACACAGAGCAATTATTCACAAGAAAAGAATTCACATGAGCACACAATAACACAGAACAAACGATCTATCATCAGGAGTTTTTATTAATCAAACGAACTAAATGACAAAAATAAATTAACAAAATTAAACCTACATGTGGGTTGCCTCCAACCAAGCGCTTTGTTTAAAGTCGGTGAGCTCGACAGTTTTGTGTTTTTATCTCGCTTGTGATGGTCGGATCGGGAATGATTTCCACGGCCACTTATCAAGTATTCTCACATACCCCTTGCTCTTTCTCTTCTTTCTCCTATAGGGCGGTTCAGCTTCCTTGCCCTCTTCTATTATTTTGTGATTTGGGAGAAAAGGAATTTTATCAATTTCAGGCGGGGGTTTTGGTTCAATTTCAAGTGTCCTTCGTTCTTGGGACTTAGGACTTTCACTTGCCTTTCCAAATGTTACTCTCATCCTCTTTGTATTAACATCCTCAATTTCTCTTTCCCCTAATTTCCTTTTTCTATTTGCGCCCTCATCCACATGTGTAATTGTTTTTACTTTCTTGATTTTTTCACATGATCGTGGTTTCGGGACTATTTTAGCCTCTCCTTCCTCTTGGGGAACAAGGACTGGTGGATTATAGGTAGAAGGAAAAACGCAAAGTGGTTCCTTTTCTACCTCTTCGACAACCTCTCTTTGGAGCGGTTTCGGCAAAGTTTCCTCAATCTTAACTTTTTCCTCCCCTAAGTCCTTGAAGACCTCGTTCTCATCTTCCTTAGGAATTTCACTCTTATCACATGATTGGGGTCTCAGGTTCACTTTAGCCTCTACTATCCCTTGGGGAGCAAGGATTGGTGGGATATAGGGAGCAGGGAAATCATCCAGTGTTCCCTTCTCCACCTCTTCGACTACCTCACTAGGGAGGAGTATCGGTGATGCTTCTTCGATCTCCACTCTTTCCTCGCTGAAGCTCTCAACATCATTACCGTCCTCATTAGCCCTCTCAATCTCGCTTTCATTAACGTTTGCTACGACGTCTACTTGTCTCTCGTAAGAGGGTTCTATGGTTGACTGGGTGAACTGGGAGATTAGTGTCTCCATCGACTCTTGGGGAGTCGCTGTTGAGGCAACCATGGCGTCGAGCATCCTTTGGGTTTCGAGATTGGTTTGTCTAATTTGTTCATTTATAAGGTCTTGTTCCCTCATCATCTCTCTAAATCGGTGCTCTCGACTAGCCTTAGCGGAATTTTCCATAAATTCATTATATACCACTAATAGGCTAGGACTGACGGATTCTTTTGGATTTAAATATGGAGGATAGTAATTGTACTGAGAGTTAAGGTATTGTCCCTCAGAGTATGGGGACGGCTGAAGCTGGTAGTTATATGGGAAGTTATGGTTAGGGTAGTTGAAATTTTGAGGATAGTCATTATAAAAGGGATTTGAGTTATACATTTAAGCTCAAAGGACTTATCCTAAAATTGTTTATTATATATTTTTTTTTCGATTTTTAAAATTAAAATGCCTTAGTCTCTACAGTGTAACGACGGAGTTACGATATCGACTAAATTGGTCCCCGACAACGGCGCCAAAAACTTGATCGACGATTTGTGTATCAATAAATATTTTATATCTGCAAGTGCACAGTTTCTTCGTTGAGTTTTAAAAGATATCGAACCACAGAGACCAACAGTCGAACTACCGTATCTCTATCATCACGGTGTAAATCAAAAGCAGATAGGTGGTTTAGAATTGTTTTAGAAGTTAAAATAAATTAAATTAAGAATTAAAATAATTAAAGACGGATATCGGCATGTAACTTAATTAACCATCGGGAATTTAATAAATTAATAGCGCGCGAAAAAAGGTTTATTTTTCAGAAGAACTTTCTCAATTTTAAGGTCTAAACCTCACACTCTCGTTTTGTTGATAGAAACCATACTTTCTAAGCTAGAAGTTTTACTGTCACTTTTCTACCACCTTAGATTCGAAAGTATATTTTGAAAATCAATTAGTTCTAATTAATCCTAACGCGGCTCTCGCTCGTTCAAAGATTAATATCAAATTCCTACTATCTAGTTAAAACCTCAAACTCTCGCTCTATTGATTTTAACCTTAGTTGCTTTCTTTTACTCTCGTTCAAAAGCTTAGGAGTTTTAAAATTAGGAATTCGAATCAGAAAAATAGTTTAATAATGCGCGCTAAATCATTATTAAATTCCCTTCGGAGAATTAATTTACATACCGATATCTAGGAATTTAGCTAGACATAAAGCAAGAAACAAATAAATAAAAGCTGTAAATTAAATAAAGCATAAATAAATAATTAAATAAAAGCATTAAAAAGAACCTGAAATAAAAATGCTGAAATAACTTGAATTAAAGTTGACGAAAATAACCGGTACAGAATTCTTGACAGGAAATTGAAAACAGAACTGAAAACGGATTCCCGGTGTGGAAATACCGTTACAGTTACTGTAACTAGAAACCTAAACTGATAGAAAACTGAAGGAAATAATGCGTACGGAGAACAGAATTTCGTCCTCTATTTATAGAGAGAATTTTCTGGTTACGATCCACAAAAATAGGAGATGATAAGCTCTCTTTTGATTCTATCCAATAGCCACACGATCAGGACCAGAAAACCATCAAACGCGTGCGTGCGCCCCACGTTGCTCGAAATCAGTTTCACTGGGCTTTTCACACTTGGTGGCGCTCGCCACCCATTCTGTGGCGCTCGCCACTTTGGGCCTTCATTTGGTGGCGCTCGCCACCACCTCTGTGGCGCTCGCCACTGGGCAGATTTGGGCAAGTGCCCATTTTTGCTGGGCTCCTTTGTGGGTTGCGCGAATTTGGGCTTTGCACCCCTTTTTTGCTCCGTTTTTGATACTTTTTGCTCAATTCCCTTCTCCGACCTATTTTATTCGACAAATCTAAAAACAAATCAAATTCTAACATAAACAGACATAAATGAAATAAATACATATGCAAATGCAACTAAAATTCACCTAAATTAAGCTAAAAATACGATATGATTTCGTGTCATCAGTAATCCAAACTCTGAGTGGGTTAGACATGGATTACAATCCTGTTGTGGTAAAGTTATCAGATCAAATTGATCTAAGTTGGGTCGAATTGCAGGCTCAGTTATTGGCGTTTGAAAGTAGACTAGAACAACTCAACAAACTCAACTTGAATGCCACTGCAAATGTTGCTAACAAGACCAAATTTAATGGCAACGGGTTCAACTCTCGAGGAAATTGGAGAGGATCAAATTTCAGAGCTATGAGAGGTGGCAGAGGCAAAGGTAGATTCCCTAATTCCAAACCAGTTTGTCAGGTATGCAACGGTAGTCACACAGCTATAAATTGCTTTTATCGCTTTGATAAGTCCTACACAGGCCCAAATCACTCAAGTTCTGAAAATGAGAAGCAAGGCACACACAATGCATTTGTAGCATCACCCTACAATAACCAGGATTATGAGTGGTACTTTGACAGTAGAGCTAGCAACCATGTTACACACCACGCTGATAGATTCCAAGATCTCACTGAACATACTGGTAAGAATTCATTGATGGTTGGAAATGGGGAAAAACTCAAAATAGTTGCCTCAGGTTCCTCCAAAATTAACACTGTTAATCTGCACAATGTTCTATATGTACCACAAATCACCAAAAATTTGTTAGTGTGTCAAAGCTAACCTCTGATAATAATGCTATTGTTGAATTTGATCATGGTTGTTGCTTTGTGAAGGACAAGGTGACATGGAAGGTTCTTCTAAAAGGCAGACTTAAAGATGGATTGTATCAACTTTATGATACTACTCAAACCAATAAAGACTCGTGTGTGTACTTGTCAGTAAAAGAAAGTTGGCACAGGAAGCTTGGTCATCCTAATAATAAAGCACTAGATAGAGTGTTAAAAATTTGCAATGTAAAGACTTCACCAAGTGATCAACTTGAGTTTTGTGAAGCCTGTCAGTTAGGAAAGTCTCACTTGTTGCCTTTTAAATTGTCTTCCTCTCATGCTCAGGAATTCCTAGAATTGGTTCACACTGATGTATGGGGTTCTGCACCAATAAATTCGATCTCTGGTTTTAAATATTATGTGCACTTTGTTGATGATTTTAGTATGTTTACTTGGATCTCAAACAAAAATCTGAAACCATTCAGGCTTTTATGCAATTCAAAAATCTAGTTGAGAATCAATTTAACAAAAGAATAAAAATCATACAGTGTGACGGTGGAGGTGAATTCAAACCTGTCCAAAAGGTTGCGTTAGACACAGGAATTCAATTTAGGATGTCATGTCCTTACACTTCACAACAAAATGGCAGAGCAGAAAGAAAACATAGGCATATTGCTGAACTAGGTTTGACCTTATTAGCTCAAGCAAAAATGCCATTGATCTATTGGTGGGAGGCATTCGCCACTGCAGTATATTTGGTAAACAGGATACCATCACCTGTAATTAACAATGTGAGTCCCTTCTTGCTGGTTCATAAGAAAGAACCAGACTATAGTATCTTAAAACCATTTGGATGTGCTTGTTACCCTTGTCTCAAACCTTACAACCAACACAAGCTCCAATTTCACACAACCAGATGTGTGTTTCTTGGATATAGCAATACACATAAAGGATACAAATGTGTCAACTCACATGGCAGAATTTTCATCTCAAGACACATAGTGTTCAATGAGAACCACTTTCCTTTTCATGATGGTTTCCTTGACACAAGAAATCCCTTGAAAACAATGCCTCTAACTGATAATATTGTTGCATCTTTTCCTCTTTGTTCCGCAGGAAACACAGATAACAAAATGAATGAGGTGGAAGAACCAAGTTCAAATGATGAGACTTCAAATGCAGAAAATTCCAACACTGATCAGATATCGACGAGTGAAAGAGTCATTGATGTCAATGAAGACTCTACAAAAGAAATAGAGAATTCAGTTGAGGAATCGAACACAAATGAACATGAGGAAGGCTCAGCAGAAACAAAAATACAAGCAGAACCTGAGGCAGACCAAGAGAATATCACACCAATATGTACTAAAAGCAAAAATGGAATTTACAGGCCAAAGCAACCATATATTGGCCTGATACAAGGAAACACAGAAGAAAGGGAACCATTCAATGTGAGGGAAGCTCTTGCTAGACCTGAGTGGAAGAAGGCCATGGACTTAGAGTTCGAGGCATTAATGTCAAATCAAACATGGATTCTGGTACCAAACCAAGGTCAAGACAACATAATTGACTCAAAATGGTGTTTAAAACTAAGTACAAGGCAGATGGATCAATTGAAAGAAGAAAAGCAAGGTTGGTGGCAAGAGGTTTTCAACAAACTGCTGGCTTAGATTTTGAAGAAACATTCAGCCCAATTATTAAGACAAGCACAATGAGGATCATATTATCAATTGCAGTTCATCTTAATTAGGACATTAGACAATTGGACATAAATAATGCCTTCCTTAATGGACATCTCAAGGAGACCGTATTCATGTTTCAACCAGAAGGGTATGTAGATCCTGCAAAACCAAATCACATCTGCAAGTTATCTAACGCAATTTATGGTTTGAAACAGGCCCCGAGGGCTTGGTTTGATAGCTTAAAAGATGCTCTTCTAAACTGGGGTTTTCAGAATACTAAAAGTGACTCCTCCCTCTTCATTCTCAAAGGTAGTGACCATACCACTTTTCTACTCATTTATGTCGATGATATAATTGTAACTGGTAGCAACACCAAGTTTCTAGAAGCTTTCATTAAGCAACTCAATGTAGTATTCTCCCTTAAAGATCTAGGACATTTACACTATTTCCTAGGCATCGAGGTGCAAAGAGATGCACGAGGATTGTACTTGAAACAATCAAGATACATAAGTGATTTGCTGAAGAATTTTAAATGGAGAAATCATCACCTTGTCCAACACCTATGGTCACTGGGAGATAATTTACTATTGAGGGAGAACCAATGGAAGAACCAACTATGTATAGACAAGCCATAGGTGCCTTGCAATATCTCACCAACACTCGGCCAGACATCGCATTCTCTGTGAACAAACTAAGTCAATATATGAATGCACCGACTACTGAACACTGGCAAGGAATAAAGAGAATTTTGAGATATCTACAAGGCACATCAAACTATTGTTTACATATCAAGCCTTCGACTGACTTGGACATAAATGGGTTTTCTGATGCTGACTGGGCTACAAGCATAGATGACAGAAAATCTATGGGAGGACAATGTGTTTTTCTTGGTGAAACATTAATCTCTTGGTCCTCAAGAAAACAGAAAGTTGTATCAAGATCAAGCATTGAATCTGAATACAGAGCTCTAGCTGATTTGGCAGCTGAAGTAACTTGGATTAGAGCTCTCCTAAATGAATTAAAACTGCCATTACCAAGGAAGCCAATATTGTGGTGTGATAACTTGAGTGCTAAGGCACTTGCATCAAATCCTGTTATGCATGCTAGGTCCAAACACATTGAAATAGATGTCCACTTCATAAGAGATCAAGTATTGAAAGGTCAAATCACAGTGGCCTATGTACCAACTGCTGATCAGATAGCAGACTGTCTAACTAAATCACTCACTCACTCAAGATTCAACTTCCTAAGGGACAAACTTGGAGTGACTCCATCACCATCAGTTTGAGGGGGAGAGTTAGAGACAAATCATTGTTGACTGTGATTCCTATGATCAAGCATATATCAATGAGCATTTATGTATATTATTATATATTATTGTACCTAGTTAATGGTCACATATTTTATTTCCTGTTATAGCATTATGCAGTTATGGCAAGGCATGAATATGCTCGTGTGTAATATGTATATATATACTCAGTATATGAATGAATACAATATATCATTCTCTAAACATTCTTTCTTGGTCGTTTTCTTGAGTTGAAAATTCTCAATAGAAATTCTTTGAAATACTGACTTTGGTATTATTAAAATAAGTTGGACCTAACGATTATGTGCAGTGCAGCTTAGGGAAATTGCTTTATCCGCCTCCTGAATTATTCCTACGTCCCCAAACTACCTAAATTACCCTTCGGATTTTATCTTCCGAAATACATCAAGGCCAAAAAAAATTGTAAGATATAATACGAAATCTCAAAATTTTCGGATCCTGTAAATTGAAATTATAAATTATGTGAATGTTAAATTAACGGGAGGCATTTTGATAGATACGATTGGAAACACAGATTTTGGTAGTTACGATCTGAAAAACCACACTTTGCAGGAGATATAATCCCAAATGGATTTTTAAAATCCAGCTTACAAACATGTACCATCATTCATACTCAAACACGAAATTTGCTTTTTAGGCCCCTCAAATTGCTCCCAGCCCCCCAAAAACCCGAAAATGCTTTCAGTTTAGGGAAATAAAAATTTTAGTATGTATAATCTGAAAAATGCATTATTTTGGATCCTATCTACCAAAACCACTGCCTAATATAAAATCTATTATTTCAGATTTACTATCCTTTTTCCTTCTCCTTTTCTCGCCGTCGATCCTTTCTCTTTCGTCGAACCTTGCGAACGACGGCGTATGTGGCAGAAAATGATCCTTTCTTTGTCTCCAATTGCATCAAAATTGCATCAACAAGTAAGTTTTATTGTACTTGTGCGTTAATTATGTGATAAATTATGGTTATGCGTTTTGTGTTGAACTGAATTGAATTGCCAGGTATTTTAGGTTACAACATGGATAAATTCATGGACAAAATGAAATAATCAATTGAGTGGTTATGTTTTTCCCATTGTTTCGGATTTTAGCTACCAAAATAATATAAATTTCAGATCGTAACTACCAAACTGGGCGAAAATTCTCTTTTTTGATACATTTCGGATAGTAACTCCTAAAAGATAAGGTTTTTCAGATCTTAACTCCCAAAATTTTAGTTTCCGATCGTATCTACAAAAAAATTTACAATTTATTTTAGGTTACAACATGGACAAATCCATGGACGAAATGAAATAATCAATTGAGTGGTTCTGTTTTTCCCATTTTTTCGGATTTTATCTACCAAAATAATATACATTTCAGATCATAACTACCAAACTGGGCGAATATTCTTTTTTTGATACATTTCGGATAGTAACTCTTTAAAACTAAGGTTTTTCAGATCGTAACTCCCAAAATTTTTGTTTCGGATCGTATCTACCAAAAAAATTATAATTTCAGATTATAGGATCCAAAAAATTTAAATTTTCGAATTATATAATCCGAAATATTTTTGCCTTGCTGTGTTTCAGAAGATATAATCCAAAGAGTATTTTTGGTATTTTTGGGGGTGCAGGAGTAATTTAGGGGGCGGATAAAGCAAGCTTCGCAGCTTGGTGTCTATAGAAATTCTAGTTGACCCATTTGGTGTAGGATAACAAACATATAATACGAATAGAAATTATCATATTATATGTTTTACACAAATTTGTAAAAAATATTCCTAAATTATTTTGTAATACTTTAAATAAGTAATCATATAATTTTGAATAAAAATCATGAGCAAACAAACAAGTTAAGAATTTTAATGAATCATGATCAAATAAATAACTCAATTATATATGTTAGATAAATTAAATATAATTTTAGTAAAAATTTTATTTTTTAAATTATATAAATTATTTACCTACCCTTGTAAAAAACCTGTATATATATTTAAAAAATAATTATTTTATTTTAATTTAATATCAAATTATTTTATTTTAATTTAATAATTTAAATTATATAAATTATTTACCTACCTCTTCCATTTCTATATACATATCGACCTGCAATAATACGCGGTCCGATTGCACCAAAAAAAAAAAAAATCCGCGGTCCGATGCAACAAGAAATCTGTTTACTCAATCAAATGGTATTAGATTTCATTTTAGTATTCAAATGTTGCTTATGAATTCGTTTTATAAGCAATGTATTTGAGTGTTTGTGATTCTAATTCAGATCATCTAACACAGTTTGAAATATTCTCAAATAACAACTATGAAGTGGTGATGATCAAATTCTAGAAACCATTTCACAAGGTCTCCAATCCATCACTCTTGTGCTCAAAGGAGAAGGGACATTATCAGACCAAGATTTCAGATCAGGCAAGGGTCCTGTAATTGCCATAAAATTTTCACCGCTTTCCTTTGGCATTCTCTTCCAACTTAACTGACAAATGCAAACACAAATTGAGCTTTTTTAAATGACATTAAAAAAGTCACAGCACCAACTTAATTGCAAAAATTATAGGGGCCTGAAAATTTGGTCCCTGAAATTAAGTAGTGCTATAACAGTGTAATGCATGAAGTGAAAAAGAACCAGAAAGCAAAGTTTACCTGTCCAGGAAATGCTTTGGACAATGCTTTTATTGCTGCATTTAATAACCATGCCTCATCATTTGATAAATTTCCTGAAACACTACTTCCATCAACGACGCTTGACTTCCCATCAATTCCACCGCAGTTCACCATAAAACGACCATTAGCCATCAATCTATCATTTAATTCCAACCAAGTACTAACCTGTCAGACAAGTAATGAAATATAATGCAACCCTGTCCTGAGATAGTAAAAGTTAATATTTTTTCATCACTTTTGTTTGATTTCTCAAGAAAGAAATTTAATCAGTTCAGCAGATTATAAGTAGAAGTTGCCAGACGCAAACTTTTGTTTTGAAACATTTAAAGGACTCATTCTATCTTCCTATACCATATAAATGAATGGCCTAACCTATATAAATAAAGAAAACTGGCTCATAACTGAGTTACTAGGAAGAACAACTAAGAACATTTAAAGAGCCAATCCCAATTTATATTTTTGATTGATGTTAAGTTAAACTTGAAACTGCTATTATGCTATCGACAATGCCAAAAACTTGCAAATCAGTGAGGTTGAAAACTAATACATACCTCTTGCAGCTGAGGCAACACTTTTCCATCAGAGAACAAATCAACTACAATACCTGAAAATTGTTCAAATATATAAGTTAGCTAAGACTATCAGCATAATATCAATGTTAAATAGTTGAAACAAGGAATGTCTAAATGGTTTATTCCGACTGCGTCAAAATAAGAATGCAACGACGTGATCAATTCAACGATTCAATGATGCATTAATGTTATCAATTGAATTGTATTTCATTGTTCCATCATGTTAGGACGTGGATGAATAAGGACAGCAGTAGTCAATTAGTTAGCTAGTTTTTTAGTGGTCAGTTAAATAAGAATAAATGGACTACTTCTGCAATTTCGTAGCTTTGTGTGAAAGGAGAGATTCTCATAAATAAAAAATTCTTCAAACTTGGGTCGGTCATAATTCAACCCAGCGAAATTGGCGTGTAATGCAATACTTTTGAATAGCCACTATTGTGTAGCAGAATTTGCACAAACCACTATCGTTCTACAATACGCTATTTAGTACAAAATATTGTCAAATTGCTGCTATGGCGGCACTATAGCATTGTTGCATAGCTGAATTTGAACAAACTGCTATTTTCTGTGATTTGCGGTTGACAATACTGTTGTAATGTAAGGAATGTCTCCTACTTATAAACCCATTCGTAGGTCTTATTTCATCCAATGTGGAATTTTCAACCCCCCCTCTTATGCCCAAGACTGGTATACAGGAACGTGATGGTTAAGATCCTACATTAATGGTGTAAAAAAAGATAAAGATTGCAAATGGACTAAGTATTTCATATTTTTGTATTGAGGTTGAAAGAGAAGATACAAAAGGGTCACAATGAAGAAGATAACCTTGCACATAAGGCGAGCACTCTCCTTTCACGCTACATAATTCTCTAGTCACAAAACTTAATTATTCAAAGCTATCATTTCCCTATATCAATTGAGGCATTTTTAAAGACTTATCGATTTACTATCCAACTCTAAACTGATCTATTATTCTATTATATATCCTAACAGTGACCCGATAGCGGATTGCTCATTGTATCTTAGGTAAACTTCGATATCATCTCAAAATTGGGTTGGACCTAACTCAACCCCATAAAACCAGTTTGAAAGCTGAGGTACATCTCTAACTTATATAAACACATTTTTAGGTCATATCGCATCCAATGTGAGACTCTCAACAAAAAGAATCATATTCTCCATTTTCTGTTCTATTTTAATGAAATAGTTCTTTTCTTTTGATCTATTCTTGCAGTTTTCCTTTTCTTTTTCTTTGGTTTGCAACACATTAATTGCTTCACAAATAAATGGAAACACAAAGAAGATAAGATTTTTTCCTAGTCAGAGGTATAGGCAGTAAAAAACATTTTGACTAGCTAGGGATATAATGAAGATTAGGCAATATGCAATAAGAATGACTCACCAGCATATCTTTTGTGCAAATCCTCTGAGGGAACAAAGACATCACCAATATGAACATTTAGAATGCCACCATCTTCTGTTATCTTCTCCAAATCAGATAATCCAAAGTAATCTCTTGCTTTATCGATCAACTTAATATTTTGGTTTTCAAGAAAAAGCAAATTTGGGTGAGAACATCAGCATTATGGATCTAATCAATATGTAAATATGATAGAAAGATAACAAGACATGGAATTTAATTGAGGGCATTAACTTCTTCATGGTGGACGTCACAAAAGTTGTTAAATTTTAACTATTAACCTCTTCATGGTGTCCTTAATTACAACATAAAAGTTCCTTAACTTTACCATAACAGCAATAGTTTGACTAACATTGAAAGGGCCTTCGATATCAAAATCTCAAAGGACTAGTGAACGATGTGAATTACATCCCAAGAGCAGAAAAAAAAACACTAAAATCATATCCAAGTAGAAATGTCATGTTTGTTATTTTATCTATAATGTTTCAATTTTGATATTGACTTTTGTACAGACTACAGAAACTGTTTTGTTGAATCCAAAATGTTATCAAATCCACATGAAAATAGAAGAGATAAAATTAATTAACGAAACCAACACATAAAATAGCCCAGGTTGTTAATTTATAAGAAAATCTTATCTAAGAAAAGAAGCATAGGTTATAAACTTACAATGTCATCAATCTCCCAGCCTTCAAGTTGCAGCGATGGCCACAATTCAAGCATCAGATGAGCAGCAGTTCCACCGCCCTGAAGTTTTTAAAAGAAGTACGAATGTATGATATTAGTATATTACTTACAATGTCGTCATTGATTTTTAAGGAATCCCATACCTTTAAATTCACCAAGACAATATACACCATCTTAAGATTAAGAAATTACCAAACCTAAGATAGCAATGGGACCTTTTGGAACAATGGCTGGCAAGCTCGCAAATTCATCCTGTTTAATGTAACATCACAGAAAACCTTGAGATGAATACTTCATCTATAATACTTCATCTATATAAAAAAATATCACACAGCGGCATAACTTAGAAGTGTCAATATTTAGGAGATATAAAACTTATAGAGTTGTCTGTAAATATCTTCATTCTCAAAGAATATGATAACCCATAAATCAAAGTAGCAGCATGTATGAACCAAAATAGAGTTATATTTTCAAATTTCGAACACTATATCTAAGTGGTTACAGGAATAGTAAAAGTCGACTTCTCATTTCACTACTATGTAATGTATCATGTGTAACAAATGATAAAAGTATATTTACAGTCATTTATAATTCAACAAAACCAGCTTGGGCTAGACTTAACTCAATCTTACAAAACCAACTTGTAAGGTGAGAGCTGCTCGAGCTTTATAAACACTATATAGGCCATATCTCTAGGCAATGTAGGACTAAATCCTCCCCTTCACACCTAGCACAAGACGGACCGCAATGAATGCGAAATTTCCATTAAGGCATGATAAATTTGCTCAAAAATAGTTTAATATCACTGACAATTGTTGGATATTCCGCCATAATTGCGGTCCTCTACAAGCCGCCTAATTACCGCATCTGGATTGCCTTCATGGTGGCCTCCAACACCTTCAAATATGGCCTAAGTTGTGTTTAGCTAGCCTAGTAGGGTTGAGTTAGACCCAACCCAAATGCTAAGACAATTTGACAATGTTAACTATAGTGTAAAATGTAACATACCCAGTAGGAATTAGTCCACTTTTGGTCCTTATAAAGAATGCTATGAACATTATCTGCAACAACAACAAAGATATTCCGACAGATCAGTTCATTCACCGTTGACATATTTCTCAAGAAGAAGACTATGCTAAAAACAATGAAAAAACAGCAAACTTTAAAAAAACTGCAAGACCCCATTTAAATGCTTTTGAGGGCAAGTTCAACCATTAAATAAAGTTTGAAACTTTTTTGTTTTTGTTTTCACCACCAGTTTAATCTGGTTCCAGGTCAGTTCTGGAAGTTTGATTTTTATTTTTATTTTCATCACCGGTTTAATCTGGTTCGGGGTCGGTTCTAGGAAGTTTGAAACTTTAATAAACAATTGAATAAACATAGAGCAATAGAGAGAGTGAGTACGAGATGAATCAAGGAGAAGCATTCTAGATTTAGGGGTATCAACAATCATGATATCATTGTAATCACTTTTGACAGATGTCAAAACTTGAAAGGTTTCTTCTTCATCATTATCATTTGGTTGGTGATGTTGTTGTTGTTGTTGTTGGGCATGAAGTGGGTAATGAATATGATGATGGTAGATTGTAGAGAGTATTGGCGGTGTTGGGTTGTGAATGGTGAGAGAATGAGATGATGATGAGAATGAATGAAAGTGATGAAGAAAAGGTAACAAGTTGATGCCATTGCCATTGTTGGTTAATGGTAATGCGCAGCCTCTCATTTTTGCTTCTCTTGTCTTCAAAACTCAAATGGAATAATGGATAAATAAATTCAACTTCAATTCTATGTTTGTAACAAAAGTTGAATTAGTTCGGTTGAAAAATAACCATGCAGTCCAAACGAAATGTGTTTTTTTGTTTTTTTTCATTTAATATTGATTCTATTTGCGATTTTACTATTGAATTGGTTATGATATAAACACTATTATATAATTCCGGAATCTTAACTCAGTTGCTAGGATATTGCATTATATATGTAGATGGCGGAGGCTTTAAACCCTGACGGGATCTAAATCAAGGATGAATTACAGAATAAAAGCACTGAAACTGAAATAAGCTGAAACAAAAAAGTGATTATACAGGATAAAGTGGCTCTTCGAGAGGCCAAGTCTCTCCCAATTGCTAGAACTAGCTTAACTTCTGCATAATAACACTCACACAATCAATCACTGTGACTTATATAGGTTCATCCATCCACTCACAAGAGGACACATGTCCCATGTATATCCACTCCTCCAAGTTTATGAGAGCTGGTGACAAGTTTATGAGAGTTGGTGACAGCTCATGATGAGGAGTGAGACCCTTTTTCATATTATTTCTCTTGTATACTAACTTATGCGTATTCGTCACTAAACTACTTAACCAAAAACAATAAACACCACTATATACACCTGATTTTTCACATCTTTATATTAATATTACTTCATTCATCTGTAATTACTTATTTTGGCTTGATATTATCTATTTTCACCGTATATTGTCTATTTTCAATCAGTCATAAAATTGATCCTTTTATTTTAATGTCACTCAATTTTGGTTTCTCAATCCTATTTTTATACTTAAAAATGGTAATATAATATATTTTATATGACAAGACATACAATTTGGTGATTTAGATTCGTTCACATTCTAATGAATTTATTATTTATATGTCATTAATTAAACTATATTTTCAAATTGCAAATTGAACAAAAACTCAAAACTTTCCTTCATTTCATTTCTTTCTGAAGTAACATTATACAACATTGTCACTCAAAATTCACTGGTCTTTCCTTGACAAGAAGCCTTACAATAATTATAAAAAAATTGAATCTTCACAAAAACAAATGAAAAAATTTAAAATAAATGATATAAACTAATTACAATTCTTCACCTCACCATTGCATTACTCTCACCACACCAAACCCAAATTAAATCAATGAAAAAAAATCAGAAAACAAAACTATATGTCAACAGCAGCACCAAACTTTCACTAGCTCACTGAGAGTCACTATCAATGTGCTGCAACAAGAATTGGAAATCAGATCTTTGTCTAAGGATTGTTGGTGGATCAACATCCATATCCGATATTCGGATGTCGCTCATGGACCGAAACAACTCCTCCATTAAGAATGGAATGCTGAATTTTGTGCAATGAACAAGTGCAATAACTCGTGTTAGGAAAATTGGTTTCTTTGAATGTAAAGTAGGAAAAACCATAATGAGTCTAGCATTATGTTAACGATTAATTACCTGGATTCGACCTCTAGAAGGAATGAGTTATTGAGTATATTTGTTGAGTCTTCTGTCATAATTACTCTCATTCTGCTAATGACCTGCAAATATAAGAATATACAATTTAGATATTATAAGATATTTTTCATATATTCTAATAACTAGTTTTCATGCAAATATGTCAAGGTTTGTATTTTTTTAAATTAAGGTTGTTTGAATTTGAAGAGACAACTAACATTTGCCAAAAAAAAACTATAATGCTATTTTTTGGTTGAGACTGAAGTATCCACCGCCGAACGCAGTGACTAGTACCTTGTTGGATAGGAGGCACCTCAAAAAAAACTATAATCCTATGATGTCTATGGAAGCAAAGATATGGTGTACAAGATATCATCATACTTCAAATGAATTCAAAAATGTTTAGAAAGAATGTGCACAAAAGTATGAAGCAAAGGTAAAGATGACCGAGGAGATAAGGAATTGCCTCAGAAGATAATCCTTGTGTTCCATACTTGTCATCCCAGAACATAGTTCCAATGCGATATATTTGCGGAATACTTAACACCTGATAGAATGATGAATTAAACAAGAAATTAAAGTAGTATCACACATATTATTATATTTAATCATATCAGCTTAATCAAAGAACCGTAATTCAAACCCTGATAAAAGAGAAAATACTGATAGAACAAGTAACAACCAATATACTAATATTTGTCTATAAGGAAAAAAATTACCGGGCAGAGTTCATTTGTGATTTCCTCCAAAGATTTTTGAGTCTTCTGATGCAAGACCTACATAGACAAAGGAATTTTAAAATTTGAAAATCGAGCAAAGGGGAATGAAAGAGAGAACCATTATCTCTAATCACTATCAAAGAAAGTATACCAGAAATCCAACACTTTGGCGTATATGTTTGAGTTCATCCCAAGATGACCCTGCAAACTGCAAAGAAAACAAAAACACAGCGAAAATATGTCGAAAATGAGTCTCGAACTGACATTTTGGCTCAGTCATAAACCACAGGTTATGGAAAATATTTTATGTTACCTGATCTGTTGTTTTGAGACACCATAGTTCCAACTCATGCAAACCTGCTTTCAAATATTCTCCGTTGCTAAACGAGCAGCACTCGCGACGAAGCAACAAACTGCAAAACATAATTATCATAACTTTGAATTTGTATTAAATAAAATTGTATCAACAGGTCAAACATGTTAAGTAAAATTGAGTAGAACTTTTGTTCACCTATTAAAGAGTTGAACATTCATGTATGAGAAAACCTGACTAAATATCTTCCTTGTTATCATAGGAGGGACCTGAAATCACAAAATATAGAATGTGGAGAAATCTCTTCTCTGATAAGCATAATCTTACCAAAGCAATTAGGAGAGTGATTCATTCTTACATAGTTGTCGGACAATATAGCTAAGACATGATCTAACTTGCTCACAATGCCTTTCCAGTGCATATGCAGTGCTTGTTGTTTTGCAACTATATTTGAATGGATGTTTCTCGATGACCCTCTTATTGATCTGGTTCTTATGGATCGCGGTGCCTGTCAATGGTGGTAAGAGATTAATATGAAATGTGTTTGGATAAACAACTTAATTAAATAATCATTAGACAAGTGTTTATTATATGAACATTTACACATGCCCTTTTTTATAACCCAAGATGGAATTAAACTGTTTATATAAGCTACAGGCCCTCTTTGGATAAAAAGTTTTATGAAGCGCTTATTCGTATAAGTGCTTATAGATAAACTATTTCTATAACAAATAATAATATAAAATTCAACTATTTTCATATAAGTTATAAGTTGTTTCTATAAGCTCACTCAAATAGTTTCACAGGTGCTTATACCACTAGACAAACTTAAATAAGCCAATCCAAAGAGGCGCAAAGCATTTTGAAATATGTTAAAAACTGATATACATGTGATAAACTATTTTCTTACGCTCTCCAAAACAATCGCATAAGTGCATATAACATAAGTCCAATTAATTCATTCAAACACTGCCCTAATCAACCAATATCCAATTTCTTGTTGCACAAGTTTTTCACAAACATGTTGATTACCTGAATACAAAGATTTAAGAATGGACTAATCTCTTTCTTTAAACTATCACGGATCATTCCATATATCTTCTCCACATATGCAGTTAAGTGTTGCTTAAATAGAATAGCAGGGTACTTGGCTTCCACTTTAGATTGCTCATTTGGCTTCTCCACCATCCCACTGTATCCACTTGATATCCCGATGCCCATTGAAGATGAACGTAAACCCTGATTTTGCACCATTATGGTTTTAAAATTGAATTTAGAGTTTAATTTTGATACAATGTTTTACACTGTCAACAAATCACAACCAATCATATATTATAGTTAACCATTTTTAATAATCTGACCATTATATTTGTTTGACGGTGTAAAACATCTTTACGGTGACAGTCTATATGAGTTAAATCTGATTTAGCGCATTTAAGTTTTGCAGTTTTTTGAAACCTTACTTGTGCCATTTTTCCAAATAACGTGGCAGGCGAGTTTCGATTACGCGACAATGCCTTATTTGTGTTGTTGCTGACCTTGAGTGTGCAATGTAGATAAAACAGAAGTGTTGATGTTGTCGAAAGCCAATAAGCTAGATCACTGATTCCTTCTTTACTCTGCGAGAAAACATAACATGGTAGTTTGATTTCACACAACAATATAAGTAAATAGAGTGTATAAAATATAGGAAATCGTCAGGACGATTTTGTCAGGGTTGAGTTAGGCTCAAAAACTAAGTGTATTGTTGTTGGATGGAAGATTCTACCTCTATTGATAATCGAATAGTGTGAGTAATTTTATCAAATATATGTGTCTTCTCTGCTTCAAAGGATCTCCAATGAAGAAGTGCTTTATAAACAATGCAAGAAACTGCTGGTCGGTTTTTCTCAAAACGCTTATCTTCCATAAGACACTTGAGCAACGCATCGTGACTTTCCTGTTTACAAGAGAGATAAAATTGTAATTTGTAAGGTACTACTTATATTGACGTGCAACTTCTTGTTCTCTCAAAATATCTATATCAAAACTTTGTTTCCAAACTGCTAGCTTACAACATATAAATTCATATGATCAAAGTAGATTTGTTTGGTAACGATTTGCTCTGATGAGCTTATATCGGTTTTTGATATACTACTTAAAATAGCGTTTTAGCCTATAGGTCTCACATTTTCTCTCCTCATTATCTAAATTGAAAAAATTAAAATATTAATTATAATTGTCTTTTTGTTATTTTATATTTATCGGTTAGTTCAACTACTAATTTTGTCAAACACTTCAAATTCAACTAGTTATAGGCTATAGCTTATCCGCTATCAACTAGCTTATGAGTGCTTATCCGCTTGTCCAACATCTGGTATTTTTACCAAAGAAAGCCTTCGTCTCTAAAATATACCTGCTGCCTATCTGTGAGTGATCTTTGCTTTGTAAGAAAGGAAACAGGTACTCTTGATTCCTGGAAACATGAATTATTTCAAATCAACACACCGTTATGAATCAGTTACACGAAATAATTTCTTAAACAATAAATTTAGTAAATTTGAAATACTTTTCTTGCATGCAATTCTTCTTCCGTTTGATTTCCATTGTCAAATTCCTGCAGCATCATAATAGATAATTGTCACATAATGAAATAATTCTAAGGAAAAGATCAATTTTAATGTACCTTGGTTTGTGCTGTCACATTAACTGCAATAGCTCTTGGTTGAATCTGTTGTACAACGGCAATTTTGTGATCAGTTTCTATTTTTTCTGGATGAACTTTCTGTTCTATAGCAGCTGCTGCTTGGCTCCGTAGAAGTTCATTCTCTGATTCTAGATTTTCAATCTGACCCTTGAGGCTGGAAACAACATTGAAGTTTCGGATTAGATACATTTGATTTTTGTAATTCTGTTGATATCATTTGATTTTTCAAAAACTATTTTTATAAACAACTACTAGACCAATATCAAGCTCATTTTTCCATGTAGCATATCATTTGTGTATCATCAAAGCATATATCCATTAAAGAATTGATCACATGTATGCATAAAAGTTCTGGATTAGATACATTCAAGCTATGAATCACTAACACAGACACGGAACACGGCATTGACATGTAGATATATAACGGATTGAATGTAATCACATGTGCCGGTGTTGTGTCACACACCGTACACACCTTTAATCTAAAGAGTCGTGCTATGCTATATAGCATTCAAGCACAAAAAATAAATAATAAATGATGAAAATAATATATTGACTCTTACATTTTAATCTCTTCAGAGAGATCTTCATTTTTTGATTCTACCAAAGCCTGCTGGCAAAGAACCTGGTTCTCTGACTCAAGGTTTGATAAACTCAATTCTAATCTGTAGAAACAAAAAATAGTTAATCAATGCATGCCAATTTATGATAAGTAGAGATATATATTTGAGGGGCCTATGAAGCACAGACACAGATACGGACACTAATACGTTGACACGGATAAATTTTTTGAGAAAATGATATTTCAATGTAATCATAAGTTTCAGTGTGGTGTCTCTGTCGGAAACGCCTATTCCAAAAAGTGTCTGTGCTTCATAGTTTGTGGCTGATTATTACTTAACAACCTTTCAATGGTCTCCTGAAGTTGTCTTGCTTTAAGCTGAGCGTCTTCTGCCTCTTTCATCCTTTCTTGATTCTCCTTTTCAATTGCTATGTACCTTTCTTCAAAACCTATGATCCTTTTTTTCAGCTCTTCTATTTCACTCTGTATTTTAAGTACTTCAATATAATTTATTGGCATCGTAATAAGTTTCAAATGCATGCATCATATTTATATCTAAATATTTTTACCTCAAGCTCCTCATTTTTATTTGTGAGTAACTCCATCTTGGTATTATCCACAACAGGTACCTCTTTTATTACTGGCGGGGCTTGTTCAATTGCTATTTTTGCCGCTTCTTTTTCATGTATAATTGCAGCATGAGCTTCATCTAGCTGACTTTGCATTTCTTGTAATGCATTTTGTAATTTTGCAATCTCTAAACCCTTAGATTCTTCAAGGTCAACCTGCATTTTATTTTTCTCAGCTTATGTATGGTTGGAAAATATATGCATTCTATTGTTAATCACTGAATGAAAATGTTAAAAGAAAAATTCTTTTAAATCAAAATAAAGATCAGTTATCTTTGAGAAATCATTTCTTGTTGTCATTTTTAATTACAAGGTAGGATCTTAATTTTGTTCAATGTTTTAAAAATTGAACTGGATATGGAACTGCTGAGACCTCTAGGTCAGAGTTCAACAGTCTTCAACCGCTCAAACTAGGATGAAGCGATGGTCAAACAACTCAAATAGTCAAACGATACACAATGTTGGTTCACGATTTAACCAGATGTCAGTTCAAATCAATTTCAAAAAAGACAGATTTAACCAGCCCTATAACACTTTGATTACTGATATGCACATTCTTAGTTGAATACATATACTCATATAGTGTTTATCATGGTAAATTATTTGAGAGTTCATATATACCCTCATGTGCTTTTCAATATCTAGTCTCCATGTAAGCTCCTCAACGCGTTTTTCCAATTTGTCTTTTGCTTCCTTAAGTGCTCCAGTTTCCCTTGCAGCCTGCACAACAACTTCAAACTGTTACTATAGATATCTTACAAGAATTGGAATAAAATTCTTGAAAGTGATTTAAAAAAGTGACACTCGCCATTTTAAGCTTCCTGAGCTCTTTTCGTGCTACTTTAGCTCTCCACAAACATTGAAGTGTAACAGTTGATTTCTTATGCTGTTTATAACTATTAAGCGCTTGAACTTTTCTCCATTGAGTCTGTAATAATAAATAAATTTCAATAATAAGAATGATCAATGTAAAACTGTAGTATAATTGTTATTTTCTTGCTTGTACCTCAAGCTTCTTCAAATTTTAATTGATGATAATTTAGATGAACTTTTCTATATCTATGGTATGATTTATGATCTATGTTGGGTTATGTATTCTTTCTGAAGTTGTCTTTACCTGAATTTTGGTTGAAGCTTTTGTTCTTCTTCTGTACCTATATTCGTTTCGTGCTGCTAATGCTCTCAACCCTGATTGAATAACAATAGTTGATGCTTGTAATGATGAATAATACACTCTTGCTCTATGTGCACGCACATGTTTCTGTATCCGGATAGAAGCTGCTTCTCTCCTCATATCCTCGTAGAGTTCCCGAGCAATTTTTGCTGATATAAAAAGCGTAAAGAAAAGTAACTTAAGTCAGTTAAGTAAAAGGATAACGAACAAGTACTAAAAATACAAGTTTCTTCTTTGTGAAGAGAAATGACCTCTCCAAATCTTCTGGATACGAATCGTGGCCTTTTTCATGGTGATGAACTCTTTTCGAGCTAAATGTGTTCGGATTTGTCTCTGTATGAGTCTAGCTGCTTTAGCTAAGACTTCGGCTCTTCGTGCATCTAATTCAGCCATCTGACCAGCTCTAAGAAACACCTTTGTTTTTCCCATCTGATTGAAAAAACATTAGAGGAAATGCATTACAGCTTATAGCATAAATCTTAATAACTTTATGGGATGATTATGCCTTTTGCTTCTATAGACTTACTTGATAGCCTTTTAAGTTCATCTTATCACAGATGGCAATCGATGCCTTTTTCTCATCAGATCTGCGCACAAAAAAGAATTAATTGTCATACGTGTTTGCAAAGCTCAAAATATATATTGGTAGAACAATGAGTGATATAGATTGTCTATGATATAAGCTACAGCTGCTACACCATAGATTATGCCGATTATTATTTTCAAGTGAAGCCTCAAGCAAATGAACATAAGAATACTTGTATTACATCTTTGACTCATCATCCGTACTCCACTTTCTTGAAGGTAACAATCAAAGTTAAAACAAAAACATTTTTCATTTTCTTCTGTACTACTCCGGACTTAAATATAAGTAAAGAAGAACGTATTGTTGATCCAGAATTCAGATACATGTTCGTTTTTGCTTATATTTAAGTCCATAGAGAGTACTAGAATAATATATACCCGTCAAGAACATCAGGTGCTAGCATTCCAAATCGATCAAGGAACTCTTCAAATGTTCTTTTAGTTGGATATCCGGCACAACTTATCCTTATTGCCTCAAGTACTCCCTGAAAGAGTCATAATGATGTAAATGTCAGCATGTAAAATTTTCTCGAGTTTCACTAAACAGTCATATATATAATCGACAATGAATAAAATGATACTCACCCCACATCTTAACTGGTTTAAGACATTGAAGTTCTCAAATATTCCTGGCTGCAAAACTGTATTTGGTTTCACACATCTTATGTAATGTGGTTCTGTGGTGCTCAGTGTCTCCATGAGAGATTGAAGTTGTTGCTAGATATTAAAATTTGATTCGTAAGTAATTCATGATGGAATGAGAGTTTTAAGAAACATGCGGAACTAATCGCTGCTGTAATTGTAAAAACATACTTACTTTAAACTGTGAACCAATGGAAGAGAATTTTGATTGCTTTGATGTTTCCTCAGGTAAAGGAGGGAAAAGATTAGAAACAAATGTGCACTTTGAAGCACATAAAAGAGCTTGATGTTCTGCGACAACATAATCTTTATTCTTATCGAGAAAATGATCTGCTTGGTATGTGACCTATACATCAAAAGCATTTGTGACAAGAAATTATCATATTTCATTTTTTAACAGTTATAGCTTACAAAATTATTTAGAATTTACTCGACTTACATCTCCGGCATAGTGATTAACTATGAAGTCTGTTCGAGAAAGTTTTGGCTTGCTGAACCGTTTGTGTCCTTTGTATGTCTGGTACATCTTTTGTGCAAAAGTCTCGTGAGTTGACTTCGGAAACATGCTTAAGAAATAAGAGTATAATTATATTATAAGCAAATATGCTTATGTTGTTTGAAATGTAATCTATTCAAAGCATTTTTAGTGAGAAATGACATACCACGCTTCATCAAGAAGAGCGATAATTCCACCAGGTTTCTGCATGCGGGGCAAATAAATAGTTTCACAATATATCTTGTAAACAAGGTCATGCACAATCAATGTTGATACGTAATTCGCTAATTAGTAATTACCTTCTCAATAAGATCAAGAACATCCTGATTATCAACAAATTCTACATAGCTCCAATCGATTTCCTCCTTTGTGTACTCTTCTTGCTCCATCTTGAATACATGCTGTTGAAATTGAAACAGTTCCATTTCTATATTATTATTCATTTGCAACAACAATGATGCAAAAGATTTATTAAGAAGTTATAACCTTGCCTGATTAAAATGTTGTTGCAACTTCTCATTTGTTAAGTTGATACAAAGTTGCTCAAAACTGCAAAGGAATAAGAATGGGATTGTAATATAGAGATGTATAAACGTTATCTTTCTGAAGAATAATATTATCATAGTTACCTGTTGATTTTGAAGCTTTCAAATCCATAAATGTCAAGGACTCCTATTAGGCTAACTGCATTAGAATCTTGACCTATTGAACTGTTAATCTTATCCACAATCCTGTCATGTTATACGAATGCAACAGAATATGTCACTCCTTGAATAAAAACTTATGTTATTTTGACACGGACACCGTATGCATTGTTATCCTTCATTTAAATGTTTAATGCAATTTAAGTACATGGTTAATTAATTACCAATCAAACAATCTGGAGTACACGGTCTTTGCTAAAGCGTCTCGGCTCAAAGAAGCTGCATCCGGGTCTAGTGGTTTTGTAATGTTGCCATCAGGAGTAACAATGACACGCTGGCAAAGTGAGTCTTCTAGTGATTTTTCATCACACCTGCACACAAACATGTCAAGGGGCAATGAAGGGGAAGCTTAAGAATTGTATGAATTTGACAGTTGGATTTAAGCTTGTACATGAATAACTCCGCTACTATTCGTAGGTGGTAGAGTGATTTTTCGTCTTTCAATTTAGATGAATCAAATTCATTCCCTTTGACGAAATCGATGTTTCCAAGATGAAGGATTGCAGCTACGACGCGAAAGATAGCATCCTGTGGAGAGAATTTTCTTTGATCATATCTTCATTTACATAAATCAATGCTTCGTAAAAATGTGATGCACTATGGCCTAAGACATACCTGCTCATCCTGGTTGATGCCTACAATATCCATTGCATTTCTCGTCTCCAAATATTCTTTCGCATCATCTACATTTGACACCTCATAACAGCTTGATTGATTAAGATAGCGGAATTGCCTCGGATCCCCTAACTTGTACTTTTTGACATCCTATCAAGCAAATTTTAATAATTAGTATTTTCTCTGTTATCAGGGTTAGAAATCCGGTCCCTTAACTCCTTCAACTCGTTTTTTTACAATGATTATTCTTGAAATTGAGTGTTGGGCCTAACTCAACCTCACAAAACCGGCTTGTAAGGTGAGGATTGCCCCTCACTTATAAACACATATTCAGGCCATCTCGCAACCGATGTGGGACTTCTTAACAATTATAAAGTGGTTAGTTACCTCTTGTGGAGCTGCACAAAGCATGTAAAAGCAATGATAGTTTCTCTCCGGGTCCGAAACTTGGCAAACTCGAGATCTTTCGAGGAGGTATGTACGGATTGCAGCTCCAGAAATCTTCCCATTCTTGTCAAATTGAATTTCAACAAATTTACCAAAACGACTGCCGAAAAAATCCAACAAATCTGTAAGACAAAACTCAAATTGAAATTATAATGGGAAAATATACGGTCTTAGAAAATATATATACAATGTTTACCTTGAGTTGTTGTTTTTGACAGTTTTGGCATTTCCAAATGCTTCCAACACTGGATTGGACTGATGAATTTACAATATTCATAACTATATGCCGTATTTGAGTTAACCGTGAAACAAATTTGTAACTTTTAAGTAGTTCAATAGTTCAAGCTCACCTCCAAAACCTGTTGCTCAACTGTCCTTCCTTCGGTATTTGATCTGCCTCCCATGAAAGCTAGATATCTCATTAACATTTTAGTCGTCTCGGTTTTTCCAGCTCCACTTTCTCCACTAACCAAAATAGATTGACTTCCATTTTCATTCATCATTGCCCTGATATATTAAACTGGTTAACTTGATTCTAATAGGTTAGTTTCTTAGTTACTTGTGACAAAAGAAAAAATCTATTTCCTCTTTGATCTATACCTGTAACATGTGTCGGCTACAGCAAAAAGGTGAGGACTAAGCTCTCCAAATGCTGCTCCTTTGTACTGCTCCATCATATGGCTGTCATACAAATGTGGAAGTCTTCGAAAAGGATTCACCGCAATTAAAATATTCCCGGTATACGTCTGCATATTTCATTGATATTAGTCAGATAGTTCTCTCTTTCTTCAAGTTTAAACATGTTCTTAGTCTAAATATTTATATCGAATTATATTTTAGTCCTTATACACATTTTTCATTCTCTACAAACTACAAAACTGCATATCTTTGGTCCTTCTTTAGGCAGTAAAAGCATGCCGTTTTGTAATTTACAAGGACTAAAAAGTGTGTATAAGGACTAAAAATATGATTTGAGATAATTATAGGGACTAAAAACATATTTAGCTCAAAAATATACATTGAGAAGTTGATTATATCGTTGTGACTTACATATATCTCATTGAGTGAAAAACGACACAAAAGGTTATACAGGACTCCGGGTTCGTGGAGGTAGGCAAGCTTGGTCATGTCATCAACCCCAGCAGGTGGTGCCTCTGTATCTTTAGGGTATATACTAGAAATTTCTGCCACAACCTGAAATGGAGGGTAATGCAATGTTTAGTATATATGTTTCTTTATTCTTGCACTTCAAGCCTCAAAGTTATGAGTATAGTGATACATTTAAGTGATTATTGCTTCGAAATCGGTGATGAAGCTGATAATTGTTGTAGGATAATATGTCCTAGGATTTCAGATTGATGTTACTGATTCTAAGTTAACATCTTATAATGTTTTAGCTCTTATAATATCATTTGGATCCAAAGTAGCCATTCTATTCTAGTCAAATATCAAAATTCTTCACCTAACTACGAATCACCTGTAATTTAACATCTATGATATGGAATTATTAATCAAGTTTCCTAAGCTATGTAATACTGACACTTCAGATCGTAGATGTGTCTGGTGATTGCATTCACTTGTAAGTGTCTGACACTGACACAACACTGACATATGTAGTTACATTCAATCACTTTCATTTTCTTAAATTACTAAAAGTGTTTAGTTGTTAGTATCATGTCCGGTGTCTGTATATGTAATCTTAATGACAATGTTTTTATATAATCCAATTTGATGATCAAGTAAAAATCTTACAGTTTTCCCATATGTGGTAATAATGGTAGCATTTGTTCCATTGATTTGTGTGACTTCACCATCAATCCATGCAATCTTAGGATCTTCAACCCAAACTTGTGATCCAACAATGATGTTCACAGGTGTTCCCTGAACAATCAAAACAAACACACAAATTTTTTAATTAATTATATATGATCCAATCCAACAACAAAAAGTAAAAAGAGCAATAATACAAAGAAAACTTAACCATGATGCTATATTCAGCTGATCATGAAAATCAAGGTGATGAATTAATGAATGTTTATGAAAAAGTTGATAGAAAGAAAAGGGTGGTGTATGTGAAGGAATGGTGGTGTTAAGAAAATTTCCAAAAGAAAAGGAGAAGAGAAAATGGCAGGGTGGTATAATAAAGTTGAATCAGGAAACAACTCACATCACATTAACACTTTTCACTTTTCTTCATCATCAGTCTCATGTAGTACCTTTTTCTTTTGCTGTTTCCACGACAGATGATGACTTGGCACCAAAAAATATAAAAGTATTGTAAAGTTAATTAGATATTATTTTAGTTTCTTTAGAATTTAAGATATTTTTCCAATATTTTTAATTTTAGTTCTTATTTTGTTTTTTACATAATTATATGCATAGACATCAATTGAGCATGTTCAGAATCCTATACTCTGGCTAAATGTTAATTAGTTGGTTGAGTAGTTATTAATTATAGATTTGATAAGGAGGATTATATTTGGATTTTCCGTAATTAAAATAGTTGGATTCTCCGTGTTAAAATTGGAAAGAGATCGAAATTACTTGATCCTTGATTAAACTTTAAGCAAGGAGTAAAATTTATTTAAAAACTTGCAATTTTATTATGAATAGAAACATATCTATCTTTCCTTTGAAAAAAAAATAATCCCAAAAAATAACAAATGAGAATATTCAATTCATGTTTGTGCAGCCTGCTACAAGATCACATATGTGGGGTCATGTTGCTTAGGATATAAGTAGAATGAACTACCGTCCAGCTGATAATTTTGAATTTCTTTTTCATATTATATGATAATTTTATTTTTAATTGATTTTGTGATAGTCAGGTTTATCTCTTATTTTTAAATGTTGTTGGGTTAGCAACAACTAAACCCTAAAATTTTCCCCGCTAAACATCCTCTTAATCACTTCATTAATTTTGCCATTTTTTCCCCTTCTTTTGGTTTAGTAGTTGGCTCAAGTTTATATAATCAAAAAAATAATTATAAGAAAATCTTTTCATCTCCCAGTGCATTTCAATTTTGAATTTGATTTTTTCTCTCCCACCATTTATCATTATTGTTGAGCAATTTTCAAAGATACGTGTACACGGATCAATGAGTTCAGATTAAACTTTCTCTTTCTCTATCTATTTTGAAAGGAAAAAAAATCAGATCTGCAGCTTCTCTCATTTCCTCTTCAACATCGCTCTGCCCACCTCCGCTCTGTCCACAGCTGCTCTGCCCACCACATGGCCATGGGTTTCAGCCTCAACACACCGCCTATACACTCATCCCGTTGACAACGCTTCCTCCCTCACCTTGTGCTTCGGCAATTGTCTATCTTCTACTCTCTCTCAAATCATGTTCTTTGTGCAGTAATAATGCAACAAATCTTTTTGCTAAGGTTGAACGGAAGCAATTGAAATTCAAGAATCCAAGTTCAGTTGGAGAGGTATTATTGCATATAATTTCTTTTTCATTAATTATTGATTTTGCTATAAGATTTTGTTTAATTTAAAAATGTGTGTGTTTTTGTTTGTATAGGTCATTATGAAAAATCTCTATTCACCATAAATGGTAGAATCATTTATGTTATCGGTCATGGATTGTGAATGTTGGCTTATCAAAGAAGTGGATAGCAAGGTGATTCATTGAATTTCTATTTGTGTCCTCAATTTTCTTTTTGCGTGTCTTTGATTTTGACATTGTGAAATTATATATTGCTTTGATATTTATATTTGTTGTAGCTAAATTTTTGAATGTCATATATCGGTCGAAGAGAGTTTGAAGATGCAATGCAACTAAGGGAAAATATGTGTTTATTGAAAATCCTTCGACTTATGAACTTTTGGTAGTTTCAAATATTAAAAAATCATTTACAACATTTTTGACACTATGGTGAGTTATCTTTATTTGGCATTTTGTGATGTTGTATGTTTTTGCTGTCATATTCTGTTTATTAATGTTTGTTTTAGTCCCTGATATCTTTCTATTGCATGGTTTGGGTGAAGGGATCCCTTTTCCTTGGGCTGGTGCACTTCTTTGCCATTGTTTTCCTGTATTTCTCTGTGCGTGTCTGCTGGTGTTGCTGCAATTTTGTGATTTATGGTTTGGTCCAAATTTCGTGTTAGCTGGGGCAACATTTTTTAATTTTAATTTGATTCATACCTTAAGCAGTTATCATTTACAGCTGTTATGGGGCTTTCTTTGCTGCTTTGGGAAAAAAATTGTGTTTATTTTACTATTATTTTTGGTATTTTGTTGTCTTGGACACAATTATTATGATGTGGTGCTGCTGTTCTATTTTGACAATCAGTACTTTTCATGCACTGATTGGTCCTGTTACACTATCTCTTATGTTTATAATTATATTAGGAATTTATTTTGACTTCATAGATTGATATGTAACTAAAAATAATATTAGCTCACTTTGTATTTGCAATACCCCAAGTAGTGTTACTATTGAGACAATGTTTCATTTAAGGCTTAAACATATATTTGGTCCTTGTATGTACACCAATTTTTTGTTTTAGTCCCTGTATCGAAAATTTTGACAAAATAGTCCCTGTATCGCGCTTTTTTTTTTTACGTTGGTCCCTGCCGTCCAATATCATCCAAATGGCAAACGTTTTGCCACCTAGACCCTGCCACGTGGAATGCTAGAGGGACCAAAACCAAAATATTGAACTGAATGCAGGGACCAAAACCAAAAAAAATGAACTGAATGTTAGAGGGACTAAAACCAAAAAATTAAACTAATTGCAAAATGACTCATTTAAACTCTAAATCCTTAAATTGAAATTTGTTTCTCCACTCTTCTCTTCTCATAAACCAACTTTCATGGCAAAAATAATTTTGCATAGATCATTGCGCCCCATTTGGATGAGTTTTTTGATGAAATTATGAGAGGCATTGCGAATGTTGACAACGTGATCAGAAAGCGCGTCGAGAAAACCACCACGGTTGGGCGGTTGTTGATCGGGATCGTTGAAAGGGAAATCATCAGGATAATCTTTTTTAGCAATGAGTCTCTCTGTTGAAAGGTTGGTGAGAAGAGAAGAGTAGAAAAACAAATTTCAATTTAAGGATTTAAAGTTTAAATGTGTCATTTTGCAATTAGTTTAATTTTTTGGTTTTAGTCCCTCTAACATTCAGTTCAATTTTTCGGTTTTGGTCCCTGCATTCAGTTCAATATTTTGGTTTTGGTCCCTCTAATCCAGTCAGCAACATTTTTTGGCCACGTGACAGGGTCCAGGTGGCAAAACGTATACTTGGATGAAATTGGACGGCAGGGACCAACGTCAAAAATAAAAACGCGATAAAGGGACTATTTTGTCAAAATTTTCGATACAGGGACTAAAACGAAAAATTGGTGTACATACAAGGACCAAATGTATGTTTAAGCCTTCATTTAATGATCCTTTGCACATGGTTTCATTCGGAAAAATTCATACTTCTCAAGCATTTTATTTAGGTCGATTGTATAATCTATATCTCCCTTTTCTAATAAAGTGCCACAATTTTAGTTTACCTTTCTTTATTTATAAAATTTTACATGTTTTCAATAATAAACATTTTATATCAAATAATTTATTGTAACACATACGAGCTTTCTATCCCGTGCAACGCACAGGTAAAAGTCTAGTTATTTGATATGGTAGAGTGGTAAATTTCGAAATACACAGTTTTTTTTCTTACATTTCATTATACTTTGTTAAAATCCTAAAGGCAGCTTTCACAATTATGGAACGGAGGGAGTGTCTTCTTCTTTAAATATAAGATTATGTTTGATAATTATAAGTATGTGAATGAATAATTTTGATCAATAATATATTTAAGTTTTTAATTATAAAATTATAAAATTTGATATTTTTAAAATACTCATTAAAATAAATTAAACAAGATCTTATATGCTAATAATTAAATCCATATTTTTTTTGAAAAATGACAACATTATTTGTGATAAGAATTATACTTTTTTACATGGTTATTTTTTTTAAGAATAATATATATAGAGGGCGTATCCTATGAGAATGACAAATTATACAAGAACGTGAGAATAAATATTAACCATTAGATCAAGCATGAGGGAGTATGATTAGATTACTTTAAACCATGTTTTTATTTTATTTTTGTTACTAATTAATGGATTAGGATTAAAACTAACGGGAAATCGACAAGCTTCAAGCTTCACTCCATCTCAATTGCTTTCTCTTTGCCCCCTTTAATGCGTTTTCCAGATCCCTTGATATGTGAGAGAAACAGTGAAGCTTGAAGCCTGAGATGGAGGAGACCAATAGAACGTGTTTCCATAAAAAAAATAATAGCGAGAGAAGAAAATGGTGAAAGAAAAAAAGGCAATATGTACCGGAAAAAAAAAGAATTGAGTTAGTTTTAATCCTAATCCATTAATTAATGTAACAAAAATAAAACATAGCTCATAGTAATCTAATCATACTCCCTCATGCTTAATCTAATGGTTAATATTTATTCTTACGTTCTCGTATAATTTGTCATTCTCATAGGATACGCCCTCAATATATATATATATATATATATATATATAGGGTTTCTAACTTTGACCATGTGAGTCGAAGTTAGCAAGTATGACCCAAGTGTAATTACAATGGGGTGCATGTGGGGGGCTTATGAGTAGTTTGGGCGTGCACGAAGACAATGGGGGGTGCACTAGGTAATTACATGTGGGTCATACTTTGCTTAACTTTGACCCAAGTCGAAGTTAACAATCTCCTATATATATATATATATATATATATATACTGCTAATTTTGACCATGTAGGTCGAAGCTAACAAGTACGACCCACATGTAAATACAAAGGGGGTGGGGCATGTTGGAGGTATATGAGTAGCCGTGGCGCGCGAAGATAATGGGGGATGCTAAGTAATTACATGTGGGTCAAACATTGCTAACTTCGACCTAATTACATGTGGGTCGAGGTTAACAATGTTTGACTTACATATAATTACTTAGCGCGTCCCCAGTTACTCACATGCGCGCCCCCCCCCCCCCCCCCCCCCAATAATTACGTGTGGGTCAACATTGCTAACTTTGACTTAGATGGTCAAAGTTAGCAGCTCCCTCACTACAAGAATGCATGAATTTAACAGCGAAACTTAAAATGACTTAGGGAAGACTTTAGCCGTCCCAAAATTATGGACAGTCAAAGCCGTCCCAAACTAAAGCTTAAGCCGTCCTAATAAATAATTTGCAATAAAAAAAAGAATTGTATTAAATTTACGAACGTTGAAATTTAATGACTCACTGACCGTTAAAATTTACAGACACGCAAGACCGTCCGGAAATGTTAGTTTAATAAACAATATTAGTTTAATAATTTATAACAATATTAGTTTTTATTTGGTCTCAGATTTTTCAAAAGTTTCATATTGTTCCCAAACATTTATTTTAGGTTTGAACTTTCAATTTGGTCATTTCTATCAATTTTGTCACATGTGGACAGACACGTGGACACTTGAAAACTTGGATAAAATTGACGGAAATGACCAAATTAAAACTTAAAATAAAAATTTGAGACCAATATGAAACTTTTAAAACGTTTAAAACCAAATTAAAACCTAAAATAAATATTTGGAACCAAAGCCAAAAAAAAATTACAATTTCTTAATTTACATGTAAATCCATTTAACATCAACCTAATATCATCTTTAAACAAACCGCCACATATAGCAATAACCTGATATTTTTTACAAAATCATCATTGTTAAATTTAAATTTGATCCAATCTATTGTTTTTTTTGACGAAGATACAATCTATTGTTGAAAATTGCTATATAACAAAAGTTATATCTCTTTCGATGTTTGTAACGTTCTCCCTACTTTTAAACTTATTCTCTACACCCTTATCTCTATTTTACTCGGTACTTTATATACATTTAAAAAATACACAATAAAATTTCAGTGAGATCCAATCTCAAGCAACTCACACTCTTCAATCTCATATATTTTTATTTAATATTTTTGTTCTGGACTGGGCCGGGCAACGTCAGGCCCATCATGCTCGACATAGCGCATCATGGCGAGTAGGGAACATAATGCATCCGGCACCCGTAAGCTCGACATAAGGCATTCAACTGCTTGTCACCGTTACACAGAATCGTAATGGACGACACCGGGATAATGAGCATTCACTGCTCATTATGACCGCAAGTCAAAATCCCGACAGCCATTAATGGCAGGGACGGATCATTTGCCACCTTATTAATGGCTTTGGCCCAGCGTTGGAGGTATAAATACGTCATTCCTCACAATGACACGGGTATTCTACATTCTATCATTGTACTCGTTGCTTCTACTCTCATTGACTTGAGTTACGGAGTCCCTGCAGGTACAACCCCCTCTCCTCCTTCAAAAAGCTTTACGGTAGAATAGTGGTGGTCATCGTTTCTGATTAGGTAAGATCAATTTTAAATCTAATGTTTGACAAAATGAAAAAATGAGTTGTATGACTTGACTACAACAAATGTGTGATTACCCAACTGCTTGGACAAAAAACCGAGTCTAGAATTTTCGAAGTATAGTTAAGAAGTACTGCTACTAGTTTTTCCAATTGTGGCATGTGGAACATTTTGATGGAGGTGCTATGTTTTAATACGCTTATGATGAATGTGATAGCGAATTGTATTCCATCTATCCCAAAATATAAAAAAAATAATAATCTTACTTATTAAGAAAATATAATCATGAAAATTTGAAATATGGTTTTGTGAAATTTTTCTTGAAATATGGTTTTGTGAATTTTTTTTTTAAAATAAGTTGCATAGGAAGTTGTAAAACTATTTTTTATCGGTTATTGTTTATTGAGAAAAGGAGAGTGAAGGAAAATTAAATGCATTTAATTTTATGAGAATAAGAAAAAACATATTCTTTGTACAAAAAAAAAAGAAAAAACATATTCTTAAAAATAGTTTTTTTCTTATATTTTGAGACAAAAAATGTAGTTTCTTACCTTATATTTCGAGACAGAGGAGTACAATTTTAAAAAATTTGACAATATATTACACATTTTTCAAGACCAAAATGTGATTATGTAGTGGAACCTTGATGCATAGGATAAAGCCTAAGATAGCGTGGCTTTACAACCAATATTTGCTAATCATTATATTTTTTTCCGTCATTTTTCAAACAATTTTCATCATGTGGGTATCATTAATCATCATTACCCCCTCGTTTATTAAGTGTTTTGATCATTGATCAATTTTTTTCATTAATCAATTTTTAATTATTTTTTTTGGTCGAAGATGATTAGTATAAAATTAAAATCAAATTTAGTCCTCTAGTACTAAATATAAAATAAAATAAATTTTATAAGGTGTTTATTTTGGAGACAAAAAATAGATTCAAAGATTGAAAAAACGTATTCTAGTATTTAAGTAAGAACGAATAAAATTAATATAATTTTTTGGTTAAGTAGTCTTTTAACTTTAATTACATCCTTAAAAATAAATAAGTGAATATTTGAAATTCTAACTCCAACTATTGCATATAAAATGTGATGTTTTTACTAACTAAACTAAACTCAGTAAATTATACCCATGAACTTACTTGACCACAATCTAACTATTTTAATTCTGTGGAAGAGGTTGGTAAAATCATATTCCCTGCAGGAATGAAACCCTAGGTTCAGCGTAAAATTTATTGAAGATATCAATATTTGGTGACTTTTATTTTACATTGGAATTGGAATTTTTCAAACCACCCTAAACACATGGTTGACACATTATACCTGGTCAGAATCTACTATTCAACATACATCAACTTCTTCTTTCTTTCGGCCCTTCATCTTCATACCCTATATAAAGCTTTACTCTTGTAGCTTATACCCATTGTTTGAAATTCCAATCAACAAGAGCCATGATTAAGAGAGCATGCTAGAGACTACTCTCCTCCATGACCCTAAGATTAAGAAAGAGGTGAACTACTGATAGGCTGGCGGGTACACGAGTTTATTGTCTTAATAAAAATATACTCCATCCGTACTAAAATATAAGTTATTTTGAGAAACAAAACTATACTATTATTATTTAGAACCCTTTTTTCAAAGAAATTTGAACACGTGGCAGTTCCAAATTAATTCTATTCCTCTCATATTATTTTAACAATTAATGTTTTCCAAGAGGTGAGCATTCAGGTACCTCCTCTTTTTATCATGGTACCATACCCTAATGACATGGTTTAGTTTAACTGGTCCACATATAATCCTAGTCATCATAACACTTATTTATACAAATTTTTAAAATTACTCTTTTTTAAGTTTTAAAAATTGCAAAATTGCACCTATTGACTTATAAACTTAAGTTGCAATACATTGATTTATTAAAAACAATTCATCCACCCCATCAAAAGACTCACGATCAAAAAAACAAATTAAAAACAAAAAATCAGTTCAAAAAAGGTCATTATCTTCATCTCTCTTGTTTCTAAATTCTTCAATTTTTAGGGTTCAAATCTTCAATCTATCAAGAAATTTATATCTTCTCTCTTCAAATCATCTCATTGAATATTATTCTCTCTTCAAATCTCCGCCGCCGGTATGACGCTATCGGTCCGCCGTCATGCCTTCGTCAATCTGCCGTCGTGTCTTCGCCAGTCCGCCGTCGTGTCTTCGTCATTATATCTTTTTACATATTCGATTGGTGAGAACAATAAACATGAGAATTCCTTTCAAAAAAAAAAACAATAAACATGAGAATTTGATTGTATTCGATTGTATATTATGCTTATTCTTGTGAGATATTATGCTTATTTTGTTCTCAGTAACAAGTGAGATATAATGAACAATAAACATGTGTATATTATGTTTATTGTTCTATGCCTTCGTCGTGTTTATTGTTTTAACTGAATATGTTACCTGTTTATTGTTTATTGGTGAGATATAATTGAAATAGAATATGGCAAACTGATTTTGCCAATGAGTTAGGTGCTGGTTATAATATTATACTGTACTCAAGGCTCATAGTTATATAGCTTATTTCAGCTTCAATGTGTTATTATTGAATGAGGCAATTGCAAACTCTATTTGTAACTAGTTTGTATGTAAGCTTCATGTTCTTGTTACTAATTACTGAATGTGTTGTATTTATAGCTTCATGTTCTTCTATTTGTAACTAAACGTGGAATCAAAAACATAAGTAACTGAATGTGCTCATAATATTTATACTGAATGTTTTTCAATAGTTACTTATGTTATACTGATTACTGAATGTGCTCATAATATTTATAAAAGTTATGCACATATGCACATACTTATAAAAATTACTGAATGTGCTCATAATATTTATAAAAGAATATGATTGTCCCGGTGGTAACTTGGTTGAGATTTTAGTTAAATGTCCATGGTTCAACTCTCTTGAAAGGTAAATTTTGTTCTTGTTTTTTTAAAAACTATTTTACTTTTTTTCATTTTTATTTTTTGATAATACAAATTATAATATTTTGAGTAAAAAAGTATAGTACGTAGATTTTTAAATAATTTTTTAACGGATGAACTTAAAAGGTTTTATAAATTTTGGACTAGATTTTTTTATAAATTTAGGAGTAGATTTTTAAAGCTCAAACCCTAAACCCTAAAATCTAAACCTTAATTGACAACTTTAACGTCTTCACATACATTTTATAAACTTAACGTTGATGAGAGTTCCTTGAGTAATGTTGGTCAAAAAGATACATTAATTTATTTTGTCTTGTCAATTAAGGGGTTTCGAACACCTAATTAAAATATCACCTAATTGATATGACAAATACTCATGAACTCAAATTTCGACTAATACAAAATGAGAACTGTGACTTTTTTTTGAATCGACTTGAGAACTGTGACTTAAGACTCAACTTTTACCTAATTAGAATGACAACCACTTAATAACTTGAATTTAGATAATATAATAGTTCAATCACAACAAGATAGCCTAATGATAACTCAAAAAAACCTAGTTCATATAAAATCATCACTAAGTTTCAAATAATTGTGCAGATTGTAACCAAGGGAATCACTTTATCTCGATCAGACCGTTTATTTTTTTTAGTCCAGAGTTCGGGGCGAGTTTTGTCATCAAGTGGTTTCAGTCATTTCCCAAACGCAGTTGCGAGGAACAAACCGCGGTCCTCCGTACCAAGTCAAGTGTCAATAACCACTGGCCAACTAACATTTGGTTGTCCGTTTAACTTGAAACATAAACAATGAGATATTTCAGTATCACCTAGTAGAACTAACTTTTTTTGGTAAGGAACTAACTACGACTTAAGAAACATAATTCCTATGAAAATATCAAATTAATTTTACAAATTAAATTAAGTGTGACTAAGGAATTCAAATTTCATTTTTCATCCTCATAAAATATGTGGCATTTCTTTGCACTACAAAATTTTATTATGCACAATTTTAATCTTATTAGTTTTCAAAATCATGTTTATCCTTGCACTATTAAATTTTTCAATAATTTTTTTTCAAGCATGTTTTGAATAATATAAAATTAGCATAAATTTTGACCTATAAATTAAATTTTGAAATCTTAATTTTTGAAAGAACTTTTTATAATGTTATAAAAAATACACATCGGCTTAACATCATAAAGCTAAAATAATTTTGTAGGAATGATATCATGATTTTTTTTATAAGATGGAAAACAAAATATAATAAAATTTTAAATATAAGAATTATATTGATATAGTAATAAATAAATAAACATAATTTAAAGGTAAAATTATATAAAAAATTTCTTAATTCAATCTCTGCTAACTGGAATTGACAAACACCGAGAAATTTAAATTTCGACAAAAAAAAAATTATTCAAATTTTAAAACATAGTTCGTATAAAAACATAATTGTAAAAACAAACTGTAACAAATGATTTGAATTTCAACAATCAGACAGTTTAACACATAGGTGAACCATTTGTAATTTAAGAAACCTAATTTCTATGAAAATATTAACCAACTAATTTTATGACTAAAGAATTCCAATTTCATTTTCCATCCTCATAAAAAAAATGTGGCATTTTTCTAATCCTGAAAATTATTTATTACGCAGTATTTTAGTCCTTGATTTTTGAAATTATTTAATTATCCTATAAAAAAGTTTCTTTAGAAAACTTTAAAAATATTTAAATTCAAAAGATCAAGATAAAAATAACGAAAATCTTAACCTATAAATCAAATTTTGAGCTCTTTATATTTAAAAGAACTTTTTATAATATTCTAAACATGCAGACAAAATAATAACAATTAAAAAGTACAAATCGACTTAATATTAGTGACTAAGACTTTTATTATGGACGAAAATATGATACTTTTTATGAGACAAAAATTTAAATTTGAAAATTTTGTAAATTAGAAAAACTAGTTTTTACATACGTTTTTTTTTTATATTTTTTTGGTGAAGAGAAAAAAAAAGTATGCTATACAATTTTTGTTGAACTTTTTATGGAATCATACGTTTTTTTGCCAAGACCTTTTTGCATATATAAAAATAATAATATAATATTAAAAAGGAAATATATTAATGGTTATATTTATGGTAAGGATATAATTGCAAATATTTAAAATTAGTATATAATATTAAAAAGTTAAAATAAATAATTTAGTTTTTAATGCTCTGCCACCTCATATCCACATCAGCGAGGTACCGGTACCCATCCAACTAAGATGGGTACTTAAGAATTCACCTCACCTTCCAAGAATTCTCAAATATTTATATGCAATTAATGGTATAATAATGGAGTATTATTTTGGTTGGTACAAATGGTATAATAATATATAGATTCAGACGTTCTCTTATTCTATTTTTTTTTTGGACAAAATTCTCATATTCTCTTATTATTTATGATAAGTCAATTTGAATTATGTACTCAAAATAAGACAATATATGTCGTAAGATAATTTATGTCTTACATAATTAATAATCAATGGTAACAAAAATAAGTCAATTTGTATAACTGGTAACCAAAATTCTCTTACATTATATAAAGTTAATTTTTAAATTAATTTGCACCATTTAAAGAAATTATCGTAGGAAATTATAAATTTTAAAAAAATTAATTAAAAAAAATTATTTGAAATAATAATAAATTTGGTTTCTTATATATTTGTGCAAATAAATAATATAAAATAATTTTTATATTTAGTACAATTTATATATTATATATATTAAATATTAAATGTAAGAAAAAATTTATATATATTAAATAATATAAAATATTCTCATAAAATTGTACCCAAAAAAAAACTAATAATGTGAAAGACTTAAAACCTTAAAATAAAATGATATTGAATGCGTATCAATGTAAACTATAAATAGCAAATCAATAATTCAAAAATATTAATGTACATAAAAGTCATTTATGATTGATTTGTCATTACCTTTTTAGTTTGTTATTTTTTCATCTATAAATAGTTATTGAGTGAGCACTACAAATCACACATCACTACAAGAAAAAGTTTAAATACCGACGGAATTTAGAGACGAAATTTATTTCAACTCTATTAGAGACGGAATTAGAGACAGAAAAAAGTGTTTAGAGACAAAAATTAAAATATATGTACTAGTGACGAATTTTAGAGACAGAAAGATTTGTCTCAAAAATATTTCGTCTCTAAATCTGTCTCTACTTAATTAGTTTTTTAATTTATAAATAAAAAGTAATTGGAGACAGAAGTTAGAGACGGATTTTTATTGTGTCTAATAATTTTCGTCTCTGTATCCGTCTCTAATCACTCAACTTGTTATTATAATAGTCAAACATCTATTAGAGACGGAATTTATTTGTCTCTGAAATAATCTGTCTCAGAAATCCATCTCTAAACAAAATAACATCGAAGATTCATCCCACCAAAAAATTTTCCGCCCAATTTTTTATTGTCCGCCAAAAATTTTAGAGTTAAATATATTTTTGGTTCCTATAAAATGTAGACCTTCTAAGTTTAGTCCTTACTTAATTTTTATTATATTTTAAGTCTCTTAATTTGTTTCTTCCATATACTGTTAGTCTCTACTAAATAATTATAATTAAACTCTTAAATTTTTGATTGTCAGACAAGTAAAGTATATTATATTTAATGAATATATTTTCCCTACCATTTTTTATTGAATATTTAATTTTATAAAAAATTCACCTAAAACAAAAAAATTACCTATTTTTCTTTAATTATTTATTATATTTAGAAAATTTTAATTTGTTAAATTTTCTGAAAGGTAGTTGAATTTTCTCCTATGATGCATTATATTTTTGGTGAATAGTGTTTTTTTTTCTAATAAAAAAAATATATCTTTTTATAAAGGAAAATATTTAATTTTTTCTATTACTTATTTGAAATATTCAATAATAAAGGTAATATATGGAATATTTTTCAATTAAATATATGGAAAGAAACAACTTATGGGAAATAGTATTCAATTATAACATACTTAATATACTTTATAAATGTTAGGGAAATATTTTCGTAACAATTTTTTTTGTCCCTACTAAATAATATTTTTTTTGACTAACCCTACTACTAAATAATATTAAATACTTAATATACTTTTTTCATTACGAAAAAAAAAACTTGATATTCTTTTGATTGTCAATTTTTATTTTTTGTAAAAATAAAATGTTAAATATGATGTCTTACAAATCTAGTCTTTACACTAGGCGTACTTTGTGAATTTTTTTTTATGTGCACTTTGAAAGTTTGTTACGAAATTAAAGAATTCATTTATTTGATTCATGAAGAAGTTATCTATTCAAATTTTATTTGTTTGAATTGGATTAAATATATTTTTGTTTGAAGATATATAATTAAAAATATTTCAAACAAGTAATTTTTTGAAGATTTTTTTTATTTTAAATATTCCAAACAAATATATTCATTTGAATTTTCTTTTGGAAGCACAAACTATTTTTGGAAGAGCTTTGTCTTGTTTGAAAAATAAAATTCTTAGAAAAGATTTAATGAAAAATTTGGTGCTAACAAACTTTATCAAAATTTGTCAAAAAAAAAAAACATACTTTATCAAATTGAAGCTTATCCTTTATGGAATACTTGAATATTATCTGATAGTCTATTTCACTATAAATAGAGACTCAAGTCCAATAACAATACTCACCCAAAAATATTGTGAAAGTCTAAGAATTCTTAGACTTTTTATGAGTTTTGTTTGTTTTTGTTCATTGTTCATTGTATATTTTTTCTAGTGTGTAATCTTGATAGAACTTTAATTGTATGTTTTTTTGGAAGGTTTGTGTCATATATTAAACAAAATTCTCCGGTTGAACTTGAAAGAGAAGGTGACAATGAAAATGATGAGAAGGATGATGAACCTTAGCTTTTGTTGCTTTCTTTTATGTATTTTTGTTAAATTATTTAAATTTATTTATGTGTTGGACAACTTTAAGTTTAATATTGATACTTTGTAAATATGACATACATTTTTATAATGTTTCAAATTTAGTGTTAATCGAAATTTGATTTTTTCACTTTATGTAGAATTATATGAATTACATTTAGTAAATAAAAATTAATATTTGAAAATTGTATAAGAGTTTAATTGCTAAATAGACAAAAATAATGACTAATAAGAGATACAAAATGTGTTCTATGAGACGAAATTTTATAATTGGAGACAAAATTATTTGAATTCAGAGACGGATAATTTTGTCCCTAATAGAGACGAAATTTTATGCTTAGAGACAGAATTTTAGAGACAGAATTATTTGAATTCAGAGACGGATAATTCTGTCTCCGATAGAGACAGACTTTTATGCTTAGAGACGAAACTTTAGAGACAGAATTATTTGAATTCAGAGACGGATAATTTTGTCTCCAACAGAGACGAAAATTTTTATTTGGAGACAGAATTTTAGAGACAGAATTATTTGAATTCAGAGACGGATAAATCTGTCTCCAATAGAGACAAATTTATTGCGTTTTGAATTCAACATTTAGAGACAGATATATAAAATTTGTCTCTGAATCAGAGACGGATAAATTTTGTCTCTAATCAGAGACGGAATATAAAATCCGTCTCTAATGGCTTAGAGACGAGGAAATTCTCGACCAAATCAAATTCGTCTCTAATTTTGTCTCTAACGTGCTTAGTGACGGAATATTAGCCTTTTAGAGACAAATTTTGGCCGTCGGTATTTAAGATTTTTCTAGTAGTGCATCTTCTTCCAAATTTTTTCTCTTTTAGGTATTTCTTTTGAGGTATTTTATTCGTATTATTTTATTACTTTAGTTTATTTTCAATTTGTTTATTGTTTATTTGTTTATATTCATCATTATTTTTAATTTTTGCAGATGTCGTTTGCAAGATGACTTATTTGTATTATTTTCAATTTATCTATTTTCATCAATATTTCTGATTTTTGAGATGTGAATCTTAAAATAAGAATATGATGTCTTTAAAGAATTGGACAGCAAAAAAGTTTTCATTATAATTATCTATTCATCTTATTCATCATTCTTTTCTTTTTTTGCAGATTTGAATCTCAAAAGAAGAATATGACACACTCTAAAGAAATATGGAGCACATGAAATTTTGATAATAATAATAATAATATATATGTTTTAAGTGATAGTTATTCTTTATTGTTGATAAAAAAATAGTGAAAATTATTCTACTACACACAAGTATGAATGTAGATTGATTTAAATGTGTAATGTGTTTTACATAATAAAATGTGTATTGTAAATCTAAATTGAGTATATTAGAATCGGAAGTTAAATGGAGGTATATTTTTCATTCCTACATAAACTTTTTTTCTTCCAAAGATTTATTGATTTTGTTTAAAGGTTTTTAGAAAGAAAGAAAGAAAAAAATCCATTTTTCTGCAAACCATTAGACCATTAGATTGCAAAGTACAAAAAATGGGTATAGTTAATGTCAAAATTGAACATTTCAATGGAGGCCACGAGGAAAAAACAAATTTTTCGTTTTTTTTTTGAAGAGACAAATAAATGATTTATTAATCAAACAACCCTCAAGTACAAGGTGTACTAAGCGTCTAAGCGGGAGGATTACAATGAAAAAGACATACACCAATACAAACAATAACACACACACAAGATTTTCGTTTTCATATTTGTTGGTTTGCATTTTTGTTCTACGGGTGTTTATGTTATATGTAGATGATGGTGGAGGTTGAAGATAATTAGAGAACAAGTATGTGAGAGAGAGAAACAAAAGAGAGAGAAACATAAGAGAAATTAGGAATAGAAAAATCTATAATCAATGTTACTTATTTTAATATAATATGTCTTATTTTTATTGGTTGGGTGTATGAATGATGTGTTAGGTGAGAGTTCACCTAAGAATTTCTTCTAAAAGCTATAAAAAACATTCGGGTCGAACTAGGTATATTATTTTAATACAACTATACAATATTATAAATATTTTAAAAACTAGATTGGGGTTTCGAAAAAAATTGGACCGGGGTCGAACAAGTATGACCTTTGGATCGTTTGTGGTTCAATCAGTTAGACAAGTTAAACTACTATTGAATCGGTTGAACCATGTAATAAAAAAATAAAACATTTGATGTTAATTAATATTTATTAGTAATCTATAATGTTATAATTTGTGAACGATTTTTACAAGAAAAATGTACACATGCATCTCCAAATTATTTCTATTCTCTTATTGCATTTAAATTTAATTCACCTCTAAATTGTATTAATGCCATACATATTTATTTTTTTGTAAAATACAAATCTTCTAATTTTGAATGTATTTTGATATTTATGAGAATTAACTAATTGATTTCATTCGTATTTAATTTAATTGTTCATATATGTCCCTGTAAGACAGCTAGAGTGGTAAGAGTTGATGAACATATGAGTTGGATATAGAGACATATGAGTTGGATAAGAGCTGAGCAAACAATTTATCTTTCCAATGTATAAAAAAAATGCTCATATACATGTGTCATCAAAAAATGTAATTTGTACATTACATTATTCTATTTGGCATTAAAAAAAAATTCCTTTCTAAAATATTTTTGTACCGTAAAATGTAAGATTTTTCCTTCAATTTAATGTAAAATATTTATTTTTCAAATTTAAATGACTATGTTCTACAATTGCATTCCTAAACTAAGAGAAGTTGTAACAAACAGAACTCATACATGATAAAATAGCTTCATATACCATTATCGAAAAAAGAGGAAAAAAATAGCGTCACATATGTTGTTTGGTTTTTTTTTTTTGACGGAATGTTGTGTGGTCTTATATATCATATTATATGGGTACATGGTACATGTATTATTATAAAATCTATAGTTTGTTATTAGCTAAATATGTAAATATTAATATTTAAGTGTTATTTTCTTAATTGATTTTTATCCGGTTAGAATTAGACAATCCAATTAGTCATATGTGAAGTTCATATTTGCTTTCGTATTTCGGCGTCTTTCATTCCGGCGATGTTGCTACTACGGTCAAATTTTCATGCGATGGATCTGAAGAATAGAGGAGACACAAAAATGGATGCAAAACGGTGAAGATCTGAAACTGGAAATCGCGGGAGAAGAGAAGTTGGGAATTAACAATCAAAATTATTCTCTTTTTGGAAATAAGGGAAACATGAAGTAAGATCAATAATTGAAGAAATGAGGTAGTTTGAATTATTCCGATTTATGGAATTTCAAGTGTTTTTCAATCACTTGCATACATCGAGAATGAAGAGAGAGGAAAAGACAAATCTAGGAACGAGGGAGAAGAACGGGAAGAGAGAAGAGTAGATTTGTTGAATCGTCTTTAATTTTTTTATTGATTTTCATTTAATCTAGACTGTTGAAATTTTTTTTTGATACGCGTCGGACATCAATATATATAATAGACTGGAAAACTAAAAATAGAGGACTGGAGCTTATCAGAAATCGAGTTTTTTGGGAGTGAAGCCATGAGAGATTGGGTGTGAAACTGTGAGATGATATTTTTTCTTTACATGCTACTTTTATTTTCAAGTTTACATCACTACTGTCGATTTAATCGAATGGACAATAATGGAGCAGCAGAGGCAGATGCTGACGTTTGGGCTACAAAGGATCCAAATCGAAGTAATAGACCATTGGGGAAGAGAGAAAAAAATATTAACGGACAATTAATTTTATAAGGGTCTTGATAACATGTAAGGGATGTTAAAAAACTTAAAAATGAAATAAAAAATTATACGGGAAATAATATATTTTGACATAAATAAAGTTGAATGCAAGCATTATTAGAAGGATATTTCTATGTTGAGTTTCAGAACAAGTGCCTTAGTGCACATGATAGCTTTACTTTATCCCCTTTATAATTAGTTATAATTTTTCTATAAAATACCACAAAATCCCCACAAATAAAAATAAAAAATATAACATTGATTTTTTTTTTACATGTATATATTTTATAATTATTTATAACCATTTTTATTATATAATACCGTTTAGTTAATGAAATTTATTTTATTATAAATATTTGTATTGTCGTCAATTATTGTGCAATATCCAATAGAATTTAAATGTGTTGTTTTGATGCATTAACATTGTAACTTAACTATATAAATTAAAATATTTTAAACTATATCATATAAAATATCATAAATCTATAAACGCATTTTTTACCCGTGCTTGGCACGGGCTCATAAACTAGTTTGTCATAAAATATAAGTCATTTTACATTACCAATAAACATTTAATGTTATTTTTCTTATTATACCATTAATTATTTATTACTCTCTCTTCTTTTACTTCTTCAATTTATCTTTTCCATACCATTAATGAAGGACAATTTTGTAAACTAACTCATAATTTCTCTTTCTCATACAACAATGATTACATTTTTTAATTTGTGTAACTGTTAACACATATTTTGGTTTGGTTAAGTCAAAATATGCTCTAAATGTTCTTTTGAACATAATTAATGAACTTTCAATTATGGAAATTAATGTTTCAAAAAATAAAGAAGATAATAAATTCTTTATTATGACATGAAAGTGAAGGGTAATGCTTTCAAGGATAAGAGAGTCCTTATGAAAAGTATCCATAAGTCTAAGACTTATGGAGAGTATTCACAAAGTCTAAAGCTGAGAAGGCAAGAGAGAAGATAAATCTCAATGATAATAATTAGTATTTAACTTCTTGTAATTAATATTATTTGTAAATCTGTAATTTCCTTTTATTTACTCACCTAGTTAGGAAAGTTGTTAGCTTGGTGATTGATGACACTCAATTCAATTATATAGTATTTTATCATAGATTTTAGGATCATTTTATTATCATTTGTAACATTTCAAGAGCTAATTTATGTAAAAAGTCTAAGAATGAAGCTACTCATGAAGAAGACTACCAAAATCAATAAACAGACAAAAAAGAAGCAAAAAGGGTGAAGAAAAATAGTCAAAATGGAAAAATAGCAAAAGGCAAGGGATGTTCAAACCGCCTTCATCGTGCCACGATGAACTTCCATCCTTGCACGATACCCACCAGATCCACCAGATACCACTAGATGGACCAGATGACCCATCGTGGCGCGATACATACTCATAGTGCCACGATGCAGCACGTTTTTGCATTGTCCAAATCCTATAAATAGAGCTTTTCACACACACTTTCAAAATCATCTCTCAGCTCTACAAAATCTCTACATCAAGAGCTCAATAATTAGAAGAACTGAAGATCAATTCAAGGAGGAGGAGAAAGAAGAAGGAGAATAGTTTTTTCATTAGGAACTACCTCGAGTGTTAGTAAAGGTTATTTATTTTGTATAATTCTCTGGTTGTCTTATTATAGTTATGCATATTAGTAGCTAAATCCCTTAGGTTAGGATACTGAGATGAATTTCTCTATGAATACTTGCTATATTAAATTGGTTTGAGAATGTTATGAAAGTTTTATTTAAAAAAAAAGAGTATTTATCTGTGTTATTTCTACTTTAACATATATTTGTGATACGACCATATTATAAATATATCATCTTAGGATTAGGGTATTGTAACAGATCTTTAATTTCCAAACCGAAATAGTCACTCTAGTCGATGACATAAAAAGGAGACTAGAAACCATAAGGATTAACCAAAAGAAGTAAAACTTATATAACTTATATTGGTGAATTTTCTTGTATAAATGTTATATAAATGGTAAGTTTGTAGTAACAGTGTGACTTGCTAAATATTAATTGCTAGATAAGATTCAGACTGTAGGAAGTAGAGCAAGTAGGAATAGAGGAAGGATTCAAGGAAACCTAACCACCCTCTTAAACCTAGAATTTAAACATACAATTTAACTAAACCTAATATAAAGCGAGGGCAATCTAAACCCCCATATCATGAAAAGACACTAATTGAATTGGCACGAACTCTGCGGGATCAATATCATAAATACTATAACTAGACAAGAACTGGTGCACTTGCCAAAACTCAGTTAAGTTTTTGGCACCGTTGCTGGAGATTGTGTTTTCAAGGCAATTGGTATTAATTTAGGAAATTTTAAAAAAAATATATAAAATACAAAAACATTTAAAAAATCCAACAAAATCTTGTTCTTGTGAAATTTTGCCGAAAGATTCTGTCTAGTTAGCTTGGTACTTAAGCGATCTAGAAAGATCCACCTCCCTTAGCTGAGAATCTCTGAGGTAATACAGACACAACAACAAAACAAAAATAATAAATAAAAGTAAAAAAATAATAAATAAATAATAATAATAATAACAACTTAAAATAAGATAAAACAAACCCCATAAAATAATCTTTGCATATATATATATATATATTTCTTTGTATTACTAAAAGAAGTAGTAGAGATTGAGTATAAGGCATTACAAACAAAAGAATTAGATTAAAAAAGAATGTTATACAATTCTTGACAAAAATTGTGAGTTAGGAAAAGAGAATGGAAGAATTGAAGAAACTTTCATGAGTTCATTCATAGCCCTAGAAAGCATAAAACTTTAAATTCATGGCCAATTGTGTTGAATATGTGGAAGACAAAAACCAAGAAGATAAAGAGGAAGAAGAGCCTAACACTTCATTCAAGGCTACAAAGAAAGATCTTGACACTGGAAAAAAGAAAGAGAATGAGGAAAACAAGGACAAATACTTATAATCAATATATGCTTTTCTAACTTTTCTCTGTGAAGATAAAGAATGCGACAAAGAAGTAAAAGAGGTTGTGGGAGAACAATCCAAACCCTCAATACAGGAATCAGAGAACATAACTAATAACAACCAAGTTATTACTGAAGTAAATCAGTTAAGTCAAGTTTTCAACATAACTTTTGAAGAAGCATCCAAGATCTATCACCAACAAAGATAAGACAAAGTCGCAACTCCAGAGATATTGATAGAATCAGTACCATAAACGCCCTCAAAAGAAAAGGCACTGCCAGATTCAATACAAAAGGTGGACGATTATATTCTATTGACCGCAGATTGTTGTGCAATCCTACAAAAGACAACTCAACAAAAGCGGGACAAACCACGAAGTCTCCCAATACCTTGCTCTATTGGGAAGGTATCAATTGAAGGAACAATTTGTGATCAGAAAAGTAGCATCAGCATCATAACTTTGATTCAAGCGGATAAATTAGTTAATGAAATTGGGGAACCTCAAATTACAAATTATTCTCTCTGACAACTGACAATTAATTCCTTGGGGAATCATTGAGGAAGTGCCTATCAAAATCAATAGCATTATATTAAAGGTAGATTTTATAATTAAAGACACAGGAAAATCAAATATTCCTTTGATTTTGGGGAAGCCATTTTTGTCAAACTTGAAAGAAAAAGAGGAGGTACAACAAAAATTAGAAGAATGCAGAGAAGGAAAAACTAAAAAATTTCTACCTATGACGGATGAAAGAATTTTTTTTCTTCAAAAACAATATCTTACCTACAAGAACGGAGAAAACCCAAAAATTGATCAAATATGCGCCGTGTTTGCTAGGAGTAAAATAAAAAAGAGTTTGGAGGAGACATCCGATGTTTCTAAAATACTTGGGATTTCTGACTCTCAAGAGAAGTAAGACGGATGCGATATTTTTCTTGTCACATAAGACGCCCTAACATCAAGCAACATGTTTAGCTAATTACTCAAAAGAAGCGTTGCTTGGGACGCAACCCAAGGTAAGTATTTTAACGCTTTATTTAAATTCATGTCAAAATTTAAATTTTTAGAAAAAATAAATAAGTAACAATAAATATAAAATAAAAGGAATTTGAAAAGGTCTGGCCGCGCTCTATCGTACCACGATAGGTTATGCATCGTGCCACGATGCACCATGCTGAATTCGAAAAACTATAACATAAACGCCTTGTGCCGCGATACGATCTGGCCTATAATTTGAGCTCACGATGGCTCATTTTTCACTTTTGATTTTCACGCCGTTACTCTACCGAAATTTTTACCGAAACCCAAAAATCATTTTCTACAATCCGTACTTATTTTTAGCGCTTGTTTTTACTTTTATTACCACTCATATCCACTATATTCACCTTTACTCACCATACAAAACCATAAAAAATCAATTTTTATCACTTCCTACACTTTCCACTTCCATCACACACAAAAACTAACTTTTCAGGAAGCATTATGACACACCAAGACACGCCACGGGGTTACGATAGGTTTTTGGATGCCGCAATGACGAGGAAAGAAGTTTGTGCTGTCGTGCTATAAAGTTGAGCAAGTTCTCAAAGCATCTTGCTTAACAAATTTCCGACCGGAGATCTAGAATTTCACTTATGTTTTTGGACAATTTTTGTTGTTTGTTGATTGTTTGTATACCTATTTGGGCCAATCATGTGGTTTGACTGATTTTAATTTATGTTCTCCTATATTTTTCAACTTTTTTTGTTTTAATTTTAATATAGCTAGGAAGTTGCAGAGATCCACTTTGCACCCCCATTTGCTTAAAAAAATTAGGCTAAATTACATATTTAGTCCCTTAACTTATTTATTGGATTTTTAATTTTAGTCACTTAACTAATTGTTGTTACATTTTGGTCCTTCAATTGTTCTTCAGTTAATCGATTTGGTCATTCCGTTAGTCAACTTCTTATTTTTTTCGTTTCTTTTCTTTTTTTTTTCTTCTTCTTTCAAACCTAAAAGTAGAAACTTTAACTTTTACATCTAAAATCAAAAATTCAAATTTGTTAGTATGGCTAACACCACCAACAGTGTCTTCCCTCTTCTCTCTTTCTCAACAACAACTATGAATTTGAATCTACCAACACTTGGGTATCTTTAAAATTCCCTCTTTTAATCTCAAGTTCATAATATGTAAAATTCTTTCTTCATCATATTCTATTATTTCATTAGATTTCATGGGGTTTGGATAAGAAAAAGGGGGAAATGGTTTTTGAAAGAGGTAAATAGGGTATTTTTTTTATCAAGATGGTGATGGAGAAAAATCCATGGTAGTGAGTTGTTTTATTGTGTTGAAGAAATTACTGATTTGAGTTGACGGTGAGGCAATGACAAGAAAATAAAGTTAGATTAATGAAATTCTTAAACAATTATTTTGGGTTGTTTTCTGAGTTGTTGTTGTTTTTTTTGTTCTGGAACAATTTTTTGGAATTCTTAATGTTCTCAAGTTTAAATGAACATAGATGAGATGACAAAGATGATAATGAAGAGGAGGAAAAAATTAATCTAGGCTCTTGTGAAAAAACACTACAACAGGTATCTAGACTCTTTTGAGTCAAACATTCTAAATTTAACCACAATGATTGAAACAGATTAAAACCGACCACAAATCCTCCGGCACGGCATATGCAAACCCGGAAGCACTAACACGAGCATATCTCAACAAGTCTGAAAAATAGTCAGAAAACAGATACAGATAAACCAAACACTAAATCATCTTAAACAAACCACAAACAATCTGAAAAATAGTCAGAGACTAAATATCTAATTTAACCAAAAAATTTATATTTGAAAAATTAATAGGTTTACTCCTACTCTTGCTAGCACTAGTCCTCATACTAATTAATAAATATTTAGCGAGTTACGTACTTTTTATTGGGAAGAAACCTTTTTTTTACTATTGGGAAGAAAATTTTCTCACTATAAAAATCACTTTAGATGTGTAAATACAGGGAATATAATTTCTCTACCGTAGGTAGTACATTCTCGCACAAATTATGGTTATATAAGTAGGATTTTTTTTCTTTCATAATATGCCCCTTTCTTATTTTTAATTGTTGAATACTTTTATTTTGAGCAATTAGTGGTATATATAAAGAAACATTAGAATCTAGAAGTCCAAGCTCAATCGGCAGAAAATGCCGAAATTGCTAGGCTGGATGGCCATGAACGGGGTTCGATCCGTGGTCACTCTACTTTGTGTATATGAGTTTATGATATCTTTTTCATTTCATATATATACCAAGAAAAAAAAATAGATATTTAGTTGACATAATATAATTATTTTTATGAGAAAACATTTTATCAAGTCGACAATAATATGCATTTTATAACTTCCCGCTAGGATTTGAACAACTTTAACATTGAACAAATAAATTTAAAAGGTAAAACGGTGGTCATTCATTTTGTCGATACTTTTCCATGGACCACACGGATGGTCATTCAAACAACCTCCATTCAGGTTTATATTCCAGATGCATTCATGGCAGTTGTCATGCTTTTCATCATAAATGTCAAGATAATGACGATGAGGGTTTCCAGGCCATGTAAAGCTGCAAAAAAATAATGTATAAGGTATAGGAAAGATATTTGGAGTGAATGAAAATACATAACTTCCTGTAAACGGTATTGTGTGAAATCCAAGATCATCATCTTTGGATTTACAATGAACAGTGATAGTTGTGGGATGTGGAGGTACAACTACTCTATTGATAATCATTACGGACACCGTAAAAACTGAAGCCTTTCTAGATTCAAATGCAAATAGTATAATTAGGAGAATTGAAAATTTGAAGGTGGTTTGATTTAGAGCTATCATTGTTGTATGCATAATCACTACAACACTTACACCAATCTTAATTTATAGAGAAATAAAAAACTTTGTCAACAAAATATTTTTTTTAATTTAAGAAAGTTTCTTAATTTTTCCAACTTTTTAAAATCTAACCATATTTAATACTAAATTTTATTATTTTTTCTAGTCAATTTTTTTAAACTTTCAAACCCTCTAATAAATTAAAACAAATTATTGTTTCATAATTATATTGAAATTTTAATTAAACAAAAATCTTTGACTAAAATAGTATAAAATGAGATGGAATGTAATTAAATATTTGCTGAACAATTACAAGGGTTATAAGAATGTTTAATTGGAAAGATCATGACTTTGAAAATTGGGTACTTATAAGATGTCCAAGAGATGTCATCTAAATGATAAGATCATGACTTTGAAAAGTCAAGGTTATACCAGGATATTTATAAATTGGGTACTTTTTTTTCTCAATTATTAATAATAATTCTCCCTTGCTCAATTAAAAAAAATACAAAGAAAATTTTTTAATAAGAAAAATAATATTAAAAAAGACTAATTTGATATGTTTTTATGTGGTCTCACTCTAGGTCAGGTTTATATCCCCTTCTGTTTTGTATATGTATTTTTTATTTAATAATAAGGAGATATAGACAAAAGATGGGGTGAAGCTTACTTTGTCCGCTGATGTCTTAATGCTCATCACTTATAATTTTTTTTTTATAAATTCTTATTAATATCTTGGGTCAATGATATCATTAACATATGTTGTTAGACTACTTGGTGATCACTTAGAAGGGCTGAATAAGTGACTCTTTCTAAACAACGAGTTTTTCAAAATATTTTTGAGTACGCGGAAGCCCACCGGATCGGTAGTCTACTTTGCACCCTTCGATCAAAGGAAATGTAGTATAAGCCTTGGAGTGTTTAACGATAAATTGAATTAGGATATGTATTGCAATAAAATTATTAAGATAAACCACAACAAGTTCCAACTAATCAAGTTACACACAATCACAATTCAAGATAAAATCAATTGAATTTTGATGAACACTTACGATCACAAAATTCAATTGATGAGGGAGTGTAAGGAGAGAAGAACACAAACAGTTGATTAGGGAGTCCCCGCAGCTTTCGTGTCGTCCTTGCGGTCGGCCGCGTACGTCTCCCCCAAATACTCAAACGGACGATTTGAGCAATTTATTAAAAAGGCTTTAGTGCACAATTTACAAAGACTCGAATAACCCTATATTGAATCTAATGCAAATTGAACGATGCAACCTCAACACCTCGCGAAGCTTCGACCTCTAATTCCAACGTTCCAATCTTGCACCGTCTTCGAACCGAAAATCCCGCAATGAACGTCCAGCTGATTACCTCGCTTCCTCGATGTTGATCCTTCAAGATATTGCACAATCTTTAATCCTTGATGAGAAACCAAACCTTCAACCCAATTCAACTCGATCGTAATTCTGATTCACCGCGAATTACTCCGAACGTTATCGACCAATCGTACTAGCAATCTTCAATTGATCCCATACTCAATTTTCAATTGAAAGCAAATTGATGGAAGATGATGAATTTGTGTTGAATGAAGCTTTGATCCAAAATTTCTCTCAAATTCTGATCAAAAGTGTTTTCCAATGGTTTCTCACAATTACAACAAAAACACATATTGCTATTTATAGAGAAAATAGAATTGAGCAAATTTAGGCAAAACAGAACAGACTTGTATCGATACATATGATGGTATGTATCGATACAAACACCTTGACCAACATTCAAATTTGAAATACTTGACCTATGTAACGATACAAACACGAGTATGTATAGATACATATATCAGTTTCTTGAAAACCTGACTGATATGTATCGAAGCATGCAAGCATGATTCGAGACACCATGCGTTCTCTGGTGTTTTGAGAGAGTTTGGTGTGTATCGATACATGCAAGCATGATTCGATACACAAGAGACTCTCTGCCCCCGAGACACCAGTTTTGTATCGATACAAATGAAGTGTGTATCGATACAAAATGCACAAAATAAGTCTGAAGTAGTTTCAGGACCTTTGTATCGATCAAGGTAATCAAAACCGGACCGGACATCGAACCGGTGAAGACACTAGTTCAGTGGTTCAATGGTTCAACCGGGGTTGAATCGGGTTCAACCGGTATTTATTAAATATAATTTTTATATTTAATATTTATAAATAGTATATAAAATAATAATAATAATAATATTAATAACAATAAATAAAAATATCACCATTTTTTTTTACTAAACAAATATCACCTTTTTAGGTTTCCTTTTAAATCTCTCATAAATAAGCATAAAAAAACACATCATTTTTTATGTCTAGTATGGGTTGTTTAACATTGTAGGCCCAAACCCACATCTCATAACCCTAAAACCCACTTTATATGTACTGGTATCAAAAATTGGCTAACTACAAAAGTTGGTTAACATCAAAATAAGCATAGGAGGAAGAAGAAGAGTTTCTCACTTTGAAACATATTACCGCTGTTCAGTGTTTGCATGATCTGTTTTTTCCGTTTGTTTCTGATTCTGTCATGACCGACCGAACCGTAAGACCGGCTGGTCCAACGGTTTTTATCGGTTCCGCGCCGGTTCCACATCGGTTCACACGTTGAGCCGCCGGTTCGTTTGCACAACGATTTTGAATACTGACCGGACCGGATGCAGATCCGGTTCCCGGTTCAACCGGTTCGAACGGCCGGTCCGGTCCAGTTTTGACAACCTTGGTATCGATACAAGTGATTATGTATGGATACAAAATACCTTAAAATCAATTTTTCAAAGTTTAGAAATAGTTTTTCGCTGTCAAGTCATTTCTAATGTTGCCAAAATATGTTCCACTCTATTTTCATGTATTTTGACAATTAGTAAAACAAGGGAATGAACTGGTGCACTTACATTCTCCCCCTTTTTGATAATTGTCAAAACTTTGCATAAGCTAAACTAAGCATTTATATTTGTCGAAATGCACTTTATGATGAATATCCTAATCAATATAAATACGTACAAGATATGCAAGTATAATCCAATGGCGAAAAACCAAATATCATGACAAATATGGAATGTAGAAACCAAGTCCAAAGCATGAATATTGTAACAACATCGTCATTATAAAGAATTAACATATCAAAATACGGGACGAAATAAACAAAGCAAGCAACCAATGCATAAACATAACCAATACTCCATACAAACAAGATTATCCAAAATGTAAAGTCATACAAACCAAAATGAAATGTTGTCCAAAACATGACAACATTAAAATTATCCATACAACCAAATTGAAATAAAGAAAGTCATAAGAAATAACTAAAATAAAATTGTTCATGAGTTAAAGAAAAATAAAGTGCAACGAAAAACAAGATTAAACACCAATTTCATTCTTCCATGTTATCCGGGTTTGGGTTAGGATTGAAGTATTGGTCAACGGAAGTTTGTTGCTTGGTGTAGTCATCCAATTGACCTTGAAGATGATCAAACCTTGAGACGTTGTATGCATGCATATAATCAAGTCTAATGTTGATGTCATTTTGGAATTCGGCTTGCTTTAAGCTCATTTCTTTCAACATTTCCATAATTGCACCATTACTAATTTCCGAAGGACCACTTTCTAAGTTGTCGCTTCCACATGCCTCTTCTCTTGGTCTTTTACCTCTACCCTCTTGATTTACTTGATGTCCATCATCTTCATCCTCTTTGTCATAGAATTCATAATCCTCAATCTCATCATTCCACTTATATTCCATCTTTTTCATTTTAGTCATGTTGAAGATTTGGTCTCTCTTAGGTTTCATCCATTCTCCTCCTACTTGGTCAGTTATTTTGAAGTGGTCGAAGATAGTGGAGATCCAGCTTGCATATCCAAAGCAATGATCCTTTGGAGAATCCTTTAAAGCAAATAAACGGCTTACAATATAATGTAGTTTGGTCAATCTATTTTCTTCCTTTCCATCATGATATACATAAGATCAATATCCTTCCAATCAAGTCTAGAGTAGGATCCACCTCTTGGTCTTAGTATATGGTTCACGATCCAAAGTAAAACTCTCGGACCTTACTTGAGTCTACCGGCCTTTCCATTAGGACTTTTTCCGTTCCTAGTTAGAGTACTAGCAAACTCAGTCATTTTATACTTATGACCATCAACATCGGTGAACTTTTTTAAGTTCTTATCAGTCACCAACCCAAATAGTTTGAACCACAGATTGTTAAAAAACTTGTAAATCTTCTTTCCTATACAAATCTCAAACTCAACACCTTTTTGCTCTTGTAATCCAGAGTAAAAGATTCTAATTAAATCTTCCAAGTAAGATGTCTTCAAATTACAAAAAGTAGTGAGATTTTCTCTCTTAATTATCTCAGCTACTTCTCCTAGATGTAATTCCTCAAGGTCCTCAATGTTAACAACAGTTTGAGGAATCACTTTCTTTTTCTTGCAAGTTCTAATGTAGAAGTTCAAGTAATTCTCATGAATAAAATTTTCTTCCTTAAAATCAGTATCAGGAGCAGGATCTCTAATTATTCCAAGAATATTCTTAGTTCTACCACCATTCTTATTTCTATTGTTAGTAGACATTTCTAAGAGAAGGTTTTAGAACAATGTTACCTTGATAGATTGAAGAACTTGATTAATCCAAGAACCCCAATTTGAAACCCTTGTCTTGAGTGAGCACAATGAAGAGCTTGAACCACGAAATTGATGGGTGGAGATGATTGGGTATTGAATTTGAAGTGGTTCAGGGTCAAGTTTTGATGAATTTGATTGAGTTTTGAGGGAGATTGAGGGTTTATGTTTGGTTCGTGTGAGAGGAGAGGAAGATTTGTGATGTTTGATGAATGAATGAATGAATGAAAACTGATAAATAAAACTGTTTTCGCACGTATGTATCGATACAAACTCGTGTATGTATCGATACAAGTAAGTGTTCTGCAACATGTATCGAAGCATGTGTGTGATGAGACGAAATCATATCGTATTTTTAGCTTAATTTACATGAACTTTAGTTGCATTTTCATATGATTTTATTTCTTTTGTCTCTTTTTATGCCGGTATTTGTTTCCTTTTCAGTTTTGTTGAATAAAATAGGTCGGAGAAGAGAATTGAGCAAAAAGTGTAAAAAACGGAGCAAAAAGGGGGGTGCAAAGCACAAATTCACGCAGGCCCAGCAAAAAGAGGGCATTTGCACCAGCATGCCTTGTGGCGCCCGCCACAGAATTCTGGTTCACCATAATTGCTATTTTTTTGGTTCTACAGCGCACGATCAGTTTTGTCATCCTTATCGTACGGCTATTAGATGATATCAAAAGAAGCTTATCCTCTCCTATTTTTTAGGATCGTAGAAGACAAAATTCTTCTATAAATAGAAGACTCAAATTCAGAATTTTTCTCTCCGCCTTTTCTCATACTTTTCAGTCAGTTTATATTTCTAGTTTAATAAACTGCAACGGTATTTTCACAACGGGAATCCGTTGCCAATTTAAATTCAATATTTGTATCAAGATTCTCGTACCAGTTAATTCAAGAACTTTAATTCCAGTTTTTCAGATTTATAATTTTCCATGTTTTTTATGCGTTTATTTAATTATTTATTTGTCATGTCTAAATTTGTTTACTGTTTTTATTTATTAGTTTCTTCTACCATGTCTAGCTAAACTAGTTGATATCGATAAGTAATTTAATACTCCGAAGGGGACTTGGTAATGATTTAACGCGCGCATATTTAAACTATTTTTCTGATTCGAATTCCTAATTTTATTCTTAAGCTTTTGAACGAAAGTAAAATAAAGCAACTAAAGTTAAAATCAATAGAGCGGGAGTTTGAGGTTTTAACTAGATAGTAGGAATTTGATATTGATTTTTGAACGAGCGAGAGCCACGTTAGAATTAATTAGGACTTATTGATTTTCAAAATATACTTTCAAAACTAAGGTGGTAGAATAGTGACAGTAAAACTCCTAGTCTAGAAAGTATGGTTTTTTTCAATAAAACGAGAGTGTGAGGTTTAGACCTTTATATCGAGAAAGTCCTTCTAAAAAATAAATCCTTTTTCGCGCGCTATTTAGCAAACCACACACACATATTTAGCAAACTACATAAAATAAAATATATAGAAAAGCTATCATATATACAAAAGCTACACGTATGAATATGAATATAGAAGCTTCATGTATGAATATGAATATAGGTACAAAAGATACACGTGATGCACATATACAAAAGCTTCATATCATATATGAATAAACAAAAATTACTGACGATGACGTACGTAAACTGCAAGATATATGAGCAAACAAATAATAAAATATACTGAAATATACAAAATATACCAAAGCTTCATATCATATATATGAATATACAAAATATACTGGAAGAGATATGAGCAAAAAACTTACACGATCAAGTACGTAAACTGCAAACTGGAAGCACGTATAGACTAGTGGCAGACTAGATAAACTTCAAGACAATCAAAAGTGTATATAACCTAGCTAATAATAAAATTGTAATAAGGATAATATTGGAATTCTAAAATATATTTAGGATAATTTTGTCAGTTTAATTAAATTTTGAAAACCTTATCTCTCCTCCCTTCCAAAAAACCCCAATTTGGGGAGCAGCAAAAATTGACTCATATTCCCTCCTAACCCCTCCCCTCCTCTTCCCTCCTTAAAAAATTGATCCAAACACAAAATTTTAAAATATTACCTCCCCTCCCTTCCATAAATCCCGAACCAAACAGACTCTTAAAGCCCGTTTCCTTTGCTTATTTAAACCAAAATTCGCCCTAGGTCAGAGGTGATGCTGCAATACACGAAATTATAAACCCTAGGCAGCCGCTTGCTATGAAGAACTGATTCTGTCTATCGATCTGTTGGTTGTAAGGAACTTCGTTTATGAATTCTTGAGGTTTGATTATCAATAGCAATTTTATTTGTGAGTTTATGCTGTTTTGTATCAGTTTCATATCTTTGATCAGTGCATTTTGGAACATATTTTCTAGTAGTATAATTTAGCCTTTTAATAGTATTTCTACTATAATATTAAGTTTTTACTATGTTTCTAGGTCTTGGGTCACAATTGAGCTTTAATGAATTTATTTGACTAATTTTCAGATTTAATTGCATGTTGACACCTTTTATTGCGCAGCCATAACGGGAGCTAGAAATATCCAAATGAGGCGTGCTAAACTGCATTGGAAAGATTAGAAATAGAGCTACAAGATTTATGTTTTACAGAAAGCCCAGTTCAGACGTCTTGAGGGTGAAAAATGCAATTCTCTGAAGAAGTAAAGCTGATTGCGGGTTTTTAGACTAGTTAATCTTTTGTAATTGGGCCGAATTGCTATCTCTAAACCCAACTATTTCCCAAGCTCGGTTTTGCTGATTTAGGTTAATGTTTAGACCTATAAATAAGGCTGAAATAGCCAGAAACAGGGTCATCTTTCCCATGGCCGTTTATTTAATATTGTGTGCAAACCTATGGTGATGGAAGCCTAAAACTCTATCAATCCATTGACGGATGGTACTTTTATGGATTCTTGAGGTTCTATTTTAATGTCAAATTAGTTTTATGATTTATCTCTTTCTGTACCAATTTCATATTAATTCTTGTGCAAATCGATTTGTGTTATGATGCTTAATCATATGTAGTTTTGTTTTGTGCAATTCATTGATATTTTGGTCAACTAATTTATCGCTTGTTTAGATTAGTTGAATATAAATTGGTAAAGTCAATAGTGCTTAATTATAGGTTTGATCAAATTCAGATTTAGATTAATTATGTTTTAGATGCTTGTTCTGTCATGGTTAATTGAACTAATTGATGCTTAATCAATAGGAATTCGAATAGAAATTAATCGACGCTTGTTCAGTTAGTTTCTATCAAACAAGAATTAATTCATAGAACGAATGATCTTTTGAAACCTGTGATAGAAATCAAAAAGAAGTATCTGAAGTTAATGGGTTGGTTATCTTTATCATATTGATTGTTTCTTTTAATTGAATATCGTTTCACAAACAGAAAACCCCCTTAAATTTACAGTTTTAATCGTTCTAATATTAGTTAAAATTCGATCAAGAGTCTTTGGGAGACGACCAAGGTTAACTACCTTGTACTACTACTTTTAAATTAAATTTATTTTGACCACGTAACGACCGTGATCACCCAGCCTCGTAGCGTTGTTTGACGAATTCATTGAAACATCCGTCAACGCTAGGCTAGAATGAAAATTAAAAGAATTCATAGAAATTCAAACCCTCGAGAATGAAAAGATTAGGCTACGCAATCTCGAAGCTATTAGGGTCCTAGAGAAGCTTAACGATACGGTCGACTCAATAGCGACTCACCATGAGTCATTGGGAATGCGAATCTCCTAGCTCGCTCAGGCGGCCATAGAACTCTCTCGCGAGAGACGAGTAGATATTATAGCGGACACTAGAGAGGATAAGATTGAAATGTCTAATGAGAATGATTGTGATAACATTGACGAGAGTCTAGTTGAGGAAATAGTGGAGTTCGAAGAAACACCGCTGACACCCCTCCAAAGAGAGGCCGTTGAAGAGGAAGAGAAGGGAACACTTCATGTTTTTCCTTCTCCCTACAACCCAGTAATCCTTATTCCCCAAAAGGTCAAGGAAATAAAAACAATTACACAAAAAGGAGAAGGGTAACGTTCGGGAAGGTGTGTGAAAAGATTAAGTCAAAACAGAAAAGGACAATTGGGATTGAACCAAAACCACCGCCTCAAATTAGTAAATCTTCTTTTCTCCCGAAACACAAAATAATAGAAAAGGGCGAGAAAGCTGAATGCCCTATAGGAGAAAAAAGAGAAAAAGTGAGGGGTATATGAGAGCACTTGATAAGTGGCCATGGAAATCATTCCCGATTGAGCCATCGCAAGTGAGATAAAACACCAAACTGTCGAGCTACCGACACTAAACAAAGCGCTTGGTGGGAGGCAACCCACATGTAGGTTTAAATCCTGCTCAATAAAAAGACAAAAAAGAAAATTTATTTTGTAATGCATATTTGGTTATTGTTTGTTTTTCCGGATTATCATATCTTATAAACTATGCGGTACTATATATATATACTATTTCTCACTCATATTTTTGGTATAAATTTCTTCTTTCCTTTTTTAGATACTATTCTTTCTTTCTCACGATGTATCGAGCTGCGAATCCGGATATCAAGTTCAGAGGAGTAGGACAGGTGAAGGGCTATGAAATTCACGCTCAGAGAGATATGTACCTATCCATTTACCCTGACAGCTACACCATGACCAGACTAGGAATCCGCGAAAGCGTATTGTACTTGCTTAATGAGGTCGGCTGGTCTAGTTTTGCCATAGATGAGGTTTAGCTCTTACCGTAATTTAACCCATGAGTTCATAAGCTCTTTCTCCTATCACCCTGAAATCGAAAAGGGATTCAACAAAGGCCTGATAAACTTTAGGATGTCTAACAATGACTACACCTATAACAATAGAGAGATGGCCAACCTCCTAGGTTTCCCAAGTGACCCTCATACCTTCACCACCGTTGAGGAGGAAATGTTCCCTTACCGTGATCTAGACTATTTCTAGAGTAAGATCTCAAGAGAGGGCCATGCTGACTTTGAAAATATGCGTTATGAGAGCATACACAACCCAGCCTTCCGGTACTTCCATAAAATCCTAGCCCACTCTCTTTTTGGTAAGGCAGGAAACAACCGTTTTGTGTCCCATGAGGAGTTTTATCATGCTATGTGCTACACAGTCCCGACTTGTCAATGGGGCCACCTTTATGATGAACAACTTGTATAAGATAGCCCTTGAGTGCCAAGGACCCATCCTAATAGGCGGCCTAGTTACCATGATTGCTAATGCTATTGGAATGAGATTCCCCCTTAACCAGCTTCAACCTTTAGGAGGGATCAAACACATGGACTTAGACTTTTGTTTCAACAATAGCTTCATAGGAAGCTTGGGACCCGAAAGGTTTGACCTCCTTATAAATTACCAAGTCATGCCCCGTTTCCCCTTGCCTAACTAAGAAACCAGTGTTCATGACAGAAGAAATTGGCTTTATGACTTGGAAGAACCACAAGATGAACCTTTCTCACCTCCATCTTCACTCAAAAGTTATGAAAACCTTGACACAGATCTCTCTGATGCTGAGCCAGATGAGCCTACTGCTTCTACTCCTGCTGCTACTCCTGCAACTATTTCTGCTGCTGCTGCCCCAGTTGAGCCACCGGCCGTGACAAATGCTATGTATGAGGATTTGCAAGCTAAGGCTAATGCCATGGAGGCCGAGCTGACTACTTTGCGCGCTGAATTCTACGCCCTTTTGGATACTAGGACCGTCTCGTTTTCTTTGTCGCACTCCTAGGATTTACATTTAATTTTCTTGCTTTAGAATAATAAATCCTAAGCATTTTTATTAGTAGTTTGATTTTATTTCCAGAAATTTGCAATAACTATATTTGATCTGATTTGAATTATGAAATAATAAAACTCCTGTTGAGAGACTTTTTGTTTTATGATCTTCTTGTGTGCTCCTATGCTTTCTATTGTGCTAAGTGCTATGTGATGAAAGTTGAATTATGTACAAATCTTGTTTCGTTGGAATTAAATTTAAACTATATGCAAGCTGTGCAATTTCTTTTAGACAGGTACAAGTACTGAACAAATGAACAACAAAACGCTACAGGACGAAACAGAGACAAATTTCTGCACAGATGGGCAGATGGCGCCCGCCATGAAACATGTGGCGCCCGCCACATAATTGAAAGTGCATGATTTTTCCAATTTCTTGTATAGAAAGCGTCTAATAGTACCATGCAATGAATGGCTTTTGTCTTTTGGCTTTTGGCAAAGAATTGATTCCCTCTGTAATGTTGACCATGTCATTATTTTTTCCATTCAATTATCCAACTACACAACATTAAATTATTACTATTTTTCCATTATAAAACCACAAAGACTTCTTTTCATTCATTTTCATTCATTATTTCATTCCTACATTCACTTCACACCATTTTCACATTTCACAGAGACTTCTTTTCATTCATTTTCTTAGAGTTTGTTCAAGTTAAGGTCATGGCACAACAAGAGCAATATGAGATCAATTTCCAAAATGCGGGCCAATCCAAGCTTTACCGACTCCTACTCCGTAAAGAGTTCGAAGCAACAAGGTATGCCGATGAACTTTGTATGGAAACTCTAGGATTGCAAGATAGTGTGAACTATTTACTTAGATTATTCAAACTTGACTATTTGCTTTCTTTTAAGGATCTGGTTTATGTACAACTTACCGCCGAATTTCTTAGCTCTCTAGAACTAAACGCCACCCCCGAGCGTGTGAAATTTCGTATGTTTAACACCGATTATAATTTTAGCTTCGACGAAATTGCCGAGATGTGGCATTTCCCACACGGTGAGGGAGTGAAAGATGAGTTACCAACTAATGTGGGGTGGCTAGAAGCCGCGAGATCCTTTTGGTGGGGGGTATCCGGTAAAGTAACAAATAGCTTTGAGGGTAACCGAGCATCATTGATTCAAAACCCCGCCATTCGCTACTTTCGCCAAATTTTAGCTTGCACTATTTTTGGGCGCGCTAGCTCCAACAAAGTGAACGAAAAAGAGCTTTACTTGATGTTCACTATTGTTTCAAAAGAAAAGGTTAATTTTGCCCGACTCATAATGTACCATATGTTTTCTATGGTTAAATCCAAAGGGGCAATTGTTTTTGGGGCCTTATCATCACTTTAGCACGCATGCTAAACCATGAGGCTCAACTTTCTACTTTAATCCCACTCGATCCCCGTACCATTGACTTGGACAAGGTACGAAGCATGAAATTAGTAAAGCAACGGGCTGATGGAAAATATATTCTCATGATAGATAACAAAGCCTGCCCCGATATCATCCTCCCTGACCCCGCGCGCATAAATGTATGTGCGCAATATAGATAACTACTGTTTCCTCCCTGACCTTGACGGCCTCCCTGCATTCATGGCCCCAAATGCAGCTGCTGATGGGGGAGAGAGTGACGAGCATGAGGAGGAGGAGCGTGAGGCTCCGGGAACTAATGCACACGCCACACACACTTCTTCTGGCTATTTTACAGGTACTTCATTTGAAGTCGGCTATGAGAGTGGGACTTCCACACTTGATACTGTCTTAACTGAATTAAGGCAATGCTACACCCTAGATGCCCAGAGAGACCAGCATATCTAGGACATCCAGACTCGCCAGACCGAGATGATGATGATGATGATGCAACAGTTTGTAATACCCTAATTTTGCACTTTTTAAAATAAATATTTTATTAAAAATTATTTCTTGTTTTTATGAGAAATATCAAAAATAGTAATTATGTGCTTACAATTTATTCATTTTTCTTTATTTCTTTTAATTGTCGCAATTTATCTTTTTATACGAAAAAATAGCAAAAATAATCCAAAACAGTTTTTATCTCTTTATTCAAGTTTATATTTCATTTTTATATTTTTCTACATTTTTATTCATCTTTTCTTGTTGATTTTTACATTTTTTACCATTTTATAAAATTTCTTTGTTCTTTTGCCCAATCACATTGCGACACCTCATCATCTACACATCATCTTCATTTTCATTTACCATTTTCTCATTTAATTATACCTTAATCTCAAAATTACACAATATTACAAAAATACCATCTAACCTAATTCCTCTCTATAAATACCAACCTCACATCACTCAATCATCAACAATCATTTTACACAATTCCCAAAAAAAAAATCAGAAAATCTTTCCTCCTTCCTCCACCAACACTTTTCCGGCAACCACCGCCGGAAAACCACCTCCGGTGGCTGGAAAACCACCACCCAATTTTCAAATTCATCCAAATTAAAATCCGAAAACACCATTAGCTTCCTAATCATCTTCTCATCACTAATCCACCGTTAATTTAACCAAACACGCCGGAAACCGCCGGATCCGAAACCACCCTCGCCGGAAAATTCAATCACCCAAAAATCTACCAAAATCAACAATCAAATACTCAAATCCGCAACCAGTTTCGTCAAAAAATCCGCAACCAGTTTCGTCAAAAAATCAACGGAAAAGCTTCGAAACCGAGCTCGAAGTCGCGGTCAAAATAAAACTCTCCAATCCGAGCTTTTCGTCCACAAACGAAGGTAGATAAGGATCATTTCGTGCTTATGGTACGTCTCTGAACACAAATCGATCATCGTTTGAGCTTGTACATACTTGAAACTCATTTTTGATTTTTTGCATCAAAACTTGCCTGGCATTTTTCTCTTTACACAAATACTGATTGCAAAAACTAATTGTATATTATTGATCCTTGTGAAAAACACTACAAAAAGCACTACTCACTTGTTGATTTTGGTAAAGTTTTGAGAAACCCTTATTTTTGTGTTTCAAGCTCCATTGAAGCTTTCATGGAGCGTGTTTGCTGTTTGGTGAAGAAGAAGGAGGGAGTGGTTATGCCACGTGTCGCCGCGTGAGAGGCTAAAAAGCTTCTCACGCGCGCCCCCCTTCTTTCTCGACGCACCCCCACCATTTTTTTGTTTGGACAGCTGGGTTTGGTGACCGGGCGGGTTTGACCCACGGGTCACCCGACCCGGTCCGTTTTTCTTGAAAGGGAATTGGGCTTAAACCCTTTTTGGGCCCAGTTTGGTTTTTCTGTTCTGTTTTTTTTTTAATTGCTAATTGCTGCACCTTTTTTGCTGCTATACCCCTGCTATTGATTAATTATTTTATGACTTTTATTGAATGAAAGTGCTTAATGAAAAATAAATGATTATCTCAAAAGTGCTTATGCAAATAAGCACTTCTGAAATAAGCGCTTATTTAATCTTTTTGTATTTTTTTCTCAATTAATTTGAAACTTTACAATAAAAAGGATTAAAAATAAATAGTCTCTGACGCATGACTTTGAGTATTTTATTTTTAATTCGAAGCTTTTGATTTTGAAATTTAGATTTGAAAAAGGATTAAAAGTAAATAGTCTCTGACGTATGACTTTGACTATTTTATTTTTAATTCGAAGCTTTTGATTTTGAAATTTAGATTTGAAAATGGATTAAAATAAATAGTCTCTGACGCATGACTTTGGCTATTTTATTTTTGATTCGAAACCTTTGATTTTGAAACTTCGAAATGAAAAAAGGATTAAAAGTAAATAGTCTCTGACGCATGACTTTGACTATTTTATTTTTAATTCGAAGCTTTTGATTTTGAAATTTAGATTTGAAAAAGGATTAAAATAAATAGTCTCTGACGCATGACTTTGGCTATTTTATTTTTGATTCGGAACCTTTGATTTTGAAACTTCGAAATGAAAAAAGGATTAAAAGTAAATAGTCTCTAACGCATGACTTTGACTCATTTATTTTTAATTCGGACTTTTTAAACTTAAAACAAAACCTTCCTCATTGCGCAGTTAACTCTTTTTCAACTATCAATCTTTTTTCTAAATGGATGGCGCTTTATCCATTCCCCTGCTACAGACAAACGCTTAAGCCTCCGAAGCAAGCATACAAGCATACTGTTGTATCAGTGGAATGCGACCTAAGCATCGTTCACTAAAAACAACCAACACACAAATCTTTCTTTTCAGGAAGAACTACGTGAGCTTTGACTTCCTCATTGTACTTGGGGGATACGTAGGAGCGAGAGCCTCTCTCGTCAAGCCAAATAATAAAAAACTCTTTTTTTCTCCTTTTCTGTTCAGTATGCGGTAATTTAATTCTTTTTGTACGGTTATCTCTGTTTATGCAAACCAAAATTCCTCAAATGGTTCCCGTTGAGTACAACGGATATGAGGGGGTGTTAACGTCTTCCCCTCATATAACCAATTCCCGAACCCGACATTTAAGGTTTTATCATTATTTTCCTTTCCCCTCACGGGATAAATAAAATATGGTGGCGGCTTCATTGTTTACATTTGTGCATTGCATCTCATCATTGCATATCTGTATATTTTTTGCGCCGGGTACTACAGCTGGCGACTTCACTGGGGAGCTTGTGTAGAGAGTTAAGCCTAGTTTGAGGCTTTTGGTTTGCTTATTCCAGGTTAGCCGTATCTTTCCTATCTTTTACTTTACCGCAAAATATTGAACTGTCTGGAATTGCTGGCTTTGTCTTCTCTTCTACTCCTTTTTTTCTTTTTGCCTTTATGGCTTGGTTCTTGGTTAGTGTGTGTTATGGTTCATCACCGGACCGGAGAGAAACTTAGGATTAGTTGAGGGATTTTTGCATTGGGCTCTCTGACATGTGACTTTGAGTTCCGGTGTGAAAATTCCGCTCGGAATAGATTCCCTTGGAAAGGTTGGGCTCTCTGCCGCATGGCTTTGGGTTCAGTTTTTTCCATGTGGGGTCCAGGACTCCGGGGGCCTTTTATCCAGTCTATGTATCTGAAAATTTTGTCTAGGGACCACCGTTTAGAACCTGTGTCGAGGTTATGATGTTGACTCATCCAGTTGGCGTTATAATCTCAACCAGATGAGGTTGCTTTTGGGAAAAGTAATCGAGGATTTTGGGAACCGTGTCAACCTAGAACAACATGTGAGAGGGATGGGTTACAGGTAACTTTGAACTTTTGGCCTCAGAGATTCCATTTTGAAAAGAACCCGGTTATTGTGAATATGGAAGATTTGTGACTTTGAAATCAATGTTCGCCAGATGATACAATGTTACTGTGATCATATGCATGCATTTTGCATTCATACATCCATGCATCCATGAAAATAACCATGCATATTCATCTTTCATACATTTACAAAAAAAATAAATATGGGAAAAAGTCTTTGAAAAAAATCATCATGCATTTCAATCATAGAAAAATCATGCATTTTTTCCAACCACAAAAAAAAAAAAAATCTCATTTTCATTTATTCATTCCAACAGTTACCTTCTCGGCACTGCTATTTGGATTAGAAAGTTTACACTGCACCATGGACAACTGGAAAGAAAAAGATGATGCCTTGCAAGGCGAAATGAATCAGATAGGTGGAAAGTTGGACAAAGTTCTAGAGATGTTGTCTGGTTTAAATCTGCCACCAAGATCGATTGTGAATGAGGTTCTTGTACCTACTATTGAGGTCCCACGAGAGAATGCTTCAGTGACTCTTGTGAATTGGCCACCTCATGGTGTACCAATTAGATATGCTATACCTGAATATGTGCCGTTTGTGTTTGATGTTCCACCCGGTTCCCAAGCTACCGAGAATCAGAATAGAGTACCTCCAGTTCGTCAAGGATTCAATCTGTCACAAGGGAATTTGGTTGATCTTATGAATTCTCACCAGGGTAATGTGATACATGATGATGTGTCAATAGTGGACTCTACTATCCCTCAGCTAGAGGAGACTATGCAGAAATTCCAGGCTCTAGAGGAAAGATTGAATCTGGTGGAAACAGGCAGTGATCCATTAGATTTCACAAAGATGTACTTGGTTTCTGATGTGGTGCTCCCACCAAAGTTTAAGATGCCTGACTTCGAAAAGTACAAGGGTCTGAGTTGCCCAAAGAACCATCTGATCATGTATATCAGGAAAATGGCTTCTTATTCTCATGATGATAAACTTATGATATATTGTTTCCAAGACAGTCTGGCTGATGTGCCTCTCAACTGGTACATGCAACTCGAGGGTGGTAGTATCCTTTCATGGAGAGATTTGGCTAATGCCTTCCTTAAGCAGTACCAATACAACATGGATATGGGTCCCAGTCGTACTCAACTTCAGAATATGAATCAAAATGATAATGAATCCTTCAAGGTCTATGCACGAAGGTGGAGAACATTGGCTTCTCAAGTACGTCCACCACTCCTAGAGACAAAACTTGCGGACATGTTCATCAACACTCTGCAAGGGACATACTTTGAAAATATGATTTGTAGTACTTCCACGGACTTCTCTGACTTGGTTCGAATTGGGGAAAAAATTGAAATGGCGATCAAAAGTGGCAAGATTCAGCTTACTGCTAGTTCTCAGAATGGAAAATGGAAGGCTAGTAATAACTTCACAGATGAAGAAAAGGAGGAAATTGATGCTGATACTTCTAAAAATGACCAGGCTCCTGTTCAGTTCCCATATTTTCCATATCCATATGTGGCAACAATGCAACATCAGCAGTTCCAAGGATATCCTTTTCAAGTGCCTATGAATCTTGTACCACAACAAGCTCAACAACCACAACAGGCCCAGCAGCGACCTAGAAAAGTCTTTGATCCGGTCCCTATGTCGTTCAGTCGACTCCTTCCTTATCTTGTATACAATGGATTAGTGGTTCCTAAGGTTCAAAAGCCATTGACTGAACCATTCCCTGATTGGTATGACGCAGAGGCTAAGTGTGATTATCATGCCGGAATTGAGGGGCATACCACTGATAACTGTAGATCTTTCAAGTATAAGATACAAGATCTTCGTGATAAACAATTGTTGTCCTTCGAGGATGGTGAACCGGTTATCCGAGATAAGCAGTGAATGGGGCATTCAACAAGTTTCTCCAATCTTGTTTTTTTGAACAATTTGCCATGCCAAAAGATGAAGAGAATAATGGAAATAGTCAAGATAGGTTGCACCTGTGTTCTTTAAACATAGTCTTTGCAAACTAGCTTTTTATTTCTTTCTTGTCAAACATTTGTTTGCTTTTAAGATTATGTATTTTGTCAAGTACATTTCATATAATAAACATGCATGTTTTTGGAATCAATCCATTTGTATTCGCTTTTTATTATTACTTACAAACTTGGAGCGAGGATGATGAAAACAAATAACTGATCTTTGCTGATATATGCTTTCAATGATGAAAAAAAAACCTAGTTGAGGATGTAAGGCATCGTTTTACTTTCTTTCATTATTGAATAAAAAATAAAATTGAATTGAGCCATTCTTGCATATGTTTGTTGTTATCTGATTCTCCTAGTTTCTTGAGACATATCTTTTTTTAGAAAAAAAAAAAAAATCAATTTTGGTTTGATTCTTGACCTGATACTTCAAGAGTATATAGGTTGTTTTGCACTTTAGGCTATGTTGTGAAGGTTCAGTAATGATTTGTGAAGGTTCAGTAATGATTCAATAAAATCGGTACTGTCTTAATATCTTAGACTGTTAGAAGTATGTAAGATCAATTTGAGTACTAATTTTGACGAAGACCTGAACATGAGTTTTTAAGTAACCCTCAGTAGTTTATCCTAGCAGTTGGCACCATCTTGGGCACAAACTAATTAGGAAATCGATGAACATAAGTGAATGATCCAGAAATGAAATTTTGCATACTTTGGTTAATGCACTTATGGAGTTAGATGACCCTCACTCGGTTGTTTAACCCAACAGTTGTTGAAAAACCATAGTAAATATACCCATTTAGTAGTTGGTTCAGAGGAGTCTGGTTCTGAACTTGGTAGGGCGGGTTGCTATCCGATCCCCCACAACTGCATTTGGAAGAGAAAAAGGGGTTTACCAAACTGATTTTACCAGCTCCCCTCGATATATGATCATAATCACTAACAGATTTTTCTACCATGAGCGTGTACAAGATAATGGGCTTAATGTGATTGCACCTGAATGAAAAGGGTGAATAAAATTTAAGCAAAAGTTAGAGTCACAATAAAATGCTTCAGATTTGTCTTCATATGATGAGAGTCTCTGACTGCATTATGTTGTTTTGTGTTATTACAGTACCCTTGGTATTGATTTATATTACTTGATTTTCTTCTTTAGCCGGCAACCACGTATGATTAAAGTTGTCGTGGTCTGTTTCAAACCTGTGTTGCAAAAAAAGAGTTACTATTTATGTGCTCAATGACAAACAAATGTTCAAGTATGGGGAATCTGATAACACAAATTTATATCTTTTTGGCTTGATTTACATGAATCCTAATTGCATGTTATAATACTGAAAAGGCCTAATTGAAGCTAGGTTCACTTTGAAAACATTCAGTAAATGTATTGTTAAGCTGACTCCTCCAGTTTGTTGAGTAAGTAATAGTTATCTCTCTTTTCTACACATCATATGTGTTTCAAAAAAAAAAACTTGCATGTGCAAAATACTTTTCAAAAGAAATGATTTTACTTGCAAATTAATACTTGACATTAAAGAAATCTGAGCTGTGGTCTGATCATGGGCAAAGACGATTTGAGACGCTCCTAACTAGGGGCAAGCCATCTATGGATTCTGCCAATCAGGGGCAAACAAGTTGAATACCCTGCTTATCAAGAGTGAATTGGTTCAAGAATTGGATACACTGCAAACATCAATTGGTCAGGGGCACACCCTTCATGGATTCAAATGCTTGGGGCATACTCTATCAAGATTATATCTTCCTGAAAGTTGCATGTGGTGAGATATGGGAGAACCGTGGTTGTCAATAATATGGATGGTAAGGAATTTCCACTCTCAGTGCACGCTGTTGTAGTCAAAGAAAGCTGATGTTCCTCTTTGGAAACCTGTTTGAACACCTATTCTGCAACAGAAGCTTGCAAGGGTCCTCATACTCAACAATGTCAGAGTTACTCAGATTCTCGGTGCCGGGAAATACAAACTTTCATCAACTGAAACTTAGAAATTCATGCATTCACGCATACATGCATACAAACTCCTGCATATTATCAGATAATTCATGCGCATTAGTTTCACATTTAGGCATCAGATATACATAATCATGCATTCATGAAGCACATGTTCAAAATGTTGTTTTAGCAGGTTGTAGACTTGGATCTCTAATTCAGTGAAAAATGTTGATGTGCCTAATTCTCCAACAAGACGGTTATTGAATCGTAATTTCTCAACAAGAAGGGTTGATGAATCTTTTCCCTAGTGAACTGGTCAACAAAGTGTCATCTCCAAGCAGATCGGCCAGTACATCATATTCTCAAGGAGGAAGGTTGATGAATCCTTTCTTTCCCCAGTGAGGCAATTGATTTGTTCATCCCCAGTAAGTCGGTTGGAACACCGCATTTTCAACAAGTCGGTTGTTAAGCCGTTTTCCCCAATAAAGTTGACTTATGCACAACATCCCCAGCGAATGGATCAATAAGTCATTATCCCCAGTAAGCTGATCAGCATACAACATCCTGAGTAAAGTTGGTACTCCGTACCTCAGCAAGTTGGTTTCCCAAACCATATCCTCAATGGAGTTTCCGCATCTACAACAAGTTGATTGATGAACCATGTTTCTCAACAAGACAGGTGTCTGACAATTGCCAAGAATAATGGCAGAATGTTCAACTTTCTTTCCCCAGCGAGTACTCTTTTTCAAGATACCTTAAACCTCAGCAAAATACTCCAGCAAATTTTCAGTGAGCTACGGTTCAGATTGTCAGTTCTCCAGATTGGATGGTGAATGATTCAAGTCAGTATCTCATCTCACAATTTTCCGGATAGGACGGGAAATTCTCTAAACTCAAGAAAGTTATCTCGCAGTTTTCCGGATTGGTCGGAAGGTTGTCTTTTTCAAGGTTTTTCGGATTGGTCGATAAACCATTTCATATCATGGTTTTCCAGATTGGTTGGTAAGCTGTGTTATCTCTTGATTTTCCGGATTGGTCAGAAGGTTGTCTTTTTCAAGGTTTTTCGGATTGGTCGATAAACCATTTCATATCATGGTTTTCCAGATTGGTTGGTAAGCTGTGTTATCTCTTGATTTTCCGGATTGGTCGGAAGGTTGTACTTTTCCAGGTTTTTCGGATTGGTCGATAAACCCTTTTATATCATGGTTTTCCAGATTGGTTGGTAAGCTGTGTTATCTCTTGATTTTCCGGATTGGTCGGAAGGTAAGCTTTTTCAAGGTTTTTCGGATTGGTCGATAAACCATTTCATATCATGGTTTTCCAGATTGGTTGGTAAGCTATGTTATCTCTTGATCTTCCGGATTGGTCGGAAGGTTGTCCTTTTCATGGTTCTTCAAATCGGTCAAGAAAATATTTCATATCATTGTTTGGTAGTTTGGTTGGTAAGCTATGTTATCTCATGATTTCTACGGTCGACACACCAGTAAAGTGGTAACGATCAGTTTGGAGTTCAGGTACCCTGAGGGGAGAAGACTTCATTTTTCTTTTATGGTCAACACACCCGGAGGAGAGGTAATGATCAGTTTTGGAGATAACGCACCCTGAGGGGAGGCGACTCAATTTTTATGGTCGACACACCAGTGAAGTGGTAACGATCAGTTTTGGGGTTCAGGTACCCTGAGGGGAGAAGACTTCAATTTTTTCTTTTGTGGTCGACACACCAGTGAAGTGGTAACGATCAGTTTTGGAGTTCAGGTACCCTGAGGGGAGAAGACTTCATTTTTCTTTTGTGGTCGACACACCAGTGAAGTGGTAACGATCAGTTTTGGAGTTCAGTTACCCTGAGGGGAGAAGGCTTCATTTTTCTTTTGTGGTCGACACACCAGTGAAGTGGTAACGATCAGTTTTGGAGTTCAGGTACCCTGAGGGGAGAAGACTTCGTTTTTCTTTTGTGGTCGACACACCAGTGAAGTGGTAACGATCAGTTTTGGAGTTCAGGTACCCTGAGGGGAGAAGACTATAATCGTTCTTTTAAAGATCAACGCACCTAGAAGGGAGTTCAGGTATTCAGTTACTATTTATTCCAGATAATTCTCCACCTTCATCTTCCATATGCATTCATCATCACATTCACATCACAAAATTAGGGCATTTGTATTTAATTATCTTTTACTTTGATCACGTAAAGACTCAAGTCATTTACGCATTCGAGTATAAGACAATTAAATAGGGGCAGCTGTAATACCCTAATTTTGCACTTTTTAAAATAAATATTTTATTAAAAATTATTTCTTGTTTTTATGAGAAATATCAAAAATAGTAATTATGTGCTTACAATTTATTCATTTTTCTTTATTTCTTTTAATTGTCGCAATTTATCTTTTTATACGAAAAATAGCAAAAATAATCAAAAACAGTTTTTATCTCTTTATTCAAGTTTATATTTCATTTTTATATTTTTCTACAATTTTATTCATCTTTTCTTGTTGATTTTTACATTTTTTACCATTTTATAAAATTTCTTTGTTCTTTTGCCCAATCACATTGCGACACCTCATCATCTACACATCATCTTCATTTTCATTTACCATTTTCTCATTTAATTATACCTTAATCTCAAAATTACACAATATTACAAAAATACCATCTAACCTAATTCCTCTCTATAAATACCAACCTCACATCACTCAATCATCAACAATCATTTTACACAATTCCCAAAAAAAAAATCACAAAATCTTTCCTCCTTCCTCCACCAACACTTTTCCAGCAACCACCGCCGGAAAACCACCTCCGGTCGCCGGAAAACCACCACCCATTTTTCAAATTCATCCAAATTAAAATCCGAAAACACCATTAGCTTCCTAATCATCTTCTCATCACTAATCCACCGTTAATTTCACCGAAAACGCCGCCAAACACGCCGGAAACCGCCGGATCCGAAACCACCCTCGCTGGAAAATTCAATCACCCAAAAATCTACCAAAATCAACAATCAAATACTCAATTCTTATAATTTGGACCCTCCTGAACTCAAATCCGCAACCAGTTTCGTCAAAAAATCAACGGAAAAGCTTCGAAACCGAGCTCGAAGTCGCGGTCAAAATAAAACTCTCCGATCCGAGCTTTTCGTCCACAAACGAAGGTAGATAAGGATCATTTCGTGCTTATGGTACGTCTCTGAACACAAATCGATCATCGTTTGAGCTTGTACATACTTGAAACTCATTTTTGATTTTTTGCATCAAAACTTGCCTGGCATTTTTCTCTTTACACAAATACTGATTGCAAAAACTAATTGTATATTATTGATGCTTGTGAAAAACACTACAAAAAGCACTACTCACTTGTTGATTTTGGTAAAGTTTTGAGAAACCCTTATTTTTGTGTTTCAAGCTCCATTGAAGCTTTCATGGAGCGTGTTTGCTGTTTGGTGAAGAAGAAGGAGGGAGTGGTTATGCCACGTGTCGCCGCGTGAGAGGCTAAAAAGCTTCTCACGTGCGCCCCCCTTCTTTCTCGACGCACCCCCACTGTTTTTTTGTTTGGACAGCTGGGTTTGGTGACCGGGCGGGTTTGACCCACGGGTCACCTGACCCGGTCCGTTTTTCTTGAAAGGGAATTGGGCTTAAACCCTTTTTGGGCCTAGTTTGGTTTTCTGTTCTATTTTTTTTTAATTGCTAATTGCTGCACCTTTTTTGCTGCTATACCCCTGCTATTGATTAATTATTTTATGACTTTTATTGAATGAAAGTGCTTAATGAAAAATAAATGATTATCTCAAAAGTGCTTATGCAAATAAGCACTTTTGAAATAAGCGCTTATTTAATCTTTTTGTATTTTTTTCTCAATTAATTTGAAACTTTACAATAAAAAGGATTAAAAATAAATAGTCTCTGACGCATGACTTTGACTATTTTATTTTTAATTCGAAGCTTTTGATTTTGAAATTTAGATTTGAAAAAGGATTAAAAGTAAATAGTCTCTGACGCATGACTTTGACTATTTTATTTTTAATTCGAAGCTTTTGATTTTGAAATTTAGATTTGAAAAAGGATTAAAATAAATAGTCTCTGACGCATGACTTTGACTATTTTATTTTTGATTCGGAACCTTTGATTTTGAAACTTCGAAATGAAAAAAGGATTAAAAGTAAATAGTCTCTGACGCATGACTTTGACTATTTTATTTTTAATTCGAAGCTTTTGATTTTGAAATTTAGATTTGAAAAAGGATTAAAATAAATAGTCTCTGACGCATGACTTTGACTATTTTATTTTTGATTCGGAACCTTTGATTTTGAAACTTCGAAATGAAAAAAGGATTAAAAGTAAATAGTCTCTGACACATGACTTTGACTCATTTATTTTTAATTCGGACTTTTTAAACCTAAAACAAAACCTTATAAAAACAACGAGGCAGAGCCTGACGCATGACTTGTCTCTGTTTCAACTTTTTTTTGACTTTTAAGTTGACTTTTAGGTTGACTTCTACTTTGACTTCTTGGTTTGACTTTTTGGTTGACTTTTACTGTTGACTTCTTACAGTTGATTTTCCTCTTTTTGACTGAGTTATGCTGATTGCTTGTAATTGCTAGATGACTTATTCTTTTTTGTCTGATATATGATTACTTGTTTATATGCTCATATCTGATGTATTTTTTATTTGTTCGGTACATTGATTATATGTCATTTGCATTCATGCATTTGCATTTCTCTCTTCTTCTACCTTTCTTTTTCTTTTTCTTTTATGAACTTGAAAGCTTGTAAAACACTAACAAACTATTGAATGAAAAGAGAGATGTTTGACGCATGACTTTCATTTCTTGAATAGTCCAAGTACCTGCCGCATGGCTCGCGACTGAGGACTATTCTCATTCACTGAATAATTCCTCAGAAAATCTAAAAGACACTCAACCCACTCAACTGTTTTCCTGCCCTTGCGCAGTTAACTCTTTTTCAACTATCAATCTTTTTTCTAAATGGATGGCGCTTTATCCATTCCCCTGCTACAGACAAACGCTTAAGCCTCCGAAGCGAGCATACAAGCATACTGTTGTATCAGTGGAATGCGACCTAAGCATCGTTCACAAAAAACAACCAGCACACAAATCTTTCTTTTCAGGAAGAACTACGTGAGCTTTGACTTCCTCATTGTACTTGGGGGATACGTAGGAGCGAGAGCCTCTCTCGTCAAGCCAAATAATAAAAAACTCTTTTTTTCTCCTTTTCTGTTCAGTATGCGGTAATTTAATTCTTTTTGTACGGTTATCTCTGTTTATGCAAATCAAAATTCCTCAAATGGTTCCCGTTGAGTACAACGGATATGAGGGGGTGTTAACGTCTTCCCCTCATATAACCAATTCCCGAACCCGACATTTAAGGTTTTATCATTATTTTCCTTTTCCCTCACGGGATAAATAAAATATGGTGGCGGCTTCATTGTTTACATTTGTGCATTGCATCTCATCATTGCATATCTGTATATTTTTTGCGCCGGGTACTACACAGTTCCAAAGTGACCAGCGTGGTTTGATTGATGGCATGGCGGATATGTCTTTGCGCATGGACGAGTTTGATGGTTATTTCCAGCAGTTAGGCGCAGCTCCTCCACGCTGTGTGATTGCGCTAGAATGAAAAGGGTGAATGTAACTTAGGTGAGAGGTAGAGTAAAAAAGAAATGCTTCAGGTGGAAGGTAGAGTAAAAAAGAAATGAAAAGGGTGAATGAAACTTAGGTGAGAGGTAGAGTAAAAAAGAAATGCTTCAGGTCTGTTTTCATATGATGGGAGTCTTTTGTGTCATTACGGTGTTTTTGTTGTTGGTATTGTTATTTGATTTTCACACTTTAGCCGACAACCACATATGAGTAGAATGATCGTGTCATGTGTTGTTCTTATGCTATGCAATTCACTAATTTTTATGCTTGAGGACAAGCAAAAGTTCAACTGTGTGGGAATTTGATGACACGAAATCATATCGTATTTTTAGCTTAATTTACACGAACTTTAGTTGCATTTTATATGATTTTATTTCTTTTGTCTCTTTTTATGCCAGTATTTGTTTCCTTTTCACTTTTATATGATTTTATTTCTCGTACCGGTTAAATCAAGCACCTTAATTCCAGTTTTTCAGATTTATAATTTTCCAGGTTTTTTATGCATTTATTTAATTATTTATTTGTCATGTCTAAATTTGTTTACTGTTTTTATTTATTAGTTTCTTCTACCATGTCTAGCTAAACTAGTTGATATCGGTATGTAATTTAATTCTCCGAAGGGGACTTGGTAATGATTTAGCGCGCGCATATTTAAACTATTTTTCTGATTCCAATTCTTAATTTAATTCTTAAGCGTTTGAATGAAAGTAAAATAAAGCAACTAAGGTTAAAATCAATAGAGCGAGAGTTTGAGGTTTTAACTAGATAGTAAGAATTTGATATTGATTTTTGAACGAGCGAGAGCCACGTTAGAATTAATTAGGACTTATTGATTTTCAAAATATACTTTCAAAACTAAGGTGGTAGAATAGTGACAGTAAAACTCCTAGTCTAGAAAGTATGGTTTTTTACCAAATCCCCAATGGTTAATTAGTTACATACCGCTATCCCGTATTTAATTAATTTAAAACTTCAATTTAATTTCTTCTAAATTCTAAACAATTCTAAAAAACCATAAAGAATATTAGTCTTAGATTTACACCGTAACGACAGAAATACAGTAGGTCGATTATTGGTCCCTGTGGATTCGATATCTTTTAAAACTCAACGACGAGACTGTGCACTTGCGGTCATTAAAATATTTTGATACACAAATCGTCGATCAGCGTGCATGTATCGATACATGAGACTGTGTCTGTCCCAAACTTAAGAGTTATGTATCGATACAATCCTGATATGTATCGATACAAGTATCATATGTATCGATACATATCGGTTCATTTTGAAATTCTGTAGAATAATCAGCATGTATCAATACAAATTTCATTTGTATCGATCCTAAATGCATTATTTTCAAATTTTCTCAAAACACATGAACTTATAAGTTTGAAAAATAGTTGTTATGACTTCCAAATAACATGTATGTATTAAACACATATAATCAACAAGGTACACACTTATGCATGTGATCCAAACACTATCAAAGCATAGCATAACATGAGAACACATGTTAAACCATAAAATGCATGATAAGATATTCACATAGATGAATTAAAGTACCAAGATGAATCATACATAATTGTTTATATGTGTATGTATGCACAATAAGTCACATATAAGAGTAGAACAAACATATACAAGACAAGTATGAACTTAATACGGTGTTTGTAATGATCTTTGTCAAATCCCCATTTTAAACATATGAGTCTCAAAAACTTATAAATACTTTTGAGCATAATTCTTGGAAATGGAGGATTAGACAACTATCAATGCAAACTTCATATTAAGATGAAAAGATATATGTATATGAAACCAATGTACAAATGCTAAGTAAAAAAAATATAAAAGCAAAGATAGAGGATAGAATCTTCCCTTAAGTGTTAGATGTAAGAAGTGATCAATTTCCATAACCTTGTAAATGTCGAGTTGAAGCTTTTCTCATCACTTTACTTCTTCATATGTCTTGAATGCCATTGTTGGGTCCTAGGTGGTTAGTATCAAAACTATTGCTTGATTTAGGTATCCATTGCATTTTGCCTTTTGGTACTAAAGTTTTTCGAGCTTGGCAGTTGGCAATAGTATGACCCTTATCACAACAATAGTGACACACGATGTATGGATTACATTTCTTATGACTCTTTTCAACAAACTTATACTTTTTATTTTTAGGTTTCAAAGGTTTGTTGAACTTAGTCAAATCAACTGAATATGTAATCTCCGGTTTAGGTGGTTCGTTTAACTTGTCTTGAAGTTTTCGCAAATCTCTATACAAGTAAAAACAACCATCGCAATCGGTCCTATCGTTGCCGTATTCATCAAAAGTTACAATTGGCTTTTGTATCATGGATTCCTTAAGAGTTTTCAATTCAAGTTCCGTTTCCGAAACTTTCGCTTCAAGGTATTTGTTAACTTGCATAAGACCCTTTAAGCATTAAAAAGCCTCTTGAGTTTCCTTATGGAGTTTTTCAAAAGCAACTTGTAACTCGTGATACTCTTAAAGCGTATATGAGCTAGAAGGATTTTGGTTTACCTTTTTAGGAGCAAGTTTCTTACGGTCATGAGATGTTAAGCATACATTTGCTAATACATCTTCATCGCTTGAACTAGAGCTTGGTGATGAAGATGACCTTCCGCTTTCCCATGCAACATAGGCTTTCTTACCTTTGCATTTGCTCCTTCCCTTGAATGATGGATACTCCTTCTCCTTTCTCTCTTAAGTTTAGGACAATCCAGCTTGAAGTGACCAACTTGGCCGCACTCATAGCATGTCCCCTTTTTGGAGTTCCTAGCACCTTCATTCTTTCGGTAACCACTATCATTCCGAAACTTCTTCTAGTTGTCATCGGAATGACTTATCCCATTCTTTCTCAAATAACGATTATAGCGTCGAACGAAGAGCATCATTTCCTCATCATCGGAATCCTCTTCGCTTGAGTTACTTTCCACTTGCTCAACCTTTTTCGACTCGGATGTGGAGGCCTTAAGAGCAATCGACCTCTTATCCTTCTCTTTTTCCTTGTCCGCGTGGTTCTCCTTTTTAGCACTTTTCTCTTTCTTTTCTAACACGCTTAGCACATGTTCATGTTCCTTGACATTGCCAAATAAAACCGTGAGGCTTAGTTGAGTAAGATCATTCGCTTCTTTTATCGCGGTGACCTTTGGTTGCCAAGAACTAGATATGCACGTCAAAATTTTATTAGTAGCATTTTGATTTGTGATTGGTCTACCAAAACTTTGTAACTTGTTGGTAATTTTCACAAATTGTTGTTGCATACTTTCGATGGTTTCACCATCAATCATATGGAACAATTCAAACTCTTGAGTTAGTGTGTTTATCTTTGATATTTTGACTTCATCGGTAACCTCAAAGTGAGTAACCAATGTATCCCACATATCCTTAGCCGATGTACAATGCGAAACATGATAAAATTGCTCAATTCCTAAGGATGAGATTAAATTGTTTTGAGCTTTCGCATCGTAATTGACTTTATTTTTATCGTCAACCGTCCATTGTGCCATAGGCGTGATAGTGACAACACCATTGTTATCGGTCGTGGTTGGAACAAAGCGACCGTTTTCAATGGCAGCCCACACATCACCATCAAAAGAATTGATGTGTATTCGCATACTACTTTTCCAATAATCGAAATGGTCTCCATTGAATATAGGAGCCCTATTATAAGCCCCTTTGGATGCAAACGCCATGTTTGCTAATAATAGGCACAAATTACTCGGTTTAATCGTTTAAAATCGAATCAGGCTCTTGATGCCACTTGTTAGACTACTTGGCGATCACTTAGAAGGGGTGAATATACAACGAGTTTTTCAAAATATTTTGGAGTACGCGGAAGCCCACTGGATTGGTAGTCTACTTTGCACTCTTCGATCAAAGGAAAGGTAGTATAAGCGTTGGAGCGTTTAACGATAAATTGAATTAGGATATGTATTGCAATCAAATTATTAAGATAAATCACAACAAGTTCCAACTAATCAAGTTACACACAATCACAATTCAATATAAAATCAATTGAATTTTGATGAAAACTTACGATCACAAAATTCAATTGATGAGGGAGTGTAAGGAGAGCAGAACGCAAACAGTTGATTAGGGAGTTCCCGTAGCTTTCGTGTCGTCCTCGCGGTCGGCCGCGTAAGTCTCCCCCCAAATAGTCAAACAGACGATTTGAGCAATTTATTAAAAACGCTTTAGTGCACAATTTACAAAGACTCGAATAACCCTATATTGAATCTAATGCAAATTGAGCGATGCAACCTCAACACCTCGCGAAGCTTCTACCTCTGATTCCAACGTTCTAATCTTGCGCCGTCTTCGAACCGCAAACACCCGCAACGAACGTCCAGCTGATTACCTCGCTTCCTCGATGTTGATCCTTCAAGATATCGCACAATCTTGAATCCTTGATGAGAAACCAAACCTTCAACCCAATTCAACACGATCGTAATTCTGATTCACCGCGAATTACACCGAACGTTATCGACCAATCGTACTAGCAATCTTCAATTGATCTCATACTCAATTTCCAATTGAAAGCAAATTGATGGAAGATGATGAACTTGTGTTGAATGAAGCTTTGATCCAAAATTTCTCTCAAATTCTGATCAAAAGTGTTTTCCCAATGGTTTCTCACAATTACAACAAAAACACATATTGCTATTTATAGAGAAAATAGAATTGAGCAAATTTAGGCAAAACAGAACAGACTTGTATCGATACATATGATGGTATGTATCGATACAAACACCTTGACCAACGTTCAAATTTGAAATATTTGACCTATGTATCGATACAAACACGAGTATGTATCGATACATATATCAGTTTCTTGAAAACCTGGCTGATATGTATCGAAGCATGCAAGCATGATTCGATACACCATGCGTTCTCTAGTGTTTTGAGAGAGTTTGGTGTGTATCGATACATGCAAGCATGATTCGATACACAAGAGACTCTCTGCCCCTGAGACACCAGTTTTGTATCGATACAAATGAAGTGTGTATCGATACAAAATGCACAAAATCAGTCTGAAGTAGTTTCAGAACCTTTGTATCGATACAAGTGATTATGTATGGATACAAAATACCTTAAAATCAATTTTTTAAAGTTTAGAAATAGTTTTTCGCTGTCAAGTCATTTCTAATGTTGCCAAAATATGTTCCACTCTATTTTCATGTGTTTTGACAATTATTAAAACAAGGGAATGAACTGGTTCACTTACATATGCATGATATTTAGTAGTATTTTACTTAAATAAATTAAGTATTAATTAAGCTTTAGAACAAATTTCTTTGCTAAGCGAATAGTATGTGGAAATCAGAGGACAAAGAAGACTACACCCCATCCTTTACCTATATCTCCATATGTATTAAATAAAAAAAAGAAGAAAAAATATACATAAATTAGGGGGACATAAAGCTAAATCAGTGCGTCCACACAAAAACATAGGACAATTTAAAGATAACCAACTTCTAATTAATTCTAACTGTCTAATTAGAAGTCTAAACTTTGGTGTATGAACCAAATCATCAACTTGTAACCGATATCCAATAACCAATAGCTCCCTGCAGCGGAAAATAACAAGAAAAATACTCTTTCCAGCCATATATTCTAGCATCAACTAAAGTTATGACAAGGATATCATAGACAGTCAAAAGTCAATCTCGAGTATTGTTATCAACAATAAGTGTCACCACAGGAAACCACTAGAGACGTGGTGTGTGAGTTCTCTCAATCTTAATCCTCGACAAATGAATCAACCGCTAACATAGACTAATTAATGTACCAAATGTTGGAGTAAGCCCTAAGAGCCAATCTATTTTAGTAGTATTTGCTTTAGGAGTTTGAATATAAATATGGCATTTCTTTCATTGTATTTGTAAGAGTCCAAATAATGAAATCCCTAGAATAGATAGTCCGTTTAATATTAAGTGTGACTTAATCATGAGACTAAATTAAACATAAGGACACTATTTTTAAAGTATCCATAGTCGAGCTTTAAGGCGAAATGGGATAACCTTAAAGCATAAAGACTATTATGAAGATAGACTGATGATCGCATTTCATGGATCATAGGATAAGGAGTTATCAAGTCTTGACATAGGTATATAAAATATTAGGAGTAATATTTATGCCGGATTGACCCGCTATGAGAGTACTACATGCAAAGTTATGCAAAGTGTCATAAGTTACTCTCATGGTGATAATGGTGTAAACCGCCCTTAGACCTGAAACCACTTTGTACCCTAGATGTGGAGTCAAGTACTTTGTTGCTGATCTAACGTTGTCCGTAACAGGATAATCATAAAGGCAGTTGATGGGTGCTTCACAAAGCATGCTGAGGGGCAGTAGTGTCCTAGATGGAATTTGCCAATCCTGCATAACAGGATAAATGTCTTGCTACCAATATTGAACTGGACAAGGATGACACTATGTATGCTTGTGTTCAATATAGACATAGGGGCAAAGGGGTAATTATACACGCATATATTATCACAAAGGTTATGTTTGGATCACATGTAATTTGTCGTGACTTGGGTAGCATTGATGTGTTGCTAGATACCGCTCAATGTTTATTATATTAAATGTGTGATTTAATATAATTGCCAACGTTACAGAAACCTACAGGGTCACACACATAAGGACAGTCTAATATGAGATTGAGAAAATTAAGGAGCACCGTAAGGTACGGTGTACCCAAGAGGAATATGGAATGTGATAAGGGTATCACGGTAATTAAACAAGCAAGTACACCATAAGGTATGGTGGGCATGCGCGCGCATTAGCACATACTACATGTGGGGCGCGGGCCCTAGGGTTTGCTTAATGGGCTTTTGTTTTTTTCTGTGTCTAAGACAAGTGTTTGTGTTGGTGCACAAGACAAGGAGTTCTATAAATAGAACCCTTGTACTAGATTTTTAATATATGAGTAAACACTAGTAAGAAACAACAAGAAACATGAGAAAAACACAAAAGACAAGAGTTTTCACAAGAGAGAAACTCTTGAGAATTTTAGAGTTGCAAAACCCTAAAATTATATTCCTCCCTCTCTATTCATATAAGCCTTCATACATTGGAGCTAGCACTCTCTTGAAGGTAGCTGTTCGTGTGGACTGAGTAGAGGCGTTGTTCTTCGTCATCAACGCTCGTGATCACCCTCTGTTCGTGAATCAAAGGTTTCTTCTCTACAAGAGGTAAACCTAAACACATGATCGTGCTAATTCGTAAGGATCTCTAAAGAAAGTTTTTTGAATTCCGCTGCTTTACTATGTCAATTTTACTTCACCAAACGCCCCTTTTGAAACCACAACAACCAACACAAAAAGAACAAAACTAGTACCCAAAACGGTGGCAAAGAAGTCGTGAACATAACCAGACCCAAACAGATTTCAAATGTCGCAATGAAGTGACAACCGTTAGACCCTAGATGGAGTTAGAAGATCCAAAACCAAACGGGTTAAGGGAAGAAGGCAAGCCGGCAAAAATCACCTTCTACTTACTTGACTCACTCATCCGACAAGGTGAAGGCATAACGAGCTTTAGCAAGACAGAAGAACGACAATTGTGGCTTTGGACAGAATGTCGGAGAAGAGGGTTGAAAAGAACCCAAAGGGTGCAAGTGACAGTGGTGCGGAGAATGTGGAAAACCAATGTAATCAAACACGACCGTGTGAGCTCAAGCACAATGTGCCACACTTAAAAAACCCAAATATTTTTATATATGATGTTTAATAATAATAATAATAATAATAATAATAATAATAATAATAATAAATAGTGAAAACCCATGTAATGTGAGCTGGTTTTGATTTACCCCCATATAATTGTTTTTATTCCCCCTTGCAATGTTTAGATTGTATAATCTTTAAAAAAAATTGTATCAGAAAACATTATCAATAAAAAATGTATAAAAATATGTAACAAATAAATAGGGATGTTAACAGGCGGGAATTGAGCGGAGGGTACTTTATCACTCGTTGCCTCATTTCCCGCTTCAGGGATATTTCTTCCTTCATCCCCATTCCTGCTGAGAGATTTCTTCCTCCATCCCCATCCCACGGATCACCACAGTATCCACGGAACTCCTCAAACATAAATAATTGACAAAATTGTTATACTTTTTAACAAAAACATGACACTAATATCTTGTTTTTTCTTCCTTTTTTTTCTTCTAAAAAATATACATAGTTTCTATCTTTCATTTTTTTAAAATAAAAATACATTTTGCATCAATAACAAAAAAAATGCAAAAGCACTTTATACTATTTCTTTTAGTAAAAATAAATAAATATTCAATTGAATTTGTTGCCACTATACATAATCATAACTTTTATAACATATTAATTATTATTTTTTAATAAAAAAAACATACAAAGTTATATAATTAAGCAATTATATATATAATTTAAATAATATGGTCGGGGAATCCGCAGTGGCAGAGGGACCTTCCCCGTTGCACACCCCAAATTCTCCATGGAGTAATTTCTCCCTCCATCCCCATCTTTGTGGGGGAAAAAACTGCGACTTTGGATCTTCGTACTGATAATACCCCCAAATAATCCGTTACCAGATGCAAATTGACATCCCTACAAATAAACAGTAAATAAGTTGAGGAAAAAATAAAATAAAATAATAGATACACTACAATACATATCAAAAAATGTTGAGGAAAAACTAGTATATTGACCACAAAACGACTGTGATCACCACCGAATAACACCTTGTATAATAAGTTGATGAAAAATGTTGCAAGTTACACGGGATGTGATACAATGAAGTACAAAGCTAGATTCTTAATCTACTCTTGAACTTCTTGATCACGTGCTACGTTCTTCATTTCCAACACTTTCAAGTTGAAAGACTTGATCCGAACACCACCAAGATCTTCAACTCTTCTTCTTTGTTGGATTTCTTTGAGACATTTCACGCATGAATTTCCTTTAATCTCTTGCAAAGCTTCTTGAAGTTCCGTCGATCATGAACCTTTGAGAACCTTATCCACTCTTTGAATATGAGAAGAATCAAATATTTTATAGAACCTTGGATCAAAACCCTTGATCAAGATCTACACACAACAAAATGAAACTCACAAAAAATCAAAGTTAATTGATTTCCTCGCTCTTGTTAATGCAATCATGTTCTTAGAAGTGTTTCTAAATTTGAGAGAATAGATGAGAGAAAGGGTGAAAAATAAAAAAATGATCTAACAGTACATATGGTGACAAAAATACACCTGTTGATTAAACTTTAGTTGTAGCTAAAAGTTACTATGACATTCAATTGAGCGTAGTTTAGACATATAGCTACAAATTATTGACTTTTAGTGATGAATTTTGGGTGACACTAAAGTCAATTTTCTTGTAGTGGTGTTTGGAGTAACGTGTTCAACAAAAATATTACATAATTTGATGCTATAAATTTATCATTTTTTCTACATTTTAAGAGTGTATACCTATCATTTAACTATTTCAAACTTTAAAAATAAAATTCAGCTACTCTTTTCTTCTCATTATAAGTGATAATTATAATATTTTCATGTTTCAAATTATCCATTCCTTTTAAAATACATGCATCAGATATTGACTTTTTTTTTCATATAATAATTTTATTTATTGTATTCCATTCATTTAAGTACAACTACTAATATCTACTATTAATAGGAATATTTTAATAAATAAAAATTATATTATTATTAAAATCAACACATTTTTTAACAGCAAATATACATATTATTAATAAAATCAGATCTCTGCTCAAGACGAGCATAAGCCGGTAAAAGAAGAGTTTACAATACAAAGGAGCCGAATATAAACGGTACACAAATGAAAAAAAAAACTACACTATCTAAAAAAGAATCACTTCTAATCTCATTCTTAGAAGACATTCCTTAGTTTCCTAACTACCAGCTAGACCTCAACCCGACCAAAAAAATGTCACTAGGCACTAACTCCCGACATCGAATCAAAAGTGATCGATCAAATAGAATCCAAAGAACTGTTCCTTGAATCAAAAGTTGAGGGGCAATGGTAGAAAAAGAATTTAGACAGATAAATCTCAGCTCGCAATTTTTCTCCAAAAAGGTCAACACCAATGCGGTCTACCAGATACAAAGAAATCTGCAAATCTCAACAGATTTGGATATCTAATGTGTAAAATCAACACAATTGATAATTAATTATCTTAACATATGTGAAATAACAACTATTATAAATTCACATACACAAAGTGGAGAGATCAGAGATCGAACCCCGATCATAAATGTCTGATCTTATAAGTTTAAATTTTTTTATCAGTTGAGTTAGGACTTCTAGGCGGTACATCTAATGTTTTATTATTTCAAATTTTCAAAGTTTATTCCATATTACAGTAACTATCTTTAGATGATTTTGATTTTTCTCTCATTCCAGCTGTCAAGTTTAAAGGTGTAAATAATGGTTCAAGACCTTCATGCTAAAAGAGAGAGGTAGCCTCCAAAATTGGTTAAGAAATGTCAATGTAATTAATCACCGAAATCATTGAGGACCTAGCTACTTATCGAATATCTTCATTCTATTCATTCAACAAGAAGATTAACAAGAGATGATGGATCATCACATAGCTCTAGTCTCTAGAAAAAATATTTGGTACAGGAAAATAAAGCAACGTCTTACTATTCTTTTAACGAAATGGTCAAATTAATTAGTCTTCAAAAATATAGATATTATCTATAATTGATAAGTCCTTGTACAATTTAAAATATCGATATTGTTGTCATCAATCAATCGGTTAGCTCTTTGCCCTTATCCCACTTTTGCCTCCATACAAACATGACTTGTTTTTGTTGTTATTATATATGGCCATTTCAATTTGTAATAATTATAATTTTGCAATTCAAAAGATTGAGCCAATTATTAAAGAATTAATATGGTTTGATTCTACGCAAATAAGTTTTGGAAGAGGATTGAAATCATTTAATGGTAGGGTTCACTTCAAACCAGATTTCATCGATCCAATAAATCGAATTCTGATGGTGAAAAAAAATCAACAACTATATCTAAAAGAATCTTTTATCTAATGTTGTTATTATTCCATAATAAACAAGGTAATCAGAATCAGACCCCATTATTAAACCGGTGAGGTTATTGATTCAAGGTTCAATAATCAATTGGTTGGACTGTAATTCAACAAAGTTATACCGTTTTTAACTAATTATATATTTTTAAATAATATATAATCAAGAAAACATTAAAGAGACACAATATTCCTAGGTTTTTTTTTGTTACAATCAATATTCTCTAGTTTCACACTATTTTTTTTTTGAAACATTCTAGTTTCACACTATTTTTTTTTTTGACAATAGTTTCACACTATTAAAATGATAAAATATCACCTGACAAAAAAAAAAAGATAAATTGTCATAAAGTCAATATAAAAATAAAGCTTTAGTATTTATATTTTTTGGTTTTAATAAAATCACTATTCTCTTCTACCAAAAAAAGATGATTATTCTTGAATACCAACACGCAAGACATTAGATATTTGGTATTAATATTTTACTATTTATTTATTGAAGCAATCAGCCCATTTCATTAACAAAAAAATAATTGGCCCAATAATGGTAAGAAAAAAAATTGTTGCATATATATATACACTTTCGTTAAAAACCCTAGATTTTAAAGAAACACTCAAAGATAGGGATGGCAAAAGCACCCATGCCCGCGGGCCCCGCCCGAAACCGAACCCGAGTCAACAGGTAAAACTCGAGTTGACTGGGTTTGGGTTCGGGTTCGGGTGACACCCGATATTTCGGGTTCGGGTTTGGGTAGTGTCAAACCCACACCCGAAATCCGAAACCACACCCGTTATATATTAAATTATATAATTATCTCTCTTTCATTAACATATTATTGACTATTTTAACGTTGTAGACTATTTTTCATCCATATTTTAATGTTGAAAATAATATTAGTATGTTGTAGTCCGTAAATTCGTTGAATTTTTTGTATTTTTTTTACTTTTGTTAATATAATTTTGGGTTTGGGTTCGGGTGAGAAAAACCCGAACCCAACGGGTTTGGGTTTGGGTGCTATTTTGTCACCCAAAAGTCTCTTTGGGTTCGAGTTTACCCGATATTTCGGGTTCGGGTTTGGGTAGTGCCAAACCCGCGCCCGACCCTACCCGTTGCCATCCCTACTCAAAGATGCCACCGGCTCTTAGTAATTTCAGTAAATCTTCTTTTCCTTCTTCTATGCATATCAACTCCTCTACCTTCTTTTATGCATATCACCTCTTCTAAATATTTTTTTGAAGGCAACAAAGAAAATACTTTCTCTTTTCCACCTTTTTTTTTTTTTTTTTTTCATATTTTAAATTTAACTTCTCTTTCTTCTTCATCTCCTTTTGGGGCCTAAGGAAATGAAAGGTACAATAAATGTTTCAAAGGGAAATGTGCAGTTATTGATCGCAAGAACCGCACTGATCGGCCAATTCTCCCAATTCAATTATGATTTACCGGTTTCAAATCTGATTCTCTTGCGGGAAGGTTTTAGGGGTTACTCGGACCAGATGCAGGTTTGGTTTCCGATCTTTTGCAGAACGATTTTTCAGTTTCAAACTCAAGCCAATTTTCACAACCTTGTGCTCAATAGCACAACCTAACGGCAAGTGGCCAAACAGATCTAGGAGAGTCTAATATACCATATTAGAATTAGGTAGTAGTCTAACAAGTAGTATCACGATCCCGGTTCGATTTTGTACACAAAATTCGGTGGATTGTGCCAATTATTAGAAAACATGGCGTTTGCACCCAAAGGGGCTTATAATAGGGCTCCTATATCCAATGGAGACCATTTCGATTATTGGAAAAGTAGTATGCGCATACACATCAATTCTTTTGATGGTGATGTGTGGGATGTCATTGATAACGGTCGCTTTGTTCCAACAACGACCGATAACATTGGTGCCGTCACTATTACGCCTATGGCACAATGGACGGTTGACGATAAAAAGAAAGTCAATTACGATGTGAAAGCTCAAAATATTTTAATCTCATCCTTAGGGATTGAGCAATTTTATCATGTTTCGCATTGTACATCGGCTAAGGAAATGTGGGACACATTGGTTACTAATTTTGAGGGTACCAATGAAGTCAAAATATCTAAGATAAACACATTAACTCAAGAGTTTGAGTTGTTCCATATGATTGATGGTGAAACCATCGAAAGTATGCAACAACGATTTGTGAAAATTACCAACAAGTTACAAGGTCTTGGTAGACCAATCACAAATCAAGATGCCACTAATAAAATTTTGAGGTGCTTATCTAGGTCTTGGCAACCAAAGGTCACCGCGATTAAAAAAGCGAATGATCTTACTCAACTAAGCCTCACAAATTTATTTGGTAAACTCAAGGAACATGAACATGTGCTAAGTGTGTTGGAAAAGCATGTGAAAAGTGCTAAAAAGGAGAAACATGCGGATAAGGAAAAAGAGAAGGATAAGTGGTCGATTGCTCTTAAGGCCTCCACATCCAAGTCGAAAAAGGTTTAGCAAGTGGAAAGTAGCTCAAGCGAAGAGGATTCCGATGATGAGGAAATGGAGCTCTTCGTTCGACGCTATAATCTTTATGTGAGAAAGAATGGGATAAGACACTCCAAAAAGGGATTATGTTATGAGTGCGGCCAAGTTGGTCACTTCAAGCCGGATTGTCCCAAGCTCAAGAGAAAAGAGAAGGAGTCACCATCATTCAAGGGAAGGAGCAAAGACAAGGGTAAGAAAGCTTATGTTGCATGGGAGAGTGGTAGCTCTTCATCTCACTCATCATCAAGCTCTAGTTCAAGTGATGAAAGCGAAATTGCTAATGTATGCTTCACAACTCGACATCACAAGAAGAAAGATAAAGCTCCTAAAAAGGTAAACCAAAATCCCTCTAGCTCATATAATTCATTGGAATATCATGATTTGCAAAGTGCATTTGAAGATCTATGTAGTGAAACAAGGAAAGCTTTCAAATGATTAAAAGAAATCATAAAAGTTAACAAAGCTCTTGAAAACAAAGTTTCCGAAACCGAAAAAAGAGTTGAAAGCTTTCAAAGCATCATTATTAGAAAGGTCAAGTGCAAATCATGATAATAGTGATATAGTTGGTTGTGATGGATGCGTCACTTTGTCAAAAAATATCAAAATTCTCAAAGACAAAGTGGAAATTCCACCAAAACCAAGAGTATCTCATCAATTTGATCCAAGACATTTTGATTATTCTTTGAAATTCAAAAACAAAGTTTCTAAACATAGTAAAATGGATCAAAAGAAGAGTAACTCACATATCACTTGTCACTATTATTGTAGTGAAGGTCATACAATTGCAAAATGCCAAGCTAGAAAAATGTAAGTACCAAAAGGTATATTGCAATGGATGCCAAAACTCAACAAAGATTATTTACCTCACCATTTAGGACCCAATGAGAATTGGGTACCTCCCTCTTATGTTTAAATGTTGTAGGAAATGTGCCTTGGAAATCTAGAAAGGAGATGGTTTCTAGATAGCGGATGTTCAAGGCACATGACGGGTGATGCCTCACTATTCATTGAGTTCAAAGCAAAGGAGAAAGGCTATGTCACCTATGGAGACAACAACAAGGGCAATATACTTGGTGTAGGTACAATCGGTATTGACACGACGGATATTCTAAAGGAGAAAGAAGTTGAAGGGAATGATCAACCTTTGACGGATACTCGGGGAGATAAAGACGATGAGTCAACACCTTCCCGTGACGATAAAGATGATGGAAGTTCCTCCTCAAAGAATCTTGCAAAGGAATGGCGGACTATAAAGAACCATCCTATTGATAAAATCTTGGGTGATATCTCCATGGGCGTTTCGACACGCTCTCAGATAAGTAATTTTTGTTGTCACTTCGCTTTTGTTTCAGCAGTTGAACTGAAAAACTCAAAATCCGCACTACAAGATGAGCATTGGATTCTTGCTATGCAAGAAGAATTGAATCAATTTAAAAGAAACGATGTCTGGGATCTAGTCCCACCTTCTCCAAATCCTCAAGTAATAGGTACACGTTGGGTTTTTCGGAACAAACTCGATGAAAACGGAGTTATCATTAGGAACAAGGCACGGTTAGTAACCCAAGGCTATAACCAAGAGGAGGGCATAGATTATGAGGAGACTTATGTTCCGGTTGCCCGCCTTGAGGCCATTAGACTTTTACTAGCTTATGCATGCAATATTAATTTCAAGTTATATCAAATGGACGTTAAGAGTGCCTTCTCAAACGGATACATTAATGAAGAAGTATATGTCAAACAACTACCCGGTTTTGAAAATCACAAACATCAGGATTATATTTTTAAACTAAAAAGAGCTTTATATGGTCTTAAGCAAGCCCCTAGAGCTCGATATGATAGGCTTAACAAGTTCTTAATCAAAAACGGATACTCAAGGGGAAAGGTTGACACTACTCTCTTCATTAAACGTAAGGGAAAGGATGTCTTATTAGTTCAAATATATGTTGATGATATTATTTTTGGTTCCACTAACCCATCTCTTGTCAAGAGCTTTTCTAGTTTAATGCAAATTGAATTTGAGATGAGCATGATGGGTGAGCTAACCTACTTCTTGGGATTACAAATCAAGCAACTAGAGGAAGGGACATTTATATATCAAACTAAGTATTGTCTCGAGTTGCTTAAGAAGTTTGGCATGGCGGATTCAAAAGATATGGAAACTCCTATGGCATGAACATGTGCTTTAAGCAAAGATGAGGAAGGTAAAGATGTGGAAATCACAAAGTATAGAGGTATGATCGGATCCCTTCTATATTTAACGGCTTCAAGGCCGGATATAATGTATAGTGTTTGCATGTTGTAATACCCTAATTTTCTACTTTCGTAAATAAATATTTTTATATGAAAATCATTTCTTATTTTTTAAGAAATACCAAAAAAAAAATAGATTTTAAATGATTTTGTTTTACAATTTATCCTTTTTCTTTTATTTTTCTTTAAAATATATAAATTCATCTTTTAAGGCGAAAAATAGCAAAAATAATCGAAAATTGTTTTTATCTTATTATTTAGGCTTATATTTCATTTTTACATTTATTTTATTTTATTTATATCTTATTTACCTTTTTATTCCTTTTTCCTCAATATTTTGACTTTTTTTATCCTTTCGTGAGTTTTAATTTTTTTTTAGGACCAACCAAATAATGACACCTCATCTTCTCCACATTTTATCCCATTTTTCACAAATAAAAAAATCATCTTTTATTTCAGCTTACCTCTTTTCCCCACAAAAATAAAAAATTACAAAATGACCCCAAAGTTATGAGGCCCTATAAATAGGACCTCATTTATTACAACCCTATTTTCAGAGAACACTGTTCACATTTTCTTTCTCTCCTTTCTCTTGCAGCCGCGACACTCTCTCCACAAACCCTAAGAACCCTAATTTTCTAAACACTCAAATCCATCAAAAATCACTAAAAAAACACTAAATCATGATGATGTAACTTGATCCAAACACGTTTCCGCCTTCATTGCTCTTCCAATCGCCTCTGAATCGCTCGAAAACGGCTTCCAAATCTGCCAACCAGAAACCAAAGATCATCAAAACTAAGAAGGTTGATTTCACGCGATTTTGGACGAACTTCTCTTCAATCCTTTCTTGATTTGTATCTGTAGTGTATATATGACTGTTAATTAGTGTTTGCTGTGCTTGTTTCGATCTAAAAACCCGTTCGACTGATTCACGTTTTTTGTGTTTGTTTTGCCTGATCTGTAAAAACTAGTTTCGAATTCATGATCTACGTTTAAAAACGCATAGAATCAGTTACTCATTTGCTCGATTTGGTTTTGTTTTGCGTGATTCCCGTTTGAAGTTTTGTTGTTGGTGTTAATGGCTTCACCGAGTCACTGAGTTAGTGACTCGAGCGCGTGAAGAAGAAGAAGCGAAGACATGTGTCAGCCTCCGATTGGCTGACACGATTTGTTTTTTTTAATTATTTTTTCTCCTCTGATGACGGGTTAAGTGACCGGATCTGGGTCGGGTAATATCGTCCGACCCGATCCGGCTGGTTGGAGATGAACTTGGGCCTGAATCCCTTCTGGGCTTAGTTTGATTATTAGTGATTTCATTTTCGTACCCCCATATTTGCTATTTACACCGTTTTTTTGGTAGAAACTGGGCCTTAGGCCCAGATTACTTCCTGCAGTCCCTTAACTGCTACACGCACCCCCCTTTCTGTGAATCTTAATTGGGCCTGAAGCCCATCTTATCTTTTTTTTTTCTTCTGATTTTTGGCTGTGTAGATATGTTGTTTGTGATGCACCCCCTCTATTTCTCTTTTCCTTTTTTTTTTTTTTTGAGAACTATTTGAGATTAGACTTGAAAAACGGATTAAAAAAAGTAATTGGTCTCTGACGCATGACTTTGACAGATTAATTTTTTAATTCGGAGTTTTTACAACCTAGATTAGAAAAATCGGATTAAAAAAGTAATTGGTCTCTGACGCATGACTTTGATCGATGAATTTTTTACTTCGGAGTTTTTAATTTAGATTAGAAAAAGCGGATTAAAAAAGTAATTGGTCTCTGACGCATGACTTTGACTGATTAATTTTTTAATTCGGAGTTTTTGGAACTTAGATTAGGAAAATGGATTAAAAATAAATGGTCACCGATGCATGGCTTTGACTAAGTTATTTTTAATTGAAATCTTTAAAACTTTAAATTAGAATTTCTTCGAGAAACCACGAGACAGAGCCTGACGCATGACTTGTCTCTGTCTCAACTTTTGACCTTGACTTTAAGGTCAACTTTTGACTTTGACTTCTTAGTTTGACTTGTAGTTGACTTTTCGCATAGACTTTTTGTTGACTTTTTATGTTGACTTTTTATAGTCGACTTTTCCCTACTCGACTGAATTATGCTGTCTGCTTATAATTGTTACATGATTTATTTCTCGTTCTATGATACATGTTTACTTGCTTATATGTTCATATATGATGCATGTCATCTGCATTCATGCATTTACATTCCTCTCTTCTCCCACTTTTCTTTTTTTTTCTTTTTTCTGTTCTGAACTTGGAAAACTCTGAAAATACCTTAAATAAACTATTGAATGAAAAGAGGGATGTCTGACGCATGACTTTCATCTCTTGAATAGTCCAAAGTACCTGCCGCATGGCTCGCGACTGAGGACTATTCTCAATCACAGAATAATTCCTCAGAAAACCTAAAAAACATTCAATACATTCAATTCTCTTTTCTAACTGCCCTTGTGCAGTCAAATCTTTTTTCAATTTCTTTTTCCTAAATGGATGGTGCTTTATCCATTCCCCTGCTACAGACAAACGCTTAAGCCTCCGAAGCGAGCATACAAGCATACTGTTGTATCAGTGGAATGCGACCTAAGCATCGTTCACTAAAAACAACCAACACACAAAATCTTTCTTTTTAGGAAGAACTACGTGAGCTTTGACTTCTTCATTGTACTTGGGGGATACGTATGAGCGACAGCCTCTCTTGTCAAGCCAAATAATAAAAAATTATTTTTTTCCTTTTCAATTCAGTATGCAGTAATCTTTTCTTTTACATACGGTTAATTTCTGTTTATACAAACCAAATTCCTCAAATGGTTCCCGTTGAGTACAACGGATATGAGGGGGTGTTAACGTCTTCCCCTCATGTAACCAACTCCCGAACCCGATCTTTTAAGGTTTTATCATTATTTTCCTTTCCCCTCATGGGATAAATAAAATATGGTGGCGGCTTCATTGTTTACATTTGTGCATTGCATTTCATCATTGCATTTTTGTATATTTTTTTTGCCCCTCAGAGATGGGTTACAGGTAACTTTGAACTTTCGGCCTCAGAGATTCCATTTTGAAAAGAACCCAGTTGTTATGAATATGGAAGATTTGTGACTTTGAGATCAATGTTCGCCAGATGATACAATGTCACTGTGATCATATCCATGCATTTTGCATTCATACATCCATAAAAATAATCATGCATATTCATTTTCGCATAGTTTTTTCAACAAAAAAATGAATGGGAAAAACTCTTTGGAAAAAATCATCATGCATTTCAATCATAAAAAATCATGCATTTTTCAAATTACAAAAATCTCATTTTCATTCATTCGTTCCAACAGCTACCTTCTCGGCACCGTTATTTTACAAGAAGAGTTGCTCATCACATTATGGACAATTGGCAAGAGAAGCACGATGTGCTCCAGGCTGAGGTTACCCAGATGGGTGGACAAGTGACCCAATTGGGTGGAAAGCTAGATTAGGTCTTGGAGATGTTGGCTAATATGAATATGCAACCAAGGATGGTTGAAGTCCCTGCACCTGTAGTTGTGGTTACTCAAGGAAATGCCTTTGCTGGTTATGATTGGCCTACTTTTGGACTACCTAAGGGTTATGTTCCACAAGGATATGTGGCGGCGACTTCTGCTCCACTTGTGGAAACTCCTGCTAGGGTTAATGTCGCGCCACAGGTGATTGATTTGAATCAATAGGCATTCGAGGATCCTAGAGATGCTTACCAGGGTCCCGGACCTTATGGGCCTAGGTTCGCTCATTATGGACCTGTGCACCCAGTCGAAGAACCAAAGGTTGATCCTGCTCCTCAGTTGGAACAGAAATATCAGGCTCTAGAGGAGAGGTTAAATCTGGTAAAAACGGGTAATGATCCGTTGGATTTCTCGAAGATGTACTTGGTTTCTGATTTTGTGCTTCCACCAATGTTCAAAATGCCTGATTTCGAGAAGTATAAGGGTTTGTGTTGCCCGACGAATCATCTGGTTATGTATGTCAGAAAAATGGCCTCTTATTCTCATGATGACAAACTGATGATACACTATTTCCAAGACAGTCTGGCTGGTGTGCCTCTCAATTGGTACATGCAACTTGAAAAAGGTAACATCCTGTCGTGGAGGGATTTGGCCAATGCTTTCCTCAAGCAATACCAATATAATATGGATATGGCTCCAAGCCGCACTCAGCTCCAAAATACCACTATGAAGGAGGGTGAATCTTTCAAGGTACATGCTCAAAGATGGAGATCCTTAGCTTCTCAAGTACGTCCTCCGCTCTTGGAGACGGAACTTGTGGACATGTTTACCAATACTCTGCAAGGGACTTACTTTAAAAGGTTGGTTAGTACTACTTCCTCCGATTTCGCCGAGTTGGTCCGAGTTGGTGAAAGAGTCGAAATGGGGATCAAGAATGGGAAGATTTCAGCTGCTTCTAGTTCACAAAGCATTAACACAAGGAAGCCTGGTGGTGGCTTTAACAGAAAGAAGGAAGGTGATACTAATGCTATATCCTCAAGGGGCAGTCAAGCGCAGCCGGCGGCACCTGTTCAGTTTCCCTACTTTCCCTTTCCATACTTGGCTGCTGCTCAGCACCAACAGTTTCCAAATTATCAGTATTAAAATGCAGTGCCTCAACATCATCAACAGGCACCACCAAAACGGAATCCTCCACAAGCTCGTAGGGTTTTTGATCATATCCCAATGCCGTACAGTCAGTTGCTCCCTTACTTGATTCATAGTGGTAAAGTGACGCCTAAGCAGTTAAGACCTTTGCTTCCACCATTCCCTGATTGGTATGACGCTAACGCTAAATGCGATTACCATGCTGGTATTGTGGGTCACGCTACTGATAATTGCAAAGCTTTTAAGCACAAAGTACATGACCTCATTGATGAGAACGAGTTGACTTTCAAAGAAAGCGGGCCCAATGTGACCAGTGATCCGTTGCCTAAGCACCCAACAGGCAAGGTGGGTTGTGTTGAAACTGGTGGAAATCTGATAAAAGATGTTTCTTTGATCAAAACGCCTTTGTCATCTGTCCGAGAGATGTTGCTGAATTATGACGAGTTTGAGAACTTGCATCCTGATTGTGAAGAATGTCTGAATGATTCGAACCACTGTTCAAAGCTGAAGGAGTGTTTACAGCAACTAATGGATCAAGGTTTAGTGCAAGTGGGATATGCCAAAAGGGGAACTTTGGTTGCCACAATTTATCAGAATGAACATGCAAAGCTCGAAAGTGACAGTCGGAAAGAAAAGGGATCCGTTACATCTTTGAAAAGCTTGAAAGTAGCCATAGAGGAAGGACTGTTTACCGGTTTGGGACAGATGTTAGTTGTGCCTGAGAAAAAGGATCGCTTTGGTTTGGGTTACCAGTCATCCAAAGGGATAGCAACTCCAAAGAAGGTTCAAGACAAGATTCCAAAGGTTGAGGATGTTTTTAGCAGTGCTAGTTACCGTGTTGATGGTCACATTGCTATGATTGATGACAAGGATGTTGATGGAAAAAACTAGGATTAGGTGCGCCAGTGTTCTCCAGAGACTATGCTTAAAAGGCTGTTGGAATCCTTGAAGTTGTTTTTATTTCAAAGTAATTTGTTTCCTTTTCAAAACACCTTTGTTCAGCCCTGAATAAATGGTTGTGCTTGTAGGGCCACTTTGTTTTAATGTTTAATTTGCAGTTAATGAAAAAGTACTTCTTGTGCAATTTCTGTCTTATTTATTCTTCTTTTACAGTTTTAAAAAAGATAATGAAAAATGGCAATAACTTCTTGCATTCATAAAACACTTTTGCATTCAATCAAATTAAAAAAAAAAAGAGAATCATCATTCAGAAGTGAATCTATTGAATCATAATTGTGTCGTAATTCTTCATGGTTTCGGGTGACGAAGAAAGAGGTCATAATGGGCGCCTCCCCATAATAGGATATGAAAGAGCAAGTTGATCAGGCATTTTATCTCTTGTCAAGTATTTGTTTGCATTTAAGATTATGTAATGCACATGCATGTTTTGTAATTAATCCATCTGTACTCACTTCTTTTTCTTATTACTTGCAAAGTTGGAGCGAGGATGATGGAAACGAATAACTAATTTTTGCTGATGTATGCTTTCAATTGTGAAAAAACCTAGCTGATGATGAAAGGCATTGTTTCATTAAAAATTGTGATTGAATCGAGTCATTCTTGCATATGTTTTGTTGTTATTTGATTCTCCCAATTTCTTGAGATATTTTATTTTATTTTTTTTAAGAAAATAAGCAATGTTGGTTTGATGCTTGACCTGACACTTTAAGAGTATATAGGTTATTTTGTACTTTAGGCTACATAATGAAGATTCAGAAATGATTCAATAAAATCGGTACTGTCTTAACATCTTAGACTCTTTGAAGTATGTAAGATCAATTTGAGTACTGCTTTTAGTAACTCTCAGTAGTTTATCTTAGCAGTCGTCACCATCTTGTACACAAACTAAGTAGGAAATCGATGAACATAAGTGAATGATCCAGAAATGAAAATTTGCATATTTTGGTTAAAGCACTTATTGAGTTAGATGACCCTCACACGGTTGTTTAACCCAGCAGTTGTTGAAAAACCATAGTAAATGTACCCATTTAGTAGTTGGTTCAGAGGAGACTAGTTCTGAACTTGGTAGGGCGGGTTGCTATCCGATCCCCCGCAACTGCACCTGGAAGAAAAAAGGGGTTTACCAAACTGATTTTACCAGCTCCCCTCGATTTATGATCATAATCACTAACAGATTTTCCTACCATGAGTGGGTACAAAATAATGGGCTTAATGTGATTGCACCTGAATGAAAAGGGTGAATAAAATTTAAGCAAAAGTTAGAGTTACAATAAAATGCTCTAGATTTGTCTTCATATGATGAGAGTCTTTGACTGCAATGTGTGGTTTTGTGTTATTACAGTACTTGTGGTATTGATGTTTATTACTTGATTTTCTTTACCAACCGGCAACCACGTATGATTAGAGTTGTCATATCGTGTTTTCAAACAAGTGCTAAAAAAGAGTTACTATTTATGTGCTTAATGACAAGCAAAGTTTCAAGTATGGGAAATTTGATAACACAATCTATATCTTCCTTTGGCGTGATTTACATGAATCCTAACTGCATGTTATAACCCTCAAAAGACCTAATTGAAACTAGGTTCACTTTGAAAGCATTCGGCAAATGTATTGTTAAGCTGACTCCTATAGTTTGTTGAGTAACTAATAATTATCTCTCTTTTCTACACATCATATGTGTTTCAAAAACTTGCATGTGCAAAACCTTTTCAAAAGAAATGATTTTACCTGCAAATCAATACTTGACATCAAAGAGATCTGAGTTGTGGTCTGATCATGGGCAAAGCTGATTTGAAACGCTCCTAGCTAGGGGCAAGCCATCTATAGATTATGCCAAACAGGGGCAAACTAGTTGAATATCCTGCTTATCAAGAGTGAATTGGTTCAAGAATTGGTTACACTGCAAATACTAGTTGGTCAGGGGCATATCCGTCATAGATTCAAGTGCTTGGGGCATACTGTGTCAGGATTATATCTTCTGAAAAGTCATATGTGATAAGATATGGCAGAACTTTGGTTGTTAATATCATGGATGGTGAAGAGTTTCCACTCTCAATGCACGCTGCTGCGATACCTGACTCTACATGAAGATGAAACTTTTAGACAGAAAGGATTGACTCAGTCTCCTTTCACCAAAGCAAGGCCTTGTAAACTCGAGATCGTGAAGAAGGATGACATCGTTATGATTCAGTAGAATTCATTTATTTTCATTGCCATTATCTTAGTTTCAATTTGCAATCACCTCATTGAGGGATTAACATCCAGTTGTAAAAACTTTCCGCATTTTTCGCGCAATGAATAAAATTCTCACTTTCAATCATATTGTGTCTGCTTGCTTTTATGTTCTGATTGCATATGTTTGTGCTATTCATTTTGTTAATAAATAAAGCATTCAAGCATTGTGAAAAATATAAGCATTTGAAAAAATTACAAACTGTTTTGATTTTTAAAACATCTGAAGGGAAACCAGTGGCATACGGTAAACTGTCCCAATCCATTATAGAAAATCATGGCAATCTCTCGATTCCATCTCACGAAGAAAGTTGCTATCCTTTTTGGAAGCTTGATTGAACGTTCGTCCCGCAACGACAGTCAACATCTCAGGATTTCACCTCAATGGAGTTACTCAAATTCTCGGTGCCGGGAAATTCAAACTCTCCTCAAAACAAACCCGGAAATTCATGCATTCATGCATATTCATGCATTCACACATATAGGTTCATGCATAAAAAGAATCACACCAAATCCTGCACATGCATTAGTTCTGCATTTAGGCATCAGAGGTGCACAATCATGCATTCATGAAGTACATGTTTAAAATGTTGTCTTAATAGGTTGGAGACTTGGATCTCTTGTTCAGTAACAAAGGTCTGTGGACCTAATTCTCCAATAAGACGGTTATTAAACCGTAACTTCTCAACAATAAGGGTTGATGAATCTATTCCCCAATGAATTGGTCAACAAAGTGCCATCCCCAAGCAGATCATTCAGAGCATCATATTCTCAATGATAAAGGTTGAGGGGTCGTTTCTTTGCCCAGTGAGGCAGTTGACATTTGTTCACCCCCAGTAAGTCGGTTGGAACGCCGCATTTTCAGAAAAATGGTTGATGAATCGTAATTTCTTGACAAGGAAGATTGGTGAATCTTGAGTCTCCCCAGTGAACTTATTTGGTTATGATCACTAATATTGAGCAAGTTGGTCAACAGAGTTTCATTCTTATCAGACGAATCTTCACTCTACACCTATCAGAAAGGGTTGATGGTCCTTTCCCCAGTGAATAATCGAGTAATGGTTATATAAAGCAGATCGGTCTACATACAACTTCCTTAGTCAGAAGAGTTAAACAGATCCTTTCTCCAGTGAAATGCTGTATTCGTTTGATAAACGGTTTCCCCAGCAAAATTGGTATGCACAACTTTCTCAGTGAATCATTTGATAAATCATATGTTCCGAGTAAGCTATTCAGCATGCCGAATTCTCAGTAAAGTTGGTACGCTGTACCTCAGCAAGTTGGTTTCTGACCGCATCCTTAATGAAGTTAACACATTGTGTTTCCAATAAGTTCTTCAACAAAACAGTTGTCAAGCAGTCGCCTTGTGAATTTTGTCAAAGATAATGGCAGAATATTCGATCTACACTCACAGCAAGTTTCTTTACCCAAAGATACGTCAAAGCACTAGTGGAGTACTTTCAGAATCAGTTTTTGAGTAATACGCCCATAGGAGGGGTGACAACTCAGCTTTTATGATCTATACACTCATAGGGCGAGTAATGATCGGTTTTTGAGTAATGCGCCCATAGGGGGGTGACAACTCAGTTGTTTTCATGGTCTATACACTCATAGGGCGAGTAATGATCGGTTTTTGAGTAATACGCCCATAGGGGGGCGACGACTCAGTTTTTTATGATCTATACACTCATAGGGGGAATAATGATCAGTTTTTGAGTAATACGCCTATAGGGGGGGCGACGACTCAGTTTTTTATGATCTATACACTCATAGGGCGAGTAATGATCAGTTTTTGAGTAATACGCCCATAGGGGGGCGACGACTCAGTTTTTTATGATCTATACACTCATAGGGCGAGTAATGATCAATTTTGGAGGTAACGCACCCTAAGGGGAGGCGGCTCAGTTTTTATGGTCTATACACTCATAGGGCGGGTAATGATCATTTCATTCTCAGGTATTCAGTTACTAGTTATTCCAGGTATGTTTCCACCTTCATCTTCCATATGCATTCATTATCATTACATCACCTTCACACCACAAAATTAGGGTATTTGTATTTAATTACCTTTTACTTCGAGTGCATAAAAGAGCAAGTCATTTATGCGCTTGAGTATAAGATAATTAAATAGGGGCAGCTGTAATACCCTAATTTTCTACTTTCGTAAATAAATATTTTTATATGAAAATCATTTCTTATTTTTTAAGAAATACAAAAAAAAAAATAGATTTTAAATGATTTTGTTTTACAATTTGTCCTTTTTCTTTTATTTTTCTTTAAAATATATAAATTCATCTTTTTAGGCGAAAAATAGCAAAAATAATCGAAAATTGTTTTTATCTTGTTATTTAGGCTTCTATTTCATTTTCACATTTATTTTATTTTATTTATATCTTATTTACCTTTTTATTCCTTTTTCCTCAATATTTTGACTTTTTTTATCCTTTCGTGAGTTTTAATTTTTCTTAGGACCAACCAAATAATGACACCTCATCTTCTCGACATTTTATCCAATTTTTCACAAATAAAAAAATCATCTTTTATTTCAGCTTACCTCTTATCCCCACAAAAATCAAAAATTACAAAATGACCCCAAAGTTATGAGGCCCTATAAATAGGACCTCATTTTATACAACCCTATTTTTAGAGAACACTGTTCACATTTTCTTTCTCTCCTTTCTCTTGCAGCCGCGACACTCTCTCCACAAACCCTAAGAACCCTAATTTTCTAATTAAACACTCAAATCCATCAAAAATCACTAAAAAAAACACTAAATCATGATGAAGTAACTTGATCCAAACACGTTTCCGCCTTCATTACTCTTCCAATCGCCTCTGAATCGCTCGAAAACGGCTTCCAAATCTGCCAACCCGAAACCAAAGATCATCAAAACTAAGAAGGTTGATTTCACACGATTTTGGACGAACTTCTCTTCAATCCTTTCTTGATTTGTATCTGTAGTGTATATATGACTGTTAATTAGTGTTTGCTGTGCTTGTTTCGATCGAAAAATGTTTTGGATCTAAAAACCCGTTCGACTGATTCACGTTTTTTGTGTTTGTTTTGTCTGATCTGTAAAAACTAGTTTCGAATTCATGATCCACGTTTAAAAACGCATAGAATCGGTTACTCATTTGCTCGATTTGGTTTTGTTTTGCGTGATTCCCGTTTGAAGCTTTGTTGTTGGTGTGAATGGCTTCACCGAGTCACTGAGTTAGTGACTCGGGCGCGTGAAGAAGAAGAAGCGAAGACACGTGTCAGCCTCCGATTTGCTGACGGAGAATGACACGATTTGTTTTTTTTTATTATTTTTTCTCCTCTGATGACGGGTTAAGTGACCGGATCTGGGACGGCTAATATCGTCCGACCCGATCCGGCTGGTTGGAGATGAACTTGGGCTTGAATCCCTTCTGGGCTTAATTTGATTTTGAGTGATTTCATTTTCGTACCCCCGTATTTGCTATTTACACCGTTTTTTTTTGTTTTTTTGGTAGAAACTGGGCCTTAGGCCCAGATTACTTCCTGCAGTCCCTGAACTGCTACACGCACCCCCCTTTCTGTGAATCTGAATTGGGCCTGAAGCCCATCTTATCTTTTTTTTTCTTCTGATTTTTGGCTGTGTAGATATGTTGTTTGTGATGCACCCCCTCTATTTCTCTTTTCCTTATTTTTTTTTTTTGAGAACTATTTGAGATTAGACTTGAAAAACGGATTAAAAAAAGTAATTGGTCTCTGACGCATGACTTTGACCGATTAATTTTTTAATTCGGAGTTTTTACAACTTAGATTAGAAAAAGGGGATTAAAAAAGTAATTGGTCTCTGACGCATGACTTTGATCGATTAGTTTTTTACTTCGGAGTTTTTACAACTTAGATTAGAAAAAGCGGATTAAAAAAGTAATTGGTCTCTGACGCATGACTTTGATCGATTAATTTTTTACTTTCGGAGTTTTTACAATTTAGATTAGAAAAAGCGGATTAAAAAAGTAATTGGTCTCTGACTCAGGACTTTGACTGATTAATTTTTTTATTCGGAGTTTTTGGAACTTAGATTAGGAAAATAGATTAAAAATAAATGGTCACTGACGCATGACTTTGACTAAGTTATTTTTAATTCAAATCTTTAAAACTTTAAATTAGAATTTCTTCGAGAAACCACGAGACAGAGCCTGACGCATGACTTGTCTCTGTCTCAACTTTTGACCTTGACTTTTAGGTCAACTTTTGACTTTGACTTCTTAATTTGACTTGTAGTTGACTTTTCACGTTGACTTTTTGGTTGACTTTTTTATGTTGACTTTTTCCTACTCGACTGAATTATGCCGTCTGCTTATAATTGTTAGATGATTTATTTCTCGTTGTCTGATACATGTTTACTTGCTTATATGTTCATATATGATGCACTTTTATTTATTCAGTACATTGATTATATGTCATCTGCATTCATGCATTTACATTCCTCTCTTCTCCCACTTTTTTTTTTCTTTTCTTTTTTCTGTTCTGAACTTGGAAAACTCTGAAAATACCTTAAATAAACTATTGAATGAAAAGAGGGATGTCTGACGCATGACTTTCATCTCTTGAATAGTCCAAAGTACCTGCCGCATGGCTCGCGACTGAGGACTATTCTCAATCACTGAATAATTCATCAGAAAACCTAAAAAACATTCAATACATTCAATTCTCTTTTCTAACTGCCCTTGTGCAGTCAAATCTTTTTTCAATTTCTTTTTCCTAAATGGATGGTGCTTTATCTATTCCCCTGCTACAGACAAACGCTTAAGCCTCCGAAGCGAGCATACAAGCATACTATTGTATCAGTGGAATGCGACCTAAGCATCGTTCACTAAAAACAACCAACACACAAAATCTTTCTTTTCAGGAAGAACTACGTGAGCTTTGACTTCCTCATTGTACTTGGGGGATACGCAGGAGCGAGAGCCTCTGTCGTCAAGCCAAATAATAAAAAATTCTTTTTTTCCTTTTCTGTTCAGTATGCGGTAATCTTTTCTTTTACATACGGTTAATTTATGTTTATACAAACCAAATTCTTCAAATGGTTCCCGTTGAGTACAACGGATATGAGGGGGTGTTAACGTCTTCCTCCATGTAACCAACTCCCGAACCCGATCTTTTAAGGTTTTATCATTATTTTCCTTTCCCCTCATGGGATAAATAAAATATGGTGGCGGCTTCATTGTTTACATTTGTGCATTGCATTTCATCATTGCATTTCTGTATATTTTTTTTGCTCCGGGTACTACACATGTGTGCACATTACGAATCGTCCCCCAAAGAATCACATATAAAGACGTGAAAAGGATTTTAAAATACGTTAAAGGAACTTCTAATTTTGGCTTATGGTACTCTAAGGAGAACGATTGTTCTTTGATAGGATATTCCGATTCCGACTTTGCCGGTTGCAAGTTGGATAGGAAAATCACTAGTGGCACTTGTCATCTTTTTTGTAACAGTCTTGTAAGTTGGTATAGCAAGACACAAGTATCCGTTGCTTTGTCAACCGCCGAGGCGGAATACATTGCGGCCGGAAGTTGTTGCTCCTAAATACTTTGGTTAAAGCAACAACTTCTAGATTATGATTTAAAATTGCAACGAATTCCAATCTTTTGTGACAACACAAGCGCCATAAACCTTTCAAAGAACCCCGTGTTGCATTCAAGGACTAAACATATCGAGATTAGACACCATTTTCTACGTGATCATGTAATCTTTGAGTATGTTGAATCCAAAAATCAACTTGCGGATATTTTCACTAAACCGCTTGCTACGGATCCTTTTATCTATATTCGAGGAGAATTGGCTATCCTCGATATATCCAACCTTGAATAAATGAATTTTACATATGCACTTTATATATTCTTTATGCATCGTGGCAACTCGAAGCATCATTCAAGGAAAGTGCATAAAAGGTTACGGTGAAAGGTTCATTTGTATCATCTCTATCCCTTATTCCTCCTCATCTTTATATTTGCTTGCATATGTGGATTCTTTTCCATCATCAACTTGACATAATCATTGTGGTTCAATTCATTCATACTTTACTCATTTCCAAAAACTTCGCTTTAGGATAGTAATATTTTTTGAAGTCCATATGTGTAAAATAGGTATGTTTGTAATGATGAGTACGTGATGTGTCTATAACTTTTATATGTTTCATATATGCTACCCATTTCTTTCATTTCTTTATGATCTCGGTTTAAATATGTTATGGCCACATGAAATCTTCATGCATCATAATGGGTTGCATGTGTTAAGTTTATTTCGTCCCGTATTTTGATATGTTAATTCTTAATAATGTTGATGTTACAATATTTATGCTTTGGACTTGGTTTGTTGTTCTACATTCCATATTTGTCATGATATTTGGTTGTTCGTCATTGGATTATGTTTGCATATTGATTAGGATATTCATCATAAAGTGCATTTTGACAAATGTAAGTGCACGATATGACCATGTTAAAAATGTTTTGAACTTGATACTTCTAATGAATTCTCTTCTTCTTTTTGATATTGTCAAAGGGAAAAAGATTTGGATTGCACAAGCTAAGGAAAGAAATCTTGTATCAACATATCAAACGCATTATGGCATCAACTCAGAGGGAGCGTGCTTATGGTTATCCTTGATGTAATTGTGTCTGTATACATATTGCTATTTGATTGCATATTAGGTATAGACTTAGTTTAGCTTATGCAAAGTTTTGATTATTATCATAAAGGGGGAGAATGTAAGTGCACCAGTTCAATCCCATGTTTTAATAATTGTCAAAACCCATGAAAATAGTGTGGAACATATTTTGGCAACATTAGAAATAACTTGACAGCGAAAAAACTTTTTTTAAACTTTGAAAAACTGATACTTTGAAAAACTGATTTTGAGGTATCTTGTATCAATACATAATCACTTGTATTGATACAAATGTACTGAAACTACTTCAGACTGATTTTGTGCATTTTGTATCGATACATACTTCGTTTGTATCGATACAAAACTGGTGTCTCAGGGGCAGAGAGTCTCTTGTGTATCGAATCATGCTTGCATGTATCGATACACACCAAACTCTCTCAAAACACCAGAGAACGCATTGTGTATCGAATCTTGCTTGCATGCTTCGATACATATCAGTCAGTTTTTTAAGAAACTGATATATGTATTGATACATACTCGTGTTTTTATCGATATATAGGTCAAATATTTCAAATTTGAACGTTGGTCAAGGTGTTTGTATCGATACATACCATCATATGTATCGATACAAGTCTGTTATGTTTTGCCTAAATTTGCTCAATTATATTTTCTCTATAAATAACAATATGAGTGTTTGTTGTTAGTGTGAGAAACCAATTGTAAAAGTGAAATAGCTTTGGGAAAACACTTGTGAGTTCAAATCAAGAGAGTATTTGAATCAAAAGGTTGATTCTTCACAAGATCATCATCTTCCATCAATTTGCAATTCATTTGAAGATTGAGTATGAGATCATTCGGATAGTCATTGTACAATTGGTCGATAACGTTCAGTGTGATTCGCGGTGAATCAGAATCACGATCGAGTTTGTTTGTGAAGAAGGTTTTGGTTTCTCATCAAGGGATTCAAGATTGTACGATATCTTGAAGGTTCAACATCGAGGAAGCAAGGTAATCAGCTGGGCATTCGTTGCGGGGGTTTTCGGATCGAAGACGGCGCAAGGTTTGGAACGTTGGAATCAGAGGTAGAAGCTTCGCGAGGTGTTGAGGTTGCATCACTCAATTTGCATTAGATTCAATATAGGGTTTTTCGAGTCTTTGTAAATTGTGCACTAGTTTCAAGCGTTTTTAATAAATTGCTCAAATCGTCCGTTTGAAGATTTGGGGGGAGACATACCCGGCCGACCGCGAGGACGACACGAAAGCTGCGGGAACTCCATAATCAACTGTTTGTGTTCCTCTCTCCTTACACTCTTTACTTTTCGCATTATTGTTAATTTGATCAATTGAATTTTGTGATCGTAAGTGTTCATCAAAATTCAATTGAATATACCTTGATTTGTGATTGTGTGTAACTTGATAATTGGAACTTGTTGTGTGTTCGTCTTAATAATTTAATTGCAATACATTGCCTTAACTCAATTTATTGTCAAACGCTCCAAGGCTTATACTACCTTTTCCTTTGATTGAAGGGTGCAAAGTAGACTACCGATCCGGTGGGCTTCCGCGTACTTGTAAATATTTTGAAAAACTCATTGTATAAAAAGAGTCACTTATTCACCCCCCTCTAAGTGATCGCCAAGTAGTCTAACATATAATAGGGCTCCTATATTCAATGGAGACCATTTCGATTATTGGAAAAGTAGTATGCGCATACACATCAATTCTTTTGCTGGTGATGTGTGCGATGCCATTGAAAATGGTCGCTTTGTTCCAACCATGACCGATAACAATGGTGTTGTAATAAATAGGCCTATGGCACAATGGACGGTTGATGATAAAAAGAAAGTCAATTACGATGCGAAAGCTCAAAATATTTTAATCTCATCCTTAGGGATTGAGCAATTTTATCATGTTTCGCATTGTACATCGGCTAATGAAATGTGGGACACATTAGTTACTCATTTTGAGGGTACCAATGAAGTCAAAATATCTAAGATAAATACCTTAACTCAAGAGTTTGAGTTGTTCCATATGATATATGGTGAAACCATTGAAAGTATGCAACAACGATTTGTGAAAATTACCAATAAGTTACAAGGTCTAGGTAGACCAATCATAAATCAAGATGGCACTAATAAAATTTTGAGGTGCTTATCTAGGTCTTGGCAACCAAAGGTCACCGCGATAAAAGAAGCGAATGATCTTACTGAACTAAGCCTCACCACTTTTTTTGGTAAACTCAAGGAACATGAACATGTGCTAAGTGTGTTGGAAAAGCATGAGAAAAATGCTAAAAGGGAGAAACACGCGGATAAGGAAAAAGAGAAGGATAAAGAGGAAAGTAGCTTAAGTGATAAAGAGTGGGAAGACCATGAAATGGAAATATTTGTTCGAAGATTTTACAAGTATGCAAAGGCACATGGTATAAAGTTTTCGAAGGAAAATGGTCCCAAGTCACGAAAGCAATCACGGGATGATATAGAGAATGAGAAGAGCAAGCCTAGTAGAAAGTGTTATTAATGTGGCAAATCCGGCCATTTCAAACCGGAATGTCCATTCTATAACAAAAGAAAGGGAAAGTCCTCCGAGAAAAATCACAAGGGTAAAAGAGCTTATGTTGCTTGGGATAGTTCAAGTGAAGATGGATCTAGGTCCAATAGCTCAAGTGAAGAGGAGGAAGAACGCGGTCATGTGGTACTCATGAATGGTTCACCTAGTAAAGGCAAGAAACATCACAAACGTCTAGTAAGTGATTCTAGCTCTATCTCTAATGATAATCCCTCATATGATGAACTTCAAAACGCTTTTGAAAAACTATATGGTGAAGCCACTAATGCATTTAAGAAATTGGCTAAAAGGAAGAAAATGATTTCTCTCTTAGAGTCACAAATTGAAAAATTACAAGATGAATTAGAGGCATTAAAACTTACGATGGTTAATTCAAAAGATGATTTTGAAGATGATAATTCATCAAAGCATGATTGTGATTCTTGTTGTATTTGGCAAGGAGAAGTGAAAAACCTTCAAGCCAAATTAGATAAGGCTCAAAAGTCATCTAAGAATGATTGTGATGCTTGTTGAGTTTGGCAAGGAGAGGTGAAAACCCTTCAAGCCAGATTAGATGAAGCCCTTGTATCAAAAGTTACTTTTGTGGATATACCAAAGAATTTTAACAAGCCTAAGATTAGGCCTTATAAAAATGATAAATTTGTGAAAAAGAAATTGAATCCCAAAAGTAAAATTTTGAGTCACAAGGATCATTCCAATGTTATATGTTATTATTGTTGTATTAAGGGAAATACTATTGCAAAGTGTCAAACAAGAAAAGTTTTGATACCAAAAGGCATAATGCAATGGATTCCTAAGTCCAACAAAGTTTGCACTAACCACATAGGACCCAATGAAGATTGGGGACCTCTTTCAAATGTTTAAAGTATTAGGAAAACGTCTCGAACCATTGACGAGAGACACCGACAACAATGGCGTTCAAGACATACAAAGGTGTAAAGGGTTGAGAAAAGATTTGACTCAATACTCATGAAAGTTGTGGAGCTTGATCACCTCCTAATGCTTGATACTTAAGGGAAGATTCCTATCTCAACTTTATTCCTTATTCCTTACTTTGCATTTATGTTTTCTTTTGTGTGGTTCTTTTCTCATATACATATATTTCAAATTTAATATGAAATTTGGTATGATATTTGTCTAATCCTATATTTCCAAAAATTTCGCTCAATGATATTGATAAGTTGTTGAGACTTATATGTAAAAATGGGGATTTGACAAAAATCATGACAAATGACATATTAAGTTCATATCCTTGTTTGCATATGTTTGTTTATAAGTATAATATATTGTTGTGCATAAAATGTAAATGCTTTGTCTTGGTACCTTGATTGAATAATGTGAATTTTTGCTTTGATAGTTTTGGTCACATTAATAATATTTGTACCTTGGTTAATAGATGTGTTTCATACATACATATTTGTATAGGGTCATAAAGAATTTTTTTTCGAACATCTTTTTGTTTGTTGTAACTCTATGACTTTAATACTTATTATGGTTGTATGACTTTACATTTTGGATAATTTGGTTGTGTATGGATATTTTGTGACGTTTATGCAATGGTTGCATGTTTGAGTTATATAGTCCCATATTTTGATATGTTAATTCTTTATAATGTCGATGTTGTTACAATATTCATGCTTCGGACTTGGTTTGTTGTTCTACATTCCATATTTGTCATGATATTTGGTTGTTCGTCACTGGATTATGTTTGCATATCTTGTACGTATTTATATTGATTATGATATTCATCATAAAGTGCATTTCGACAAATGTAAGTGCACGATATGACCATGTTAAAAACGTTTTGGACTTGATACTTCTAATGAGGTCTTGATTATCAACATATCAAACGCACTAAGGCATCAACTCAGGGGGAGCGTGCTTATGGTTAGCCTTGATGTAATTGCGTCTGTATACATATTGCTATTTGATTGCATATTAGGTATAGACTTAGTTTAGCTTATGCAAAGTTTTGACAATTATCAAAAAGGGGGGGAATGTAAGTGCACCAGTTCACTCCCATGTTTTAATAATTGTCAAAACCCATGAAAATAGTGTGGAACATATTTTGGCAACATTAGAAACAACTTGACAGTGAAAAACTATTTTTAATCTTTGAAAAATTAATTTTAAGGTATTTTGTATCGATACATAATCACTTGTATCGATACAAATGTCCTGAAACTACTTCAGACTGATTTTGTGCTTTTTCTATCAATACATACTTCATTTGTATCGATACAAAACTAGTGTCTCAGGGGCAGAGAGTCTCTTGTGTATCGAATCATGCTTGCATTTATCGATACACACCAAACTGTCTTAAAACACCAGAGAACACATTGTGTATCGAATCATGCTTGCATCCTTCGATACATATCAGTCATTTTTTTAAGAAACTGATATATGTATCGATACATACTCATGTTTGTATCGATACATAGGTAAAATATTTCAAATTTTAACGCTGGTCAAGGTGTTTGTATCGATATACCATCATATGTATCGATACATGTTTGTTTTGTTTTGCCTAAATTTGCTCAATTTTATTTTCTCTATAAATAGCAATGCGAGGTTTTGTTGTAAGTGTGAGAATCCATCTGAAAAACACATTCGATACAAGTTCATCATCTTTTATCAAATCACTTCCAATTTGAGATTGAGTATGGGATCAATGAAGGGTTCTTAGTTGATTTTGTGGATAACGTTCGGTGCAATTCGCGGTGAATCAGAATTGCGATCGGGTTGAATTGCGTTGGAGGTTTGGGTTCTCATCAAGGGTTCAAGATTGTGCGATATCTTGAAGGATCAACATCGAGGAAGCAAGGTAATCAACTAGACGTTCGTTGCGGGGGTTTTCGGTTCGAAGACGGCGCAAGATTGGAACGTTGGAATCAGAGGTAGAAGCTTCGCGAGGTGTTGAGGTTGAATCGTTCAATTTGCATTAGATTCAATAGGGTTATTCGAGTCTTTGTTGTTCTATATTCCATATTTGTCATGATATTTGGTTGTTCGCCATTGGATTATACTTGCACATCATGTACGTATTTATATTGATTAGGATACTCATCATATAGTGCATTTCGACAAATGTAAGTGCACGTTATGACCATGTTAAAAACGTTTTGATACTTGATACTTCTAATGAGTTCTCTTCTTCTTTTTGATATTGTCAAAGGGGGAGAGATTTGGATTGCACAAGCTAAGGAAAGATTTCTTGATTATCAACATATCAAACGCATTATGGCATCAACTCAGGGGGAGCGTGCTTATGGTTGGCCTTGATGTAATTGCGTCTGTATACATTGCTATTTTATTGCATATTAGGTATAGGCTTAGTTTAGCTTATGCAAAGTTTTGACAATTATCAAAAAGGGGGAGAATGTAAGTGCACCAGTTCATTCCCTTGTTTTAATAATTGTCAAAGCACATGAAAATAGAGTGGAAGATATTTTGGCAACTTTGGAAACAACTTGACAGCGAAAAACTATTTTTAATCTTTGAAAAATTGATTTTAAGGTATGTTGTATCGATACATAATCACTTGTGTCGATACAAATGTCCTGAAACTACTTCAGACTGATTTTGAGTATTTTGTATCGATACATACTCCATTTGTATCGATACAAAACTGGTGTCTCAGTGGCAGAGAGTCTCTTGTGTATCGAATCATGCTTGCATGTATCGATACACACCAAACTCTTTCAAAACACCAGAGATAGCATTGTGTATCGAATCATGCTTGCATGCTTCGATACATATCAGTCAAGTTTTCAAGAAACTGATATATGTATCGATACATACTCGTGTTTGTATCGATACATAGGTCAAATATTTCAAATTTGAACGCTGGTCAAGGTGTTTGTATCGATACATACCATCATATGTATCGATACAAGTCTGTTTTGTTTTGCCTAAATTTGCTCGATTTTATTTTCTCTATAAATAGCAATATGAGTGTTTGTTGTAATTGTGAGAAACCAATTGTAAAAGTGAAATAGCTTTGGGAAAACACTTGTGATTTCAAATCGAGAGAGTATTTGGATCAAAGGGTTTATTCTTCACAAGATCATCATCTTCAATCGATTTGCAAATCAATTGAAGATTCAGTATGGGATCATTCGGATAGTGATTGTACAATTGATCGATAATGTTTGGTGTGATTCGCGGTGAAACAAAATCACGATCGAGTAGGTTTGTGAAGAAGGTTTTGGTTTCTCAACAAAGGATTCAAGATTGTGCGATATCTTGAATGTTCAACATCGAGGAAGTGAGGTAATCAGCTGGACGTTCTTTGCTGGGTTTTTGGGTCGAAGACGGCGCAAGGTTTGGAACGTTGGAATCAGAGGTAGAAGCTTCGCGAGGTGTTGAGGTTGCATCGCTCAATTTGCATTAGATTCAATATAGGGTATTCGAGTCTTTGTAAATTGTGCACTAGTTTCAAGCGTTTTTTAATAAATTGCTCAAATCTTCCGTTTGACAATTTGGGAGGAGACGTACCCGGCCGACCGCGAGGACGACACGAAAGCTGAGGGAACTCCCTAATCAACTGTTTGCGTTCATCTCTCCTTACACTCTTTACTTTTCGCATTATTGTTAATTTGATCAATTGAATTTTGTGATCGTAAGTGTTCATCAAAATTCAATTGAGTATACCTTGAATTGTGATTGTGTGTAACTTGATAATTGAAACTTGTTGTGTACGTTTGTCTTAATAATTTGATTACGATACATTGCCTTAATTCGATTTATCTTCAAAAGTTCAAAGGCTTATACTACCTTTCCTTTGATCGAAGGGTGCAAAGTAGACTACCGATCCGTGGGCTTCCGCGTACTCGAAAATATTTTGAAAAACTCATTGTATAAAAAGAGTTACTTATTCATCCCCCCCCCCCCCTCTAATTGATCGCCAAGTAGTTTAACAAAAACTACAACAGTTGTTAAGAAGACCTTCACAGCTAAGTAGAAGAAAGAATGGAAGAGACATAACAGAACTATATCTATCCTTGCTAGCTATATTACTCATGATGAGTTTTTGAAACTTGGAAACAGATATAGTGCTAAGGGTATTTATGACTCTTTGTGAGCTACTTATGAAGGAAACCAACAAGTGAAAGAAACAAAGGCTAATCTTCTGGTTCATCAGTAAGAAATGTTTAAGATGAAAGACAATGAAAACATTGAAGAAATGTATGCAAGGTTTAAAATCTTGGTTTCTGGTCTTGGAGTCTTAAAGAAAAGTTATACCACTGATGATCATGTGAAGAAGATTCTGAGGTGTTTACCACCTAAGTGGAGACCTAAAGTTACTGTTATATAAGAAGCAAAAGATCTCAATACTCTATGCTTAGAAGAGTTAACTAGTTCACTCATAAGTAACAAGATGGAACTAGCTAGCTTCTGATGAGCCCAAGAAGAAATCAAAGTCATTGGCTTTGCCAGCAACTTTGAAATCTCCTAAGGCTCTGAAGGCTAAGGTTATTGAATCTGATGTTGAGGAATCTTCTATAGATGATCAGGAGGATGGGAACTTTTTGCTCTACTTTCAAGGTTCAGAAAATGGAATAAGTACAAAAACAACAAAGCTTTTGGGAAGAGGTCCGGTTCTAAGAGTTATGGGAATAAAAGCTCCAACCTCAAAGACAAAAGACTGGTCACTCCATTGTTGATGGTCCTGATTTGAATACAAATGATAAAGGGAAAAAGGGAACTATCAAGAACAGAATGAAGAAAAGTCTTATTGCAACATTTGAGAATCTGGAAAAGTTATCAGATGAAGAAGATGATGACGAAGAGGCAAATCTAGCACTAATGGCTACAACTTCTTTTGATAATGAGTTTGATACTGATGATATTGATGAGGTAATTTCAAAACTTCCTCATGATAAGCTTCTAATTGTTCTTAAAGACACTATGAAGCAATACATAAACAAGTCAAATGATTTCAAAAGTTTAAAAACTAATATTGACTTGCTTACAGAGAAATCAAACCTACTTCAATCTCAATATAATGAGTCCCTTTTGAAAATCAAAGAGCTTGAAGAAGGTTGTGTTGCTTGTAACAAATCACATGATAAGCATGAAGTTGCTCTTCACCAGTTTGTTAAACAAAATGTTAATAAGAGTAAAGTTGCTTCCATGATTTATAGTGTTAGCAAGAACAAATGATATGGACTTGGTTATTCTACATCTTCTGATAAAGAAAAATCAAGTCAGTCTGTTTGCTTGATCAAAACACCTCCTCCTCTCTATTCCACTTTCATATCAGAAGTTGGTAATTCTAAGAAAGCTTCACAAACTGCTGTTTTGAATAATGGTAAATCAAAAGTTTCAGAAGGTAACACTTTAGAGGCCAAAACTAACTCTAATTCAAAAATGAGATATTCAGAAGTAAAGATTTTGAAGAGACCAGTTCCTAAGGCAACTAAGGTTCTGAGAACTTCAGAAGCTAATACTTCAAATACAAAGTTTGTGAAACCTATTAGAAGCTTTGGGAAGAAGAAGTATGCTTCTTAAACAAACTTTCAAAAATCATACTTCTATAAGGCCACCCATTTGGACCCAACAAGTTGTGGGTACCAAAATCTGAAATAGTAGATGTTGTAGGTCTGCGCTCAAAAAGAGAAGAAGCCAAGTACCTGGTACCTAGACACTGGTTGTTCATAACACATGACGGGGGAGAAGGATTTGTTCCTCACCCTGACTCACAAAGACGGAGCCAATGTGGGATTTGGTGGGAACCAAAAAGGTAGAATAATTGGTACTGGTACAGTAGGTAATTCCTTTTCTACTATTTCTGATGTTTTGTTAGTTTATGGACTTTTTCATAACCTTCTTAGCATAAGACAATTATGTGATAATGGTTATGAAGTGGTGTTTAATAAGAATACATATACTATAAACAATGATTCTGATAAGTCTATTGTTTTCAAAGGTAAAAGAAAAGGCAATGTTTATAAAATCAATCTTTTTGAATTAATGGAACAAGAAGTTGTTTGTCTTTTGACTCTGTGTGAAGAAAAATGGGTCTGGCACAAGAAGTTGTTTGACTTAGAAGTATTTATTTTATAAGGATTTAATTAATTTTCCAATTTACCTAGTTGATATATATTTATAATTTAATATTTTTATGTGTGAGTGTGCACGTATTTGCTTTATAATGTTTATAAATTAGAAATATCAAAATTTTTAGTAAATTAAAGAAGAAAAAAAATTTAGAAAGAAACATAAACTTTTAGGGAAATAAGAGAAGATATGTACTTTAAGTAATTAGTGAAGTGGAGAGTATGGGGTTGGTAAAATGATAGAGAAAAGAAAAAAAATAGAAAATGGGCCTAGAGTGACATAAGGAAAAATGCGGGGGGTGTATTTGAAAAGAGTAGAAAGTAAAATAATTAAAAACAGAATTTGTGATGACTTATGGGAAAGTTAATAAGTTGTTCCTATAAATATGTGAAGTTTAGAAAGAGAAAAAAAAATAGGATTAATCAATTTACCCTAAACAGAAAAATATAGAGAAAATAGTGAGGAGAAAAGAAAGAGGCGTGTGAAAACTTGGAGAGAGAGAAGATCAAAACAAACTCATCCAATCTTAGGAAGATCACTGCTATCCAAGTAAGGAAGTTTAACTTAATTAGTTGAAGATGTTGGGTTTATTGATGGTTATCAATATGGCTTGCTTTTATTGCTTTTGTAATATGATTCAAATTTTTGACATATTGTTTGTATATATGGTATAGGTAAGGGTGTTTAATGGATTTACTTTATGAACCGAAATATGTAAGTATGAATATGGTTTTTTTTTTTTGTATTGTATATGCTATGAAAACATTAACTAATAGAGTGAATAATATTTATGAATTTATCTATGCATTCCTTAAATATGATTTGTTTTGAGGTGTGTTTCGATTCATAAAATTGTTCAGTGATTATCATATTTGATCTTTGGCATGATTATATATTGATTTTGAATTGATTAATATCAGGCTCAACATGTACTTTTGATTTGTCTACTAAGTATAAGGCTATTTGCTTATATTTGTGAAATGAAGTTTGTGATCATAAATTAATAATTAAGATTATCCTATAGTTTCAAAACTCACGTTACCTTTTGTTTGTGTATTTGCAATAGTATGATTTTGTTTTCTTTGATGTGTGGCCTACTGTTTATTTGGCTATAATGTTTTTTTTTTGGTAATTCAAAATGTGCAAAAGGGTATGGAGTCTAGAGCAAATATATAGAATATTTACATTGACTTGGTCAATAAGAATTGAAATAAAACAATTTGATTCATTGATAGATGCATAATATTATAGTGCTTGTATATGTCTTATAAAGTATAGTCATTACATATTGTTTCTTTATTGACTATGTTCAGATCGTGTGAATGATTTTAGTTGTTGATTTACTTCATCACTTGTACTTAGAATATGAAATAGGGGATAAATGTTTTTATTTATATTTTTATTTGGTACTTAGAATTATATTTTTATTTTTATGAAACATATATTGGAACTCATTCTTGCCAATTCCATCAATCGATCACGATTTAGATCATAGGCTTCCCACTTATTAAGGACATCACAAGAAAAGTAAACCCAATGTTCAACTATGTCCATTTTCCGCCTAAGTTGATACAATTCTCCAGTCTTAATGAGTGACCGGAACTTTTTGTTCAATGCAACAATTGAACCATAGTCAAACCTTGACAACCGGACTAGACATTGAATTGATGCATCACGGCTGAGCGGAGGAATAAGTAAACTTGGGTTACCTCCACAATTTTCGACATTCTTCTACTTTTCCTTTTTATTGTCTAGCATGTCAATTGAATTTTTCGACATAATTTTTTATTCTTCTACTTCCTATAAATCATTTTATTTTGGAAGTCAAATAGAAAACTACGATCAACAAAAATTATTGCAAAAAACTCATGAATTAAATATTTTTAATAAATATAGCACATTCTTCTAAAATATAACACAATCACACATAGATCATATAAATTCATGAACATCCAACATGTAATACGAACTAATCCAAAACAAAAATCGAATCAAACCATTAATATGATACGAGATACATTGTCCTAAAAATGAATATTTTTCAAAATTAAATACTTGCATGCAACCTAGAAAATAAGAGTTTACATAAGAAATTAGGAATTTTTTTTAAGAATCAACCAAATGAACAAAATTCGACCAAATTACATATGGCGACATGCATACCCAAATTCAAAGACCGAAACATTACACCAAAAAATAAATAAAAGGGAGATAAGATAAATCATAAACTTGTTATGAATCCCACATACCCTTTGTAAGTGCACCAGTTCATTCCCTTGTTTTAATAATTGTCAAAACACATGAAAATAGAGTGGAACATATTTTGGCAACATTGGAAACAACTTGACAGCGAAAAACTATTTTTAATCTTTGAAAATTGATTTTAAGGTATGTTGTATCGATACATAATCACTTGTATCGATACAAATGTCCTGAAACTACTTCAGACTGATTTTGTGCATTTTGTATCGATACATACTTCATTTGTATCGATATAAAACTAGTGTCTCTGGGGCAGAGAGTCTCTTGTGTATCGAATAATGCTTGCATGTATCGATACACACCAAACTCTTTCAAAACACCAGAGATCGCATGGTGTATCGAATCATGCTTGCATGCTTCGATACATATCAGTCAGTTTTTTAAGAAACTGATATACGTATCGATACATACTCGTGTTTGTATCGATACATAGGTCAAATATTTCAAATTTTAACGCTGGTCAAGGTGTTTGTATCGATACATACCATCATATGTATCGATACATGTTTGTTCTATTTTGCCTAAATTTGCTCAATTTTATTTTCTCTATAAATAGCAATGTGAGGTTTTGTTGTAAGTGTGAGAATCCATCTCAAAAACACATTCGATACAAGTTCATCATCTTTTATCAAATCACTTCCAATTTGAGATTGAGTATGGGATCAATGAAGGGTTCTTAGTTGATTTGGTGGATAACGTTCGGTGCAATTCGCGGTGAATCAGAATTGCGATCGGGTTGAATTGCGTTGGAGGTTTGGGTTCTCATCAAGGGTTCAAGATTGTGCGATATCTTGAAGGATCAACATCGAGGAAGCGAGGTAATCAGTTGGACGTTCGTTGCGGGGTTTTTCGGTTCGAAGACGGCGCAAGATTGGAACGTTGGAATCAGAGGTAGAAGCTTCGCGAGGTGTTGAGGTTGAATCGTTCAATTTGCATTAGATTCAATAAGGTTATTCGAGTCTTTGTAAATTGTGCACTAAAGCATTTTTAATAAAATCGCTCAAATCGTCTGTTTGACGATTTGGGGGGAGACGTACCCGGCCGACTGCGAGGACGACACGAAAGCTGCGGGGACTCCCTAATCATCTGTTTGTGTCTTTCTATCCTTACACTGTTTACTTTTCGAATTATCATTAATTGATCAATTGAATTTCGTGATCGTAAGTTTTCATAGAAATTCAATTGAATTTGTCTTGAATTGTGATTGTGGATAACTTGAATTGTTGTAACTTGTTGTGGTTTATGTTAGTAATTTGATTGCAATACATAACCTAATTCAATTTATCGTTAAACGCTCCAAGGATTATACTACCTTTCCTTTGATCGAAGGGTGCAAAGTAGACTACCGATCCGGTGGGCTTCCGCGTACTCGAAAATATTTTGAAAAACTCATTGTGTAGAAAGAGTCACTTATTCACCCCCCTCTAAGTGATCGCCAATTAGTCTAACAAGTGGTATCACGATCCTGATTCGATTTTGAACACAAAATTCGGTGGATTGTGCCAATAATTAGAAAACATGGCGTTTGCACCCAAAGGGGCTTATAATAGGGCTTCTATATTCAATGGAGACCATTTCGATTATTGGAAAAGTAGTATGCGCATACACATCAATTCTTTTGCTGGTGATGTGTGCGATGCCATTGAAAATGGTCGCTTTGTTCCAACCATGACCGATAACAATGGTGTTGTAATAAATAGGCCTATGGCACAATGGACGGTTGATGATAAAAAGAAAGTCAATTACGATGCGAAAGCTCAAAATATTTTAATCTCATCCTTAGGGATTGAGCAATTTTATCATGTTTCGCATTGTACATCGGCTAATGAAATGTGGGATACATTGGTTACTCACTTTGAGGTTACCGATGAAGTCAAAATATCAAAGATAAACACACTAACTCAAGAGTTTGAATTGTTCCATATGATTGATGGTGAAACCATCGAAAGTATGCAACAACGATTTGTGAAAATTACCAACAAGTTACAAGGTCTTGGTAGACTAATCACAAATCAAGATGCTACTAATAAAATTTTGAGATGCTTATCTAGGTCTTGCCAACCAAAGGTCACCGCGATATAAGAAGCGAATGATCTTACTCAACTAAGCCTCACGATTTTATTTGGCAAACTCAAGGAACATGAACATGTGCTAAATGTGTTAGAAAAGAAAGAGAAAAGTGCTTAGAAGGAGAAACATGTTGATAAAGAAAAAGAGAAGGATAAGAGGTCGATTGCTCTTAAGGTCGCCACATCCAAGTCCAAAAAGGTTGAGCAAGTGGAAAGTAGCTCAAGCGAAGAGGATTCCGATGATGAGGAAATGGGGCTCTTCGTTCGACGTTATAATCGCTATGTGAGAAAGAATGGGATAAGGCATTCCGATAACAACTTGAAGAAGTTTTGGAAAGATAGTGGTTACCGGAAGAATGAAGGTGCTAGGAACTCCAAAAAGGGGATATGCTATGAATGCGGCCAAGTTGGTCATTTCAAGCCGGATGGACCCAATCTCAAGAGAAAAGAGAAGGAGTCATCTTCAAAGAGGATAAAAGGAAAGAAAGCTTATGTTGCATGGGATAGTTGTAGCTCTTCATCTCATTCATCATCAAGCTCTAGTTCAAGTGGTGGAAACGAGATGGCTAATGTATGCTTCACAACTCAACATCACAAAAAGAAAGGTAAAGCTCCTAAAAAGGTAAACCAAAATCCCTCTAGCTCATATACGCTTTTAGAGTATCACGAGTTACAAGTTGCTTTTGAGAAGCTCCACAAGGAAACTCAAGAGGCTTTTCAACGCTTAAAGTTAACAAATACCTTGAAGCGAAAGTTTTGGAAACGGAACTTGAATTGAAAACTCTTAAGGAATCTATGATACAAAAGCCAATTGTAAATTTTGATGAATATGGCAACGATAGGACCGGTTGTGACGATTGTTTCTACTTGTATAGAGATTTGCAAAAACTTCAAGACAAGTTAAATGAACCACCTAAACCGGAGATTACATATTCGGTTAATATGACTAAGTTCAACAAACCTTTGAAACCTAAAAATAAAAAGTGTAAGTTTGTTGAAAAGAGTCATAAGAAATGTATGTAATCCAAACATCGTGTGTCACTATTGTTGTGATAAGGGTCATACTATTGCCAAGTTCCAAGCTCGAAAAACTTTAGTACCAAAAGGCAAAATGCAATGGATACCTAAATCAAGCAATAGTTTTGTTACTAACCACCTAGGACCCAACATGAGTTGGGGACCTACTTCAAATGTCTAAGTTTGTAGGGAAAACGTCTTAAACCATTGACGAGAGACACCGACAACAATGGCGTTCAAGACATATGAAAAAGTAAAGTGATGAGAAAAGTTTCAACTTGATACTTACAAGGTTATGGAAATTGATCACTTCCTACATCTAACACTTAAGGGAAGATTCTAATTTCTATCTTTGCTTCTACACTTTTACTTAGCATTTGTACATTGGTTTCATATACATATATCTTTTCATCTTAATATGAAGTTTGCATTGATAGTTGTCTAATCCTCCATTTCCAAGAATTTTGCTCAAAAATATCTATAAGTTTTTGAGACTCATATGTTTAAAATGGGGATTAGACAAAGATCATTACAAATGCCATATTAAGTTCATAATTGTTTTGTATATGTTTGTTCTATTCCTATGTGTGACTTATTGTGCATACATACACATACAATCCATTACGTATTATTCATCTTGGTACTTTAATTCATATATGTGAATATCTTATCATGCATTTTATGGTTTAACATGTGTTCTCATGTTATGATATGCTTTGATAGTGTTTTGATCACATGCATAAATGTGTACCTTGTTGATTATATGTGTTTTATACATACATGTTATTTGGAAGTCATAAAAACTATTTTTCAAACTTATAAGTTCATGTGTTTTGAGAAAATTTGAAAATAATGCATTTTGTATTGATACAAATGAAATTTGTATCAATACATGTTAGTTTTTCTGCAGAATTTCAAAATGAACTAATATGTATCGATACATAACTCTTCAGTTTGGGACAGATACAGTCTAATGTATCGATACATGCTCGCATGCGTCGATACATGCTGCAGAACACTTACTTGTATGGATACATACACGAGTTTGTATCGATACATACGCGCAAAAACAGTTTTATTTATCAGTTTTGATTCATTCATTCATCAAAACATCACAAATCTTTCTCTTATCCCACACGAACCAAACATAAACCCTCATTCCCAAATTCTCAATCTCCCTCAAAAATCAACCAAATCCATCAAAACTTGACCCTAAACCACTCCAAATTTCATACCCAATCATCTACACTCATCAATTTCGTGGTTCAAGTTCTTCATTGTGCTCACTCAAACAAGGGTTTCAAATTGTGGTTTTTGAATTTTTCAAAGCTCTTCAACTTTTGTTAAGGTAATTCATTCTCTTTCATTCTCCTAGAAATGGCACCTAGGACTAAGAATGGTGATAAGTCTAAGAATACTACTGGAATAATATGTGATTTTAGTTCTGAAGAAAATTTTAAGAAAGAAAATTTCATTCATGAGAATTACTTGAGATTTTATATTAGAATTTGTAAACCAAAGAAAGTAATTCCTCAAAATGCTGTTAAGGTTGAAGACCTTGAGGAATTACATCTAGGTGAAGTTACTGAAATCATTAAGAGAGAAAATCTTATTACTTTTTGTGACTTGAAGAAACCATACTTGGAAGACTTGGTTAAGATTTTCTACTCTGGATTACAAGAGCAAAAAGGTGCTGAGTTTGAATTCTGTATAGGAAAGAAGATTTACAGGTTTACCAACAACCTGTGGTTCAAACTTTTTGGTTTAGTAACTGATAAGAACTTGAAAAAGTTCATTGATGTTGATGGTCCGAAGTATAAAATGACTGAGTTTGCAAGCACTCTAACTAGAAACGGTAAAAGTCCAAATGGAAAGGCCGGTAAACTTAAGAAAGGTCCAAGAGTTTTGCTTTGGATTGTGAATCACATACTAAGACCTAGAGGTGGATCCTACTCTAGACTTGATTGGAAGGACATTTATCTTATGTACATCATGATGGAAAGAAAGAAACTAGATTGGCCTCACTATATCGTGAGCCGTTTATTTGCTTTAAAAGATTCTCAAAAAGATCTTTGTTTTGGATCTGCAAGCATGATCTCCATCATTTTACGACACTTCAAAATAGCCGACCAATTAGGAGGATTTTGGATAAAACCAAAAAGAGATCAAATCTTTAGCATGACTCAAATGAAAAAGATGGACTATAAGTGGAATGATGAGATTGAGGATTATGAGTTCTGTGGCAAAGAGGATGAAGAAGATGATGGACATCAAGGAAATCAAGAGGGGAAAGGTAAAAGACCAAGAGAAGAGGCATGTGGAAGCAACAACTTGGAAAGCGGTCCTTCGGAAATTAATAATGATGCAATTATGGAAATGTTGAAAGAAATGAGCTTAAAGCAAGCCGAATTCCAAAATAACATTAACATTAGACTTGATGATATGCATGCATACAACGTCTCAAGGTTTGATCATCTTCAAGGTCAATTGGATGACTACATCAAGCAACAAACTTCCGTTGCCAATACTTCAATCCTAACCCAAACACGGATAACATGGATGAATGAAATTGATGTTTAATCTTGTTTCTCGTTGCATTTTATTTATTTTAACTCATGAACAATTTTATTTTTTGATGTTATTTCTTATGACTTCCTTTATTACTATATGGTTGTACAGCTAATTTTAATGTTGTCATTTTAGCTTTGTATGACTTGATATTTAGGTTTGTATGGATAATTGATTGTGTTTATGCATTGGTTGCATGCTTTGTTTATTTCGTCCCGTATTTTGATATGTTAATTCTTTATAATGACGATGTTGTTACAATATTCATGCTTTGGACTTGGTTTGTTATTCTACATTCCATATTTGTCATGATATTTGGTTTTTCGCCATTTTATTATACTTGCATATCTTGTAATTATTTATATTGATTAGGATATTCATCATAAAGTGCATTTTGATAAATGTAAGGGCACGATATGACCATGTTAAAAAACGTTTTGATACTTGATACTTCTAATGAGTTCTCTTCTTCTTTTTGATATTGTCAAAGGGGGAGAGATTTGGATTGCACAAGCTAAGGGAATAATTCTTGATTATCAACATGTCAAACGCATTATGGCATCAACTCAGGGGGAGCGTGCTTATGGTTAGCCTTGATGTAATTGCGTCTGTATACATATTGCTATTTTATTGCATATTAGGTATAGGCTTAGTTTAGCTTATGCAAAGTTTTGACAATTATCAAAAAGGGGGAGAATGTAAGTGCATCAGTTCATTCCCTTGTTTTAATAATTGTCAAAACACATGAAAATAGAGTGGAACATATTTTGGCAACATTGGAAACAACTTGACAGCGAAAAACTATTTTTAATCTTTGAAAAATTGATTTCAAGGTATGTTGTATCGATACATAATCACTTGTATCGATACAAATGTCTTGAAACTAATTCAGACTGATTTTGTGCATTTTGTATCGATACATACTTCATTTGTATCGATACAAAACTGGTGTCTCAGGGGCAGAGAGTCTCTTGTGTATCGAATCATGCTTGCATGTATCGATACACACCAAACTCTCTCAAAACACTAGAGATCGCATGGTGTATCGAATCATTCTTGCATGCTTTGATACATATCAGTCAGTTTTTCAAGAAACTGATATATGTATCGATACATACTCGTGTTTGTATCGATACATAGGTCAAATATTTCAAATTTGAACGCTAGTCAAGGTGTTTGTATCGATACATACCATCATATGTATCGATACATGTCTGTTCTGTTTTGCCTAAATTTGCTCAATTATATTTTCTCTATAAATAGCAATGTGAGGTTTTGTTGTAAGTGTTAGAATCCACCTGAAAAACACATTTGATCAAAATTTGAGAGAGATTTTGGATCAAAGACTTATTCAATACAAGTTCATCATCTTCTATCAAATCACTTCCAATTTGAGATTGAGTATGGGATCAATCAAGGGTTCTTAGTTGATTTGGTGGATAACATTCGGTGCAATTCACGGTGAATCAGAATTGCGGTCGGGTTGAATTGCTTTGGAGGTTTGGGTTCTCATCAAGGATTCAAGATTGTGCGATATCTTGAAGGATCAACATCGAGGAAGCGAGGTAATCAGCTGGACGTTCGTTGCTGGGGTTTTCGGTTCGAAGACGGCGCAAGATTGGAACGTTGGAATCAGAGGTAGAAGCTTCGCGAGGTGTTGAGGTTGAATCGTTCAATTTGCATTAGATTCAATAGGGTTATTCAAGTCTTTGTAAATTGTGCACTAAAGCGTTTTTAATAAAATCGCTCATATCGTCCGTTTGATGATTTGGGGGAAGACGTACCCGGCCTACCGCAAGGACGACACGAAAGCTGCTGGAATTATTACACTCATTACTTTTCGAATTATCATTAATTGATCAATTGAATTTCGTGATCGTAAGTGTTCATAGAAATTCAATTGAATTTGTCTTGAATTGTGATTGTGGATACCTTGAATTGTTGTAACTTGTTGTGGTTATTGTTAGTAATTTGATTGCAATACATAACCTAATTAAATTTATCGTTAAACGCTCCAAGGATTATACTACCTTTCCTTTGATCGAAGGGTGCAAAGTAGACTACCGATCCGGTGGGCTTCCGCGTACTCGAAAATATTTTAAAAAACTCATTGTGTAGAAAGAGTCACTTATTCTCCCCCCTCTAAGTAATCGCCAAGTAGTCTAACACCCTTGATTTTATAAACCCTAAACTTGTAGAAAATAAAACTAAAAAAGAAAAGAAAATTAAGGGACATCAGGTTAGGAAAAAAGCTTACAAATTCTGAACAAAGAACGAATAAGTTAATCTAAGTGTATGTCAATTTGGGCGTACATTTTGGTTCTATTTCACACTTTTTAAATTTAACTTCTCAATTATGTGCAACTGAAGATTCTCCGTCGTTAGTCAATATTAGGTGTTGAAAAAGTATATTTGACTAAAAAAATTGTTTAATTAATTAATACTTTCTACGGTATTAATTTTTTTTGACTAAAACTTTCTACGGCATTAATATTTTTTGACTAAAACTTTCTACGGTATTTTATATAAAAAAAAAATTATTTTTTTAGATTCATCAAATAACTGATATATCTGATCAATTAATAATTTATTTTTTAAGTTCAATGAATAACTGATATATCTAATCTATAATGTAAATTAAATAATAGGGTTAATTAGCTAATTAGCTTTTACCCCCCTGTAATATACACCAAAATTGCTTTACCCCCCTGTAAATTTTTTTTGTTGCTTTACCCCCCTGTAATATCAGATTTTGTGTTTTATCCCCCTGGACTCAAGTCAACCATACTATAACCGCCGCAAATAAAACCGCTGCAAAATATAATTTAGCGAGGGTTTTTAACCGCCGCAAAAAAAAGCCACAAAAAACCGCCGCAAAATATGAATTAGCGACGCAAAAAACCGCCGCAAAATAAAAATTTTAGCGGCGGTTTTGAACCGCCGCAAAACAAAACCGCCGCAAATTATATTATGGTTGACTGAGTCCAGGGGGGTAAAGCACAAAATCTGATATTACAGGGGGGTAAAGCAACAAAAAAATTTTACAGGGGGGTAAAGCAATTTTGGTGTATATTACAGGGGGTAAAAGCTAATTAACCCTAAATAATAATTATATATTAGATAAATTAATTAGGAGTTCGGATTCCACACTACGAACATTTCCTAAACATGGTGGAGAAGTTATTTAATGAATTTTTACAAATGCAGGGTTATCTTATTTGTAGACACTATTAGACAAATATATTGTTTTCCCTTTTACACCATGAGTGCTACTTCCATTTTATTTAACAATTTTTGAGTTTTTGTTTTAATTTTTAATTTTCTTTTTGAAGGGGAAGTATTTGAAATGATAAATTATTAGAAATTCACTTACAAATTGGAGAGACAAGAGTTCGAACTCCGGTCATCAACATTTGAAACTAGTTTATGAAGAAAAATGAAAGGAACTAGTTTCAAATATTAATAAATACGTTTGTAAGAAAAACTATTAATAAATCTGTTAGTAAAAATAAGACCAAACATAATTAAATTTGTTTGTAAAATAAAACTATTAATAAATATGAGTGATTATAATGTCTCATAAATGTAACTCAGTTCGTAACTATTAAGGACATTAGTTGTATGAATCACAGTCCGAATTTTGAAATAGAGAAAACTTAAGTACAATACAATACGTGTTTGTGGTATTGTTCACCAATAAAAAATTCACATGTGTCCATATTATTATTAATAAATTTAAAAACAAAGAGAGAGAAAATGATATCTCTAAAAATTAGTACAAGTGACATTTTTTTATTAGACATGCAGTGTTTTTCTTAATAATAAATGAAATTCTTTAAAATTACTAAAAACAATGTCTTTAGCAATATGGATTATCATTGGCACAAGCACTAAAGAAGAGTGTGCAGGGACGGATCCACAGCAAGCCTTGTGAAGGCAACTGCCTGCACTAAAATCCTTAAATTGTAATACTACATAAGTACTATCACCTAAGTTAACTATATAACAACTCTAAATTATTATTGTTATAATCTATAAAGTATAAGCATCAATTGGTTTGTCCTTTAGATATGAATTATTTTTTTTTATACATAGATAAAATGACAAAGTTATTATAAACTCATACGTACAAAATGGAGGGAACAAATATCGAACCCCATCATTGACGTGTGACGTAGAAATTTAGTATTTTATGCCGGTTGAGCTTGGACTTTTATGGTGTGTTTGGTACTAGGGAAAGTAGAAAGGAAAGATAGTTTGAGGATGGAAAGTTTCTTGAAAAATGTGCTTCCCCTGTTTGGATCTATTTAAATGTAGGGAGGAAGGGTTATTTTTCGTGGGACCCACACCAAATATGTTTCTGCCCTATATTGGACGGAAAGGAACAGAAGAAAGCAAATGTCCAGCATATCCTTTGGTTTGATAATATATTAAAATGGATTATACAACTAGTCATGTGTGTTAATAAAAACAAAACTAATCATGTAAATGTAACAATAATAGTAGTAGTAACTTAAGTTACAATTTTTTATAAATAAATAGTTTATTTATTTTTATTGAGTTAAATAATCTAATGATTAGAAACTCACTTCATTAAATAATATATATTTATATAATGACATAACTTACATTCCTTATTTATATAAGGTTATTTTTGTCATTTACCAATTGTATTATTTTCTTTCCTCTAACTTTCCTTTCACTTTCATTTATACCAAACAACCAACAAATCCTTTCATTTTCTATTCACTTTCAATTCACTTTCTTTCCTTCAACTTTCTATCCTTCAACTTTCTTTCCTCTTACTTTCTCTTATCATCCAAACAAACCCTTAGACTATATGGATTATATATTCTAAACCAAAAGAAATCATTAATATTAGATCTTCTATTAGTTTCACATCTCTTTGTACATGACATGTATATTTATGGATGTGCATTTCCCATAGTTACAACAGGGTTCTGTAATGGATGTGGACCGTCTAATTTTTTATTGACGGTTGAGTTGTATAAAATTATATTTCAAATTTGAACCGTCCGATTTTAAATCAACGGTCGAGATTCATTAATGCGTGAACTACGTTTTAATATTATTGTAATAGACCTATATCTATAAATTCACACCATCACTTTCACTCAAATTCCTGCAAGAGGCACACACATTCTATTGTATTATTGTAAATTATAGAGTTCTTCATTTGGTGTTTAAGTTTATTGCCCCCACAACCTAAAATTTGTGGATCCGTCACTGAGAGTGTGGTGTTTTTATTATTGGACATGTATTTTTTTTATCAGACTTTTTAATATTGTTTAAGGAAGACATAGAAGGAATGCAACAAAGTACCTAAAGAAGAGTGTCGCGATGAAAGATGACAGTTTTTGTAGTGCTCCATTAGCAATATGGATTGTCACTGGCATGAGGCTATATTTACATTGCTTGTTCTAAAACATTGTTTACATCACTTGGGCTATGCAATATATTGACTTCCTTTTGACGTTTGTCAAAATTATGTTTACAGAAAAGATCTCATTTAAATTTTGGCATTTGCTAATGTGTATGTGTAAACGTAGTGTTTAGAGGCATTTGTTTTGTAGAATGTTATAAAATGGTCACAACTAAATGAAGAAGAACACAACAAACAACATCTCCTATACTTTGCAGTCCCCACCTCTTCTAAGAATGAATTATCATTTTATTTAACATCTAAACTATATATCAGTCTCTCTTCAGTTTATTTTCTACACTATATAAATATAATACTAACTAATCTCTAAAATATACACAAGAGGAGTTGTAGTAGCCTGTGAAGGTGGTTACAAAGTACCCACATGGCTACCTTTTTTTAGTTTTTGATAAGCCCACATGACTACCTTTGCTTTTTTACTAAGTTCAGAAAAGCAAATAACAATAGAATGAGAATGATTAACTATAGAAGTGTTAATTATTACTTGTAGTAGTAAAATATTCCATTTAGTCTCCTATATACTCACATTGTTTTGAAGTCGTCGTTCAACTGACAACATGTTGAAATTGAAAGATCATTATCGTGATCTGAGTTTGAATTTGAAATTTTATAATTGTGTGTGAGTTTAATTTCAATAGATCATTACATGTAGGAATTAGGTTCGAATCCTAATACACTTACTTATTCGAAAAGGTAAATTAAAGGCAATTGCAAAATATGAAAGTATATTGTAGAAATTGACCAACATCTACCTATGAAAAAAAAGTGTTATGGTAAATTATAGTCACAGTATTTTAACATGATTAATAACGCTTTGGACCACAAATATAAACTGTTTTCGAAGATCAACTTTCCCAAGGATAACAAAATTGGTTGGACCATTCCTTTTAACAAAAAATAATCCTCAATCTCATAAACTACTAAGCACTAGCTAGTGCATTTTCATAATAATCATCCAAAATCTTAACCCCATGAATGATTGCTCATTTGTGATTAACAAAAAGTGACAGCCATAAATTTAAGCAACTCTCCCAGTATACTATAGATAGAGATTCAAAATTCAAATGAAAAGTCAAATTATATACTATTAAAAAAACTTTTTAATCTTACGCATTATAGTGCATAATAGTAATAAAAAGTGCATATAGTGCATAAAAGGGAAAACTACAAATTATCCATTATACAAAGAAAATTTTAAAAGGAAATGGAAATCTAATCATCTCAAAGTGCAATGCAATAGTGCATAATAATAAACGAGAAATTTACAAACAAGATTAAATTAGAGTAAAAGCTCACATAACTTATTCTTTGTAAGAGTGGAACTTTCATGAAGTGTACGGATGTCATCATCAACCTTTTGATTGATTAGGCCAAATACAACTTCTTTAAGCTCTAGTGGGGCAAACATAACTTGAACTTTGAACCTCACATTCTCTTCAACCAAGGTTTTGTTCTTTTCTTTGTCATTATCCAAAGCCTCTTGCATGGCTTTACTCTTGTCTTTATCTTTTTTGAGTTATGAATCCAACGTCACATTCTCCTTCTGCACATTCATTAACTCATCCTCAATAGTTCGTTGGTTCTTCTTCATTTGTAGGAAGTTCTTTTAGATGACATAGGGTTCATGATCTGGAGGAGGAACAGAACCATTAGCCTGAAAAGCTGCCTTAATCTCTTCCTTGATAACTTCAATATGTTAAGCTTCTATGTTTGGCTTATGAACGTGTTTCATCATAACACTAAGCTCAAGAGCGATCCATTTCTAACAAAATAAAATATACATATACATAAAATAAAAAAATTAATAATTAATGATAAATAAAAAAAAATACATTAAATAAAATAATTAACATTACTAGTCGTAATAAAATAATTAATTATTTTATTTATCATTAATTAATTTTATTTTTCATTAATAATTAATGATAAATAAAATAAAATATACATAAAATAAAATAATTTATATTACATAATAAAATAATTAATTATTATATAGAACCTTTCTCCGTTCGCCGACGGCAGCAGCTTGTTGGTTGATGATCTCCTCCTCTTGGTTGTTGTTATTGTTCACAGCAGCACCGAGATCTCCTCTATCTCCTCCTCTTCGTTGTTGTTATTGTTCACAACAACACCGATCTCCAACAAAGGAGATTGGTGCTGCTGTGAACAATCTGTGAACAATAACAACAACGAAGAAGAGAGCAGTGTCGATCTCCTCCTCTTCGTTGTCGTTATTGTTCATAGCAGTGTCGATCTAATCCTCTTCGTTGTTGTTGTTGTTTACAGCATCATCGATCTAATCCCACAATGCGTATGCGACGGTGATAGGGTCTCATTGTGAATTCGTTGTTCGGAGAAAGAGATTGAGAAATGGCGTTATCGGATAGAGATTTGAAAAAAGTTTTGAGAAATCACTACAACATTTTGAACTATAGACAACCATTAAAAAAGGGTGGTCAAAACTCAAAAAACAGCGGCTTAAAGTAGAGGCCACAGTTTTTTGGATTTTGACCACTATTTTTTGATGGTTGTTTATGCGGCCGTTGCCTTTTCTCTATGGCCACTGTTTTTGAACTTTACGCCACGCAATGTCAAAAAATCGTGGCTTATGAAATGCAAAGAAGCCACAGTTATTTGACAAGTTTTAGGCCACTGTTTATTTTAAGCCACGGTCACGTAAATGTTGCCTCTACCTTAGACCACATTTTTTATTTATTTTAGGCAACACAAGTTAAGCATGGCCTATATGAATAAGCAACCCATTTTCAAAACATAAACGGTGGCCTAACATGTGTATTAGCTAGTGCAATCCTTACAAAGTATATAAAAGTTAATCAAGACACAAAAGTGAAATTTTAAATACTACAAAATTTGACTACTTTTATTGTTATCTATATATTTAGTGTTCCACAAGAAATAAATGTGTTCATGATTACACAAGGAATGTGATTGTAAACATAAGTCCTAAGTTGCTAAAACTATCAATTATTCAAAATCAATTTTTACAAAGCATAACGAGATGCTACTTCTTCCTTAGCTTCCATCTTCTTTTTTGACTTGAATTGTAGCACTTCATGTCATACAAAAGGATACACATGCAATATCAGGAACATAGGTCGATGTAGAAGAATCATGAGGCGCGTTATTTGCAATTCCCAATTCGGTGTATAAACCTCTGCTCAGCACAATTTTTTTCTTGCAAATGGTCTGCAATGTAGGATAAAAAAAATAAAATAATGCAAAACTAGCTGAAACAGAAACATCCACAAAGCAAAAACAACAGCAAAATCCCGTTAGTACAATCGACAACAGAAGCGAAACTAGCTGAAACAAAAACAAACACAGACAGAAAGATCCACAAAGCAAAAATAGAAGCAAAATCTCGTTAGTACGATCGACAACAAAAGCAAAACTAGCTGAAACAGAAACAGCGACATGCAGAAACAGAGATAGCCACAAACATAAACATAAACAGCCACTAGGAAAAAATGGGGAGAAAATCCCATCAATACGGTCGACAACAGAAGCGAAACTAACTGAAACTAAAACAAAAAAAATCACTGGCAGAAACCGAGATAGTCATAAACAGAAAGTTTGTACAAACTTACTCGGTTCATTCTCATGCTTGGTTTGGAACATCTTAGCAAATTCATTGCTTGACCTTGTTTCTTTAATATTTTTCTAGAGGGAAAAAAAATTAACAAAGCTATTTTAATTAAGGTATTTTATCAAATACAAACAATATTATTATCAAACTAATTTTTATAAGTTATTGGACAACCAATAACATTTGAGCATACCTTAGACTAGATAGATGTCAATAACTTGAACCTTTGTGAGGATTTCCTATGTTTGAGAATGAAGAGTGAGAGATGTGCCAAACCTCATAGCTTATAAAATAATTCTATAGCACACAAACGCTGCACAACATGACAACAACAATACCAAACAGTAGCAAACCTCTTTCATTGAAACCAAGGATCCAACAACATTGAAACCTCGTAAGAACAACAGTGAAGCATCATGAGAACAAACCTTTATAAAACAATATTCACCTTTAACTAAAATAGGAAATTGAAACAAAACAGGACATTGAAACAAGAGAAACATTGAAACAAATCTGGTCTGTTCCATTTTAATTATTTATCTCAATTAGTATCCAAATTAAACTTTGCAATTTTAGATGGTATATTATGTGTTATCTACTTTTAGAAGTTCTTAAGGATTCATTTGCAGTTTAAAATAAAATTAAAGAATAGATTTCAACAAAACTATTCTTGTAAAGAGACCAACCAACAAAGAAACCACATTGCCATCACAATTCAAGTGTATCTATGATATACTTGTAAGTTACCATATCAATACAATCATCTTATTCCCCATTCAAATTATCCCATAACCATCAAACGCCATTTTTGTTTACTTCCAATCCAAATTAAAACATAAAGGTCAGACAACAAAAGGCTAGTGTGGTGAGTGAGTGACTACCAGTAGCAAAAATGAATGACATTGAAACAAAAATGAACAACAAAATCAAAACCAAACAACAACTTCAGAACAACCAAATTAAATTAGAACAAATAGTTACCTTTAACTAACGGCAAATCGGCAAGTCGACACTAAATCGAATTAGGGCTTTTGGAAATAAATCAAATTGAGGTAAAATTGCAAAATCACAGCAAATCACTTAAACTCAACCAAACAAAACAAATCACTTAAACTCAACCACTTTTTAACTCATCAAAATCAATTGAACTCAGCAAAATTAAAACAAAACAGAAAACAAAGAGTTACCTTTGGCGAATAGCAATCGAGTTGGGGATTTAGCAGAAGCAAAGATGTTGAAGCAGCGAATATGCACATGCAGTCGTGAATTAAAATCGGAATGACTAAGACACGGTATGTGGCGGTGAGGTCGAAGGAGAACTCGATGGTGGTGGAAGAATGAACCGTTAATAGTCGATGGTCAAGAATGAATGAACTAGGTTTAGGGATTTTGTGAGAATGAAAGAGGATTTTGCGATTTAGGGATTTCTGGAATAAGTGTCTGCGTTTGTTTTTTTCAAAAAAAAAAAAGATTTATCTGTTGTCGCGCAATGTCATACTATTTTTTATTATTGGTTTTTTTTTTTTGACTAATTATTATTGGTTTTTTTTGAAAGGTAAAGACAACGCTTTTCCTTTATTTAGGACACGCTTTTCCAGCGTTGCGAGTCAGATCTTTAAAGGCAACCGTTTTGTTAGTGTAGCTTAGTACAACGGCCTAAAAACAGTGGTCTATACTCCATTAGGCTACGGTTTTATCCAAATTTTTAAAAGCACACGAAAAAACATATGTTTTTAGTCAACAGTTGCAAAACGGTGGGCTATTCTATGTTTAGGCCACTTTTTTTTAGACGTGACAATTTTAAGGGTGGCCTAAAGTCAAAAATGTTGTAGTGAATGTGACTCTACGGTTGATTAATAAAATGTTATTTGAAACTATCTATTATAAATTTTTATGTTATTTAAATTGATATTATGATTGTTGTCAAGAGTGACATTCGCGCTATCACGAGAGACATTTGAATAAAACTCCTCAATTTGAATAAAATTCATTATTAACATTGTCTTTATAAAGTTAAGAGATCTAGTTAAGAGACATTTGAATAAAACTCCTCAATATATAGGCCTGATACAGCAGCACCGATCTGATCCTCTTCATTGTTGTTGTTGTCGTTGTTTACAGCAGCATCGATTTGGGGGAATCTTGGTCCCACAAAGCGTATGCGACGGCGATAGGGTCTCGTTGTGAATTTGTCGGTGACAGCTTGTTGGTTGACGATCTCCTCCTCTTCGTTGTTGTTATTGTTCACAGCAGCACCGATCTCAACTTTGTTGTTGTTGTCGTTGTTCACAGCGGCACCAATCTGGTCCTCTTCGTTATTGTTGTTGTTCACAGTAGCACTGATCTGATCCTCTTCGTTCTTGTTGTAGTTGTTGTTTATAGAAGCATCGATTTGGGGGAATCTTGGTCCCACAATGCGTATGGGACGGTGATAGGGTCTCATTGTGATTTCGTTGAACGGAGAAAAAGATTGAGAAATGGCTTTATCGGAGAGAGATTGAAAAAAAGTTTTGAGAAATGTGACAATGCGGTTGGTTTAGGTTATAACAAACTAACTTAGAAACGAATTCAAAACCTATAGTGGGACACTGGGACCCAGAAGCATTCACAAAGTATTCAAATAAAAATTTCAATACTTTGTGAATGCTTATGGGCCCCAATATAGGTTTTGAATTCGTTTCTAGGTTAGTTTGTTAAAACCTAAACCAACCGCATTGTCACATTTTTCAAAACTATTTTTCAATCTCTCTCCGATAAAGACGTTTCTCAATCTTTTTCTCCGATCAACGAATTCACAATGAGACCCTATCACCGTCCCATACATATTGTGGGACCAAGATTCCCCCAAATTGATGCTGTTGTAAACAACGACTACAACAAGAACGAAGAGGATCAGATCAGTGCTACTGTGAACAACAACAACAACGAAGAGGACCAGATCGGTGCTGCTGTGAACAACGACAACAACAATGAAGATGAGATCGTTGCTGCTGTGAACAATAACAACAACGACGAGGAGGAGATGGAGGAGATCGGTGCTGTTGTGAACAATAACAACAACAAAGAGGAGGAGATCGTCAACCAACAAGCTGTCGCCGACGAATTCACAATGAGACCATATCGCTGTCGCATAAGCTTTGTGGGACCAAGATTCCCTTAAATCGATGCTGCTGTAAACAACGACAACAACAACAACGAAGAGGATCAGATCGGTGCTGCTGTAACAGGCCTATATATTGAGGAGTTTTATTCAAATGTTTCTTAACTAGGTCTCTTAACTTTATAAAGACAATGTTAATAATGAATTTTATTCAAATTGAGGAGTTTTATTCAAATGTCTCTCGTGATAGCGCGAATATCACTCTTGACAACAATCATAATATCAATTTAAATAACATAAAAAATTATAATAGATAGTTTCAAATAACATTTTATTAATCAAGTGCGACAATTTTATTATTAATCTCCTTCAACTTCTTCTCAATTGACTTGTTGAAGTCCTTTCTATTCTTCAACAATTGTGTCATTCGATAGATTTTTTTTCAAGTTGCACCCTAGCTATACCAATCCTTTGCACGAGAGGTCTTTCTTCATTCATGTTCATTTTTCCATCTATAAGAGATGAGTTCTAGCATCTCACTAGATTCAATGAGACTTCAGTTTGAAAATCGGGTAAAACCAGAATTTTAGTTCGAGACATGATACCACAAAGAGTGGTAACTTTGTTCTCCTTCCGTGCCAAACACTTCTTGTGTTACGTACACGCAAGTTTCACCTTCTTCTTCTTCCGTGCCAAACTCTTATGTTCTGTTGTGTGGTACTGTGTTTTGTTTTGTCAGTTTTCCAAAAATATACACTTTTGCTCACTTGCACACAAACACTTTCACAACCCACACTTTTCATATTCTCTCTAAACCTCCAACACTTCACTTCTTCCTCATCTCGCTAGCATTACCAAAACCCTAACTTTCAAGAATGGCATCATCATCTACTCCGACAAAATCTACTGCGAATCAGTCATCTCTTTCGTCACCTTTGGTACTGGTTGTTGCTCTGATATTGATAACTTGGCTTCTCAGAAAACTTTTTCAATTGCTAAGGACACAATGAAGTTGAAACGTTCTGACCTGAGATGTGTGGTAGAGAAAAGAGTGAACTTCGAAAGTTTAAAAGCAAATGGATTCGATATTCAGAAAATGTTCTATGAACAGGGCTTGGAACGGTACTTCAATATTTTGAATGGTCCATACTATGATGAATTAATCAAGGAATTCTGGATGAAAGCGTATGTGTTTGATAAGCATTCTGCTTATTTGGAAGTTGAGAAGTTAGTAAAGAAGAACCCTCAACTTAGGTCCAACATTGATGGTATGGATATCGCCTTCACTACTGATCATTTTCCTAAGATTTTGAATCTACCAAATCATGGGATATCTCTGGGTGTGTACAAGAATACCTCTCAAAATCCAGATGTACAAGCTTTAGTTTTTGAAAATGTCAAGTCTTCTGAGCAGAGCGACTTGAAGACATATTTCAAAGTTGTTTACAAGGTTCTGTTTGATTCTATTGCAACAAAGGCTGGTGGTACAAATTGTGTATCTTATGAGCAGAAGTCTTTTTATGTACTATCTGTTGAGGGAAAATCCTAATTTGATGTTTTAATTATGACAAACATCTTTAATTATATTCTAAGTGAATTCTGATCTCCTTGTGATCTAACAAGTGCGTTTGAGTGGTTAATATAAGACAGGAACAAAAGCTTATGCATTATATATCACCATTCTTTATTATGTTGAAACTGGCACTTTATGAGAATGATCTGGGAACATTCTCTCTTCTGGCAAGACTGCGCGTGCAAAGCATTTCAACATAAAGCACTTATTTATAACTACCTATCACAAGACAAACATGAACTTTATGCAAGGACTTTTATTCACAAGATCTCAACACTGCATAAGTCATTTTAGGCAAGAAGCAAATAGTGACAAGAGAAGATTTCCATTTTAGTCTTGGTTGAAGAATTAAACATGAATTTAATATTCAATGTTTCAAGGAGCCTCTTACTAGAGCATTGCAAGCTGTCACTATTCAAGGACATTTTATGGGCGAACAATATTTAGACAACACACTCTTGACTATGAGTTGTGTTGTACTTGCAAGGACAAGTTTTATATTTTATCCTATGTCCTTTTCCTACATCTATGGAGGCTATGTGGTAACTTGCCCAGCAAGCAACCGTCTTCCTTTGTATGAAGACTTTCATCAGCAAATGAACAAGAGAACGATGTGAGAACGTTCTCCCGTCTGGACAGCTTTTTGCACATTCTTTGATATATTCTTTCTAGCTGTCTACAGGTGTTGGCATTTGACTTTAAGCAGCTATCCAGCAACATATAGCCTTGATAAATAAGTCACCAACACGCTCCTGATATCAAGAGCTTTAAATACTCACTCTCCACAACCAGAACGTGAAGAACATGCTGAGAACGTTCTGGCAGATTTATTATCTTTCATCAAGTACAATGAGGTATCATCTTATGGACTTCAAACGGCTAGTTTTTGGCTCCTCTGAAGCAACTTGATGACCAAGGATTGAAGTATTCACATCAGCTATAAATAGCATCCTTGGAGACTTTGAAGAGAACGAGCTTTCAATACAATCTTTCATCTCTCTACTTGTCTTTATTACACAAGTTTTTCCAAGCTCTTCTTTGATCACTTTCACTCTCAGATCTCATCATCATATACTTGGATCAGTATATCTTTAGAGTGAACTAAGTGTTTTTGTAACTTAAGCTTCTCAACGTGGTTGAGTTTATTTGTAAGCTTGTGATCCAACAAACTCTTTGTAAAAAGGAAAGGAAGCTCAAGTCAATACGTAACTATTGATTGAGTGTTTTGGTGTTGTATCCTTCCAGCCTGAAGGGTTGGAATAGGTTTAAGCCTGTAGGGCTTAAAAGCTATTGATCTTGGTTTAGATCAAGGAGGTTGTGTATTTGAGATCGTTAGTATCTCAAGATCTTAGTGGATTAATCTCACGGAGAGTGAGGACTGGACTAGCCCTACATTGGGGTGAACCAGTATAAATTGCTTGTGTGCTATTCTCTCTTTATCTCTCTTTATTTAAAGCAAAGCACTACACACACTATTCACTTCTACATTAAGTTTTATTAACTGACCAGATTGATCTCAATTCAAACCCCCCTTTCTTGTGAAAAACTTTGCTACTTCAATTGGTATCAGAGCCTGGTTCTAAGGTTGAGCATCTAACAAGTGCTAGAGGAAAAGATTCAGGAAGGAAGTTATGACTAAAGGCGCAAAGTTTATTTCAGAAGGAGGATCTTCAAATAGACCACCTCTATTTGAAGGAGAAGATTACTACTACTAGAAAGACAAAATGGAATTATTTCTAAGATCACAAGACAATCACATGTGGTCAGTAATTGAAATTGGTGAATATGAGCCACCATTACCTAAAGATTCAACAAAGCCAAAAACACCAGAAGAATGGACCACTCAAGAATCTGATAGAGTACTTCTCAATCAAAGAGCTAAACTATTCATTAAAAGTGCCTTAAATAGAGAAGAACATGACAGGATCATGCAATGCAAAACTGCCAAACAAATGTGGGATACCTTGCAAAATCATCATGAAGGATTAAGCATCATAAAAGAAACCAAGATTGATTTAGGAGTAAGAAAGTTTGAACTATTTGAAATGAAGGAAGAAGAAACCATAGATCAAATGTATGGAAGATTCACTGTCATTACAAATGAGCTAAGTTCTCTTGGGAAAACCTACACTGCCCATGAAAAAGTAAGAAAAATCCTAAGAGCACTACCAAGAAGTTGGAGACATATAGTAACAGCTATTACTGAAGCGAAAGACTTATCTAAACTCAGTTTAGATGATCTAATGGGATCTCTGAAGATTCATGAATCCATTCTTCAAGAGGACAAACCAGCAAAAAAGAAGATGGTTGCCTTGAAATCTCAAAATGAAGAATATTCTAAGAATGATGAATCTCCAGAAAATGATGACACTCTTCAAGAAGATAATGAAGAGGAATTTGCTCTATTATCTAGAAGAATTCAAAGATTAATGGTTAGAAGAAATCAGCTGAAGAAATCATTCCCAAACAAAAGGAATGGTGCAAAACCAGAAGTTGACATGAGCAAAATACAATGCTATGGATGCAACCAATTTGGTCACTACAAAAATGAATGCCAAAAATCAAAACCAAAGACATCTCAGTTCAAAAGAAAATCTATGATGGCTACATGGGATGAGCTAGATGAAGATCAAGAAGAAGATGATGAACTTGAAGCAAATGTCTGTCTCATGACAAGATCAAACAATGATGAGGTAACACTTGAACCTTGTGCTTCTTGTCAAAAAACTGAGCATCTGTTTGATAATTTATTATATGACTCCCAAATCACAGCTCAAAAGAATGACCAATACTTAAAAGAAATTGAAAAACTTAGATTAGAAAGAGATGCATACAAAGCTGATAATATTACTCTAAAAGAAATTATTATTGACATTAGGAAAACTCATAGATTAAAAATTGATGAAATTAAAACAATCAAAGAAATTTCAGAATGTCCTAAAATCATGGAAGAAAACAATAACTTAAAACAAAAGATTTCTAAATTAGAAAAAGATTTAAACTCTTTTGTAAAATCTACAGAAACCTTTGAAAATATTATAGGCTCACAAGTTGCAACTTCTAACAAAACTTGAGTAGGTTTTAGAACTCTTCAAAATAAGAAACTATATGAAAACTTTTTTGTTCCAGAGAGAAATAAGAGAATACAAAAGTATAAGTGTACTTACTGTCATAGAGATGGTCACATTGAACCTTTTTGTTATAAAAAAGCTAAACAAGAAAGAGAACATAGGAAACTAGAACACTCTCAGAACAATCTCCTGAGACAAAGATATACTAGAGATACAATGCAAAACCATTCTATCTGCAGAGAAAAAGATTTTATAAAAATGAAAAGACTAACCCTCAAGGACCCACTGAGTTATGGGTACCTAAGAAACTACTAAACCAAAATGCAGGAATGTCTTCTAGCAACAAAGAACAAGCCTTGGTACTTGGACAGTGGTTGCTCAAGACATATGACAGGAGATAAACAATGTTTTCTATCTCTTGAAAAGAAAAAAGGAGGTACAGTGACTTTTGGAAACAATGAAACAGGAACCATCAAAGGTAAAGGTACAATTGGTAAGAAAAACTCAGGTAAGATTCAGAATGTTCACTATGTGGATGGTCTTAAACACAATCTGATAAGTATCAGTCAATTGTGTGATGAAGGACTTGAAGTTGTCTTTAAACCAAACTCATGTGAAGTTAAAACCTCATCTGGTAATGTACTGTTTATTGGATCAAGAAAAAAGAATGTGTATGAGCTATACCTAGATGAACTCCCTGCTGAAACTTGTTTTATCTCTTTAGATAAAGACAAATGGATTTGGCACAAAAGGGTTGGTCATGTAAGTATGAATACCATTTCAAAACTTTCAAAACTTGATCTAGTAAGAGGATTACCAAGCATAAGTTTTGACATTGATAAAGTATGTGAATCATGCACAAGAGGAAAACAAGTCAAAAGTAGTTTCAAGCCTAAAGACTTTATTTCAACTAAAAAACCTCTTGAAATGCTTCACATTGATTTATTTGGTCCAGTCAAAACTACTAGCCTAGGAGGTAAAAATTATGGCTTCGTGATTGTTGATGACTTTTCAAGATTTACTTGGGTTCTTTTTCTTAAAAATAAAGATGAGGCTTTTGAAGCATTTAAAACTTTTTGTTTAAAAGATCAAAATGAGAAAGGGACTAACATTATTTCAGTAAGAAGTGATCATGGTGGAGAATTTGAAAACTCTCAATTTGAAACCTTCTTTAATGATAATGGCATTTCTCATAATTTTTCTTGTCCAAGAACTCCTCAACAAAATGGAGTTGTTGAAAGAAAAAATAGAACACTACAAGAGATGGCAAGAACAATGATTAATGAATCAAATGTTGAAAAATATTTTTGGGCTGAGGCAGTAAACACTTCTTGCTATATCTTGAATAGAGTTACTATTAGAAATTTTTTGAACAAAACACCTTATGAACTTTGGAAAGATAGGAAACCAAACATTTCATATTTTCGTATTTTTGGATGTTACTGTTTTATTTTGAACATCAAAGATAACCTAGGAAAGTTTGATTCAAAGTCAGACAAGGGAATATTCTTAGGATACTCTACTACTTCAAAAGCTTACAGAGTTTATAATTTAAGAACTCAAACTATGGAAGAAATTATGCACGTAAAGTTTGATGAGTTTGAAGAACAATCAAACTACAAGGAATCTGATGATGAAGTAGTTGAAGTTGTAAGTTCTGATCAATCTGATTCTCAAGATAAAGAACCAGAAAAGGAACCTGAATTGATCACTCAAGAACCTCCAAAATCTTGGAGATTAGTCAACAATCATCCACCAGATCAGATCATTGGTAATACAGAAGATGGTGTGAAAACTAGGAGGTCTTTACAAAATGAAGAGAACAATCTGGCAATGATCTCTCAAATAGAACCAAGAACAATAGATGAAACCATTGCTGATAAATCTTGGGTAGAAGCTATGGAAGAAAAGCTGCTTCAATTTGAAAAGAATGAAGTATGGAATTTGGTTCCTAAACCTCAAAATCAATCAATCATTGGAACAAGATGGGTCTTTAGAAATAAATTGGATGAAGATGGTAAAGTCTTAAGAAACAAGGCAAGACTTGTAGCTCAAGGGTACAATCAACAAGAAGGTATTGACTATGATGAAACATTTGCTCTAGTGGCCAGGTTAGAAGCAATTAGAATTTTACTTGCATATGCATCTCATAAAAATCTAAAACTCTTTCAAATGGATGTTAAAAGTGCTTTCTTAAATGGTTTTCTAAATGAGGAAGTTTATGTTCATCAACCTCCTGGGTTCATAGATCAACATAAACCCAATCATGTTTTCAAACTTACAAAAGCTCTTTATGGCCTTAAGCAAGCACCTAGAGCATGGTATGAAAGATTAAGTTTGTTTTTACTTGAAAATAATTTTACAAGAGGAAAAATTGATACAACACTTTTTTAGAAAAACAAACAAGGATGATTTATTAAGTGTGCAAGTATATGTTGATGATATTATTTTTGGTGCTACTAATGAGAAAATGTGTGAAGAATTTTCCAATCTAATGCAAAGTGAATTTGAAATGAGTATGATGGGTGAGCTTAGATTTTTTCTTGGATTACAAATCAAGCAATTAGAAGATGGTATTTTTATTAGTCAAGAAAAGTACATCAAAGATCTTCTTAAAAAATATAAGATGAATGAAGCAAAGATCATGTCTACTCCAATGCACCCATCAACAAGCTTAGACAAAGATGAAAAAGGAAGAGATGTTTTTGAGAAAGAATATAGAGGAATGATTGGTTCACTTCTCTATTTAACTGCTAGTAGACCAGACATTGTATTCTCAGTTGGTCTATGTGCAAGATTTCAATCTTCTCCAAAGGAATCTCATCTAACTGCAGTCAAAAGAATTTTTAGATATTTGGTTGGAACACCAAATGTTGGCTTATGGTACAAGAAAGGATCACATTTTGAACTAAAAGCATATTGTGATGCTGACTATGCTGGTGATAAAATGGAAAGAAAAAGCACAAGTGGAGCATGTCAATTTCTTGGTGAAGCTCTTGTTAGTTGGTGTTGTAGAAAGCAAAATACCATAGCACTATCAACAACAGAAGCAGAATATGTGTCTGCAGCTAATTGTTGTTCTCAAGAGATATGGATCAAAAACCAACTTGAAGACTTTTCACTAAGGTACACAAGCATTAAAAATTTTTGTGATAATACTAGTGCAATTAATTTATCTAAGAACCCCATACAGCATTCAAGATCAAAACATATAGAAATTAAGCATCATTTCATACGTGATCATGTTAGTAGGAAAGATGTTGAATTAATTTTTGTTGACACTAAAAATCAATTAGCTGACATTTTTACAAAACCATTAGTTGAGGATCGTTTTAACTTTATCAAAGAAAAATTAAATTTAATACAGAATCCAAATTAATTATTTTCAGAACACTCTCAGAATGTTCTATGTTTTCACTGTGTGATTGTGTGTTAAAATGTGTGTTTTGGCTCCAAATTAGTCAGTTTTGAATTCTTAGTTAACTTTGGACTAAGCTTCTATAACTTCTTTCCTTAGCATAGGTCACTAGTACATCATTAGCTATCATTAGTTTTATTAAATAATGTTACATTATCTATGTTAAGGACACTAAACACTATTTACAAGTACACCTACTCTACCTTTTTACTCCTCTTCCCAAGTCTCCTTTTCCCTTCATATTCCAACTCTCTTCTTCTCAAAAAACTAAACCGTTTTTTTCTCTCTCTCTCTCTCTCTCCCTGAAATCAGTTATCAAAACCCTTTGTTTCTAAACAAAATGGCAAGAACCAAAGTCACTGCCAAGAAAACTCTCCGCAAAAACTCACTGTCATCATCATCTTCGTCTCCTTCTCGTTCACCACCACCACCACCATCACCTCCATTACTCCTAAAATGGATTGATGACATTCCTGACTCTGAAACAGATCCACAATCTCCAGAAGAAACCGTCAACCCTCAACCATCAATTGAAACTGAAGAAGAAACATTAAACATGCAACCATTACAAACCAACTTTGATGAAGTTCTCAACCCCATTTCTGAACCACTTCAAACAAACACTATTGAAGAAGAAATCAATCTCACCCAAACTCAACCATCTGTCAATGTTACTTCTCCAATCCCAACGATTGTTGTTCCAAGCGTTGCTGAAACTCCTCTTGTCTTGGTAAAAACAAAGAAAACCAAATCAATTGATCGTTCTCAAGTGAGAAGATCAAATCGGATTCTCTGTGGATTAGGCACTGGAAGAAAACCAGTCATAGATGAAACCATCTACACTGTTGACTCTGATTCTGAGAACACTCTCTTAGAAGAAAACTTGGCTCAACCTTCTCAAACCACTAAGTCTGAACCAACCTCCATTTCAAAACCCCCAAAAACTGCTTCTAAAACAAAATCAAATCCTTCATCTTCTGTGAAAGAACCTTTGACTGAGAAGGAAACTATGGCTGAAAAGAAGAAAGGAAAAGGAAAAGATTTACTCATAAACATGGTTCCTAAGAACATGTTTATTCGAATTCCTCTTGTCATTCCTGAGAAACAAGAAGAATTTGATACCTATTGGAAGGTGAAGCCAGTTGCCTCTGGAAGAGTATATCATTTTGAAAGCTTGTACAACACTGGGATGAACCTTTACAAGTATATTGATCCACTCAAATGGACAGATTTCTTTAGAACCAAAGACACCACCTTTCCACATCTTGTCCAATCCTTTTACTTCAATGCTGATGTACATTTTGACAAAAATCTCATTATTTCAACTGTGAAAGGAAGAGAAATTAAGCTTACCCCTGAAATCATTGCTGAAACTCTAAAAATCCCATGTGAAGGAAACATGGTGTTTGGCTCATCTTGGTATGATATGCTGGGTGTTAGCAGAAACCAATTGATCTTTGATCTCTTCACACCTGAAGGAGTTCAAATGGAAGAACCTAAAGCATCTACTCTGAAGAAGGAGTTCAAGGCATTGCACAACATGTGCCAATATGTCATCTTTCCAAGGCTTGGAAGCATGGAAAAGGTCATTGATAATGATATGATGGTTCTCTATCATTTGGCTAAAGGTATCAAGCTTAATCTTCCCTATGTCATCATCCAAAACATGATCAAAACTGCTCTTTCTAGGCATACCAGAATTGTTATCCCCTATGGCATGTTGTTAACCAATTTTTTTAGAAAAGCTCAAGTTGATTTCAAGCGTGAAGTCTCTGATAACTATTGTCAGACTTACACTGCTAAGAACATCAGCCATATGAAGAAAGAGATTAATGAAGAAGGAGATGTTGGTAGAAAAAGAAAGAGAGTTGTGTATGAGAATGAGAATTGGAGTGAAATTCTGCATGCTATGTTAGCACATTCTCAGAATATTCTGAACACTGAAAAAACTGCTGCTTCTGAATGTAACCCATCTGATACCATTCCATCATCACTCAATACCTCACTCCACTCTGATTCAACTCTTAGTGCTCCTGTTTTTCCTACTGAACCACAAAGAGCTGGTAAGTCTCTTAAAGATCTCATCTCTGTCATGCCTTTTAACTCAACTTTTTCACCAATCATGAGCTCATCTCAAAGCTCTCACTTTGACTCTGATTTTGTCAAAGGATTTTTGAATTCCAGTCCAAGCTATCCAAAAATGCCTACTGCTGTTTTTACCAACAGCATTGTTCCATCAATTCCAAATTCATTTGGAACTTTGAATTCTTTTTGTTCATCTGCTCAAGGAACCACTGCTGCTGCTGAAAAAGAACAATCTGAGATTGATCCTAGGCCAGTTAAACGGTCTAAACTTGAGAAACAATCTTCAAAGACCAGGAAGGATATTAAGAAACTTTTTGAGGGATTGTCAATTCAGAACTCAATCATGATGTCTATGATGCTGGAATCTCAGGTTATGAGAGAGTGGTTCACCACCACTGTTTGTCCTCATTTTGGAATGAAACCACCACCACCAAACCCTATACCACACATTGATACTTTTCCTCAGCAAGATCCTTCCACTTCCTCTGATGAATCCAGTCCAACTGATCCAACCCCTGCACCAGTCAATGAACCTGCAACTCATGAGTAGTTGCTTGCGTTGCAAAACTCCACCCTACCCTTTTAGATGTTGACAAAAGGGGGAGAATGAATTAGGAAAATGAGGGGGAGTTAGTTTAAGTAGGTGTGCTGAAACTTGTGTTTAATCTGTCTGTTTAGAGATTAAATATTTTGGGAAGTTCTTCCTTTTGTTACTACTAAAAGAACTTCTCTTATTATGTATTTTATTTTCTAAACTAGGTTGTTGTTTGAACTTTGAATCTTTTGACTTTAATCTGTGTGCTTTGAAAATGTTTGTATCACTCTCTGTATGAGAGTTTTGAATGATTAAAGCATTATGTTTGATTCATATTTTACTCCCAAATCTTATTTTGCATCTTTAAGATTTTATCACTTTTGGTAATGAATGCTCAAATTGAGGGGGAGCTTATTTAAATTAATCACAAGTATCATCACTCTTTTGATTAATCAGAATCTCAATTATAATCTAATTCAAGAAATTTGTCATCATCAAAAAGGGGGAGATTGTTGAGGCAAAATCCTAATTTGATGTTTTAATTATGACAAACATCTTTAATTATATTCTAAGTGAATTCTGATCTCCTTGTGATCTAACAAGTGCGTTTGAGTGGTTAATATAAGACAGGAACAAAAGCTTATGCATTATATATCACCATTCTTTATTATGTTGAAACTGGCACTTTATGAGAAATATCTGGGAACATTCTCTCTTCTGGCAAGACTGCGCGTGCAAAGCTTTTCAACATAAAGCACTTATTTATAACTACCTATCACAAGACAAACATGAACTTTATGCAAGGACTTTTATTCACAAGATCTCAACACTGCATAAGTCATTTTAGGCAAGAAGCAAATAGTGACAAGAGAAGATTTCCATTTTAGTCTTGGTTGAAGAATTAAACATGAATTTAATATTCAATGTTTCAAGGAGCCTTCTACTAGAGCATTGCAAGCTGTCACTATTCAAGGACATTTTATGGGCGAACAATATTTAGACAACACACTCTTGACTATGAGTTGTGTTGTACTTGCAAGGACAAGTTTTATATTTTATCCTATGTCCTTTTCCTACATCTATGGAGGCTATGTGTACTTTTGTTGTACACTTGGATAGCAAAAGGATAAGAAGACCAGCTGGCTCATAAACACTCCACAAGACTTTCTAATGTGGTAACTTGCCCAGCAAGCAACCGTCTTCCTTTGTATGAAGACTTTCATCAGCAAATGAACAAGAGAACGATGTGAGAACGTTCTCCCGTCTGGACAGCTTTTTGCACATTCTTTGATATATTCTTTCTAGCTGTCTACAGGTGTTGGCATTTGACTTTAAGCAACTATCCAGCAACGTATAGCCTTGATAAATAAGTTACCAACACGCTCCTGATTTCAAGAGCTTTAAATACTCACTTTCCACAACCAGAACGTGAAGAACATGCTGAGAACGTTCTGGCAGATTTATTATCTTTCATCAAGTACAATGAGCTGTCATCTTATGGACTTCAAACGGCTAGTTTTTGGCTCCTCTGAAGCAACTTGATGACCAAGGATTGAAGTATTCACATCAGCTATAAATAGCATCCTTGGAGACTTTGAAGAGCACGAGCTTTCAATACAATCTTTCATCTCTCTACTTGTCTTTATTACACAAGTTTTTCCAAGCTCTTCTTTGATCACTTTCACTCTCAGATCTCATCATCATATACTTGGATCAGTATATCTTTAGAGTGAACTAAGTGTTTTTGTAACTTAAGCTTCTCAACGTGGTTGAGTTTATTTGTAAGCTTGTGATCCAACAAACTCTTTGTAAAAAGGAAAGGAAGCTCAAGTCAATACGTAACTATTGATTGAGTGTTTTGGTGTTGTATCCTTCCAGCCTGAAGGGTTGGAATAGGTTTAAGCTTGGAGGGCTTAAAAGCTATTGATCTTGGTTTAGATCAAGGAGGTTGTGTATTTGAGATCGTTAGTATCTCAAGATCTTAGTGGATTAATCTCACGGAGAGTGAGGACTGGACTAGCCCTACATTGGGGTGAACCAGTATAAATTGCTTGTGTGCTATTCTCTCTTTATCTCTCTTTATTTAAAGCAAAGCACTACACACACTATTCACTTCTACATTAAGTTTTATTAACTGACCAGATTGATCTCAGATCAATCGCTTCTGTTTATCTTGAAGTGAAATTTTAACAGGTAATTTTAAACAGTCACAATTCAAACCCCCCTTTCTTGTGAAAAACTTTGCTACTTCACTATCTTCACAAGTTCATAAAAATGAATCTGCCAAGGTACTTTTTTGATCATCTTTGTGAAGTGATTAACAGTCAATTGTCATCATGCTAGGTTACTGTCACATATGTTCTTTCTAAGCAGTTTTCCAGATATTCTAAAAAAAGACTATCCTGGATTTGTTAAGTCAACTTTTCTAGAAGACAGAGTCATTGATTGAAAGACTCTGAAAAATATGCATATGTTTAAGACAAAGGTTGTTGTCCCTAACAATCCTTTATTAATGAATAACGAAGATCAGAAGTTCAACAATACCTTTCCTGATGTTGACATTAAAGAGGGAAAGAAGATAGTAGATGGCATGTTAAAACATTGGCAACAATATGGTGTTGTGACTGCTGGAAATGAAGCGGATATTTCAAAACTTGGATTTGAAGGGAAGAAACAGGATTTTGTTAAGAAATCGGTTATGAAGAAAGAAAGGTCCAAGTTGAAGAACAAGAATGTTGGTGTTGTGATTCTTGGTGAGAAAGAAAAGGAAAATAGAGAACGGGAAGGGAAACCAAAGAAGCTGAATTACAAGGGGAACAATAAAAGGGAAATTGTTTTTGATGAGGATGATGAAGAGACTGATGAAGAACATCTTGAACTGAAAAGAAGAAGGATCTTGAAGCAAAAAGAAGAAGGTGCTGCTCAGAATCAGAATCAAAATCTAGGTATGTCCTCTAATGATTTTGTTAATGAGCCTACTGAATCTTAATCTAGGATTGTTGAACCCAAAAATGCTACTCCTTCATCACCTAAACCTTCTTCAGAACCTTTAGTTTCTAAACCTTCACCTAAACTAATATCCTTACCTGTTGAATCTAAAGTCCTACCAACCAAACCACCATCTGTTTTGGAAGTTCTTTCTAAACACTTGTCCCCTCAAACCATTCAAGTTGAATCCAAAAACTTACCTAAAACACCCTCCAAACCTATCCCTGAGACTAAGAAAACGATTGATGAAATCAAAGAAAAATTCTTTGAAATTGTCACTGACACAAGTTCTGATTCATCATCAGAATCAAAATGTTCTCCTACACCAACACATGTCTCTATACCCTCCAAACCTGCCATTTAAATGGTTAATCCTTTAACAGAAACCTTATTTGAACCACCTTATTTTGTTGTCACACCTCCATCATCACCATCTCCTATGGAAACTGAATTTGAACCTCAAAGTTTTTCTCAAAGCTTTTCTGAACGTGAGATCACCTATCAATTTATCCTTGAAAACATACAATCTCAACATTCTAGCAAAATAGTTTCTAGTATTGAGATTCTAGACAGGCTTATTAATAATGATATTAGGAGACTACATAGTTTGAAAACTTCTCATGATATCATGCCCAGTCAGATTATCAAGAAGATTGATGAGATTGATAACTATCAAAGGTTGATCATGGCTGAACTAAAGAAGAAATATGTTGAAGAACTAGTTTTTGATCATTTGAATTTCACTGATTATTTTGAAAATGCTTTTGAAAGTGCTCTTCAGAAAGAGAAACTTTTACTAACTAGTTGTTCACATGAAGATATGGAAGCCATGAAAGCTAGGGAAAAGGAAAGGAAATCTATGATGCTTCATGATGTTAATGTTCTGTCTTTGGATAATGAAGATGTTACTATGGTTACAAGTTCAAGTGCTCTTGCTGATAATAGGATTTTTCTAGTTGAAGAGGTACAGAGGCAACACAAAGAAAAGCTAGTCTCCTTGGAAAATGCATTAAATCAGGTTAAGGAAACTAGAAGAAGATCATTGAGACTATTGACAGGATTGTTGAGAAGTCTGACAAACAGTTTGAAAGAATGCTTAGTTTTTCAGATTCAAAGCTGCTTTCTAACCCCTCTCCATCTCAAACCTAGGAATCTATGTCTGAGCACAATATTTGCTTTATTGATTGTAATATTTGAACAAGCATTATTTTATGTTATTTGCATGAACATCTCTCAACTGTTTATTTTGAATGGTTGTCTGCTTATGTTTAATGTTATGTGTTATTTGTTTGTTCAATGTTGTTTTGAAAAATGTTTTAAACTGTTTTTGTCTAAGCACAAAGAAATTATGGAAACAGATAGAAATAAAATCAAGAGAAATTTTATTGATTATAAAGAATTATTATTACATAAGATCCCTATATCTAATTAGAATCGAAAACTGATTTTTGAGAACTACCAGAGCTTGAGGAATCTGTTGGAGTATGATAATTCTCCAATAACCTCATATAATCATAATATGGCTTAAGAGGAATGTGAGCTTTCACATTTGCTTCGATCATATATTTTGATGAATTCTGAATAATTAGGATCAACCTCATAGGAATCTGATGAAAGTGTTATATAAACTGGTTCTCTTGGTTTTGTTTTTGATCTGGTTCTATAACTTCTTCTTAATGGATTTGTAGAAGATCCTTCACCCTTGACCTTCTTTCCTTTGAGTTTAGTTTTTGGTGGTGATTCTTCTTTCTTCACTTCTTGAGAAGCCTTACCTTTGTTTGCTCTTCTATCCTTATCCATTATTCTGAATAATAATGTGTGGAAGTATTGAGAGAACTGCAAATGGTCAAGACTTCACCTTTTATAGACTTCAAAGTGTTTTAAGTCATATGGTTTTTCAGCATAGTCATTAAATTGGCATAGTTGTAACCGTCCTTGACTTGACTAATTGGAAGTTGTGCTTTGACTGATCCTTTCATATTGCTTTTAATGTTTTTATTCTTTTAATAAAACTGTTTTTGTTTGATGACAAAAGGGGGAGTAAGAGTCATTAATTAATGGAACAAAGGACTGAACTTAATCCAATTAAAAGAATCATTTAATGTTTTAGTTTATTTCGTTTTATGCAAAAAAGTTTAAGGGGAACATAATTTTATTCTGAACTGAGTTGTCATATGATGATGGATGAAAAGAGTACAATTTTTTCATTTATTATCAGACTCAGGGGGAGAGCATGCAAAACTAGCCTCTTAGAGTCAGAATATGAAAAATTTGAGTCAAAATAAAATTAGGTTCTGAAACTATTTTAATTATTCATTGTTAAACTTAAGGGGAGTTCGCAAAGCTTGTAAACCTAAGGAAAACATGATAAATTAAAATAACAACCATTGTTAATTAATACTAAGTTTGTCATCAATCAAAAAGGGGGAGATTGTTGGAACAAAAGTGGTTCTGATATAAACCTTATGTTTTGATGATAACAAAGTATTAATGAACAATATGGTATTTTAATATATACTCTAAGTGTGCAGGTCAAACTAATATATGAATAATTACACTTGAGTTAAGTAGTTCTGAAACAAGCGTTAAAGTGTATCAGAAGCAACAATATCAGAAGCAACATATGTCAGAAGCTACTTCAAGTCAGAAGTTAGTTCATCTCATAAGCTAAACTGATCAGAAGCTATATTTGTTGAGAAGCTAGTTAGTTTTAGAAGCTGAAGACTCATAAGCTATGTTTGGTACATAGATTCTGAATAACAAGCCAAAAAATGTCAGTGATAACTGATAGTGATTCAATGATTGGAAATCATTTGAATTAATAGCTGTGATTGATTGAATAATCATAGTACAATATCCTTATCATCAAGGATAGTGACGTTAGTACTATTTTACTTCATAAGGGCGAATATTCTCATACAAAAGGAATGAATGGATAAGTGTTACCAGAAATGTCAAATATCCCATGTTACCTTTATCCTTTCACAGCTGGCTTGACAATGACCTCTGTAACGGTCATTATCTTCAAGCGTCTCTATTTCCTCATCGTCTATAAATAGAGAGCTAAGTTTTGAAGATCAGGTTACGCACATGCAAGAGCTACAACGCATACTGTATTTTTCATAAGACTGCAAGCACTGCTTTTGAATCATTTTCTATTGTGCTTCTTACACTCTGTTTTTCTATCTTCTTAGGAATCCTGTGTTAGAGTCTTAAAGTTTGTGTTGTAACTTTCAGTGGACTCTTGATTTTAACATCAAGTGTTCATTACTCTGTTATTCTTTTGTTTTGTGTTAGAAGCATCTTGCTAATGAGCTTGAGCAATAGGAAGTCTCTTACTAGTGTGTTTGAGCATTGTATAATCTTAGTGATTATAGTGAAATCCTTTGGAAGTGAAAGGGGACAGGACTACTATCAGTTTGTGAGAGGAACCAGTATAAAATTGCTTATCTCGTCTCTCTCTCTCTCTCTATCTCTTTTTCTTTGTGCAAGCGTTAATTGTGTTTGTTTATCCGCTGGTGATTCTGATATGTTCTCGGAACTTAGAAGAAGTTTTTAAAATACCAAAACACAATTCAATCCCCCCCCCCCCCTCCCCCTTCTTGAGTTTTTTACACCTTCATGGTATAGTTGAGGAGCAATTGATTAATAAATATTATTTGAACCTATCTATTATAATTTTTTATGTTATTTAAATTGTTATTATAATTGTTGTCAAGATTGACATTTGCTCTATCACGAGAGACATTTGAATAAAACTCCTCAATTTGAATAAAATTCATTATTAACATTTGTTGTACCCCAATTTTGGACCTAGAAATCCGATTTACAATTTCATGCATAAAATATACAAAAAATATTTTATTCAATTTTCATGCATTTTTCGTTCATTTTTTTAAAATTTTATCATTTTTCTAAAAAAAATTTATTTCTAAAAATTTCGTTTTTATATCATTTATTTCAAATAGTTTGCAGTTTAGCGTAAAAGTCCAAAAATATCAAAAAAATAGTTTTTTTTCTTATTTTACGCGCATTTTATATTTTATTACCATATATTTCAAAATATAAAAAAGATTTACATTTTATCACATTTTATTTCAACTTATTTCATCTTCACAATTTTTATCTCAAAGTTTACCAAAAATAGTAAAAATCATTCCCTTCCACCTCAACATCTCTATTTCATTTTCATTATCATTTATTTTTATTTTACCATTTTAGACAATATTACACAAATGTCATTTAACCTAATTACTCTCCTATAAATACCCATCACATCACTCAATCATTGACAATCAATTTTCACAATTCCCCATAAACAAATCAGAACTGATCACAAACCAATCACCAATCAGATTCCGACGCCGGAAAACTACCTCCGGTCGCCGGAAAACCACAACCACCATTTCCATTTTTCAAAACTCCTCCAAATCAAAATCTAAAAACACCATTAGCTTCCTAATCATTTTCTCATCATTAATCTGTTATTAATTTCATCAAAAACGACCCACAAACGGCTGGAAACCACCGGATCCGAAACCACACTCGCCAGAAAATTCTACCACTCTAAAACTTCACAAAATCAACAATCAGAGTCTCTTTTCTAAAGTTCTAGACCCTCCTGAGCTCAAATCCAACCTCTGATTGGTCAAAAGAGCACCGGAAACATACAAAACAAGGTCACCGCCGTCGGTTTTATTTGAGTCGTTTGGCTCGGGTATTTGAAGGCTTCGTTTCAATCGATTGTTGTTACTTTGGACTCGCCTTAACACCTTGAACTTTTTCCATTCACCAATTTCGTTCAACCGTGCCATAATCACGAATTTGAGTTTTTAAATCCGTTCGGTCGTATGTTGTTTTTTCTGTTTCTAGGCCTCCAATGCAAAAACTAAGCATAGATTATTCAGGGCGAAATTTCGAGTGAAACAGACTTTTGAATCACGAGATTTGGTATTGAAACGAAGATTTTGCAAAATCACCATGCCCGCCGGCGAGGAAGAAGTTTCCCGGTCAACTGGTTCATTTTGGTGAGGAAGAAGAAGAAGAGTCCATGTGGCGACTCTTAATTCATCCTGGAATTTTTTCTCGCGCGCCCCCATCCGGTTTCTGGGTTGATGGTTCCTGGACCGGGTCAAACCGCACTGGTTCATTTCATATGGTTTTGGGCTGATTTATTCATGGCCTGCTCTGCTACTTGTCACGCGCGAGCTGCTTTTTACACCCCCATGCTGGAGCTTTGAATTAGGCTTTGTGCTTGTCTTGCTGATTTCTGATTCTTGATTCTTATTATTTGTTGCACCTATTTCAGGTTTGCACCCCCTTTGCTCACTTCATTCATTTACATGCATCGATTATAATCATGTTTTTTTTTAGCTTATTTGAATAAGTGATTATTTGGGACATTAGCTTATTTTAGCTTATTGAGTCCAAATTTTACACTAATATTTTAGGACTTCCTTTGAGATTTAAATTTTAACTTAACTTTATTTTAAGTTTATTTTTTTTATTTTGGTTAGTGCTAGCTTATTTAATAAGTGTTTGTTTGGGACAATAGCTTATTTTAAGCTTATTGAGCTTAAACTCTTACACTATGTCATACCCCAAATTTTGCCCTCTTGATTTTGTATATATTTTTTAGTCAATTTGCTTTTCAAAATAGCAAGTTAGTTGAAATGGTGATGATAAGGACATTTAGGAATATTGCTAGCACAAGGTCATGGGTTCAAGTCACACTTGGTACCTTTATTTTTATCCCATTAATCATACTGACTTTTTGTAAATTATTTTTTTGACAAGAAACTTTTTCTATTAAAATATTTATTATCACTTTTTTTTTGTTTGTCCAAAATTATAAAAATAAAGCATATATATAAAAAGAAAGAAAATATATAGACTTATGTAGAAAGAAAATAAGAAAGACACAAAAATATAAAAAAAGAAGTAAATCAAAACAAAAGAAGACCAAATCTTTGGTCTTGAAGAGCAAGCAAGAGAATTAACACTAAAACATAAAACGAGAGCAAATCAATCATTTAAAACAAACAAAATCTCTCAAATTAATTTACAAACCAAATCTCTGAAGATTCATTCAAGTTTTAAAAAGCCTAAATTCAAAACTATATATAGAGGCTCTTTCTACACAATAATTCACACAACTAATTCTCTACACACAACCAAAAAACCACTAAGAGTCAATTCTCTTTTGTACTTTCTAGTGTGTGTTCTCTCCCCAAGAACAACACATTCACCTTCATCATCATCAATTCTTCACAAACCACAACCATCTTCAATCACAAACACAGCAAATCATCATCATCATCGCCGTCACAAATTCTCCTTCTTTCTTCAATACACAAGTTTTCCATATACTCCAATACCTTTCTCCAACCGAAACCAGGTTTTTGTTTCTTTAATTTATCATTCATTTGTTTGTTTAATTGTTTAATTTATCATATATCATGTTTGGTTAATAGAGAGATCGTGTATTTTGTTTTCTACCTTGCTTAGTTCATGTAAATATATTTGTGTAATTCCTTTAGTTTATTTAGTCTAATGCAGCTATATAGATTATTAAACTTAACTAATGTAAAAAATATATCTTAAAAAACATATTAAAATATTGTGGATTAAAAAGGGGCGCCCGAATGCACATTCCTCCTCCCTCGAATAATCGAAGATTTAGCGCACGCTTTTTCTACCGGTTATTCGTCTTCCACTCAAACCCATAAAAAAGACACTAAAAAAACATCAACAAATCAAATCAAATTTTTCACCTTCGGGTCATTCTTTAAAAACACCTTAAGAGGTAAAATAAAATCTTTTTCATAAAAAACACAAACCAACACCATGCCCAGAACTACGTAGCTTTGATTTCCTCATCGCACCGGAGGATACGTAGGAGCAAGAGTCATCTTGTCAAGCATAATAATAAAAAAATATAGTTTTACCCTTTTCTTTTTATGTAAATATCTCTTAATAAAATAAAAATATAATAAAAAACATGTAAATAAAATTCCAAAAAAACACTTAATACCCTAGAATTAATTAGGAGGTTCCCGTTGAGTACAACGGATGTGAGTTGAGTACAACGAATGTGAGGGGTGCTAATACCTTCCCCTTGCATAACCAACTCCCAAACTTGAAAATGGTTGCTATGACCATCCTTCCATTACTTTTTAGGTTTTATCAATATTTCCCTAATAAAATAAAATTTGGTGGCGATTCTGTGTCATACCGAGTGTCATAAACGCTCGGGCGATTTTCGCGGCGCGACAGCTGGCGACTCTGCTGGGGACTTAGAGAGTTAGGCCTATCCATGTTAATCCTAGGGTTAAATGTTTTATTTGCTTGTTTTTTATTTCTATTTTATTTTTTGTTTTATTTTCCCGCATTATTTTATTTGTTATTATATTGTGGGGTGGTTTATTTATTGTTGAGGGAAGCTTTAAACACAAGCTTGAGAAAAACCTTAAGTTTAAGTTAGGAGTTGTTAGTATGGACCCCCGGGATGCACATCCCTCGGGTGATTTACGAAGACTCCGCTCAGGGTAGATCTATTCGAAACGTCCCTCAGGCTTTGGCTAGCCCATCCACCTGTTGGAATTTCGAACATGGTCAGCGACCCTGGGGACCTTTTAGAACCCAATGACTTCGTTTGAGGGAAACCCTTCAAGATTCCGCCATGTATCATGGGGAAAGCCTTGAATGTGGTCCACAACCTCAAGTGTTGCTCAAAAAAAAAAAGCAAAAAGAACAATACAATCCCTTAGAGACATCCTTGTGAGGGGTTTGGGTAGAAGAGCTTAGAACTGACCTAACATAAGGAGCCCTCCTATGTAGGTCGTCATGTTAAACACATCCCTCATAAAGTTTGAGTCATAACATGTCATTAAAATCTTTTTGCAAGCACATGAAAAATCTCTTGCATACTCATCCACTCTCATGCATCATCATGCATTCTAATGCATTCATTCATGAAAAAACTCATCTCTTCCTCCTTCAATACCCCAGGAATTTCAAAAATAATCCGGAAACCAAGGAAACGGTTGCCACCAGTACCTACTCTCACGAGACACGTGCTAATTTGAAGAAGATTATGGAACGACTCGAGGAAAATCAAATAGCTTTAAGCAAGGATGTGGATTCTCTCAAAAAAGGCATGGAGAAGCTCTTCGAAACACTCCAGAAGCAAGCCAATGAGAAAGCGGCAAGAGCCGAGGAGAAGAAGAAGGGCAAAGCGCTGAAGAACAAGCACAAGGAAGAAGAGGACCCATGGCATCCTAAGGATCCTCCAAGCTTCAAGCCTCCTAAAAATTCGGGACAAGCCCCATCTGGAGGAGTCTTTGAAATACTAAGGCATGTCGAAGATTTCTCTGACGGCGAACAAGAGTATGTCCAACCTCGCCTTACCAATACCACTCAAGGTGCTATGCCTAACCAGCAAGTGATAGCTGAGAATCATCCAAGTGCGGAATCCACACATATCCAAGCTCTGGAAGAAAGGCTAAAAGCTGTGGAAGGGTTCAATGCCTATGGTTTCAATGCCTTTGACATGTGTTTGGTCCCAGATGTGGTGCTTCCACCAAAATTCAAGGCACCTGACTTTGAAAAATACAAAGGGATTCACTACCCCAGAAACCATTTAAGGATGTTCTGTAGAAAGATGGCGGCACACGCTACCAATGAGAAGCTGATGATTCATGTGTTACAAGACAGTCTGAGTGGAGCATCTTTGGACTGGTATATGCAGCTGGAAAAAGGCTAAATTCAGTCATGGAAGGATCTCACTGATGCTTTCATGAAACAATACAAATACAATCTGGATATGGCTCCCAACCGAATGCAGCTACAAGTCGCTTCGCAGAAGAAGGATGAATCTTTCAAAGAATACGCCCAGAGATGGAGGGAACTAGCTGTTCGTGTACAACCACCACTCTTAGAAAAGGAGTTGGTAGACACTTTCATGAGCACCTTGCAAGGGCCTTACTACGAGAAGATGGTCGGAAGCATATCATCTGGCTTCGCTGATGTGGTAACTATTGGTGAGCGAATAGAAGAAGGGATAAAGAATGGTAAGATCCAAGGTGCCCCTAACTCTCAAATTAGGGCAAAGAAATTCTTTGGCAATACTCAAAGGAGGAAGGAAGGAGAAACTAATGCCATAGGGAAATCATCAACAACAGAATGGTTATAGACAGGTACCAGTGCAGTTTGATCCTGTTTCCGTACCATACGGTCAAATCTTGCCGTACGTACTTAAACAAGGATGGGTAGAGACCAAGCCCCTCAAACCCGTGACACCACCATATCCACCTCATTTTGATATTAACGCTCGATGTGACTATCATGCTGGGTCATTGGGGCATAACATCGAAAATTGTAAGGACTTCAAATACAAGGTTCAAGAGCTGATCGACCGCAAGAAACTCTCCTTCAAAGAAGAAGGTCCAAGTGTGTAGATTAATCTGTTGCCGGCCACACTGGTCCCTCTAGGAGCACTGTCAAAGAACTCAAAGATTGCTGTCCAGTGAAACCATGAATCAAGCCTGCAAGAACTTCCCGAACGCCAATGATCATTAGGCCGTTCAATTTTTGTACTTTCCTTTTTGGTAAGTGCATTTACTTTTATCTTGTTTGTTTTTAATTGTGACATGAGCATGCGTGTTTTTGGAATTAATCCGTTCGTGTTCACTCTTTTCTGGCCTTATAACTTACAAACTTGGAGCGAGAATGATGAAAATAAATAACTGATTATTGCTGATATATGCTTTCAATGGTAATAAAAAAAAAACCTGGTTGATGATGAAACGCGTTTTCAAAATAAAAATTAGTTAATTCATGCTAAGTTAAGTCATTCTTGGATATGTTTTCGTTGTTATTCTCCCAGTTTCTTGAGATATAACATATTTTTAAGAAAAAACAAGCAATTTTGGTTTGATACTTGACCTGACACTTTAAGAGTATATAGGTTGTTTTGGTACTTTTGGCTACATTATGAAGGTTAAGTAATGATTCAATAAAATTGGTACCGTCTTAACACCTTAGACAGCCAAAAATATGTAAGATTAATTTGAGTAATAACGTTGACAAAGACTTGAATTTAAATTTTGTAACCCTTAGTAGTTTATCTTAGCAGTCGGCACCATCTTAAGCACAAACTAAGTGGGAAATCAATGAACATAAGTGAATGATCCAAAATGAAAGTTTACATACATTGGTTGATTTTAAAAGTGGGAATGCACTTGTTGAGTTAGATGACCATCACTCGGTTGTTTAATTCAACAATCGTTGAACATACAAAGTAAAACCATGGTAAATAAACCCTTTTAGTAGTTGGTTCAGAGGTGTCTGATTCTGAACTTGGTAGGGCGAGTTACGATCCGATCCCCCACAACTGCATTTGGGAAAGGAAAAGGGGTTTACCAAACTTTTGTTATCAACACCCCTCAATATATGATCATAATCACTAACAGATTTTCCTACCATGAGCGTGTACAAGATAACGGGCTTAATGTGATTGCACTTGAATGAAAAGGATGAATAATATTTAAGCAAAAGTCAGAGTCATAATAAAATACTTCAGGTTTGTCTTCATATGATGGGAATCTTTGACCGCAACGAGTGGTTTTGTGTTACTACGGTGCCCTTGGTATTTGATATCTATTACTAGATTTTCCTATCTAGCCGGCAACCACGTATGATTAGAGTTGTCGTGTCCTGTGTCAAACATGTGCTAAAAAGAGTTACCATTTTTATGCTTGAGGACAAGCAAAAGTTCAAGTACGGGGGAATTTGATAACACAAATTTATATTGTCTTTGGCTTGATTTACATGAATTTTAGTTGCATGTTACAATTCTCAAAAGACCTAATTGAAGCTAGGTTCACTATGAAAGCATATTCGGCAAATTTATTGTTAAACTGACTCATCCTGTTTGTTATGTAATCAATAATTATCTTTTGTACATACCATATGTGCTTCCACCAAAAATATATATTCAATTTCAAAAAAACTCGCATGTGCATTGTGTTAGAAATACTTGTTAAAAGAAATGATTTTTACTTGCAAATCAATACTCAGCATCTGGTTAATTCAGCAAACGGTTCAATCAAAGAAGAACTAAATCAAGACGCACCTAAGTAGGGGCATGGCATCTGAGGGTCCTACCAATCGGTAGCAATTTTTCATAATCAAGGGGGCAGGTCCTCTAAGCTCCTGCTAGTCAAGGTCAAAAGAGTTCAAGAAATGGTCAGCTTGAGGCACTATCCCTAAACGCCAGTTAATTGGGGAGCATACCTCTCGAGATTTCAAATAATGGGGCAGTTCGCAGCATTGTCATATCAGACCTAGATGGATCCAAATTCCTTTTCAAGCAATTTCCTCTGCACCAGTATTCAACATTGAAAGTAGTACTTCCCATCGAAGGGTCACCCTGTTGAGAATCCTTGATTATCACCACCATGGAGGAAAAGGAACCTCTGCTCATAGGGCTCCAATGCAGTCAAGGATATTATGCCCAGAAAAAAAGGGGCAAGACAAATTACTCTAGGGGCCATCCCTCTCCGTACTTTCAAGGCGTTCAAAGTGGATCATGTCAAACATCAGCAACCGTTGAGTTCAGAATGAGTATCGGGAGACCATGCTAGCAAAACTCATGTAACCTATAAACAAAGAAATTCTGTGACAAAACATATTTTCAAGCCTTAAACCATTCAATTGCCCACCACAAGGGAACTTTCATACGCCTTCAAATCATATTCATGCATTATTCATGTTCACGTCCATCTAGCATCAAAGCATGCATTGGCATCCCTGTGACTAATTTGCATTACCACTCAAAACTCAAATCAATTCACCAAAATCCAAAATACTTTGGCAACCCCAAAACGCAATTTTTATTCAACCTCAATCGGTTATCCAAAAAAAAAAAAAAAAACATTGATTCTCCTTGGTCCCCAAAGGTCAATCCTCACTGACATTTCAAAAGTCTACTTGGTCTTTCCCATCAAAAGAAAACCAAGATTCGCATAACACATTCATGTTGAAGCCCAATTATCATTGGCATGCATCAATAATGCATTTCATTTCATGCATAACATATACTACGCGTAATCACAAATGCGTCTGCATCACAGTGCACTCAAAGCTCAGTCTCCGCCAGCATTTCATTTCATGCATACATCATGCATTCTTTACAGCATAGGCCATGATATATAAATCATGAGCATAAGTCATGCATACCAAGAAATGATACCCCTCAAGCACGTACTTCTGTCAAAAGATCATCTTTAGGGATCAGCCTTTAGCATAAAATGATTAAGTGGGATGACCTCATCCCCATCAGATCAATTTATCTTTGCCCGGCTTACAAGCCTGCGACAATGTGTCTTTCAGTCTTTGCCCGGCCCGTATGCCTACGGTGATAACTTTTTTTTTGTATATTTGTCCGGCGAACAAGCCTGCGACAATTTTTGTCCGGCACACCAGCCTGCGACAATTCATCCAATATCATTGTCCGGTAGTCAAGCCTGCGACAATTTGTCTCTGTCCGACCTACAAGTCTGCGGTAATTAATCCTTGTTCGGCTCAAAAACCTGCGACAATTTATCTTTGTCCGACTCAAAGGTCTGCGACAATTTGTCTCTGTCTGGCACACCAGCCTGCGACAATTGATCCATCAATCTCTGTCCGGCCCATAAGCCTGCGACAGCTTATCCTTGTCCGACCCATAAAGCCTGCGACAATTTAATTAATCTTTGTCCGACTCTAAAGTCTGCAACTATTTGTCTCTATCCGGCACACCAGCCTACGACAATTCATTCGTCAATCTCTGTCCGGCCCATAAGCCTGCGACAGCTTATCCTTGTCCGGCCCATAAAGCCTGCGACAATTTAATCAATGTATGTCCGGCCCAACAAGCCTACGACATTTTATCTTTCAACTTTTGTCCGGCCACGGGCCTGCGGCAATCATGCTCATTCCTAGGATCTAGATCCCTAAGGGGAAATGACCTAACTCTTCTTACTCACCCCAAGGGGTAATGATTTCATATCATCAGTATACAGGCACCCTCAGGGGCAACGCCTTTTGGATAGATGCACCTTTCAAGGTGACAAATGGATAGAAGCACCTCTCGAGGTGACGATGATAAACTTTTGGATAGAAGCACCTGTCGAGGTGACAATGGAAAACTTTCGGATAGAAGCACCTTTCAAGATGACGAATGACTACCCTTTCAAAGTTAGGCATCATTCGGGATCATGCCTGCTTTTAGTTGAAGTACCCTACGGGGCAATGACTTCTTCTTGTTTCAAAATACCCTACGGGGAATGGTTATCTTTCAAAGTTAGGCATCATTCGGGACCATGCCTACTTTTAGTTGGAGTACCCTCCGGGGAATGATTTCCTCTAATCACCCTACGGGGAAACAGTTATCTTTCAAAAAATTAGACACCCTACGGGACAATGCCTATTTTCGGTTTAAACACCCTTCGGGGCGGGAACTATCCTTAAGATCTAAACATCGTCAAGGCGATAATCGATCTTTCACTTTAATAAGGCAAATTATGGGTATTTCTTATATTTAACTATCTTTAAGACAATTAAAGATATTTAAATAGGGGCAGTTGTCATACCCCAAATTTTGCCCTCTTGATTTTGTATATATTTTTTAGTCAATTTGCTTTTCAAAATAGCAAGTTAGTTGAAATGGTGATGATAAGGACATTTAGGAATATTGCTAGCACAAGGTCATGGGTTCAAGTCTCACTTGGTACCTTTTATTTTTCTAACTTTTTGTAAATTATTTTTCTGACAAGAAACTTTTTCTATTAAAATATTTATTAGCACTTTTTTTTTGTTTGTTCAAAAATTATAAAAATAAAGCATATATATATAAAAAGAAAGAAAATAAGAAAAGACACAAAAATATAAAAAAGAAGTAAATTAAACAAAATAAAACCAAATCTTTGGTCTTGAAGAGCAAGCAAGAGAATTAACACTAAAATATAAAATGGGAGCAAATCAATCATTAAAAACAAACAAAATCTCTCAAATTAATTTACAAACCAAATCTCTCAAGATTCATTCAAGTTTTAAAAAGCCTAATTCAAAACTATAAATAGACGCTCTTTCTACACAATAATTGACACACCAATTTCTCCTTCACACAACTAATTCTCTACACACAACCAAAAAACCACTAAGAGTCAATTCTCTTTTGTACTTTCTAGTGTGTGTTCTCTCCCCAAGAACAACACATTCACCTTCATCATCATCAATTCTTCACAAACCACAACCATCTTCAATCACAAACACAGCAAATCATCATCATCATCACCGTCACAAATTCTCCTTCTTTCTTCAATACACAAGTTTTCCATATACTCCAATACCTTTCTCCAACCGAAACCAGGTTTTTGTTTCTTTAATTTATCATTCATTTGTTTGTTTAATTGTTTAATTGTTTAATTTATCATATATCATGTTTGGTTAATGGAGAGATCATGTATTTTGTTGTCTACCTTGCTTAGTTCATGTAAATATATTTGTGTAATTCCTTTAGTTTATTTAGTCTAATGCAGCTATATAGATTATTAAACTTAACTAATGTAAAAATATATCTTAAAAAACATATTAAAATATTGTGGATTAAAAAGGGGCGCCCGAATGCACATTCATCCTCCCTCGAATAATCGAAGATTTAGCGCACGCTTTTTCTACCGGTTATTCGTCTTCCACTCAAACCCATAAAAAAGACACTAAAAAACATCAACAAATCAAATCATTTTTTCGCCTTCGGGTCATTCTTAAAAAATACCTTAAGAGGTAAAATAAAATCTTTTTCATAAAAAACACAAACCAACACCATGCCCAGAACTACGTAGCTTTGATTTTCTCATCGCACCGGAGGATACGTAGGAGCAAGAGACATCTTGTCAAGCATAATAATAAAAATCTAATTTTTCCCTTTTCTTGTAAATATATTTAATAATAAATAAAGATCAAATAAAAAACATGTAAATAAAATTCTAAAAAAAAACTGTTTAATACCCTAGAACTAATTAGGAGGTTCCCGTTGAGTACAACGGATGTGAGGGGTGTTAATACCTTCCCCTTGTATAACCAACTCCCGAACTTGGAAATGGTTGCGATGACCATCCTTTCATTATTTTAGGTTTTATCGATATTTTTCCTTTAAAAAAATTCGGGCGATTTTCGCGTGTCCTAAACGCTCGGGCGATTTTCGTGGCGCGACAGAAGGCACCTCAATATGACTCGGTTCCTATGTTGTGTGCATATTTGTTTCTAGTTTTGATTGAGAAGAATTTGATTCAGACTAGAGCATCGCCTCAGATACCTACAAAATTGTCATATTGGTACAAACCTGAGCTGTCTTGTGCTTTCCATCAAGAGGCACCCAGCCATGATATAGAACAGTGTTTTGCTTTGTAGCCTGAAGTTCAAAAGTTGATTGAGGCTAACAAATTTTCTTTGGAGGATATAGACCCAGCTCTGTTATGCATGGATATGGTTTGATACCATTGGGTTGTTGTTGATGTTAACTCTGCTACTCTTTTATCCAATTGAAGTCAGTGATACAAGGAACACTAGTACAAATATCACATTTCCTTACCATATTTTACATCAGTGCTCAAATACCTGATGTAAAAAGTAATTTGTAACAGATTTCACATCAGTGAATATCTCACCCGAAAGGAAATGGTAATATGCAACACATTTCACATCAGGTGAATTAATACCTGAAAGGAAAAAAGAAGCGGTGGCACAACCGTAATTATGTTCAATTCATTTTATTTCTCTTTTCCTTCGGTTAATTTTGCCACCGTAAGGAAAGGTTCTGGACTCACAAAACTAAACAAAACACAATCTGCCCTAATTTCATTTCACAAAACGCACACAGAAAATCAAAATCAGTTCAAAACCCTCAAAACCAAAATCGATGAAAACGCAGTTCAATCTCATATGCCCTGATCAAAACGCAGTTCGTGTTCGTGTTTGGTCCGTTCGTTAGGGTTCGTTGTTTCACGTTTCACGTTTGGGTTTGTTAGGTTCGTTTGGGTTCGTTGTTTGGTTTTGTTCGTTCGTTGTTTGGTCCTGTTCGTTCGTGATCAAAATTGACGTTTGGTTCTGTTCGTTTTTAAGGTGTGGTTCTGTTCGTGTTTGCGGAGTTTCGTTCTGTTCGTGTTTGGTTCTGTTCGTGTTTGTGGAATCAGTTTCGTTCTCAACGTGTTTGTGTTGTTGTGACGCAGCAATCGTTTGTGGTGTTGGTTCGTTCGTGTTCAATTGCTGGTTCTTGTTGGTGTTGTGTTACCGCCGCTGTTCGACGATTTCTGTTCTGTTCGTGCTTGCTGGTTCGCCTTGTTCGACGAGTCTCTTTTGCCGGTAACTTTTTATTTCTTTCTCAACTCTATTGCTGGTTTATTTATTTGTTATTAGTTTTCAATTTGAAAACCTTTATATTTTGGTCTTGAGGTGTTTTGATTTTGTGGTATTGAAAGTAATGGATGTGAATTCATGGTATTAGATAGATGAATGTGTTTTATTTCTTCTTAGTATTTTGTTGGTTGCTAATATGAGTGAGACCTGTGAACTGTGTGAATTCATGGTATTAGGCAGATTAAAAAGCTTTGTAGTTTGTGGACCTGCAAATATGATCACCGTAGTACTTATGTTCGTTCCTTTGTAGTTTGTAGAAAAATTGAATAATGAAATCAGCATAAGTTGCCGGCAAAATTTAAGATTTTTTTAACTTGGATTTGTCATTGTTACATAGGTTGATGAATCATTGTGACATGAAATAAGCCATTTGTCGGTTGTTTTTACCTTATTTGAACCACACTAATTGAAGGAGAATGAATCATGTTGAATTGAAATTAGTTCAACTTTTAATTTTTATTCATTTATTAATCATCAAATTTATTTGTGATTGAACTGACTAAATCAACTAAGCATGATTCAAAAGTTTTGCGGATTATAATCACCAAAAAATAGATTGTATTACTAATAAAGCTTTTTGAGTCTCTTAAGAAAAAAGTGACTTCCTTCTACTAATGTACATAAACTCATTCATCTCAATATAAATACAAAATCCTACTATAAACATAGATTCTTTCCTCTCAGAAACCTGTGTGAGTGAAAGAAGTTTGGTGTATACTTAATTTGTAAGTAAATAATAAATTTAGTCAATTAGTCATTTGATCCCCATCCTTTCCTTATTGTGTGGAAAGGTACATGACTAGAAAACCACGTTAATGGTATAGCTAGTATTTTCGTGGCCAATCTTGAATTTAAACATAATCAAGAAAGATAAGAGTTGATTAAAGTTGGGAACAAGAGTGTAATTGTCAAAATTGTAATGCGTATTATCCCTGTTTGTTTGTATTTTAAACAAAGACAAAGGAAGCTAAGGATGTCTCAAGTGGCAATATTATCCCTTTTGTTTCTTGCTTTTAATTATTATTAGTCCCTTTTGCTTATAATGCCATGCCACTTTATTGATATTTTTCTTCTTTTTGTAGTATTCATCGCAAAAGACATATTCATCGCAAAAGCAAGTTGAACACTACATTGCTAATAAGTTGCGTGATCTACAAAAAGAATGTTACTTAGCACCGTATCTTCATTCGTAAGTTGTGCCTTAATTTGTGTTTTCTCATATTTATTTTTAAAACAGTCTCACATGTCATATGATTTCAAAGTTTGGCTCAAATTGTGTGCTCTAACTGTCAAAGTTTGGCTCAAAGCACATAAATAATGTCCAAAGAGATCCCATTTAACAAGTTCATTATTTGCACTTGCACGCTTGTTTTGTAAAGTACAATGGGTAGTTACACAATTCAGCTTGTGGCCATACTCATTTTATCATTATTCATGCTTTTGCTTCCAAATACTCAAGGATGGGGTGAGGAAGGACATTTCACTGTTTGTAACATAGTTATTAATTATTGTTTTTCTATGCGTACAGCAACCATTGGCAATTGATAATTATTTGTCCGAAGGACAATACGGTAGTCTTGCTTTGTTCATTACACAATGAGATTCATTCAACAATGAAGGAGATTGTAACAAAGTAAGCTTATAGTTAATGTGTTTTTTGTTATATATTATAGGCTCGAATGAATAATTTACATTTATGTGGCTTTTGATCTAGTGCGTTGGGGGTTCATCAGACTGCATGTGGCAATAGAAAGAAACCTACATGGCTTTTTCCCAAAGTAAGTGTGGTATAAATTGGAAAATAGACTTTATGTTTATAATCTATAATTGATATTTTTTTTATATGTATTCACTATATATACATGTCATTCATTTGTAGTCGAGGGTTCAACCTAACAGCAATGATTGTGGATATTATGAAATGAAGAATATGCTTGATATTGTCTCTGCTAGTATCACTAAGTCTTGGATGGAGGTATTATATTTAGTTAACTTGATGTTTTTAACCCATATGTGTATATTCTCAAAGAATGATACATAAACTTATATTGTAAATAAATAGTTATTTACATATTGTATAAATTGTAGGTATTCAATGATCCCACAACGTTAACAGAGAATGAACTGTATGATTTGCGAATCCGTTGGGCAACTTGTTTTCTTGACATTTATAAAGCTTAGGATTTATCTAGTAAGTTGTTTTCTTGTTATTTTAAACTTAATCAATTACAATTACCGACAATATTGTTCCCATGATTACCGAAACTTCATAGGAAGATTAGTCCCTAGTGAGATAAATAGCAATGTGACATTTCCAGTTAACCGAGCCGCATCATAGCCTGAGACAGAAGTTAACAGAGGGTCTATTTTGAATTGCATATTAAAATTTTAAACTTAATCAATTTTGACAGAGGGTCTATTTTGAATGGCAATGTGACTAAGTCTTGGTTGGTTGTTTGGCTTTTAGTCTAGTTGTTTCACTCTCCGCTTCTTCATTGAGTTCATGTGTTTATCTAAGTTACTTTAATTTGTTACTGAGTTCATGTGTTTATTTTTGATGTCAAGTATACGAGTTTATGAATTGAAGTATATTCTCTTGTCTTAGTTATTCATGTGTTTTTTTTCTTGTTTATTTTTTATGTGATAGAATGTTTATGTTTCATCAATGAAATAGACATGTAATTGACATTAGTTAATATGTTGCAGGAGAAACTTTTGTGAGGTTGCATGTTTTGTTTGGACGCTGGCATTGGATTTTAGATTGGTATTATGGCGTTTGCTACAAAAGCTACTATATATGGTTTTAGATATTGCTACTTTGGCTATATGCTACGTTTGCTTATTTTAGCTTATTTTGTTGTTGGGTACTCTTTTTGTAACATTGCAACTTTAGCTAACTGATATTTGTTGCTACTTTGGCTATATGGCCGATTTTGTTTTATGTCCGTACTTATTATGGTTCGTATGTTGGATTAATTAGTATTATGACAATGATGATTTGTAACTTCATTAATATTGCTACAATCATAAATATATATTATGTTGAATTTGGATATGAAATAGCAGGAAATTGGATATGAAAATATGAAATAGCAGGAAATTTAATATGAAATAGCAGAAAAAAAAATATACAAAAAAAAAAAAAAAATTTCACATCGGTAAATAATTCAACCGATGTGAAAACTACACTTTTCACATCGGGGATATGATTGCAACTGATTAAAATCGAGCGATATGTATTCCAAACCGAACCTTTTCCCTTCGGTCCATTCCTACACCCGATGTGAAATATGACTTTTCACATCTGTTGGTCCACCGATGTGAAAAGTGTCCGACTTACCATTACACCTTTGCACACATCAGTTGGCCAACCGATGTTAAATGTAGGTTTCGCCCGATGTTAAATGTCTTTTCTGCACTAGTGGAACCTCATCCCTATGGTCGCTAGGCTTTTATTTCTTTTTTGTCAAGTATTTGTTTGCTTTTAAAATTTTGTCTTTTCTCAAGTACTTTCAATACAATAAACATGCATGTTTTTTTTTTAATCCATCCAATCGTATTCACTCTTTTCTTGTTTTATTGCTTACAAACTTGGGTGAAAAACCTAGTTGATGATGTAAGACATTGTTTCATTTTCTTTCACTGATTCATACAAAAAAAAAACACAACAAAAAAAAATTATTTTTTTTAATCATGCTAAATTGAGCCATTCTTGTTTATGTTTTTGTTGTTATCTGATTCTCCCAGTTTCTTGAGATATATTCTTTTAAAAAAAACAAACAATTTTGGTTTGACAGTTGACACGACACTTTAAGAGTATATAGGTTGTTATTGCACTTTTAGGCTACATTATGAAGGTTTATTAATGATTCAATACATTCGGTACTGTCTTAACACCTTAGACTCTCAGAAGTATGTAAGATTAATTTGAGTACTAATTTTGACAAAGTTTTGAATTTAAGTTTTAAAGTAACTCTTAGTAGTTTATCTCAGCAGTCGGCACCATCTTGAACACAAACTAAGTGGGAGATCGATGAACATAAACGAATGATCCAAAAATGAAAGTTTGCATACTTTAGTTCATTTTTAAAAGTGGAAATGCACTTATTAAGTTAGACGACCCTCACTCGGTCGTTTAATCCAACAGTTGTTGAGCATACAAAGAGGAAAACCATAGTGAATAAACCCATTAACAGTTGGTTTAGAGGTGTCTGGTTCTGAACTTGGTAGGGCGGGTTACGATCCGATCCCTCACAACTACATTTGGGACAGAGAAAAAGGGGTTTACCAAACTTATGTTATCAGCACCCCTCGGTATATGATCATAATCACTAACAAATTTACTACCATGAGCGTGTACAAGATAACCGGTTTAATGTGATTGCACTTGAATGAAAAGGGCGAGTAAAACTGAAACAAAAGTTAGAGTTACAATAAAATACTTCAGATTTGGCTTCATATGATAGGAGTTTTTGACTGCAATGTGTGGTTTTGTGTTACTACAGTACTCTTGGTGTTGATATCTATTACTTGATTTTCTTATCTAGTCGGACCCCACGTATGATTAGAGTTGTCGTGTCCTGTTTCAAACTTGAGCTAAAAAGAGTCACTATTTTTATGCTTAAGAACAAACAATGTTCAAGTATGGAGGAATCTGATAACACAAATTTATATCACTTCTTGGCTTGATTGACATGAATTTTTGCATGCTATAATACTCAAAAGACCTAACTGAAGCTAGGTTCACTGTGAAGGCATACTTAGCAAGTTTAATGTTATGTTGACTCCTCCTGTTTGTTTAGTCAGTAATCATCTTTTGTATACACCATATGTGTTTCCACTAGAAAAATATTTGATTTCAAAAATACAAAAAAAAATGTGTTCAAAAAAACTTTCATGTGCATTATGTCAAAAATACTTTTCAAAAGAACCAACTTTATTTGCAAATTAATACTTGACATCAACGAAATTTGAGCTATAGTCTAGTCAAAGGCAAAGCTGACTTGAGACGCTCCTAGCCAGGGGCGAGTTATTTGTGGATTCTGCCAATCAGGGGCAAACAAGTTGAATATTTTGCATATCAAGATTGAAAATTGTTCAAGATTGGGTTAGGGGTATACCCTTCATGGTTTCAAACACTTGGGGCATATCTTCCTGAATGGTTACATAATGTGAAACATGACAGATTTTGGTTGTCAATACCATGGATGATAAAGAGTTTCCACTCTCAGTGCACACTGTTGTAGTCAACAAATATAATGCCTAAGAGTAAAAGGTCAACCAGTCACGCTCTTTGTGCAATTCTTTCAAAGATTTATCAAACTAATGCAGGAATCCAAAGCAAGGGTAAGTCGTCTCCGTCTTCTCAAGTTATTCATCAACAACAAACATGTTTTTCTCTAAAAAATTGTCAACAGTTACCTCAAAGCAGTTTCCTATACACCAGTGAGATCTTAGGTCTGGTATCTCCAACAGAAGTTGGATTCAATTTTGATTGACATGAGATTTTCACCCAGAAATGGACACATCCTCAGTGATGTCCATGCAGAAATGGACACATCCTTAGTTATTTAACATCTAAACTATATATCAGTCTCTCTCTTCAGTTTATTTTCTGCACTATATAAATATAATACTAACTAATCTCTAAAATAAGAGGAGTTGTAGTAGCCTGTGAAGGTGGTTACAAAGTACCCACGTGACTACCTTTTTTTTGTTTTTGATAAGCCCACATGACTACCTTTGCTTTTTTACTAAGTTCAGAAAAGCAAATAACAATAGAATGATAATGATTAACTATAGAAGTGTTAATTTTTACTTGTAGTAGTAAATATTCCATTTAGTCTCCTATATACTCACATTGTTTTGAAGTCGTAGTTCAACTGACAACATGTTGAAATTGAAAGATCATTATCGTGATCTGAGTTTGAATTTGAAATTTTATAATTGTGTGTGAGTTTAATTTCAATAGATCACTACATGTAGGAATTAGGTTCGAATCCTAATACGCTTACTTATTCGAAAAGGTAAATAAAAGGCAATTGCAAAATATGAAAGTATATTGTAGAAATTGACCAACATTGACCTATGAAAAAAAAAGTGTTATGGTAAATTATAGTCACAGTATTTTAACATGATTAATAACGCTTTGGCCAACAAATATAAACAGTTTTCGAAGATCAACTTTCCCAAGGATAACAAAATTGGTTGGACCATTCCTTTTAACAAAAAATATATAATCCTCAATCTCATAAACTACTAAGCACTAGCTAGTGCATTTTCATAATAATCATCCAAAATCTTAACCCCATGAATGATTGCTCATTTGTGATTAACAAAAAGTGACAGCCATAAATTTATGCAACTCTCCCAGTATACTATAGATAGAGATTCAAAATTCAAATGAAAAGTAAAATTATATACTATTAAAAAAACTTTCTAATCTTACGCATTATAGTGCATAATAGTAAAAAAAAGTGCATATAGTGCATAAAAGGGAAAACTACAAATTATCCATTATACAAAGAAAATTTTAAAAAGGAATGGAAATCTAATCATCTCAAAGTGGAATGCAATAGTGCATAATAATAAACGAGAAATTTACAAACAAGATTAAATTAGAGTAAAAGCTCACATAACTTCTTCTTTGTAAGAGTGGAACTTTCATGAAGTGTACGGATGTCATCATCAACCTTTTGATTGATTAGGCCAAATACAACTTCTTTAAGCTCTAGTGGGGCAAACTTACTTGAACTTTGAACCTCACATTCTCTTCAACCAAGGTTTTGTTCTTTTCTTTCTCATTATCCAAAGCCTCTTGCATGGCTTTACTCTTGTCTTTATATTTTTTGAGTTATGCATCCAACGTCACATTCTCCTTCTGCACATTCATTAACTCATCCCCAATAGTTCGTTGGTTCCTCTTCATTTGTAGGAACATTTTTTAGATGACATACGGTTCATGATCTGGAGGAGGAACAAAACCATTAGCCTGAAAAGCTGCCTTAATCTCTTCTTTGATAACTTCAAAATCTTAAGCTTCTATGTTTGGCTTATGAACGTGTTTCATCATAACACTAAGGTCAAGATAGATCCATTTCTAACAAAATAAAATATACATATACATAAAATAAAATAATTAATAATTAATGATAAATAAAATAAAATTATTAACATTACCAGTCGTAAATAAAATAATTAATTATTTTATTTATCATTAATTAATTTTATTTTTCATTAATAATTAATGATAAATTAAATAAAATATACAGAAAATAAAATAATTTACATTACATAATAAAATAATTAATTATTATATCGTACCTTTCTCCGCCGACGGCAACAACTTGTTGGTTGATGATCTCCTCCGCTTGGTTGTTGTTATTGTTCACAGCAGCACCGAGATCTCCTCTGTCTCCTCCTCTTCGTTGTTGTTATTGTTCACAACAACACCGATCTCCAACGAAGGAGATTGGTGCTGCTGTGAACAGTAACAACAACGAAGAAGAGAACAGTGTCGATCTCCTCCTCTTCGTTGTCGTTGTTGTTCATTGCAGCGTCGATTTAATCCTCTTCATTGTTGTTGTTGTTTACAGCATCATCGATCTAATCCCACAATGCGTATGCGACGGTGATAGGGTCTCATTGTGAATTCGTTGATCAGAGAAAGAGATTGAGAAATGGCGTTATCGGAGAGAGATTTGAAAAAAGTTTTGAGAAATGTGACTATGCGGTTGATTAATAAAATGTTATTTGAAACTATCTATTATAATTTTTTATGTTATTTAAATTGATATTATGATTGTTGTCAATAGTGACATTCGCGCTATCACGAGAGACATTTGAATAAAACTCCTCAATTTGAATAAAATTCATTATTAACATTGTCTTTATAAAGTTAAGAGATCTAGTTAAGAGACATTTGAATAAAACTCCTCAATATATAGGCTTGATACAGCAGCACCGATCTGATCTTCTTCGTTGTTGTTGTTGTTGTCGTTGTTTACAGCAGCATCGATTTGGAATAATCTTGGTCCCACAAAGCGTATGCGACGGCGATAGGGTCTCATTGTGAATTCGTCGGCGACAGCTTGTTGGTTGACAATCTTCTCCTCTTCGTTGTTGTTATTGTTCACAACAGCACCGATCTCCTCCATCTCCTCCTCTTCGTTGTTGTTATTGTTCACAGCAGCACCGATCTCATCTTCGTTCTTGTTGTCGTTGTTCACAGCAGCACCGATTTGGTCCTCTTCGTTGTTGTTGTTGTTCACAGTAGCACTGATCTGATCCTCTTCGTTTTTGTTGTAGTCATTGTTTACAACAACATCGATTTGGGGAATCTTGGTCCCACAATGCATATGGGACGGTGAAAGGGTCTCATTGTGAATTCGTTGATCGGAGAAAAAGATTGAGAAATGGCTTTATTGAAGAGAGATTGAAAAAAAGTTTTCAAAAATGTGACTATGCGGTTGGTTTAGGTTATAAGAAACTGACCTAGAAACAGATTTAAAACCTATATTTGAATACTTTGTGAATGCTTATGGGTCCCACTATAGGTTTTGAATTCGTTTCTAGGCCAGTTTGTTATAACTTAAACCAACCGCATAGTCACATTTCTCAAAACTTTTTTCAATCTCTCTCCGATAAAGCCGTTTCTCAATCTTTTTCTCCGATAACGAATTCACAATGAGACCCTATCACCAACCCATGCGTATTGTGGGACCAAGATTCCCCCAAATCGATGCTGCTGTAAACAACGACTACAACAAGAACGAAGAGGATCAGATCAGTGCTACTGTGAACAACAACAACAACGAAGAGGACCAGGTCGGTGCTGCTGTGAACAACGACAACAACAACGAAGATGAGATCGATGCTGCTGTGAACAATAACAACAACGACGAGGAGGAGATGGAGGAGATCGGTGCTGTTGTGAACAATAACAACAATGAAGAGGAGGAGATCGGCAACCAACAAGTTGTCGCCGACGAATTCACAATGAGACCCTATCGCCGTCGCATACGCTTTGTGGGACCAAGATTCCTGCAAATCGATGCTGCTGTAAACAACGACAACAACAACAACGAAGAGGATCAGATCGCTGCTGCTGTAACAGGCCTATATATTGAGGAGTTTTATTCAAATGTATCTTAACTAGGTCTCTTAACTTTATAAAGACAATGTTAATAATGAATTTTATTCAAATTGATGATTTTATTCAAATATCTCTCGTGATAGCGCGAATGTCACTCTTGACAACAATCATAATATCAATTTAAATAACATAAAAAATCATAATAGATAGTTTCAAATAACATTTTATTAATCAAGTGCGACAATTTTATTATTAATCTCCTTCAACTTCTTCTCAATTGACTTGTTGAAGTCCTTTCTATTCTTCAACAACTGTGTCATTCGATAGATGAGTTCTAGCATCCCACTAGATTCAATGAGACTTCAGTTTGAAAATCGGGTAAAACCAGAATTTTAGTTCGAGACATGATACCATAAAGAGTGGTAACTTTGTTCTCCTTCCGTGCCAAACGCTTCTCTTGTTACGTACACGCAAGTTTCACCTTCTTCTTCTTAATCAATATCATAGCATAAACACAATTGCCAAGAAAGGACAAAGAAATTATATTTGAGTGTGTCTTCTACTCGACATGCTATGCGGGTTTTATAGAGCTATCTCACGAACCCCTATTCGAAATTTCATTAACTCCGCGTGTGTAAACTAGGTCTCTTAATAGATTTCAAATAAAAACTAATATACTTTTTCCATATTTTATAATATCTAAGTTTGTGTATTACATTAAAAATTAATTGAAAGTTTTGTGTCATAAATCAACTCGCTTTTTCGTCAAAAATAAATTAATAAATCCGAATTGCTTAATTGTTTTTTTACTACATAATATTAAAATATGCTAAATGGGTTAACTTACTTTCACCTTACTTTGGTTCTGAATGGTGTAAGGCTACAAGGTTTGATATAATCTTATTAAGGATAGACTATCGGCTGAAAGGCTATATATGTTTTAAACTTATCTTGTGTAACATCTTTCAACTCCTGAATGTATTGTAGTTCATATCCTAACACAGTATACTCTCTTAACCTCAATTGTCTATGTTACTTGTCTCGACATATCACTTGCAACATCCTGAGACTGTTCCTCATTTACTTACATAATTCTTCTTATTCATTTCTTTTCATTCGCTTGGGATTTACATCACCCACTATAGGTTACATCCGATTGGTATATCCCCTGACCATGACAAGGCTAAACACCATTGCTAAGACTAACAAGGTTCAACTAGTTACAAAGTTTGGACTCTTATAGTTCTGTTTGTGTTTGTCGAGTTGGTTACTCCGATTGTATAACTTTGATGAGGTTTACCCTTCGGTACGTTAGTACAGACTTGACTGTGGTCTATTTTAGTTTCGACTAATCTGATCAGTTAGAGAGTGATGGATTCCCAACATTCACTGCATTGGCTAATTTAAACGTATCCCTACTCCTCCAACTTACATTTCTAAAGTTTAACTTGTAATAATTCTTTTATAAACAACTATCGAGTGAAACTAATTATGGCTTAATGAAACTTAGTTGGATTTATCTGACAAGTAAAAGAATTTGAAAGGAATTCATTCAGTAATGTTTTACTGAAAAGGTTAGAAATTCGATCTAATAATAATTTTGTTATCAGATCTACAATCAATTTTATGTTGCATTTAATCTAGCTGAACCCAATTTCCTGTACCATATTTTCTACATTAGTAATGATAATAAATAAATATTGCTTGTAATCTATTTGTAAATTTTTATATCTTGTTATTATTATGATTTATTTTCTATGCATAATAGACAAGGGCAAAAGAGAAAGAATACTTACGATGAGCGTGATCAAATTGATGATTTCGTTGATGCAAATTCCTCATTTAAGATTTATATGTCATGCATTGTGTGAGTTTTGAATAGTTGATTTATTGTCTGCAAAAAATATAAACATAAAACCTTCAACTTGAGATTGATCTGGTTATATATCTTACCAATATTTACCGGCAGAAGTAAATTCAAAGAGTCGATTTATAACAAATTTTGACTATATAAAGTGAGTAAAGAAAATATATTATCGAATGATAAAAATCAAATAGATATGATCAGCAACATATATATATATATATATATATATATATATATACAATAAAGTTCACCAATATATAATAAAATATTGATATCAAATATTTTGATGTTTCAACTAACACACATTATTAATAAAATATATGTCAGCTCTTAAAGAATTCATCATACAATTTTTTTAAAGCAAAGGAAAAACTAGAATGATAAAAAAAAGAAATGATACCAAAATTGCGGGATATAAACCATACTCAATAGATCCATACAAAAGTGTTGATCACATTAAAGGGTAATACAAAGATTAAATCACGCAAGCGTAATAAACTCGATTATATCCTAACAAAGGAGCACAACCTAGAAAACTCACAAAGGGTGCAAAACCATATTAAAAAAAATATTATGATGAATTACCATTTGCGAGAACCAATAAAAAACAAAACATTAGAAAATAGATTTACTGTCAACACGGAAGCAGATCCAGGTACTATCAACTACCTGCAACAAGCTACAATAAAAAAAATGACTCTTTCGAGTCAAATTAACAAATATAATGAATAAACAAGGATATCAAAAATTCCAGATCAGTTAGAACACTGATACAAATATTAATCGACTCACTAGCACAATGGTTGTAAATCTTAACAAATCTAGATATCAACATTAGCACAATGACTGCATATCTCAACGGATCCGCAAAAGCTTGTAACTTGCAGATCTTAATAGATCTGGATATCTACACTAGAAAAATGGCTGTAGATCTCAACCATGAACCAGAAGCACAACCACAAAATTATTTCTTCTATTATTTGTATTTTGTGTGAGTTTCACAATTAGATCATTTAGAATAAAAATTGAATTACTCTTAAATAGAATTTTTCAAAATATAAACATGTAAAATATACAGTGATCAACAACAAATGGAAAAAAGAAAGAAAAAAAGGAGGGAAAATAAATTTGATTTTATGTTACATACTCGACTATGGAGTGAGTTAGTGAAGAAGTGATTAACAACCAAGAAGGTCTGAAAAAAATCTTAAATTTTGTGCTTATTCATATGGTATAATTGAAGAAAAAAGAGCGAGAAAAAACCTTAAATTTCGTGTCATGCATAATCATGTAAAAGAGATTGGGATGTTGAGAATGCTCTTAGATTAAAATATAGACAACCTCAACACAAAAAAAGAAGAGAAATGAGTCTCTCTCTATTTTTTTTGTGTTTTTTGTGTATATTTTTCAAATATGTGTAGAGTGGTTAGAAGATTAAAAGTATGAGAAAAAACAAAGATGATAGAAAAAATCATATACAATGCCACATACATTGCCATGATTTTGATGTTTAAATAACACAACTTAAAATAAAATATATGTGCCACTAAAATTTGTATTGTGTGTGTGAATTTCCCCACTAAAATATTTATGGCACATGTTGACCAAAAAAAGATCTTTATGGCATATTTTGAATAGTTAGAATTCAGTCATATATTTTTTTATATGTGAAAAGATAGAATTTGTTGGCCTTAATCCTCTTATTCTATAATAAAAACAAAAGATTTTGAATAGTTAGAATTCGGTCATATATGATAAGTAAAATATGATTGAAAATTATTTCAATTTTAATTTAACTGATACCAAATTAAGATTTATTCTTAATTAAATATTATGAACTATTTGACTTAAATACATAGATGGTCCTTGTAAAATGAAAAGAATTGATCGATTACATTTTTTAAACTTTTAAAGTATGAAACTTTTTTTGTACAAACATTGATTTTGGTAAATAAAAATATATAAAACAATATTTTTGGTCAAAGATATACATTTTGGTCACATACATTGTCAATGTTTGGATGTTTTAATCTTTAAATACCAATTTAAAATAAAATATATGGACCACTAAAATCTTTCTTATGTGTGTGAACAGTGACGGATCCAAGAATTTTGAATAGTTGAGGTATCACATATATGAATTCTATAAAATGACAATTTATATTTTACATTACACAGAGTAAAGAAAATTCTATAAAATATCAATTTATATTATACATTACACCTAGAAAAAAAATTCTAAAACTTTTGTGCATGGCAGGTTCCCATACATCGATGTATGTGCATTCGTCCCTGTGTGAGAATTTTACCACTAAAATCTTATGGCACATATTGACCAAAAAAAAATCTTTATGGAATAAACATTTTTTATCAAAGAAAAAGTATATATCATTTATTAGATAACTATGTAAAGATTTACTATATTTTTGGTCAAAGAAATGTTTATGGCATAGTTTTAAGGTATATTATATTTTTATAGTCTTTTAATACATTAAAAATATGTTCATATACATACTATTAATATTGTGGTATTGAAAACAAAAGAATTATTATGTTAAAAAAAATTAGACTTTCATCTGTGCGATGCACAAATGTTAACATACTATTTGAAATTCAATATATTTTAAAAATAAATTGCAAATAAACAATAAATACAATGAATATAATTGAAATTTTAGTTGTAGATAAATATCATTGTTGCACTTGTTTTTCATAGCCTAAAAGTGGGTCTTTTTTTTTTAAACAACAAAGACTTTGAAATAGATCATGTTCGATCAATTTTAAATTAAATTAAAGTAATCTTTTTTTTTTGGTAAGGAGTAATACTTTATCTAAAACATCGATCTTTTATAAAATATCAATTATATTCATTGTAAAATATTTTCTCCAATCAAATGTTTACGATAAGATGCTATATCTGAAGAAACATAATCGCATCTTTATTCCAAATATTTCATAATAGAATATCAGAGTATAATTACAGCCGAGAAAAATATAAGAGTAAACAAGACACTTAAACAACTACCCCTAAGTTGATCCTTATTTTACTTTGAAAGACTATGTGACAAAAACTTGCAGTCGGCTTAAAGCCTCGCCGCTTCTTAATGCGGAACAAATCACCTCTATGCTATGACTCTAAACTCTCGATGATGCGTGCAAATTTTCAAACTAAAATAACCTGAGGGCACCCAGCCTGGCTCATGGGTGATATAAATGATAGGAAGGTCACAATCTAAGTATGAAATATAAATAAAGAAAGCCAAAAACAATATATTGATTTAATTGCATTTTTTAATTATTTTTGCATGTTAGTTCCACATTAACATAATATAAAATAAAAGGCACAAATATCCTATCAATGTAGACCTTACATAAAATGTGACTCAATAGGTCCATCCCCTTATGATCGTCATATGCATGAATTCTGTGTTGGAACAAAAGTGGTTCTGATATAAACCTTAAGTTTTGATGATAACAAAGTATTTTAATATTTACTCTAAGTGTGCAGGTTAAACTAATATATGAAGAAATTACACTTGAGTTAAGAAACTCTTAAACAAGCGTTAAAGTGTATATGAAGCAACATTCATCAGAAGCTACACTGAACAGAAGCTATATTGTTGAGAAGCTAGTGAGTTTCAGAAGCTGAAGACTCAGAAGTTATGTTGGGTACATATATTCTGAATGACAAGCCAAAAAACGTCAGTGAAAACTAATAGTGATTCAATGATTGGAAATCATTTGAATTAATGGCTGTAATGTTAGACTACTTGCCGATCACTTAGAAGGGGGGGGGGGGGTTGAATAAGTGACCCTTTTAAACAGTGTAGTTTGAAAAACTTTTAAAAAACGAATGCGCGGAAGTCCACCGGATCGGTAGTCTACTTTGAACCCACTCGATTAAAGTAAAAGTAGAATAAGCCTTTAGAGCGTATGATGATAAATCGATCAAAGTAAACGTTTCGTAATTAAATTATTTAAGATAATTTAGACAACAAGTTTCAACAACCAATAATTGCACAATCACAATTCAAGCAATATTCAATTGAATTTTTATGAACACGTACGATCACAAAATTCAATTGATTGAATAAAAAATAATACGAAACGTAAATGAGTTCAAGGAAAGAAGAGACACAAACAAGTGATTAGGAAGTTCCCTCAGCTTTCGTGTCGTCCTCGCGGTCGGCCGGGTACGTCTCCCCCCAAATTGTCAAACGGACGAGTTGAGCTCTTTATTAAAAAATTTAGTATCTTGATACAATGTGCACAATTTACAACGAATTCACCCGTATAAGACTATACAAAAGACCCCTTTCTTCACTTATACCGAATCGATGAAAATTGCGCGAAAATCTCAACAACCTTCGAAGCTTCTACCTCTGATTCCAATGATTGATCCTCACAACTCTTTCAACCCGAAAGACCTTTTGACAATCGTCTAGCTGATTACCTCGCTCAAATTTGATCCTTCAAGAATTCTTCTCAATCTTGAAAGCTTGATAAGAAACCAAACCTTCAACCCAATTCAACCCCCCCTAATTCTAATTCACCGCGAATTACACCGAACATTATCGATAAACCGCACCAAGAACCCTTGATTGATCCCATACTCAATCTCAAATTGATAGTGAATTGATGGAAGATGATGAACTTGTGTTGAATGAAGCTTTGATCCAAAATTTCTCCAAAATTCAAATCAAATGTGTTTTCCCAATGGTTTCTCACACTTACAACAAAACCTCACATTGCCATTTATAGGGAAAATAGAATTGAGCAAATATAGGCAAAATATAACAGAAGTGTATCGATACAAATGATCGTGTGTATCGATACAAGTCCCTGACAGCGTACAAAATTTGAAAGTTTTCATCTATATATCAATACAAAAACGTGTTTGTTTCGACACATACACCAGTATCTTGAAAAACTGACTGATATGTATCGAAGCATGATTCGATACATAATGCATTCTCTGGTCTTTAGAGAGAGTTTGATGTGTATCGATACATGCAAGCATGATTCGATACACAGGAGACTCTCTGCCCTTGAGAGCCAAGACTTGTATCGATACAAGTGATATATGCATCGATACAAAATGCACAAAATCAGCCTGACGGTTTTCCAGGACATTTATATCGATACAAGTAAGTGTGTATCGATATAAAATACCTTAAAAACATATTTTCAAAGTTTTAAAATAGTTTTTCACTGTCAAGTTATTTATAATGTTGCCAAAATAAGTTCTACCCTAATTTCATGTGTTTTGACAATTATCATAGTACAATGATGACACGAAATCATATCGTATTTTTAGCTTAATTTAGGTGAATTTTAGTTGCATTCGCACATGTATTTATTTCATTTATGTCCTTTTATATTAGAATTTGATTTGTTTTTAGTTTTGTCGAATAAAATAGGTCGAAGAAGAGAATTGAGCAAAAAGTGTCAAAAACTGAGCAAAAAGGGGGGTGCAAAGCCCAAATTCGCGCAGCCCACAAAGGAGCATGGCAGAAATGGGCATTGGCCCAAATCTGCCCAGTGGCGAGCGCCACAGTGGTGGTGGCGAGCGCCACCAATTGAAGACCCAGTGGCGAGCGCCACAGAATGGGTGGCGAGCGCCACCCAGTGAAAGCCCAGTAGCAACTGTTTTGCGCAACGTGGGGAGCAAGCAGGCGTTCGATCAACCGTTTCTCCTAATCGTGTGGCTATTGGATAAAAACAAAAGAGAGCTTATCATCTCCTATTTTTGTGGATCGTAACCAGAAAAATCCCTCTATAAATAGAGGACGTGATTCTCTTCTTTCTCACGCCTTACTTCCTTTTCTTTCAGTCAGTTTATATTTTCCGCTTTGTAAATTGTGTCGGTATTTCCACACCGGGAATCCGATTTCAGATCCGTTTTCAATTTCCTGTCAAGAATTATATTTCCTTTAATTCAAGCAAGTTTAATTCAAGTTTCCAGCAACTTTTATTTCCAGGTTTTTACGCGTTCATTTATTTATTTAATCATTATGTCTTGTTTTATTTACTGTTTTTATTCCTTTACTTCCTCTACCATGTCTAGCTAAATTCCTAGATATCGGTATGTAATTTAATTCTTCGAAGGGGATTTAATGATGACATAGCGCGCGCACACACACTACTTTTCTGATTCAAATTCCTAATTTAATTCAAAGCTTTTGAACGAGAGTAAAATAAAGCAACTAAGGTTAAAATCAATAGAGCGAGAGTTTGAGGTTTTAACTAGATAGTAGGAATTTGATATTAATCTTTGAACGAGCGAGAGCCACGTTAGGATTAATTAGAACTCATTGGTTTTCAAAATATACTTTCGAGGCTAAGGTGGTAGAAAAGTGACAGTAAAACTCCTAGCTTAGGAAGTATGGTTTTTATCAACAAAACGAGAGTATGAGGTTTAAACCTTTAAATTAAGAAAGTTCTTCTGAAAAGTAAACACCTATCCGCGCACTATTTACTTATTAAATCCCCGATGGTTAATTAGTTACATACCGATATCCGCTTTATTAATGAATTTTAATTCTTAATTTTAATTTAAAATTTCTAAACATTCCAAAACCCCTAAAAATTACTAGCCTTAGATTTACACCGTGACAACGGATTACGGTAGTTCAACTATTGGTCCCTGTGGATTCGATATCTTTTAAAACTACACGACGAGACTGTGCACTTGCGGTCAATTAAATTTATTGATACACAAATCGTCGATCAAGTTTTTGGCGCCGTTGCCGGGGACCAATTTAGTCGATATTGTAACTCCGTCGTTACAACGTAGAGACTAAGGCAACCTTTATTTTTCTGTCAAAAATTCAAAAAAAAATCGAAAAAAAATTAAAAAGAAAAAAAATCTAAAAAAAATTACCCTTTTGGCTTGTCGATTGTATGCCAAGTACCCGCTCTAATAGCGAAGAATTAGAAACTCCAGTCGACAACCCAGAGCGTCTACTAAGTGTAAGACGCCGAATTGAACAGTTCCGGGAAAGATACATAGTGCCCCAAAGTCAAATCATCTTTCCCGAAACAGACGAAGACTCGGAACAATCCGAAGAGGAATTAGAAATGGAAATAGGTCCTCAAAACCGCCCTCTGAAGTACTATGCTACCCCTACAGATGCTGAACCACATAACAGCATTGTTGCCCCTGCGATAGTGGCCAACAATTTTGAGCTTAAACCTTCCCTACTCTCAGCAGTTCAGCAAAGTCAGTTCTCGGGTGGTCCCTCAAAAGACCCTAATCTCCACCTCTCTGTCTTCTTACAATACGCCGATACAGTGAAGGCTAATGGCCTAAGTCTCGAAGCGATAAGGCTTCGTCTCTTCCCCTTCTCTCTAAGAGATCGAGCCCGTGCTTGGCTCCAGTCCCTACCTTCCAACTCCGTCACTACATGGGAAGGATTGAAGAAAGTCTTTCTGGCTAGGTATTTCCCACCTAGCAAGACTGCTATGCTAAGAGCACAAATCAATGGATTTAAGCAGAAAGACAACGAATCTCTTTATGAAGCGTGGGAGAGATATAAGGACATGTTGAGGCTCTGTCCACATCATGGTTTAGAAGAGTGACTAATTATCCACACCTTCTACAACGGTCTCCTGTACAATACAAGGATGACCATAGACGCTGCCGCGGGTGGCGCCCTCATGGACAAGCCCTACACTGATGCCTATCAGCTCATCGAGAGCATGGCTCAGAATCACTACCAATGGGGAGGCGAGAGAACCTCCGCAGAAAAACCTCTATCGAGAGGAGGAATGCATGAGATAAGCGGCCTTGACCACGTCAGTGCCAAGGTTGATGCACTCACTCTGAAATTAGACAGCTTACTCAATGCTCCTGCTGCTACCGTAGCAGCAACCGTCTCTTGTTGTGAGATATGTGGCGCCCCAGGGCATGCTACAGCTGAATGCCAACTCTTGGCCGGAACTCCTTCCGATCAAGTGAACTACGCCCAAGGAGGCCCATATTCCAACAACTACAACTCAGCTTGGAAGAACAGTCCCTATCTCTCATACAAGAACAACAATGCATTGTACCCACCTAGACAAGACCAATCCTCTGGTCCACCAGGTTTTCAGAAAACTCCAGTGCTAAATCAAGAAAATTCTGGGAAGTCTAGCCTTGGCGCCATGTTTGAAACCTTCATGGCGTCCCAAATGCAAACTAACGAGGGGATCAAGAATCAAAACCTGCATTTCGCCAAGATGTTCGAGCAATTGAACAGTAAAGTTGATGTTTTGACCACCCATCATAAGATACTAGAAACTCAAGTTGCACAGGTGGCTCAACAGCAATCATCCATGTTTGCTCCTGCAGGAACATTTCCTGGCCAACCTCAGCCCAATCCTAAAGCCCATGTAAACGCTGTAACACTGCGAAGTGGAACACAGTATGATGAACCAGTTGACTCTAGGATTGAGAGGCCTGCCATGCAGCAAAAGCCAGATGAACCAGCTGAGAAAGAAAGTGAACCCAGAGAGAAAGAAGGAAATGGCGTCGAGGCAAAAGAAAAAGAAACACCCTATGTGCCTCCGCCACCTTACAAACCACCCATCCCTTATCCTCAAAGGTTGGAAAAAACCAAAAGCATGGGGCAATTCAAGAAATTTGTGGAGCTTCTCAAGCAATTGAATATCACCATCCCATTCACTGAAGCTATCACACAAATGCCCGCATATGCTAAGTTTCTCAAGGAGATCCTGACCAACAAAAAGAGGATTGAGGATAACGAAACTGTTACACTCACTGCCGAGTGTAGTGCTATCCTTCAAAACAATATGCCTCCTAAACTCAAGGATCCAGGAAGTTTCTCCATACCCTGTGTCATTGGGAAGTTTGTTATTGACAAAGCCCTATGTGATTTAGGTGCTAGCATTAGTTTGATGCCCATGACCATATGTGAGAGACTCAAGCTAGGCGAGCTAAGACCCACCAGAATGTCCATCCAGTTTGCCGACCGTTCGGTCAAGATGCCTATAGGAGTCTTAGAAAATGTTCCGGTGCGTGTAGGTCAGTTCTTTATTCCAACCGACTTCATAGTCATGGATATTAAGGAAGACTCTAACACGCCTATCATTCTAGGGAGGCCATTCCTCGCTACAGCCGGTGCGATAATTGATGTCAAAAAGGGAAAGCTCACCTTTGAAGTGGGAGATGAAAAAGTTGAATTTATTTTGACTCAATTCCTAAGCGCGCCTGCTATAGATGATACTTGCTATCTGCTTGACGTCATTGACGAATGCAGAAAGGAAATGGAGAATGATCAAACTGTTTACACTGAAATTCTCACATCTTCTCCAACTCCTACTCTCGAAGTTCAGGATGACGAGCTCGGTGAATGCTTTGAGATTACACCAAACCCGACACCGTCCCCTGATCAATGTTCTCTCGAACTAAAACCTCTACCTGAGAGTCTAAGGTATGAATTCCTTGATCAAGAGCTTAAGTGCCCAGTGATTGTGTGCGCCGATTTAGGACAATCAGAAACCAAAGAATTGCTAAAAGTCCTAAGAAAATTCCCAGCTGCTTTAGGATATAGCATATCTGATCTTAAAGGGATAAGTCCTTCTTTTTGCATGCACCGCATCTACCTCGAGGAAGATTGCAAAACCTCTCGAGAACCACAAAGAAGGATAAATCCCATTCTCACTGAAGTAGTTAAGAAGGAAGTTGAAAAACTTCTGGATGCAGGAATAATATACCCGATCTCCGACAGTAAATGGGTCAGTCCCGTTCATGTCGTGCCTAAGAAAGGTGGAGTGACTGTAGTTACCAATGAGAAAGGAGAGTCTGTAGCACAAAGAGTCGTAACGTGTAGTAGAATGTGCATTGACTATAGGAAACTCAACAAAGCCACACGCAAGGATCATTTCCCTTTGCCCTTCATTGATCAAATTCTTGAGCGTCTGGCTAATCATTCCTACTTCTGCTATCTAGATGGTTATTCGGGATTCTTCCAGATTCCCATTCATCCCGATGACCAAGAGAAAACGACCTTCACTTGTCCTTTTGGTACATTTGCATATAGGTGAATGCCATTTGGATTGTGTAATGCCCCCGCTACTTTCCAAAGATGTATGCAAGCAATCTTCGCCGATTACATCAATGACATTATGAAGGTCTTCATGGATGATTTCTCCGTATGCGGGCAAAGTTTTGAAGGATGCTTGACAAACCTTGAGAAGGTACTAGAAAGATGTGAAAAAGTCAATCTTGTGCTTAATTGGGAAAAGTGCCATTTCATGGTTCGTCAAGGAATTGTTCTTGGACATATAGTGTCCAACAAAGGGATTGAGGTAGATAGAGCTAAAATTCAAGTTATAGAGAATCTACCGCCTCCCAAATCTGTGAGAGAAGTCCGAAGCTTTTTAGGACACGTCGGTTTCTATCGGCGATTCATTAAAGACTTCTCCAAAATCACAAAGTCGTTAACCAGGCTGCTAATGAAAGATGCCGAGTTCATTTTTGATGAGGAGTGCCTAACGGCATTCAAGCAATTGAAGGCAGCTCTCATTTCTGCCCCCATCATGCAGCCACCCGATTGGAGTCTACCATTTGAGATCATGTGTGACGCTAGTGACTATGCTATAGGCGCAGTTCTAGGTCAAAGGAAGGATAAGAAGCTTCATGCTATCTACTATGCTAGTAGGACCTTAGACCCGGCGCAAATGAACTACGCCACCACAGAAAAAGAACTCCTGGCTGTTGTGTTCGCGGTTGACAAATTTCGTTCCTACCTAATAGGGGCCAAAATCATTGTCTATACAGATCATGCCGCAATTAGGTACCTAGTAAACAAAAAGGACGCCAAACCAAGGCTCCTAAGATGGATCTTACTCCTTCAAGAATTTGATTTAGAGATCCAAGACAAGAAAGGAATCGACAACACAGTCGCCGACCACTTGTCAAGAATGGAGGGAATGGTGCCCGAAACGGTACCCATAAATGATGACTTCCCGTATGAGAGGCTCGTAGCCCTTATGGAGAGTGTCGCCTCCGAGTGCCCTTTGCTTCAAAACGACATCGAAGTCGTCAACTCTGTCTTCACAAGATACTCTTTACCATGGTATGCTGATATTGTTAACTACCTAGCAGCAAGAGTCCTTCCTCCAGACTTAACTTACCAGCAAAAGAAGAAGTTCTTCAGTGACCTAAAACATTACTATTGGGATGACCCTCTTCTTTTCAAGAGAGGTGCCGATGGAATCTTTCGTCGATGTGTCCCCGAAGATGAGGCGCAAAGCATTATCACTCATTGTCATTCTGTGCCCTATGGAGGACATGCAAGTACTTCCAAAACCTGTGCTAAGATCTTACAAGCCGGCCTCTTTTGGCCCACTCTTTGGAAAGATGTCCACGCTGCCATAAGGAGTTGTGATCAGTGCCAACGCGCTGGTGGCATCTCTAGGCGCGATGAAATGCCTCAACATGGCATCCTTGAAGTGGAAGTATTTGATGTATGGGGGATAGATTTCATGGGACCATTCCCAACTTCTTTGGGAAACAAATACATACTTGTGGCTGTTGATTACGTGTCCAAATGGATCGAGGTTGTCGCCTCTCCAACTAATGACGCCAAAGTAGTGATTCGATTGTTCAAGAACCAGATCTTCCCTAGGTTCGGTGTGCCGAGACATGTCATCAGCGATGGCGGCTCCCATTTTATCTCTAGGATCTTTGAAAAATTGTTATCTAAATATGGGGTCCGACACCGTATAGCAACTACCTATCACCCGCAAACAAGTGGGCAGGTGGAGGTCTCCAATAGGGAGATCAAGCAAATCCTTGAAAAAGCAGTTGCAACCTCTAGGAAGGATTGGTCCTTAAACCTGAATGAGGCACTGTGGGCATATAGGACAGCCTATAAGACCCCAATTGGGACCACTCCCTTCAAGCTTGTTTATGGCAAATCATGCCATCTACCGGTGGAACTGGAACACAAAGCTTATTGGGCTATCAAAGCCCTCAATTTTGATTACACCACCGCCGGTAGGAAGAGGACCTTGGATATCCATGAGTTAGAAGAGCTCAGGTTGGACGCTTATGAGAATGCCAGAATTTATACGGAAAGAACAAAGAAATGGCACGATAAGCGTCTATCTAGGAGAGAGTTTAGGGTAGGACAGTTAGTACTTCTCTTTAACTCAAGACTTAAACTCTTTCTTGGAAAACTGCGCTCAAAGTGGTCAGGCCCCTTTACAATTTCTAAGACATATCCTCATGGGGCGATTGAGATAAAGAGTGACTCTGGTGATACATTCACAGTTAATGGGCAGCGGTTGAAACATTACAACCTTAGGGATAGTGACACCACACTTACAAATTTCAACCTATCCGCCCTGTCCGCTGTCACGTGAACTAAGTCACCATCTTTGAAGTCGAGCTAACCGACTTTAAACAAAGCGCTTGATGGGAGGCAACCCGCTGATTTTGAATTTAATGTTTTTCTTTTTTTTAGTTCATTTCATTTTGCAGGTAATAAAGAGATAGCACGCTCGACGACTTTACAAGTTGTGAAAGCTTCGCTACTCAGGTTGTACCCTTCCAAGCTCACCTTTAGTCGTTGCATTGGGGACAATGCTCGATTTAAGTGTGGGGGAGGAAGCTTTATCGCTTTCCCTTTATTTTTCAGTCATTTAGTTTTGCATGCATAATAAAACTTTTTCAGTCATTTAGTTTTGCATGCATAATAAAACCTTAGGTTAGTTCACTTAGATTGAGTTGATTTTGCGTGTTGGTCTTGTTATTGTCTGATTTTCCCATTTCTTGAGCCATACCAAAATTTTGCTTGCGAAAAGCAAAAGTATTGAGTTCTGATGCTTGATATTGATTGTCTGAAAGTATATAGCTTGTTTGCACTATCTAGGCTATGTTGTGGAATTTAGGTAACGGTTAGATTCCCTGAAGTGTGTAAAACTGATTTGAGTACTAATTTTGATAAAACTTTGAACTTGAGTTTTAATGAACCCTTAGTAGTTTATCTAGCAGTCGGCACCATCTCAAGGCACAAACTAAGTGGGAAACCGAAGAATATAAGTGAATGATTTTGATTATAAATGAATGCTATTGGTTCATTCCTTTAAATAATTAATGAAAATTCAGCAAATGTTGAAACATGAGGAAGGAAAAAAATACCATAGTATAAAAACTCATTAGTAGTTGGTTCAGAGGTGTCTGATTCTGAACTTGGTAGGGCGGGTTACGATCCGATCCCCCGCAACTGCGAAATGGGTAAAGCAAATAGGGGTTACCAAACTTATGTTATCAGCACCCCTCGCTATATGATGATCATAATCACTAACAGGTTTCTTACCATGGGCGTGTACAAGATAACGGGCTTAATGTGATTGCGCTAGAATGAAAAGGGGGAATGAAACTTAGGTGAGAGGTAGAGTCAAGAGGAAATGCTCCAGGTCTGTTTTCACATAACGGGAATCTCTTGTGTCATTACTGTATTCTTGTTATTTGCACTATTACCTGATTTTCATGGCTTGGCCGGCAACCACGTACGAGTAAGATGATCGTGTCATGTGTCTTTACTTATACCATGCGATTCACTATTCTTTTATGCTTGAGGACAAGCAATGGTTCAAGTGTGGGGGAATTTGATGACACGAAATCATATCGTATTTTTAGCTTAATTTAGGTGAATTTTAGTTGCATTCGCACATGTATTTATTTCATTTATGTCCTTTTATATTAGAATTTGATTTGTTTTTAGTTTTGTCGAATAAAATAGGTCGAATAAGAGAATTGAGCAAAAAGTATCAAAAACTGAGCAAAAAGGGGGGTGCAAAGCCCAAATTCGCGCAGCCCACAAAGGAGCATGGCAGAAATGGGCATTGGCCCAAATCTGCTCAGTGGCGAGCGCCACCAATTGAAGACCCAGTGGCGAGCGCCACAGAATGGGTGGCGAGCGCCACCCAGTGAAAGCCCAGTAGCAACTGTTTTGCGCAACGTGGGGAGCAAGCAGGCGTTCGATCAACCGTTTCTCCTAATCGTGTGGCTATTGGATAAAAACAAAAGAGAGCTTATCATCTCCTATTTTTGTGGATCGTAACCAGAAAAATCCCTCTATAAATAGAGGACGTGATTCTCTTCTTTCTCACGCCTTACTTCCTTTTCTTTCAGTCAGTTTATATTTCCCGCTTTGTAAATTGTGTCGGTATTTCCACACCGGGAATCCGATTTCAGATCCGTTTTCAATTTCCTGTCAAGAATTATATTTCCTTTAATTCAAGCAAGTTTAATTCAAGTTTCCAGCAACTTTTATTTCCAGGTTTTTACGCGTTCATTTATTTATTTAATCATTATGTCTTGTTTTATTTACTGTTTTTATTCCTTTACTTCCTCGACCATGTCTAGCTAAATTCCTAGATATCGGTATGTAATTTAATTCTCCGAAGGGGATTTAATGATGACATAGCGCGCGCACACACACTACTTTTCTGATTCAAATTCCTAATTTAATTCAAAGCTTTTGAACGAGAGTAAAATAAAGCAACTAAGGTTAAAATCAATAGAGCGAGAGTTTGAGGTTTTAACTAGATAGTAGGAATTTGATATTAATCTTTGAACGAGCGAGAGCCACGTTAGGATTAATTAGAACTCATTGGTTTTCAAAATATACTTTCGAGGCTAAGGTGGTAGAAAAGTGACAGTAAAACTCCTAGCTTAGGAAGTATGGTTTTTATCAACAAAACGAGAGTGTGAGGTTTAAACCTTTAAATTAAGAAAGTTCTTCTGAAAAGTAAACACCTATCCGCGCACTATTTACTTATTAAATCCCCGATGGTTAATTAGTTACATACTGATATCCGCTTTATTAATTAATTTTAATTCTTAATTTTAATTTAAAATTTCTAAACATTCCAAAACCCCTAAAAATTACTAGCCTTAGATTTACACCGTGACAACGGATTACGGTAGTTCAACTATTGGTCCCTGTGGATTCGATATCTTTTAAAACTACACGACGAGACTGTGCACTTGCGGTCAATTAAATTTATTGATACACAAATCGTCGATCATACAACATCATTATCATCAAGGATAGTGACGTTAGTACTATTTTTACTTCATAAGGAAAAATATTCTAATACAATACGAATGAATGGATAAGCGTTAACAGAAATGGCAATTATCCCATGTTACCTTTGTTCTTTCACAACTAGCCTGAAAATGACCTCTACAACGGTCATTATCTTCAAACGTCTCTATTTTCTCATCATCTAGAGAGCTAAGTTTTGAAGATCAGGTTACGCACATACAAAAGCTACAACGCATACTCTGTTTTTCTATTTTTCTTAAGAATCCTGTGTTAGAGTCTTAAAGTTTGTGTTGTAACTTTCAGTGAACTCTGGATTTTAACATCAAGTGTTCATAACTCTGTTATTCTTTTGTTTTGTGTTAGAAGCCTCTTGCTGGTGAGCTTAAGCAATAGGAAGTCTCTTACTAGAGTGTTTGAGCACTGTGTAATCTTAATGATTATAGTGAAATCCCTTTGAAGTGCAAGGGGATTGGACTACTCTCTGTTTGTGAGGGGAACCAGTATAAAATTGCTTGTATCGTCTGTTTCTCTCTCTCTATCTCTTTATAGTTGCGCAGACGTTAATTGTGTTTGTTTATCCGTTAGTCATTCTAATAAGTTCTCGAAACTTAGAAGAAGTTTTTTAAAATACCAAAAAACAATTCAACCCCCCCCCCCCCCTTCATGTGTTTTTCACACCTTCAATTGGTATCTAGAGCTCCGGTTTGTTACGCATCACTTAACAGTGAAACAAAAAGATCCTGAAAAACACTATGTTTGGACATTCTAGTTCTAAGGGAGTTGAGATTTATTACAACTATGACAATGAAAAATCAGGTGGAAACTACAACAAAGCATCTAAATTCATTGGTGATCAATCAACCTTCGCATGGTGGAAATACAAAATCTATCCTCATATCATAGCTGAAGATGAAGTTTTGTGGGATGTCATTGAAGAAGGTGTTAGCTTTCAAGATAAGCTTGATGAAGATGGTAAAACTACAACAGATGTTAAGAAGACCTTCACAGCTAAGTAGAAGAAAGAATGGAAGAGACATAAGAGAGCTATATCTATCCTTGCTAGCTGTATTACTCATGATGAGTTTTTAAAACTTGGAAACAGATCTAGTGCTAAGGGTATTTATGACTCTTTGTGAGCTACTTATGAAGGAAACCAACAAGTGAAAGAAGCAAAGGCTAATCTTCTAGTTCATCAGTATGAAATGTTTAAGTTGAAAGACAATGAAAACATTGAAGAAATGTATACAAGGTTTAAAATCTTGGTTTCTAGTCTTGCAGTCTTAAAGAAAAATTATACCACTTCTCATCATGTGAAGAAGCTTCTGAGGTGTTTACCACCTAAGTGGAGACCTAAAGTAATTGTTATACAAGAAGCAAAAGATCCTAGTTCACTCATAAGTCACAAGATGGAACTAGCTTCTGATGAGCCCAAGAAGAAATCAAAGTCATTGGCTTTGCCAGCAACTTTGAAATCTCCTAAGGCTCTGAAGGCTATGGTTATTGAATCTAATGTTGAGGAATCTTCTATAGATGATCAGGAGGATGGATCAGATGAGGAACTTTTTGCTCTACTTTCAAGGTTCAGAAAATGGAATAAGTACAAAAACAACAAAGCTTCTAGGAACAGGTTCGGTTCTAAGAGTTATAGGAATAAAACCTCCAACCTCAAAGACAAAAGATTGATCACTTCATTGTTGAATGTCCTGATTTGAATACAAAAGATACAGGGAAAAAGGGAAATTTCAAGAACAGAATGAAGAAATGTCTTATGGCAACATTTGAGGATCTGGAAAAGTTATCAGACGAAGAAGATGGTGATGAAGAGGCAAATCTAGCATTAATGGCTACAACTTCTTCTAACAATGAGTCTGATACTGATGATATTGATGAGGTAATTTCCAAACTTCCTCATGATAAGCTTCTAACTGCTCTTAAAAGCACTATGAAGCAATACATAAACAAGTCAAATGATTTCAAAAGTTTAAAAACTAAGATTGACTTCCTTACAGAGAAATTAGACCAACTTCAATCTCAATATAATGAATCCCTTTTGAAAATAAAAGAGCTTGAAGAAGGTTGTGTTGCTTGTAACAAATCACATGATAAGCATGAAGTTGTGCTTCGTTAGTTTGTTAAACAAAATGTTAATAAGAATAAAGTTCCTTCCATGATTTATATTGTTAGCAAGAACAAATGATATGGACTTGGTTATTCTATATCTTCTGATAAAGAAAAATCAAGTCAGTCTGTTTGCTTGAGCAAAACACCTCCTCCTCTTTATTCCAATTTCATATCAGAAGCAGGTAACTCTAAGAAAGCTTCACAAACTGTTGTTTTAAATAAGGGTAAATCAAAAGATTCAGAAGGTAACACTTCAGAGGCCAAGACTAACTCTAATTAAAAAATGAGATATTCAGAACTAAAGATTCTGAAGAAACTAGTTCCTAAGGCAACTAAGGTTCTGAGAACTTCAGAAGCTAGTTCTTCTAATACAAAGTTTGTGAAACCTATTAGAAGCTTTGAGAAACCTTCAGAAGGCCTACACTAACCCATCTGGACCCAACAAGTTGTGGGTACCAAAATCTGAAATAGTTGATGTTGTAGGTATGCGCTCAAAAAGAAAAGAAGCCAAGTACCTGGACACTGGTTGTTCACAACAAATGACGGGGGAGACGGATTAGTTCCTCACCCTGGAGGCAATGTAGGATTTGGTGGGAACCAAAAAGGTAGAATAATTGGTTCTGGTACAATAGGTAATTCCTTTTCTACTATTTATGATGTTTTGTTAGTTTATGGACTTGTTCATAACCTTCTTAGCATAAGTCAATTATGTGATAGTGGTTATAAAGTGGTGTTTAATAAGAATACATATACTATAAATAATGATTCTGATAAGTCTATTGTTTTCAAAGGTAAAAGAAAAGGCAATGTTTATAAAATCAATCTTTTTGAATTAATGGAACAAGAAGTTGTTTGTCTTTTGACTTTGAGTGAAGAAAAATGGGTCTGGCACAAGAAATTGGGTCATGCTAACTAGAGGTTAATCTCTAAGCTTAGCAAACAAAATCTTGTGAGTGGCCTACCTGATTTAAAATATCACTCAGATACAGTTTGTGGTTCATGTAAAAAAGGAAAGCTTTTCAAAATCTCTTTTAAAGATAAAAATGTTGTCTCCACTTCAAAGCCTTTGGAATTACTTCATATTGATTTATTTGGACCAGTTAGCACTGCTTCAATGAATGGTAAGAAGTATGGACTTGTTATTGTTGATGATTACAGTAGATGGACTTGGGTTAAATTCCTTAGATCCAAGGATGATACATATTATGTGTTTAGTACTTTCTGCACTCAAATACAAGTTAAAAAAGATTTGAAAATTGTGAAAGTTAGAAGTGATAATGGTGGTGAATTTGAAAATGAACCTTTTGAAATCTTTTGTGAGAAACATGGGATACTCCATGAATTCTCTTCTCCTAGAACTCCACGACAAAATGGGGTTGTAGAGAGAAAGAATAGATCTCTTCAGGAAATGGCCAAAACAATGATGCATGATACTAACTTAACAAAGTATTTTTGGGCAGAAGCAGTAAACAAAGCTTGTTATATTCAAAATAGGATCTATATCAGACCTATGATGAATAAAACAGCATATGAATTATTCAAAGGAAGAAAACCTGATATTTCTTATTTTCATCAATTTAGATGTACTTGTTACAATCTGAATACAAAAGTTCACCTAAAGAAATTTGACTCTAAAGCATCTAATTAAAACAACCTCCTAGATTTGAAAATACTCAAAACCCTGATCATGTTTTTAAACTTAAAAAGACACTTTATGGTCTTAAACAAGCTCCTAGAGCTTGGTATGATAGACTAAGTAAGTTTTTGGTTAATAATAGTTTTGAAAAAGGGAAGGTTGACTGTACATTATTCAGAAAGACCTTGAAGAAAGACATTCTGATCATACAAATATATGTTGATGGTATTGTTTTTGGTTCAACTAATGCTTCTCTTTGCAAGAGTTTTTCTAAGTTGATGGTGTAACACCTCAAAATTTAGAAGTATTTATTTTATAAGGATTTAATTAATTTCCCAATTTAGCTAGTTGATATATATTTATAATTTAATATATTATGTGTGAGTGTGCACTTATTTGCTTTATAATGAGAGAAGATATGTACTTTAAGTAAATTAGTAATTAGTGAAGTGGAGAGTATGGGGTTGGTAAAATGATAGAGAAAGAAAAAAAATAGAAAATGGGCCTAGAGTGACATAAGGAAAAACGGGGGGGGGGGGGGTGTATTGGAAAAGAGTAGAAAGTGAGGGTATACAGAAAAATATAGAGAAAATAGTGAGGAGAAAAGAAAGAGGCGTGTGAAAACTTGGAGAGAGAGAAGATCAAAACAAACTCATCCAATCTTAGGAAGATCACTGCTATCCAAGTAAGGAAGTTTAACTTAATTAATTTAAGATGTTGGGTTTATTGATGGTTATGAATATGGCTTGCTTTTATTGCTTTTGTAATATGATTCAAATTTTTGACATATTGTTTGTATATATGGTATAGGTAAGGGTGTTTAATGGATTTACTTTATGAACCAAAATATGTAAGTATGAATATGGTTTTGTTTTGTATTATATATGCTATGAAAACGTTTACTAATTGAGTGAATAATATCTATGAATTTATCTATGCATTCCTTAAATATGATTTGCTTTGAGGTGTCTTTCGATTCATAAAATTCTTCAATGATTATCATATTTGATCTTTGGCATGATTATATATTGATTTTGAATTGATTAATATCAGGTTCAACATGTACTCTTTATTTGTCTACTAAGTATAAGGCTATTTGCTTATATTTGTGAAATGAAGTTTGTGATCATAAATTAATAATTAAGATTATCCCTATAGTTAATTTAATCTTGAAGAATGCAAGCCTATGAACACTCCAATGCATCCAACCACAAGCATGAGTTTGGATGAATCTGAAGGCAAAGTTGATCAGAAAGCTTACAGAGGTATGATTGGTTCTCTACTCTACCTAATTGCATCTAGACATGATATTTTATTCTCAGTATGTTTAAGTGTAAGATTTCAATAAGATCCTAGAGAATCTTATCTCATTGTTGTGAAGAGAAATTTTATGTATCTGAAAGCAACTTCTAATTTTGGATTACTTTATAAGAAATCCAAGAAATATGAGTTAAATGGATTATGTGACGCTGATTATGCTGGAGACAAACTTGAAAGAAAATCAACTAGTGGTAGTTGTTAATTTGTGGGTGAAAATCTTGTCTCTTGGGGTAGCAAAAGGTACACCACCATTGCTATGTCCACAGCAAGATACATTTCAACTGCTAAATGTTGCACACAACTTCTTTGGATGAAGTATCAATTAGAAGATTATCATATAAGCAGTAACAATATTCCTTTATATTGTGATAATAGTGCAGCCATTTATCTTTCTAAAAATCCTATTTTACACTATAGAGCAAAACACATTGAGATCAAACATCATTTTATAAGAGATTATGTTGAGAAAGGGATTATAGATATCAAGTTTGTTGAAACTGAAAAACAACGGGCTGATATTTTTACAAAACCCTTAGCTGTTGAAAGATTTGATTTTATAAAGAAAAATCTCAACATGGTGTTTGTTCCTGATTGTTAGATTCTAGTGAGTAAAATGAGTTTTCAAAATCTGATGATAATTAGAAACTGTTGGACTTCAGAACCTCGAGGTCAGAAGCTCTGATGGACAACTACTTGATCGACGATTTGTGTATCAATAAATATTTTATAACTGCAAGTGCACAGTTTCGTCGTTGAGTTTTAAAAGATATCGAACCACAGAGACCAACAGTCGAACTACCGTATTTCTGTCATTGCGGTGTAAATCTAAGGCTAATAGATATTTAGGGTTGATTGGAATTTTTAAAAGAAAATTAAAATTAAAGAATTAAATTAATAAAAGCAGGATATCGGTATGTAACTTAATTAACCATCGGGAATTTAATGAATTAATAGCGCGCGAAAAAGGGTTTATTTTTCAGAAGGACTTTCTCGATTTAAAGGTCTAAACCTCACACTCTCGTTTTGTTGATAAAAACCATACCTTCTAAGCTAGGAGTTTTACTGTCACTTTTCTACCACCTTAGCTTCGAAAGTATATTTTGAAAATCAATTAGTTCTAATTAATCCTAACGTGGCTCTCGCTCGTTCAAAGATTAATATCAAATTCCTACTATCTAGTTAAAACCTCAAACTCTCGCTCTATTGATTTTAACCTTAGTTGCTTTCTTTTACTCTCGTTCAAAAGCTTTGAATTAAATTAGGAATTTGAATCAGAAAAATAGTTTAATAAGTACGCGCTAAATCATTATTAAATTCCCTTCGGAGAATTAATTCACATACCGATATCTAGAATTTTAGCTAGACATGACAAAGGAAATAAATAAATAAAAACAGAAAATTAAATAAAGCGTAATTAAATAAACGAATAAAAACATTAAATAAAAAACCTGGAATGAATGCTGAATTAAATTGACTGAAATAACTGGAATAATATTCTTGACAGGAAAGTGAAAACAGAACTGAAAACGGATTCCCGGTGTGGAAATACCGTTACAGTTACTGTAACAAGAAATAAAAACTGACTGAAAAGTAAAGAAAAATAAAGCGTGCGGAGAACAGAATTTCGTCCTCTATTTATAGAGGGAATTTTCTGGCTACGATCCACAAAAATAGGAGATGATAAGCTCTCCTTTGTTTTTATCCAATAGCCACACGATTAGGAGAAACGGTTGATCAAACGCCTGCTTGCTCCCCACGTCGCGCAAAACAGTTGCTACTGGGCTTTCACTGGGTGGCGCTCGCCACCCATTCTGTGGCGCTCGCCACTGGGCTTCCAACTGGTGGCGCTCGCCACCCCCATTGTGGCGCTCGCCACTGTGCAAATTGTTGGTACAAAAGTGGTTCTGATGATTATCTGCTGAAGTTTTGATGATAACAAAGTATTAATGAACAATAGGGTATTTTAATATTTAATCTAAGTGTGCAGGAACATTAGTGAAAAGAAAACAATGCACTAAAGCTTAGAAGTTCTGATGATGATCAGAAGCATTAACACAAGTTCTGATCAGAAGCACCAACGCGAGTTCTGATGATCTATCAGAAGGATGATCATCAGAAGCATAAGTCATCAGAAGTATACAACACCAGAAGCTGTACCGGGAATACAAGCTTCTGAGATCAGTCATGCGCTGGAAGATTCATGAAAGGAAATCACATGGTTGGCTTAGGGATTAACAACGGTCAAGTTCAAATTCGTGTGAAGGAAAATCAAAGCACGTTATAATAGTATCTTGGGAAGATAATATTTGCATTAGTCACTTTCTCATTGCCGCATTTGGACACACACAAAGCCTTAACCTGCAAAGAGAAGTCAACAAGTTTCCTTGTTGAGCTTAATCACATGTGACCACCTAGAAACTGCTCCAGCGGACAAAATAGCTTGACAACGGTCAAATCTGCAACGTCTCTATCTTGTCATATATATAGAGACCTCGTACTTGAAGTCAAGTGTGGATTACAACTTGCAAACTGATCATATTCACAAGAGAGCAAACAGCGCTTCTGATAACAAACAGCCTTGCTATATCACTTAGCTTTCGTTAGAATCTTAAGTGTAGTTCTTGTGTTTAGTGTTGTAATCTGCCTTGAGTATTTGATTCTTATCAAGTACTCAAAGGTTCTCAAAAACAATATATTTATCATCTAGTTTAGGAAGTCTCTTGTTAGAATACTTGAGCATTGTGGAAGTCTCTTACTAGTGAGTTTGAGCAAGTGTAACAAAAGTGTTTTTAGTGAACTCCCTTGGAAGTGCAAGGGGAATGGACTACTCTCAACTTGTGAGAGGAACCAGTATAAATTGCTTGTGTCTTTTCTCTCTCTCTACTCTTCTCTATTGTGTTATCCGCTGCTAAATCTGATAAGTTCGAAAGAACTTAGAAGAAGTTTTTTAAACTATCCAAAACACAATTCAACCCCCCCTTCTTGTGTTTTTCGTACCTTCACAATTTTGGGCCAATGCCCATTTTTGCTATGCTCCTTTGTGGGCTGCGCGAATTTGGGCTTTGCACCCCCTTTTTGCTCCGTTTTTGCCACTTTTTGCTCAATTCTCTTCTCCGACCTATTTTATTCGACAAAAGTAAAAACATATCAAATACTAACATAAAAAGACATAAATGAAATAAATACGTATGCAAATGCAACTAAAATTCACCTAAATCAAGCTAAAAATACGATATGATTTCGTGTCATCAAATTCCCCCACACTTGAACCATTGCTTGTCCTCAAGCATAAAAGAATAGTGAATCGCAAAGCATAAGTAAAAACACATGACACGATCATCTTACTCGTACGTGGTTGCTGGCTAAACTTGTGAAAATCAAATAACAGTGCAAATAACAAAAACACCGTAATGACACAAGAGACTCCCGGTTATGTGAAAACAGACCTGAAGCATTTCCTCTTGATTCTACCTCTCACCTAAATTTCATTCACCCTTTTCATTCTAGTGCAATCACATTAAGCCCGTTATCTTGTACACGCCCATGGTAGTAAACCTGTTAGTGATTATGATCATCATATAGCGAGGGGTGCTGATAACATAAGTTTGGTAACCCCTATTTGCTTTACCCATTTCGCAAATCTATCCTTACATCATAGCTGAAGATCCTACTCTATGGAAAATGGTTGAGGAAGGTGTTAGCTTCCATCATTTGTTTGATGAAGATGGCAAAGTGTCAACAGCTGTAATCAAAACATTTACAGCTGATCAGAAGAAAGAATGGAAGAAGCATAGCAGAGCAAAAACCATTATGGCCAGCTGTATTACTCATGATGAATTTCTAAAACTAGGAAACAGGCAAAGTGCTAAAGGCATTTATGACTCTCTTTGTTCTCTATATGAAGGAAACCAACAAGTTAAAGAAGCAAGAGCTAACCTGTTGGTTCAGAAGTATGAGTTGTTTAAAATGAAGGACAATGAGAGTATTGAAGAGATGTACTCAAGATTTCAAATCCTAGTTGCTGGTCTTTCTGTGCTGAAGAAAAGTTATACACCTGCTGATCACGTGAAGAAAATTTTAAGAAGTTTACCTCCTAAGTGGAGACCCAAGGTCACTGCTATACAGGAAGCAAAGAATTTGAACACATTAACTCTGGAAGAGCTAACCAGCAATCTCATCAGTCATGAGATGGAGTTAGCTTCTGATGACATAAAGAAGAAATCAAAAGCTTCAACAACTGTATCTACCTCCAAGGCTCTAAAAGCCAAGGTAGTAGAGTCTAATGTTGAAGAATCTGTGGGAGAAGGTCCTGAAGACAACTCTGATGAAGAATTCTTTGCTCCAATGACAAGATTCAGAAAATGGCACAAGTTTGTTGATAAGTCTGGTGGTAGAAAATTTAATTCAAAAGGTTCTGGAAGTAGAAACTCAAACTACAAGGATAAGAAGGATGAATCTAAGAATACGTGCTTTAACTGCAAGAAACCTGGACATTTCATTGCTGATTGTCCAGATCTAAGCTCCAAAAATAAGGGAAGAAAGAGCAGTGTTAAAAACAATTTGAAGAAGAGTTTAATGGCTACTTTTGAGGATCTGGATAAATTATTAGATGATGAAGCAGATGATGAAGAAGCAAATCTGGCACTGATGGCTACAACTGCTTCTGACAATGATAATGACTCTGGAGATGAATCAGAAACAGATGACATTGATGAGGTAACTTCTAATATTCCTCATGAAAAGCTTTTACCTGCTCTTAGAGACACAATGAGACAATACATAAGCAAAGTTAAAAGTGTCAAAAGTTTGAAAAATGATGTTAGCTTGCTTGTTAAGAGATTTGATCAACTTCAAGCTCAATATGATAAATCTGTTTTAAAAATACAAGAGCTTGAAAGTGGTTGTGCCTCTTGCAGCAAATCTCATGACGTGCATGAAGTTGCATTGCATGAATTTGTTAATCAAAATGTCAATAAGAGTAAGGTGGCTTCCATGATCTATAGCGCTACAAAGAACAAAGGTGAAGGTCTTGGTTATTCTGCTTCTGATGATAAAGGACAACCAAGTTCATCAGTTTGCATTAGCAGAACTCCACCTCATTTGTATTCCACTTTTACACCAGCTACCGGTAGAGTTGAGAAGGTTGATCAAACCAAAGCCTTGAATAAAGGCAAGTCTAAAGTTTCAGAAGTGAGAACTTCAGAAGCTAAGACCAGCACTTATTCAAAGCAGAAGCATGTTGAGGTCAGAATTCTAAAGAGACCAGAACCTAAGGCAACTAAGGTTCTGAGATCATCAGAAGCTAGCACCTCTAAAGCTAGGTTTGCTCAGCCAACTACAAACTCAGGCAAGAAGAAGTATGAACCAAAAAGGACTTTCAAAAAGTCATACTTCAAGAAAGCCTACACTAACCCAAACGGACCCAACAAGTTGTGGGTACCAAAATCTGAGTTTGTTTGTCTTTCAGGTTTGCACACTAAGAAACAAGAAGCCAAGTACCTGGTACTTGGACAGTGGATGTTCGCATCATATGACGGGCGAGAAGGATATGTTCCTCACCCTGACTCCCAAAGAGGGAGGGAGTGTAGGGTTTGGTGGGAACCAAAAAGGAAAGATAGTTGGTATTGGTACAGTTGGTAACTCCTCTGCCTCTATCTCTGATGTACTTTATGTAGATGGACTATTTCATAATCTTCTGAGCATAAGCCAATTATGTGACAGTGGATATGAAGTAATGTTCAATAAGAATGCATGTACTGTAAGCAAAGCATCTGATAAATCCACTGTGTTTAGAGGAAAGAGACAAGGCAATATGTATAAAATAAATATCTTTGAATTAATGGAGCAAAATGTTTTATGCCTTCTGACAGTGAGTGATGAAAAATGGGTCTGGCACAAGAAACTTGGTCATGCTAATTGGAGATTAATTTCTAAACTTAGCAAGGACAACCTTGTAAGAGGCCTGCCTGAAATTAAATATCACTCAGAATCTCTCTGTGGAGCATGTCAGAAGGGCAAGATTTTCAAAAGCTCTTTCAAATCTAAAAACTTTGTCTCTACCTCAAAACCACTAGAATTACTTCATATAGATTTATTTGGGCCTGTTAGCACAGCCTCAATAAATGGAAAGAAATATGGATTAGTCATTGTTGATGATTACAGTAGATGGACTTGGGTAAAGTTCCTAAGAACAAAGGATGAGACATATGAAGTGTTTAGCACCTTCTGCCTTCAAATACAAAATGAAAAGGTTTTAAAAATTATCAAAGTTAGAAGTGATCATGGTGGTGAATTTGAAAACGAACCTTTTGAACTTTTTTGTAATGAGCATGGAATTCTCCATGAGTTCTCATCTCCTAGAACTCCACAGCAAAATGGAGTTGTAGAGAGAAAGAACAGATCACTACAAGAAATGGCCAGAACCATGATGCATGAAACTAACTTGGCTAAATATTTTTGGGCAGAAGCTGTTAACATTGCATGTTATATTCAAAATAGGATCTACATCAGACCTAAGTTAAATAGAACAGCATATGAATTGTTTAAAGAAAGAAAACCAAATCTTTCTTATTTTCATCAATTTGGTTGTACTTGTTACATTCTGAATAATAAGCTCCATCTAAAGAAATTTGACTCTAAAGCATTCAAGGGTATCTTTATTGGATACTCTGAACGCTCCAAGTCATACAGAGTGTATAATTCAGAAACTAAAACAGTTGAGGAATCTATGCACGTTAGATTTGATGACAAAGTGCCTGACAATAAAAAGTCAGAGCCTGTTAAAGAACTTGCAGATACTCAAGGATCAGATGATGAATTCCCAGAAGTTGTTAGAAGAATTGAAGAAACTGAACAAGAACCTATTGCTATATCAGAATCAACAATTGCTTCTGAAGTAGTAACTACTTCTGATAATGTTGCTTCTGATATTCATTCAGAAGCTCAAGAAGATGATACTGATTCAGAATCTGAAGAAACTCCCAAGAGAGCCTTCAAATATAAATCATCTCATCCAGAAGAACTAATCCTTGGAAACAAAGATAGTCCAAGGAAAACAAGATCAAGCTTCAGAAGTGAAGAATCATTGTTTGGTCTAATATCATTCATAGAACCAAAGACCATTGATGAAGCTTTGAAGGATGATTCATGGATTCTAGCTATGCAAGAAGAATTGAATCAGTTTGAAAGGAATGACGTCTGGAATCTAGTTCCAAGACCTAAAGGGAAAAACATTATTGGAACAAAGTGGGTCTTCAGAAACAAATTAAATGAACAAGGAGAAGTAACTAGGAACAAGGCTAGACTTGTTGCACAAGGGTACAGTCAGCAAGAAGGAATTGACTATACAGAAACTTTTGCTCCCGTTGCAAGACTGGAAGCAATAAGGGTACTTCTATCCTATGCAGTTAATCATAATATAAAACTATATCAAATGGATGTTAAAAGTGCCTTTCTGAATGGTTTCATAACTGAAGAAGTATATGTCAAACAACCTCCTGGTTTTGAAAATATACAATTTCTTGAACATGTCTTTAGACTAAAGAAATCACTATATGGTCTCAAACAAGCTCCCAGAGCTTGGTATGATAGACTAAGTACTTTCTTAGTTGAAAATGGATTTGAAAAAGGAAAAGTTGACAATACCTTGTTTAGGAAAACATTAAAGAAAGACATTTTAATCATCCAAATTTATGTTGATGATATAATTTTTGGTTCAACTAATGCTACCTTGTGCAAAAGTTTTTCTAAGCTTATGCAGGATGGATTTGAAATGAGCATGATGGGAGAACTAAAGTTCTTTCTTGGTATTCAAGTAAATCAAAAGGAGAATGGCACCTATATCCATCAATCCAAGTATACTAAGGAACTTCTGAAGAAATTCAATTTGGAAGAATGCAAACCAATGAACACTCCAATGCATCCCACATCAAGTCTAAGCTTGGATGACTCTGATGGAAAAGTTGACCAGAAGCAATACAGAGGTATGATTGGTTCACTTCTCTTCTGACTGCATCTAGACCCGATATTCTGTACTCAGTATGCTTGTGTGCGAGATTTCAATCAGATCCTAGAGAATCTCATCTCACTGCTGTGAAGAGAATCTTTAGATATTTAAAAGGAACAACAAATCTTGGATTACTTTATCAGAAATCCAACAATTATCAACTCAATGGATTTTGTGATGCTGACTACGCAGGAGACAAATTAGAAAGAAAATCCACAAGTGGCATTTGTCAATTTGTTGGTGAAAACCTTGTCTCCTGGGGTAGTAAAAGACAATCTACCATAGCACTGTCTACAGCAGAAGCAGAATACATATCAGTTGCTAAATGTTGCACACAACTACTGTGGATGAAATATCAATTAGAAGACTATCAAATTAGCAGTCACAGTATACCTTTGTACTGTGATAATACTGCAGCCATACATCTTTCCAAAAATCCTATTCTACATTCAAGGGCCAAACATATTGAAATAAAACATCACTTTATAAGAGACTACGTTCAGAAAGGTGTCATTGATATTAAGTTTGTTGAGACTGAAAATCAATGGGCTGACATATTTACAAAACCTTTAACAATTGAAAGATTTGATTTCATAAAGAAAAATCTGAAAATGGTCCTTGCTTCTGATTAAGTTTGGTTCTGGAATGATGAAGCTTCTGAGATAGATCAGAAGAGATTGATGTCAGAAGCCTCTGCTAAAGACTTCTGATAACAAGTGCTTCTGATATAACTCAGAAGCTAATGTATGGTTCTGACACGGAAGTGGTAAAGGTTGTAACTTCTTTCTTTTCAACTGACACCCACTAACGCGTTAGTTATTAAAATAGTCTCTAATGCATGTGTCTCTATGTGATTTGATGGGGAAGACAGTTTATGATGATTAAGTGCGGTTATCAATGCATAAAGTTAATTACCTTTTTCCCTCCTTTTGTGTGTACCTCGTTTTACGGTCTTCAAAACCTTTTATTTTCCAAAAGCACTTTACACTCGCACACAAACACTTCACAACCTACACGCATTTTCATTCTCTCTCAGACTACATAAATTTTCTCTCTCTCTCTCAAAACGTTTAGCCTTACCAAAACCCTAACCTTCAATAATGGATTCTGAAACACAATTTATTCCTCCTCTTGTCAACATCTTCACGGAGAGTGATCTTTTTCTGGAAGATACTGGGAATGTGTTAAGTTTTCCAGAAAAAGATCTAACCCTAACTACTGAGAAGTTGGTCGATTTCGAAAGCCTGGAGATAAATGGGTTTGATGTGAAATCGTTCTTCTCTACGCAAGGATGGGACAGATACTTTGAGATTCTTAACGGAATCATCTACAAGGATCTATGTACTCTATTTTGGATGAAGGCACATATGTACGATGATGTAATAGCTCAGGAAGAGGTTGATGCTGTGGTAAGAGACAATCCTGACCTAAAAGGAAAAACTAGAGAAGAAATGGGTCTAAGACCTTATGTTGGAAAAGAAATAAGGTCAGTGATACTTGGGACGTATATGGCTATAAGACCTGAACACATAGCTAAGATACTCAACACTGGTATGGAAGGGAAAATTTTCACTCCAAAAGTTGCTGAGAAAGGAACTCAGTTTCCAAAAGAGATGATGGAATTGCTTTTTGATCCTGTTAAACTGAATGATTGGTACGAGAAGAAAGGGAAAGGCACAAAGCCTACTTCTGCTCAACTTCTTTCTTTGTACAACATTGTGTATCATGTTCTTATTTGCTCAATCTGGACGAGAGAAGGTGGTGTAGAGTACATGTCTCTTGACAGTGTCTCGTTTCTATATGCTATTGTAACTGGTCAGAAGGTAGACCTTGCTGGATGTTTGTTTGAGCATTTGTGTGATGCAATCAAGAAGAGCAAAACAAAGAACAGAAGAGCAGTACATCATCCAAGACTGCTGTCTGAACTCTTTCACCAAAGCAAGTTCTTAGAAATGATTAAACAAATTGATTCTGAGTATGCTCAAATTCTGAGTGCACCTTACACAGTTGAAAAGAAAGTAATCAATGAGTTAACCTTGAGTCACAAGAAACTGGTAGAGAGCACTGCATTAATTCATCCAGCTCAGCCCCTGATTCAAAGCAAGAATTCTTTCATCTATAATGATGACTTCCTTATGATCTCTGAGGCAGATGCTGAGCATGTGATCCAAGCTATGATCCTAGATGCTGCTGCAAATGGAGTTTACATTGCTAGAAATGAAATTCCTTCAAAAGAAGTCTTTGAAGAAGCTTGTGAAAGAGCTGGTGTTGGTAAGAAGAAGAAAAGAAAGAGAGTGGTAAAGGCAAACAAGCCTGCTGCTCAACCTCAACAAAGGAGAACCAAGAAGCTTATTATTGAAGAACCTATTGTGGAAGATAGGACATTAAAGTCTGGTAGAACAATTCGTCTTGCTTCTGAGCAAGAGAATGAGGCAAGATCTAGAGAAGCTACTGAGAGCAAGAGAAAAGCTGAGGGGATGCTGTCAAAGAAGGAAGGAAAGAAGATTCCTAAACTGATTCTGCCACCTAGCAGTGATGAATCCACTGATGATGAAAGACCTTTAACTCGGAGGAGAAAAACAGAAGGAAACACATCAGGTACACCTTCTAATCTCATTTATAATAAGTCTGTTGCTGATCATGATGTATCTGATAACCTGAATCCTAGGGTAGAAACCTTAATTGAGATACCTATTGAGTCTGACTATGTTGAGCCAAATCCTCAACCTGGTGAAACCATTCCTGACTCATCACCAGATGATACTCTACCAATTAGAACACTGATAAACAACTCACCTATTGTTGTCCAACCATTGAATGTAGCAGATGCTTCTGACATTCCTGAACAAGCTGTTGATCAGTCTCCTGTCATCACAGTTACCCCTGAATCAGATTATCAAACCCCTCACTCACCTCCACAAAATCAATCACCACCATCCACACAACCTGTAAATTCTGATACTCTGGTAGCAAAACCATTCAACTTTACTGATGAAACACCTGTGTCTCCAAAAGATACATGCCCTGACCCTGAGCCAGTAATAACTCATCCACTTATCACTGAACCTGAAGAAACTAACCAACTAGAAAAAGTTGTTGATGAACCAGTGAGTGAACATGTTGTGGACAATGTTCAAGAAGTTGTTGCTGATGAAACAATTTCACAACCAACTGAAACCATCCCACAAACACTTCAATCTCCAGTCATTCACAATGTGCCTTCTGACTCATCATCATCTGAGTCAAAATCCTCAGAATCTTCATCATCTTCATCAACTCTTCCGATGATCTCTAAGTTTGCCAAAACTCATGCTGAACCACTTGCTTTAGAAATCCCTCAACCTCCCACTGAACCAAACATTCAAGACCTCATCTTTCACCAAGCCCTACCTTATGAGGCATTGATTGATAGAATCAATGACTTCTCAGTTGAACCATCTGTCCCTTTTTATGATCAGTTAACAGAACTAATTAGAAATGATGGTTACAAGGTAGAGTACTTTGCTTCAAAAATGAAAATAGTTCCTGATCAAGTAGCTTGGAAGATGGAGGAGTTGTCAGAATATGTGATAAAAGTTGTGCAAGCTATCTCTAGAAGGACTATCAGAAAGCTTGTATTAGCTAAGAAAAGACAGCTGGAGGAATTGGAAAGGGCAACTGTTGCTTCAACAAGTCAAGTGTTGTTACTAACACATAAATCTCATGATGAGATTGAAAAAGAAAGACTTGAAGAGGCTGAAAGGCGTGCTGCTGAGTTAGAGGCCAGGTTAGCAGAAGAGCAGAGGTTAGCAGAAGAGGCTAGGATAGCAGAAGCAGCTAAGTTAGCAGAAGTGGTTCCACCAGAAGAGGTCACACCAGAAGCAGCTCAACCAGAAGTGGTCATACCAGATGGTCAAGGTACTTCTGTGGATACCAGAATTGCTGAAATGGAGGCAAAACAAGAACAAAGGTTTGCTGCATTGGAAGCAAAACAGGATGCCCAAGCTGCTGAAATCTCACATATGAATCAATCCTTGAAGGCTATTTTGGACATCTTGCAGAACAAACCTACCTACCCCTTCTCTCATCTCCTACCAAACCTAGGATATCTATGCACTTAATTATATATTTGGATTTTTTTTGTGTGTGTGTTTTGTTAAAACTTGTTATTTGTGTTAAAACCGGATGCTGTTTCATTTAGATGCATGTGTTTTAATTGCTTGGTCTGTTTAGTTTTTTTTTACATGCATTATAAAGCCAGAAGTATCTATAGTACGAATCAAAGATAACTTTTTATTGCAAACAGAAGAATTTAGAGTACATAAGAATTCTAAAGCCACTACTTAGAATCTAATTCAGACACAGCCGATCCTTCAGATGAAGAGGGTTCTTCTGGAGGAACATAAGTCTCCAGAAACCTTGCATAATCAGGATCTGTGCTTGTTGAGTCTGAAGCGGATGATGAGCCTTCAGCAGCTATAGGATCATATGTTCTCAAAAATTCTGCATAATCAGAATCAATCTCATCTGAATCTGTTGAGGAACAGATAGTGATTGGTTCTGACGGTTTTATCTTTGAACGACCTCTACAACTTCTTCTGAGTGGCCTAGATGAAGATGCTCCACCCTTTCCTTTACCATTTATTGGTCTTGGACTTGGTGGTTTCTTAGCTTTCTTCTTCTCTGCCAACTTCTTTCCATTGATATCTCTTCTATCCTTATCCATTTTCTTACCTTAATGAAAATATGGAAGTGTTGAGATACATGATATGGGCAGCGTTTTTATAGAGTTTTGGTTTTACTTGAGTCAGTCGTGGTCAACAATGTCATTTATGACATAGTTGTAACCAATTCTTTTAACTTATTGTCTTGAAACTCTTTATTTGACTGCATTTACTTCACCTTATACCAAGTTTTTAACGAAAAATAAAGCGGGTACATAGGTAAATAATAAAGGTTGAGAATGGATCAACTTTAGTCCAAAAATGTTTGTTACAAAAGTATAGTTCTGATTTCTACTCAGAATTGAAATTTGATCCTACACTCTCCTCCTTAATTATAAGCCTATCTCCGTCTAACACGAGACTAAGCCCATTATCATCTATTGGCTTCTTCTCCTTAGCTTTTGAGCGTGCAGTTGATTCCACTGATGTAGTTCTGCCATCTTCACGATTGGCTTCTGTTGATTTTCTATCAGCTGGACTCTTCTTTCTTGCACTTTCAAAAGCTGTATCCAAAAAGATTCTAGTTTCATTATTCATTGCTCTTATAAAACTGTTTTCTTGAAATGAATATGTTTTCTTCATGGTCATGTGCCTTTTATAGAAAAATATGTGTTGTTTCTCAATACAAACCGCTTTCACTGACCAATTGTTTGCGTTGACTGTTTACTCTTCTCTTCTTCTCACGTAAATGTTTTTTGTTGATGACAAAAGGGGGAGAATGAGAAATTAATTTGGATGAAAAACTTAAATGCACTTTACTGAAACTGTCATTATATTTAAGTTTATGCCTTACGCACGCAAATTTTTTATTGTGGGGAATATATGTTAAACTTGAAAGAATTGAACATATGATATTTCAAGAAAAAATGCAATTTTTCTAGAAGTATCAGACTTAGGGGGAGAGCTTGCAAAACTCCTTTCCCAAGAGTCAAATATGTAAAAATTAGTTCAAATTTAAAATATAATCTTAGACTGAACTTAATTAATCAATGTTTAACTCAGGGGGAGTGTGCAAAACTCATAAAATTGTTCTGAAACTTGATAAATTAATTCAACAACCATTGTAAATTAATACTTAGTTTGTCATCATCAAAAAGGGGGAGATTGTTGGTACAAAAGTGGTTCTGATGATTATCTGCTGAAGTTTTGATGATAACAAAGTATTAATGAACAATAGGGTATTTTAATATTTAATCTAAGTGTGCAGGAACATTAGTGAAAAGTAAACAATGCACTGAAGCTTAGAAGTTCTGATGATGATCAGAAGCATTAACACAAGTTCTGATCAGAAGCACCAACGCGAGTTCTGATGATCTATCAGAAGGATGATCATCAGAAGCATAAGTCATCAGAAGTATACAACACCAGAAGCTGTACCGGGAATACAAGCTTCTGAGATCAGTCATGCGCTGGAAGATTCATGAAAGGAAATCACATGGTTGGCTTAGGGATTAACAACGGTCAAGTTCAAATTCGTGTGAAGGAAAATCAAAGCACGTTATAATAGTATCTTGGGAAGATAATATTTGCATTAGTCACTTTCTCATTGCCGCATTTGGACACACACAAAGCCTTAACCTGCAAAGAGAAGTCAACAAGTTTCCTTGTTGAGCTTAATCACATGTGACCACCTAGAAACTGCTCCAGCGGACAAAATAGCTTGACAACGGTCAAATCTGCAACGTCTCTATCTTGTCATATATATAGAGACCTCGTACTTGAAGTCAAGTGTGGATTACAACTTGCAAAGTGATCATATTCACAAGAGAGCAAACAGCGCTTCTGATAACAAACAGCCTTGCTTTATCACTTAGCTTTCGTTAGAATCTTAAGTGTAGTTCTTGTGTTTAGTGTTGTAATTTGCCTTGAGTATTTGATTCTTATCAAGTACTCAAAGGTTCTCAAAAACAATATATTTATCATCTAGTTTAGGAAGTCTCTTGTTAGAATACTTGAGCATTGTGGAAGTCTCTTACTAGTGAGTTTGAGCAAGTGTAACAAAAGTGTTTTTAGTGAACTCCCTTGGAAGTGCAAGGGGACTGGACTACTCTCAACTTGTGAGAGGAACCAGTATAATTTGCTTGTGTCTTTTCTCTCTCTCTACTCTTCTCTATTGTGTTATCCGCTGCTAAATCTGATAAGTTCGAAAGAACTTAGAAGAAGTTTTTTAAACTATCCAAAACACAATTCAACCCCCCTTTCTTGTGTTTTTCGTACCGTCACAAATTTGGGCCAATGCCCATTTTTGCTATGCTCCTTTGTGGGCTGCGCGAATTTGGGCTTTGCACCCCCTTTTTGCTCCGTTTTTGCCACTTTTTGCTCAATTCTCTTCTCCGACCTATTTTATTCGACAAAAGTAAAAACATATCAAATACTAACATAAAAAGACATAAATGAAATAAATACGTATGCAAATGCAACTAAAATTCACCTAAATCAAGCTAAAAATACGATATGATTTCGTGTCATCAAATTCCCCCACACTTGAACCATTGCTTGTCCTCAAGCATAAAAGAATAGTGAATCGCAAAGCATAAGTAAAAACACATGACACGATCATCTTACTCGTACGTCGTTGCTGGCTAAACTTGTGAAAATCAAATAACAGTGCAAATAAAAAAAACACCGTAATGACACAAGAGACTCCCGGTTATGTGAAAACAGACCTGAAGCATTTCCTCTTGATTCTACCTCTCACCTAAATTTCATTCACCCTTTTCATTCTAGTGCAATCACATTAAGCCCGTTATCTTGTACACGCCCATGGTAGTAAACCTGTTAGTGATTATGATCATCATATAGCGAGGGGTGCTGATAACATAAGTTTGGTAACCCCTATTTGCTTTACCCATTTCGCAGTTGCGTGGGATCGGATCGTAACCCGCCCTACCAAGTTCAGAATCAGACACCTCTGAACCAACTACTAATGGGTTTCTATACTATGGTATTTTTTTCCTTCTCATGTTTCAACGTTTGCTGAATTTTCATCAATTATTTCAAGGAATCAACCAATAGCATTTATAACATTTATAATCAAGATCATTCACTTATATTCTTCGGTTTCCCACTTAGTTTGTGCCTTGAGATGGTTCCGACTGCTAGATAAACTACTAAGGGTTCATTAAAACTCAAGTGCAAAGCTTTGTCAAAATTAGTACTCAAATCGGTTTTACACACTTCCGGGAATCTAAGGTGTTAAAACGGTATAGATTTTATCTAACCGTTACCCAAATTCACAAAATAGCCTAGATAGTGCAAACAACCTATATACTTTCAAACAGTCAATACCAAGCATCAGAACTCAACACTTTTACTTTTCACCAGAAAATTTTTGGTATGGCTCAGGAAATGGGAAAATCAGACAATTACAAAATCAATTACGCAAAATCAACTCAATCTAAGTGAACTAACCTAAGGTTTTATTATGCATGCAAAACTAAATGACTGTAAGTAAAGGAAAACGATAAAGCTTCCTCCCCCACACTTAAATCGAGCATTGTCCCCAATGCAACGACTAAAGGTGAGTTTGGAAAGGTACAACCTGAGAGAAAGTAACTACTGGCGGTCTGGGCCGCGCCTCCTCGTGCGCCTCTCATGTGGTGGAGGTCCTGCACCTAGCTGCTGGAAATAGCCATCAAAATCATCCATGCGTAAGGACATATCTGTCATGCCATTAATCAAGCCACGCTGGTCGCTCTGAAACTGCTGCATCATGCTCATCATCTCTGTCTGACGAGTCTGGATGTCCTGGATATGCTGGTCCCGCTGGGCATATAAAGTGTAGTGCTGCCTCATCTCAGCTAAAACGGTATCAAGCGTGGCTGTGCCACTCTCATGGGCAGCTCCAGAAGTAGTACCTGCAAAATAACCAGAAGAAGTGTGTGTGCTGTGTGCATTAGTTTCCGGAGCCTCTTGCTCCTCCTCCTCAGATCCGTCACTTTCTCCCTCATCAGAGTCGGGGAGACAACGGAAGTTGTCTGTCGAGCGCACATTGAAGCGCGCAGGGTCAGGGAGGGTGATATTAGGGCAGGCTTTGTTATCTATCATGATAATGTATTTTCCATCAGCCCGCTGCTTTACTAGCCTCATGTTTCGTGCCACGTCTAAATCAATGGTACGAGAGTCAAGTGGGGTAAGGGTAGAAAGTTGCGCCCCGTGGTTTAGCAAGCGTGCTAAGGTTGTGATCAGACCACCAAAAACAATTGCCCCTTTGGACTTAACCATCGAAAACATGTGATACATCATAAAGCGAGCAGTATGGACCTTTTCTTTTGAGACGCTGTAAGTGAACAGCAGAAAGAGCTCTTTTTCATTGACCTTGTTAGAACCAAGGCGGCCAAATACAGTGCAGGCCAAAAGATGGCGAAGTAGCGAATAGCGGGGTTTTGGATTAAAGACGCTCTGTTACCCTCAAAACTACTCATATCCTTGCCAGTTAATCCCCACCAAAGTTTTTTGCGGCATTTGGCCACCCTACTTGAGTAGGCAACTCATCTTTCACCCCCTCGCCGTGTGGTAAGTGTAACAACTCGGCTAACTCATCGTAGCTAAAATTGTAATCAACATTAAACAAACGGAATCTCACACGGTCGGGGGTGGGGTTTAGTTCTAGAGAGCTAAGAAATTCTGCGGTAAGTTGGACATGAACAGGGTCTTTAAAAGAAAGTAAGAAATCAAGCTTAAATGATCGAACCAAATGGCGCACACTATCCGATAATCCTAGAGTCTCGAGACAAAAGTCATCGGCATACCTCGTTGGTTCGTATTCCTTTCGGCGGAGGAGTCGGTAGAGCTTAGCTTGGTCTCCATCTCGGAAGTTGATTGCATACTCCCCTTGTTGTGCCATGAACTTACCTTAGCTTGCAATACTAGAAGAAAATGAAGGAAAGAAAGAAGCCTCTGTGAAAGAGAATTGTGTTGTGAAGTGAATGTGTTATGGTGTGTGTATTTATAATGGAGAAATGGAGATGAATGTAGTGATGTGTAGTTGAAAATTTAATGAAACATAATGATGGTGTCTACATTTCACAGAGAATCAATTCCTTTCCAAAACTCTAAAAACAAAACCATTGAATACAAGCTTACTGTAACACGCTTCCTGTACAAGATTTTGCCAAAATCATGGGTTCTCATTCTGTGGCGAGCGCCACTGTGCTTATGGCGAGCGCCACCAGGCCAAAATTTGCATTTTGGCCTTTTTCGTCCTGTAGCGTGTTGTTGTTCATTTGTACCTATACCTGTCTAAAGGAAATTGTACAGCTTGCATACAGTTGAATTAAGTTCTAACAGGACAAAAATTTTCACCAATGAACATTTCTAACATAGAGCAATTATTCACAAGAAAAATTCACATGAGCACACAAGAGCATAAAACAAACGGTCTCTCATCAGGAGTTTTTATTAACGAACTAAATGAAAGTAAATATAGTTATTGCTAATTTCTGAAATTCAAATTAAAGTACTAGTAAAGAAAATTTCCTAGGATTTATTATTCTAAAGCAAAGAAAAGTGAATGAAAATCCTAGGAATGCGGTAAAATATGCCGAGACGGTCCTAGCCACTACGACGGTGTTCGACTTCATTCACAACAAAGCCTAACTCATCCCAAATATTTTCCACTTGCGCAGCGGCGGTATCCAAGAAAGCATAAAATTCCGCGCGCAACTTAGTCAGCTCGGCTTCCATTGCATTAGTTTTCGCTTGCAATGCTTCGAACATAGCAACGGTCACGGTCGGCGGCCCAACTGGGGCATCAGCAGCAGGAGTAGGAGTAGAGAATGCAGGATCAGAATTAGGAGACTCACTTGGATCAGCATCAGAGAGATCTGTGTCAGGGTTTTCATAGGCTTGGGGTGAAGAAGGAGGTGTCAAGGGTGTATACTGAGGTTCCAAATCATAGAGCCAATTCCTTCTGTCATGGACACTGGTTTTAGGGCTAGGCAAGGTAAAGTGGGGCACGACTTGGCGATTGATAAGGAGGTCAAATCTGTCGGGTCCTAAGTTCCCTATAATGCCACGGTTAAAGCAAAAGTTTATGTCCAAGCATCGGATTCCTCCCAAGGGTTGAAGTTGATTAAGTTGAACTCTCAGGCCTAGGGCATCTGCAATCATTGTAACCAACCCACCAACTAGTATGGGTCCCAAGCAGTCAAGGGCTATATTGTACATGTTGGTCATCATAAAGGTGGCCCCATTGACAGGGCGGGACTGTGAAGCACATAACATGATAAAAAGCTCCTCACGGGACACAGAGGTGTTGTTCTCTTCCTTTCCAAAAAGGGTGTGGGCTAGGATTTTGTGAAAGTAGCGGAAGGCTGGGTTGTGTATGTTTTCAGAATACATGTTTCCAAACTCAGCATGTCCTTCTCCTGAGATTTTACCCCATAAATAGTCTAGCTCACGGAAAGGGAAAGTGCTCTCCTCAACTGATGTGAAAGTCGTTGGATCACTCGGGAAACCTAGGAGGTTGGCCATTTCTAGGTTGTTGAAGGTGTAGTCAATGCCAAACATCCTAAAGTTTATCAGGCCTCTTCTGAATCCTTTTCCGATCTCAGGGTGATAGGAAAATGAGCTTAGGAACTCGAGGGTTAGGCTTCGGTAAGAGCTAAATCTTCTCCCCACAGCAAAACCAGACCATCCGACTTCATTAAGCAAGAACATCACGCTTTCGCGGATCCCTAGCTTGTCCATAGTAGCGCTGTCAGGGTAGATGGATAGGTGCATATCTCTCTGAGCTAGAATCTCATAGCCTTTGATCTGTCCTACTCCTCTGAACTTGATATCATGATTCTCATCTCGATTCATCGTGAAAGAAAGAAAGGTATCTAAAAAGAAATAGATTTGAAAATACATACCAAAAAAATGAGTGAGAAATAAGATATATAGTAATACCGCTTAATTTTAAAAACATAATAATTCAGAAAAACAAGCAACAACTAAAAAAAATAAAAAAAAACTTAAACCTACATGTGGGTTGCCTCCCACCAAGCGCTTTGTTTAAAGTCGGTGAGCTCGACAGTTTTGTGTTTTTTAACTTGCTTGTGATGGCCGGATTGGGAACGATTTCCACGGCCACTTATCACGCACTCTCACATACCCCTCGCTCTTTCTCTTTTTTCTCCTATAGGGCGATTCAGCTTCCTTGCCCTCTTCTATTGTTTTGTGATTTGGGAGAAAAGGAGATTTATTGATTTTAGGCGGGGGTTCTGGTTCAATTTCCAGTGTCCTTCGTTCTTTGGACTTAGGACTTTTACTTGCCTTTCCAAATGTTACCCTTATCCTCTTTGTACTAACGTCATTCTCAATTTCTCTTTCCCTTATTTTCCTCTTTCTATTTGCGCCCTCATCCCCATGTGTGTTAATTTTTACATTCTTTTTCTTTTCACATGGTTGGGGAGTTGGGTTTACTCTAGCCTCTACTATTCCTTGGGGAGCAAGGATTGGTGGGATATAGGGAGCAGGGAAAACTTGCAGAGTTCCCTTCTCTACCTCTTCGACTACCTCAATAGGGAGGATTATCGGTGATGCTTCTTCGATCTCCACTCTTTCCTCGCTGAAACTCTCATCAACATTATCGTCCTCACTAGCCCTCTCAATTTCGCTTTCATTAACGTTTGCTACGACGTCTACTTGTCTCTCGTAAGAGGGTTCTATGGTTGACTGGGTGAACTGGGAGATTAGTGTCTCCATCGACTCTTGGGGAGTCGCTGTTGAGGCAACCATGGCGTCGAGCATCCTTTGGGTTTCAAGATTGGTTTGTCTAATCCGTTCATTTATGAGGTCTTGTTCCCTCATCATCTCTCTAAATCGTCGCTCTTGACTAGCCTTAGCGGAATTTTCCATAAATTCATTATATACCACTAATAGGCTAGGACAGACGGATTCTTTTGGATTTAAATATGGAGGATAGTAATTGTACTGAGAGTTAAGGTATTGTCCCTCAGAGTATGGGGACGGTTGAGGCTGGTAGTTATATGGGATGTTATGGTTAGGATAGTTGAAATTTTGAGGATAGTCATTATAAAAGGGATTTGAGTTATACATTTAAGCTCAAAGGACTTATCCTAAAATTGTTTGTTATTTTTTTTTCGATTTTATTTTTTTTTTTAAATTTAAAAACGCCTTAGTCTCTACGGTGTAACGACGGAGTTACGATATCGACTAAATTGGTCCCCGGCAACGGCGCCAAAAACTTGATCGACGATTTGTGTATCAATAAATATTTTATAACTGCAAGTGCACAGTTTCGTCGTTGAGTTTTAAAAGATATCGAACCACAGAGACCAATAGTCGAACTACCGTATTTCTGTTGTTGCGGTGTAAATCTAAGGCTAATAGATATTTAGGGTTGATTGGAATTTTTAAAAGAAAATTAAAATTAAAGAATTAAATTAATAAAAGCGGGATATCGGTATGTAACTTAATTAACCAACGGGAATTTAATGAATTAATAGCGCGCGAAAAAGGGTTTATTTTTTAGAAGGACTTTCTCGATTTAAAGGTCTAAACCTCACACTCTCGTTTTGTTGATAAAAACCATACCTTCTAAGCTAGGAGTTTTACTGTCACTTTTCTACCACCTTAGCTTCGAAAGTATATTTTGAAAATCGATTAGTTCTAATTAATCCTAACGTGGCTCTCGCTCGTTCAAAGATTAATATCAAATTCCTACTATCTAGTTAAAACCTCAAACTCTCGCTCTATTGATTTTAACCTTAGTTGCTTTCTTTTACTCTCGTTCAAAAGCTTTGAATTAAATTAGGAATTTGAATCAGAAAAATAGTTTAATAAGTACGCGCTAAATCATTATTAAATTCCCTTCGGAGAATTAATTCACATACCGATATCTAGAATTTTAGCTAGACATGACAAAGGAAATAAATAAATAAAAACAGAAAATTAAATAAAGCGTAATTAAATAAACGAATAAAAACATTAAATAAAAAACTTGGAATGAATGCTGAATTAAATTGACTGAAATAACTGGAATAATATTCTTGACAGGAAAGTGAAAACAGAACTGAAAACGGATTCCCGGTGTGGAAATACCGTTACAGTTACTGTAACAAGAAATAAAAACTGACTGAAAAGTAAAGAAAAATAAAGCGTGCGGAGAACAGAATTTCGTCCTCTATTTATAGAGGGAATTATTTGGCTACGATCCACAAAAATAGGAGATGATAAGCTCTCCTTTGTTTTTATCCAATAGCCACACGATTAGGAGAAACGGTTGATCGAACGCCAGCTTGCTCCCCACGTCGCGCAAAACAGTTGCTACTGGGCTTTCACTGGGTGGCGCTCGCCACCCATTCTGTGGCGCTCGCCACTGGGCTTCCAACTGGTGGCGCTCGCCACCCCCATTGTGGCGCTCGCCACTGTGCAAATTTGGGCCAATGCCCATTTTTGCTATGCTCCTTTGTGGGCTGCGCGAATTTGGGCTTTGCACCCCCTTTTTGCTCCGTTTTTGCCACTTTTTGCTCAATTCTCTTCTCCGACCTATTTTATTCGACAAAAGTAAAAATATATCAAATACTAACATAAAAAGACATAAATGAAATAAATACGTATGCAAATGCAACTAAAATTCACCTAAATCAAGCTAAAAATACTATATGATTTCGTGTCATCACTACTTCTGATAATGATCAGAATCTATAGAATGGTTCTGATGTGGTAGTGGAACCGTTTTTATCCTATCTCTTTTGAACTAGTGTCCACTAACGCGTCAGTTATTTAACTAATCTTTTATACACGTGTCTAGTTGTAATTAGTCTAAGTATTGGTTAATGATGATTTAGTGCTTCAATTGGAATATGACTCTTTTGTCCTGTTGTGTGGTGCTGTGTTTTGTTTTGTTTGTTTTCCAAAAATATACACTTTTGCTCACTTGCACACAAACACTTTCACAACCCTCACTTTTCATATTCTCTCTAAACCTCCAACACTTCACTTCTTCCTCATCTCGCTAGCATTACCAAAACCCTAACTTTCAAGAATGGCATCATCATCATCTGCTCCGACAAAATGTACTGCAAATCAGTCATCTCTTTCGTCACCTTTGGTACTGGTTGTTGCTTCGATTGATAACTTGGCGTCTCAGAAAACTTTTTCAATTGCTAAGGACATAATGAAGTTGAAAAGTTCTGACCTGAGATGTGTGGTAGAGAAAAGAGTGAACTTCGAAAGTTTAAAGGCGAATGGATTCGACATTCAGAAAATGTTCTATGAATAGGGCTTGGAACGGTACTTCAATATTTTGAATGGTCCATACTATGATGAATTAGTCAAGGAATTCTGGATGAAAGCGTATGTGTTTGATAAGTTGGGAAGTTAGTAAAGATGAACCCTCAACTTATGTCTAACATTGCTGGTATGGATATCGCCTTCACTACTGATCATTTTCCTATGATTTTGAATCTACCAAATCATGGGATATCTCTGGGTGTGTACAAGAATACCTCTCAAAATCCTGATGTACAAGCTTTAGTTTTTGAAAATGTCAAGTCATCTGAGCAGAGAGACTTGAAGACATATTTCAAAGTTGTTTACAAGGTTCTGTTTGGTTCTATTGCAACAAAGGCTGGTGGTACAAATTGTGTATCTTCTGAGCAGAAGTCTTTTTATGTACTATCTTCACAAGTTCATAAAAATGAATCTGCCAAGGTACTTATTTGAACAATCCTTTATTAATGAATAAAGAAGATCAGAAGTTCAACAATACATTTCCTAATGTTGACATTGAAGAGGGAAAGAAGATTGTAGACAACATGTTAAAACATTGGCAACAATATGGTGTTGTGACTGCTGGAAATGAAGCGGATATTTCAAAACTTGGATTTGAAGGGAAGAAACAGGATTTTGTTAAGAAATCGGTTATGAAGAAAGAAATGTCCAAGTTGAAGAACAAGAATGTTGGTGTTGTGATTCTTGGTGAGAAAGAAAAGGAAAATAGAGAACGGGAAGGAAAACCAAAGAAGCTGAATTACAAGGGGAACAATAAAATGGAAATTGTTTTTGATGAGGATGATGAAGAGACTGATGAAGAACCTCTTGAACTGAAAAGAAGAAGGATCTTGAAGCAAAAAGAAGAAGCTACTGCTCAGAATCAAAATCAAAATCTAGGTATGTCCTCTAATGATTTTGTTAATGAGCCTACTGAATCTTAATCTAGGATTGTTGAACCCAAAAATGCTACTCCTTCATCACCTAAACCTTCTTCAGAACCTTTAGTTTCTAAACCTTCACCTAAACCAACATCCTTACCTGTTGAATCTAAAGTCCTACCAACCAAACCACCATCTGTTTTGGAAGTTCTTTCTAAACACTTGTCCCCTCAAACCATTCAAGTTGAATCCAAAAACATACCTGAAACACCTTCCAAACCTATCTCTGAGTCTAAGAAAAAAATTGATGAAATCAAAGAAAAATTCTTTGAAATTGTCACTGACACAAGTTTTGATTCATCATCAGAATCAAAATGTTCTCCTACACCAACACATGTCTCTATACCCTCCAAACCTGCCATTCAAATAGTTAATCCTTTAGCAGAAACCTTATCTGAACCACCTTATTTTGTTGTCACACCTCAATCATCACCATCTCCTATGGAAACTGAATTTGAACCTGAAAGTTTTTCTCAAACCTTTTCTGAACGTGAGATCACCTATCAATCTATTCTTGAAAACATACAATCTCCACATTCTAGCAAAACATTCTAGCAAAACAGTTTCTAGTATTGAGATTCTGGACATGCTTATTAATAATGCTATTAGGAGACTACATAGTTTGGAAACTTCTCATGATATCATGCCCAGTCAGATTATCAAGAAGATTGATGAGATTGATAACTATCAAAGGTTGATCATGGCTGAACTAAAGAAGAAATATGTTGAAGAACTAGTTTTTGATCATTTGAATTTCACTGATTCTTTTGAAAATGCTTTTGAAACTACTCTTCAGAATGAGAAACTTTTACTAACTAGTTGTTCACATGAAGATATGGAAGCCATGAAAGCTAAGGAAAAGGAAATGAAATCTATGATGCTTCATGATGTTAATGTTCTCTCTTTGGATAATGAAGATGTTACTATGGTTACAAGTTCAAGTGCTCCTGCTGATAATAGGATTTTTCTAGTTGAAAAGGTACAGAGGCAACACAAAGAAAAGCTAGTCTCCTTGGAAAATGCATTAAATGAGGTTAAGTAAACTCAGAAGAAGATCATTGAGACTATTGACAGGATTGCTGAGAAGTCTGACAAACAGTTTGAAAGAATGCTGAGGTTTTCAGAGTCAAAGCTGCTTTCTAACCCCTCTCTATCTCAAACCTAGGAATCTATGTCTGAGCACAATATTTGCTTTATTGATTGTAATATTTGAACAAGCATTATTTTATGTTATTTGCATGAACACCTCTCAACTGTTTATTTTGAATGATTGTTTGCTTATGTTTGATGTTATGTGTTATTTGTTTGTTCAATGTTGTTTTGAAAAATGTTTTAAACTGTTTTTGTCTAAGCACAGAGAAATTATGGAAACATAGAAATAAAACCAAGAGAAATTTTATTGATTATAAAGAATTATTAGTACATAAGATCCCTATATCTACTTAGAATCTAAATCTGTTTTTTGAGAACTACCAGAGCTTGAGGAATCTGTTGGAGTATGATAATTCTCCAATAACCTCATATAATCAGAATATGGCTTATCAGAATCAGAAGAGGAATCTGAGCTTTCACATTTGCTTCGATCATATATTTTGAGGAATTCTGCATAATCAGGATCAACCTCATGAGAATCTGATGAAACTGTTATATAAACTGGTTCTCTTGGTTTTGTTTTTTATATGGTTCTGTAACTTCTTCTTAATAGAATTGCAGAAGATCCTTCACCCTTGACCTTCTTTCCTTTGAGTTTAGTTTCTGGTGGTGATTCTTCTTTCTTCACTTCTTGGGGAGCCTTACCTTTGTTTGCTCTTCTATCCCTATCCATTATTCTGAATAATAATGTGTGGAAGTGTTGAGTGAACTGCAAATGGTCAAGACTTCACCTTTTATAGACTTCAAAGTGTGTTAAGTCACATGGTTTTTCAGCATAGTCATTAAATTGGCATAGTTGTAACCATCCTTGACTTGACTAATTGGAAGTTGCACCTTGACTGATCCTTTCATATTGCTTTTAATGATTTTACTTCTTTTTATAAAACTGTTTTTGTTTGATGACAAAAGGGGGAGTAAGAGTCATTAATTAAAGGAACAAAGCACTGAACTAAAACCAATTAAAAGAATCATTTATTGTTTTAGTTTATTTCCTTTTATGCAAAAAAGTTTCAGGGGAACATAATTTTATTCTGAACTGAGTTTTCATATGATGACGGATGAAAAGAGTGCAATTTTTTCATTTATTATCATACTCAGGGGGAGAGCATGCAAAACTAGCCTCTTAGAGTCAGAATATGAAAAATTTGAGTCAAAATAAAATTAGGTTCTGAAACTATTTTAATTATTCATTGTTAAACTTAAGGGGAGTTTGCAAAGCTTGTAAACGTAAGGAAAACATGATAAATTAAAATAACAACCATTGTTAATTAATACTAAGTTTGTCATCAATCAAAAATGGGGAGATTGTTGGTACAAAAGTGGTTCTGATATAAACCTTATGTTTTGATGATAACAAAGTATTAATGAACAATATGGTATTTTAATATATACTCTAAGTGTGCAGGTCAAACTAATATATGAATAATTACACTTGAGTTAAGAAGTTCTGAAACAAGCGTTAAAGAGTATCAGAAGCAACATATGTCAGAAGCTACTTCAAGTCAAAAGTTAGTTCATCTCATAAGCTAAACTGATCAGAAGCTATATTTGTTGAGAAACTAGTTAGTTTCAGAGGCTGAAGACTCAAAAGCTATGTTTGGTACATAGATTCTGAATAACAAGCCAAACAATGTTAGTGATAACTGATAGTGATTCAATGATTGGAAATCATTTGAATTAATAGCTGTGATTGATTGAATAATCATAGTACAATATCCTTATCATCAAGGATAGTGACGTTAGTACTATTTTACTTCATAAGGGCGAATATTCTCATACAAAAGGAATGAATGGATAAGTGTTACCAGAAATGGCAAATATCCCATGTTACCTTTATGCTTTCACAGATGGCTTGAGAATGACCTCTGTAACGGTCATTATCTTCAAACGTCTCTATTTCCTCATCATCTATAAATAGAGAGCTAAGTATTGAAGATCAGGTTACGCACATGCAAGAGCTACAACGCATACTCTATTTTTCATAAGACTGCAAGCACTACTTCTGAATCATTTTCTATTGTGCTTCTTACACTCTATTTTTTTATCTTCTTAGGAATCCTGTGTTAGAGTCTTAAAGTTTGTGTTGTAACTTTCAGTGGACTCTTGATTTTAACATCAAGTGTTCATTACTCTGTTATTCTTTTGTTTTGTGTTAGAAGCCTCTTGCTAATGAGCTTGAGCAATAGGAAGTCTTTTACTAGTGTGTTTGAGCATTGTGTAATCTTAGTGATTATAGTGAAATTCTTTGGAAGTGAAAGGGGACAGGACTACTCTCAGTTTGTGAGAGGAACCAGTATAAAATTGCTTATCTCGTCTCTCTCGTCTATCTCTTTTTCTTTGTGCAAGCGTTAATTGTGTTTGTTTATCCGCTGGTGATTCTGATAAGTTCTCGGTACATAGAAGAAGTTTTTAAAATACCAAAACACAATTCAACCCCCCCCCCCCCTCTCCCCCTTCTTGAGTTTTTTACACCTTCATGGTATAGTTGAGGAGCAATTTGAAAAAAATCTACCGAATGAAACAACTGTTGAAGATTAGAGATGATTTCAACAAGACAATTGAGAAGAAGTTGAAGGAGATTAAAAATAAAATTGCCGCACTTGATTAATAAATGTTATTTGAACCTATCTATTATAATTTCTATGTTATTAAATTGTTATTATAATTGTTGTCAAGATTGACATTCGCTCTATCACGAGAGACATTTGAATAAAGCTCCTCAATTTGAATAAAATTCATTATTAACATTTGTTGTACCCCAATTTTGGACCTACAAATCCGATTTACAATTTCAAGCATAAAAATATACAACAAATATTTTATTCCTTTTTCATGCATTTTTCATTCATTTTTTTTTTTATATTTTATCATTTTTCTAAAAAAAAAATTATTTCTAAATATTTCGTTTTTATATCATTTATTTTAAATAGATTGCATTTTAGCGTAAAAGTCCAAAAATATCAAAAAAATAGTCTTTTTCTAATTTTACGCGCATTTTATATTTTATTACCATATATTTCAAAATATAAAAAAGATTTACATTTTATCACATTTTATTTCAACTTATTTCATCTTCACAATTTTTATCTCAAAGTTTACCAAAAATAGTAAAAATCATTCCCTTCCACCTCACCATCTCTATTTCATTTTCATTATCATTTATTTTTATTTTACCATTTTAGACAATATTACACAAATGTCATTTAACCTAATTACTCTCCTATAAATACCCATCACATCACTCAATCATTGACAATCAATTTTCACAATTCCCCATAAACAAATCAGAACTGATCACAAACCAATCACCAATCAGATTCCGGCGCCGGAAAACTACCTCTGGTCGCCGGAAAACCACAACCACCATTTCCATTTTTCAAAACTCCTCCAAATCAAAATCTAAAAACACCATTAGCTTCCTAATCATTTTCTCATCATTAATCTGTTATTAATTTCATCAAAAACGACCCACAAACGGCTGGAAACCACCGGATCCGAAACCACCCTTGCCGGAAAATTCAACCACTACTCTAAAACTTCACAAAATCAACAATCAAATTCTCTTTTCTAAGGTTCTAGACCCTCCTGAGCTCAAATCCAACCTCTGATTGGTCAAAAAAGCACCAGAAACATAAAAAACAAGGTTACCGCCGTTGGTTTTATTTGAGTCGTTTGGCTCAGGTGTTTGAAGGCTTCGTTTAATCGATTGTTGTTACTTTGGACTCGCCTTAACCCCTTGAACCTTTTCCATTCACCAATTTCGTTCAACCGTGCCGGAATCACGAATTTGAGTTTTTAAATCCGTTCGGTCGTACGTTGTTTTTTCCGTTTGCAGGCCTCCAATGCAAAAACTAAGCATATAGATTCGGATTCATGGCGAAATTTCGAGTGAAATAGACTTTTGAATCGCGAGATTTGGTATTGAGACGAAGATTTTGCAAAATCACCATGCCCGCCGGCGAGGAAGAAGTTTCCCGGTCAACTGGTTCATTTTGGTGAGGAAGAAGAAGAAGAGTCCATGTGGCGACTCCTAATTCATCCTGGAATTTTTTCTCGCACACCCCCATCCGGTTTCTGGGTTTATGGTTCCTGGACCGGGTCAAACCGCACTGGTTCATTTCATATGGTTTTGGGCTGATTTATTCATGGCCTGCTTTGCTACTTGTCACGCACGAGCTACTTTTTACAGCCCCAGGCTGGAGCTTTGAATTGGGCTTTGTGCTTGTCTTGCTGATTTCTTATTCTTGATTCTTATTATTTGTTGCACCTATTTCAGGTTTGCACCCCCTTTGCTCACTTCATTCATTTACATGCATTTATTATAATAATGTTTTTTTTAGCTTATTTGAATAAGTGATTATTTGAGACATTAGCTTATTTTAGCTTATTGAGTCCAAATTTTACACTAATATTTTAGGACTTCCTTTGAGATTTAAATTTTAACTTTACTTTATTTTAAGTGTTTTTTTTTTACTTTGGTTAGTGCTAGCTTATAAAATAAGTGTTTGTTTGGGACAATAGCTTATTTTAAGCTTATTGAGCTTGAACTCTTACACTAATATTCAGAAAAACCTCTTCTAAGGTTTAATTTTTAACTGCTAAGTTTTTATTGACATGTTTTGTTTTTTGCATATGATTGATTATCATTTCTTTGCTCTTTTCATAATATGTGTCTCATATTCACATTTTTACATCACACTTTACATTACATTTTCATGCCACTTTACACCTCATATCATATTATATTCTACATTTACATGCCACATTTTTCTACATCTCTACATTACACTACATTATATTTTTACATCACACTACATGTTTCATTACACATTTTTTTTACATGCATACATGCATTTGCATTTAGGTTAGGACAATGCATCATTTAAAAATGCATGTTAGAGACAATATTTTGCTTTATAAAATCATTGAGCTCTAGCACTAGCATTAATAGTTAAGGATCTTTTTGGCCTAAATTCATTTTTTGTCATGCTTGTTATTGTTTCTTTTTTCCTCGCTAGTTTAAAAAAAAGTCTGCTTATATGCGATGATTTTTTATATGACTTTGTGCTCTTTGCATTTTTTCACTCTGTCACATTCACATTATATTTCACACTGCATTTTCACACACACACTTCACATTTTTCTTTCTTTCTTTCTTTCTTTCTTTCTTTCTTTCTTTCTTTCTTTCTTTCTTTTCTTTTTAATAAATGCATTTCATACTCATGTTTATTTCTCCGCTTGCATTTTATTGTCTTTTATTATTTATTCATTCGATTCAATATGGTTGTAATAATTATTCGATTTGGTTGTAATAGCGTAGGACTTTATCGCTTTCTTTATTACTTTTGACACAACGCTAAAATGCCAATTAAAAAAAACGAACTTTCATTTCCGAAGAGGTGCGCTTAGTAATATTCTTTAGAAAAAAATAGAAAACAAATAAACAACTTCTTCTCTCTCTAAATAAAAATTCTTTAGTCCAAATCCAAATTAGTTGCCCGATTAGTTTAGGTTTAAATTAAATTTACTTTTATGTCATAACCTTCTCTTCTCAATCCAATCTCCACAAGCACACACTCTTCTTTCTATACATCTTCCCCCTCCATTTCTTACAACTTCTCTCTCATTTCTTAAGCATATTAAAAGCAATAAAAAGTAATAAGTTAGAGGTTACCATGGAGTACCATGGACGTTTAGGATGCTAATACCTTCCCTAGGCGTAACTAACCCCCGAGCTTAGAATCTCTCTTTTTAAACGGTTTTTGACACTTTCCCTTCTTTGGAAATGAAAGGTCAATGTTAGTGGTGGAAATCCCAAAATCCCCGCAACCGAAAAATGGCGACTTCACTGGGGACTCTCTCCTTAAGAGGGTTGACCCTATCTAGTTTATACTTCTTTATTGCTTTCCTATGTACTTACTTGTTTACATGTTTTATATTATGGGGGTTCATGAGTCGAGATAAGCTTGACCCGAGCTTGAGTGAACCACGAGATAGAATGTGGTATGATCATAGTGAATGGGCGAATGTTCAGTTTTACATATAATCACAAGTGATATAACCACGCATAATGGAGGGGTCACGTTGTAGTATTATTTTCGACGTGAGGCTCGCGTAGATGTTGCTATGATGTGTATTCCAAGGATATTGTGGACCTTTAGACACCTTTAACTGATCTTAGCCTTTTTAGGACCTGGTGCGATGGCTAAGCCAAGAGGTTCTTGGATTAGTTGTTCTGCGATACCACGCTCAAACAAGACTTTTCCTTGGATATTTTATTTGGCCGTGAGTTCAGTTATGGACATTGGTATTCAAGAAGGAAAGTTGATGACTTTGGGAACTTTGTAGAACCCGTGTTACAAATGCAAGAAAACCAATAGTTCATACCTTGTGGGTGGCTTTTACCTTTGACTCCAACATCATGATATCTTTACCAACCATGTTTGCCTATGTTTGTGGTTGTTGCATCCATACATCCATGCATCCAAGAAAATTTCTTTCCATTGGTTTTCAAAGGACTTAAAGGAATTTCTTTATAAACTTCACAATCATCATGGACATTGAAAAAAAGAAAGGAGTTTCTTTTGAAGAAAATTCTTTCGATCACTTACAAACAAAAATGAGGTCCTTTATGATTCATATCCTAAAGTTCTTTGAAAATCAAAAATAAAACAAAACTTTCTTTACATGCATCATTCTACATTCATGGTCCTATTTCCAAAGTTTTGAGTCTCACACCATGTTCATTCAGAAATCAAGTTGTCTTGTTTGAGTGGTCTGACGCTCTTGTCAAAAGTCAACTCGCAAGTACAACATTTATTCCAACAAAAGAAAAGAATGGAAGTAATTATGCAAGAGAACACTCAACTTCGTGAAGAAATCATTGCACTTCGGGCAGAATTGGAAAAGAAAAATGCCCTGATCACTTCATTAGTGGTGACACAAAATAACCACCATCTCCTCCTCGAGCAACTATTTTTGCCTTTCAAAACTCAACAAAGACATCAGATTAAACAACAGTCCCGACAACAACCTCTCCAACAAGCTCCACAACAGGTTCCACATCAGATTCAACAACTAGTTCCACAAAGGTCAAACAAACAAGATCCTAATCCAAAGAAGGCACCTCAATATGACTCGATTCCTATGTTGTGTGCATATTTGTTTCAAGTTTTGATTGAGAGGAATTTGATTCAGACTAGAGCATCGCCTCAGATACCTACAAAATTGTCATATTGGTTCAAACCTGAGCTGTCTTGTGCTTTCAATCAAGAGGCACCCAGCCATGATATAGAACAGTGTTTTGCTTTGAAGCCTGAAGTTCAAAAGTTGATTGAGGCTAACAAATTTTCTTTGGAGGATATAGACCCAACTCTGTTATGCATGGATATGGTTTGATACCATTGGGTTGTTGTTGATGTTAACTCTGCTACTCTTTTATCCTATTGAAGTTAGTGATACAAGGAACCTCATCCCTATGGTCGCTAGGCTTTTATTTCTTTTTTGTCAAGTATTTGTTTGCTTTTAAAATTTTGTCTTTTGTCAAGTACTTTCAATACAATAAACATGCATGTCTTTTTTTTGAATCCATCCATTCGTATTCACTCTTTTCTTGTTTTATTGCTTACAAACTTGGAGAGAGGATGATGAAAACAAATAACTGATGTTTGCTGATCTATGCTTTCAATGGTGAAAAACCTAGTTGATGATGTAAGACATTGTTTCATTTTCTTTCACTGATTCATACAAAAATAAAACACAACAAAAAAAAATAATTTTTTTTAATCATGCTAAATTGAGCCATTCTTGCATATGTTTTCGTTGTTATCTGATTCTCCCAGTTTCTTAAGATATATTCTTTTAAGAAAAAAACAAACAATTTTGGTTTGACACTTGACACGGCATTTTAAGAGTATATAGGTTGTTATTGCACTTTTAGGCTACATTATGAAGGTTTATTAATGATTCAATAAAATCGGTACCGTCTTAACACCTTAGACTCTCAGAAGTATGTAAGATTAATTTGAGTACTAATTTTGACAAAGTTTTGAATTTAAGTTTTAAAGTAACTCTTAGTAGTTTATCTCAGCAGTCGGCACCATCTTGAACACAAACTAAGTGGGAGATCAATGAACATAAACGAATGATCCAAAAATGAAAGTTTGCAAACTTTGGTTGATTTTTAAAAGTGGAAATGCACTTATTAAGTTAGACGATCTTCACTCGGTCGTTTAGTCCAACAGTTGTTGAGCATACAAAGAGGAAAACCATAGTGAATAAACCCATTAACAGTTGGTTTAGAGGTGTCTGGTTCTGAACTTGGTACGGCGGGTTACGATCTGATCCCCCACAACTACATTTGGGAAAGAGAAAAAGGGGTTTACCAAACTTATGTTATCAGCACCCCTCGGTATATGATCATAATCACTAACAGATTTCCTACCATGAGCGTGTACAAGATAACAGGTTTAATGTGATTGCACTTGAATGAAAAGGGCGAGTAAATCTGAAACAAAAGTTAGAGTTACAAAAAAATACTTCAGATTTGTCTTCATATGATAGGAGCTTTTGACTGCAATGTGTGGTTTTGTGTTACTACAGTACTCTTGGTGTTGATATTTATTACATAATTTTCTTATTGAGCCGGACCCCACGTATGATTAGAGTTGTCGTGTCCTGTGTCAAACTTGAGCTAAAAAGAGTCACTATTTTTATGCTTAAGAACAAGCAATGTTCAAGTATGGAGGAATTTGATAACACAAATTTATATCACTTCTTGGCTTGATTTACATGAATTTTTGCATGGTATAATACTCAAAAGACCTAATTGAAGCTAGGTTCACTGTGAAGGCATACCTAGCAAGTTTAATGTTATGCTGACTCCTCCTGTTTGTTTAGTCAGTAATCATCTTTTGTATACACCATATGTGTTTCCACTACAAAAATATTTGACTTCAAAAATACAAAAAAAAAATGTGTTCAAAAAAACATGCATGTGCATTATGCCAAAATACTTTTCAAAAGAACCAACTTAATTTGCAAATTAATACTTGACATCAACGAAATTTGAGCTATAGTCTAGTCAAAGGCAAAGCTGACTTGAGACGCTCCAAGCCAGGGGCAAGTTATTTGTGGATTCCGCCAATCAGGGGCAAACAAGTTGAATATTCTGCATATCAAGATTGAAAATTGTTCAAGAGTGGGTTTCATTACAAACATTTGTTGGTCAGGGGCATACCCTTCAAGGTTTCAAACACTTGGGGCATATCTTCCTGAATGGTTACATAATGTGAAACATGACAGATTTTGGTTGTCAATACCATAGATGATAAAGAGTTTCCACTCTCAGTGCACACTGTTGTAGTCAACAAATATAATGCCTAAGTGTAAAAGGTCAACCAGTCACGCTCTTCGAGCAATTCTTTCAAAGATTTATCAAACTAATGCAGGAATCCAAAGCAAGGGCAAGTCGTCTCCGTCTTCTCAAGTTATTCATCAACAACAAACATGTTTTTCTCTAAAAATTTGTCAAAAGTTTTCTCAAAGCAGTTTCCTATACACTAGTGAGGTCTTAGGTCTGGTATCTCCAACAGAAGTTTGATTCAATTTTGATTGACATGAGATTTTCACCCAGAAATGGACACATCCTCAGTGATGTCCATCCAGAAATGGACACATCCTCATTTATTTAACATCTAAACTATATATCAGTCTCTCTTCAGTTTATTTTCTACACTATATAAATATAATACTAACTAATCTCTAAAATATACACAAAAGGAGTTGTAGTAGCCTGTGAAGGTGGTTACAAAGTACCCACGTGGCTACCTTTTTTTTGTTTTTGATAAGCTTACATGACTACCTTTGCTTTTTTACTAAGTTCAGAAAAGCAAATAACAATAGAATGATAATGATTAACTATAGAAGTATTAATTTTTACTTGTAGTAGTAAATATTCCATTTAGTCTCCTATATACTCACATTGTTTTGAAGTCGTAGTTCAACTGACAACATGTTAAAATTGAAAGATCATTATCGTGATCTGAGTTTGAATTTGAAATTTTATAATTGTGTGTGAGTTTAATTTCAATAGATCACTACATGTAGGAATTAGGTTCGAATCCTAATACGCTTACTTATTCGAAAAGGTAAATAAAAGGCAATTGCAAAATATGAAAGTATATTGTAGAAATTGACCAACATTGACCTATGAAAAAAAAAGTGTTATGGTAAATTATAGTCACAGTATTTTAACATGATTAATAACGCTTTGGACAACAAATATAAACAGTTTTCGAAGATCAACTTTCCCAAGGATAACAAAATTCGTTGGACCATTCCTTTTAACAAAAAATAATCCTCAATCTCATAAACTACTAAGCACTAGCTAGTGCATTTTCATAATAATCATCCAAAATCTTAACCCCATGAATGATTGCTCATTTGTGATTAACAAAAAGTGACAGCCATAAATTTATGCAACTCTCCCAGTATACTATAGATAGAGATTCAAAATTCAAATGAAAAGTCAAATTATATACTATTAAAAAAACTTTCTAATCTTACGCATTATAGTGCATAATAGTAATAAAAAGTGCATATAGTGCATAAAAGGGAAAACTACATATTATCCATTATACAAAGAAATTAAAACTTTAAAAGGAAATGGAAATCTAATCATCTCAAAGTGCAATGCAATAGTGCATAATAATAAACGAGAAATTTACAAACAAGATTAAATTAGAGTAAAAGCTCACATAACTTCTTCTTTGTAAGAGTGGAACTTTCATGAAGTGTACGGATGTCATCATCAACCTTTTGATTGATTAGGCCAAATACAACTTCTTTAAGATCTAGGGGCAAACTTAACTTGAACTTTGAACCTCACATTCTCTTCAACCAAGGTTTTGTTCTTTTCTTTCTCATTATCCAAAGTCTCTTGCATGGCTTTACTCTTGTCTTTATATTTTTTGAGTTATGCATCCAACGTCACATTCTCCTTCTGCACATTCATTAAATCATCCCCAATAGTTCGTTGGTTCCTGTTCATTTGTAGGAACTTCTTTTAGATGACATAGGGTTCATGATCTGGAGGAGGAACAAAACCATTAGCCTGAAAAGCTGCCTTAATCTCTTCCTTGATAACTTCAATATCTTAAGCTTCTATGTTTTGCTTATGAACGTGTTTCATCATAACACTAAGCTCAAGAGAGATCCATTTCTAACAAAATAAAATATGCATACACATAAAATAAAATAATTAATAATTAATGATAAATAAAATAAAATAAAAATACATTAAATAAAATAATTAACATTACCAGTCGTAATAAAATAATTAATTATTTTATTTATCATTAATTAATTTTATTTTTCATTAATAATTAATGATAAATAAAATAAAATGTACATAAAATAAAATAATTTACATTACATAATAAAATAATTATATCGTACCTTTCTCCGTTCGCCGACGACAGCAGCTTGTTGGTTGATGATCTCCTCCTCTTGGTTGTTGTTATTGTTCACAACAGCACCGAGATCTCCTCTGTTTCCTCCTCTTTGTTGTTGTTATTGTTCACAACAACACCGATCTCCAACGAAGGAGGTTGGTGCTACTGTGAACAATAACAACAACGAAGAAGAGAGCAGTGTCGATCTCCTCCTCTTCGTTGTCGTTGTTGTTCATAGTAGCGTCAATCTAATCCTATTCGTTGTTGTTGTTGTTTACAGCATCATCGATCTAATCCCACAATGCGTATGCAACGGTGATAGGGTCTCATTGTGAATTCGTTGATCGGAGAAAGAGATTGAGAAATGGCGTTATCGGAGAGAGATTTGAAAAAAGTTTTGAGAAATGTGACTATGCAATTGATTAATAAAATCTTATTTGAAACTATCTATTATAATTTTTTATGTTATTTAAATTGATATTATGATTGTTGTCAAGAGTGACATTCGCGCTATCACGAGAGACATTTGAATAAAACTCCTCAATTTGAATAAAATTCATTATTAACATTGTCTTTATAAAGTTAAGAGATCTAGTTAAGAGACATTTGAATAAAACTCCTCAATATATAGGCCTGATACAACAACACCGATCTTATCTTCTTCGTTGTTGTTGTTGTCGTTGTTTACAGCAGCATCGATTTGGGGGAATCTTGGTCCCACAAAGCGTATGCGACGACCATAGGGTCTCATTGTGAATTCGTCGGCGACAACTTGTTGGTTGACGATCTCCTCTTCTTCGTTGTTGTTATTGTTCACAGCAGCACCGATCTCATCTTCGTTGTTGTTATCGTTGTTCACAACAGCACCGATCTGGTCCTCTTTGTTGTTGTTGTTGTTCACAGTAGCACTGATCTGATCCTCTTCGTTCTTGTTGTAGTCGTTGTTTACAGCAGCATCGATTTGGGGGAATCTTGGTCCCACAATGCGTATAGGACGGTGATAGGGTCTCATTGTGAATTCGTTGATCGGAGAAAAAGATTGAGAAATGGCTTTATCGCAGAGAGATTGAAAAAAAGTTTTGAGAAATGTGACTATGCGGTTTAGGTTATAACAAACTGACCTAGAAACAGATTCAAAACCTATATTGGGACCCATAAGCATTCACAAAGTATTGAAATTTTTATTTGAATACTTTGTGAATGCTTCTGGGTCCCGCTATAGGTTTTGAATTCGTTTCTAGGTCAGTTTGTTATAACCTAAATCAACCGCATAGTCACATTTCTCAAAACTTTTTTCAATCTCTCTCCGATAAAGCCGTTTCTCAATCTTTTTCTCCGATTAACGAATTCACAATGAGACCCTATCACCGCCCCATACGTATTGTGGGACCAAGATTCCCCCAAAGCGATGCTGCTGTAAACAACGACTATAACAAGAACGAAGAGGATTAGATCAGTCCTACTGTGAACAACAACAACAACGAAGAGGACCAGATCAGTGTTGCTGTGAACAACGACAACAACAACGAAGATGAGATCGGTGCTGCTGTGAACAATAACAACAACGATGAGGAGGAGATGGAGGAGATTGGTACTGTTGTGAACAATAACAACAACGAAGAGGAGGAGATCGGCAACCAACAAGTTGTCGCCGACGAATTCACAATGAGACCCTATTGCCGTCGCATACGCTTTTTGGGACCAAGATTCCCGCAAATCGATGCTGCTGTAAACAACAACAACAACAACAACGAAGAGGATCAGATCGCTGCTGCTATAACAGGCCTATATATTGAGGAGTTTTATTCAAATGTCTCTTAACTAGGTCTCTTAACTTTATAAAGACAATGTTAATAATGAATTTTATTCAAATTGAGGATTTTATTCAAATGTCTCTCGTGATAGCGTGAATGTCACTCTTGACAACAATCATAATATTAATTTAAATAACATAAAAAATTATAATAGATAGTTTCAAATAACATTTTATTAATCAAGTGCGACAATTTTATTATTAATCTCCTTCAACTTCTTCTCAATTGACTTGTTGAAGTCCTTTCTATTCTTCAACAATTGTGTCATTCGATAGATTTTTTTTCAAATTGCACCTCAGCTATGCCAATCCTTTGCACGAGAGGTCTTTGTTCATTCATGTTCATTTTTCCATCTATAAGAGATGAGTTCTAGCATCTCACTAGATTCAATGAGACTTCAGTTTGAAAATCGGGTAAAACCAGAATTTTAGTTCGAGACATGATACCACAAAGAGTGGTCACTTTGTTCTCCTTCCGTGCCAAACGCTTCTTGTGTTACGTACACGCAAGTTTCACCTTCTTCTTCTTAATCAATATCATATCATAAACACAATTGCCAAGAAAGGACAAAGAAATTATATTTGTGTGTGTCTTCTTCTCCACATGCTATGCGGGTTTTATAGAGCTATCTCACCAACCCCTATTCGAAATTTCATTAACTCCGCGTGTGTAAACTAGGTCTCTTAATAGATTTCAAATAAAAACTAATATACTTTTTCCATATTTTATAATATCTAAGTTTGTGTATTACATTAAAAATTAATTGAAAGTTTTGTGTCATAAATCAACTCGCTTTTTCGTCAAAAATAAATTAATAAATCCGAATTGCTTAATTATTTTATTACTACATAATATTAAAATATGCTATCGGCTGAAAGGCTACTAGGTTTGATATAATCTTATTAAGGATAGACTATCGGCTGAAAGGCTATATATGTTTTAAACTTATCTTGTGTAACATCTTTCAACTCCTGAATATATTGTAGTTCATATCCTAACACAGTGTACTCTCTTAACCTTAATTGTCTATGTTACTTGTCTCGACATATCACTTGCAACATCCTCAGATTGTTCCTCATCTACTTACATAATTCTTCTTATTCATTTCTTTTCATTCGCTTGGGATTTACATCACCCGCTATAGGTTACATCCGATTGGTATATCCCCTGACCATGACAAGGCTAAACACCATTGCTAAGACTAACAAGGTTCAACTAGTTACAAAGTTTGGACTCTTATAGTTCTATTTGTGTTTGTCGAGTTGGTTACTCCGATTGTATAACTTTGATGAGGTTTACCCTTCGGTACGTTAGTACAGACTTGACTGTGGTCTATTTTAGTTTCGACTAATCTAATTGGTTAGACAGTGATGGATTCCCAACATTCACTGCATTGGCTAATTTAAACGTATCCCTACTCCTCCAACTTACATTTCTAAAGTTTAACTTGTAATAATTCTGGTATAAACAACTATCGAGTGAAACTAATTATGGCTTAATGAAACTTAGTTGGATTTATCTGACAAGTAAAAGAATTTGAAAGGAATTCATTCAGTAGTGTTTTGCTGAAAAGGTTAGAAATTCGATCTAATAATAATTTTGTTATCAGATCTACAATCAATTTTATGTTGCATTTAATCTAGCTGAACCCAATTGCCTGTACCATATTTTCTACATTAGTAATGATAATAAATAAATATTGCTTGTAATCTATTTGTAAATTTTTATATCTTGTTATTATTATGATTTCTTTTCAATGCATAATAGACAAGGGCAAAAGAGAAAGAATACTTACGATGAGCGTCATCAAATTGATGATTTCGTTGATCAAATTCCTCACTTAAGATTTATATGTCATGCATTGTGTGAGTTTTGAATAGTTGATTTATTGTCTGCAAAAAATATAAACATAAAACCTTCAACTTGAGATTGATCTGGTTATATATCTTACCAATATTTACCGGCAGAAGTAAATTCAAAGAGTCGAGTTATAACAAATTTTGACTATATAAAGTGAGTAAAAAAAATATATTATCGAATGATAAAAGTCAAATAAATATGATCAGCAACATATATATATATATATATATATATATATATATAAACACAATAAAGTTCACCAATACATAATAAAATATTGATATCATATATTTTGATGTTTCAAATAACACACCTTATTAATAAAATATATGTCGGCTCTTAAAGAATTCATCATACAATTTTTTTAAAGCAAAGGAAAAACTAGATTGATAAAAAAAAGAAATGATACCAAAATTGCGGGATATAAACCAGACTCGATAGATCCATACAAAAGTGTTGGTCACATTAAAGGGAAATACAAAGATTAAATCACGCAAGCGTAATAAACTCTATTATATCCTAACAAAGGAGCACAACCTAGAAAACTCACAAAGGGTGCAAAACCATATTAAAAAAAATATTATGATGAATTACCATTTGCGAGAACCAATAAAAAACAAAACATTAGAAAATGGATTTACTGTCAACACGGAAGCAGATCCAGGTACTATCAACTACCTGCAACAAGCTACAATAAAAAAAATGACTCTTTCGAGTCAAATTAACAAATATAATGAATAAACAAGGATATCAAAAATTCCAGATCAGTTAGAACACTGATACAAATATTAATCGACTCACTAGCACAATGGTTGTAAATCTTAACAAATCTAGATATCAACATTAGCACAATGACTGCATATCTCAACGGATCCGCAAAAGCTTGTAACTTGCAGATCTTAATAGATCTGGATATCTACACTAGAAAAATGGCTGTAGATCTCAACCATGAACCAGAAGCACAACCACAAAATTATTTCTTCTATTCTTTGTATTTTGTGTGAGTTTCACAATTAGATCATTTAGAATAAAAATTGAATTACTCTTAAATAGAATTTTCAAAATATAAACATGTAAAATATACAGTGATCAACAACAAATGGAAAAAAGAAAGAAAAAAAGGAGGGAAAATAAATTTGATTTTATGTTACATACTCGACTATGGAGTGAGTTAGTGAAGAAGTGATTAACAACCAAGAAGGTCTGAAAAAAATCTTAAATTTTGTGCTTATTCATATGGTATAATTGAAGAAAAAAGAGCGAGAAAAAACCTTAAATTTCGTGTCATGCATAATCATGTAAAAGAGATTGGGATGTTGAGAATGCTCTTAGATTAAAATATAGACAACCTCAACACAAAAAAAGAAGAGAAATGAGTCTCTCTCTATTTTTTTTTTGTGTTTTTTGTGTATATTTTTTAAATATGTGTAGAGTGGTTAGAAGATTAAAACTAGGAGAAAAAACAAAGATGATAGAAAAAATCATATACAATGTCACATACATTGCCATTATTTTGATGTTTAAATAACACAACTTAAAATAAAATATATGTGCCACTAAAATTTGTATTGTGTGTGTGAATTTCCCCACTAAAATATTTATGGCACATGTTGACCAAAAAAAGATCTTTATGGCATATTTTGAATAGTTAGAATTCAGTCATATATTTTTTTATATGTGAAAAGATAGAATTTGTTGGCCTTAATCCTCTTATTCTATAATAAAAACAAAAGATTTTGAATAGTTAGAATTCGGTCATATATGATAAGTAAAATATGATTGAAAATTATTTCAATTTTAATTTAACTCATACCAAATTAAGATTTATTCTTAATTAAATATTATGAACTATTTGACTTAAATACATAGATGGTCCTTGTAAAATGAAAAGAATTGATCAATTACGTTTTTTAAACTCTTAAAGTATGAAACTTTTTTTTGTACAAACATTGATTTTGGTAAACAAAAATATTTAAAACAATATTTTTGGTCAAAGATATACATTTTGGTCACATACATTGTCAATGTTTGGATGTTTTAATGTTTAAATACCAATTTAAAATAAAATATATGGACCACTAAAATCTTTCTTATCTGTGTGAACAGTGACGGATCCAAGAATTTTGAATAGTTGAGGCATCACATATATGAATTCTATAAAATGACAATTTATATTTTACATTACAGAGTTTAAAGAAAATTCTATAAAATATCAATTTATATTATACATTACACCTAGAAAAAAAAATTCTAAAACTTTTGTGCATGGCAGGTTCCCATACATCGATGTATGTGCATTCGTCCCTGTGTGAGAATTTTACCACTAAAATCCTTATGGCACATATTGACCAAAAAAAATCTTTATGGAATAAACATTTTTTATCAAAGAAAAAGTATATATCATTTTTTAGATAACTATGTAAAGATTTACTATATTTTTGGTCAAAGAAATGTTTATGGCATAGTTTTAAGGTATAGTATATTTTTTTAGTCTTTTAATACATTAAAAATATGTTCATATACATACTATTAATATTGTGGTATTTAAAACAAAAGAATTATTATGTTAAAAAAATAAGACTTTCATCTGTGCGATGCACAAATGTTAAACATACTATTTTTGTTTTTGATAGGCGTTAAACATACTATTTGAAATTCAATATATTTTAAAAATAAATTGCAAATAAACAATAAATACAATGAATATAATTGAAATTTTAGTTGTAGATAAATATCATTGTTGCACTTGTTTTTCATAGCCTAAAAGTGGGTCTTTTTTTTTAAACAACAAAGACTTTGAAATAGATCATGTCGATCAATTTTAAATTAAATCAAATTAATCTTTTTTTTTGGTAAGGAGTAATACTTTATCTAAAACATCGATCTCTTATAAAATATCAATTATATTCATTGTAAAATATTTTCCCCAATCAAATGTTTACGATAAGATGCTATATCTGAAGAAACATAATCGCATCTTTATTCCAAATATCTCATAATAGAATATCAGAGTATAATTACAGCGGAAAAAAATATAAGAGTAAACAAGACACTTAAACAACTAGCCCTCAGTTGATCCTTATTGTACTTTGAAAGACTATGTGACAAAAACCTGCAGTCGGCTTAAAGCCTCGCCGCTTCTTAATGCGGAACAAATCACCTCTATGCTATGACTCTAAAGTCTTGATGATGCGTGCAAATTTTCAAACTAAAATAACCTGAGGGCACCCAGCCTGGCTCATGGGTGTTATAAATGATAGGAAGGTCACAATCTAAGTATGAAATATAAATAAAGAAAGCCAAAACAATATATTGATTTAATTGCATTTTTTAATTATTTTTGCATGTTAGTTCCACATTAACATAATATAAAATAAAAGGCACAAAGAGCCTATCAATGTAGCCCTTACATAAAATGTGACACCAATAAGTCCATCCCCTTATGATCGTCATATGCATGAATTTTGTGTTGGAACAAAAGTGATTCTGATATAAATCTTAAGTTTTGATGATAACAAAGTATTAATCAACAATAGAGTATTTTAATATTTACTCTAAGTGGCAGGTTAAACTAATATATGAAGAAATTACACTTGAGTTAAGAAACTCTTAAACAAGCGTTAAAGTGTATCAGAAGCAACAATATCAGAAGCAACATACATCAGAAGCTACTTCAAGTCATAAGCTAGTTCACATCAGAAGCTACACTGAACAGAAGCTATATTGTTGAGAAGCTAGTGAGTTTCAGAAGCTGAAGACTCAGAAGCTATGTTGGGTACATATATTCTGAATGACAAGCCAAAAAACGTCAGTGAAAACTAATAGTGATTCAATGATTGGAAATCATTTGAATTAATGGCTGTAATGTTAGACTACTTGGCGATCACTTAGAGGGGGGGTTGAATAAGTGACCCTTTTAAACAATGTAGTTTTAAAAACTTTTCAAAAACGAATGCGCGGAAGTCCACCGGATCGGTAGTCTACTTTGCACCCATTCGATTAAAGTAAAAGTAGAATAAGCCTTTAGAGCATATGATGATAAATCGATCAAAGTAAACGTTTCGTAATTAAATTATTTAAGATAATTCACACAACAAGGTTCAACAACCAAGTATTGCAGAATCACATTTCAAGCAATATTAATTGAATTTTGATGAACACGTACGATCACAAAATTCAATTGATTGAATAACAAATAATACGAAACATAAACGAGTTCAAGGAAAGAAGAGACGCAAACAAGTGATTAGGAAGTTCCCTCAGCTTTCGTGTCGTCTTCGCGGTCGGCCGGGTACGTCTTCCCCCAAATTGTCAAACAGACGATTTGATCTCTTTATTAAAAACTTTAGTATCTTGATACAATGTGCACAATTTACAACGAATTCACCTGAATAAGACTATACAAAAGACCCCTTTCTTCACTTATACCGAATCGATGAAAATTGTGCGAAAACCTCAACAACCTTTGAAGCTTCTACCTCTGATTCCAATGATTGATCCTCACACCTCTTTCAACTCGAAAGACCTTTTCACAATCGTCCAGCTGATTACCTCGCTCAAATTTGTTGATCCTTCAAGAATTCTTCTCAATCTTGAAAGCTTGATGAGAAACCAAACCTTCAACCCAATTCAACCCCCCCTAATTCTGATTCACTGCGAATTACACCGAACGTTATCGATAAACCGCACCAAGAACCCTTGATTGATCCCATACTCAATCTCAAATTGATAGTGAATTGATGGAAGATGACGAACTTGTGTTGAATGAAGCTTTGATCCAAAATTTCTCCAAAATTCAGATCAATAGTGTTTTCCCAATGGTTTCTCACACTTACAACAAAACCTCACATTGCCATTTATAGGGAAAATAGAATTGAGCAAATATAGGCAAAATATAATAGAAGTGTATCAATACAAATGATAGTGTGTATCAATACAAGTCCCTGACAGCGTACAAAATTTGAAAGTTTTCATCTATGTATCGATACAAAAACGTGTTTGTTTCGACACATACACCAGTATCTTGAAAAACTGACTGATATGTATCGAAGCATGCAAGCATGATTCGATATATAATGCATTCTCTGGTCTTTTGAGAGAGTTTGATGTGTATCAAAACATGCAAGCATGATTCGATACACAGGAGACTCTCTTCCCCTGAGAGCCCAGGCTTGTATCGATACAAGTGATATATGTATCGATACAAAATGCACAAAATCAGCCTGTAGGTTTTTCAGGACATTTATATCGATACAAGTAAGTGTGTATCGATACAAAATACCTTCAAAACATATTTTCAAAGTTTTAAAATAGTTTATCGCTGTCAAGTTATTTATAATGTTGCCAAAATAAGTTCTACCCTATTTTCATGTGTTTTGACAATTATTAAAACATAGGGATGAACTGGTGCACTTACATGTAATTGATTGAATTATCATAGTACAACATCATTATCATCAAGGATAGTGACGTTAGTACTATTTTTACTTCATAAGGAAAAATATTATGATACAATAGGAATGAATGGATAAGCGTTAACAGAAATGGCAATTATCCCATGTTACCTTTGTTCTTTCACAACTGCTTGACAATGACCTCTATAAAGATCATTACATTCAAACGTCTCTATTTTTTCATCATCTATAAATAGAGAGCGAAGTTTTGAAGATCAGGTTACGCACATACAACAGCTACAACGCATACTCTGTTTTTCTATTTTTCTTAGGAATTCTGTGTTGGAGTCTTAAAGTTTGTGTTGTAACTTTCAGTGAACTCTGGATTTTAACATCAAGTGTTCATAACTCTGTTATTCTTTTGTTTTGTGTTAGAAGCCTCTTGCTGGTGAGCTTAAGCAATAGGAAGTCTCTTACTAGAGTGTTTGAGCATTGTGTAATCTTAGTGATTATAGTGAAATCCCTTGGAAGTGCAAGGGGACTGGACTACTCTCGGTTTGTGAGAGAAACCAGTATAAAATTGCTTGTATCGTCTCTCTCTCTTTCTCTATCTCTTTATAGTTGCGCAGACGTTAATTGTGTTTGTTTATCCGCTAGTCATTCTAATAAGTTCTCGAAACTTAGAAGAAGTTTTTTAAAATACCAAAAAACAATTCAAGGAAACCATAATAGAGCTATATCTATCCTTGCTAGCTGTATTACTCATGATGAGTTCTTAAAACTTGGAAACAGATCTAGTGTTAACGGTATTTATGACTCTTTGTGAGCTACTTATGAAGGAAACCAACAAGTGAAAGAAGCAAAGGCTAATCTTCTAGTTCATCAGTATAAAATGTTTAAGTTGAAAGACAATGAAAACTTTGAAGAAATGTATACAAGGTTTAAAATCTTGGTTTCTAGTCTTGGAGTCTTAAAGAAAAATTATACCACTTCTCATCATGTGAAGAAGATTCTGAGGTGTTTACCACCTATAAGTGGAGACCTAAAGTCAATGCTATACAAGAAGCAAAAGATCTCAATACTCTAAGCTTAGAAGAGTTAACTAGTTCACTAATAAGTCACAAGATGGAACTAGCTTCTGATGAGCCCAAGAAGAAATCAAAGTCATTGGCTTTGCCAGCAACTTTGAAATCTCCTAAGGCTCTGAAGGCTATGGTTATTGAATCTAATGTTGAGGAATCTTCTATAGATGATCAGGAGGATGGATCAGATGAGGAACTTTTTGCTCTACTTTCAAGGTTCAGAAAATGGAATAAGTACAAAAACAACAAAGCTTCTAGGAACAGGTCCGGTTCTAAGAGTTATGGGAATAAAACCTCCAACCTCAAAGACAAAAGATTGATCACTTCATTGTTGAATGTCCTGATTTGAATACAAAAGATACAGGGAAAAAGGGAAATTTCAAGAACAGAATGAAGAAATGTCTTATGGCAACATTTGAGGATCAGGAAAAGTTATCAGACGAAGAAGATGATGATAAAGAGGCAAATCTAGCATTAATGGCTACAACTTCTTCTAATAATGAGTCTGATACTGATGATATTGATGAGGTAATTTCCAAACTTCCTCATGATAAGCTTCTAACTGCTCTTAAAGGCACTATGAAGCAATACATAAACAAGTCAAATGATTTCAAAAGTTTAAAAACTAAGATTGACTTCCTTACAGAGAAATTAGACCAACTTCAATCTCAATATAATGAATCCCTTTTGAAAATCAAAGAGCTTGAAGAAGGTTGTGTTGCTTGTAACAAATCACATGATAAGCATGAAGTTGTTCTTCGTTAGTTTGTTAAACAAAATGTTAATAAGAATAAAGTTGCTTCCATGATTTATATTGTTAGCAAGAACAAATGATATGGACTAGGTTATTCTATATCTTCTGACAAAGAAAAATCAAGTCAGTCTGTTTGCTTGAGCAAAACACCTCCTCCTCTTTATTCCAATTTCATATTAGAAGCAGGTAACTCTAAGAAAGCTTCACAAACTGCTGTTTTAAATAAGGGTAAATCAAAAGATTCAGAAGGTAACACTTCAGAGGCCAAGACTAACTCTAATTCAAAAATGAGATATTCAGAACTAAAGATTCCGAAGAGACCAGTTCCTAAGGCAACTAAGGTTCTGAGAACTTCAGAAGCTAGTTCTTCTAATATAAAGTTTGTGAAACCTATTAAAAGCTTTGAGAAACCTTCAGAAGGCCTACACTAACCCATCTGGGCCCAACAAGTTGTGGGTACCAAAATTTGAAATAGTTGATGTTGTAGGTCTGCGCTCAAAAAGAGAAGAAGCCAAGTACCTAGACACTGGTTGTTCACAACAAATGACGGGGGAGAAGGATTTGTTCCTCACCCTGGAGGCAATGTAGGATTCGGTGGGAACTAAAAAGGTAGAATAATTGGTACTGGTACAGTAGGTAATTCCTTTTCTACTATTTATGATGTTTTGTTAGTTTATGGACTTTTTCATAACCTTTTAGCATAAGCCAATTATGTGATAGTGGTTATGAAGTGGTGTTTAATAAGAATACATATACTATAAACAATGATTTTGATAAGTCTATTGTTTTCAAAGGTAAAAGAAAAGGCAATGTTTATAAAATCAATCTTTTTGAATTAATGGAACAAGAAGTTGTTTGTCTTTTGACTCTGAGTGAAGAAAAATGGGTCTGGCACAAGAAATTGGGTCATGCTAACTGGAGGTTAATCTCTAAGCTTAGCAAACAGAATCTTGTGAGTGGCCTACCTGATTTAAAATATCACTCAGATACAGTTTGTGGTTCATGTAAAAAAGGAAAGCTTTTCAAAATCTCTTTTAAAGATAAAAATGTTGTCTCCATTTCAAAGCCTTTGGAATTACTTCATATTGATTTATTTGGACCAGTTAGCACTGCTTCAATGAATGGTAAGAAGTATGGACTTGTCATTGTTGATGATTACAGTAGATGGACTTGGGTTAAATTCCTTAGATCCATGGATGATACATATTATGTGTTTAGTACTTTCTGCACTCAAATACAAGTTGAAAAAGATTTGAAAATTGTGAAAGTTAGAAGTGATCATGGTGGTGAATTTGAAAATGAACCTTTTGAAATCTTTTGTGAGAAACATGGGATACTCCATGAATTCTCTTCTCCTAGAACTCCACGACAAAATGGGGTTGTAGAGAGAAAGAATAGATCTCTTCAGGAAATGGCCAAAACCATGATGCATGAAACTAACTTAACAAAGTATTTTTGGGCAGAAGCAGTAAACAAAGCTTGTTATATTCAAAATAGGATCTATATCAGACTTATGATAAATAAAACAGCATATGAATTATTCAAAGGAAGAAAACCTGATATTTCTTATTTTCATCAATTTAGATGTACTTGTTACAATCTGAATACAAAAGTTCACCTAAAGAAATTTGACTCTAAAGCATCTAATTAAACGAACAAGGAGAAGTTACAAGATGGGTTTTAAGAAACAAAATGGGTTTTCAGAAACAAATTAAATGAACAAGGAGAAGTTACAAGAAACAAAGCAAGATTAATTGCACAAGGTTATAGTCAACAAGAAGGAATTGATTTCACACACACCTTTGCTCCAGTTGCTAGATTGGATGTTATCAGGTGATTTCTTTCCTATGCAGTTAATCATGGCATCACTCTATATCAAATGGATGTGAAGAGTGCTTTTCTTAAAGGTTTCATTACTGAAGAAGCTAAGTGTATGTAAAACAACCTCCTAGATTTGAAAATACTCAAAACCCTGATCATGTTTTTAAACTTAAAAAGTCACTTTATGGTCTTAAACAAGCTCCTAGAGCTTGGTATGATAGACTAAGTAACTTTTTGGTTAATAATAGTTTTGAAAAAGGGAAGGTTGACTGTACATTATTCAGAAAGACCTTGAAGAAAGACATTCTGATCATACAAATATATGTTGATGATATTTTTTTTGGTTCAACTAATGCTTCTCTTTGCAAGAGTTTTTCTAAGTTCATGGTGTAACACCTCAAAATTTAGAAGTATTTATTTTATAAGGATTTAATTAATTTCCCAATTTACCTAGTTGATATATATTTATAATTTAATATATTATGTGTGAGTGTGCACTTATTTGCTTTATAATGTTTATAAATTAGAAATTTAGAAAATTTTAGTAAATTAAAGAAGAAAAAAAATTATAAAGAAACATAAACTTTGAGGGAAATGAGAGAAAATATGTACTTTAAGTGATTAGTAATTAGTGAATTGGAGAGTATGGGGTTGGTAAAATGATAGAGAAAAGAAAAGAAATAGAACATGGGCCTAGAGTGACATAAGGAAAAATGGGAGGGGTGTATTGGAAAAGAGTAGAAAGTGAGGGTGTACAGAAAAATATAGAGAAAATAGTGAGAAGAAAAGAAAGAGGCGTGTGAAAACTTGGAGAGAGAAGATCAAAACAAACCCATCCAATCTTAGGAAGATCACTGCTATCCAAGTAAGGAAGTTTAACTTAATTAATTTAAGATGTTGGGTTTATTGATGGTTATGAATATGGCTTGCTTTTATCGCTTTTGAAATATGATTCAAATTTTTGGCATATTGTTTGTATATATGGTATAGGTAAGGGTGTTTAATGGATTTACTTTATGAACGGAAATATGTAAGTATGAACATGGTTTTGTTTTGTATTATATATGCTATGAAAACGTTTACTAATTGAGTGAATAATATCTATGAATTTATCTATGCATTCCTTAAATATGATTTGTTTTGAGGTGTCTTTCGATTCATAAAATTCTTCAATGATTATCATATTTGATCTTTGGCATGATTATATATTGATTTTGAATTGATTAATATCAGGTTCAACATGTACTCTTGATTTGTCTACTAAGTATAAGGCTATTTGCTTATATTTGTGAAATTAAGTTTGTGATCATAAATTAATAATTAAAATTATCCCTATAGTTTCAAAACTCACGTTACCTTTTGTTTGTGTTTATGCAATAGTATGTTTTTCTTTTCTTTGGTGTGTGGCCTACTGTTTATTTGGCTATAATGTTTTGTTTTGGTAGTTCAAAATGTGCAAAAGGGTATGGAGTCTAGAGCAAATATATAGGATATTTACATTGACTTGGTCAATAAGAATTGAAATAAAACGATTTGATTCATTGATAGATGCATAATATTATAGTGCTTGTATATGTCTTACAAAGTATGGTCATTGCATATTGTTTCTTTATATTGTTTCTTTATTGACTATGCTCAGATCGTGTGAATGGTTTTAGTTGTTGATTTACTTCATCACTTGTACTTAGAATATGAAATAGGGGATAGATGTTTCTATTTATATTTTATTTTGGTACGGGCCGGGTCGTGTATTTTAAAAGAAAAGGGCTTCTTGTATCATTGGCACATGTGCACATAGGGTGTGTATGTTTAGGTGTGTTTTGGTGAGTTTAGAATCATTCTAGTTTTAAAAAAAAAATCAGCGAAGTATATTGGTGGACATTATAATAACGTATTGTTTTAATTAAAGTGTTAACGAGAGGCGATGAGTTTAATTGGTCTTGAATTAACTTGTTGTTATATTTAAGTGGTGATGAGATTAAATTGATGAAAACCTAATTGGTGATGTATAGATTTTTTTATTGATGTTGTTTATAGTCCCTGTGTATAATGTTGATTGTAAGTTGTAGTGAAGCCGTTGATAAGTCGTTGTTTAATTGATGTTGATTTAAGCCGTTGTTTATTTGACGTTTATTTGAAGCCGTTGATTATTGATGTTGGTTTAAGCCGTTGATATAAGCCGTTGATGAGTGTTCTCATATGTCGTGATTTGTGAACTTGATTTCTTATGCTTAAGTATCTTCGTTCACATCTTGTGTGACCTTGTTCATTTGTTTGATTTCGTGTGATCGTCCACTAAGACGAATCTTGTTTGATTATTTATTCTATGTTTTGCTATATCTTATTTTCATAATGTTTTCAGTTTTCTTATTAAATTTTGTTACTCATCCCTTTATTCTTTGTCCCTCTCTTGCTTGGCCCTGCGGTGTACAACCGTAGTGTTGTTTTTAGATGACTGATGCGCTTTAGCGGCTGTGTTAGGGATAACATTAGGAGCTGTATATTCTTATCATTTCGAGTCTTTTGGAGTCGCTCTTGATGCATAACTTGGGGGAATTGTATTTATCATTGTTGAAATATATTTTTTTTTAGTATTTCGGAAAGACTATGTAGAATTGTTTACTTCTATAACTTAACTTTCAATTCAGATTTTTGTTGGAGATAACCTTTATATTTTGAGTTTATTTTCACTGCAAATTTATTGACTCTAATAATTATTTTTGAAAACTAGAAAGGTATGTGATACCTCGTGTTGCTATTTTTAAAATATAATTAAAAATTAGTTAAAATAATAGTTGGGAAACCTGGGTGTTACAGATGGAGAGAGAATTTGAAATGAGTATGATGGGAGAGTTGAAGTTCTTTCTTAGAATTCTATTTAATCAAACAAAGGAAGGAACTAATATCCATCAAACCAAGTATACAAAAGATCTTCTGAAGAAATTTAATCTTGAAGATTGCAAGCCTATGAACACTCCAATGCATCTAACCACAAGCATGAGTTTGGATGAATCTAAAGGCAAAGTTGATCAGAAAGCATACAAAGGTATGATTGGTTCTCTACTCTACCCAACTGCATCTAGACTTGATATTTTATTCTCAGTATGTTTAAGTGTACGATTTTAATCAGATCCTAGAGAATCTTATCTCACTGTTGTGAAGAGAATTTTTATGTATCTGAAAGCAACTTCTAATTTTGGATTACTTTATAAGAAATCCATGAAATATGAGTTAAATGGATTATGTGACGCTGATTATGCTGGAGACAAACTTGAAAGAAAATCAACTAGTGGTAGTTGCCAATTTGTGGGTGAAAATCTTGTCTCTTGGGGTAGCAAAAGGCAGACGACCATTGCTATGTCCACAGCAGGATACATTTCAGCTGCTAAATGTTGCACACAACTTCTTTGGATGAAGTATCAATTAAAAGATTATCATATAAGCAGTAACAATATTCCTTTATATTGTGATAATACTGCAGCCATTTATCTTTCTAAAAATCCTATTTTACACTATAGAGCAAAACACATTGAGATCAAACATCATTTTATAAGAGATTATATTATGTTGAGAAAAGGATTATAGATATCAAGTTTGTTGAAACTGAAAAACAATGGGCTGATATTTGTACAAAACCCTTAGCTGTTGAAAGATTTGATTTTATAAAGAAAAATCTCAACATGGTGTTTGTTCCTGATTATTAGATTCTAGTGAGTAAAATGAGTTTTCAAAATCTGATGATAATCAGAAACTGTTGGACTTCAGAACCTCAAGGTCAGAAGCTCTGATGGACAACTACTTCTGATAATGATCACAATCTATAGAGTGGTTCTGATGTGGTAGTGGAACCGTTTTTATCCTATCTCTTTTTAACTACTGTCCACTAACACGTCAGTTATTTAAATAATCTTTTATACACGTGTCTAGTTGTAATTAGTCTAAGTATTGGTTAATGATGATTTAGTGCTTTAATTGGAATATGACTCTTTTGTCCTGTTGTGTGGTACTGTGTTTTGTTTTGTTTGTTTTCCAAAAATATACACTTTTGCTCACATGCACACAAACACTTTCACAACCCACACTTTTCATATTCTCTCTAAACCTCCAACACTTCACTTCTTCCTCATCTCGCTAGCATTACCAAAACCCTAACTTTCAAGATTGGCATCATCATCATCTGCTTCGACAAAATCTACTGCAAAACAGTCATCTCTTTCGTCACCTTTGGTACTGGTTGTTGCTCTGATTGATAACTTGGCGTCTCAGAAAACTTTTTCAATTGCTAAGGACACAATGAAGTTGAAAAGTTCTGACCTGAGATGTGTGGTAGAAAAAAGAGTGAACTTCGAAAGTTTAAAGGCGAATGGATTCGACATTCAGAAAATGTTCTATGAAAAGGGCTTGGAACGATACTTCAATATTTTGAATGGTCCATACTATGATGAATTAGTCAAGGAATTCTAGATGAAAGCATATGTGTTTGATAAGAATTCTGCTTATTTGGAAGTTGAGAAGTTAGTAAAGAAGAACCCTCAACTTAAAGGTAAAACTACGAAGGAACTAGGGCTTCCTGAGTTTGTACAAACAAAGATAAGGTCCAACATTGCTGGTATGGATATCGCCTTCACTAGTGATCATTTTCCTAAGATTTTGAATCTACCAAATCATGGGATATCTCTGGGTGTATACAAGAATACCTCTCAAAATCCTGATGTACAAGCTTTAGTTTTTGAAAATGTCAAGTCATCTGAGTAGAGAGACTTGAAGACATATTTCAAAGTTGTTTACAAGGTTCTATTTGATTTTATTGCAACAAAGGCTGGTGGTACAAATTGTGTATCTTCTGAGCAGAAGTCTTTTTATGTACTATCTTCACAAGTTCATAAAAATGAATCTGCCAAGGTACTTATTTGATCATCTTTGTGAAGTGATTAACAGTAGTATTGATTTCGGACATGTCAATTGTCATCATGCTAGGTTACTGTCACATATGTTCTTTCTAAGCAATTTTCCAAATATTCTAAAAAAAGACTATCATGGATTTGTTAAGTTAACTTATCTAGAAGACAGAGTCATTGATTGAAAGACTCTGAAAAATATGCATATGTTTAAGACAAAGGTTGTTGTCCCTAACAATCCTTTATTAATGAATAAAGAAGATCAGAAGTTTAACAATACCTTTCCTGATGTTGACATTGAAGAGGGAAAGAAGATTGTAGATGGCATGTTAAAACATTGGCAACAATATGGTGTTGTGACTGCTGGAAATAAAGCGGATATTTCAAAACTTGGATTTGAAGGGAAGAAACAGGATTTTGTTAAGAAATCTGTTATGAAGAAAAAAACATCCAAGTTGAAGAACAAGAATGCTGCTGTTGTGATTCTTGGTGAGAAAGAAAAGGAAAATAGAGAACGGGAAGGGAAATCAAAGATGTTGAATTACAAGGGGAAGAATAAAAGGGAAATTGTTTTTGATGAAGATGATGAAGAGACTGATGAAGAACCTCTTGAAGTGAAAAGAAGAAGGATCTTGAAGCAAAAAGAAGAAGCTGCTGCTCAGAATCAGAATCAAAATCTAGGTATGTCCTCTAATGATTTTGTTAATGAGCCTACTGAATCTTAATCTTGGATTGTTGAACCCAAAAATGCTCCTCCTTCATCAGCTAAACCTTCTTTAGAACCTTTAGTTTCTAAACCTTCACCTAAACCAACATCCTTACCTGTTGAATCTAAAGTCCTACCAACCAAACCACCATCTGATGAAATCAAAGAAAAATTCTTTGAAATTGTCACTGACACAAGTTCTGATTCATCATCAGAATCAAAATGTTCTCCTACACCAACACATGTCTCTATACCCTCCAAACCTGCCATTCAAATGGTTAACCCTTTAATAGAAACCTTATCTGAACCACCTTATTTTGTTGTCACACCTCCATCATCACTGAAGTAGCAAAGTTTTTCACAAGAAAGGGGGGTTTGAATTGTGAACGTTTAAAATTACCTATTAAAATTTCACTTCAAGATAAACAGAAGAGATTAATCTGAGATCAATCTGGTTAGTTAATAAAACTTAATGTAGAAGTGAATAGTGTGTGTAGTGCTTTGCTTTAAATAAAGAGAGATAGAGAGACAATAACACACAAGAAATTTATACTGGTTCACCCCAATGTAGGGCTAGTCCAGTCCTCACTCTCCGTGAGATTAATCCACTAAGATCTTGAGATATTAATGATCTCAAATACATAACCTCCTTGATCTAAACCAAGATCAATAGCTTTTAAGCCCTCCAAGCTTAAACCTATTCCAACCCTTCAGGCTGGAAGGATACAACACCAAAACATTCAATCAATAGTTACCTATTGACTTGAGCTTCCTTTCCTTTTTACAAAGAGTTTGTTAGATCACAAGCTTACAAATAAACTCAACCACGTTGAGAAGCTTAAGTTACAAAAACACTTAGTTCACTCTTAAAGGTATACTGATCCAAGTAGAGCTTGGAAAAACTTGTGTAATAAAGACAAGTAGAGATATGAATGATTGTATTGAAAGCTCTTGCTCTTCAAAGGCTCCAAGGATGCTATTTATAGCTGATGTGAATACTTCAATCCTTGGTCATCAAGTTGCTTCAGAGGAGCCAAAAACTAGCCGTTTAATGTCCATAAGATGACAGCTCCTTGTACTTGATGAAAGATAATAAATCTGCCAGAACATTCTCAGCATGTTCTTCATGTTCTGGTTGTGGAGAGTGAGTATTAAAGCTCTTGAAATCAGGAGCGTGTTGGTAACTTATTCTTCAAGACTATACGTTGTTGGATTGCTGTTTAAAGTCAAATACCAGCACCTGTAGACAGCTAGAAAGAATATATCAAAGAATGTGCAAAAAGTTGTCCAGAAGGGAGAACGTTCTCACATCGTTCTATTGTTTATTTGCTGATGAAGGTCTTCATATAAAGCAAGACGTTTGCTTGCTGGACACGTTAGCACATAAGAAGATGTTGGAGAGTGTTTGTGAGCCAGCTGGTCTTCTTATCCTATTGCTATTCAAGTGTACAACAAGTAAACATAGCCTCCATAGATGTAGGAGAAGGACATATGATAAAATATAAAACTTGTCCTTGCAAGTACAACACAACTCATAGTCAAGAGTGTGTTGTCTAAATATTGTTGGCCCATAAAATTTCCTTGAATAGTGACAGCTTGCAATGCTCAAGGAGAAGACTCCTTGAGACATTGAATATTAAATTCATGTTTATTCTTCAACCATGACTAAAATAGAAATCTTCTCTTGTCACTATTTTCTTCTTGCCTAAAATGACTTATGCACTGTTGAGATCTTATGAATAAAAGTCCTTGCATAAAGTTCATATTTGTCTTGTGATAAGTAGTTATAGATAAGTCCTTTATGTTGAAAAACTTCGCACGCACAGTCTTGGCAGAAGAGAGAATGTTCCCAGATCATTCTCACAAAGTTCCAGTTTCAACATAATAAAGAATGGTGATTATATAATGAATAAGCTTTTGTTCATGTCTTATATTAATCACTCAAACGCACTTGTTAGGTCACAAAGAGATCAGAATTCACTTAGAATATAATTAAAGATGTTTGTCATAATTAAAACATCAAATTAGGATTTTACCTCAACAATCTCCCCCTTTTTGATGATGACAAACTTCTTGAATTAGATTTTAATTGAGATTCTGATTAATCAAAAGCGTGATGATACTTGTGATTAATTTAAATAAGCTCCCCCTCAATTTGAGCATTCATTACCAAAAGTAATAAAATCTTAAATATGAATGGTAAGTTTAGAAGCAAATTTGAATCATACATACTAATTTAATCATTCAAAACTCTCATTCAGAGAGTGATACAAGCATTTCCAAAGCACAAAGATTAAAGCCAAAAGATTCAAATTTCATACAACCTAGTTTAGAAAATAAAATACATAATAAGAGAAGTTCCTTAGTAATAGCAAAAGGAGAAACTTCCCAAAATATTTAATCTCCAAACAGACAGATTAAACACAAGTTTCAGCACACCTACTTAAACTAACTCCCCTTCATTTTCCTAATTCATTCTCCCCCTTTTGTCAACATCTAAAAGGGTAGGGTGGAGTTTTTCAACGCAAGCAACTACTCATGAGTTGCGGGTTCATTAACTGGTGCAGGGGTTGGATCAGTTGGACTGGATTCATCAGAGGAAGTGGAAGCATCTTGTTGAGGAAAAGCATCAATGAGTGACACAGGGTTTGGTGGTGGTGGGTTGATTCCAAAGTGAGGACAAACAGTGGTTGTGAACCACTCTCTCATAACCTGAGACTCCAGCATCATAAACATCATGATTGAATTATGAATAGTCAACCCCTCAAAAAGTTTCTTTATATCCTTCCTGGTCTTTGAAGATTGTTTCTCAAGTTTAGACCTTTTAACTGGTCTAGGATTAATCTCAGATTGTTCTTTTTCAACAGCAGCAGCAGTTCCTTGAGCAGGGTTGTTGCGGGATTTTTGAGACATACCCCACTACAGTTTTATTTTTTATTTCCAAAGGAGGGGAAAAATTGAAAACCTTTTAAAAGAAAGAGATTCTAGGTGCGGGGGTTAGTTGCACTTGAGGAAGGTATTAGCACCTCAAGCGCCCATGGTACTCCATGGTAACCTCTTATATGTTTTTGTGCTTTTTAATACATGCTTTTAAGAATGGAGGGAGAAATTGTATAGAAGAAAAAAAGAATGTGGAAAAAATTCAGAAAATTTTATTTCATGAAGTAAATAAAAGAAAAGAAGTGTAAATGTTTTTCTTTGTAAAAAAAATTTTTAAGAGTAATGTTTTTATTGTATTGTAGAGGAAATGTTTAAAAGAAAAGAAATAGTAAGAAAGTACAAATGTTGTTATGTAAAAAAGAAAAGAAGTTATTGTTGTTTGAAAAAGAATTCGTTTTTTTTTTTGTGTGTTTGAAAGAAAAGAAGATTGTAAAGAAAGGAAGATTTTATTGTCAAAAAAAGAGTTAAGAAAAGATGTTATATATAAAAAAAAAAAAAGTTGTGATAAAAGCATGTTAAAATGATTGAAGTTACGTTGGGATTAAGGTGAACTTGCGTTTGCTTTTTAAAAGGATCGCACGTTTGTTTTGAAAAGGTTTTTTCGTTTAAAAAAAAAAAGTCTCGTAATTAATTTGAAATTTAACTTTGAGTCCTCTCATTTGGAAATGAATTTTTGGCGTTGTGTGTGATGTGTGAGCTAGGAAAGCAGTAAAAGCAATAAATAAAATCCTACGCTATTACAACCCAATTGAATAATTAATTTACAACCATGTCGAATTAGAATGAATAAATAATAATAATAATAATAATAATAATAATAATAATAATAATAATAATAATAATAAGCAATAGATAAATAAATAAATAAATAAATAGCAATGCATAAAATAAAATGCAAATGCGAAAAATAAATATGGCAATGAATATGTACATAGGAGGAGAAAAGGAAAACATCGCAAAATAACATCCTAATTAAAAGTGGAGTGTGTGAAAGAAATGTGTCGGAAGCAAAGAAATGATAAAAGCTTTTTCGAAGGTCACTCACATCAACAAACAATCCTAATTAACATATACAAGCAAAAACATTTTATTTAACAAAAGAAAAGTTTTTTTTTTTAAGACAATGAATTTAGGCCAAAAGGCCCTTAACTATTAATGCCAATTGTTAGAGCTCAATGATTTCATAAAAATAAAATATTGTCTCTAACATGCATTTTGAAATGGTGCAATGTCCTAACCTAAATGCAATGCATGTATGCATGAAACAATGTGTAGTGAACATGTGATATAGAATTGTAATGTGATGTAGGAAATTGTGTGAAATGTTAAGTGACATGAAAAATGCATATGTGATGTAGTGTAAAAATGTCATGTTTCAAATACATGTATGCATGTAAATTTTTCAATAAAGCATATTATATGTTTTTCATAAAATGAAATTAGACAAAGACATAATCATGTTATCAATCATCACAAAAAAGGGAATTCAAACACAACATATTTAATTTTCCTAGTATTTTTATTTTTTGCATACTAAACAATTAAAAAGACAAACAAACTAACATTTATTGTTTTTTTTTTACATTCGAATAATTAGAAAAAAGAATAATAAAAGTTTGTTTTATTTAAAGAAGAGTGTTTTGAACTTAGAAATTTTTCATTAAATTTTTTTTTGAGCACAAACACTTAGCTTAATATCTTTTTTAAGAAAAGACAATAAACTCACACATACATTTTTTTTTTATGACAAAAAAACATCTAAAAAGCATACAAATATGATGCATATATAGGAATGCAAATAAAAAGACACTTAAAATGATACAAAAAAAAAACAAATGAAATTAATAAAAATAACAATTGCAAAAATAAAATCACATACACACAAAAAAGAAAGGAAAACAAAACAAACAAAAAAGAAGTGGGTGGGGGCGAAATTGGGCTCTTAGTTGAGCCCAGACCCAGTTTTATGGAAACCGGGTCGAACCAGACCCGGCCCCAGACCCGTTCACATAACCGGTTTGGGGGGCGTGCGAGTAAACCCTAGGGGGGCGCGCGAAGCAAAATGAATGGGGGATATATCAGATTTTTGTTTCTTTTTTTGGCAAAATTCTATTTTTCTTTCTCCTTCTCCTCTCTCACGCTCATTCTTCTTTCTCTGGTTCTTTCTTTTCTCCTTCCATAACCCTCAAGAACCCTAACAAACCTAACTCAAAAATTATTCAAATAAAAAAAATTAAAACACGAACCCTACCCAAAAACATGTTCTAAACACGATTCTAAACACGAAATCATCAAGAAACCAACCAAACGGCCGGATCGAAACCTACAGATCCGGAAACGAAAAAAACTTAAACAACCCTAAATCTCTCGGATTTGGAACGTCATGCTTACAAACTAGTTTCGAATCGTGCAACAAACAACAAATACATGCTTAAGGGACGTGAAATGCAAGGTCTAGACCCTAAATCTAAAAAAAACTCATGAAAGCATGTATGGAAGACGAAATAAAATGATTCATACCGTCCTTGCAGTGAATCTTCGTTTAAGTGTTCGCCTCTCTTTTTCCTTGCTCCTCTGTTTCGGTTTTGATCCCTTCTTCTTTCTCTGACCCTTTTTGGATTTCGGTTTTTTTCTTGTGAAGGTTGATGGTGGTTATGAATGGGGTTGGAGTTCAAAAGGAGAAGTAAAAAAAGAAAGAACAGATGCTTCTCAGTGTGTGAAGAAGTTTCTGTTCTTGTTTTTCTTGATTTTTTCTGATTTATTTTTAGTTAGATTAGGATTTTGGTGTATTGTGTTTGTGTTTGTGTTCTTGTTTTTTTTTGTTTTTCTACTGCCCTCCTCAAACTTATGTAAAAAAAAGTCCCCTTCTGTTCTGATTTTTGGTTCAAATTATAGGTTTAATTGATGAAACTTTGTGTTCAATGGATAAAATTGGATGCTGGATTTTTACTTGCTTTGTTCCAAAAGATAGATTTGCAGAAACAAAAGTAGAATGACTTGATTTGTGCTTTTGTTTTGATTGTATTCATGTAGAAGACTAGAACTTATTTTAGTAAAAGTTAGAAAAGACACATCCTGAAATTAGGGGAGGGGAGGGCGCAGCACTGTAGCTGCTGTTGTTGTTGTTCAGATTTTGTTTTTTTTGTTTTTTTGTTTTTACTAACATAATAATAATATAATAATAATAATAATAATGATAAATAAATAAGTAAATAAAAGATGAACATGAAGGGAGAGAGTGGCGCACATGCTGCTATTCTTTTCTTTCTATTGTTTGTTTGGTTTTGTCCTCATTTTAAAAACATTAATTAATTAATTATAATATTAACTAATAGTAAAAAAAAAAAAGTAAGATAAGTTTAAGAAAGACTAGTTGACCGGACAAAATGCACATAAACTTATTTTTTGATGTTTTTTCAATTGAAGTTACAAAAGTTAAAAAAACTTTAAACAATTTGACATATTTTGAAAACAAGTGCATATTTTTTGAATTTTCGAAGATTAACAAAAATTGATGAAATGCATAAAAATTAGTTAAAAGTGTATGAAACTAAAAGTAAAGTTTTTACTACATATAACACTGACTATGATAAAAAAAAATGGGTTTGGACAAAATTGGGGTACTACAATAATAAATAAAAAAGGTAAAAGTTTTTTAGTATACTACTTGTAAATGAAGAAATATGGAAAAATATGAAAATAATTAACAAATTATAAATTATATGCATGAAAAGAGAAATAAAGTTCGAGTCAAAATCACACATATTTTTTGGTATTTTTATATGAAGAATAAAGAAAATGGATTTTAGGTCAAAAATTGGGGTACAGCTGGCGACTTCACTAGGGACGTTTGTTCAGAGAGTTAAGCCTAATTTGGGGGCTTTTGGTTTGCATATGCCAGGTTAGCCGTATCTGACCTATCTTTTACATTACCGCAAAATATTGAACTGTCTGGATTTGTTGGCTTTGTCTTCTCTTCTACTCTTTTTTTCTTTTTAGCCTTTATGGCTTGGTTCCTGATTACTGTGTGCTATGGTTCATCACCGGACCGGAGAGAAACTTAGGATTAGTTGAGAGATTTTAGCATTGGACTCTGGCATGTGACTTTGAGTTCTAGTGTGAAAATTCCGCTCGGAATAGATTCCCTTAGAAAGGTTGGGCTCTCTGCCGCATGGCTTTGGGTTCAGTTATTTTCCATGCGGGGTCCGGGACTCCGAGGACCTTTTATCCAGTCTAAGTATCCGAAACTTTTGTCTAGGGACCACCATTTAGAACCTGTGTCGAGGTTATGATGTTGACTCATCCAGTTGGCGTTATAATCTCGCCCAGATGAGGTTGCTTTTGGGAAAAGTGATCAAAGATTTTGGGGAACCGTGTCAACCTAGAACAACATGTGAGAGGGATGGGTTACAGGTAACTTTGAACTTTTGACCTAAGAGATTCAATTTTGAAAAGAACCCAGTTGTTATGAATATGGAAGATTTGTGACTTTGAGATCAAGTTCGCCCGATGATACAATACTACTGTGATCATATCCATGCATTTTCATGACATCCATGCATTCATGAAAATAATCATGCATATTCATCTCGCATACATTTACAAAAAAAAAATTAGAAAAGTTTTTCATAAAAAAAAATAATCATGCATTTTCAATCATAAAAAAAATCATGCATTTTTTCAATCATAAAGAATCTCATTCCCGTTCATTCATTCCAACAGTTACTTTCCCGACACCGGTATTTGGACTAAAAAGGTTTCTCACTACATCATGGACAATTGTCAAGGAAAACATGACACCTTGCAAGGAGAAGTGAATCAGATGGGTGAAAAGTTGGACAGAGTTCTGAAAATGTTATCTGGTTTGAATTTGCCACCAAGACCGGTTGTGAATGAGGTTCCGGCACCTACTATTGAGGTCCCACAAGAGAATGCTTCAGTGACTGCTGTGAATTGGCCACCTCATGGTGTACCGATTAGATATGCTCTACCTTAATATGCGTCGTTTGTGTTTGATGTTCCATCCAGTTCCCAAGCTGTCGAGAATCAGAATAGAGTACCTCTAGTTCGTCAAGGACTCAATCTGTCACAAAGGAATTTGATTGGCCCTATGAATGCTCACCAGGGTAATGAGATACCTGTTGATGTGTCAAAAGTGCACTCTGCTATCCCTCAGCTAGAGGAGACTATGTAGAAGTTCCAGGCTCTAGAGGAAAGGTTGAATCTGGTGGAGGGGAACAGTGATCCATTGGACTTCACTAAGATGTGTTTGGTACCAGACTTGGTGTTCCCACAAAAATTCAAAGTGCCAGATTTTGAGAAGTACAAAGGTCTGAGCTGTCCAAAGAACCACTTGACAATGTACTTCAGAAAAATAGCTTCCTATACTAATAATGATAAGCTTATGATTCACTGCTTTCAAGACAGTCTCACTGGTATTTCTCTCAACTGGTACATGCAACTGGAGAAAGATCACATCAAGTCATGGAGAGATTTGGCTAATGCTTTTGTCAAACAATACCAATACAGTTTAGACATGGCTCCGAGTCGTACTCAACTTCATAATATGATTCAAAATGAGGGAGAATCCTTCAAGGTCTATGCACAAAGGTGGAGAGCATTGGCTTCTCAAGTACGTCCACCACTCCTAGAGACAGAACTCGTGGACCTGTTCATCAATACTCTGCAAGAGGCATACTTTGAAAGGATGATTGGTAGTGTTTCCTCTAACTTTGCTGATTTGGTTCGAATTAGGGAAAGAATTGAAATGGGGATCAAAAGTGGCAAGTTTCAGCTCACTGCTAGTTCTCAAAAGGGCGAATGGAGGTCTAGTAATAGCTTCACAAATGAAGAAGAGGAGGAAGCTGACGATGTTACTTCTGAAAATGACAAAACTCTGCCAATAACTCCTGCTCAGTTTCCATGCTTCCCATATGTGGCAACAATGCAACATCAGCAGTTCCAAGGATATCCTTTTCAAATGCCTGTGAATTATGTGCCACAACAAGCTCAACAACCACAACAGGCCCAGCAGCGGCCTAGAAAAGTCTTTGATCAAGTTCCTATGTCGTTTAGTCGACTCCTTCCTTATCTTGTACACAGTGGATGGGTGGTCCCTAAGGTCCAAAAGCCATTGACTGAACCATTCCCTACTTGGTATGACGCAGAGGCTAAATGTGATTATCATGCCAGAACAGAGGGGCATACTACTGACAACTGCAGATCTTTTAAGTACAAGATACATGAGCTTCGTGATAAACAACTGTTGTCCTTCGAGGAAGGTGAGCCGGTTATCAAAGATAAGCAGTAAGTGGGGCATTCAACAAATTTATCCGGTGTTGGTTTCCAGTGATGACTAAATTACTATGCTAAAGGATGAAGAGAATAATGAAATAGTCAAGCTAGGGTGCACCTGTGTTCTTCAAACACAATCTTTGCAAACTAGGAAGCTCATCCCTATGATCTCTAGGCTTTTTATTTCTTTCTTGTCAAGCATTTGTTTGCATTTGTAAGCTAGGATGCATGTTTTTGGAATCAATCCATTTGTGTTCATCTCTTTTTTAATTTATTACTTACAAGCTTGGAGCAAGGATGATGAAAACAAATAACTGATCTATGCTGATATATGCTTTCAATGGTGAATAAACCTAGTTGATGATGTAAGGCATTGTCTCACTTTCTTTCATTATTTCATAAAATAAAAAAAAAATTGATTGAATCAAGCCATTCTTGCATATGTTTTGTTGTTATCTGATTCTCCTAGTTTCTTGAGACATATCCTTTTTAGAAAAGAAAAAAAAAACAAGTAATTTTGGTTTGATACTTGACCTGACACTTTAAGAGTATATAGGTTGTTTTGCACTTTAGGCTACATTATGAAGGTTCAGTAATGATTCAATAAAATCGGTATTGTCTTAACACCTTAGACTCTCAGATGTATGCAAGATTAATTTGAGTACTAATTTTGACGAAGACCTGAACATAAGTTTTTGAGTAACCCTCAGTAGTTTATCCTAGCAGTCGGCACCATCTTGGGCACAAACTAAGTAGGAAATCGATGAACATAAGTGAATGATCCAGAAATGAATATTTGCATACTTTGGTTAATGCACTTATTGAGTTAGATGACCCTCACTCGGTTGTTTAACCTAGCAGTTGTTGAAAAACCATAGTAAATATACCCATTTAGTAGTTGGTTCAGAGGAGTCTGGTTCTGAACTTGGTAGGGCGGGTCACGATCCGATCCCCCACAACTGCATTTGGAAGAGAAAGAGGGGTTTACCAAACTGTTTTTACCAGCTCCCCTCGATTTATGATCATAATCATTAACAGATTTTCCTACCATGAGAGTGTACAAGATAACGGGCTTAATGTGATTGCGCTTGAATGAAAAGGGTCAATAAAATTTAAGCAAAAGTTAGAGTCACAATAAAATACTTCAGATTTGTCTTTATTTGATGAGAGTCTTTGACTACAATGTGTGGTTTTGTGTTATTACAGTGCTTATGGTATTGATGTTTATTACTTGATTTTCTTCTCTAGCCGGCAACCACGTATGATTAGAGTTGTCGTGGCCTGTTTCAAACCTGTGTTGAAAAAAGAGTTACTATTTCTGTGTTTAAGAACAAGCAAAGGTTCAAGTATGGAGAATCTGATAACACAAATTTATATCATTTTCTGGCTTTATTTACATGAATCCTAATTGCATGTTATAACCCTCTAAAGACCTAATTGAAGCTAGGTTCACCTTGAAAGCATTTGGCAAATTTATTGTTACGCTGACTCCTCTTGTTTGATTAATCAGAATTATCTTTTGTACACACCATGTGTTCCCCTTCAAAATATTCAATTCCAAAAATTTGCATGTGCATTGTATCAAAAACATTTTTCAAAAGAAATGATTTTGCTTGCAAAATAATACATGGCATTAAAGGAACCTGAGCTATAGTCTGATCATGGGTAAAGCTGATTTGAGACGCTCCTAGCTAGGGGCAAGTTATCTATGGATTCTGCCAATCAGGGGCAAACAAGTTGAATACTCTGCTTATCAAGGGTGAATTGGTTCAAGAATTGGTTACACTGCAAATATTAGTCGGTCAAGGGCATATCCGGCATGGATTCAAGTGTTTGGGGCATACTATGTCAAGATTACATCTTCCTGAAAAGTTACATGTGGTGAAATTTGGCAGAACCGTGGTTGTCAATAACGTGGATGGTGAAGAGCTTCCACTCTTAGTGCACGTTGTTGCAATCAAAGAAAGCTGTTATTCCTCTTTGGAAGCTTGTTTGAACACCTGTTCTGCAACAAAAGCTTGCAAGGGTCCTCATCTCAACAATGTCAGAGTTATTCAGATTCTTGGAGCCGGGAAATTCAAACTTTCTTCAACAGAAACTCATAAATTCATGCATACATGCATTCACGCATTTACGCATACATGTATACAAACTTTTGCACATTATCAGACATTTCATCTGCATTAGTTTTGCATTTAGGCATCATATATACATAATCATGCATTCATGAAACATAGGTTCCAAATATTTGTTTTAACAGGTTGTGGACTTGAATCTCGCATTCAGTAAAAAAGGTCGATGTACCTAATTCTTCAACAAGACGATTATTGAATCGCAACTTCTCAACAAGAAGGGTTGATGAATCTTTTCCCCAGTGAACTGGTCAACAAAGTGTCATCTCCAAGCAGATCGGTCAGTGCACCATATTGTCAATAAAAAAAAAGAAGGTTGATGAATCTTTTCCTTCCCTAGTGAGGCAGTTGATAATTGTTCATCCCTAGTAAGTCGGTTAGAACACCGCATTTTCAGCAAGTTGGTTGTCAAACTGTTTTCCCCAGTAAAGTTGGCTTATGCACAGCATCCCCAGTGAATGGATCAATAGTTCATTACCGTAGTAAGCCCGTCAGCATACTGCATCCTCAGTAAAGTTGGTACACCTTACTTCTGCAAGTTGGTTTCAGAACCATATCCCCAATGAAGTCAGCATACTGTATCCTTAGTAAAGTTGGTACTCCGTAACTCAGCAAGTTGGTTTCCAAACCATATCCTCATGGAGTTAGCGCACCGCATCTCCCACAAATCGATTGATGAACCATGTTTCTCAACAGGACAGGTGCCTAACAATTGCCAAGAATAATGACAAGAATGTTCAACTTTCTTTCCCCAACAAGTACTCTTTTTCAAGATACCTCAAACCTCAACAAATTACGCCAGCAAGTTTTCAGTGAGCTAAGGTTCGGATTGTTAGTTCTGCAGATTGGATGGTGAATGATTCAAGTCAATATCTCATCTCACAATTTTCCGGATAGGTCGGGAAATTCTCTAATCTCAAGGTGATTTTTCGGATTGGTCGGAAAGTTATCTCACAGTTTTCCGGATAGGTTGGGAAATTCTTTTATCTCAAGGAGATTTTTCGGATTGGTCGGAAAGTTATCTCACAGTTTTCCGGATAGGTCGGGAAATTCTTTTATCTCAAGGTGATTTATTAGATTGGTCGGAAGGTTATCTCACAGTTTTCCGCATAGGTCGGGAAATTCTCTAATCTCAAGGTGATTTTTCGGATTGGTCGGAAAGTTATCTCACAGTTTTCCGGATAGGTCGGGAAATTCTTTTATCTCAAAGAGATTTTTCGGATTGGTCGGAAAGTTATCTTACAGTTTTCCGGATAGGTCGAGAAATTCTTTTATCTCAAGAAAAGTTATCTCGCAGTTTTCCGGATAGGTCGGGAAATTCTTTTATCTCAAGGTGATTTTCCGGATTGGTCGGAAGGTTGTCTTTTTTAAGGTTTTCGGATTGGTCGATAAACCATTTCATATCATGGTTTTCCAGATTGGTTGGTAAGCTGTGTTATCTCTTGATTTTCCGAATTGGTCGGAAGGTTGTTTTTGTTAAGGTTTTTCGGATTGGTCGATAAACCATTTCATATCATGGTTTTCCAGATTGGTTGATTGGTTGGATTGGCCGGAAAGTCTATTTAACTTGGATGAGTTCACGCACCCGGACGGGACACGATTCAAACAATTCAGTTTTTCTTTTTGGTTCAAGCACCCGAGCGGGAGACGACCAGTTTTTGAATTCAAGCACCCGGACGGGAGAAGATTCAAACAATTCAGTTTTTCTTTTTGGTTCAAGCACCCGGGCGGGAGACAACCAGTTTTTGAATTCAAGCACCCGGACGAGAGACGATTCAGACAATGCAAATTTTTTCTTTGAGTTAAAGCACCCGGACGGGAGACGACTCGTTTTAAGGATCAACGCACCCGGAAGGGAGACGATCATTTCATTATCAGGTATTCTGTAACTAATTCTTTCAGGTATGTTTCTATCCTCATCTTCCATATGCATTCATTATAATTACATCACTTTCACCTCACAAAATTAGGGCATTTATATTTAATTACCTTTTACCACGAGCACACAAAGGCGCAAGTCATTTGAGCACTCGAGTATAAGATAATTAAATAGGGGCAGCTGTAATACCCTAATTTTGAACTTTTTAAAATAAATACCTTTTTTTAAAAATTATTTGTTATTTTATAAGAAACGATCAAAAATAGTTTAAAAAATAATGTTTTCGCGTCCTTCGCGAAATTTGCATCAATTCATAAAATATTTTCTATTTTGTTCGCATTCATTCATTTTTCTATTTATTTATTCATCGCGTTTTTATACAAAAAAAATAGATAAAAGATCATCAATCATTGTACACATCTCATAATCATCACCATTATCATTAATCCATTTCTTAACCCAAAATTACATTTTATTACACAAATACCACTCACCTAATCCTACCACTATAAATATAAATCTCACATCACTCAATCATTAACAATTATTTTCACAATTCCCAAAAAAAAATCAGAGAACAATCACACAAAACAGATCAGAAAAGTTTTCCGGCGTCGGAAAACCACCTCCGGTAGCCAGAAAACCACCACCACCAACCCAAATTTCAAAACTCATCTAATCTCAAAACAAATCATACCATTAGCTTCCTCATAGTCTCCTCATCACAAATCCACCGACTGTTTCATCAAAAACTCGCCGGAAAAGGTCCAAATCCGAGCTCAAAAATATGCATAAACTTTAACCTTCGGTTTTCATCGATTTAGGTACCAAATCACTTCGTTTTTGTATCATTATCGCTCCTGGAACTTATCTAAACCCTTTTCCTTCATTGATTTTGCTCGATTTCGTGTTATTTTGCGTTTCAAAGTTTAGATCCGACGGTTTCTTCGCGCCGTTTAGTTAATTTCTAGACATCTATCGCGAAAACTAAGCTTGGATTTGGATTTAGATGATCAAACCGAGTTGATTGGAACCGGTTTTATGAGTTTTCATTGATCTGTAACTTCTCCGTTGGAAACCCACCGCGCCGGCCGTTTTACAGCTCGCCGGAGAAGAAAGTTGAAGAAGAAGAAGGGGAATCCACATGGCGCTCTGTGACTGGTCCCGTTTTTGCTCACGCGCGCCCCCCAACAGAGTTGGACCGGTTCGGTTTGAATTGGTCCGGTTCGGGTCCAGTTCGCTGGACCGGGTTTGTAGTTAACTTGGGTCAGATTTCTTCCATTTGGGCCCATTTGTTTTTTTCTTCAGGATTTTAGTGTTTCTGTAAATAATGTTTGCTGCACCCTTTTCACTAGTGCACCCCTACTGCTTGATTATTGGTTTATTTTTTTTTTTTTGAGAACTTTTTATCAATTAGATTATGAAATTTTGAAATAAAAAACGGAATAAAAATAATTAGTCACTGACGCATGACTTTGGCTAATGTATTTTTAATTCGGAGCTTTTGACTTGAAACTTGGATATTGGGAACAACGGATTAAAAATAAATAGTCTCTGACGCATGACTTTGACTAATTTATTTTAATTCGTAACTCTTGATTTAGAACTTTAAAATGAAAAAGGATTGAAAATAAATAGTCTCTGACGCATGACTTTGACTAATTTATTTTTAATTTGAGACTTTTTAAACTTAAAACGAATCTTTCAAAAAACAACGAGGCAGAGCCTGGCGCATGACTTGTCTCTATCTCAACTTTTGACTTTGACTTTTAAGTTGACTTTTACTTTGACTTCTTAGTTTGACTTTTTGGTTGACTTTTACATTGACTTTCCTGTTGACTTTTTCTCGTTTAATTGAGTTATGCTGACTGCTTGTAATTGCTTGATGACTTATTTCTTCGATCAAAGGAAAGGTAGTATAAGCCTTGGAGCGTTTAACGATAAATTGAATTAGGTTATGTTTTGCAGTCAAATAACTAACACAAACTACAACAAGCTACACCAATTCAAGTTATACACAATCACAATTCAAGACAAATTCAATTGAATTTCTATGAACACTTACGATCAAGAAATTCAATTGATCAATTAATGATAATTTGAAAAGTAAAGAGTTTAGGGTTAGAAAGATGCAAACAGAGATGATTAGGGAGTTCCCGCAGCTTTCGTGTCGTCCTCGCGGTCGGCCGGGTACGTCTCCCCCCAAATCGTCAAACGGACGATTTGAGCGATTTTATTAAAAATGCTTTAGTGCACAATTTACAATGACTCAATAAACCCTATCGAATCTAATGTAAATTGAACAAATCAACCTCAACACCTCGCGAAGCTTCTACCTCTAATTCCAACGTTCTAATCTTGCGCCGTCTTCGAACCGAAAACCCCCGCAACGAACGTCCAGCTGATTACCTCGCTTCCTCGATGTTGATCCTTCAAGATATCGCTCAATCTTGAATGCTTGATGAGTATCCAAACCTCCAACACAATTCAACCCGTCCACAATTCTGATTCACCGTGAATTGCACCGAACGTTATCCACCAAATCAACTAAGAACCCTTGATTGATCCCATACTCAATCTCAAATTGGAAGTGATTTGATAGAAGATGATGAACTTGTGTTGAATAAGTCTTTGATCCAAAATCCTCTCTCAATTTTGATCAAATGTGTTTTTCAGATGGATTCTCACACTTACAACAAAACCTCACATTGCTATTTATAGAGAAAATAGAATTGAGCAAATTTAGGCAAAACAGAACAGACATGTATTAATACATATGATGGTATGTATCGATACAAACACCATGACCAGCGTTCAAATTTGAAATATTTGACCTATGTATCGATACAAACACGAGTATGTATCGATACAAATCAGTTTCTTGAAAACTTGACTGATATGTATCGAAGCATGCAAGCATGATTCGATACACAATGCTATCTCTGGTGTTTTGAGAGAGTTTGGTGTGTATCGATACATGCAAGCATGATTCAATACACAAGAGACTCTCTGCCCCTGAGATACCAGTTTTGTATCGATACAAATGAAGTATGTATCGATACAAAATGCATAAAATCAGTCTGAAGTAGTTTCAGGACATTTATATCGAAACAAGTGATTATGTATCGATACAACATACCTTAAAATCAATTTTTCAAAGATTAAAAATAGTTTTTCGCTGTCAAGTTGTTTCTAAAGTTGCCAAAATATGTTCCACTCTATTTTCATGTGTTTTGACAATTATTAAAACAAAGGAATGAACTGGTGCACTTACATGCTATTTAGAGCTGATGTGAATACTTCAATCCTTGGTCATCAAGTTGCTTCAGAGGAGCCAAAAACTAGCCGTTTGAAGTCCATAAGATGACAGCTCATTGTACTTGATGAAAGATAATAAATCTGCCAGAACATTCTCAGCATGTTCTTCATGTTCTGGTTGTGGACAGTGAGTATTAAAGCTCTTGAAATCAGGAGCGTGTTGGTAACTTATTATTCAAGACTATACGTTGCTGGATAGCTGTTTAAAGTCAAATACCAACACCTGTAGACAGCTAGAAAGAATATATCAAAGAATGTGCCAAAAGCTGTCCAGAAGGGAGAACGTTCTCACATCGTTCTCTTGTTTATTTGCTGATGAAGGTCTTCATATAAAGGAAGACGTTTGCTTGCCGGACACGTTAGCACATAAGAAGATCTTGGAGAGTGTTTGTGAGCCAGCTGGTCTTCTTATCCTATCGCTATTCAAGTCTACAACAAAAGTACACATAGCCTCCATAGATGTAGGAGAAGGACATATGATAAAATATAAAACTTGTCCTTGCAAGTACAACACAACTCATAGTCAAGAGTGTGTTGTCTAAATATTGTTGGCCCATAAAATGTCCTTGAATAGTGACAGCTTGCAATGCTCTAGTAGAAGACTCCTTGAGACATTGAATATTAAATTCATGTTTATTCTTCAACCATGACTAAAATAGAAATCTTCTCTTGTCACTATTTTCTTCTTGCCTAAAATGACTTATGCACTGTTGAGATCTTATGAATAAAAGTCCTTGCATAAAGTTCATATTTGTCTTGTGATAAGTAGTTATAGATAAGTGCTTTATGTTGAAAAACTTCGCACGCACAATCTTGCCAGAAGAGAGAATGTTCCCAGATCATTCTCATAAAGTGCCAGTTTCAACATAATAAAGAATGGTGATTATATAATGAATAAGCTTTTGTTCCTGTCTTATATTAATCACTCAAACGCACTTGTTAGATCACAAAGAGATCAGAATTCACTTAGAATATAATTAAAGATGTTTCTCATAATTAAAACATCAAATTAGGATTTTTCCTCAACAATCACCTTCTCCTTTGGAAACTGAATCTGAACCTCAAAGTTTTTCTCAAACCTTTACTGAACGTGAGATCACCTATCAATCTATCCTTGAAAACATACAATCTCAACTATCTAGCAAAATAGTTTCTAGTATTGAGATTATGGACAGGCTTATTAATAATGATATTAGGAGACTACATAGGTTGAAAACTTCTCATGATATCATGCCCAGTCAGATTATCAAGAAGATTGATGAAATTGATAACTATCAAAGGTTGATCATGGCTGAAATATGTTGAAGAAATATGTTGAAGAACTAGTTTTTGATCATTTGAATTTCACTGATTCTTTTGAAAATGCTTTTGAAAGTGCTCTTCAGAAAGAGAAACTTTTACTAACTAGTTGTTCACATGAAGATATGGAAGCCATGAAAGCTAGGGAAAAGGAAAGGAAATCTATGATGCTTCATGATGTTAATGTTCTGTCTCTGGATAATGAAGATGTTCTAAGGTTACAAGTTCAAGTGCTCCTGCTGATAATAGGATTTTTCTAGTTGAAGAGGTACAGAGGCAACACAAAGAAAAGCTAGTCTCTTTGGAAAATGCATTAAATGAGCTTAAGGAAACTCAGAAGAAGATCATTGAGACTATTGACAGGATTGCTGAGAAGTCTGACAAACAGTTTGAAAGAATGCTGAGTTTTTCAGATTCAAAGCTGCTTTCTAACCCCTCTCCATCTCAAACCTAGGAATCTATGTCTGAGCACAATATTTGCTTTATTGATTGTAATATTTGAACAAGCATTATTTTATGTTATTTGCATGAACATCTCTCAACTGTTTATTTTGAATGGTTGTCTGCTTATGTTTAATGTTATGTGTTATTTGTTTGTTCAATGTTGTTTTGAAAAATGTTTTAAACTATTTTTGTCTAAGCACAAAGAAATTATGGAAACAGATAGAAATAAAATCAAGAGAAATTTTATTGATTATAAAGAATTATTAGTACATAAGATCCCTATATCTACTTAGCATCTAAATCTAATTTTTTAGAACTACCAGAGCTTGAGGAATCTGTTGGAGTAAGATAATTCTCCAATAACCTCATATAATCAGAATATGGCTTTATACGAATCAGAAGAGCAATCTGAGCTTTCACATTTGCTTCGATCATATATTTTGAGGAATTCTGCATAATCAGGATCAACCACATCAGAATCTGATGAAAGTGTTATTTAAACTGGTCTTCTTGGTTTTGTTTTTGATCTGGTTCTATAACTTCTTCTTAATGGAATTGCAGAAGATCCTTCACCCTTGACCTTCTTTCCTTTGAGTTTAGTTTTTGGTGGTGATTCTTCTTTCTTCACTTCTTGGGGAGCCTTACCTTTGTTTGCTCTTCTATCCTTATCCATTATTCTGAATAATAATGTGTGGAAGTGTTAATTGAACTGCAAATGGTCAAGACTCCGCCTTTTATAGACTTCAAAGTGTGTTAATGTTGTACCCCAATTTTGGACCTACAAATCCAATTTTGCATTTCATTTATAAAAATATACAAAAAAAAAGTATTTTATTCCTATTTCATGCATTTATCATTCATTTTTCATATTTTTATATTTTTTCTTAAATTGGTTTTTATTTCTAAATATTTCATTTTATTTCACTTTATTTTAAATAGTCCGCATTATAACGTAAATTTTCAAAAATATCAAAAAATAGTTTTTTTCTTATTTTTTCGCGCATTTTATATTTTATTTCTACATATTTCAAAAATATTAAAAATATTTACATTTATATTTTATTTCCATCCATTTTAGTTCAATTTATTTTCATATTACATTTATTTTAAAAATATGCCAAGAAGAGAAAGAGTAGAGCACAAGTTATTCTATCTCATGACTCATCAATATTATCTCTTTATGTCTTTTAAAATAAATCAAAAATAGTTGTCACCACCTCACCAAAAAAATCTTTAGTATGGACCAATGAAGTTATGCCACCTCATCTCATTCTCATCATAAACCATTTTCTATTTTCAAAATAAATCAAAATATCATCATTTTATCATTTTTACCAAAATATCCTATCATTTTAATGATTATTACACCAATATCATTTAACCTAATTTTTTTCCTATAAATAAGCACTCTCATTGATGAGAGAGGGAGATTCATTGACACCAAAAATTCCTCTCAATTCTCACCAATCACAAAAAAAAAAAAAAACAAAAAAAAAAAATTAGAAAAGAAGGACGAGAAACAACACAGTAGCTATAACTCCTTCTTCCACCTTTATCTTTCACCACAAATTTCCAAATCAAACAAACCTCCAACCAAATTTCAATCCAATTGATTCATAATCTTCAAAACCAACTCAGAACACGAATTCCACAAAATACAAACCCGGAACCGTTTTTTACCCAAAACTTGAGGTAATGATTTCTCATGATTCACAACTCCGTTTTCGCTAAAACTTGGCTCATTGAGATCGCAAAAGCATAAGGAAGCTGTTTTACATACCATTTTCCATCAATTTTGCGTACAAACTATTTTCAATTTATGAGATCTAAACTTTGACTGCTTTTATTTTAAGATCTAAACGTTTTTCGAGAAAAATAACTGCATATTCATGTTCAAAGTGAAAAATACTATGAAAACCGCTATTCATTTGTCAATTTCGGTTTAGAATTGAGATTGTGTGATTGAGATGAAGCTTTGAGCAAGCTTTCATGGAGAACTTGTTTTTCTCTGGCTGTAATGAAGAAGCTGATCCACGCGTGAGTCCTTTTTTTAGTTTGATTATAACATAGCCATCTGATCTGATTACTTTTAATCTGGCGCGTTTGATCTTTTCCTTTTAATTTGATCACATGATTCACAGATCAAATCAGGCTTGTCCGATTGAGATCTAACGAAGATGATCATAAGGCTTACTGTGTGCTCGCGCGTGTAAACCGTATTGAATCAGATCTAGTTCGGTTCAACCTTGTGGTTGAACGAGATGAACCGGTCCGGTTCAGGCTTTGGTCCGGTTTATTCCGTTTGGGCCTCTGTTTCTGTTTTTTTTTCTTTTATATTTACACCCCTGTTTCTGCTAATACACCCCCTTTTGTTTATTTATGTTTTTTTTTACTTCACGTTTCTTTTCTTTCTTTTTTCATCTTTACTTGTTTTTTCTTTTTTTTCTTTTTTTTTTAATATATATATTATTTCAGTTTTTTTAGTTTAGAATTTTGTTTCATTTTCCTTCATATCATTTAACTCCTTGTAATTTATTTTAGGCATTTTATTTTTATGTCATTTTAAATTCATGCAATTTAATTTCTAGTCATTTTATTTTATCATATTATTGCATATTGTTATTTGTTCTTGATTTGTGAACTTGGACTAAAACTAAACCTATGATAATGGAGACGGACCTAGAATATTGTCTTCTCTCTCAAATAAAAATTCCTTAGTCCAATACCAAATTAGTCGCACGATTAGTTTAGATTTAAACTAAATTTATTTTTACGTCATAACTTTCTCTTCTCAATCCAATCTCCACAAGAACACACAAATTCTTTCTATACATTTTCTCCCATTTCTTACAACTTCTCCCTCATTTTCTTAAGCACATTAAAAGCAATAAAAAGTAATAAATTAGAGGTTACCATGGAGTACCATGGCCGTTTAGGATGCTAATACCTTCCCTAGGCGTAACTAACCCCCGAGCGTAGAATCTCTCTTTTTAAACGGTTTTCGACACTTTCCCCTCTTTGGAAATGAAAGGTCAATGTAGTGGTGGAAATCTCAAAATCCCCGCAACAGTTAAGTCACATGGTATTTCAGCATAGTCATTAAATTGGCATAGTTGTAACCGTCCTTGACTTGACTAATTGGAAGTTGTGCTTTGACTGATCCTTTCATATTGCTTTTAATGTTTTTACTTCTTTTTATAAAGTTGTTTTTGTTTGATGACAAAAGGGGGAGTAAGAGTCATTAATTATTGGAACAAAGCACTAAACTAAAACCAATTAAAAGAATCATTTAATGTTTTAGTTTATTTCGTTTTATGCAAAAAAGTTTAAGGGGAACATAATTTTATACTGAACTGAGTTTTCATATGATGATGGATGAAAAGAGTGCAATTTTTTCATTTATTATCAGACTCAGGGGGAGAGCATGCAAAACTAGCCTCTTAGAGTCAGAATATGAAAAATTTGAGTCCAAATAAAATTAGGTTCTGAAACTATTTTAATTATTCATTGTTAAACTTAAGGGGAGTTTGCAAACTTGTAAACCTAAGGAAAACATGATAAATTAAAACAACAACCATTGTTAATTAATACTAAGTTTGTCATCAATCAAAAAGGGGGAGATTGTTGGAACAAAAGTGGTTCTGATATAAACCTTGTGTTTTGATGATAACAAAGTATTAATGAACAATATGGTATTTTAATATATACTCTAAGTGTGCAGGTCAAACTAATATATGAATAATTACACTTGAGTTAAGAAGTTCTGAAACAAGCGTTAAAGTGTATCAGAAGCAACAATATCAGAAGCAACGATATCAGAAGCAACATTTGTTAGAAGCTACTTCAAGTCAGAAGTTAGTTCATCTCATTAGCTAAACTGATCAGAAGCTATATTTTGTTGAGAAGCTAGTTAGTTTCAGAAGCTGAAGACTCAGAAGCTATGTTTGGTACATAGATTCGGAATAACAAGCCAAAAAATGTCAGTGATAACTGATAGTGATTCAATGATTGGAAATCATTTGAATTAATAGCTGTGATTGATTGAATAATCAGAGTACAATATCCTTATCATCAAGGATAGTGACGTTAGTACTATTTTACTTCATAAGGGCGAATATTCTCATACAAAAGGAATTAATGGATAAGTGTTACCAGAAATGGCAAATATCCCATGTTACCTTTATCCTTTCATAGCTGGCTTGACAATGACCTCTGTAACGGTCATTATCTTCAAACTTCTCTATTTCCTCATCATCTATAAATAGAGAGCTAAGTTTTGAAGATCAGGTTACACACATGCAAGAGCTACAACGCATACTCTATTTTTCATAAGACTGCAGGCACTGCTTCTGAATCATTTTCTATTGTGCTTGTTACACTCTGTTTTTCTATCTTCTTAGGAATCCTGTGTTAGAGTCTTAAAGTTTGTGTTGTAACTTTCAGTGGACTCTTAATTTTAACATCAAGTGTTCATTACTCTGTTATTTTTTTGTTTTGTGTTAGAAGCCTCTTGCTAATGAGCTTGAGCAATAGGAAGTCTCTTACTAGTGTGTTTGAGCATTGTGTAATCTTAGTGATTATAGTGAAATCCTTTGGAAGTGAAAGGGGACAGGACTACTCTCAGTTTGTGAGAGGAACCAGTATAAAATTGCTTATCTCGTCTCTCTCTATCTCTTTTTCTTTGTGCAAGAGTTAATTGTGTTTGTTTATCCACTGGTGATTCTGATAAGTTCTCGGAACTTAGAAGAAGTTTTTAAAATACCAAAACATAATTCAACCCCCCCCCCCCCCCCCCCCTCTCCCCCTTCTTGAGTTTTTTACACCTTCATGGTATAGTTGAGGAGCAATTTGAAAAAAATCTACCGAATGAAACAACTGTTAAAGATTAGAGAGGATTTCAACAAGACAATTGAGAAGAAGTTGAAGGAGATTAAAATAAAATTGCCGCAATTGATTAATAAATGTTATTTGAATCTATCTATTATAATTTTTTATGTTATTTAAATTGTTATTATAATTGTTGTCAAGATTGACATTCGCTCTATCACGAGAGACATTTGAATAAAACTCCGCAATTTAAATAAAATTCATTATTAACATTTGTTGTACCCCAATTTTGGACCTACAAATCCGATTTACAATTTCATGCATAAAAACATACAAAAAATATTTTATTCCTTTTTCATGCATTTTTCGTTCATTTTTTTTTTTTATATTTTATCATTTTTCTGAAAAAAATTTATTTCTAAATATTTCGTTTTATATCATTTATTTTAAATAGTTTGCATTTTAGCGTAAAAGTCCAAAAATATCAAAAAAATAGTCTTTTTCTTATTTTACACGCATTTTATATTTTATTACCATATATTTCAAAATATCAAAAAGATTTACATTTTATCACATTTTATTTCAACTTATTTCATCTTCACAATTTTTATTTCAAAGTTTACCAAAAATAGTAAAAACCATACTCTTCCACCGCACCATCTCTATTTCATTTTCATTATCATTTATATTTATTTTACCATTTTAGACAATATTACACAAATGTCATTTAACCTAATTACTCTCCTATAAATACCCATTACATCACTCAATCATTCATTGACAATCAATTTTCACAATTCCCCATAAAAAAATCAGAATTGATCACAAACCAATCACCCATCAGATTCTGGCGCCGAAAACTACCTCCGGTCGCCGGAAAACCACAACCACCATTCCCATTTTTCCAAACTCCTCCAAATCAAAATCTAAAAACACCATTAGCTTCCTAATCATTTTCTCATCATTAATCTGTTATTAATTTCATCAAAAATGACCCACAAACGGCTGGAAACCACCGGATCCAAAACCACCCTCGCCGGAAAATTCAACCACTCTAAAACTTCACAAAATCGACAATCAAATTTTCCTTTCTAAGGTTCTAGACCCTCCTGAGCTCAAATCCAACATCTGATTGGTCAAAAAAGCACTGGAAACATACAAAACAAGGTCATCGCCGTTGGTTTTATTTGAGTCGTTTGGCTCGGGTGTTTGAAGGCTTCGTTTCAATCGATTGTTGTTACTTTGGACTCCCCTTAACCCCTTGAATCTTTTCCATTCACAAATTTCGTTCAACCGTGCCGGAATCACGAATTTGAGTTTTTAAATCCGTTCGGTCGTACGTTGTTTTTTCCGTTTGCAGGCCTCCAATGCAAAAACTAAGCATAGATTCGGATTCAGGGCGAAATTTCGAGTGAAACAGACTTTTGAATCGCGAGATTTGGTATTGAAACGAAGATTTTGCAAAATCACCATGCCCGCCGGCGAGGAAGAAGTTTCCCGGCCAACTGGTTCATTTTGGTGAGGAAGAAGAAGAAGAGTCCATGTGGCGACTCCTAATTGATCCTGGAAGTTTTTCTCGCGCGCCCCATCCGGTTTCTGGGTTGATGGTTCCTGGACCGGGTCAAACCGCACCGGCTCATTTCATATGGTTTTGGGCTGGTTTATTCATGGCCTGCTTTGCTACTTGTCACGCGCGAGCTGCTTTTACCCGCGAGCTACTTGTCACTTCATTCATTTATGCATTTATTATAATCATGTTTTTATTTAGCTTATTTGAATAAGTTATCATTTGGGACATTAGCTTATTTTAGCTTATTGAGTACAAATTTTACACTAATATTTTAGGACTTCCTTTTAGATTTAAATTTTAACTTTACTTTATTTTAAGTTTTTTTTTTTACTTTGGTAAGTGTTTGTTTGGGACAATAGCTTATTTTAAGCTTATTGAGCTTAAACTCTTACACTAATATTTAGAAAAACCTCTTCTAAGGTTTAATTTTTAACTGCTAAGTTCTCATTGACATGTTTTGTTTTTTGCATATGATTGATTATCATTTCTTTGCTCTTTTCATAATATGTGTCTCATATTCACATTTTTACATCACACTTTACATTACATTTTCATGCCACTTTACACCTCATATCATATCATATTCTACATTTACATGCCACATTTTTCTACATCTCTACATTACACTACATTATATTTTTACATCACACTACATGTTTCATTACACATTTTTTTTTACATGCATTTGCCTTTAGGTTAGGACAATGCATCATTTAAAAATGCATGTTAGAGACAATCTTTTGCTTTATAAAATCATTGAGCTCTAGCACTAGCATTAATAGTTAAGGATCTTTTTGGCCTAAATTCATTTTTTGTCATGCTTGTTAATTGTTTCTTTTTTCCTCGCTAGTTTAAAAAAAATCCTGCTTATATGCGATGATTTTTTATATGACTTTGCATTTTTTCACCGTCACATTCACATTATATTTCACATTGCATTTTCACACACACACTTCACATTTTTTTCTTTCTTTCTTTCTTTTCTTTTTAGTAAATGCATTTCATACTCATGTTTATTTCTCCGCTTGCATTTTATTGTCTGTTATTATTTATTCATTCGATTCAATATGGTTGTAATAATTATTCGATTTGGTTGTAATAGCGTAGGACTTTATCGCTTTCTTTATTGCTTTTGACACATCACACACAACGCTAAAACACCAATTAAAAAAAACGAACTTTCATTTCTTACAACTTCTCTTCTCAATCCAATCTCCACAAGCACACACTCTTCTTTCTATACATCTTCTCCCTCCATTTCTTACAACTTCTCTCTCATTTCTTAAGCATATTAAAAGCAATAAAAAGTTATAAATTAGAGGTTACCATGAAGTACCATGGACGTTTAGGATGCCAATACCTTCCCTAGGCGTAACTAACCCCCGAACTTAGAATCTCTCTTTTTAAACGGTTTTTGACATTTTCCCCTCTTTGGAAATGAAAGGTCAATGTTAGTGGTGGAAATCCCTAAATCCCCGCAACAGAAAAATGGCGACTTTACTAGGGACTCTCTCCTTAAGAGGGTGGAACCTATCTAGTTTATACTTCTTTATTGCTTTCCTATGTGCCTACTTGTTTACATGTTTTATATTATGGGGGTTCATGAGTTGAGATAAGCTTGACCCGAGCTTCAGTGCACCATGAGATAGAATGTGGTATGATCATAGTGAATGGGCGAATGTTCAGTTTTGCATATAATCACGAGTGATATAACCAAACATAATGGAGGGGTCATGTTGTAGTATTCTTTTCGACGTGAGGCTCACGTAGATGTTGCTATGATGTGTATTCCAAGGATATTGTGGACCTTTAGACACCTTTAACTCATCTTGGCCTTTATAGGACGTGGTGCGATGGCTAAGCCAAGAGGTTCTTGGATTAGTTGTTCCGCGATACCACGTTCAAACGAGACTTTTCCTTGGATATTTCATTTGGCCGTGAGTTCAGTTATGGACATTGGTATTCAAGAAGGAAAGTTGATGACTTTGGGAACTTTGTAGAACCCGTGTTACAAATGCAAGAAAACCAATAGTTCATACCTTGTGGGTGGCTTTTACCTTTGACTCCAACATCATTATATCTTTACCAACCATGTTTGCTTATGTTTGTGGTTGTTGCATCCATACATCCATGCATCCAAGAAAATCTCTTTCCATTGGTTTTCAAAGGACATAGAGAAATTTCTTTATAAACTTCATAATCATCATGGACCTTGGAAAATAGAAAGAAGTTTCTTTTGAAGAAAATTCTTTCGATCACTTACAAACAAAAATGAGGTCCTTTATGATTCATATCGTAAAGTTCTTTGAAAATAAAAAATAAAACATAACTTTCTTTACATGCATCATTCTACATTCATGGTCCTATTTCCAAAGTTTTGAGTCTCACACCTTGTTCCGTCAGAAATCAAGTTGTCTTGTTTGAGTGGTTTGACGCTCTTGTCAAAAGTCAACTCGCAAGTACAACATTTATGCCGACAAAAGAAAAGAATGGAAGTAATTATGCAAGAGAACACTCAACTTCGTGAAGAAATCATTGCACTTCGGGCAGAATTGGAAAAGAAAAATGCCCTGATCACTTCATTAGTGGTGGCACAAAATAACCACCATCTCCTCCTCGAGCACCTATTTTTTCCTTTCCAATCTCAACAAAGGCATCAGATTAAACAATAGTCCCGACAACAACCTCTCCAACAGGCTCCACAACAGGTTCCACACCAGATTCAACAACTAGTTCCAAAAAAATCAAACAAACAAGATCCTAATCCAAAGAAGGCACCTCAATATGACTCGATTCCTATGTTGTGTGCATATTTGTTTCTAGTTTTGATTGAGAGGAATTTGATTCAGACTAGAGCATCGCCTCAGAAACCTACAAAATTGTCATATTGGTACAAACCTGAGCTGTCTTGTGCTTTCCATCAAGAGGCACCCAACCATGATATAGAACAGTGTTTTGCTTTGAAGCCTGAAGTTCAAAAGTTGATTGAGGCTAACAAATTTTCTTTGGAGGATATAGACCCAACTCTGTTATGCATAGATATGGTTTGATACCATTGGGTTGTTGTTGATGTTAACTCTGCTACTCTTTTATCCTATTGAAGTCAGTGATACAAGGAACCTCATCCCTATGGTCGCTAGGCTTTTATTTCTTTTTTGTCAAGTATTTGTTTGCTTTTAAAATTTTGTCTTTTGTCAAGTACTTTCAATACAATAAACATACATGTTTTTTTTTTAATCCATCCATTCGTATTCACTCTTTTCTTGTTTTATTGCTTACAAACTTGGAGCGAGGATGATGAAAACAAATAACTTATGTTTGCTGATCTATGCTTTCAATGGTGAAAAACCTAGTTGATGATGTAAGACATTGTTTGATCGACGATTTGTGTATCAATAAATATTTTATAACTGCAAGTGCACAGTTTCGTCGTTGAGTTTTAAAAGATATCGAACCACAGAGACCAATAGTCGAACTACCGTATTTCTGTCGTTGCGGTGTAAATCTAAGGCTAATGAATTTTAGGGTTTGTTTAGAATTTTAGAAATTAAAGAAATAAAATTTAAGAATTTAAATTAATTAAATAAAAGCGGGATATCGGTATGTAACTTAATTAACCATCGAGAATTTAATGAATTAATAGCGCGCGTGAAAAGGGTTTATTTTTCAGAAGAACTTTCTTAATTTAAAGGTCTAAACCTCACACTCTCGTTTTGTTGATAAAAACCATACAATCTAGACTAGGGGTTTTGCTGTCACTTTTATACCACCTCAGTTTCGAAAGTATATTTTGAAAATCAATTAGTTCTAATTAATCCTAACGTGGCTCTCGCTCGTTCAAAGATTAATATCAAATTCCTACTATCTAGTTAAAACCTCAAACTCTCGCTCTATTGATTTTAACCTTAGTTGCTTTGTTTTTCTCACTCAAAGCATAGGAGTTTTAAAATTAGGAATTCGAATAAGAAAAATAGTTTAAGTGCGCGCGCTAAATCATCATTAAACTCCCTTCGGAGAATTAGTTTACATACCGATATCTAGGAAATTTAGCTAGACATAATTAAGAAATTAAATAAACAAAAACAGAAAATTAAATTGAACACAAATAAATAATTAAATAAAAACATTAAATAAAAACCTGGAGAGAATTGCTGAATAAACTTGCTTGAATTAAAGAAGGTAAAATTCTTGACAGGGAATTGAAAACGGAATTAAAATCGGACTTCCAATGTGGAAGAACCGAGACAGTTTACAATGCGGGAAATTTAAACTGACTGAAATAAAAGAAAATAAAGCGTAGTCTGATCTGAGAATCAAGCTTCTATTTATAGAGGATTTTTGACTTCCACGATCCATGAAAATAGGAAGGGATAAGCTCATATTTGATATCATCCAATTGCCACACGATAGGAACAGAAAACGGATCGGACGAATACCACTTCCCCACGTCTCGCAAAAATCTGTTTCAATTGGGTTTGGGCTTGGTGGCGCCCGCCACCACTTCTGTGGCGCCCGCCACAAGGTTCCTGGGGGCAATTGCCCCTTTCTGCTGGGCTCCTTTGGTGGGCTGCGCGGATTTGGGCTTTGCACCCCCTTTTTGCTGCGTTTTTGGCCCTTTTTGCTCAATTCTCTTCTCCGACCTATTTTATTAGACAAAACTGAAAACAAAACAAATACCCGCATAAAAAGACATAAATGAATTAAAAACATATGCAAATGCAACTAAAGTTCACCTAAACTAAGCTAAAAATACGATATGATTTCGTGTCATCAAATTCCCCCACACTTGAACCATTGCTTGTCCTCAAGCATGAAAGAATAGTGAATTGCATAGCACAAGTAAAAACACATGACACGATCATCCTACTCATACGTGGTTGCCGGCTAAGCTATGAAAATCAAATAACAGTGCAAATAACAAAAACACCGCAATGACACAAAAGACTCCCATTACATGAAAACAGACCTGAAGTATTTCCTTTTGACTCTACCTCTCTCCTAAGTTTCATTTCCCCTTTTCATTCTAGCGCAATCACATTAAGCCCGTTATCTTGTACACGCCCATGGTAGGAAACCTGTTAGTGATTATGATCATCATATAGCGCGGGGTGCTGATAACATAAGTTTGGTAACCCCTATTTGCTTTACCCACTTCGCAGTTGAGGGGGATCGGATCGTAACCCGCCCTACCAAGTTCAGAATCAGACACCTCTGAACCAACTACTAATGAGTTTCTATACTATGGTATTTTTTTCCTTCTCATGTTTCAACTTTTGCTGAATTTTCATTTATTATTCCAAGGAATCAACCAATAGCATTCATAACATTTATAATCAAAATCATTCACTTATATTCTTCGGTTTCCCACTTAGTTTGTGCCTTGAGATGGTGCCGACTGCTTAGATAAACTACTGAGGGTTCATTAAAACTCAAGTTCAAGGTATTATCAAAACTAGTACTCAAATCAATTTTACACATTTCTGGGAATCTCGGGTGTTAAAACGGTATTGATTTTATCTAACCGTTACCCAACTTTCACAAAATAGCCTAGATAGTGCAAACAACCTATATACTTTTAGACAATCAACATCAAGCATCAGAACTCAATACTTTTGCTTTTCACAAGAAAATTTTTGGTATGGCTCAAGAAATGAGAAAAATTAGACAAAACAAAACCAACACGCAAAAACTACTCAATCTAAGTGAACTATCCTAAGGTTTTTATTATGCATGCTAAAATAAATGACTAAAAAGTAAAGGAAAGCGATAAAGCTTCCTCCCCCACACTTAAATCGAGCATTGTCCTCAATGCAACGACTAAAGGTAGGAAAGAAAGGGAAAACCTGTGAGACCAAGCTACTGGCGGCCTGGGCCGCGCCTCCTCGTGCGCCTCTCATGCTGTGGAGGAACTGCACCCAACTGGTGAAAATAGTCATCGAACTCGTCCATGCGCAAAGTCATGTCCGCCATGCCATCAATCAAACCACGCTGGTCAACCTGGAACTGCTGCATCATCACCATCATCTCTGTCTGGCGTGTCTGGATATCCTGAACATGCTGGTCTCTCTGGGAATCAAGTATAGAGCGCTGCCTCATTTCATCCAAGATAGTATCAAGGGTGGCAGACCCGCTCTCATGACCAGCTCCAGAAGAAGTACCTGTAAAATAGCCAGAAGAAGTGTGTGTGGTGTGTGCGTTAACGCTCGGACCCTCGCGCTCCTCCTCCTCGTGCTCGTCACTCTCTCCCTCATCAACAGGTGCGTTTGGCACCATCCATTGGGGAACAGCAGGGTCGGGGAGGAAACGGTAATTGTCTCTGGTGCGCACATTTATGCGTGCGGGGTCAGGGAGGATGACATCGGGGCAGGCTCTGTTATCAATCATCAGAATGAATTTCCCATCACCCCTTGTTTTCACTAGTTTCATATTGCGTACCATATCTAGATCAATGGTACGGGACTCAAGTGGGGTGAGGGTAGAAAGTTGTGCCCCATGGTTTAGCAAGCGTGCTAAGGTTGTGACAAGACCACCAAAAACAATTGCCCCTTTTGACTTAACCATTGAAAACATGTGATACATCATAAGTCGGGCAATATTGACCTTTTCTCTTGAAACGCTGTGAGTGAATAACAAAAATAGCTCTTTTTCATTGACCTTGTTAGAACTATAACGACCAAAGACAGTGCAGGCTAGTAATTGGCGAAAGTATCGGATAGCGGGGTTTTGGATTAGGGACGCTCTATTTCCTTCAAAACTATTTGTTTCCTTACCGGTTAAACCCCACCAAAGTGCTCTCGCGGCTTCTAACCACCCCACTTGTGTTGGTAACTCATCTAGTACTCCCTCGCCGTGTGGTAGGTGCAACAACCCGGCTAACTCATCAAAGCTAAAGTTGTAATCAACATTAAACAAACGGAACTTCACACGGTCGGGGGTAGGGTTAAGTTCTAGAGAACTAAGGAACTCCGCGGTAAGTTGGACATAAACGGGGTCCTTAAAAGAAAGCAAAAAGTCTAGTTTGAGGGATCGGATCAAGTATTGCACGCTATCTGATAATCCTAAAGTTTCGAGGCAAAGATCATCGGCATACCTCGTAGGTTCGTATTCCTTTTGGAGGAGGAGTCGGTAGAGCCTAGCTTGCCCTCCATTTTGGAAGTTGATTGCATACTCCTCTTGTTGTGCCATGACCTTTACTTACCTTGGCTTGAAATACTCTTAGTAAAAATGAAAGGAAGAAACTTTCTGTGAAATGAGAACTATGGTGTGAAGTGAGTGTATCATGAAATGTGAATTTATAGTGGAAAAAAGTGGAAATAGTGTAGTGATGTGTAGTTGGAAAATTGAATGAAAACTTAATGATGTTGTCTACATTATAGAGAGAATCAATTCCTTTCCAAACCTTCAAGGACAAAAATCATTCAATACAAATACAGGCTTACTGTAACACGCTTCTTTCTGCACAAAATTTGCCAAAATCATGTGTTTTCATTTTGTGGCGCGCGCCACCAGTTTCATGGCGGCCGCCACAAGGCCAATTTTTGTGAATCCTGGCCATTTTCGTCCTGTAGCGTGTTGTTGTTCAATTGAATCAATACCTATACCTGTCTAAAAGGAATAGCACAGCTTTGCACACAGTTGAATTTAGTTCTAACAGGCTAAAATTGGCACAATATTAAATTTCTATCACAGAGCAATTATTCACAAGAAAATGCATATGAGCACACAAGAGCATAAAAACAAACGGTCTCTCACAGGAGTTTTTATTCATAAACTAAATCAATTTAAATATAGTTATTGCAAATTTTCTGAAAATCAAATCATACTATTAATAAAGAAAATTTCCTAGGATTTATTTATTCTAAAGCAAGGGAAATTAAATAAAAATCCTAGGAATGCGGTAAACACGTTGGGACGGTCCTAGCCACTACGATTATGTTCGACTTCATTCACCACAAAGCCTAACTCATCCCAAATATTCTCTACTTGCGCGGCGGCGGTATCCAAGAAAGCATAAAATTCCGCGCGCAACTTAGTCAGCTCGGCCTCCATTGCATTAGCTTTAGCTTGCAATGCTTCGAACATAGCTAAAGATACGGTCGGTGGCCCCACAGGGGCATCGGCAGCAGGAGCAGAAGTAACAGGAGAGGTAGCAGTAGGAGTAAAACCATGAGATTCACTTGGATCAGATTCAGAGAGATCGGCGTCAAGGTCTATGTAGGCTTGGGGTGAACATGGAGGTGAGAAAAGTTCATTTTGTGGCTCCCTCAAATCATAAAGCCAATTGTTTCTATCATGAATGCTCGTTCTCTGGTTAGGCAAGGTAAAATGGGGCATGACTTGGTTATTGATGAGGAGGTCAAACTTGTCGGCTCCTAGATTTCCTATAAGGCCACGGTTGAAGCAGAAGTTTATATCCATGCGTCGGATTCCTCCCAAAGGTTGGAGCTGGTTAAGGGGGAATCGCAGTCCAATAGCATCGGCAATCATGGTAACTAGGCCACCTATCAGGATGGGTCCTTGGCACTCAAGGGTTATCTTATGTAGGTTACTCATCATAAAGGTGGCCCCATTGACAGGTCGGGACTGTGTAGCACATAACATGATAAAAAGCTCCTCGCGGGACACAGAGGTGATGTTTTCTTCCTTTCCGAAAAGAGTGTGGGCTAGGATTTTATGGAAGTAACGGAAGGCTGGGTTGTGTATGTCTTCAGAACGAATGTTTTCATAATCAGCAAACCCCTTTCCTGAGATTTTTCCCCAAAAGTAGTCTAGCTCACGGTAACGGAATATGTCCTCCTCGACAGATGTGACAGCATGTTGATCACTCGGAAAACCTAGGAGGTTGGCCATTTCTTGGTTGTTGAAGGTATATTCAATGTTGAACATTCTAAAGTTTATAAGGCCTCTTCTGAATCCTTTTCCAATCTCAGGGTGATAGGAAAATGAGCTTAGGAACTCGAGGGTTAAGTTACGGTAAGAGCTAAATCTCCTTCCCACAGCAAAGCCGGTCCACCCGACCTCATTAAGCAAGAACATCACACTCTCTCGGATTCCTAACTTCTCCATAGTAGCATTGTCAGGGTAGATGGATAGGTGCATATCTCTCTAAGCCAGAATCTCATAGTCTTTGGCCTGTTCTACTCCTCTGAACCTGATATCATGATTCTCGGCTCGATACATCGTGTAAGAAAGAAAAGGTATCTAAAAATAGAGTTGAAAAACATATACCAAAAATGTGAGTGAGAAACAAGTTATATAAATACCGCTTTACTTCTTTAAAACATAACAGAAAAATAAGCAACAACTAGTGACACAAGCAAAATTATTATTATTTAAGCGAAACTAAAACCTATATGTGGGTTGCCTCCCACCGAGCGCTTTGTTTAGTGTCGGTGAGCTCGACAGTTTAGAGTTTTACCTCTCTTGCGGTGGCCTAATCGGGAACGATTTCCATGGCCACTTATCAAGTATTCTCACATACCCCTCACTCTTTCTCTTTTTTCTCCTATAGGGCAGTTCAGCTTCCCTGCCCTCTTCTATTATCTTGCGTTTTGAGAGAAAAAAAGATTTACTGCTTTTAGGTGGGGGTTTTGGTTCAATCTCAGGTGTCCTTCTCTCTTTTGTTTTAGGGCTTTTATTTGCCTTCCCAAATGTTACCCTCATCCTTTTTGCACTAACGTTATCCTCAAATTTTCTTTCCCCTAATTTACTCTTTCTATTTGCGCCCTTATCCTTATGTGCATTGATTTTTACATTCTTTTTCTTTTCACATGTTTTGGGAATTGGGTCTACTTTAGCCTCTACTATCTCTTGAGGAACAAGGATTGGTGGATTGTAGGGAGCAGGGGAAACATGTGGTGTTTCCTTCTCTACCTCTTCGACTACCTCACTAGGGCGGATTATCGGTGATACTTCTTCGATCTCCACTCTTTCCTCGCTGAAACTCTCAACATCATTACCGTCCTCACTAGGCCTCTCAACCTCGCTTTCATTAACGTTTGCTACGACGTCTACTTGTCTCTCGTAAGAGGGTTCTATGGTTGTTTTGGTGAACTGGGTGATCAGTGTCTCCAGCGACTCTTGGGAAGTCGCTGTTGAGGCAACCATGGCGTCGAGCAGCCTTTGGGTTTCAAGATTGTTTTGTCTAATCTGTTCATTTATAAGCTCGTGTTCCCTCATTATTTCTCTAAGTCGGTGCTCGTGACTAGCCTTAGCAGACTCTTCCATAAATTCATTATATGCTGCTAATAGGCTAGGACTGACAAACTCTTGAGGGTCTAAATATGGAGGATAGTAACTGTACTGAGAGTTAAGGTATTGTCCCTCGGAGTATAGGGACGGCTGAGGCTGGTAGTTATATGGGCAATTTTGATTAGGGTAGTTGAAATTTTGAGGATAGTCATTATAAAAAGGGTTTGAGTTGTACATTTAAGCTCAAAGGACTATCCTAAAATTGTTTATTATATTTTATTTTATTTTTTTTTCGATTTTTTTTTTTAAATTTTTAACAGAAAATTAAAGTTGCCTTAGTCTCTACGTTGTAACGACGGAGTTACAATATCGACTAAATTGGTCCCCGGCAACGGCGCCAAAAACTTGATCGACGATTTGTGTATCAATAAATATTTTACAACTGCAAGTGCACAGTTTCGTCGTTGAGTTTTAAAAGATATCGAACCACAGAGACCAATAGTCGAACTACCGTATTTCTGTCATTGCGGTGTAAATCTAAGGCTAATGAATTTTAGGGTTTGTTTAGAATTTTAGAAATTAAAGAAATAAAATTTAAGAATTTAAATTAATTAAATAAAAGCGGGATATCGGTATGTAACTTAATTAACCATCGGGAATTTAATGAATTAATAGCGCGCGTGAAAAGGGTTTATTTTTCAGAAGAACTTTCTTAATTTAAAGGTCTAAACCTCACACTCTCGTTTTGTTGATAAAAACCATACAATCTAGACTAGGGGTTTTGCTGTCACTTTTATACCACCTCAGTTTCGAAAGTATATTTTGAAAATCAATTAGTTCTAATTAATCCTAACGTGGCTCTCGCTCGTTCAAAGATTAATATCAAATTCCTACTATCTAGTTAAAACCTCAAACTCTCGCTCTATTGATTTTAACCTTAGTTGCTTTGTTTTTCTCACTCAAAGCATAGGAGTTTTAAAATTAGGAATTCGAATAAGAAAAATAGTTTAAGTGCGCGCGCTAAATCATCATTAAACTCCCTTCGGAGAATTAGTTTACATACCGATATCTAGGAAATTTAGCTAGACATAATTAAGAAATTAAATAAACAAAAACAGAAAATTAAATTGAACACAAATAAATAATTAAATAAAAACATTAAATAAAAACCTGGAGAGAATTGCTGAATAAACTTGCTTGAATTAAAGAAGGTAAAATTCTTGACAGGGAATTGAAAACGGAATTAAAATCGGACTTCCAATGTGGAAGAACCGAGACAGTTTACAATGCGGGAAATTTAAACTAACTGAAATAAAAGAAAATAAAGCGTAGTCTGATCTGAGAATCAAGCTTCTATTTATAGAGGATTTTTGACTTCCACGATCCATGAAAATAGGAAGGGATAAGCTCATATTTGATATCATCCAATTGCCACACGATAGGAACAGAAAACGGATCGGACGAATACCACTTCCCCACGTCTCACAAAAATCTGTTTCAATTGGGTTTGGGCTTGGTGGCGCCCGCCACCACTTCTGTGGCGCCCGCCACAAGGTTCCTGGGGGCAATTGCCCCTTTCTGCTGGGCTCCTTTGGTGGGCTGCGCGGATTTGGGCTTTGCACCCCCTTTTTGCTGCGTTTTTGGCCCTTTTTGCTCAATTCTCTTCTCCGACCTATTTTATTAGACAAAACTGAAAACAAAACAAATACCCGCATAAAAAGACATAAATGAATTAAAAACATATGCAAATGCAACTAAAGTTCACCTAAACTAAGCTAAAAATACGATATGATTTCGTGTCATCATTGTTTCATTTTCTTTCACTGATTCATACAAAAAAAAAAACACAACAAAAAAAATTTTTAATCATGCTAAATTGAGCCATTCTTGCATATGTTTTCGTTGTTATCTGATTCTCCCAGTTTCTTGAGATATATTCTTTTAAAAAAAAACAAACAATTTTGTTTTGACACTTGACACGACACTTTAAGAGTATATTGGTTGTTATTGCACTTTTAGGCTACAAAGAAGAAAACCAACAGTTGTTGAGCATACAAAGAAGAAAACCATAGTGAATAAACCAAACCCATTAACAGTTGGTTTAGAGGTGTCTGGTTCTGAACTTGGTAGGGCGGGTTACGATCCGATCCCCCACAACTAGATTTGGAAAAGAGAAAAAGGGCTTTACCAAACTTATGTTATCAGCACCCCTCGGTATATGATCATAATCACTAACAGATTTCCTACCATGAGCGTGTACAAGATAACGGGTTTAATGTGATTGCACTTGAATGAAAAGGGCGAGTAAAACTGAAACAAAAGTTAGAGTTACAATAAAATACTTCAAATTTTTCTTCATATGATAGGAGTTTTTGACTGCAAAGTGTGGTTTTGTGTTACTACAGTACTCTTGGTGTTGATATTTATTACTTGATTTTCTTATCTTACCGGACCCCACAAATGATTAGAGTTGTTGTGTCCTGTTTCAAACTTGAGCTAAAAAGAGTCACTATTTTTATGCTTAAGAACAAGCAATGTTCAAGTATGGAGGAATTTGACAACACAAATTTATATCACTTCTTGGCTTGATTTACATGAATTTTTGCATGCTATAATACTCAAAAGACCTAATTGAAGCTAGGTTCACTGTGAAGGCATACACAGCAAGTTTAATGTTATGTTGACTCCTCCTGTTTGTTTAGTCAGTAATCATCTTTTGTATACACCATATGTGTTTCCCCTACAAAAATATTTGATTTCAGAAATACAAAAAATAATGTGTTCAAAAAAACTTGCATGTGCATTATGTCAAAAATACTTTTCAAAAGAACCAACTTTATTTGAAAATTAATACTTGACATCAACGAAATTTGAGCTATAGTCTAGTCAAAGGCAAAGCTGACTTGAGACGCTCCTAGTCAGGGGTAAGTTATTTATGGATTCTGCCAATCAGGGGCAAACAAGTTGAATATTCTGCTTATCAAGATTGAAAATTGTTCAAGATTGGGTTACATTACAACCATCTGTTGGTCAGGGGCATACCCTTCAAGGTTTCAAACACTTGGGGCATATCTTCCTGAATGGTTACATGATGTGAAACATGACAGATTTTGGTTGTCAATACCATGGATGATAAAGAGTTTCCACTCTCAATGCACACTGTTGTAGTCAACAAATATAATGCCTAAGTGTAAAAGGTCAACCAGTCACGCTCTTCGAGCAATTCTTTCAAAGATTTATAAAACTAATGCAGGAATCCAAAGCAAGGGTAAGTCGTCTCCGTCTTCTCAAATTATTCATCAACAACAAACATGTTTTTCTCTAAAAATTTATCAACAGTTATCTCAAAGCAGTTTCCTATACACCAGTGAGGTCTTAGGTCTGGGATCTCCAATAGAAGTTGGATTCAATTTTGATTGACATGAGATTTTCACCCAGAAATGGACACATCCTCAGTGATGTCCATGCAGTTATTCTACCTTCAACAGAATTTTGATTCATGTTATGGACTGATATGAGGATTTCTTCCAAGAAAATGGTACATCCCCAATGAAAGTTGACAATGTTGTTCTGAGTACAATCAAGTTTCTGTACAGATCGTTCAGTTAAAACGGTCATTTTCTAGAGAAGTTGTTCCTTCTCCAAGAAGAGGTTCTCTTGCTTCATCTACAACAACATATACACTTTGATGAGATACTTTGAGTTGTGATGCGACGTTGGCTTGTGTTTCGAGTCTTGGTCGTTCTGTCTATTTTGGCAGCAAAATATTCATATATACATTCATAACATACATACATACATAACATTCATACATAGCATTTACACGTGCCATAAACATTTACATCATTCATACATTGTTACGTCATATACAGATTTCTGTCTCTTTTGTCTTGTCTGTGTCTACAAAATAGAGTCGGGATGGGCATGTTGTTCTGTCCAATTAGAGTGTCAGCTTAGGCATATAAGTGTACATCTCTCTTGTTTCAAAAATTCCCCACTAGACTCTCCTCTTGTGGCTTATGGTTGTTTCAGTTTTTCCTACAACAAAAGGAAAATTCCAAGTTGAATTTATTCTTCAATTGGACACAAAGTCTTGTTTTACAAGTTTCCCTCTGGTTTGATCCCAGATTGGACATCAATTCAAATTATCAAGTGGCAATCTCGTCATCCGAGAAGCTTGTACACATTTTACAAGTGGCAATCTTGTCATCCGAGAAGCTTGTACACATCCAACAAGTGGCAATCTCGTCATCTGAGAAGCTTGTAGGTCATCAGTCATGTTTACAAGTAGCAATCTCGTCATTTGAGAAGCTTGTACACATGTTCAGGGGTAGCCATCTCGTTATCTGAGAAGCTGGTACATCATCAGTTATATCCTCAAAACAACAAGTGACAAGTTTTCCACACAAGAAGCTTGTGTTTTCCCAGATATACTTTACAGTTCCTCAGGTGGTTTATCCCCCTAGTGAATCTTATCAAGAAACATTACACAAAAGATCACACAAATCTTTTTCTCTACAAATACAACCTACTTGAGTCACCTTTGAAGTACCTATTATAGTCACCTTCTTTCAATGGAGTCATATTACCTTGGCACACTACCGTTCACATGGTAGGAGGTAATTCCCTTGTTTTATTATCTTGACTTGTTTTCACTTTGTTGGACAATAGATAATGTTTCTTCTTTACATATTACTTTGAACACACTATCGTTGCATGATAGTAAGTAATATCTAGTCATTGTCTTGACTTGCTTTCACTCTATTGGATAGTAGATAATGTCTATCTTTTCGGATTGCCTTGCCACACTGTCGTTTACATGGTAGCAGGTAATTCACTAGTTTCATCATCTTGACTTGCTGACAATTTATTAGGCAGTAGAAAATGTTTCATCTTTCCATATTACTTTGACACACTATCGTTGCATGATAGTAAGTAATTGTTGGAGTACGCCCTAAGAGCCAATCTATTTTCATAGGATTTGCTTTAGGAGTTTAACATAAATATGGCATTCCTTTATTATGTTTGTAAGAGTACAAAATAATGAATCCCCTATAATAGATAGTTCGTTTAATATTAAGTGTGACTTAATCATGAGACTAAATTAAACATAAGGACACTATTCTTAAAATATTTGTAGTCGAGCTTTAAGGTGAAAAAGGATAACCTTAAAGCATAAAGACTATTATGAAGATAGACTGATGATCGCATTTCATGGATCATAGGATAAGGAGTTATCAAGTCTTGACATAGGTATATAAAATATTAGGAGTAATATTTATACTGGATTGACTCGCTATGAGAGTACTACATGCAGAGTGTCATAAGTTACTCTCATGGTGATAATGGTGTAAACCGCCCTTAGACGTGAAACCACTTTGTACCCTAGATGTGGAGTCAAGTACTTTGTTGCTGATCTAACGTTGTCCGTAACAGGATAATCATAAAGGCAGTTGATGGGTACTTCACAAAGCATGCTGAGGGACAGTAGTGACCTAGATGGAATTTTTCAATCCTGCATAACAGGATAAATGTCTTGGTACCAATATTGAACTGGACAAGGATGACACCAAGTATGTCTTGTGTTCAATATAGACATAAGGGCAAAGGGTAATTATACACACATATATTGTCACAAAGGTTATGTTTAGATCACATGTAATTTCTCGTGACTTGGGTAGCATTGATGTGTTGCTAGATACCGCTCAATGTTTATTATATTAAGGGTCATGCTAACTAGTGCACCCCACGCACTAGTTAAGCATACAAAATAAGTAAGTTTTGTATTGAAAACAACACTTTTAATATTTTATAACTGTTGACTGCACAAGTTTCAATGTACTGTATTTTTTTCTATATTAAGTATCTTTAACTAGTGCATGGGGTCCACTATTTAGCATTTTCCTTATATTAAATGTGTGATTTAATATAATTGCCAACGTTACGGAAACCTACAGGGTCACACACATAAGGATAGTCTAATATGAGATTGAGATAATTAAGGAACACCGTAAGGTACGGTGTACCCAAGAGGAATATGGAAAGTGATAAGTGTATCACAGAAATTAAACAAGCAAGCACGCCATTAGGTATGGTGGACGTGCGCGTGCATTAGCACATACTACATGTGGGGCGCACGCGCCCTAGGGTTTGTTTAATGGGATTTTTGCTTCAACTTGTTGTACATGACAAGTGTTTGTCTTGGTGCAAAAGACAAGTGGATCTATAAATATAACTCTTGTGCTAAAGCTCTATATATGAGAAAAACACAAAAGACAAGAGTTTCACAAGAGAGAAACTCTTTAGAATTTTAGAGTTGCAAGAGTTGCCAAACCCTAAAATTATATTCCTCCCTCTCTATTCATATAAGCCTTCATACAAAGGAGCTAGCACTCTCTAGAAGGTAGCTGTTCGTGTGGACTGAGTAGAGGCGTTGTTCATCGTCATCAATGCTCGTGATCATCCTCCGTTTGTGAATCAAAGGTTTCGTGCTAATTATAATATTTTCATGTCTCAAATATCCATTCCTTTTAAAATATCAATGCACCATATATTGACTTTCTTTTCGTATAATAATTTTATTTATTGTATTCAATTCATTTAACTACCACTACTAATATCTACTATTAATAGGAATATTTTAATAAATAAAAATTATTTTATTATTAAAATCAACATAACTTTTTTTAACTGCAAATATATATATTATTAATAAAATCATATCTCTGCTCAAGATGAGCATAAACCAGTAAAAGAAGAGTTTACAATATAAAGGAGCCAAATATAAATGGTACACTAATGAAAAAATTAAAACCTACAATACCTAAAAAAGAATAACTTATAATCCCATCTTTAGAAGACATTCCTTAGCTTCCTAACTACCAACTAGACCTCAACCCGACCAAAAAAATGTCACTGACACTAACTCGCGACAACGAATCAAAAGTGATCAACCCATCAGAATTCAAAGAACAGTTCCTTGAATCAAAATTTGAGGGGCAACGGTAGAAAAATAATTTAGGCACATAAGTCTCAGCTCGCAAATTTTCTCCAAAAAGGTCAATACCTATGTGGTCTACCGGATACAAAGTAATCTACAAATCTCAACATATTTGGACATCTAATGTGTAAAATCAACATAATTAATCATTAATTATCTTAACATATGTGTAAAATTCAAAAAGAAGACATAAAATCTTGGCGCATCTATTGTTCTTTTGTTAGTATATAGATGAAATGACAATTATTATAAATTTACATACACAAAGTAGAGAGATCAGATATCAAACCCCGGTTAGAGACGTCCGATCTTATAAATTTAAATTTTTCTACTAGTTGAACTAGAACTTCTAGACGGCAAATCTAATGTTTTATTATTTCAATTTTTCAAAGTTTATTCCATAATATAGTAACTTTCTTTAGATGATTTTGATTTTTCTCTCATTCCAGCTGTCAAGTTTAAAGGTGTAAATAATGGTTCAAGACCTTCATGCTAAAAGAAGGTAGCCTCCAAAATTGGTTAAGAAAAGTCAATGAAATTAATCACCGAAATAATTGAGGACCTAGCTACTTCTCCAATATCTTCATTCTATTCATTCAACAGAAAGATTAACAAGAGATGATTCATCATCACATATAGCTCTAGTCTCTAGAGAAAATATTTGGTACAGGAAAAGAAAGTAACTATAATACCCTAATTTTGAGCTTTTTAAAAATAAATATTTTATTTAAAAATTACTTCTTATTTTCTTTAAGAAATAAAAAAAATAGGTTTTTCGATAATTTTGTTTTACAATTTATCATTTTTATTTTATTGTTTTAAAATATAGCAATTTACCTTTTTATATGAAAAATAGCAAAAATATTTGAAAATTGTTTTCATTTCTTTATTTAAGTATATATTTCATTTTCATATTTTTTCTATATTTTTATTTACTTTTTTATTCATTTTTACTTAATATTCTTGCATTTTTATCCCTTTAAAGTTTTTCTTGACCAATCAAGTGGTGCCACCTCATTTCCTTCACATTTTACTACCATTTCCTTCATTTAAAATAAATTAGAATTTCTTTTTCACCCAATTTACACTTTTTACCCCCAAAAGTTCAGAAATCACAAAATTGCCCCAAAGTTATGAGGCCCTATAAATAGGACCTCATTTATCACTGATAATCACCAGAAAAGTGGTTTCTAAGTTCATCAGAAGGAAGATAATCTGTCGCTACGGAGTTCCTAACAAGATTATCACTGATAATGCCAGCAATTTGAATAATCAGACAATGAGAGAGTTGTGTGCTGAGTTCAAGATTGAACATCACAATTCATCACCATACCGGCCCAAGATGAATGGCGCCGTTGAAGCAGCTAATAAGAACATCAAGAAGATCATTCAAAAAATGGTGAAGACTTACAGGGACTGGCATGACATGCTTCCTTATGCTCTCCATGGATACAGAACCACAGTACACACTTGAACAGGGGCAACCCCTTTCTCTCTGGTCTATGGTATGGAAGCAGTACTACCACTAGAAGTTGAGATTCCTTCGTTAAGAGTCTTGAGAGATGTCAAACTCGACGAAGCAGAATGGGTTCAGAATCGGCTTGATCAGCTCAACCTCATCGAAGAAAAGAGAATGACAACTTTGTGTCACGGTTAGTTGTACCAGCAAAGAGTCAAGAGAGCATTTGATAAGAAAGTCCGTCCAAGACAGTTCAAGGAAGGTGACTTGGTGTTGAAAGAAAAACTGCCCGTTCATAAAGACTTACGAGGAAAATGGACTCCTAACTATGATGGACCATTTGTCGTAAAGAAAGCCTTCTCTGGTGGAGCATTAATCCTTGCAACTATGGACGGTGAAGAGTTTGCACATCCAGTGAACTCTGACGCAGTCAAGAAATACTATGCCTAAAAAAAAAAAATAATAATATTTGCCCGTCAAGCTGAAAACCTGAAAAGGCGGCTTAGTCAAAAAAGAGGGCGTCTCGGTGGATCGAAAACCTGAAAGGGCGGTTCATACAAAAAAAATGAGACATAAAAAAAAAGAAGAAGGCATAAGACTGCGTCACTTGATCAACATGAAGGCGAAGCTTCAGATAGAAAAGATTGGTTCAATTTCCTTTCTCGAAAGCAAGATATTGTGGTGTTGAGCTCATGGAGAAGGACAACTTTGTTATGACTCGATGGAATTTATTTATTTTTCATTGTCATTATCTTAGTTTCAATTTGCAATCACCTCATTGAGGGATTAGCATTCAGTTGTAAAAACTTTCCGCACTTTGCGCAATGAATAAAATTTCCACTATTCAATCATATTGTCTCTGCTAGCTTTTATGTTCCAATTGCATATGTTTGTGCTATTCATTTTAAACAAATAAAGCATTTAAACATTGTGAAAAATAAAAGCATTTGAAAAGATTACAAATTGTTTTGATTTTTAAACATCTAAGGGAAACCAGCGCCATATATTAATTTGCCCCAATCCGACACAGAAATTCGTGGTAATCCCTCGATTCCATTTTATGAAGAAGGTTGCTATCCTCTTTGGGAAACTTGACCGAATGTTTATTCCATAACCACAGTCAACATTTCAAGATTTTTATCTCAATGGAGTTACTCAAATTCTCGGTGCCGGGAAATTCAAACTCTCCTCAAAACAAACTCAGAAATTCATGCATTCATGCATATTCATGCATTCACGCATATAGGTTCATGCATAAAAAGAATCACACCAAATCCTGCACATAATCAGATATTTCATCTGCATTAGTTCTGCATTTAGGCATCAGAGGTGCACCATCATGCATTCATGAAGTACATGTTTAAAATGTTGTTTTGACAGGTTACAGACTCGGATCTCTTGCTCAGTAACAAAGGTCTGCGGATCTAATTCTCCAACAAGATGGTTATTGGACCATAATTTCTCAACAAAAGAAAGGGGTTGATGAATCTTTTCCTCGATCAATTGGTCAAAAAAAAAAGTATCATCCCCAAGCGGATCAGCCAGTGCATCATATTCTCAATGAGAAAGGTTGAGGAACCGTTTCTTTCCCCAGTGAGGCAGTTGATAATTGTTCATCCCCAGTAAGTCGATTGGAACACCGCATTTTCAGCAAGATGGTTGGTGAACCATGATATTTTGACAAGAAGGATTAGTGAATCTTTAAACATCCCCAGTGAATTTATTTGGTTTTATCCTTATCACTGATGTTCAGCAAGTTGATCAACAGAGTTTCACCCTTATCGAAGGGATTTTCACTCTACACTTTCCAAAAAGGGTTGATGATCCTTTCCCTAGTAAATAATTCGACAAGTGTTACCTACAGCAGATTGGTCTACATACAACTTCCCTAGTCAAAAAAGTTAAATAGACCCGTTCTCCAGTGGTTTGTTCGAGATGGTTATCTCCAGTCGATTGATAGATTAAATTCTTCATCAAAATAGTTTTCAAGTAGTTGTCTTGTGAATTTTGCCAAAGATAATGGCAGAATATTCAATTTTGACTCCCAGCAGGTTTTCTTTACTCAAAGACACATTAAGCGTTAGTGGAGCGTTTTTCAGAATCAGTTTTTCAGAGTTGAGGGACCCTGAGGGGGGAAGACTCTTTTGTTTTTTATGGTCGATACACTAGTGAAGTGGTAACGATCATTTTTGGAGTTCAAGTACCCTGAGGGGAGAAGACTTCATTTTTTCTTTTATGGTCAACACACCAGTGAAGTGGTAACGATCAGTGTTGGAGTTCAGGTACCCTGAGGGGAGAAGACTTCATTTTTCTTTTGTGGTCGACACACCAGTGAAGTGGTAACGATCAGTTTTGGAGTTCAGGTACCCTGAGGGGAGAAGACTTCATTTTTTCTTTTATGGTCAACCCACCCCGAGGAGAGGTAATGATCAGTTTTGGAGTTCAGGTACCCTGAGGGGAGAAGACTTCGTTTTTCTTTTATGGTCAACACACCCGGAGGAGAGGTAATGATCAGTTTTGGGAGATAACGCACCCTGAGGGGAGGCGACTCAGCTTTTTTTGTTCGACACACCAGTGAACTGGTAACGATCAGTTTTGGAGTTCACGTACCCTGAGGGGAGAAGACTTCATTTTTCTTTTGTGGTTGACACACCAGTGAAGTGGTAACGATCAGTTTAGGAGTTCAGGTACCCTGAGGGGAGAAGACTTCATTTTTCTTTTGTGGTCGACACACCAGTGAAGTGGTAACGATCAGTTTAGGAGTTCAGGTACCCTGAGGGGAGAGGACTTCGTTTTTCTTTTATGGTCAACACACCCGGAGGAGAGGTAATGATCATTTTATTCTCAGGTATTCAGTTACTAGTGATTCCAGGTACGTTTCCACCTTCATCTTCCATATGCATTCATTATCATTACATCACATCCACATCACAAAATTAGGGCATTTGTATTTAATTATCTTTTACTTCGAATGCATAAAGGCGCAAGTCATTTACGCATTCGAGTATAAGACAATTAAATAGGGGCAACTGTAATACCCTAATTTTGAGCTTTTTAAAAATAAATATTTTATTTAAAAATTACTTCTTATTTTCTTTAAGAAATAAAAAAAAATAGGTTTTTCGATAATTTTGTTTTACAATTTATCATTTTTATTTTATTGTTTAAAAATATAGCAATTTACCTTTTTATATGAAAAATAGCAAAAATATTTGAAAATTGTTTTCATTTCTTTATTTAAGTATATATTTCATTTTCATATTTTTTCTATATTTTTATTTACTTTTTTATTCATTTTTACTTAATATTTTTGCATTTTTATCTCTTTAAAGTTTTTCTTGACCAATCAAGTGGTGCCCATTCATTTCCTTCACATTTTACTACCATTTCCTTCATTTAAACTAAATTAGAATTTCTTTTTCACCCAATTTACACTTTTTACCCCCAAAAGTTCAGAAATCACAAAATTGCCCCAAAGTTATGAGGTCCTAGGGCCTCATTTATGACCAACCCTAATTCATACACTGTAGCACAAACAGATTTCTCTTCTCTTCTCTCTCTCGCGCCGCTAACAAACACATAAACCCTAATCCCAATTGATCTCAAAAACTCACTCAAATCTTCATCAAAACCACAAATCACCATGAACTAGATTGATTCATACGCTCACCTCCGTTCGTTTATCCCTCAATCGCCTCCGAATCGCTCGTAAACGGCACCGAGATCTTCAAATCCGAGATCGATTTCGGACAATTTCTCCTTCTTTTCTTCTCGATTATCACTTGAATATTGCATATAAACTGTTCTGTGATGTTGGTTTGGCTTGATTTAACTTGAAAAACGATTAGATCTCATTTTTGTTTCCGTCGGATTTGTTTGGTTTATGCGTTTATTTTGCTTGATCTGTGAAAACTAATGTTAAAATCATAATCTACGTTTAAAAAAGATGCGAATCGATAGTTTACATGCGTGATTTGGTTCTGTTTGACGAGCGTTTGAGTTACGACCGATTTCGGAAGCGACTCGTTCATGGCTTCCACTGAGTCACCGAGTTCGCGACTCGGTCATGTGAAGAAGGCAATGGCTGTGACACGCGTCAGTTTGCGATTGGCTGACGTGGGGTTTTTGTTTTTTTTGTTGGGTTACCGGGTTGAATGACTGGATCCTGGTCGGGTACCATCATTTGACCCGTCCGGTCCGTTTGTTTAGATGTTGGGCTTAGTGATTGGGCCTGGATCTGTCCTTTTGTGTGATTTACTGATGCATACCCCCAGGTCTACTTATACTATCTTTTTTCTGTTTTTTTTAGAAACTGGGCCTTAGGCCCAGATTGCTTCCAGCAATCCTTTAAATGCTGTACGCACCCCCCCTCTGAATCTCTAAATTTGGGCCTTAAGCCCAATTGTAAATTCTGTTTGTATTGTGATTTCTGCTGCCTGTACACCAGTTTTGCTTTTGCACCCCCTCTCTCTCTCTTTTCTTTTTTTTCTTTAATTTAGATTAGAAAAAATGGATTAAAAAAGTAATTGGTCTCTGACGCATGACTTTGATCGATTAATTTTTTAATTCGAAGTTTTTACAATTTAGATTAGAAAAAATGGATTAAAAAAGTAATTGGTCTCTGACGCATGACTTTGATCGATTAATTTTTTAATTCGAAGTTTTTACAATTTAGATTAGAAAAAATGGATTAAAAAAGTAATTGGTCTCTGACGCATGACTTTGATCGATTAATTTTTTAATTCAAAGTTTTTACAATTTAGATTAGAAAAAATGGATTAAAAAAGTAATTGGTCTCTGACGCATGACTTTGATCGATTAATTTTTTAATTCGAAGTTTTTACAATTTAGATTAGAAAAAGTGGATTAAAAAAGTAATTGGTCTCTGACGCATGACTTTGATCAATTAATTTTTTTAATTCGGAGTTTTTGGAACTTAGATCAGGAAAATGGATTAAAAATAAATAGTCACTGACGCATGACTTTGACTAAGTTATTTTTAATTCAAATCTTTGAAACTTTAAATTAGAATTTATTCGAGAAACCACGAGACAGAGCCTGACGCATGACTTGTCTTTGTCTCAACTTTTGACCTTAACTTTTAAGTCAACTTTTGACTTTGACTTCTTAGTTTGTCTGCTAGTTTGACTTTTGCGTTGACTTTTTATGTTGATTTTTTATAGTTGACTTTTTCCTATTCGACTGAATTATGCTGTTTGCTTATATTTGTTAGATGATTCATTTCTCGTTGTCTGATACATGGTTGCCTGCTTATATGTTCATATCTGATGCACTTTTATTTATTCAGTATATTGATTATATGTCATTTGCATTCATGCATTTGCATTTCTCTATCCGTCTACCTTTCTTTTTCTTTTTCTTTTCTGAACTTGAAAACTCTGAAAACAGCTGTTAAGGGAGAGGTCAGTGGTTCGACCCCCACGTTCACCTTTTTTTTTTATTAACTCTGGATTTCTTTTTTGTATTTGTTTGTCCAAAGTCTTAAAATAATTTTATTATTTTTTGTATTTTGTGAACAAATATATATAAAAAAACAGAATATATATTTTTGAAAGGAATCACGCGTGCAGAGAAGAAAGAAAAGCCCAGCAAACATAAAATGTGAACAAATCTTTAGCCTTGGTCACCAAGTTTGGGAATTAACACTGTAAATTTATTTTCATAGCAAATCAATCATAAAAGTTACAGAAAATCTCTCAAACTAATTTCCAAAACAAATCTCTCAGATTTTGTTTACAAATTCTCAACCCTAAATCAACACTATAAATAGGTTTCTTTTTCACACTAATTTTACACAGAAATTCAGAGCAAAAACCAGCAAACAAGCACACTGCCTGAGCACCTAAAAACTCACGCAGCCCCTAACCCCTAAATTAATTTTTCTACACACTGTAGAAAAATTAATACTCGTATAAGCCTTCTCCAGTCACAGTAGCAGAACCTCGCAGAAGCAAAAAAGGAGTAGTCAGGAGCGAATCGAACCGGGAAAAATAGCGAAAAGCAGAACAAAAACAGAAAAGGGTACGGTACTTACGCAGCGGGGAATTCACAGCACACCAGGTAGGTTCATTCGATTCCTTTGGTCGTATAGAACGTTTTTTTTGCTTCATGTACTGTTGATTGCTTGGAATTTTGTTGTTGCTGTTAACGTATTCGTATGGTTAATTTGAGACAAATACACTAATAACAGAGTAAAAAAAAAACAGAATATAAAATCCTAAAAGAAAACAGATCGGAGTTTTGGTTTAAAATTTTCGAAGGTTTTGGTTCGGTTTGGGGGTTTGTTTGTGTTCGGAAATTTGAAGTTTGGGGCTGAGAAGGAATAAACACAGAACCGAAAAAAACAAAGAAAACAGAAACCTTTTTAGATCTAAAAAATTCGGACGAGATCTTTGCTAAGTCTTGAGGTTTGATTTGTGTTTGAAAACAGTTTAATTTGTGTTTAAAAGGTTAAAGAACGAATTTTGAGTTGATTTGGGGGTATGAAAATTTTCAGGAAAATCACTATGAAGGTATGAGTTTTCCGGTTGAAACTCAACCGGAAAACTCATCGGAACTGGATTTTGCGGCGGCGGAGATGGTGGCGCGCGACTGTGCAGCCACCGGAATCTGAGTATGAAGGCGTCGGCCGGTTGAAGTTCTTCATTTGTGAAGAACACATGAAGAACTTTCATGAATATAGAGAGAGAAGAGAGAAACCGGTTTGGGTGAGAGAAAGAAGAGAGAGAAAAACAAATGAGAAAATGAGAAGATTCTGGTAAAAAATGAATATATAGCCCCTTGGATTCAGTACGCGCGCGCGCAGGGTACATACGATGCACCCTTCTGTTGATCAGCAAACATGTGGCGCGCGCGCTGGGCTTTCCCTGTGAGTTGGGCCTTATGCCTTGCTATTTCCCCCCAATTTGAATGCTATTTGAACCCAGTTTTCACTGTTTATACCCCCTCTGTAATTTATTTTTAATGTATATAATCATTTTAATTCATTTAATTTAATTAATTCTGATATAATTATTTAATAAAAAATAATATACTTTCATGGTAATTTCATATTGTGGATTAAAATAATATACTTTCATGGTAACATCAACAAATTCAATCTAATTTTTTGCCTTCGGGTCAATTCCTAAAAAACACCTTAAGAGGTAAAAACAAATTTCTTTTCATAAAAAACACAAACAAACAATTTGTACCCAGAACTACGTAGCTTTGAATTCCTCATCGCACCGGAGGATACGTAGGAGCAAGAGTCATCTTGTCAAGCATAATAATAAAAAAACTTAATTTTCCCCCTTTTTGTAAATATTTCTTAATAAAATAAAAATCTAATAAATAAAAAACATGTAAATAGAACTCTAAAAAATCACTTAATACCCTAGAATTAATTAATAGGTTCCCGTTGAGTACAACGGATGTGAGGGGTGCTAATACCTTCCCCTTGCATAACCAACTCCCGAACTTGGAAATGGTTGCGATGACCATCCTTCCATTATTTTAGGTTTTATCGATATTTTTCTTTTAAAAAAATTCGGTGGCGACTCTGTGTCATTCCGAGTGTCCTAAACGCTCGGGCGATTTTCGCGGTGCGACAGCTGGCGACTCTGCTGGGGACTTAGAGAGTTAGGCCTATCCTTTTAGTTCTAGGGTTAAGTGTTTTGTTTTATTTACATGTTTTATTTTATTTTTATTTGTACTTTATTGTAATTTATTTATTTATTTTTCATGTTTATATTGTCGGTGGGTTTATTTTCTAAAGTTGAAGAAAAAACCTAAGTTACCTATGGATTAGTAGCATGGACCGGTGGGATGAACATCTCATTTGGTGATTTGTGAAAAGTCCGCTCAGATGAGATCTATTCAAAAGGTTCGTTGAGAATGGGCTAGCCCCTACCCCTCAATGAAAATTTGAATTAGGTCTAGGACTCTGGGAACCTTACCTTAAACAAATAAATTCACCTAAGGGAGACCCTGTGAAATCACAGATGGGTCTAGGACCTTGGGTGATATGTTTTAGAGCCATCCTTGTGAGGGGTTGGTAGACAACCTAGAACCTCTTAGGGAAGCCTACCTATTATGTTCCCCATCATCGTGCATTTATCATACATGTCATGCATTTATCATAATACCAATTTGTTTATAAATTCATATTTTCAGGGAATTTCAAAAAAAGTTTATCACTAAGCATTTGAAAATGAGTTCCAATAAGAAATATACACTCCAGATAAAGGCTCAAGTGTGTGATGTTCAGTCCTTGAAGTTTCTCAGCAGCAAAATGTCCACCATTCGCCGAAATAGGTTCACATACAAATATGGGCATATTCTTGATCTCCTACAGGTTCCTGTCCAAGTGGAAGCTATCACTGCCCTCGCTCAGTTCTATGACCCGCCATTGCGCTGTTTCACTTTTCACAAGTTTCTGTTGGCTCCGACCCTAGAGGAGTTTGGACATATTCTAGATTCTCCCAAGAAGAGGAATGGTCCCTATCAAGGAATTGGAAAGGTCCCCACACTCAGGAATTTAGCTGAGGTTCTACAGTTATCAGAACCTGAGCTAACCTCCCATTTCAATTTCAAACCAGATGGAAGCATCCACGGTGTGGGAAGACGCTTTCTAGAAAGACTAGCAAAGAGTCTTGAAGAAGCCCGAAAACATGAATTATCTGAAGACATCCTGACTCTACTCATCTTTGGTCTAGTACTATTTCCTGATCAGAAAGATTATATTGATGCGGCCGCAATCAGTGTCTTTTGGGCCGTTAAGGTTAAAAATGAAGATTTTATACCAGCTCTTCTTGCCGATGTTTACTACACCCACCACGATCGACATGAGAAGAAAAAGGGTTTGCTGCGCTGTTGTATTCCTCTCTTATATCAATGGCTCACTTCTCACCTATTCAAGGATATCTCTTCAATAAGGCCCATGAACAGTCGTGAATGGTCCCAAAATCTTGCTGCTCTCACACAAGAACACATTTTGTGGCATGTCTATAAGATCACTATAAATGGAGTGATCACTAGTTGTGGTGATTTTACTAATGTACCCTTGATAGGCTCAAGAGGGTGCATTAACTACAACCTAGTGTTGGCATTGAGGCAACTTGGCTATCCAATCAAGGAGAAGCCTCATAATGATGATCTGAAAGGGTTCGTACTACCTGACATGGGTGCTAAAGATCCCGGCATGCTCATGAAAATCATTCGATCATGGGAGAGGGTGCGTAGAAATACTGATGAACCGAGAGGCAAAAGGAAAATGACTGACGAACCCTACGCTCCGTGGGTTGAGAAACGCACCGAGGAAACTAAACTTCCTTTTATTGCCTGTCCATCAGCTCAACCAATCTTGCCGAAGTTTGTCCCTATCTCTATTGCAGAAATTGATGAGATGAGGGCAACTATTGTTCGCCTTGAAAAAGAAAAAGAAGAGATGGAGTAGAACCTCCACCAAGCCTCCCGGGATCGGCGAAGACTCGAAGCTCTCAACCGCGCACAGGAACGGTCGCTAGCAGAAACTCGAAGGCGATATGTGGCTGAACAAGAAAAGCATGATAAGGTGAGTGAGGCACTCAGAGCATCCACGGAAGAAGCTAAGGCTCGCGAATTCAGATTGAGGAAAACTCAAGAGAGAGGTGGTGAATGGCAGGGAGCGTGGGAAGCACTGCTCAAAGAAAATGGAAGACTAAAGAATACCATCAAGGAATGCGACTGCCAGGTAAAGAAGGCTGAGAATGATTGTTTCAAAGCCCAGGTAGAATGGGAGGAACTCGAAGAAGAAAAAGAAGAAATGGAAAGAAATTACAAAGGATATGTCGCGGAACTTAAAGGAAGTTTGGAAGAAGCTGAGAATACGATCCTTCATGAGAGCCGCCTTCGTAGCGCCACCGAAGGTGTATATCAAAGAGCCTCTACTGAGTACGATGCACTGTTGGAGGAATTGAGGAGCTGCAAGGAAAGTGAGACAAAATACAGGCATGATTGTGGGAAACTAGAAAGAATGTGTTTGTCCCATGAACGTGTGATAGAAGAAATGCAGATGGAGAATGATGGCTACTGGACTCTGCGAGACAAATATGACACATTGAAGCATGAAGCAGAGGGCTCGGAGAGTAAAAACAAGGTTATGAGCATGAATGTGCTCGTCTAGGAGAGCAAATAGAAAGCTTGGAAGATAGGAACGATGCCTATTTACGCCAGATAAATCATCTAGAGAATATCAATGGAGAGCTTGAAGGGACCATAGGAATGCTGGAATGAGAAGTTGGGCAATGGATGGATAAGTTCTCAAGATTGGCTGAGTTTGCAAATCACTTGGTACGAGACATTCCAGGACTGTATGAACAGGCTGAAATAGAAATAAACGATCTTTACACACCCCCTGCTGTCTCCCAGTTTGTCAGAAGATGTGGAGTCATGTTGGAAGGGTTTGCAATCAGCCTAAGATTGGCCCAACATGCAAATGCAAACCCCTGAGTCTTTAATATTTATTTCTAAAAAAATAAGGTCATGTGGACCAAAGTCTTTATTTCCGGTTTTTATTTATAGATTAAGGTCATGTGGACCAAGTCTTGAGTCAAAGTAGCCTACAAGGCAAGTTTTGCTAAGTCTGGAGTCAGTCAAGAGTAGCCTATAAGGCAAGTTTTGTTTTCAATGATTATGTGAACCTACTACATTAATGAAGATTTATTCAAATATATCTTGTTTGTCTCATGTTTTTAAATGCTTACGATAAACACTTTACTTTGAAATTCCCTCTAAAATAAAAGTTTCAACAACTCTTCGTTCATATACATGCATCCACATGCATTCATTCATGAAAAAAAACTCATTCCTCCCTCTCAAAAACCCCAGGAATTTCAAAAATAATCCGGAAGGAAACGGTTGCCATCAGCACCTACTCTCCCACACTCTCACGGGACACGTGCTAATTTGAAGAAGGTTATGGAACGACTCGAGGAAAATCAAATAGCTTTAAGCAAGGATGTGGATTCTCTCAGAAAAGGCATGGAGAAGCTCTTCGAAACACTCCAGAAGCAAGCCAATGAGAAAGCGGCAAGAGCCGAGGAGAAGAAGAAGGCTAAGGAATTAAAGATTAAGCGCAAGGAAGAAGAGGACCGTAGCAAAAGCCCATGGCATCCTAAGGATCCTCCAAGCTTCCAACCTCCCAAAAATCTGGGACAAGCCCCACCTGGAGGGTTCGTTGAAATACTAAGGCATGTCGAAGATTTCTCTGACGGCGAGCAAGAGTATGTCCAAACTCGCCCTACCAATACCACTCAGGGTGCTATGCCTAACCAACAAGTGATAGCTGAGAATCATCCAAGTGCCGAATCCACACAGATCCAAGCCCTGGAAGAAAGGATAAAAGCTGTGGAAGGGTTCAATGCATATGGTTTCAATGCCTTGGACATGTGTTTGGTCCCAGATGTAGTGCTTCCCCCAAAATTCAAGGCACCTGACTTTGAAAAATACAAAGGGATTCACTGCCCAAGAAATCATTTAAGGATGTTCTGTAGAAAGATGGCGGCACACGCTACCAACGAGAAGCTGATGATTCATGTGTTCCAAGACAGTCTGAGTGGAGCATCTTTGGACTGGTACATGCAGCTGGAAAAAGGCCAAATTCAGTCATGGAAGGATCTCACTGATGCTTTCATGAAACAATACAAATACAATCTGGATATGGCTCCCAACCGAATGCAGCTACAAGCCGCTTCGCAGAAAAAGGATGAATCTTTTAAAGAATACGCCCAGAGATGGAGGGAACTAGCTGCTCGTGTGCAACCACCGCTCTTAGAAAAGGAGTTGGTAGACACTTTCATGAGCACCTTACAAGGGCCTTACTACGAGAAGATGGACGGAAGCGTATCATCTGGCTTCGCTGATGTGGTAACTATTGGTGAGCGAATAGAAGAAGGGATAAAGAATGGAAAGATCCCAAGTACCCCTAACTCTCAAATTGGGGCAAAGAAATTCTTTGGCAATAATCCAAAGAAAGAAGGAGAAACTAATGCCATAGGGTCATCACAAGCGCCCTCCGCTCCGCTGTCATATTATCCTTATTCTCAACCACCACCAGCTGCCCCTCAGCAAAATCATCAACAACAAAGAAGGGGGTACGCACAAGGAAATCAGTCTGGGGCATGGAGTAATTACAGACAAGCGCCGGTGCAGTTTGATCCGGTCCCGGTGTAATACCCTAATTTTGAGTTTTTTAAAATAAATATTTTATTTAAAAATTATTTCTTATTTTTCATAAGAAATACCAAAAATAGTTTTTTAGATAATTTTTGCTTACAATTTATTCATTTTTCTTTATTTCTTTTAATTATTGCAATTTACCTTTTTAGGCAAAAAATAGTAAAAATATTCAAAAATAGTTTTTATTTTCGCATTTGAGTTTATTTTTTATTTCTATATTTTTCTATATTTTATTTATATTTTTCTTGCTTTTTTTTTCTATTTTTATTTGCTTTTTTTTCTTTTTTATGACAATTTCTTTCTTTTGAACCAATCCCACCATGACACCTCATTTTTTTTCCATCACATTTTATTACCATTTTCATAGAATTTTATTTCTATACCCCATTTTTCATTTTACACTTTTTACCCACAAAAGTTCAGAAATCACAAAAATACCCCAAAGTTATGAGGCCCTATAAATAGGACCTCATTTATTGCAACCCTAATTGAGGATTCACTGTTCACACATTTTAATCAGATTTCTTTCTCTCCTTTCTTCTATCTCGCGCCTCCTTCCCCCTTTCCAACCCTAATCCCATTTCATCTCAAATTCATCCAAAATCAAAACACAAATATGAAAATTGATTGAACCAAGCATCCTAATCACGTTCATTTATTCATTTCATCCATCAATCGCGTTTAAATCGTCAAAAACGGCTCCGAAAACATCAAATCTGAAACCAAAAACCGTCAAAACTAATAAGGTAGATTCGATGCGTTCTTGAGCGAATTTCTGTTCGTTGCTGCTCGATTTGTGATTAGCATCATGTTTTAAATCATTTTCATTAATTAATTTGGCTAAATCGTTACTGAATCGCGTTTTGAAAGTTTCACACCGTTTCGGTTTTGTGCACGTTTTCGATTGTTTAAGCTTCGTTTGTATGTTTTGACTCTCGATCTGTAATCTATGCATTTTTCTGATCAAATTGGTATATTCACATGTTAATTTTAATGAAAGTTTGATGTGGTTGTGCTTCACCGAGTCAACTCTCCATTTCCATGGCTTCCGAGTGACTCACCGAGTCACTGACTCGGTCGTGAGGAAGAAGAAGAAGGTATGACACGTGTCAGCCTACGATTGGCTGACACAGTTTTTTATTTTTTGTGATACTGGGTAGCGGGTCGGGTTATACCCGTTTAACCCGACCCTGTTCGGATCTGACCCGGTTCGTTGGTGACTGATTATGGGCTGGATCTGTTTGGCCCATTTGTCCAGTTTTTTTATTTTTTTTTGTTTTTGCTGCATGAACCCCTCTTTTTCCTATCTGCACCTCCCCTTCTGATTTGAAAATTGGGCTTTGACCCATTTTGTGTGAATTCAGATTCACACCCCCTTAGTTGATTTCTGCGCCCCCCTGCTGGGCTTGGCAGATTTGGGCTTTAGGCCCAAATTTCTGTTTTTTTAATCCTTTTTGGGCTGCGCCCATGGGCTTTCCCAAAAGGCCATTTAGTTTTTAGCGTTTTTCGCGTCTTTGTTTTATGCGGTATTTTTTTATCGTTTAATTTCGTTTATGCGTTGAATGAAAAAATAAAATAATACTTTATTTTGATGTTTATTTCGCGCTTAATTTATTATTGTGTATTATATTCTATTTTATGCTCATCACCGCATCTCATGCACTTCATATTCATACACATCCTCCATGCCATCTGGTATTCTTCTATCCCTTTGCTCTGGCTTGGTTTTCTTTTAAACTTCTCTTCTTAAATAAAACAAAAAGGAATGATGAATCAATTAAAGTGAAAAGAGGGGAGTGTGACGTATGTCCGCTCTGCTCGGGTAGGACAGTCTGTGACGTATGTCCCGGATGGTGGACTATTCTCATTTTAATTAATGAAGCTCAGTTTAGTTAATTAAAGCGAAAAGGAGAGAGTGCGACGTATGTCCGCTTGATTCGAATAGGACAGTCTGTGACGTATGTCCCGGATGGTGGACTATTCTCACTTTAATTAATTAACTTTAAATATTTGAATGAAAAGGAGGGAATGCGACGTATGTCCCGTTCGGCTCGAATTGAACAGTCTGTGACGTATGACCGGATGGTGTTCAATTCTCATTCAACTGAACAATCTCAAAAAATCCTAAAAGATACTCAACTCACTTCAATTCTTTTTCCTGCCTCCGTGCAGTCAACTCTTTTCCACTGCTCTTGCGCAGTCAAATCTCTTTTCAACTGTTTTCCTAAACGGATAGTGCTTTATCCATTCCCCTGCTACAGACAAACGCTTAAGCCTCCGAAGCGAGAATACAAGCATACTGTTGTATCAGTGGAATGCGACCTAAGCATCGTTCATTAAAAACAACCAACACACAAATCTTTCTTCTTAGGAAGAACTACGTGAGCTTTGAGTTCCTTATTGTACTTGGGGGATACGTAGGAGCGAGAGCCTCTCTCGTCAAGCCAAATAATAAATTTTTTTTTCCTTTTCTGTTCAATTTGCGGTAATTTAATTCTTTTTACACGGTTATCTCTGTTTATGCAAACCAAAATTCCTCAAATGGTTCCCAATGAGTACAACGGATATGAGGAGGTGTTAACGTCTTCCCCTCATGTAACCAACTCTCGAACCCGATCTTTTCAAGGTTTTATCATTATTTTCCTTTCCCTTCACGGGATAAATAAAATATGGTGGCGGCTTCATTGTTTACATTTGTGCATTGCATCTTATCATTGCATATCTGTATATTTTTTGCGCCGGGTACTACAGCTGGCGACTTCACTGGGGACACATGTATAGTGAGTTAAGCCTAATTTGGGGCTTTTGGTTTGCTTATTCCAGGTTAGCCGTATCTTTCCTATCTTTTACTTTACCGCAAAATATTGAACTGTCTGGATTTGCTGGCTTTGTCTTCTCTTCTACTCTTTTTTTTCTTTTTGCCTTTATGGCTTGGTTCTTGGTTACTGTGTGGAGCTCTATACCCGAGTTCTGGAGAAAAGCTTAGGATTAGTTGAGGGGTTCTTGTGTCGGATTGCGTGACGTATGTCTCGTTAGGATTTGTGTATCAATAGATTTGATTGACCGCAAGTGCACAGTCTCGTCGTGTAGTTTTAAAAGATATCGAATCCACAGGGACCAATAGTTAAACTACCGTAGTCCGTTGTCACGGTGTAAATCTAAGGCTATCAGATAGTGGTTTGTTTAGAATTTTAGAATTTAAAATTAAAGAAATTTAATTAAAGAAATTAATTAATTAATGAAAGCGGATATCGGTATGTAACTTAATTAACCATCGGGGATTTATTAAATCAATAGCGCGCGAAAAAGGGTTTATTTTTCAGAAGAACTTTCTCAATTTAAAGGTCTAAACCTCACACTCTCGTTTTGTTGATAAAAACCATACTTTCTAAGCCAGGAGTTTTACTGTCACTTTTCTACCACCTTGGCTTCGAAAGTATATTTTGAAAATCAATGAGTTCTAATTAATCCTAACGTGGCTCTCGCTCGTTCAAAGATTAATATCAAATTCCTACTATCTAGTTAAAACCTCAAACTCTCGCTCTATTGATTTTAACCTTAGTTGCTTTCTTTTACTCTCGTTCAAAAGCTTTGAATTAAATTAGGAATTTGAATCAGAAAAATAGTTTAATAAATGCGCGCGCTAAATCATTATTAAATCCCCTTCGGAGAATTAGTTTACATACCGATATCTAGGAAATTTAGCTAGACATGATTAAGGAATTAAACAAAGAAGAACAGAAAATTAAATTAAACATAAATAAATAATTAAATAAAAACATTAAATAAAAACCTGGAATAAAAGGCTGAATAAACTTGACATAAATAAGCGGTACAAAATTCTTGACAGGAAATTGAAAACGGATCTGAAATCGGATTCCCGGTGTGGAAATACCGACACAGTTTACAAAGCGGGAAATATAAACTGACTGAAAGAAAAGGAAATAAGGCGTAGAAAAATCTGAGAAATGAGCTTGCTATTTATAGGAGGGGATTGGCTAGTACGATCCACAAAAGGAGGGAGGATAAGCTTCATTTTTGATCTCATCCGATTGCCATCCGATTAGGAACAGAAAACGGATCAGACGTGCACTTCTTCCCCACGTCACGCAAATTTAGTTGCTGCTGGGCTTTCTCACTGGGTGGCGCTCGCCACCCATTCTGTGGCGCTCGCCACTGGGCTTTCAATTGGTGGCGCTCGCCACCCCCACTGTGGCGCTCGCCACTGTGCAAAAATGGGCCAATGCCCATTTTTGCTATGCTCCTTCGTGGGCTGCGCGAATTTGGGTTTTGCACCCCCTTTTTGCTCCGTTTTTGACACTTTTTGCTCAATTCTCTTCTCCGGCCTATTTTATTTCACAAAAGTAAAAACAAATCAAATAACAACATAAAAGCACATAAAAGAAATAAATACGTATGAAAATGCACCTAAAGTTCACTTAAATTAAGCTAAAAATACGATATGATTTCGTGTCATCAAATTCCCCCACACTTGAACCATTGCTTGTCCTAAAGCATAAAAGAGTAGTGAATCGCAAAGCATAAGTAAAAACACATGACACGATCATCTTACTCATAAGTGGTTGCCGGCTAAGTCATGAAAATCAGGTAACAGTGCAAATAACAAAAACACCGCGATGACACAAGAGACTCCCGGTTATGTGAAAACAGACCTGAAGCATTTCCTCTTGACTCTACCTCTCACCTAAGTTTCATTCCCCCTTTTCATTCTAGCGCAATCACATTAAGCCCGTTATCTTGTACACGCCCATGGTAGGAAACCTGTTAGTGATTATGATCATCATATAGCTAGGGGTGCTGATAACATAAGTTTGGTAACCCCTATTTGCTTTACCCATTTCGCAGTTGCGGGGGATCAGATCGTAACCCGCCCTACCAAGTTCAGAATCAGACACCTCTGAACCAACTACTAATGGGTTTCTATACTATGGTATTTTTTTCCTTCTCATGTTTCAACATTTGCTGAATTTTCATCAATTTTTTCAAGGAATCAACCAATAGCATTTATAACATTTATAATCAAAATCATTCACTTATATTCTTCGGTTTCCCACTTAGTTTGTGCCTTGAGATGGTGCCGACTGCTAGATAAACTACTAAGGGTTCATTAAAACTCAAGTTCAAGACTTTGTCAAAACTAGTACTCAAATCAGTTTTACACACTTCAGGGAATCTAAGGTGTTAAAACGGTATTGATTTTATCTAACCGTTACCTAAATTCCACAACATAGCCTAGATAGTGCAAACAACCTATATACTTTCAAACAATCAATATCAAGCATCAGAACTCAATATTTTTGCTTTTCACAAGAAAATTTTGGTATGGCTCAAGAAATGGGAAAATCAGACAATAACAAGACCAACACGCAAAATCAACTCAATCTAAGTGAACTAACCTAAGGTTTTATTATGCATGCAAAACTGAATGACTGAAAAATAAAGGGAAAGCGATAAAGCTTCCTCCCCCACACTTAAATCGAGCATTGTCCCCAATGCAACGAATAAAGGTGAGCTTGGAAGGGTACAACCTGAGTAGCGAAGCTTTCACAACTTGTAAAGTCGTCGAGCGTGCTAGCTCTTTATTACCTGCAAAATGAAATGAGCTAAAAAAGAAAAACATTAAATTCAAAATCAGCGGGTTGCCTCCCACCAAGCGCTTTGTTTAAAGTCGGTTAGCTCGACTTCAGAGATGGTGACTTAGTTCACGTGACAGCGGACAGGGCGGATAGGTTGAAATTTGTAAGTGTGGTGTCACTATCCTTAAGGTTGTAATGTTTCAACCGCTGCCCATTAACTGTGAATGTATCACCAGAGTCACTCTTTATCTCAATCGCCCCATGAGAATTGTAAAGGGGCCTGACCACTTTGATCGCAGTTTTCCAGGAAAAAGTTTAAGTCTTGAATTAAAAAGTAGTACTAATTGTCCTACCTTAAACTCTCTCCTAGATAGACGCTTATCATGCCATTTCTTTGTTCTTTCTTTGTAGATTCTGGCATTCTCATAGGCGTCCAACCTAAGCTCTTCTAACTCATGGATGTCCAAGGTCCTTTTCCTACCGGCGGTGGTGTAATCAAGATTGAGGGCTTTGATAGCCCAATAAGCTTTGTGTTCCAGTTCCACCGACAGATGGCATGATTTGCCATAAACGAGCTTGAAGGGTGTGGTCCCGATTGGGGTTTTATAGGCTGTCCTATATGCCCACAATGCCTCATTCAGCTTTAAGGACCAATCCTTCCTAGAACTTGCAACTGATTTTTCGAGGATGTGCTTGATCTCCCTATTGGAAACTTCCACTTGTCCGCTTGTTTGCGGGTGGTAGGGAGTTGCTATACGGTGTCGGACCCCATATTTTGATAACAGTCTTTCGAAAATCCTAGAGATAAAATGGGAGCCACCATCGCTGATGACAAGTCTCGGCACACCGAACCTAGGGAAGATCTGGTTTTTGAACAGTCGAATTACTACTTTGGCGTCATTAGTTGGAGAGGCAACAACCTCGATCCATTTGGACACGTAATCGACAGCCACAAGTATGTATTTGTTCCCAAAAGAAGTTGGGAATGGTCCCATGAAATCTATCCCCCAAACATCAAATACTTCCACTTCAAGGATGCCTTGTTGAGGCATCTCATCGCGCCTAGAGATGCCACCAGCGCGTTGGCACTGATCACAACTCCTTATGGCAGCGTGAACATCTTTCCAAAGAGTAGGCCAAAAGAGGCCTGCTTGTAAGATCTTAGCACAGGTTTTGGAAGTACTTGCATGTCCTCCATAGGGCGCAGAATGACAATGAGTGATAATGCTTTGCGCCTCATTTTCGGGGACACATCGACGGAAGATTCCATCGGCACCTCGCTTGAAAAGAAGAGGGTCATCCCAATAGTAATGTTTTAGGTCACTGAAGAACTTCTTCTTTTGCTGGTAAGTTAAGTCAGGAGGAAGGACTCTTGCTGCTAAGTAATTAACAATATCAGCATACCATGGCAAAGAGTCTCTTGAGAAGACAGAGTTGACGACTTCAATGTCGTCTTGAAACAAAGGGCACTCGGAGGCGACACTCTCCATAAGGGCTACGAGCCTCTCATATGGGAAGTCATCATTTATGGGTACCGTTTCGGGCACCATTCCCTCCATTCTTGACAAGTGGTCAACGACTGTGTTGTCGATTCCTTTCTTGTCTTGGATCTCTAAATCGAATTCTTGAAGGAGCAAGATCCATCTTAGGAGCCTTGGTTTGGCGTCCTTTTTGTTCACTAGGTACCTAATTGCGGCATGATCTGTATAGACAATGATTTTGGCCCCTATTAGGTAGGAACAAAATTTGTCAACCGCGAACACAACAGCCAGGAGTTCTTTTTCTGTGGTGGCGTAGTTCATTTGCGCAGGGTCTAAGGTCCTACTAGCATAGTAGATGGCATGAAGCTTCTTATCCTTCCTTTGACATAGAACTGCGCCTATAGCATAGTCACTAGCGTCACACATGATCTCAAATGGTAGATTCCAATCAGGTGGCTGCATGATGGGGGCAGAAATGAGAGCTGCCTTTAATTGCTTGAATGCCGTTAGGCACTCCTCATCAAAAATGAACTCGGCATCTTTCATTAGCATCCCGGTTAACGACTTTGTGATTTTGGAGAAGTCTTTAATGAATCGCCGATAGAAGCCGGCGTGTCCTAAAAAGCTTCGGACTTCTCTCACAGATTTGGGAGGCGGTAGATTCTCTATAACTTGAACTTTTGCTCTATCTACCTCAATCCCTTTGTTGGACACTATATGTCCAAGAACAATTCCTTGACGAACCATGAAATGGCACTTTTCCCAATTAAGCACAAGATTGACTTTTTCACATCTTTCTAGTACCTTCTCAAGGTTTGTCAAGCATCCTTCAAAACTTTGCCCGCATACGGAGAAATCATCCATGAAGACCTCCATAATGTCATTGATGTAATCGGCGAAGATTGCTTGCATACATCTTTGGAAAGTATCGGGGGCATTACACAATCCAAATGGCATTCGCCTATATGCAAATGTACCAAAAGGACAAGTGAAGGTCGTTTTCTCTTGGTCATCGGGATGAATGGGAATCTGGAAGAATCCCGAATAACCATCTAGATAGCAGAAGTAGGAATGATTAGCCAGACGCTCAAGCATTTGATCAATGAAGGGCAAAGGGAAATGATCCTTGCGTGTGGCTTTGTTGAGTTTCCTATAGTCAATGCACATTCTACTACCCGTTACGACTCTTTGTGCTACAGACTCTCCTTTCTCATTGGTAACTATAGTCACTCCACCTTTCTTAGGCACGACATGAACGGGACTGACCCATTTACTGTCGGAGATCGGGTATATTATTCCTGCATCCAGAAGTTTTTCAACTTCCTTTTTAACTACTTCAGTGAGAATGGGGTTTATCCTTCTTTGCGGTTCTCGAGAGGTTTTGCAATCTTCCTCGAGGTAGATGCGGTGCATGCAAAGAGAAGGACTTATCCCTTTAAGATCAGATATGCTATATCCTAAAGCAGCTGGGAATTTTCTTAGGACCTTTAGCAATTCTTTGGTTTCTGATTGTCCTAAATCGGCGCACACAATCACTGGGCGCTTAAGCTCTTGATCAAGGAATTCATACCTTAGACTCTCAGGTAGAGGTTTTAGTTCGAGAGAAGATTGATCAGGAGACAGAGTCGGGTTTGGTGTAATCTCAAAGCATTCCCCGAGCTCGTCATCCTGAACTTCGAGAGTAGGAGTTGGAGAAGATGTGAGAATTTCAGTGTAAATGGTTTGATCATTCTCCATTTCCTTTCTGCATTCATCAATGACGTCAAGCAGATAGCAAGTATCATCTATAGCAGGCGCGCTTAGGAATTGAGTCAAAATGAATTCAACTTTTTCATCTCCCACTTCAAAGGTGAGCTTTCCCTTTTTGACGTCAATTATCGCACCGGCTGTAGCGAGGAATGGCCTTCCTAAAATGATAGGTGTGTTAGAGTCTTCCTTAATATCCATGACTATGAAGTCGGTTGGAATAAAGAACTGACCTACACGCACTGGCACATTTTCTAAGACTCCTATAGGCATCTTGACCGAACGGTCGGCAAACTGAATGGACATTCTGGTGGGTCTTAGCTCGCCTAGCTTGAGTCTCTCACATATGGTCATGGGCATCAAACTAATGTTAGCACCTAAATCACATAGGGCTTTGTCAATAACAAACTTCCCAATGACGCAGGGGATGGAGAAACTTCCTGGATCCTTGAGTTTAGGGGGCATATTGTTTTGAAGGATAGCACTACACTCGGCGGTGAGTGTAACAGTTTCGTTATCCTCAATCCTCTTTTTGTTGGTCAGGATCTCCTTGAGAAACTTAGCATATGCGGGCATTTGTGTGATAGCTTCAGTGAATGGGATGGTGATATTCAATTGCTTGAGAAGCTCCACAAATTTCTTGAATTGCCCCATGCTTTTGGTCTTTTCCAACCTTTGAGGATAAGGAATGGGTGGTTTGTAGGGTGGCGGAGGCACATAGGGTGTTTCCTTTTCTTTTGCCTCGACGCCATTTCCTTCTTTCCCTTTGGGTTCACTTTCTTTCTCAGCTAGTTCATCTGGCTTTTGCTGCATGGCAGGCCTCTCAATCCTAGGATCAACTGGTTCATCATACTGTGTTCCACTTCGCAGTGTTACAGCGTTTACATGGGCTTTAGGATTGGGCTGAGGTTGGCCAGGAAATGTTCCTGCAGGAGCAGACATGGATGATTGCTGTTGAGCCACCTGTGCAACTTGAGTTTCTAGTATCTTATGATGGGTGGTCAAAACATCAACTTTACTGTTCAATTGCTCGAACATCTTGGCGAAATGCAGGTTTTGATTCTTCATCCCCTCGTTAGTTTGCATTTGGGACGCCATGAAGGTTTCAAACATGGCGTCAAGGCTAGACTTCCCAGAGTTTTCTTGATTTAGCACTGGAGCTATCTGAAAACCTGGTGGACCAAAGGATTGGCCTTGTCTTGGTGGGTACAACGCATTGTTGTTCTTGTATGAGAGATAGGGGCTGTTTTTCCAAGCTGAGTTGTAGTTGTTGGAATATGGGCCTCCTTGGGCGTAGTTTACTTGATCGGAAGGAGTTCCGGCCAAGAGTTGGCATTCAGCTGCAGCATGCCCTGGGGCGCCACATATTTCACAACTAGAGACGGTTGCTGCTACAGTAGCAGCAGGAGCATTGAGTAAGCTGTCTAATTTTAGAGTGAGTGCATCAACCTTGGCACTGACGTGGTCAAGGCCGCTTATCTCATGCATTCCTCCTCTTGATAGAGGTTTTTCTGAGGAGGTTCTTTCGCCTCCCCACTGGTAGTGATTCTGAGCCATGCTCTCAATGAGCTGATAGGCATCAGTGTAGGGCTTGTCCATGAGGGCGCCACCCGCGGCAGCGTCTATGGTCATCCTTGTATTGTACAGGAGACCGTTATAGAAGGTGTGGATAATTAGCCACTCCTCCAAACCATGATGTGGACAGAGCCTCAACATGTCCTTAAATCTCTCCCATGCTTCATAAAGAGATTCGTTGTCTTTCTGCTTAAATCCATTGATTTGTGCTCTTAGCATAGCAGTCTTACTAGGTGGGAAATACCTAGCCAGAAAGACTTTCTTCAATCCTTCCCATGTAGTGACGGAGTTGGAAGGTAGGGACTAGAGCCAAGCACGGGCTCGATCTCTTAGAGAGAAAGGGAAGAGACGAAGCCTTATCGCTTCGGGACTTACGCCATTAGCTTTCACTGTATCGGCGTATTGTAAGAAGACAGAGAGGTGGAGATTAGGGTCTTCTGAAGGACCACCCGAAAACTGGCTTTGCTGAACTGCTGAGAGTAGGGAAGGTTTAAGCTCAAAATTGTTGGCCTCTATCGCAGGGGCAACAATGCTGTTATGTGGTTCAGCATCTGTAGGGGTAGCATAGTACTTCAGAGGGCGGTTTTGAGGACCTATTTCCATTTCTAATTCCTCTTCGGATTGTTCCGAGTCTTCGTCTGTTTCGGGAAAGATGATTTGACTTTGGGGTACTATGTATCTTTCCCGGAACTGTTCAATTCGGCGTCTTACACTTAGTAGACGCTCTGGGTTGTCGACTGGAGTTTCTAATTCTTTGCTATTAGAGCGGGTACTTGGCATACAATCGACAAGCCAAAAGGGTAATTTTTTTTGTTTTTTTTTTTTTTTTTTTTAGATTTTTTTTTTTTTTTGAATTTTTGACAGAAAAATAAAGGTTGCCTTAGTCTCTACGTTGTAACGACGGAGTTACAATATCGACTAAATTGGTCCCCGGCAACGGCGCCAAAAACTTGATCGACGATTTGTGTATCAATAGATTTGATTGACCGCAAGTGCACAGTCTCGTCGTGTAGTTTTAAAAGATATCGAATCCACACGAACCAATAGTTAAACTACCGTAGTCCGTTGTCACGGTGTAAATCTAAGGCTATGAGATAGTGGTTTGTTTAGAATTTTAGAATTTAAAATTAAAGAAATTTAATTAAAGAAATTAATTAATTAATGAAAGCGGATATCGGTATGTAACTTAATTAACCATCGGGGATTTATTAAATCAATAGCGCGCGAAAAAGGGTTTATTTTTCAGAAGAACTTTCTCAATTTAAAGGTCTAAACCTCACACTCTCGTTTTGTTGATAAAAACCATACTTTCTAAGCCAGGAGTTTTACTGTCACTTTTCTACCACCTTGGCTTCGAAAGTATATTTTGAAAATCAATGAGTTCTAATTAATCCTAACGTGGCTCTCGCTCGTTCAAAGATTAATATCAAATTCCTACTATCTAGTTAAAACCTCAAACTCTCGCTCTATTGATTTTAACCTTAGTTGCTTTCTTTTACTCTCGTTCAAAAGCTTTGAATTAAATTAGGAATTTGAATCAAAAAAATAGTTTAATAAATGCGCGCGCTAAATCATTATTAAATCCCCTTCGGAGAATTAGTTTACATATCGATATCTAGGAAATTTAGCTAGACATGATTAAGGAATTAAACAAAGAAGAACAGAAAATTAAATTAAACATAAATAAATAATAAATAAAAACATTAAATAAAAACCTGGAATAAAAGGCTGAATAAACTTGACATAAATAAGCGGTACAGAATTCTTGACAGGAAATTGAAAACGGATCTGAAATCGGATTCCCGGTGTGAAAATACCGACACAGTTTACAAAGCGGGAAATATAAACTGACTGAAAGAAAAGGAAATAAGGCGTAGAAAAATCTGAGAAATGAGCTTGCTATTTATAGGAGGGGATTGGCTAGTACGATCCACAAAAGGAGGGAGGATAAGCTTCATTTTTGATCTCATCCGATTGCCATCCGATTAGGAACAGAAAACGGATCAGACGTGCACTTCTTCCCAACGTCACGCAAATTCAGTTGCTGCTGGGCTTTCTCACTGGGTGGCGCTCGCCACGCATTCTGTGGCGCTCGCCACTGGGCTTTCAATTGGTGGCGCTCGCCACCCCCACTGTGGCGCTCGCCACTGTGCAAAAATGGGCCAATGCCCATTTTTGCTATGCTCCTTCGTGGGCTGCGCGAATTTGGGTTTTGCACCCCCTTTTTGCTCCGTTTTTGACACTTTTTGCTCAATTCTCTTCTCCGGCCTATTTTATTTCACAAAAGTAAAAACAAATCAAATAACAACATAAAAGCACATAAAAGAAATAAATACGTATGAAAATGCACCTAAAGTTCACTTAAATTAAGCTAAAAATACGATATGATTTCGTGTCATCAGTAGATTCCCTTGGGTCCGTTGGGTTCCGTGACGTATGATCACGTCGAGCGCTGGCGGGTTCTCGTGTAGTCAAGGACTCTGGGGGCCTTTTTATCTGGTCTAGGTATCCGAAACTTTTGTCTAGGGACCACTGTTTAGAACCTGTGTCGAGGTTATGATGTTGACTCATCTAGTTGGCGTTATAATCTCAACCAGATGAGGTTGCTTTTGGGAAAAGTAATCAAGGATTTTGGGAATCCGTGTCAACTTAGAACAACATGTGAGAGGGATGGGTTACAGGTAACTTTGAACTTTTGACCTCAGAGATTCCATTTTGAAAAGAACCTTGTTGTTATGAATATGGAAGATTTGTGACTTTGAGATCAAGTTCGCCAGATGATACAATGTTACCGTGATCATATCCATGCATTTTGCCTTCATGACATCCATGCATTCATGAAAAATAATCATGCATATTCATCTCGCATACATTTCAAAAAAAAATATATGAGAAAAGTTTTTTTGCATACAAAAATATACATTTTCATTCAAAAAAAAAAATAATATCATGTGTTGGGTTTTTGTATGTTGGCTACATTTTGCAAAAACAACTATTAGCCAATGCTGCGACAAATGCTGTAGCAAGTGGAACAGCATTGTGTCATCTAATTGTGTGCGCCGAACTGGGTTAACAAACTTACTGTGTCATTTATCTTTCAGTCACGTTTACTTTATCTGAAACGCTTTAATTATTATTACTGTGTGACAAGTGCTCGGACAATTGCTCTAACGTTGTGCACAACATTTGTCTGTCTGGTTGCCAGAATTTCAATTGGCATCAGAGCAGGCACCCTGCCTGATTGGGTGAGCTCCAGGGAAGATATTTCTGGTTAAGATGGACAAGGAAGGAGGACTAATGAATCGACCACCTTTGTTGGTTGGTGATTCTAACTATGATGACTGGAAGTCCAAAATGACTACGTTTTTAAAGTCCATGGATCACAAAACATGGAGAGCTGTTGTTGTAGGATGGGAACCACCTGTTGTTACTACTGGTAAGGAAGGGGAGACTGTTACTAAGCTGAAACCTGAGGATGAATGGAGCAAGGATGAAGAAGCATTAGCCAATGCAAATTCAAGAGCTCTAAATGCCCTAACTAATGGAGTTGATGCACACATTTTCAAGCTAATCAAAAAATGCACTGTTGCAAAGGAGGCATGGATGAAACTTCAAACTGTTCATGAGGGGAACTCAAAGGTAAAAAGCTCAAGACTGCAATTATTAACCAGTAAGTTTGAGAACTTGAAGATGAAGGATGATGAAAGCATTCAAGACTTTCACATGAGACTGCTTGAGTTTGATAATCAGTTTGATGCTTTGGGAGAAAACCTCTCTGAAGAAAACATGGTAAAGAAAATGTTAAGGTCTCTACCAAAGAAGTTTGACATGAAAGTGACTGCTATAGAGGAATCCAAGGACATCTCGGAAATAAAAATGGGTGAATTAGTAGGGTCCCTACAAACTTTTGAAGTGGTTGCAAATGAGAGATCTGAAAAGAAGACAAAGAGTATTGCATTTGCCTCCAAATCTGAGGAGAATGATATGGAGAGTGACGACAGTCTATCTGAAACTATGGTAATGCTAGGTAGGAAATTTAATAAAGCTTTCAAGAGATTCGATAGACAGGCCAAGACAAATGCTCCAGACAACAGTCACAGCATAAACAGGAATGCCAACAATCTGAGAAAATCAAAAGCAGATGACAAGACAAGCCAAGGCAAAGGAGTTCAATGTCATGAATGTGAAGGATATGGGCATATCAGGACTGAATGTGCAACATACCTTAAGAAGCAGAAGAAAGGATTGACTGTGTCTTGGTCAGATGAGGATGAATCTGAGGAAGAATCTGAATCTGCTAACCATGTAATTGCCTTAACTGGGACATGTGCATCTGATACTGAATCACATGAAGGTGAGATGCCTTATGATGAACTAGTTGAGTTCTACAAGGAATTGTGGATTAAAAGCTTAGAAGTTGGGGACACCATGTTAAAGCAAAAGAAGACCATTGCTATGTTGCAAGCAGAGAAGAACAAACTTCAGGAAGAAAATTCAAGACTAGCTGATGAAGTGGAGCTATACAAATCCAAGATGGATAACATGAATAAGCAGGTGAGAATGCTGAATACAGGAACTGAGAAGTTAGATGAAATCCTAGAAATAGGACAGAGTTCAAAAGACTCCAAAGGTATTGGTTTTAACTATCATTCACTACGTCATCAGAAACCTGCATCTGTGATGAAGTTTGTTCCAGCTACTACTACCTATGATCCAACTATGTCAAGACAGATGCCCCAGCATCAGGTGAGACAACAGACAAGCAGATACAGGACCAAGCCAAAGAGAAGGTATTCTGGCTGGGTATGCTATCACTGTGGAAGAAAGGGACACATTAGACCTTATTGCTTCAAATTGTATGGATACCCTGACAATACGTATTCATCCAAAAGTAAAGAGAGGAGTGTCAAGCCGGAATGGAAACAGAAGACCAATAATATGGATCCTATTCTAACAGAACCTGAAGGTGTGGAAGTTGCTCAAATTGCTCATACATCTCTGCGAGCATCTTCTGGAAGTGACTGGTATTTTGATAGTGGATGTTCAAGACATATGACCGGAAACAGAGATTACTTAACAGATGTCTTGCCATATGTTACAAGCTTTGTAACGTTTGGTGATGGAGCAAAGGGGGAAATCAAAGGCATAGGAACACTGATTAATGAAGGACTACCTACACTTGACAAGGTTCTTCATGTGAAAGGGTTGAAAGCAAATTTAATAAGCATTAGTCAACTATGTGACAAAGGTCTGAAAGTCAACTTCTCAAAGAGTGAGTGCCTAGTTACTGATAGCAAAGGTGATCTACTAATGAAGGGAGAAAGGTCAAAGGATAACTGTTACCTATGGGTGTCTCAAGACAAAGCTGAGTTATCTACATGTCTAGTTACTAAAGAAGATGATGTGAAGCTGTGGCACCAAAAGCTTGGACACTTAAATCTTAAAAGTATGAAGAAAGCCATTGCTGAAGGAGCTATTAGAGACTTACCCAGACTTCAGATTCAAGAAGGAAATATATGTGGAGAGTGTCAAATAGGTAAACAGACAAAAACGCCACACCAAAAGCTGCAGCATCTGACCACATCCAGAGTGCTTGAACTGTTGCACATGGATTTAATGGGACCCATGCAGGTTGAGAGCTTAGGTGGGAAGAAGTATGTGTTTGTCATTGTAGATGATTTTTCTAGATATACTTGGATTGATTTTATCAGGGAGAAATCTGACACTTTTGAAAAATTCAAGGATCTTTGTTTAAAACTTCAAAGAGAAAAGGAATGTGGCATTACTAGAATCAGAAGTGATCATGGTAAGGAGTTTGAAAATAGTAAATTCTCTGAGTTTTGCACGACTGAAGGAATATTTCATGAGTTTTCTGCTCCTATTACTCCTCAACAAAATGGAATAGTAGAGAGAAAAAATAGAACCTTACAAGAGTCTGCCAGAGTAATGTTACATGCTAAGAAGTTACCTCTCCATTTTTGGGCTGAGGCTATGAACACAGCCTGCTATATACATAACAGAGTAACTTTGAGAAAAGGGACAACTACAACTCTGTATGAGCTATGGAAAGAGAGGAAGCCAACTGTGAAATACTTTCATGTGTTTGGAAGCAAATGTTATATCTTAGCTGATAGAGAGCCAAGAAGGAAAATGGATGTAAAAAGCGATGAAGGTATATTCCTGGGTTATTCAACAAATAGCAGAGCTTATAGAGTCTTCAACTCCAGGACTAAAGTCATGATGGAATCCATAAATGTTGTAATTGATGATAAGGGAAAGAATGCTGCACCAGACGATAGTACATTTGGCACAGCATCTGACTTACAAGAAGAAACAGTAGAAGAAAGTGTCAATGAGGAAAGCAGTGATGTGAGAAGTCCTGAAGATTTGGCTAATGACAAAGGGCCATCTACTAGAATTCAGAAGTATCATCCTATTGATCAAGTCATTGGTAATCCTAATCAAGGCATCACAACAAGAAGAAGAAACAATGAAATATCCAATTCCTGTTTTATTTCCAATTTTGAACCCAAGAATGTCAAGGAGGCTCTGACTGATGAGTTCTGGATAAATGCTATGCAAGAAGAGTTAACTTAGTTCAAGAGAAGTGATGTATGGGATCTAGTTCCTAGACCAGATAATGCAAACATCATAGGAACTAAATGGGTTTACAAAAATAAGTCAGATGAGAATGGAACTATCACCAGGAACAAAGCCAGACTAGTGGCTCGAGGTTATGCTCAAATTGAAGGAGTTGATTTTGGTGAAACATTTGCTCCAGTAGCTAGACTAGAAGCTATTAGGCTACTACTTGGAATTGCTTGTATCCTTAAATTCAAGCTGTATCAAATGGATGTCAAGAGTGCCTTTCTGAATGGGTACTTGAATGAAGTGGTCTATGTGGAACAACCCAAGGGGTTTGTTGATTCAGCCTTCCCAAATCATGTGTACAAGTTGAAAAAGGCATTATATGGCTTGAAACAAGCTCCGAGAGCATGGTATGAGAGATTGACTGAATTCTTGGTGAATAATGGCTACAGGAAGGGAGGTAATGACAAAACACTATTTGTGAAAGATGAGAGAGGAAAGCTTATTATTGCACAAATATATGTTGATGACATAGTATTTGGTGGAATGTCTGACCAGATGGTACATCATTTTGTTCAGCAAATGCAATCTGAGTTTGAAATGAGTCTTGTTGGTGAGTTGAATTTCTTTTTGGGTCTTCAAGTGAAACAAATGGAAGACACCATATTTATATCTCAAAGTAAGTATGCTAAGAATATGGTCAAGAAATTTGGTATGGAAAATGCTGCCACCAAAAGAACTCCTGCTCCCACACATATCAAATTGACTAAAGATGACAAGGGTGAAGATGTAGATCAAAGTTTATACAGGAGTATGATAGGAAGTCTTCTCTATCTTACTGCTAGTAGACCTGATATCACATTTGCTGTTGGAGTATGTGCTAGGTACCAAGCTGAGCCAAAGATTAGCCATCTCACTCAAGTGAAGAGAATTTTGAAATATGTGAACAGTACTAGTGATTATGGCTTATTGTATTCTCATGGAAAGAGTACTATGTTGGTAGGATATTGTGATGCAGATTGGGCTGGAAGTGCAGATGATAGAAAAAGCACCTCTGGTGGATGTTTCTTCCTAGGCAATAATCTCATATCTTGGTTCAGTAAGAAACAAAATTGTGTTTCCTTATCAACTGCTGAAGCTGAGTACATAGCTGCAGGGAGTAGTTGCACACAATTGGTGTGGATGAGACAGATGCTGAGTGAGTACAATGTAAAGACAGATGCTATGACATTGTATTGTGACAATCTAAGTGCAATCAATATTTCTAAGAATCCTGTACAACATAGCAGGACCAAGCACATAGATATCAGACATCACTTTATTAGAGAGTTGGTTGAAGAAAAAATTATTTCTATTGAGCATGTTTCTACTGAGGAGCAATTAGCAGATATATTCACAAAGGCTCTAGATGTTGCACAATTTGAAAAATTAAGAAGGCGGTTAGGCATTTGCCTAATTGAGGAATTGTAGCAGTTAATTAATGGGAGGCGTGCAGCAGTTATTTTCTCCCTCCTCAACTGCTATTTGCACGCGAATCAAGGAAAAGCATCTCAACTTTCCTTAAACAAAACAATCACACACAATCCTTATTATTTCTTACAAACCTATTCTTATTCCCTCAACTGCTCTCTCGCCGTTCTCTGTGCTTATCAAATCATCTCTCACAAACTCACAATCTTTCAAACCCTCAAAATTTCCTTAATCATCATGTCTGCATCAACGAACACTTCATCTCCCATCGCTACTAATCAAACTTCTCCCATTGTTCCTGGAACCACTTCTCTAGTGGTAATGGAAGTTCAACCACTCGCAACCGTCACTGATTCTACTCCGATCAAACAGCGTCCTAAAGCACTTGTGTCGCGAAAGAAGAGTGTTAGAAAAGGGTCAACTTCATCAGCGAAGAAAACAACCGCAAAATCAAAAGGTAAGAAATCCTCTCCGGTTGTTCAACGTAGAGGTCTTTCCATGCATGATCTCTATTGCAAAGAAAATCCTTTTGTATCGACTGTAGTAGAACCAAATGTTGACACTTCTGTCAACAGATCTGATGAACGTACTGTAGCGCTTACTGAAACCCTAGGTTCTGCTAAAGATGTTGAAAATGTTGTTAATCCTAAGGTAGATGACAAATTGGCTACTGATGAATCAAATTTGCATGTTGAAAGTACTGATAATGCTGGTATTAGTGACAAGACTCTTGCTGATAAAGTTGCTGAGAACATTGCTGTGACAGAGCAGAATGCTGAGCCCTCTGTTAATGTTTAGAAAGTTGTGCCAGATGCTCCAGCATCTTTGGCACAAGCTCCTGTGGAGTCTTTGGTCATTCCAAACTCTCCTGAACCTTTAAGTGCTGATGAAAATGGTTCTCCCAAACCCCTGGATCAAGATGATGAGATTCAGGATCAAGATGAGACTGTGCACATTGACCAAACTGATGTGGTCAATGTTGATGATGTAGAGTCTGTTGAAACAACTTCTGTTGTTGGTGTTGCTCGTAGAACTAGAAGCAAAGCTGTGAAGGATGCTTCTGGTGTTGCTGTTGAGAGTGCTAAGAGCACTAAAAGGAAAGATGTTGCTGCAGGGAAGAAGCCAATGATTGGCCCCCCAAAGTCTTGGAGTAAAGTAACTCCTAAGCCTGTTCAAAAGAAGAGCTTAAAAAGAAAGGGTCACCCCTCTAGTGATTCTGACTTGGAGATAGCTGAGACAGATGCTGCCCCATCTGGTGGAGCATCTAGAAAGACTGTGAAGGGTATGAAAGTCCCTTTGGATATTCCTCCAGCTCCTCTGGATAATGTTTCCTTTCATCTGGAAAGTGGAGCAACTCGCTGGAAATTTGTGTATCACAGGAGGCTTGGACTGGAAAGAAACTTGAAAGCTGATGTGCTCAAGTGTCAAGAGTTGATGGATGTGCTGGACTGATGAAGACGGTAAAGGATCTGGGTAATTGTTATGACAAGCTGGTAAGGGAATTTGTGGTGAACATTCCTGAAGATTGTGATGATCCGAGGTATGCTGAGTACATGAAAGTGTTTGTACGTGGTAGGTGTGTCAACTTTTCTCCACAGGTTATCAATGCTTATCTGGGTAGATCTCTTGAAGACACTCCTGAGCTGGAAGTTACAAATGACACCATCTGCAAGACCATCACAGGTAACAAGCTGAGACACTGGCCTGGACTTCTGTCCTCTGCAAAGCTGACCCCCATGTATGCTGCCCTGAACAAAATTGCTGCAAATAACTGGTCCCCTACTACTCATTCCAATTTTGTGGCGTCTCTGTGCCTATGTGACTCTATGCTCCATGTGAACTGATGTGGTAGTCTCTGGATTTCTATATATGCCATCTATGCTATTTCTATGTTTGTCAGAATTTATGGCTAAAAAGGGGGAGTAGAATGATAGAATGATGATACAGTAGATTTTATTTGTTGAAGGTAGATTTTACTTGTTGAAGATTGCTCTGACAGATGCTCCTACATATGTCACTTGAAGTAAGTTCTTTTATGTTGTTTTCTATGCATGCCTATTTTGAGGGGGAGCACTATGATATGTTGTTGATGTGCATATGTTGAGGGGGAGCGATTCTATCTGATTATCTCTTCTATGTTGTGGAACTATTTTTATTCAAGAGTATGTTTTCATCTCTTTATATGAACCCACTATATATATGTTCTTTTTATCTGGCTATTTCTGTGAGGCTAGGCGTATTATGATTATTGAAGACGAATGCCTCTGATACTATTTACAAGTTATCTTTATTCAAAGAGTCCCCTTGGAAGTAGTTTCTTTATATGCCAAGATTATGTTTAGTTGACTTGGGAAGGTGTGTACCTATGAAATTCTGCGTGTCTCTCCAAGAACTGGCTATAGATTGTTTTAGCCAAAATTTTGCCAAAGGGGGAGATTGTTGGGTTTTTGTATGTTGGCTACATTTTGCAAAAACAACTATTAGCCAATGCTGCGACAAATGCTGTAGCAAGTGGAACAGCATTGTGTCATCTAATTGTGTGCGCCGAACTGGGTTAACAAACTTACTGTGTCATTTATCTTTCAGTCACGTTTACTTTATCTGAAACGCTTTAATTATTATTACTGTGTGACAAGTGCTCGGACAATTGCTCTAACGTTGTGCACAGCATTTGTCTGTCTGGTTGCCAGAATTTCATCATGCATTTTTATCGATTAGAAATCTCATTTTCATTCATCCATTCCAACAGCTACCTTCCCGGCACCGTTATTTTACAAGAAAAGTTGCTCATCACATTATGGACAATTGGCAAGAGAAGAATGATGCGCTCCAGGCTGAGGTTACCCAGATGGGTGGACAAGTGACCCAATTGGGTGGAAAGTTAGATCAGGTCTTGGAGATGTTGGCTAATATGAATATGCAACCAAGGATGGTTAAGGTCCCTGCACCTGCACCTGCAGTTGTGGTTACTCAAGGAAATGCCTCTGCTGGTTATGATTGGCCTACTTTTGGTCTACCTAAGGGTTATGTTCCACAAGGATATATGGCGGCGACTTCTGCTCCACTCGTGGAAACTCCTGCTAGGGTCAGCACAATGCAACAGGTGATTGACCTAAATCAAGACGCTTTTGAGGATCCTAGGGATGCTTATCAAGGTCCTGACCATCATGGGCCTAGATTTGAATACCAAGGAATTGTACCCCGGGTCAATGAGCAAAAGGTTGATTCTGCTCCTCAGTTGGAACATAAATATCAGGCTCTAGAGGAGAGGTTGAATTTGGTAGAAACGGGTAATGATCCGTTAGATTTCTCGAAGATGTACTTGGTTTCTGATTTTGTGCTTCCACCAAAGTTCAAAATGCCTGATTTCGAGAAGTATAAGAGTTTGAGTTGCCCGAAAAATCATTTGGTTATGTATGTCAGAAAAATGGCCTCTTATGCTCATGATGACAAGCTGATGATCCACTGTTTCCAAGACAGTCTGGCTGGTGTGCCTCTCAATTGGTACATGCAACTTGAAAAAGGTAACATCCAGTCGTGGAGGGATTTGGCCAATGCTTTCCTCAAGCAATACCAATATAATATGGATATGGCTCCAAGCCGCACTCAGCTGCAAAATACCACTATGAAGGAGGGTGAATCTTTCAAGGTCTATGCTCAAAGATGGAGGTCTTTAGCTTCTCAAGTACGTCCTCCACTCTTGAAGACGGAACTTGTGGTCATGTTTACCAATACTCTGCAAGGGACTTACTACTTCCTCTGATTTCGCCGAATTGGTCCGAGTTGGTGAAAGAGTCGAAATGGGGATCAAGAATGAAAGATTTCAGCTGCTTCTAGTTCACAAAGCAATAACACAAGGAAGCCTGGTGGTGGCTTTAACAGAAAGAAGGAGGGTGAGACTAATGCTATATCCTCAAGGGGCAGTCAGGCGCAGCCGGCGGCACCTGTTCAGTTTCCCTACTTTCCCTTTCCATACTTGGCTGCTGCTCAGCACCAACAGTTTCCAAATTATCAGTATCAAAATCCAGTGCCTCAACATCATCAACAGACACCACCAAAACGGAATCCTCCACCAACTCGTAGGGTTTTTGATCCTATCCCTATGCCATACAGTCAGTTGCTCCCTTACTTGATTCATAGTGGTAAAGTGACGCCTAAGCAGTTAAGACCTTTGCTTCCACCATTCCCTGATTGGTATGACGCTAACGCTAAATGCGATTACCATGCTGGTATTGTGGGTCACTCTACTGATAATTGCAAAGTTTTTAAGCACAAAGTACAAGACCTCATTGATGATAACGATTTGACTTTCAAAGAGAGCGGACCAAATGTGACCAATGATCCATTGCCTAAGCATCCAACGGGTAATGTAGGTTGTGTTGAAACTGGCGGAAATTTGATAAGGGATGTTTCTCTGATCAAAACGCCTCTGTCATCTGTCCGAGAGATGTTGCTGAGTTATGAAGAGTTTGAGAAATTACACTCTGATTGTGATGATTGCCAAAAGGATCCAAACCACTGTTCAAAGCTGAAGGAATGTTTGCAACAACTGATGGATCAAGGTTTAGTGCAAGTGGGATATGCCAAAAGGGAAACTTTGGTGGCCACTGTTGGTCAGAATGAACATGCAAAGCTCGAAAGTGACGGTCGGAAAGAAAAGGGATCTGTTACATCTTTGAAAAGCTTGAAAGTAGCCATAGAGGAAGGGTTGTATACTAGTTTGGGACAGGTGTTAGTTGTGCCTGAGAAAAAGGATCGCTTCGGTTTGGGTTATTAGTCATCCAAGGGGATAGCAACTCCAAAGAGGGTTCAAGACAAGATTCCAAAGATTGAGGATGTTTTTAGCAGTGCTGATTACCGTGTTGATTGTCACATTGCTATGATTGATGACAAGGATGTTGATGGAAAGATCCAGGATTAGGTGCGCCAGTGTTCTCTAGAGACTGTGCTTAAAAGGCTGTTGGAATCCCTAAAGTTGTTTTTATTTCAAAGTAATTTGTTTCCTTTTCAAAACACCTTTGTTCAGCCCTGAATAAATAGTTGTGCTTGTAGGGCCACTTTGTTTTAATGTTCAATTTGCAATTAATGAAAAAGTACTTCTTGGGCAATTTCCGTTTTATTTATTCTTCTTTTATAGTTTTAAAAAGATAATGAAAAATGGCGATAACTTCTTGCATTCATAAAACACTTTTGCATTCAATCAAATTCAAAAAAAAAAAAAAAAAAGAGAATCATCATTCAGAAGTGAATCTAATGAATCATAATTGTGCCGTAATTCTTCATGGTTTCGGGTTGCAAGCTTCTTTGAAGAGTTAATATGATTGTTGGATCAAAAGCATAAAATGATTGAACTTCATTGATGATTGATCCAGGAACTGACGAAGAAAAAGGTTAAATCGGGTGTCTCCCCATAATAGGATATGAAAGAGCAAGTTGATCAGACATTTTATCTCTTGTCAAGTATTTGTTTGCACTTAAGATTATGTAATGCACATGCATGTTTCGGAATCAATCTATATGTATTCACCTCTTTTTCTTATTATTTGCAAATATAGAGAGAGGATGATGAAAACAAATAACTGATTTTTGCTGATGTATGCTTTCAATTGTGAAAAAAACCTAGCTGATGATGAAAGGCATTGTTTCACAAAAAATTGTGATTGAATCGAGTCATTCTTGCATATATTTTGTTGTTATCTGATTCTCCCAGTTTCTTGAGATTTTTTTTTTTAAGACAATAAGCAATTTTGGTTTAACACTTGACCTGACACTTTAAGAGTATATAGGTTGTTTTGCACTTTAGGCTATATTATGAAGGTCCAGTATGATACAATAAAATCGGTACTGTCTTAACATCTTAGACTCTTAGAAGTATGTAAGATCAATTTGAGTACTGATTTTAACGAAGACCTGAACATGAGTTTTTAAGTAACCCTCAGTAGTTTATCTTAGCAGTCTGCACCATCTTGGGCACAAACTAAGTAGGAAATCGATGAACATAAGTGAATGATCTAGAAATGAAAAATTGCATACTTTGGTTAATTTCAAAAGTGGGAATGCACTTACTGAGTTAGATGACCCTCACTCGGTTGTTTAACCCAGCAGTTGTTGAAAAACCATAGTAAATATACCCATTTAGTAGTTGGTTCAGAGGAGTCTGGTTCTGAACTCGGTAGGGCGGGTTGCTGTCCGATCCCCCACAATTGCTTTTGGAAGAGAAATAGGGGTTTACCAAACTGATTTTACCAGCTCCCCTCGATATATGATCATAATCACTAACAGATTTCTCTACCATGAGTGTGTACAAGATAACGGGCTTAATGTGATTGCACCTGAATGAAAAGGGTGAATAAAATTTAAGCAAAAGTTAGAGTCACAATAAAATGTTTCAAATTTGTGGTTCTGTGTTATTACAGTGCTTGTGGTATTGATATTTATTACTTGATTTTCTTTACTAGCCGGCAACCACGTATGATTAGAGTTGTCATGTCGTGTTTTCAAACACGTGCTAAAAAAGAGTTACTATTTATGTGCTTAATGACAAGCAAAGGTTCAAGTATGGGGAATTTGATAACACAATTTATATCTTCTTTTGGCTTGATTTACATGAATCCTAATTGCACGCTATGACCTCAAAAGACCTAATTGAAGCTAGGTTCACTTTGAAAGCATTCGGCAAATGTATTGTTAAGCTGACTCCTCCAGTTTGTTGAGTAACTAATAATTATCTCTCTTTTCTACACATCGTATGTGTTTCAAAAACTTGCATGTGCAAAACCTTTTCAAAAGAAATGATTTTACCTGCAAATGAATACTTGACATCAAAGAGATCTGAGTGATGGTCTGATCAAGGGCAAAGCTGATTTGAGACGCTCCTAGCTAGGGGCAAGCTATCTATGGATTCTGCCAATCAGGGGCAAAAAAGTTGAATACCTTGCTTATCAAAAGTGAACTGGTTCAAGAATTGGTTACACTGCAAATACCATTTGGTCAAGGGCATATCTGTCATAGATTCAAGTGCTTGGGGCATACTGTGTCAGGATTATATCCTTCTGAAAAGTCATATGTGATGAGATATGGCAGAACTTTGGTTGTTAATATCATGGATGGTGAAGAGTTTCCACTCTCAATGCACACTGCTGCGATACCTGACTCGACATGAAGATGAAACTTTCAGACAGAAAGGATCGACTCAGTCTCCTTTCACCAAAGCGCGGCCTTGTAAACCTGAGATCGTGAAGAAGGATGGCATTGTTATGATTCAGTAGAATTCATTTATTTTCATTGCCATTATCTTAGTTTCAATTTGCAATCGCCTCATCAAGGGATTAGCATCCAGTTGTAAAAACTTTCCGCATTTTCGCACAGTGAATAAAATTCTCATTTTCATTCATATTGTGTCTGCTTGCTTCTATGTTCTGATTGCATATGTTTGTGCTATTCATTTTGTTAATAAATAAAGCATTTAAGCATCGTGAAAAATAAAAGCATTTTAAAAAAAATTTTACAAATTGTTTTGATTTTTAAAACATCTGAAGGGAAACCAGTGGCATACAGTAAACTGTCCCAAGTCATTACAGAAAATCATGGCAATCTCTCGATTCCATCTCATGAAGAAAGTTGCTATCCTTTTTTGAAGATTGACTGAATGTTCGTCCCGCAACGACAGTCGACATCTCAGGATTTCACCTCAATGGAGTTACTCAAACTCTCGGTGCCGGGAAATTCAAACTCTCCCCAAAACAAACTCAGAAATTCATGCACTCGTGCATATTCATGCATTCACGCATATAGGCTCATGCATAAAAAAGAATCACACAAAATCTTGCACATAATCAGATATTTCATCTGCATTAGTTCTGGATTTAGGCATCAGAGGTGCACAATCATGCATTCATGAAGTACATGTTTAAAAATGTTGTCTTAACAGGTTGCAGACTTGGATCTCTTGTTCAGTAACAAAGGTCTGCGGACCTAATTCTCCAATAAGATGGTTGTCGAATCGCAACTTCTCAACAATAAGGGTTGATGAATCTTTTCCCCAATGAATTGGTCAACAAAGTGTCTTCCTCAAGCAGATCAGTCAGTGCATCATATTCTCAATGAGAAAGGTTGAGGGGTCGTTTCTTTCCCCAGTGAGGCAGTTGACATTTGTTCATCCCCAGTAAGCCGGTTGGAACGCCGCATTTTCAGAAAAAATGGTTGATGAATCGTAATTTCTTGACAAGAAGGATTGGTGAATCTTGAGTCACCCCAGTGAACTTATTTGGTTCTGATCACTGATATTCAGCAAGTTGGTCAACAGAGTTTCATTCTTATTAGACGAATCTTCACTCTACACTTACCAGAAAGGGTTGATGATCCTTTCCCCAGTGAATGATTCCGTATTGGTTATAGACATCAGATTGGTCTACATACGACTTCCTCAGTCAGAAGAGTTAAACAAATCATTTCTCCGGTGATTCAGTTGAGATGGTTATCTCCAGTAAGATAGTTGAAATGCTGTATCCTAGTAAATTGTTTGTTAAACAGTTTCTCCAGCAAGTTGGTTTCTGAACCGCATCCTTAATGAAGTTAACACATTGTGTTTCCAATAAGTTCTTCAGCAAAACAGTTGTCAAGCAGTCGTCTTGTGAATTTTGTCAAAGATACTGGCAGAATATTCAGTTTACACTCACAGCAAGTTTCTTTACCCAAAGATATGCCAAAGCACTAGTGGAGTACTTTCAGATTCAGTTTTTGAGTAATACGCCCATAGGGCGGGCAATGACTCAGTTTTTTATGATCTATACACTCATAGGGCGAGTAATGATCAGTTTTTGAGTAATACGCCCATAGGGGGGGCAATGACTCAATTTTTTATGATCTATACACTCATAGGGCGAGTAATGATCAGTTTTTGGAGATAATGCACCCTGAGGGGATGCGACTCAGCTTTTCATGGTCTATACACTCATAGGGCGAGTAATGATCGGTTTTTGGAGATAATGCACCTTGAGGTGAGGCGACTCAGTTTTTATGGTCTATACACTCATAGGGCGAGTAATGATCATTTCATTCTCAGGTATTCAGTTACTAATCATTTCAGGTATCTTTCCACCTTCATCTTCCATATGCATTCATCACCATTACATCACATCCACACCACAAAATTAGGGCATTTGTTTTTAATTATCTTTTACTTCAAACGCATAAAGGCGCAAGTCATTTACGCATTCGAGTATAAGACAATTAAATAGGGGCAGCTGTAATACCCTAATTTTGAGCTTTTTAAAATAAATATTTTATTTAAAAATTATTTCTTATTTTTCATAAGAAATACCAAAAATAGTTTTTTAGATAATTTTTGCTTACAATTTATTCATTTTTCTTTATTTCTTTTAATTATCGCAATTTATCTTTTTAGGCAAAAAATAGTAAAAATATTCAAAAATAGTTTTTATTTTCGCATTTGAGTTTATTTTTTATTTCTATATTTTTCTATATTTTAATTATATTTTTCTTGCTCTTTTTTCTATTTTTTTCTATTTTTATTTGCTTTTTTTTCTTTTTTATGACAATTTCTTTCTTTTGAACCAATCCCACCATGACACCTCATTTTTTTTCCATCACATTTTATTACCATTTTCTTAGAATTTTATTTCTATACCCCATTTTTCATTTTACACTTTTTACCCACAAAAGTTCAGAAATCACAAAAATACCCCAAAGTTATGAGGCCCTATAAATAGGACCTCATTTATTGCAACCCTAATTGAGGATTCACTGTTCACACATTTTGATCAGATTTCTTTCTCTCCTTTCTTCTATCTCGCGCCTCCTTCCCCCTTTCCAACCCTAATCCCATTTCATCTCAAATTCATCCAAATCAAATCACAAATATGAAAATTGATTGAACCAAGCATCCTAATCACGTTCATTTATTCATTTCATCCATCAATCGCGTTTAAATCGTCAAAAACGGCTCCGAAAACATCAAATCCGAAACCAAAAACCGTCAAAACTAATAAGGTAGATTCGATGCGTTCTTGAGCGAATTTCTGTTCGTTGCTGCTCGATTTGTGATTAGCATCATGTTTTAAATCATTTTCATTAATTAATTTGGCTAAATCGTTACTGAATCGCGTTTTGAAAGTTTCACACCGTTTCGGTTTTGTGCACGTTTTCGATTGTTTAAGCTTCGTTTGTATGTTTTGACTCTCGATCTGTAATCTATGCATTTTTCTGATCAAATTGGTATATTCACATGTTAATTTTGATGAAAGTTTGATATGGTTGTGCTTCACCGAGTCAACTCGCCATTTCCATGGCTTCCGAGTGACTCACCGAGTCACTGACTCGGTCGTGAGGAAGAAGAAGAAGGTAAGACACGTGTCAGCCTACGATTGGCTGACACAGTTTTTTTGTTTTTTGTGATACTGGGTAGCGGGTCGGGTTATACCCGTTTAACCCGACCCGGTTCGGATCTGACCCGGTTCGTTGGTGACTGATTATGGGCTGGATCTGTTTGGCCCATTTGTCCAGTTTTTTTATTTTTTTTTGTTTTTGCTGCATGAACCCCTCATTTTCCTATCTGCACCTCCCCTTCTGATTTGAAAATTGGGCTTTGACCCATTTTGTGTGAATTCAGATTCACACCCCCTTAGTTGATTTCTGCGCCGCCCTGCTGGCCTTGGCAGATTTGGGCTTTAGGCCCAAATTTCTGTTTTTTTAATCCTTTTTGGGCTGCGCCCATGGGCTTTCCCAAAAGCCCATTTAGTTTTTAGCGTTTTTCGCGTCTTTGTTTTATGCGGTATTTTTTTATCGTTTAATTTCGTTTATGCGTTGAATGAAAAAATAAAATAATACTTTATTTTGATGTTTATTTCGCGCTTAATTTATTATTGTATATTATATTCTATTTTATGCTCAACACCGCATCTCATGCACTTCATATTCATACACATCCTCCATGCCATCTGGTATTCTTCTATCCCTTTGCTCTGGCTTGGTTTTCTTTTAAACTTCTCTTCTTAAATAAAACAAAAAGGAATGATGAATCAATTAAAGTGAAAAGAGAGGAGTGTGACGTATGTCCGCTCTGCTCGGGTAGGACAGTCTGCGACGTATGTCCCGGATGGTGGACTACCCTCATTTTAATTGGTGATTCTTAGCTAGTTAATTAAAGTGAAAAGAGGGGAGTGTGACGTATGTCCGCTCTGCTCGGGTAGGACAGTCTGTGACGTATGTCCCGGATGGTGGACTATTCTCATTTTAATTAATGAAGCTCAGTTTAGTTAATTAAAGCGAAAAGGAGAGAGTGTATGTCCGCTTGATTCGAATAGGACAGTCTGTGACGTATGTCCCGGATGGTGGACTATTCTCACTTTAATTAATTAACTTTAAATATTTGAATGAAAAGGAGGGAATGCGACGTATGTCCCGTCGGCTCGAATTGAACAGTCTGTGACGTATGACCGGATGGTGTTCAATTCTCATTCAACTGAACAATCTCAAAAAATCCTAAAAGATACTCAACTCACTTTAATTCTTTTTCCTGCCTCCGTGCAGTCAACTCTTTTCCACTGCTCTTGCGCAGTCAAATCTCTTTTCAACTGTTTTCCTAAATGGATAGTGCTTTATCCATTCCCCTGCTACAGACAAACGCTTAAGCCTCCGAAGCGAGCATACAAGCATACTGTTGTATCAGTGGAATGCGACCTAAGCATCGTTCACTAAAAACAACCAACACACAAATCTTTCTTCTCAGGAAGAACTACGTGAGCTTTGAGTTCCTCATTGTACTTGGGGGATACGTAGGAGCGAGAGCCTCTCTCGTCAAGCCAAATAATATTTTTTTTTTTCCTTTTCTGTTCAATTTGCGGTAATTTAATTCTTTTTACACGGTTATCTCTGTTTATGCAAACCAAAATTCCTCAAATGGTTCCCGTTGAGTACAACGGATATGAGGGGGTGTTAACGTCTTCCCCTCATGTAACCAACTCCCGAACCCGATCTTTTCAAGGTTTTATCATTATTTTCCTTTCCCTTCACGGGATAAATAAAATATGGTGGCGGCTTGATTGTTTACATTTGTGCATTGCATCTTATCATTGCATATCTGTATATTTTTTGCGCCGGGTACTACACCCGGTACCATATGGGTAAATCTTACCATATGTACTACAACAGGGATGGGTAGAGACCAGGCCCCTCAAACCAGCAATGCTGCCATATCCTCCAAATTATGATGCGAACGCTAAATGCGATTTTCATCAAGGGGCACCTGGCCACAGCATTGAAAACTGTAAGGCTTTCAAATACAAAGTTCAAGAGCTCATGGATAAAAAACAGTTGCTCTTTAAACAAGAGAAGCCCAATGTGACAACCAAGCCACTTCCTGGTCATACCGGTGCTTCAATAAATGTTGTAGAGGAATCTAAGGGGTACGATCTAATCAAGGAGGTGTCCCAAATAAAGACTCCCATGTCAGTAATCAGAGAAAGGTTGATTGGTTATGATGTGTTTGAAGAAATGCATTCCCATTGTGATATCTGCACAACGAACCCGAGCCACTGTCAGAAGATGAAAGCATGCTTACAACAGATGATGGATCAAGGCTTGGTTCAAATTGGGTACTCAAAGGCTGATACATGTGTTGGCGCTTTGGAATCCCAAAGTCCGACACCTATTGAGATCTCTTGCATAAGGAAGGAGCATTTGTTGCCACCTTGGAATCTCAAGGTCCGACACCTATTGAAGACTGCTATCCAAGACGGAACCTGATGTCACCAATATAACAGGTATAGGAGGCATAACAAGAAGTGGCAGAATCTATGCCCCGGAGTTGGCCAAGGGGAATGCAAGCACCTCAACCAAAGAGAAAAGTACTGTACCTCAGGAAGAAGCTGAAGAATTCTTGAGGATCATCAGAAAAAGTGACTACAAGATAGTTGACCAGCTGGGTCAAAGACCTTCCAAGATTTCTATGTTGTCTCTGCTTCTTAGCTCTGAAGCTCACCGAGAAGCATTGTTGAAGGTCTTAAACGACCCTCATGTGGCAAAAGACATCCCTGTTGATCAATTTGATGGGGTGGTTGGTAATATCACTACAAGCAGGTGTCTCGGGTTCACGGATGATGAGTTAACCCCGGGCGCAAAATATCACAACAAAGCCTTGCACATCTCGGTGAAATGTTTGGATACTAGTCTGTCCAAAGTACTGATAGATACAGGCTCATTTCTGAATGTGATGCCCAAAAGAACCTTACTGCAACTGACAAAAGATGATGCATCAATGAGGCCAGGCACCTTAGTGGTAAAAGCCTTCGACGGGTCCAGAAGGGCAGTATTGGGAGAGGTCGACTTACCTATGTTAATTGGTCCTAAGCTTTTCACTATCACTTTTCAAGTCATGGACATCAACCCAACTTACAGTTGTCTTCTCGGGCGACCTTGGATTCATGCTGCCTGTGCTGTCACTTCCACACTGCATCAGAAACTCAAGTTCATAGCCGGCGATACACTGGTCATTGTTTGTGGCCAAGAAGACCTAATGGTGAGCCACCTCTCATCATTCCAATACATAGACGGGGGCGAAGGAGGCGAGGAAACTTCTTTCCAAGCGCTAGAGATTGCTACTGTCACAATCATGGGCTCAGAAAATGCTTGTGTTAAAAAGACAAGCTTGCCCTTGACTTCTTGGAAGGCTATGAAGGAAGCCCTGGAAGAATGTAATCCTAAGGGATGGGGCAAGGTGCCGGACATTCCGGAAAAGAAAGACCGCTTCGGGCTTGGGTATCAACCATCAGAGACCATGGTTCAGAAGAAAAGCAAAGGGAGAATCCCGACCATCAGTGAGACATTCAGCAGTGCCGGATTCAATCGAGATGAAGAAGTGGTCGCTATTGAAGATGCTGATGAAGGAATACAAGATCTGGTCTATCACTGCAGCCCAGACGAGACTCTCAACAACTGGAAGGCCATAGAGATTCCAGAGATATTTTCTATTTCTAAGTAATTTTCTGTTTTGAAATAAAATCCTATGCTCTGCCCAAGGCATAAGGATAATATTTATGGGCCCCCTTATGTTTCAATTATTTATCTATCAATAATAAAGATGCATTTTGTGTTCATTAAAGAGCTCTTTTTCTTTCGTGTCTTTTAAAAATGGCAACACTGTCTTCATTCATAAAGTCTTCAATCATGTCCATCATCCTAAATAAAAAATCATCTTCATGTTGATCAATAAATAAATTCACTGAAAATAATGTTGTTACAATCCCTTGCGACCTTGAGTTCTCAATTGACCAAGCCGAAGGAGGTGATGAGGACGATTGTGAACTTCCTGAAGGGTTAACACGCCTCCTAGAGCAAGAGGAGAAAGTAATCCAACCCCTCGAAGAATTAATAGAAATTATCAACTTGGGGTCGGATAAAGACAAAAAAGAAATCAAAGTGGGCGCCTCCTTGAAAGAAGATGTGAAGGCAAAGTTGATCGAACTGTTACGTGAATATGCAGACGTGTTCGCTTGGTCATATCAAGAAATGCCCGGATTAGATAGTGACATCGTTGTCCACAAATTGCCGCTTAAGCCAGAATGCCCGCCTGTGAAGCAAAAGTTGAGGAGGACCAAACCCGAGATGGCCCTCAAAATCAGAGACGAGGTCAAAAAACAATTCGACGCCGGTTTCCTAGCAGTTGCTAAGTATCCTGAATGGGTCGCCAACATCGTGCCTGTTCCAAAGAAAGATGGTAAGGTCCGAATGTGTGTAGATTACCGGGATCTGAATAGAGCAAGTCCCAAAGATGATTTTCCACTACCTCACATCGACATACTAGTGGATAACACAACCCAGTTCTCAGTCTTCTCCTTTATGGACGGATTCTCCGGTTATAATCAAATCAAGATGGCTCCAGAAGACATGGAGAAAACAACATTCATCACTCCATGGGGAACTTTCTGCTACAAAGTCATGCCTTTCGGATTAAAGAATGCCAGGGCAACATATCAAAGGGTCATGGTAACTCTCTTTCACGACATGATACACAAAGAGATAGAAGTCTATGTCGATGACATGATTGCTCAATCCCAAACAGAAGAAGAGCACCTGGTTCATTTACAAAAATTGTTCGATCGGTTGAGGAAATTCAGACTACGGTTGAATCCTAACAAATGCACCTTTGGTGTCAGATCAGGAAAATTGCTAGGGTTTATAGTCAGCCAAAGGGGAATTGACGTCGATCCAGACAAGGTAAAGGCTATACAAAATATGCCTGCACCAAAAACCGAGAAGGAAGTTCGTGGATTTCTGGGAAGGTTGAATTACATTGCGCGGTTCATATCACACCTCACAGCAACATGTGAACCTATATTCAAGTTACTAAGGAAAAATCAAATCATTCAGTGGAATGAGGAATGCCAAGAGGCTTTTGATCAAATCAAAAAATATCTACAAGAGCCTCCAATCTTGGTACCTCCAGTCCATGGAAGACCTCTCATTATGTATCTGACAGTACTTGAAGGATCAATGGGCTATGTATTGGGGCAGCAAGATGAAACAGGAAGAAAAGAGCACGTCATCTACTTCTTGAGCAAAAAGTTTACTGATTGTGAATCAAGGTACACATCGCTTGAGAAGACTTGCTGCGCTCTAGCATGGGCAGCCCGGCGCCTAAGGCAGTATATGTTGACTCACACTACTTGGTTGATATCAAAAATGGATCCCATCAAGTACATTTTTGAGAAGCCTGCTCTAACTGGGAAGATTGCACGCTGGCAGATGCTGTTATCTGAGTACGACATCCAATATGTCACACCAACCTTGCTCACCAACCTTTGGAGGAATACCAACCTATACAGTTTGACTTCCCGGATGAAAACATTGTGGTCATAGACAGTGAAAAATTCATAGGTGATGATGAAGGGCCAGAACCAGGAGCTCGATGGAAACTAGCCTTCGATGGCGCATCAAACGCCATGGGACACGGGATTGGAGCTGTCTTAATATCACCAAGAGATGGGTACAAGCCTTTCACAGCCAGGTTATGCTTTGATTGCACAAATAACATGGCAGAATATGAAGCATGCATATTAGGCCTGGAAGCTGCAATTGATTTAAGGATCAAGATCCTCGAAGTGTATGGAGACTCTGCACTAGTCATCTACTAAGTGAAAGGAGAATGGGAGACCCGACATCCCAACCTAATCCCATATCGGGATCATGTCCTAAAACTGGCGAAATATTTCGATGACATCACCTTTCACCACATTCCTAGAGGAGAGAATCAGGTAGTTGATGCTTTGGCTACTCTGTCATCCATGTACAAAGTGAACTATTACAATGAAGCACCAGCAATAAGGGTACATCGTAAAGATGAGCCTACAGTGAGCACACTCGACGGAGAAATGGATGATAAACCTTGGTTCCATGACATCAAACAATATCTTGAAAAACAAGTTTATCCAAAAAATGCATCAGCTACGGACAGGAAAACCTTGAGAAGGTTAGCATCATAGTTCTTTCTAGATGGAGATGTTCTTTACAAAAGGAATCCTGATATGGTCCTGCTCAGGTGTTTGGACAAGCAGGAGGCCGGCATGATCATCAATGAAATTCATGAGGGATCCTTTGGGACCCATGCCAATGGGCATACAATGGCAAGAAAGATCTTAAGGGCAGGCTACTACTGGTTGACTATGGAAGCCGATTGTTTCCGCCATGTTAAAACCTGCCACAAATGCCAAATATACGCCGACAAGGTGCACATACCGCCGACTCCCTTGAATGTCTTGACAGCCCCATGGCCATTCTCCATGTGGGGAATTGATGTAATCGGAATGATCGAGCCAAAAGCGTCCAATGGACACCGTTTCATCTTGGTTGCCATCGACTATTTCACTAAATGGGTCGAAGCTGCATCTTATGCTAATGTGACAAAGCAAGTGGTTACCCGCTTCATCAAGAAAGAAATCATCTGCCGATATGGTATACCCAACAAAATTATTACTGATAATGGGTTAAATCTAAATAACAAAATGATGAAGGAGTTATGCGAGGAATTCAAAATTGAACATCACAATTCCTCACCTTATCGACCCAAAATGAATGGTGCTGTAGAGGCGGCTAACAAAAACATCAAGAAGATCGTTCAGAAAATGGTAAAGACCTACAAAGACTGGCATGAGATGCTACCTTTTGCACTACATGGCTATAGAACGACAATCCGTACCTCTACAGGGGCAACTCCCTTCTCCTTGGTGTATGGCATGGACGCAGCACTTCCTATTGAAGTTGAAATCCCCTCACTAAGAGTCTTGATGGAGACCAAGCTAGAAGAGGCTGAATGGGTCCGGGCAAGATATGATAACCTAAACCTCATAGAAGAAAAACGACTGACAGCTTTATGTCACGGGCAGCTCTATCAAAGAAGACTGAAGAAAGCATTCGATAAAAAGGTTCGTCCTCGAATGTTCAAGGAGGGGGATCTAGTGCTGAAAAAAATATTACCCATCCACAAGGACCCACGCGGAAAATGGACACCTAACTATGAAGGACCATACGTCGTAAAGAAAGCTTTTTCCGGTGGAGCCTTGATTATCACTTCTATGGATGGAGAGGAGCTTCCACTCTCAGTGAACTCCGATGCAGTTAAAAAATATTATGCCTAAAATAAAAAAAGCTCGCTAGATCGAAAACCTGAAAAGGCGGTCTAGGCAATAGAGAGCGTCCCGGTGGGCTGAAAACCTGAAAAGGCGGTCCAGGCAAAAATTAGGGACATCAAAAAAGGAAATAATCCCGGTGGGCTGAAAACTCGAAAGAGCGGTCCAGGCAAAAGTTAGGGATATATAAATAAAGGCAAAAACTGCAGCACATAGACACACAAGAGAAATCCAAACGGAACAGAATGATCCAATTGTCATTTTCGGAGCAAGGGATCGCGAGTCCAAAGTCAAAGGGGAAAGTAGCATGTGTTTTATTTCAGTGAATCTCAAATAAATTTTGTTGCCATTTTATCTTTTCTAGTGACTTCCTCTTATAGGAGTCGCATCCTCAATGTATTGTCTACCCATTTAAGGGTCCAAATTCATCAATAAAATTTTTGTTTGCTTTTCACTTCTCATTCTCTCCCATTTGATCACAGAATGCTAGTTTGTTTTTGATAAGTAATGCATTGTAAGCACTAAAAATAATAAAAAGAAGTTTTTCAAAGCATATTTTACTTCGAATTATAAAATGTTGAAAGAGTAGCTATGGCTCAAAGGTTACATAAGATGCTCAAAATCAGGTATTTCTCATCAGCATCACAACTCAAGCTATGCGCAATAAAGGATTCCGATTATGTCTAAATGGTCTCCCAAGAATAGGCATTCCATTTCTTTGGTAAAGGACTAAAGTTAGAAGGGGCTATCAGACACTGCCATAAACAAAATCGTGTGTCCCCAGCATTTCATTTCATGCATCCATAAGCATATCATGCATTACGCATGCATCTAGAATAAAATAAAGAATTCAGTCTCCAATCGACGAAACCTCATCAAGCTCAGGCTCCCCCAGTTTTGCATCATGCATCATTCATGATTAACATCAACATACACCAAACATTGCATACATCTACATGCATGGGCAATATAGCTGGAAAGTAAAAAGTATCCTCAGGGATTAGCTCTCAGCACAAAACTGTTAAGTGGGTACCCCATATCCCCAGCAAATCAGGATTGCCCGGCTGCGAGCCGATGTCAATAATTCTCACTCATTCCAAGGATCTAGGTCCTTAAGGGGAAATCACCTAACTCATCTAAACACCCCAAGGGGTAATGATTTCATATCATTGGTATACAGGCACCCTCTGGGGCAGCGCCTTTTGGATAGATGCACCTTTTCAAGGTGACAAATGGAAAAATGGATAGATGCACCTTTCAAGGTGACAAATGGATAGAATCACTTTTTCAAGGTGACAAATGGAAAAATGGATAGATGCACCTTTTCAAGGTGACAAATTGGATAGATGCACCTTTTCAAGGTGACAAATGGAAAAACTTTTTGATAGATGCACCTTTTGAAGGTGACAAATGGAAAAACTTTTGGATAAATGCACCTTTTCAAGGTGACAAATGGAAAATTTTGGATAGATGCACCTTTCAAGGTGACAAATGGATAGATGCACCTTCCAAATGGATAGACGTACCTTTCAAGGTGACAAATGGATAGACGCGCCTTTCAAGGTGGCAAATGGATAGACGCACCTTTTAAGGTGACGAATGGATAGACGCACCTTTCGAGGTGACGAATGGTTATCTTTCAAGGTTAGGCTTCATTCGGGATCATGCCTGCCTTCAATTGAAGTACCCTACGGGGTGACGACTTCTTCTTATTTAAATTACCTACAAGGAAATGGTTATTTTTCAAATCAAAATGGGCACCCCACGGGACGATGCTTATTTTCGGTTTAAACACCCTTCGGGGCGGGGACTATCCTTAAGATCTAAACATCGCCAAGGCGATAATCGATCCTTCACTGGCAAAATTATGGGTATTCTTTATATTTAACTATCTTTCAAAGGCGTTTAAAGATATTTAAATAAGGGCAGCTGTCATACCCCAAATTTTACCCTCCTGTTATAGTAAATATGTTTTCTATTCCATCATAATATCAGAAAAGTGAATATGGTTGGATTGGCAAAGGGGGCGCGCGCGTGCAAGCTGTTAAGGGAGAGGTCAGTGGTTCGACCCCCACGTTCACCTTTTTTTTTATTAACTCTGGTTTTCTTTTTTGTATTTGTTTGTCCAAAGTCTTAAAATAATTTTATTATTTTTTGTATTTTGTGAACAAATATATATAAAAAAACAGAATATATATTTTTGAAATGAATCACGCGTGCAGAGAAGAAAGAAAAGCCCAGCAAACATAAAATGTGAACAAATCTTTAGCCTTGGTCACCAAGTTTGGGAATTAACACTGTAAATTTATTTTCATAGCAAATCAATCATAAAAGTTACAGAAAATCTCTCAAACTAATTTCCAAAACAAATCTCTCAGATTTTGTTTACAAATTCTCAACCCTAAATCAACACTATAAATAGGTTTCTTTTTCACACTAATTTTACACAGAAATTCAGAGCAAAAACCAGCAAACAAGCACACTGCCTGAGCACCTAAAAACTCACGCAGCCCCTAACCCCTAAATTAATTTTTCTACACACTGTAGAAAAATTAATACTCGTATAAGCCTTCTCCAGTCACAGTAGCAGAACCTCGCAGAAGCAAAAAAGGAGTAGTCAGGAGCGAATCGAACCGGAAAAAATAGCGAAAAGCAGAACAGAAACAGAAAAGGGTACGGTACTTACTCAGCGGGGAATTCACAGCACACCAGGTAGGTTCATTCGATTCCTTTGGTCGTATAGAACGTTTTTTTTGCTTCATGTACTGTTGATTGCTTGATATTTTGTTGTTGCTGTTAACGTATTCGTATGGTTAATTTGAGACAAATACACTAATAACAGAGTAAAAAAAAACAGAATATAAAATCCTAAAAGAAAACAGATCGGAGTTTTGGTTTAAAATTTTCGAAGGTTTTGGTTCGGTTTGGGGGTTTGTTTGTGTTCGGAAATTTGAAGTTTGGGGCTGAGAAGGAATAAACACAGAACCGAAAAAAACAAAGAAAACAGAAACCTTTTTAGATCTAAAAAATTCGAATGAGATCTTTGCTAAGTCTTGAGGTTTGATTTGTGTTTGAAAACAGTTTAATTTGTGTTTAAAAGGTTAAAGAACGAATTTTGAGTTGATTTGGGGGTATGAAAATTTTCTGGAAAAATCACTATGAAGGTATGAGTTTTCCGGTTGAAACTCAATCGGAAAACTCATCGGAACTGGATTTTGCGGCGGCGGAGATGGTGGCGCGCGACTGCGCAGCCACCAGAATCTGAGTATGAAGGCGCCGGCCGGTTGAAGTTCTTCATTTGTGAAGAACACATGAAGAACTTTCATGAATATAGAGAGAGAAGAGAGAAACCGGTTTGGGTGAGAGAAAGAAGAGAGAGAAAAACAAATGAGAAAATGAGAAGATTCTGGTAAAAAATGAATATATAGCCCCTTGGATTTAGTACGAGCGCGCGCAGGGTACATACGATGCACCCTTCTATTGATCAGCAATCATGTGGCGCGCGCGCTGGGCTTTCCCTGTGAGTTGGGCCTTATGCCTTGCTATTTCCCCCCAATTTGAATGCTATTTGAACCCAGTTTTCACTGTTTATACCCGGCTTTGTGTACACTTAGTTTACCAATAATTTGTCTTCCACCTAAACTCAAAATAAATAGGCTTAAATACACTTTTGATCCTTTAATTTATTTTTTGGTTTCGTTTTGGTCCCTTAACTATTAAAAGTTTCGTTTTGATCCCTTAACTTATTTTTTGGTTTCATTTTGGTCCCTTAATTATTAAAAGTTTCATTTTGGTCCCTTAACTATTTTCTTGGTTTCATTTTGGTCCCTTAATTATTTTTTTAGTTTTGTTTTGGTCCCTTGAAATGAAGACCAAAGTAGTTGACGTAGGAAGAGTTAAGGGACCAAATCGATACCAAAAAGTAAGTTAAGGGACCAAAATGAAACTTTTAATAGTTAAGGGACTAAAACGAAACCAAAAAATAAATTAAAGGACCAAAACGAAACTTTTAATAGTTAAGGGACCAAAACGAAACTAAAAAATAAATTAAGGGACCAAAAGTGTGTTTAAGCCAAATAAATAACATAAAAAAACATCAACAAATTCAATCTAATTTTTTGCCTTCGGGTCAATTCCTAAAAAACACCTTAAGAGGTAAAAACAAATTTCTTTTCATAAAAAACACAAATAAACAATTTGTACCCAGAACTACGTAGCTTTGAATTCCTCATCGCACCGGAGGATACGTAGGAGCAAGAGTCATCTTGTCAAGCATAATAATAAAAAACTTAATTTTCCCCCTTTTTGTAAATATTTCTTAATAAAATAAAAATCTAATAAATAAAAAACATGTAAATAGAACTCTAAAAAATCACTTAATACCCTAGAATTAATTAGGAGGTTCCCGTTAAGTACAACGGATGTGAGGGGTGCTAATACCTTCCCCTTGCATAACCAACTCCCGAACTTGGAAATGGTTGCGATGACCATCCTTCCATTATTTTAGGTTTTATCGATATTTTTCCTTTAAAAAAATTTGGTGGCGACTCTGTGTCATTCCGAGTGTCCTAAACGCTCGGGCGATTTTCGCGGTGCGACACCTGCTGCATGGCTTGCGACTGAGGACTATTCTCATTCACTGAATATTCCTCAGAAAATCTAAAAGACAATCAACCCACTCAACAGCTTTTTCTGCCCTTGCGCAGTTAAACCTTTTTACTTCTTTTTCCTAAATGGATGGCGCTTTATCCATTCCCCTGCTACAGACAAACGCTTAAGCCTCCGAAGCGAGCATACAAGCATACTGTTGTATCAGTGGAATGCGACCTAAGCATCGTTCACTAAAAATAATCAACACACAAATCTTTCTTTTCAGGAAGAACTACGTGAGCTTTGACTTCCTCATTGTACTTCGGGGATACGTAGGAGCGAGAGCCTCTCTCGTCAAGCCAAATAATAAAAAACTCTTTTTTCCCTTTTCTGTTCAATATGCGGTAATCTTTTCTTTTACGTACGGTTAATTTATGTTTATGCAAACCAAATTCCTCAAATGGTTCCCGTTGAGTACAACAGATATGAGGGGGTGTTAACGTCTTCCCCTCATGTAACCAACTCCCGAACCCGATCTTTAAGGTTTTATCATTATTTTCCTTTCCCCTCATGGGATAAATAAAGTATGGTGGCGGCTTCATTGTTTACATTTGTGCATTGCATTTCATCATTGCATATCTGTATATTTTTTGCGCCGGGTACTACAGTAACGTCTTATTATTCTTTTAACGAAATACTCAAATTAATTAGTCTTCAAAAATAGAGATATTATCCATAAGTGATAAGTCATTGTACAATTTAAAATATCGATATTGTTGTCATCAATCAATCAGTTAGCTCTTTGCCCTTATCCCACTTTTGGCTCCATATAAACATGACCAGTTTTAGTTGTTTTTATATATGCCCATTTTAATTTTTAGTAATTATAATTTTGTAATTCAAAATATTGAGCCAATTATTAAAGAATTAATATGGTTTGATTCTATGCAAATATGTTTTGGAAAAGGATTGAAATCATTTAATGGTAGGGTTCACTTCAAACCAGATTCATCGATTCGATAAATCAAATTCTGATGGTGAATAAAAATTAGCAACTATATCTAAAAGAATCTTTTATCTAATGTTGTTATTATTTTATAATAACCAAGGTAATCAGAATCGGACCCGATCATTTAACCGGTGAAGTTATTGATTCAAGGTTCAATTGGTTGGACTGTAGTTCAACACAATCAGACCGTTTTTAATTAATTAAATATTTTTAAATAAAATTAAAAATACACAATATTCCTAGGTTTTTTTGTTACAATCAATATTCTCTAGTTTAACACTATTTTATTTTTTTTAAACATTCTATTTTCACACTATTAAAAAGATAAAATGTCACCTGACAAAAAAAAAAGATAAAATGTCATAAAGTCAATATAAAATTAATGTTTTAGTATTTATATTTTTTGGTTTTAATAAAATCACTATTCTCTTCTACCAAAAAAAAATATCACTATTCTTGAATACCAACACGCAAGACAATAGATATTTAGTATTAACATCTTACTACTTATTTATTGAAGCAATCAGCCCATTTCATTAACAAAAAAAACAATTGGCCCAATAATGCTAAGAAAAAAAATTGTTGCATGTATATAGCTCAGTTGCACAAATATATATATATATATATATATATATATATATATATATATAGACATTAGATAATTTTTATTTTTCTCTCATTCCAGCTGTCAAGTTTAAAGGTGTAAATAATGGTTCAAGACCATGCTAAAAGAAGGTAGCCTCCAAAATTGGTTAAGAAAAGTCAATGAAATTAATCACCGAAATAATTGAGGACCTAACTACTTCTCCAATATCTTCATTCTATTCATTCAACAAAATGATAAACAAGAGATGATGCATCATCACATAGCTCTAGTCTCTAGGAAAAATATTTGGTACAGGAAAAGAAAGCAACGTCTTATTATTCTTTTAATGAAATACTCAAATTAATTAGTCTTCAAAAATATAGATATTATCCATAAGTCATAAGTCATTGTACAATTTAAAATATCGATATTGTTGTCATCAATCAATCAGTTAGCTCTTTGCCCTTATTCCACTTTATGCTCCATATAAACATGACCAGTTTTAGTCGTTTTTATATATGGCCATTTTAATTTTTAGTAGTTATAATTTTGTAATTCAAAATATTGAGCCAATTATTACAGAATTAATATGGTTTGATTTTATGCAAATATGTTTTGGAAGAGGATTGAAATCATTTAATGGTAGGGTTCACTTCAAACCAGATTCATCGATCCAATAAATCAAATTCTGATGGTGAAAAAAAATCAGCAATTATATCTAAAAGAATCTTTTATCTAATGTTGTTATTATTCCATAATAACCAAGGTAATCAGAATCGGACCCGATCATTAAACCAGTGAGGTTATTGATTCAAGGTTCAATTGGTTGGACTGTAGTTCAACACAGTCAGACTGTTTTAAATTAATTATATATTTTTAAATAAGATTAAAAAGACACAATATTCCTAGGTTTTTTTTGTTACAATCAATATGCTCTAGTTTCACACTATTATTTTTTTAAACATTCTATTTTCACACTATTAAAAAGATAAAATGTCACCTGACAAAAAACAAGATAAAATGTCATAAAGTCAATATAAAATTAATGTTTTAGTATTTATATTTTTTGGTTTTAATAAAATCACTATTCTCTTCTACCAAAAAAAAAAATCACTATTCTTGAATACCAACACGCAAGACAATAGATATTTAGTATTAAAATCTTACTACTTATTTATTGAAGCAATCATCCCATTTCATTAAAAAAAAACAATTGGCCCAATAATGGTAAGAAAAAAAATAGTTGCATGTATAAAGCTCAGTTGCACAAATATATATATATATATATATATATATATATAGGGGATTGCTAACTACGACGTCGTAGTTAGCAACTATGACCAACATAGATTACTCCAAGCCCCCCCCCATATATTTACTCGCGCGCCCCCCACTCCCACCCCCCATTGCTACACGCGCCCCCCACAATTGCTACGCGCGCCCCCCATCCCCACCCCCTCCCCCACCCCCCCCGCCCCCCATTTTTTTATTTTTTATTTTAAATTTTTTTTAATTCTTTTTTTACATTTTTTTTTAATTTTTTTTGTTTTTTAATTTTTTTTTATTACTTTGAAGTACATATTATAAGAATCTATTTTTGATGTTTATAAAGTTTTATATTGGCATACTATTAAGTGTATCAAATGATTTTGATAATTATGACTTATTTTTGACAATTAACACAAAAACTATTAAGTGTGTCAAATGATTTTGGCATACTATTAATATTTGACAATAACAACAATAATTTCATTGTTCTTTTATTTTATTAGAAACCATAATATCTTGTATTTATATTTTTTGGGTATCGAAACCATTAGACCATACTAATGGTTTCAATTTATAACGTCTTGAAACCATTTAACAATGTTTATGGTTTCAAAGATCTATTTTATGATTTCAGTCATAATCATTATTTAAAACCATTTAACAATTATAATTTCATTGTTTTTTTCTTTATTAGAAACTATATCATCTTGTATTAATATTTGACTCAATTTTTCTATTTAGGGTATCGAAACCATTAGACCATACTAATGGTTTCAGTTTATAACGTCTTGAAACCATTAAACCATGTTTATGGTTTCAAAGATCTATTTTATGTTTTCAGTTATAATCATTATTTAAAACAGTTTAACAATTATAATATCATTGTTTTTTCTTTATTAGAAACTATATCATCTTGTATTAATATTTGACTCAATTTTTTTATTTAGGGTATCGAAACCATTAGACCATACTAATGGTTTCAATTTATAACGTCTTGAAACCATTTAACAATGTTTATGATTTCAAAGATCTATTTTATGATTTCAGTCATAATCATTATTTAAAACCATTTAACAATTATAATTTCATTGTTTTTTTCTTTATTAGAAACTATATCATCTTGTATTAATATTTGACTCAATTTTTCTATTTAGGGTATCGAAACCATTAGACCATACTAATGATTTCAGTTTATAACTTCTTGAAACCATTAAACCATGTTTATGGTTTCAAAGATCTATTTTATGTTTTCAGTTATAATCATTATTTAAAACAGTTTAACAATTATAATATCATTGTTTTTTCTTTATTAGAAACTATATCATCTTGTATTAATATTTGACTCAATTTTTTTATTTAGGGTATCGAAACCATTAGACCATACTAATGGTTTCAATTTATAACGTCTTGAAACCATTTAACAATGTTTATGGTTTCAAAGTTCTATTTTATGATTTGAGTCATAATCATTATTTAAAACCATTTAACAATTATAATTTCATCGTTTTTTTCTTTATTAGAAACTATATCATCTTGTATTAATATTTGACTCAATTTTTCTATTTAGGGTATCGAAACCATTAGACCATACTAATGGTTTCAGTTTATAACTTCTTGAAACCATTAAACCATGTTTATGGTTTCAAACATCCATTATGAAATTATTCCACCCAAAAATAGTTTGGGCATGATTTTAGTTTAAAAAAAACTATGAAAATATTTAATCATACATAATAATTTATAAATTATCCATAATTAATCAATAAACTAAATTAAATTAATTAAAAAAAAATAAAAATAAGTAAAAAAAAATATGTAAAAAAAGAATTGAAAAAAAAAATGTAAAAACAGAATTCAAAAAAAAAAACTAAAAAAAAAATAAAAAAAAAAATTGGGTGGGCGGGGGGGGGGGGGGGGGGGGTGTTGGGGGGCGCGCGTAGCAATTTGGATGGGGTGGGGGGGCGCGTAGAAAAATGGGGGGGGGCGCAGAGTAATTTTCTTTTTTTTTTTTAGTTGGTCATAGTTGCTAACTACGACCCACATGGTCGTAGGTAGCAGATATATATAGGGGGCTGCTAACATCCTCCCACCTAAAATCATGTGGGAGGAAGTTAGCAAGCATTCTCCCACTACAAATTTACTATAAAACCCTCATAATAACTTTGCGCCCCCCCCTTCTTTGCACCCCCCCCCCAAAAACTTCTTCTCATGCGCGCCCCCCCCCCCACCCCTTTTTACTGCGCGCGCCCCTCAACCCACCCCCTCCCCCCCCCTCCACCCCAATTTAATTTTTTTTTTTTTTAAATTTTATTTAGTTATTTCAAATACATTCCTCTCCACCTTCATTTTTTTTTTGATAATCTTTTTTTAAAAAGAATTTTGTGAAATTTTTTATTTAATTAAATAGATCTTTGAAACCATAAACATTGTTTAATGGTTTTAAGACGTTATAAACTGAAACCATTAATATGGTCTAATGGTTTCGATACCCTAAATAGAAAAAATTAAAGTCAAATATTAAAATAAGATGATATGGTTTCTAATAAAGATAAAAGGACAATAAAATTATTATTGTTAAATGATTTTAAATAATTATTATGACTGAAATCATAAAATAAATCTTTGAAACCATTAATATGATTAAATGGTTTCAAGATGTTATAAAGTGAAACCATTAGTATGGTCTAATGGTTTCGTTATCCAAAAATAGAAAATATTTGAGTAAAATTTTAAAACAACATGATATGGTTTATAATAAAGTAAAAGAACAATGAAATTATTATTATAAAATATTTTTAAATAATGATTATGACTGAAATTTTAAAATAAACCTTTGAAACCATTTAATCATTAATATGATTAAATGGTTTCAAGATGTTATAAACAGAAACCATTAGTATGGTCTTATGGTTTCCATACATAAAATAAATTTTGTGGAGTTTTTTATTTAATTACATTTTAATAAATAGATGTTTGAAACCATAAACATTGTTAAATGGGTTCAAGACGTTATAAACTGAAACCATTAGTATGGTCTAATGGTTTCATTATCCTAAAATATAAAAAATTTGAGTCAAATATTAATACAAGATGTTATGGTTTCTAATAAATATAAAAGGACAATAAAATTATTATTGTTAAATTGTTTTAAATAATGATTATGACTG